>JAHLMI010000001.1:0-2400000 GCA_019915075.1 Strobilurus stephanocystis | reverse complement strand
CCTTCCGCCCTTCATCATTATGAAGGGCAAGCAGCCGACATATGGATGGACCAAGGACTCTGAGCTTACGGAGGATGCGTGGATTGCTGCATCTCCAAACGGCTGGACCGACAATGAGCTGGGACTTGGATGGTTGACGAAAGTCTTCGATCCCCAGACACGTGAGAAGTGCGTGCCTTTCATTTTTGCCTGATTCTGTGAGCTCATTTCGATTAGAGCTGGCGGAGACTGGCGAGGAATCTACATGGATAACCATGCGAGTCACATCAGCGAGAAATTCATCGATTTCTGTCTCAAGAACAAGATTCTCTGTGTTGGCCTTGTGCCGAAGACATCGGGCATCACTCAGCCACTTGATGTGTCTTGCTTCAAGCCAGTGCAGACAGCGTATGGACGTGCAGTGGACGACGAAGTGCGGGCTGGTGTTAACATCACAAAACAAGATTTCGCCCGGTAAGATTGCGTTCCGTTCAATGGCTGGTTGTTTTCTGAAAGGCCTTTACAGAATTCTTCCCCGCGCACGCCGTGAGGCGTTCACACGCACCAATATAGTGCGAGGATTTGAACAGACCGGTATCTATCCCTTTAATCCTCGTGTTTTCCCATTCATGGCCGAGTACTACGACCGTCAAGATCAGCAAGGCTCTGCCGACAAATCTACGTCATCTCCTGCACCAAGTACGCCCCTCACACCTCGAACGCTTGCACGGGACAAGACTCTACACGACGTTGCGCAGCTACAGGATAATCCGCCCGATACACCATCCAGGGCTGTGGCTGTGGCTACGAGTGCTGGATATGAGCTTAGACGAGCTCAGGCTCGGTTGAGCTTGCAAAGCGCTCGTATCCAAGAGCTTCAGGTGACGGAGAAAGGGCGAAAGAAGAAGCCTGATCAGAGACACCCTCCTGGGAAGTCAAGAATGTACAATGTCAATGAGCTCAACAGGATGCGGGAGGAACGGGATGCGCGGGACGCAGGAAAGGCTGCACAGCGGGGTCGTGGCCGGGGCCGGGGCCGGGGTCGTGGGCGGGGTCGCGGTCAAGCCCGCAGTGAAGGAAGAGCAGCTCAGGGTGACGCCAGGGGACTAGCGTGCGCTCCTATGAGCGAGATCACGAACTTTGTGGCGGATTTTGATAATTCTGACAGCAGCGACTCCTTGGGGCCAGAATCAGAGGAGGGTATGGAGAGTAGTGATACTGATGTAGAGATGCCTCATCAGCTTCAGGATGTCGAGGAGGTCGTCGAATGGAACAGCACAAGCCGTTCTAAGCGACCTGCTGATCTGGATCAGAGGACTAGCTCAGAGCCGCCTGCCAAGCGCCCGCGGCGCGCTGGTGCTCGATATTAGGTAGCAGTGACTAAATGTATTCCAATTCGTGTTTGATTGCCGCAATTCTGCTGTGCACATGTCCCGATAATGTGGCGTAAACTTGAATTTACCATACTTGATGGCTCTCAATGGCTGGGAGTGCGAAAAAGTGTCGTATACATGTCTATTGAGTATGAGAGCACTATGTTAGTCAGAGGATTCGTTCAAAAACAGGCTTTTTTGGTCGAATACTGGGGGAATTGCACTTCCCGGTCTGTTGCACTTCCCCGTAAGCTACTGTATACAGAACCGTTAAGCAATTAGGTTTTCATCCTATAGTTGACCAGTTCAACGTACAAAGTACTTTATACAAATAAAGTGTCATGAAAAACCATAAATACTTAATCACCTGAGAAATTTTCTCATCTCTATATAAATGATGGTGAGGGCGCAAGCTGACGACACTGATGTCTAGCTTAAATGTGCTTGTAATATGTATTGGACTCAGCCGCACATATATAAGAGCAGTCACCGAAACTCAAACTATACCAGATGGATATATTCAACAATATATATTAGAGAGCACTTTCTACCTAACTGACAAATGTGTGATAATCTTGCAGTGCCCTCTCAAGAAGTATCACAATGAAGCCTATTCCAAGCATAAGGATTCTAAATGCTTCTGGTGGCATCCTAAGGGTCAAGTTATTGAATGATAAGAGGTAGAGTCACAAACACTCCCAATCTTCACAGCCCCACCACAACCAGAAATGAAATCACCAGAGATGCGTATATTCTCCACTCTCATTCTCAAAACTTTTTTTGCTTATTTATTTCGTACACTTTTTTTTCAGTACAGCGGAGTTCACCTGCATGTTGACCATAAGATGTGGACGTGGCCTCAGCATCGATGGCCCATGCATGGTCGACAACCCACCTTATAGACGCCGCCAAACGTACCAGCATAATGCTGGCAATTGGTACTACCAAGCGTACATTACCAACCCCAACCCTGAACACTGGAGCTACGGCAAAAAACCGGAACCTTGTCAAACACACTCAAAGGCACTCAATGGCCAAAAACCACCTTTCGAAAAGAAGAAAAAGACTAAGAAGAGTGCAGAAAAGAAGAAGCCAGCAGATTCTAACTGTATCCCTTTCAGTAAGGATTTAAAATTGTTAAATTTCTCAAAAGACAATGAAGCTCCCTTCACTCAAGGGATCACCTACTCTAAGAACGCTTCCCCTATACTCCGTAACTACTTCAATGATTCAAATATTGCAACAGCTCATGCAGCACATAATCCTTCCACTCCATCTCGCAATTGTCAGAATACTGGCCTTTCATCATCTTCAGCAAGTGGCCCAGTTACTTCTATGCACCTGTGATTGTGGGAAGATGTGAGCTTTCATTTGTATAATCGACGGGATATGGACATTTACCTCAGTTATAAACTACGACTGTGTCCAAGTATAGTTATACAGAGTTCGTAGAATGCTCATATTCAAAACTCAATGTGTTCGACATACTAGTCCTATGTGAGCATTGTTATCTAGACGATGCAAAAAGTAGGATCATCTGGGTTTTGGGAGGGTCAGCCCGCAATGAGCACCCCCCTGGATGGACAATGTCAGTCGATAGTCTGGTCATACCGGCTAAATGGACTGGACACTTCCTTCATCTACTCACACCCTCTAGTCTCGTCATCGAGAAAGAACCTTCATCATATTCCAGGCAGTTGTCTCCTACACTGCAAATAACGGGCAAATACTCTACAAGACCGGCATCCATGGAGACAGGGACCAACAAGTAAATCAAGATGTATGTTTCAAGTTTTCTTGAGTCCGTGTCACTTTCATCTGACACAGATAATTGATAGAGAATCACCATTGCGCTCAGCGCCATCACCACTAGATTATATATTTATTGACAGCGACTCAAATGACTCTGACGTGCCTACGACTTCTATCAGTGTAACGTATGTCATTTACAATTTAAGCAAAACTGTCTCTCACTATATTCTACTAAGTGCCGTCTACTTATAGAAGATGAGGCTAAACCCAATGTTTCTAGCTCATTGTCTGTCCACAATGACATCAAAATCATCATCCTAAGTAATAATGATGACAATCACTCTGATAACTTTTTTTTTTTTTTGAATCTATTTGAGTCTATTATACCTTGGTATATATAAGACTATCTACTCAGTTATGTGTCTACTATGTGTATGTATCAATCACAACCATCAGTCCAGTCTACTCTATATATTGACCGTTGCGCTTTGGCTTTTCTTTAACGAATGCTTTCTCCAGATCTCGAAAGTAAGCAAGAATAGGGTGAAAAGAAATGAATCATCCAGTACAAGTGCATCCTCCTTCACTGCTCTGCTGTCTCTGTCATCCTCTAACCCTACCCAGACTGACACAACTTCTCATCTTTGTCACAGTGTGTCTCTTTGCTTAAATGTCTGTCTGTCGAGAGTATACTTGGAGCACCACTTCCATTTTTTGCACGCAGGAATTAGGAATACAACCCAGTTTGCGGTAGCCATGTCGGCCGAGCTCCATTCCAGACCTTACGATCAAGGTACTGGACGGTGAGTTGGCTGATGCTCTGGTGAGCTTGGATGATGATAGAGAGTTTGGATGCAGTTATTGAAAGATGGTTGCGTGTGGTGTGGAATCGGATAGTGGTGAATCTAGTGAGTGTCTAGGATGTTGCTCGCTGGCGATAGTGTACAGTACGGGTCGGGTCCGGGTGCCAGAGCAGTGACCCGACCCGGACCCGGCAAAACCCGGCACCTGAGGTCCCGGGTTCGGGTCTGAACCGGGTCAGTGGCCGGGTTTTGGCCGTTTGCGCTCTAGCATGCTCCCATATGCTCGGAACAACTCGAACCCAAATACCATTCTGTTCGCCTCACTGAGTACTACAAGATTGCCCCTTGGAATATGTAAAACGGTGCTCATCTGACCGAGTTATTAATAAATTACGCAATTTCGGAGATTTTCTGAACATTGTCTGGCATATAGCCTGGCACCCTGAGCTCCGGAGACATCGAACCCATATACCGAAATGTTTGCCTCATTGAGCACTACAGTTTTGGTCTCTTGAACATGTTGTCCGGTGTTGATTTGACCAAGATATGAATATATTATGCATTTTCGGAGATTTTCAAGTGCAAAGTATATTCATATCTTGCTCAAATGAGCACCGTTTCTCACGATCAAAAGACCAAAACTGTACTACTCGACGATACGCTTCGAATGGTATATGGGTTCGCGGGGTCGCCAGCCTTGTACGCTTCAGAATTCCAGTCCGCGTCCCTAAAATCAATTAAATCTGGGTCTATCCGGGTTCCCGGGTTGACCTCGGGTCCTGAGATCATGACCCGCACCCGACCCGAGTCATACCCGGACCCGGAACCTGGCCAAACCCGGCTGACCCGGGCTATTCACTAGCTGGCGAGACATGCTGGCCATTATTACATTCCTCAGCAATGAGCTGTGTCGACTGAAGTTGTCGTAAGCTGAAGGAACAGTCTGGAACTGCTGTGTAGTGTGCATAGGCACAGCGATCCTCCCCAATATTCTGCTCACCTTTTTTCACCGTGGGAAAAACCGAAATGATGGTGATCCTCTCTGATAGCTATCCCAAGGTGCCAAAAGATAAGGTGCATGTGTTACCGCCCAACATGAACAAGAGCAACAAGACCAACATGTCCCATCCGACCTCAAATCTGATACCTGGCTATTGAGTGGGCTCCGGATTCTCCTTCATACACTGCGCGAACAATAAGTCATTCTTTCTGACATTCGAGAAAGAGCTAAGCTCGCACTCAAATCGAAGCACAGTCTATCAGAATGCATGAGTTCAAACTATGCCTGCAATAGTTCGTAGTTACTTCATACATAATTGTATCTGGCTTATGCCAGCTATAATTTCAAATGTCTCTAAAGAACTATCAAAATCAGGCTCGCCACTATATTTGGAAGAATTAGAAGTTAGTAAAGACGCATATGGAGGTATTTCCTGTATGTGTAACGGAAAAGAAGACTTGAAAGGTCTTCAAAACACTAGTAGGTAGTAACCTCAATTAAAGACAGAAAAGATCTGTTCTTATACATTAAGAACACTTATAACAAATGTAAAAGTGTTGGATTTAGCTAGACTTGACTTATGCATTTCTGAGATTGATAGACAACAATAAAAATGTTGTAAACAATGAAAGTAGATTATGATTAAAGTAAAAGCGAATTCCAAGAGTAGGGAGTGTTTTTAAAGATCTCTGCACCTCACACACTCCTTCTCATACTGTCTGAGCCCTCTCAGTACAGTTTGACCTTGAGCAATAGTGGTCTCATTGTGTTATCTCATCTTTCTCCAAATGAGCTTAAAATCATTTAGCAGTAAATCGCAAATCACAAGACATCGGTTACTGCTACCAGGTTGTCTGTTACACTCCCACGTCCCTCATCTTGTCCCAGACTTGTGATATGAGTTTGAGCATGCTATATCATCATGTCTCTGTGTAGTCACAACTTTTCTCCATATAAGCAGAAATACATTTATAAATAAATTCCATTTTTGGATTTGTAGTTTCATGCTATTCACTTCCTTTCTCGACCTACTAGTCTCATGACTATCTCTCTTACTTAAAGATGCTATCTCCGATTACAAAAGCTGTTCATTATGACAGCATCTGTCAATCATTTCCAGAAGTCCACTTCTGATGCCATGTGTCAAGTTACCCATATCTCAGCTGTCATGACTTGTCTGCGCCATATGCCCTTTGTCGGGCGTGGTGTGATCTGTCCACGCCCCATGCACCCTATTGGACTGCGGCGGCGCTATCGCGCCCATTGGCGGAGCTTACCCAACAATTAGGATTGCGCAACACATGGTGGCGGAGTCGGCCGACGGGAAAGCGGGATCGAGCGGGATAGGGCGCACGCCCAACCAATCACAAGCGGGATAGGCGCGATGACGCGGAGAACGAGTCAGAAGACGCCATCGCGCCCGTCGGACATCGGACATTGGGAATTGTATAAAAGGATTGGTAGTTAGTAGCTTAGTCTTCAGAGAACCGTTGTTTACCCACCGGGATCCAATACACCTCTTATACCGCTCTTTAGTCGTTGCCTCATGCGCCCTTGCTACAGACGAAAAGGCCCAACGCTGACAATACGGTTTTCTCCCCATACACAACGACCCAACGACTATGAGCGGCGACGACACCATGCTCCCGCCCACGACGGATACTTTGTCACTATTCCAGCACATCGGGGATGCGCTGCAGTAGCTGAACGAACGCATTGAACACCTCTTGATAGAGAATGCCAACAGGCATTTGGGGGTCGCGAACCTCCATGCAGGGCTCATCCACCGCCTCACCGACCTCGGCAACCTCCAGCTCGCAGCATCCCAGGATCAGGTACAGGCAGCCCAACATTGCACCTCCAAAGGGGGAGACCCCCTTCGTCACGTACGCGGACTTCAAGGGAGCCCTCAAAAGCGCATTCGGAGGGAGCAACTCCAAAACTATCGCCCAGGAAAAGATCAAGAAGTTGAAGCAGAAGAAGGGCCAGGACGCGCAAGCCTTCTTCATCGACTTTGAGAAATATAAGTCCGACACCAGCTTCAACGATGACACCCTCATCTCCCTCCTGCGCCATCAGTTGGACCCCGCCCTCGTGGAACGTATCACCGAGATGGAGAACATCCCCGCAACCTACGATGACTACAAGAAGTTTGCCACTCGGTTCGACACCAACCGCGGCACCGTTCCCACCCAAGGATTCCGGAACAACAACCCCTTCGCTCCGAAAAATCTGCCGCATCCCAACACGGCGGCCATGATCAGTCATTTCTCCACCTCGGGAGTTACCTACAAAGGAAAGGGCGAACCCATGAGCATTGACAGGACCCAAGGTGCGGCCTCGGTGAAATGTTGCAATTGCGGGAAACCCGGGCACTACGCTAGGGAGTGCAGGGACAGAAGGAACGACTCCGTTCGCGGACTCATGGAGAGTCTCAGCGACGAGGAAAGGGAGGGCCTGGCTCAGACGCTGCACGAGCAGGGTTTTGGTGCGGGACTGGAGTGAAGAGCAAGTCTCCCAGTCCTCCGTCGTCAGGTCCATGGACCAATCGATTCAGTAGTCTACTTGTTGAACCCAGTGACAGTAATGACGAACAATCTGAATCCATGGGCTTTGACGAACCAGAACCCTCGCACGAAAGAAGGAACAAAATAACCAAAAAAGGAAGTTCGCGGATCAAACCCATTAAGCACATCCGCGGCACCCTCCCGTTCATCTGGCACGAAATGCAGGTCAACCCCCGACAAGCCCTCAAGGTTCTTCGGAAATACGCGCGCTCCGATCGAGAGCCCGAGCAGCCTTATAAGCTAAATCCATGCATGAAGTGTGCCAATTGGCACACATAGCTCATGCATGAAACGTGCCAATTGGCACAGGTCTGCTGGGGTAGCTGGCTGGGAGCGGGCTGGGCAGCGGGCTGGGTGGGGGGCGGATAGCTGGTCACTGGGTGGCGGGGCGGATAGATTATGTGAGCATGGGTGGACGGGGAGAATGGCGGGCATGGATGCCTAATTGGGATGGGGGTGGGTTATTCAGCGGGTTGGGCAGGTCGGGGCTGGGGGCTGGGGGCTGGGGGCTGGGGGCTGGGGGCTGGGGTGGGCTGGGGGTGGGGGTAGGGATAGGGAAGCGTACAGAAACCGGGGACTGCCGACGGGTCCTGCTGGGTGACGGGGTAGGGTAGAATGTGTGGCGTAGGATAGAGCGGGGCTGGGGGCTGGGGTGGGCTGGCGGTAGGGATAGGGATAGGGGAGCGTACAGAAACTGGGCACTGCCGGCGGGTCCTGCTGGGTGACGGGGCGGCGTAGAATGTACGGCGTAGAATAGGGAAATTTTTGATGGGGTGATCGGGACTGTTTGGACAGTAAATATTCAGGGTCTGGGGGATTGGTTGGGCGTCCACTGGGGTCGGCGCCACATTGGGGCTGGGGATGGGGTGCTACAAAAAATGTGGCGCATTTTTTTGAAGATGGCGGGTGACAGCGTTTTCCTACCGCCATTCATTGCAGCAAAAAAAAAAAAAAAAAAAAAAAAAAATTACAATTTCTGTAGCACAAATAGGACATCCACTATTACTGCATTCCAACTCTCTAAATGATTACGAAGCAGCTGTTTGGCTCGAGTCCCTCCCACCTTTGTGGATATTGTACCCATGGTCTGACGCCAGAAGAACAAGGCGGCTATGACGTTAACGAACCCATTGGGGCCACCCACACGAAGGGGACTCCAGTCTTCATCATTCACGGAGAGGGTGTCTTGGTCAATTGCACGCCCAGCTCCTTCAATACTCTTCAAGACAGTAATTCCCTCCCATGTCTCCCGCGGTCTTCCTTCAGGTTGTAAAAAGGCCCACCACCCCAGCATATCCTTCTCCAACAGGTCCACGTTTTGAGTCGGGATATTCCAAGGCCACTTTCGTGCGCTCTAATACCAACGCCCGACGATCGGGGGCCGTAGGGTCTTGTCCCGAAGATTCCCGGTCACCAACTTTCCATCCTTCACCAGAACCTCGGCCTCGAACCTCAACCAAGCCCGGACTAACCCCTCCCAAGCGTCGTGACCCCCATTCTCTTTGAACGCCACCAAACAGAGGTTCAACTTCTTATCCAACCCTTCTTCGACTTGCAGCTCTTCAAAGGGGACGAGCTCTTCTCCCTCTTGATCAACCCGCCTCCGCTTTCGACTACCCCGGCCCTCATCGTCTCCCTCCTCCTCCTCCTCCTCCTCCCCCTCCTCCCCCTCCGAACGTCTCTTGGAACTTCTCCCGGCAACTGCACCTTGTACATCCAAGGTTCCTACGGACGTGGAAGAAGGCTCAGGCGTGGAGCGTGGTGAACTTTGAGGCGACCCCATGATGGAAACAGGAGGCGACCCTCCAATAGATACCGGAGGGGAGACGGGGGAAGAGGCGCGCGATGATGGAGTAGAGGCAGGAGCAGCAGATGGTTCAGTGGGCTCAGCAGGATGAGCAGCATCAGAGGGTGGGCGCGGAGCATGAACGGCGGCAGAGGAAGCTGGGGGAGGACTTGATTGGTTGAGAGTCGTCTCAGGAGGGTCGGCGGCGGGCGCAGCAGCCTTTGCCTTGGATCGGGTCCCCATACGCTTGGGTTGCGGTCGACTTTTCTTCGGAGGGCCTTCCGGAGTAGCAGCTTTAGCCGGTTCAGCTGCCGGCGTTGATGACGCTTCCAATGTTTGGGTATCTTTCGGCCCCGAGCGATGCATGCGAACGTCCGTAGGATCCGTGAAGCGGGACACTGTGATGTCTCCCACCTCGGCGTGGAGTTGATCAGGGCCAACCTCCCGATCGTCCAATTTTTCTAAGGCCAAAGCCCGACATTCATCCACGGCTGAAGACATTTCATCAAACAAAGATAAATCCCACTTGAAAGGTGCTTACAATAACATTGCTTCAAGAACCGTCCCCACGCTCCTTTCAAACCCTCTTTGTGGAACGTGGGATCTGCTTGAACAAAGTTCAAACCCACGTTTCCCTTCGTTGAACCAGAGCACACCCTGAAACAACGTTAGTGACATGAAGAAGCCAGGGGGAACGTCAACTCACGTCAACATCGTTAACCGCCCCCCATCGCTGGGCTCTGGTCCCCCTCCCGCACATACAAATGACCAACCCGTCTCTAGGCGCATCTCATCCAAGAAGGTTTGTACCTTCTCGGCCAAGGTATCAAGATTCCTACAAAGCTCATTAGCGCCCACCCCCCAACCTCATTTGCAAGATAACTTACTCTTAAATCTCTTCGGGGTTTGTACACAGCCCCCCATCTGTCTTCTCCGCCAGTTCGGCCAGGACCTTACCGCGGGCAGCCTTGTCCTCCGCCAGCTTCTTGACGGACCTCTCCTCCAACTCCCTCCTCTCTGCCTCGCTCAACTTCGCAAACTCGGCCTTCTTGAAGCTCGTCATCATCCCCGCTCGGCGTTTCTTGACCTGCTCCTTCACCTCCGGGGAGTACTCGGCGGGATCCCCGAACTCCACCTTCAACTGGTCTCGGAACGCGCCCAGAATCTTGTCTTGATTTTCCGCGTACCAGAGTTCCAGGGCGGATTGCTTCCGGGGCTTCGCTACCTTCGCCTTGTATGACTTTGCCTCCTCCCTCTTGGCCTTTTCTCTGGCATTCCTCTTGGCGGCGGTTTTGTGGATGTATTCCATCCGACGTTGTATCTTCTGCCAAAGGGATCTCAGTCAGGTAGTGCAAATGGGGATTGGCGACGCACTGGTATGAGCTCCTTCTCTAGAGCACCGGCTGCAAGATACGCCGTCATTGCATCCTCGAATTTCTTCTCCGCCGCATCCTCGGACCCCTCCCCCTCCCCCGAGACATAATCCTCCCTTCTCGGCGGGCTGCACTCGTCATCCATCGCGTCGTCATCCACCGACTCCATTGCTGCGTTGGACGGCTCTGTCACCATGCCTAGCTGGGGCGGGAAACGTTTGAAATAGCCTCGTATAATTTTGAGGATCGCGTCCGAAGCCTTGTTGTCTTTGACGGCTTGTTTGTAGAATGGGTATTGGCTCTTGAGGAATTCGCCACGCTTTCCACGAAAGGTCCCAGGATTCACCATTTTCTGTAAAGGTTATTCCACAGCTAAACATTTCCAGAGCAAGCTGACTTACTCATGAGGGTTTAGCCACAAGCAACCAACCAACCCTGCACCGCCTAATTGGAAACACCTCTGACAATCCAGGGAGAACGTAAGCTGAATAGATGTAATTTGGTAACTAGGGATGATACAGGAGGGTGTGATCAAAGACGACTACAGACGGCGAACCCAACTCCTGGCTTCGCGGTGCGTCTCAAAATGAATGACAACCGCCAGCTCTTCAGGAGCCACCTCACCCTGATAGAACTCGTGCAGAGCATCACTATCCATGGCGTTAGCAGACCCAACAACTGATAAAGAATACAAACGTTGCACTCACGGATCGGCGAAAGCGTAACGACGGCCTTGATATTCGACTCGATACATGGGGACGGGCGGCGTAGCGGGAGAGGACGCCACAACACGAGTTTGCCAACTCGCACTGGCAGACTGACCGACGAGGGGGGTACGCGCGCGTGAGGAAGACGGCGAACTGACTGCAGGTGTGCGCGACGGCCGTGGGGTGGCTGGGGGAGCGGCGGAGATCGACGCAGACTTCTGGAAGTTCGTACTGGAAGAGGCCTGCCCCGAACGTCCGGCGACAGGGGATCGAGGGGTGGACAGAGCTGCAGCAGGGAGCAAAGGGGTGGATGGAGGCGATTCTCCCTCGCTGTCGTCGGCGGTCAGATCAATCGCGTTTTCGGCCTGAATCTCGTCGGCCCACCGCCGATATAGGTCCTCGAGGCTTGCATCGCCCATACGGCCGGCGTGGGTGTGCTGTGCTGAGCAGATATTGACCCATTGTTGGCAGATTTCAGCCCATGTTGGTTTCTTGGGCGCTCGAACGTCCCCACGAATCGTATACCTTATCATCAGATGGAAATCAATCGGGCAAAAAATTTGTGGACTCACCAATTGGTATATATCCCGATACCGTCTCCAGAGGTGACCAGGTAGAACGCCTTCAAATCCTTCGGATGTTCGCCGCGATGCGTCAAGGCGGGGTGATAAGGTGGGCGGCACAAGTACTTCATCAAAGAGCAGAAGCAAGAAGCGAACGCGTGTTCCTGGGCAAAGGGCAACGCATGACATGATCCTGATGACTCATTCAATTGCAACCCACTAAACGCCTATCAGAGAGTCAAAACACTTATCAGCACCCACCATCATCATCATCGAGATCGCCGTACGCATGGACGCCAATCCCGCCATGGACGCCGACGACGATCTGGAACCCGATGATAACACCCCGGCGCCCGCCAGCGAGACCGGATCCCCCGTCATGGACCCTGACGATGACAGCGACGCTGACTTTGGCGTCGGTGGTCTCTTCGTCGGTGGCAGAGGCGCAGACGGTCCCTCACGGGACGCATCGCCAGTCGCAGCCTCTGGCAGAGCCGCAGACGGTTCCTCACGGGACCCGTCGCCCGTCGCCGCGAGCGACGACTCCGACCAGTTCAATCACACCATTGTTCTGGCGAAGGATCTTCTCCCACCCTCTGACGTGATACGCGCGCTCGATCTGGCTTCCCTCGACACTCGTTTCGTGGCGTACGCGACAAGTCACCCCACCTGCCTCCAGCTTGAGGCTCTTCGCTATCTTCGCCCCCATTACGAGCGCGCCTGCCAGCGCGCGCAGGAGCCCATGTTCCTCACGGTGGTCGACCGCTTCTACCGCGACACTTGGCCAAGCATCTCTCAGTTGGTTCTCAGGGTATGTTCATTTCATCCACTATTGACCTTATAATAACTCACAACTGATGCAGGGGTTAGCCTTCCGTCTGCAATACCTACGCATCAACACCAGAATCCGGTACCCATGGACCCCGCCCCACATCCTTGCTCGCGGTTACTTGGATTGGTATGAATTTCCCGTTGCCAAGGTCAAGGAGAACGACCCCACCAACCGCGTGATGAGGTACCACGACGCGGCGTGGAATTTTCACGCCAAGGCCAACACGGCCGACTTCATTCAGCACGTCCTTGAGATGCGCAAAGAGTGAGTGAGCTTTATTGTATCTTCTATTCAATTTCTAATTAAACGCGCATCTAGTGAAATTGGAAAGAATCCGCGCCTCAAGGAGTGGGGCACACGAGCCCGTAATTATCTCGTCTCCGTTCGTTTGATGCGCATGGCGCTTGACTTCCGTCTGGCGCGGTGGGGACCTCCAGAGGTCATTGACTTGGACGCGCCTCCCCCCGCCATCATCTTTGAAGCGCCTCCGGCATGGCGAAGACTGGAAGGTGACCAAAAGATGATCCTGGGTGAGTATCAGGATGATCTTGAAGATCCACGTGTTGAGGAGCGGTACGGCCACGGCGGTCTCTAGATATAATTACTTTGTTTTACTTGCTTGCTTATGAATGACATGGAATTGAGACAAAAAAGGGGGACATGATATTAGAAAGTAAAACTATTATGTGAATTTTTGGAACAGAAGGGTGCGTGCTTCGAAAGAATCCTTGAATTGTAAGGGGGTGTACTGGCGAAGGTGACGGCTGAGGTCTTCGCACAGATCTACGACAGCTTGGACCGCGTCCATTAACTTGACTCCCTCCGTGTAACACTCCTCTCCCTCCCGTGATACCCTTGCCAGCCTCCACCAAACCTCCTCTGCATCCCTTGCGTACTGCTTGACACTGTTGGTAACGATGTCTCGCAGAGATGCGACTGCGATCCTCCGCTCTCGTCCTTGGGCAGACACGATTCGCTCGCAATGACCTTGCAAAAAAGTGACGGCGTCGTCTTCAACGGAGGCGTGGACGAATTCATGGTAACGGCGCAGCGCGCGCAAGTGCTGGGCAGCCGAGCCCGCATCCGATGGGTGAGCGTGCCGTCCGTGTTCTGACAACCTGCAAACGTTCATACCAATGAGCCGTGAACCTGCTGAGGAATTCATTGCAACGCACCCATTGACGTCCTTCCCTCCATCGGCGGCCTTCCCTCCATCGGCGGCATGTATCTCTCCTTGTTGCTGGCGAAGCGCGCCCCGGTTCTTGCGATATTGCCGTGCGTTGGTTTGTGCGCGGGCAGCGGCGCGCTCTGCAGCAGTGTCGTACAGGCGTGGGCGGCCGCGTTTTTTGCGAAACACCATTTAGGTGCGTTGGCGGTAGATGATCAAGTTCGTTGAGCCCGATCGGGCAACTTTAGATCAATTGAAGCCAGTCAGGCCGTTGTCAGACAAAATGTCCTGAGCTGCGCTCTCGTTTCTCCAGCAAATTGAACTCAGAGCTGATGAGTTGGAATGAAAACTCTCTTTCTATGCAATATTCGACCGGTCCGATGAGTTTCTCCCGTACATCTTACCCTCGCATGAGTCCCCGCTTGTTTATCCGTCAGACATTATGTCCACCATGAATGTAAGCCATTCAGACCTACTGCAGGCTCTGGATATTGAAGCTACATCTAACAGAGCGTTCTATAAAAAAACCTGGCCATTCTCTTAGTGTAACGAATCTCTCCAGCTGCGCAGAGATATTGCGATCACCTTCATGTATATCGATGTCTGTAACTCTGTTCATAACAATGAGCACCTCTGCGCTGCGCCCCCTTTCCCTTCTACACCATAGAACACTGTTAATTGACCATTGTTATATAATTACAGCTCATTTGAACCCCATTGACAAGGTACGTCTTGTGGTGTATATAGTCTGAATAAATGCCTGACTTTCCGAGTACACAAAAGCGGTGAACACTGCTCTCAAAGAAATTTGGATTCAAAATAACTACATACATAGTTTACCATCATAAATATCACGGTATGAGTTCCCTTTGACTTATATTTCGAGCAAAAGCGTGCGGCGGGACATACGATCTGAACCTTGCCAAAGCGGACCGAACGCGCTAGGCAAGGACAGTTAACACGGCCGGTCACGTCACCATCCTTTGTCTTCCACCCGACGTCCATGGCGTTTCAAGGTGCGTTTGCCAGTTTGTTCGAGTCCCTTTTTTTTCTCTCTTCACCCGGCGCTGCACGCGAACCGCTAACGCACTCGGAGGGCCTGTAACGTGCAGCGTCGCGTAGTATCGGTTAGCCCTCGCGGCGGGCCGACTACGCCTTTACCTATTGTTTTGGCCCCAACCCTACCTACCTCCTCACCTTCCAGATAATCTCATGCTAACTCTTCTCACCTCACAGAGCGAAGGACGCGCTCTAAACGCGTGTTCTCTCCATATTCGGGCCCCTGTACGGCGCCCATAGTCGTTCCTCATGCTACGGTTGGCGAGCTCGTGGCTCGTCGTCTAGAGGAGCTCCAGACCGCGGCGCAAGAGCGCGAGGACATCTATACTCGCACGGCCGCTCAAACAACGCCCGTCTCACCCTCCTTTCCACCACCAGCCTGCTCTTCCTCACCCCTGCCTGCCAACCTGAAGCTCGTCGAACAGCGCGTCGACGACGACCGCGGCGCGCCTTCAACCCAACCTTGCACGCGGAATCCTATGCGCAACGCGCCGCGCTGCTCACCGCTGCTTGAGTCTACTGCATTTCCGACTTCTCGCGGAACGACGGCTGTTGACGATGACCGCCACAGCAACGACCGCGGCTCCGACGACGGCTCCCTCTCCCTCATCGACTACAGCACCACCGACGACGAGGACGCACCAGTTTCCATGGTAGCGTCCTCCTCTTCCATCCCGTCGACTTTCCAGCGTCCTTCATCAAGCAAAAAACGCCGGAATCGGCGCAAGAAGCGCGCCGCAGCATCTGCCCCTTCCAGGGCGGCTTCTGAGCCTAAACGCCATAAGCGACGTCAGGCTCGCACGGAAGAAGAGGCTGCCTTTGTGGCCGCCACCCCTCCGCATCTCATCTCCAGAGTCCGCCCACCTACCAAGACTCGTTCCAGGCGCCACGCTTGGGAAGCAGACGTGGAGAGGACCGAGGAGCTGCCCACCATGCGCGAATGGCAGGGTGAGCGAACGGAGTGGGATACGGAGGAATGGACGTACGACCGCCTTGAGGAGCTGCGGTCGCGAGGGCATACCGTTGTGGAGTGGGAGGGAGGGTAAGTGCTCGTTGTTTTGAATGTATGTTGCCCTCGTCTAACTCTTTTTCATAGAAAACCACGCGTGATACTTGATGCAAATCGTCGGGTCGTGGTCGTCTTAGTTGGCCACCCAAACGATCCGGATTGGGACGCCAAGATGCGCCGAGTCCGAGAACTGATACGGCGCTTCAAAAGCCGTTGTCGGTTTGACGATGAACACTCCCACCACCGCCGTGGGGAGTACGAAACGTTGGGGTGGGGTCTGTCCTTCGGCGGAGGTCGCGTGTATCCCGGTTGGATCGACAACACTGTGGGCAACGATGCTGCCATGCGCGCGCTGTTATCCGACGAAGACGTTCGTGATATGATTGATTTCTCTGATTGTAAGCCTCCACTCTTGCATTCTTCTTGTGTTGTGAACTGACTTGCTGTGCAGCTCAATTCGCCAAGTATTTTCCACAGATCTACGACGACTACGCGGAGACTCTGGAACGCGTCGTCGACAACGATCCCCGGCTGCATACTCCGATGCCCGGTTGTGCATGGGCGGCCGCCCATATAAACTTTCCGCCAGGCAGCTGGACGCGTGCACACACGGACCACCTCAACCACGTCGGCGGTTTGTGTGCCGTCTGGGCCTTGGACGACTTTGATCCTGATCGAGGAGGCCATCTCATTTTATGGGATCTCAAGTTGATCGTCCGTTTCCCCCCCGGCAACCTCATTCTTCTTCCTTCCGCACTCATCACACATGGGAACATCTCCGTCTATCAAGGCGGCAAGCGTTCCGCTTTCGTTCTCTTTTCCGCGGCTGGTTTATTCCGTTGGGTTCACAATGGGATGATGTCAGACAAGGAGTTCAAAGAGTCTGTAATGAGTGGCAAGGAATTCAGGAGTGACGAGTCGAAGCGAGAGTGGGAGGCATGGGTTCAGCATCGTCAAACGCAGTGCGAACGGAATTCCGAGCGCTTCCCTCTTTGGGATGAGTTGAAAACAGCATTCAAAGTTTAGTCTACTAATCCTAATCCATTATATGCTGTAGTTTTCCTTTAGATCTATATTTTTATTAGCTTATTCAATTACAATAATGATGTCTGTGTCTAAGAGAAATTGCTTGAAGTTAGGCACCCATTGAGGTGTGTTTGGAAGAATCTGGATGCCGGCGGCAAGCTTTCCTCTGCAAACTTCCACCGACTCCGTACTACCAAACTCGTGCGCCGCCGCTCGCTCTGGTCCTCGACGCGTCTTCTTCGCCCATCTCATGTCTGCATCCGGCTGGAAAGGTCCTTGGGAACGTATCAACGGCAAGGTGGTACCCCTCAAGAAAAATCCTGGTGGAGGGACTTGGGGCAAAGGCAGAGGGAGTCGCGGGGCTGGGACAAGCGGCGGTGGCGGCGGCACCAACATAGCTGTTCGAGGCGCGAATCGTCCGGCTCAACGGGAGCGGTTAGTTGATGATGAGTATGAGGGGAACTATGAGGTGGTGGGGTCGCGAGATGCTGCCCAGGACGCTCGCGGAAACGTCTATCTCCTCCCCGCTTCTCCAGGGAAGGGACGCCAGACATGGAACACCGGGGACTCGTGGGTGGCGCAGGAGAACTCGGAATTGGGCTTGGACGATTCTGGTGACAGCTTCTGGGACGAGTTGAACGCCGACTTCGAGGACACACGCATTGCTAGGCAGGCGGAAGCATTGCCCAAGAAAAAGTATAAGAAAAGTGAGACCTCTGTGAGTCATCTACTGTTCTCACACCTTCTTGTCTGACCCCCCTACCTCAGTCACGCCCGAATATTGTTTGGCTTAAACAACGACGCGTCGACTACTTGGACGAACTCGTCCGTTACGAAGGACGCGGAGACTGGGCCAAGGCCAAGCACTGCACCGACTGTCTTGCACGCCGAAGCAAGGCGCCGGGAATCCCCACTTTCAGATGCGAGGAGTGTCATCTGGGCGACCTGACTTGCGAGGAGTGTATGGTCAAGAGACATCGCCAACACCCCTTTCATCGTATCAAGGTATGTGCTCCTCTCTCTATATCTGCATATGCTGTTCTGACAAAAACCCCCCAGGAATGGAACCGCCGCAACAATCGTTACTTCCGCCCTGTCAGTCTCAAGGACATGGGCCTCCGGATACAACTCAATCATGCCAGCTCCCCATGTCCCAACGCAGAGCCCTGTCATCAGGAATTCAAGATTATCGACCTCACGGGCATTCATAGCGTGGCGTTAGACTTCTGCGGCTGTTCGCGCGCCATTCCAAAAGCGACTCAACTCCTACGTCGACGTATCTACCCCGCCAGCCACGACGCCCCTCGAACAGCAGCAACCTTCTCTCTTCTGGATTTCTATCATCTTTCATCCCTCTCAGCGAAGGGCGGTGCCCATGATTTCTACAAGACGTTGGAACGATTAACGTCAAACACGGGCATGGACATTCCGAAGTCGAGGTACCGCGCGTTCATGCGGATGACCCTCCAGTGGCGTCATTTGAAGATGCTCAAGAGGGCCGGGCGTGCGCACGAGTTGAGCGGAGTCGAGGGAACGAAGGAGAGGGACTTGGCCGTAATGTGTCCGTCCTGCCCTTATCCTGGGATCAACCTGCCCGCTGACTGGGAGAAAGTGGAGGAAAGTCTCCGGTAAGAATCAGACGTTCTTTTTCAAACTTGTATTAACCGTCGACGTTAGCTTTCTGTACCTGGTCATACTCTGCATGGACGCCAACTTCCGGCTCAAAGAGCAGCTCGTCTCTTCGTGGTCCAGAGATCCTGGGTTCGGGCTGGGGTTCGCGTACTTTTGTGGACAGTCTGCCTTCACGAAGTATGTTGCCAGTAAAGCAAAGGTCGTCGACGAGGCAAGTCTTCATTTTTTTTCTTCTTCGGATGCAACTGACGCGTAAGTCAGATCAGTACTTGTGTGGGCTTTAACGCTCTCGAGAAGGCCAAGACGAAATTCTCCAAGGGTCTACGATATACGGGAGTAGGAGGGTGTGCCTGTACACGCTCGGAGATGCTGATCAGTGCTTGGAACCTGACCAAGGGTGAAGCGTGAGTAGGGGGAAGAGAATGTAGAAGATTAAAAATGCTGATCTTACCACAGATACGCCCCGATGGATTTTGGATTCGGGACCGCCGCGAAACTCTTCCACCTCATGGGTTGGATACTACTGTGCTACGATATCGCCTGCCAGTACTTCAAGAACCTTGGATCGCGCATGGGAGATTGGCCCGTAGACCTGCAGGTTCCGAACTCCATCGTCTTGACGCCCGGCATTGGCAAGTTTCACGAACCCGGGCATGAGCAGGACAAACACCAGGAGTTCTCCCTCAATCTCATCTTGGGCGCAGGGAATAGCGACGGAGAGCCGATGGAGCGGATATGGGGGCCGCATAACGTGCTGGGAAATTCGACGAAGACTATGGGGCCTGGGTCGAGGGCTTTGGTACTGGACGACAATTGGGGTTTCTGGAATTGGCTGAAGTATAACTCGATGGGGAGCACGCTGGGCTCCAAGTACAAGGCCGCCATTATTGAGCGGAACATCCAGAACGAGGGTCACGAGAGCTTTACCGCTCAGCTTCCAAAGGAGCTTGTGGACGCATGGGAGGAGCTGTGTGTGGTTTGGGAGATGGACGCTTTCCCCAAGAAGGCGTTGAATCCCTTTGAGGTTCCAGAGGAGTTAATGACGGAGAAGCAGGTGGAGGAGGAGCTGGCGGCGGAGGAGGCGGAGCGGAAACGCGCTGGCGGGGCTGTCTACCACGAGACCCCTGCTCATAAATTCATTCAATTGGGCCTGGAGCTTGAGGCTGAGCAGTGAGTGATTGCAAGACATTCCTGGACGTCGCTCATTTTAAATTTTAGATACAGTCTCAAGGTCTTAGTGGCGAAGGAGGCTGCACGCGCAACAAGCTCCAGCACCGTTACCGCCGCCCGAAGCCAATCTGAGCTAACAGAGCAACGCCAAGTCTTTTTTCGGAAGCTCAAGGGATGGCTCGATCTTCGCGCTATCTATATGCCAGGTCTTGTGCAATACCTGACCGACGTAGGGGAGCCGCACACACAAGTGGGAGAGGAGTGTGAATTTCCTGAGAAGGAATCCCTCTAGTTGCCCTCCTCCGTCTCTTCTCCTCGTCGCGACTCTATCTGCGTTTCAGGCCTACCCCGCGTTGAGGATCGTTATCGAGAGGCTCAGCTCAGTGATGCCATCAATGGATTGCGCCACATTCTCCGCGTCAAGTCCAGGATGATGTTGTTCAAGCATGATAACATCAGGGGGCAGAGGGAGGGTAATCGGTCGCGAACGGTGATCAATAGGGTTCATGCGCGGGCGCTGGGGTTTGCAGTGAAGTATCGAAGAGGCCGGGCGGCAAAACTCGCGCTACTGGGCAGTGGGGATTGGGAGACCAAGTGGAGAGATCTCAGGAATGAAGACATCCGGTCTTACGTCGATGTGACCCGAATGAAGAAGGGACCTGGTCGAAGGGGAACGAACGAGGAGGGTGTGGACGCTCCCATAGAGGAAGAGGAAGGGGGTCAACTGGAGGGAGGACGGGTCGATGGAGAGGGTGTAGAGGAGGGATCTAGGGTTGGGAGTGGGGGGAGTGAACGGCTCGATCTTCTTCCTGAGCATCGCTCGCTCCACGATGGAACTGGACGCACGCGGAACACCATCTCATGGATCTGGCAAACCGTCTCGATCACCGTAGAAGATGGGGCGGATAGGGACAATCGAGTCTTGAGGGCAGAGTGGTGTAAGAGTCGGGCTAGAGCCAAGAGGAGCAGGGAGGAAGTCATGCTTCTGAAGGAGGAAATGCGGCGAACGCTGGAGTTCTTGAAATGGAAGAGCAGGGTATGGAAGGAAAGAGAGCTGATGAGGAAGGTGGGGGATGGACCCACAGACGAGGGTATTGTGGCGTATGCAAATGAGCAGGCTGACTTGCAGAGTGAGTTAGCAGCGCACTTCAGAAAGGTGTGGGAGGTTCCTCTTGCGGAGATGGGAGCACCCACGCTCAACAGGGATGGTTCTTTAGCTGAGGATGAGGGAGATCAGGAGGATGAGGAGGGAGAGGAGGATGAGCCTGATGAGGGACTAGATAAAATAGACGAGGGCGATCAGGAGGAAGAAGATGAGTATTACAGACCTGATATTCCTGGTAGTTTATAATTGCATTTTTTTTTTTTTTTTTTTTTTTTGCTGCAATGAACAGCGGTAGGGAAACCCTGTTACCCGCCGTCTTCAAAAAAAATGCGCCACATTTTTTGTAGCACCCCATCCCCAGCCCCAATGTGGCGCCGACCCCAGTGGACGGCCAACCAACCCCCTAGACCCTGAATATTTACTGTCCAAACAGTCCCGATCACCCCATCAAAAATTTCCCTATCCTACGCCACACATTCTACCCTACCCCATCACCCAGCAGGACGTGCGGGCAGTCCCATGTTCCTATACAGTCCCTCACCCTACTGCCACCCCCACCCCAGCCCCCAGCCCCCCAGCCCCGACCTGCTCAACCCGCTGAATAACCCACCCCCATCCCAATTAGGCATCCATGCCCGCCATTCTCCCCGCCCACCCATGCTCACATAATCTACCCGCCCCGCCACCCAGTGACCAGCTATCCGCCCCCTACCCAGCCCGCTGCCCAGCCCGCCCTATCTAGCTACCCCAGCAGACCTGTGCCAATTGGCACGTTTCATGCATGAGCTATGTGTGCCAATTGGCACACTTCATGCATGGGCTCAGCTGCTAAAGGTGGCCCGAGGTCACGAAAGAAGCTGTCGAAGACATCCTCCGAATGGACGCCCGACAGGCTAAAGCCGCTATTCAGGAATTTCGACAGCCACGACGGTGGATACGATCCACGCGAACCGGGCGATGTATGAAGATTCCCATCACCCTCAAGTTTCTCAACAACGGGAAGGCCGTCACGGTGGTAGCCCTCATCGATTCGGGCGCCACGGGAGCGTATGTCAACCGTGACTTCGCCGAGAACCAAGGGATGGATACTCAGCGCCTACCTCGACCCATCACGGTCTCCAATGTAGACGGAACACTAAATCGAGATGGACCCATAGAACAGGTCGTGGACCTGAGGGTCATCACCGACAACGAGCACGAGGACGTGTTTACCTTCGCGGTAACCAACACCGGGGATGTCGACATCATCCTGGGGTACGAGTGGCTCAAGAAGCACAACCCCGAAGTGGACTGGGCCAAAGGGACTCTGGCGTTCACGAGGTGTCCCCCAGAGTGCCAACGACGACAGATGTGTCGTCTATGGCAGGAGGAAGACGAAGAGGAGATCGAAGAGGGAGATCGGATCCTCGTCGTCAAAATGTGGAACGACCCTCACTGTTCCACGAGCTCATTTTGCATGGCAAAGTGATCGTGTACATGGACGACATCTTGGTCTTCACCGAGGGTGTTGAGGAACACCGAGAGGTCATGAGGGAAGTCCTGCGCATCCTGCAGGAGAATAATCTCAGCGTTCAGGGGTCCAAATGCGAGTTTGAGAAAACCAAAGTCGAATACCTCGGTCTAATCATAGGGAATGGGCAGTTCCGTATGGATCCTGTCAAGGTCGAAGGTGTCAGGGCTTGGCCCGCACCTCGAACCATGAAGGAGGTTCAGTCTTTCCTCAGATTCGCCAACTTCTATCGACGTTTCATAAAAGGATTCGCGCAAGTAGTGAAACCCCTGCACGGACTCTCCAAGTAGGATTTGAAAGTTGGGTTGGGTTGGGTTTTTTGACTCATTTTGTGAACAACCTCAACTCAACCGGTTGTTGAAAGTCAAAATTTTGAAACAACCTCAACCTCAACCCAGTTGTTCTACAACTCTTCACAACCTCAAAAAACCCTCAAAACCCAGTTGCAACCTCAACTTCATTAATTTGGTCCGTAATTTGTTCAAAAATGAATAGATTATCAATTTTAAATACTATTTTCTTGCTATTCTAATTGATTAGAATTCAGTTTGAGTCATAATGACTTGATATCGCTTCAAATACTTGTTTTTTTTATATAAAGTTGTTGAGAGTTGTTGAGGGTTGTTGGAAATTTTGTCTAGAACAACAACCTACAACCCAACCTGAATTGAGGTTGCTATATTTTTTCAAATTTAGAACAACCTCAACCTGAGTTGGGTTGAGTTGCTCAAAAAACCTGGTTGTTGCAACTCAACTTTGAAATCCTATCTCCAAGAAGGACATCCCTTGGCGATGAGGAGACGCCGAGCAGGCCGTGTTCGAGGAGTTGAAGGACCGAATCACATCTGAACCAATTCTCCATTTCCCAACGCAAACAGGACAATATCGCATAGACGTGGACACGTCAGAATTCGCGACAGGCGAAGTACTGAGCCAGGAACAGGATGGGAAGATGGTTCTCATCGCGTTCATGTCCAAATCCCTCTCCCCGGCGGAGCACAACTACGATATACACGACAAGGAGATGCTCTTGATCATGCGGGCTTTGGCCGACCACCCTATGCTGTAGGGATATATTAATATCCTCTCTAATTAGAGGGCAAAAACATTCATTATTCTCTCTAGTTAGAGACACTCGCATTAGAGACAGTATATATATACCCACTGGCGGGGCGGCTGGGCACGGCTACCAGCACGGCATCAGCGGCACCCGGACATAATGGATGTGCGAGCGAGCCGATCCGAGATAGTGAGAGCGATGACGTCACGGGCGTCGGAATGGAAAATCCAGGGGCGGGCAGCAGCGCGCTGCGGGCGGTACGCTAACCCAGTAGCTAGAAAATGTTTGGGGCGTGAGGCGAGGCCAATATATTGATGCGGGGAGCAATGGGGGCACGGTTGGGGTGGGGATTGCTGTAGGGGGGGGGGGGGAATTGCAGTAGGGGGGGATTGCTGTGGGGGGGGCTTCGCGGCGGGAGGACCCGTTATTTCGTATGGGGCGCGGAGCGCTCAAATGAGCGCCCCACATACCCTATAGCGAATGGGTGTGGTAGGGAGAGAGGTAGAAATAGGCGGGTGAGTGGTGGATGGGGGTGGGTGGGCGGCTGCGGCATCGACAGCGATGGGATGTGAGGCGGTGAGACGTCCGGATATGGATGGTGGATGACGCAACTCTCTGCGGGTGTCGGCAGAGTGGCGAGCGGGGTCGATGCTGCAGGGTGTGGCGAGCATGGCGACGGCGGCGGCAGGCGCAATGACGGGCAGAGGTGATGCCCAAAGGCAACAGCAGGTGGATGATAGAAAATTAGAAACGTACCAGACTGGCTGGAACGTCCGCAGACCTCCAGCCAGTTCCCCATTCAATCCAACCGCGGCCCCGCAGGTAGTCGCTTCTGCGGGCATGGGCTCTTCCATGCCCGATCCGGATCTCCCTTTGAATCAGCTGCATTTCGCATGGCTTACGCGGCGCTCCGAGTCATTGATACAACGATTGACGCGCGTCGTTGCACGTCAACGTTATCCACGGCTGTCGTGAGCCGTCAGTGGTTGATCCGGATGCAACGACTGTCGGAAGTCGTGTAGAGTAGGTGTGGGAAGACCCAGGCAAAAGCCTGAGGCTAGATGGCGCGGCGTCATCGCCGTGCCGTCGTAGTAAGAAGAGAGAAACGACGCAAGAACGGATCCGAACGCATTCCGGCACTTGCCGAAACGCGTTCGGACTGCATTCGGCATCGCACTCAGCGACGTCGACGGGGTCGGCTCACCTTGTAAAGCTTCGGATATTGTATAGAGGTAGTAGTAGACGCAACTTAAAAAAAAATTGAAGTGATGGCATAGATTTTCACCCACGTAAGGCAATCCGTTGCCTTACGTGGTGAGTTCCCCATCACACCTCAATGGCGTTGAACTCCTCGCTCAGCCCGGATCATCATATTTGTCGTCGGAATACGTTTCTGAGGGTGTTTTCACGGTTTGAGGGCTCCCGTCACATTTGGAACACCAATGAATCATCCGTAGCATCACATTCAGGAGTTCTGAGGTGGACTAGTACACGGTGAGTACACTACACAATTTTTCTTCGCTGTTTTCTTTGATACTCCGTGGATTGAATTCTTTATCATTATTAATTGCTCACACCAAGTCTCACGGCGAGCAGACTCGTCACTCACGCGCTATCGTCGTCGACGTTGGCGCGATTGCAGCGCGGGAACTCGGTCCGAGGACCGAGTTCGTGTTTGTGTTTGTCTCTCGAGCTCGTATCACCACGAGCTCGAGCCATCCAGCCTCGGGCACATGCCTGGGGTTGGATAGGGTCTATTTGGTGCGACTACCGACGTCGCCGCTGTCGCCTCGCATATCCACGGCCACCAGCACCCGGCAATGACGTTTTGCGCCAGCGTCCGCGCACTGCATCGATTCGACGACGCTGGCAGACGTGTAAGCCCTGCCAATTGCAGGCATCCATCCTCTGGAGATTTGGATCGGGATAACAAGCCCCCGTCAGCCGTCCGTCCGGTGTAAGCCCTTCTCAGAGGCTGCCCACGTCGATCATGGACCCGACAACGACGTCGGGCACGAGCATCGACCACGATGCCCCCCAACGAGTACGACGACGACTACGACCACGATTACGATGACGGCGTCGACGCAGCGATGGACGGACGACGCTGGAATCGAGGCGTATGGGTTGGGGGGGAGGATATTGGCAGACGCTGCGGATGCGACTGCCCGCGTGCAGGGGGATGGAAGAGGTCTGGATTGTCGTCTGCGACGATGCCAGACACCGGTATGTCTTTTCATGACTCACCAACCGCCTCCCGCATCCCCTCATCCCCATCACCATTGCTATCCTCACCCCATCCCCCCATTCTACCCCCATACTCCTACCCTCATGCTCCCACCTCCCCACCTCTACCTCATCGTCCCCTCAACACTCGTTAAGCCCACGCGCCCGTTTTACTACGCTCCGCGCCCGCTCGCCCGCCCGCCTGCCAACCTCATCATCACTGCCAACCTCTCCCCCCCCTCCGCTCTCCCCCTCTCTCCACCATCACTATTCCCACCCCCTCCTTTCATCGTCGGTATGTGGATCGCTCATTTGAGCGTTCCGCGCCGCCCCGAAAATATAGGGTCCCCTGTCCCCACCCCCAGCCTGCAGTAGCATCCCCACCGCTCACCTGCACCCTATCCGCTCCCCCATTCCTCCATCATACTATCTACGCATCTCAGGCGCCTTTCCGTCATTATGGATGCGCACCGCCTGCAGCGCGCTGCTGCCCGCCCCCGGATTTTCCATCCCGACGCCCGTGACGTCATCGCTCTCACTATCTCAGATCGGCTCGCTTGCACATCCATTATGTCCGGGTGCCGCTGATGCCGTGCTGGTAGCCGTGCCCAGCCGCCCCGCCAGTGAGTATATATATACTATCTCTAATGCGAGTGTCTCTAACTAGAGAGAATAATGAATGTTTTTGCCCTCTAATTAGAGAGGATATTGATATATCCCTACAGCATAGGGTGGGCCGACTGACGACATTACGTGCTTGGAGCACCAAAACCCACCTTGATTCTCACCAACCACAAGAATCTCGAGGTATTCAATGCAGCCGAAAAAGCTTAATCGACGGTAAGCCCGCTGGTCGCTCGATCTCGCCGAGTATAATTTCATGCTGGTTCACCGACCAGGCGCTCAAAACAAGAAGGCCAATGCTTAATGATTCACACGTTGAAGTAGGCTAAAACGGGCCCAAGGGCCTATAAATTACGTGGATCGTGACTGGCTATGTACAACATTGAAGTAATACAAGTACATATAAGATACTAGATACAATTACAGGGAGTGGAGGGTGGGGAAGCAGAAACAGGGCAGGACAAGCTAAACTGTGCACAGAAGCGAAATTGAGCTTGTAGACTATGTAGAGGAAACTGGGGACACACCTGTGCACAGAATCCCAAGTGTGACGCTATAGAGAAGCGTGGGAGCAGGAAGGGATTGGACACTGTGTACAAGATAAGGCATCAACTCGAAATCAAGTTGGAGGAGCATACCAGTGACAATGGACAGCAGTGAGAGATCAAGTCAGATCTAGCTGTAGTAGATAGCAGGGAGGGCTAGAGACTGTCCAAACCGTACACTGGTGAGAGAGGCATCAGTTCCTGTGAGCAGAACTGGAGGGACACTGTGTACAAACCTTACAGAGCCAAAATGTGAAGGTGAAGGCAGGAAGCAAGCTGCAGCATAGTAGGGATCAAACTCGCAACTCTGGGGCGCCCTGTGCCCAGCATTAGCTGACAGACAGCATTGGGTACAGGCCAGATGATGACAGATTGATCCTGTGAAAGTGCGAAGTTATTCCATGTCACATGGCTGAGATATGAGTAACTTGACACATGGCATCAGAAGTGGACTTCTGGAAATGATTGACAGATGCTGTCATGATTGACAGCTTCTGTAATCGGAGATAGCATCCCTAAGTAGGGGAGATAGCCATGAGGCTAGTAGGTTGAGAAAGGAAGTGAGTAGCATGAGGCTACAAGTCCAAAAATGGAATTTACTCCCAAATGCATATGAGCTTAGGTGAAGAAAAGTTGTGACCACAGAGAGACATGATGGCCTAGCATGCCCAAACTCATATCACAGGTCCGGGACAAGATGGGGACGTGGGAGTGCAACAAGCTACCTGGTAGCACCGACCGATGTCTTGTGATTTGCGATTTACTGCCAATGATTTTGAGCTCATTTGGAGAATGATGAGATAACACAATGAGACCACTGCTGCTCAAGGTCAGACTGTACTGAGAGGACTCAGACAGTATGAGAGGGAGTCTGTGAGGTGCAGAGGCCTCCGAAAACGCTCCCTACTCTTGGAATCTGCTTTTACTTCGACCGATTTCTTGTCGAGACAACAAGGACATGAGAGGGGGGAAGACGACAACCGCGACACCATCCTACTCAAAAAGGAATATCTCAGTCGCATCTTCGCCACACCGATCTTGATCGACGATTATAGCCATATTTGGTCAGTAGAGGAGGCCACAGTCACGACCGAGGGAAATGACTTTGTGGACCGAATCATAGCTGCGAAGGAGGATCGGGAAGAGAAAGTGGTGAAAATGATCGGGAAGACCGTGGACAACAAGGAAGACTACCTCACGAAAGACAGTCTGCTCTATGTTCCGGCGCATCGTACACTGCGACAGCGGACTATGCGTCAATACCACGACACCGCAATCGCCGGTCATCCAGAACGTTTCCGAACGGCGGAACTGATTCTACGCAACTACTGGTGGCCTGGACTCTACGCGGACGTAGCCCAATACTGCAACGGATGTCTCAGTTGTCAACGAACTAAGTCATTGCGGCAACTCAAAGTGGGACATCTACAACCTAACAAAATCCCCACTGCGCCATGGCAGCACATCAGTGTCGATTTGGGCGTTGAGCTCCCCGAATCCCTCGGCTACAACACCATCATGGTGGTAGTCGACAGGTTCACCAAGATGGCATGGTTCATGGCTACCACCACCCACATCACAGGGGAAGGTGCCGTGAAGCTGTTCCAAGACCACGTTTGGAAGGACTTTGGATTTCCTATCAGCGTCATCAGTGACTGCGAAGGACAGTTCGTTGGAAAGTTCACCACGGCGTTGTACAAAGGACTTGGGATCCAACAACGAGCATCTACCGCCTACCACCCTCAGACAGACGGACAAACCGAGCGCGTCAACCAGGAACTAGAGCAATATCTCCGCGTCTTCACCAACCATCGACAGGACGACTGGGCCGCGTGGCTCCCCCAAGCCGAGTTCTCCTACAACGACAAAGCCAGCTCCTCCATGAAGAAATCCCCCTTCCAATTGATGTATGGCATCAACCCCCTCCACGGAACCAAACCTTGCATGGCCACTCCGAACGAAAGTGCCGACACCTTCATCGCGAATCTCGACAAAGCTCGAGAGGAAGCGTGCGCCGCCCTAACCGCCGCCCCCGCCATCATGAAGAGGTTCTACAACGAGAAGTGTCGTCCCAATCCCGACTAAAAAGTCGGCGACAAGGTACTCCTCGAAACCACGAACCTCAAAATCGACCACCCCTCGATGAAATTCACCGACAAGCGGTACGGTCCCTTCCAGGTTCTGAAGAAGATAGGGAGGTCCTCCTATCGACTCAAACTCCCTGCCTTGTTCAAAATACACGACGTTTTCAATATGGTCTACCTATGTCCCTATGTTGAAAGACTTCCCTACCAGGTCTACACTCGACCCGATCCCGTCATCATGGATGACGAGGAACAGTGGGAGATCGAGGATATCGTTGGACACAAACGATTCCGCGGGCGGACTCAGTATCTCATCAAGTGGAAGGGGTACCCCCTCGAGGAAAACACGTGGACTTACAAACACGACATTCAGGCGCCCGCATTACTTCAAAAGTACAAACAACAAGAAGGGATCCAAGACAATGTCCTTCCCCCGGGAAGCCAGACGCGGGGAACAGGTCGCGCTAGGGTTTGCGTCATGAGGACATGCGCCTTGAAGAGGGTATATTGTCATGACTCGTCTGCGCCACACGCCCTTCGTCGGGCGCGGCGCGACCTGTCCATGCCCCACGCGCCTTATCGGACTGCGGCGGCGCTATCGTGCCCATCGGCAGAGCTTACCCGACGATTAGGATTGCGCAGCACATGGTGGCGGAGTTGGCCAATGGGAAAGCGGGATCAGGCGGGATAGGGCGCGCTCTCGACCAATTGCGAGTGGGAGAGCGTGATGACTCGGGTGATGACGCGGAGAACGAGTCAGAAGGCGCCATCACGCCCGTTAGACATTGGACGTCGAAAATTGTATAAAAGGATCGGTAGTTAGTAGCTTAGTCTTCAGAGAACCGTTGTTTACCCACCGGGATCCAATACACCTCTTATACCGCTTTCTAGTCGTTGCCTCGTGCGCTCTCGCTACAGACGAAAAGGCCTGACGCTGACATCAGCCATGTAACATGGAATAACTTCGCACTTTCACAGGATCAATCTGTCATCATCTGGCCTGTATTCAATGCTGTCTGTCAGCTAATGCTGGGCACAGAGTGCCCTAGAGTTGCGAGTTTGATTTCCACTGTGCTGCAGCTTGCTTCCTACCTTCATCTTTACATTTTGGCTCTGCAAGATTTGCACACAGTGTCCCTCCAATTCTGCTCACAGGAATTGATGCTTCTCTCACCAGTATACACTTTGGACAGTCTCTAGTCCTCCCTACTATCTGCTACAGCTAGATTTAACTCGATCTTTCATTGTTGTCCATTGCTACTGATATGCTTCTCCAACTTAATTTCGAGTTGATGCCTTATCTTGTGCACAATGTCCAATTCCTCCTTGCTATTATGCTTCTTTATTGTGTTGCACTTGGAATTTTGTGTACAGGTGTGTCTCCAATTTACTCTATATAGTTTACAAGCTCAATTTCGCTTTTGTACACAGTTTAGCTTGTTCTGCCTTGTTTCTGCTTTCTCACCTTCCACTCTCTGTAATTGTGTCTAATTTCTTATATTTACTTGTATTACTTCAATGTTGTACATAGCCAGTCACAATCTATGTAATTTATACTACTATATAGGCTCTTGGGCCCGTTTTAGCCTACTTCATCTGTGTGAATCAATAAGCATTGGCTTCTCAGTTCTGTAGAATTCTGTTCCTAACCAAAAAATTGTCGACTCCCTCACATATTGAAACAGTCTATCGCTGTAGAAAGAGGCCTATAGCTTCACATTAAACTGTCCTATCAGCCGCTCATTTCTATCCATCACATCAAAAAGATAGGCTACCTCAGTAACAAACAGGTTGAACACAAACCGCATTCTCATGAGACGCTTGGATAGTATGTTATGATCTTGATATGCGAAGTCGAAATAGTATGCGCTGGGCAAAGATGCATGCAAACATGAAAGCATGGAGTGTGCCAGTTTCAGATTTATCAAAATGTTCCGTACATTGCTCATGATTGTCTCGGCCCTCTTCTAGAGCTCCCTCATGTCCCGAGCTAACTTCCAAATCTCGGCACCCGTTTATATCATAGGCGCTTATCAGTGCTTCAAGAACACAGGTTCTAGAATGGTGTCATCGTGGTAAGAGCGGTATCCGTCAACTGCGACAAACCCCATGTATGATAGCATGTTGATATATACTAATGAGAGTCTCCAACTCAATATACCTGAGCATTTTGGTAGGCGGAGGGGGCTTTCCTGACAGAGTGGTCAGACAGTCACCATTAAGAACTGTGAAACTCCTTTCCCATTTGTCAATATAGAACGCTATACAAGTAGATCTGACAATCTCATATCAACTCATCTTTCACAAAGATTGTTAAGCGAACTACTTATTATTCGTAGAGCATGGATCGTTCATTAAGGTTGGCACTCGTTGTTGGCTCACTTCTACAGACATTCACATATAACAGCTTCGAAGGATTAGGGGAGGGAAGGTCTAGAGACAAGTGCCTGCCTTTGTACTGAATATCTAGTATTGGTGCTGATTTAGTTGAACCACCTCGCGTCTATGCGTTCATAAAACTATTAGAGAGGTCATTAAGATTTGGAACATACCTCATTTGTTCTAACTTACGCTTCGTTTTTTCACTTGTGCTTTTCTCCTCATAACATCCTGATGCAATGTATGGCTCGATATATATGTACCGCTTTGTTAAAAACAAGAATGGGTTGTCCGCCAAGAATGCTTTTGCCAGATATGACAGATGATAATGCCAGACTTATACAGTTGAACCCGAAGAATACCCAAGAAGAGCCAGTGACACGCAATATGCCTTGCTAGAAATAAGAGCGTGTAGATTGTTTGCCTGTTAGAATAGCACATCTATTATTAGCCCACCAAGTTGGCCATGCCTATGAAAAACTCACCATGAATGAATGTTTGTACTTTCAGAACCTTGAGTTGCTTAAATTGAAGTGGTGAGGTCAAGTTTAGACTTCAAGTTATGTTACTGGAGCGACACTTAAGACTGATACGGTTTCAGCCAAATATCTTTAACCAGACTACTAAAACTCGCTACACCCCTCTATATACCGTCGTTGTTCCTCACTGTCCTTCCGTGTTTGGCTCACCATCGACTAACCACTCACTAATTGTACCTCAATGTGCCCCTTGCTTCTCAATTATGATTGCCCTATCTGCTCCCTGTCAACATTTGGCTCCGCAGAACTGCCCAACAACCTTGACAACAAATCAAACATATGTCAGTTTGTCGAGTTCTTGCTGGTTATGCCAAAAATATATAAGCTCTCAAGTCCAGGTTATACCCCCACACCTCAACTAACCACTCCTTCATAATCAAACTAGTGAAATATTTGGCGAGCCACACCACTTTAGTAAACTGTTCAATGCATTTAGCATTCAGTGATACTGTTCACCCACTTATTATAGACATGTGAAACAGCCTATAATATATGGTATATATAGCCTCAATCACACTAAATGACAAGTCGTCATAGTAACCTTTTGGCTCAGTGGTTATTGTGTCAGTGGTTGGGCATGATTATTACAGTATGACAACTTTCACAGGTCACCGGTTCAATTTGGCTCATGGGCAATTTTCCATACTTTGTTTATGGCTCCTCAGAATCGACTGACCTGCAAAGTGTCGTCTCTAAAGGCTTTGTTATAGAACCCTTGTGATTAGTGGCTGTGCTGCTGAGCTTTGTCCCAACTCAGACTCCATTGATTCAGTGCCTAAAGAAGGAGATATTGTTATAAGCATGTGGAACAGCCTATAACACATGGTATATATAGTCTCAACCATACTAAATGATAAGTCGTCATAGTAGTCTTTTAACTCAGTGGTATTTATGTCAGTAGTTGAGCACGATTATTACACTACTGTTGAACATCTTTCATACTAATTCAATCGACAACTTTCTTTAAGCTATTCAATTGACGACTTTCTTTAAACTATATTTAGATCACTTTATGCCATCGCTTTTCTCTCAAACAGGATCACGCACATCATTAGTTCTACTGTAGTGTTTCGACCGCTTATTCTCATATCGGATCACGGTCGAGCAAGAACCAAAGTTATACATACACCATATCGGGTCACGAAGCTTCATGAACTTATAACTTTTTGTCTACCAAAATACCTATTTTGTGCCCTCTGCTTAGCGTATCAGCCATCCCACCACCATCCATGTTGATGTGGCATCACAAGGGTTGTAACTGAGTTCAAGACAAGCCCAACTGATTCTTCTAACTTTTCACCTATCTCGCACGGTCGTTCTAAGTTCATACAATCTATATAATATCTTCTATGTTACAAGACTACTAAAGGATGAAGAGCAGAATGAGATACAATATAAAACTACATAGTGTGGTGGATGTATGGAATCAGAAGCAGTAAGTTAAGGACGCGACGGGCGAGCGGGGTGTGAGGGGTGTGAGAGGTGAGAGGGGCGACGGAGACGCGTCCAACGCCCACGATGTCTGATCTGTACGAATGCGGAGGGGAGAGGGCGGGTGGCGCATGCGGCGTGTAGCAATGGCAGGTGCAGTTCCGCCACCCGAGGAAGCACGGGCACCTTCCTATTTGTTGGAAGAGATGAGTAGAGGACGGACAAAAGAAATGGGTACGCACTGTCGCGTGTGGCAGCGTCTCTACGGATTCGTCTTCCAACTCCTCATCCTGCTCCTCGGAGTCGACGTCGCCCATCGCGTCCAGCTCGGCAAAGCAACGTTTGAGGAGATCTTCGGCATCAACGTCGAAGACCATTGCCTCGCCCAGCGTGAACGGGCTGAATGAGGCGCCAGAGCGCGTTCTGCGCATTATCTACGCAAAGAGTCAGATTGGAGCCATGAGAAAAGAATTCTAACACAAGATGCAAGAGAGACAAAGGCCTCAACCAGCATGAATAAGCGGGTGCGTCCCGTGGTGGAGTCGACAGACCCCGCCATCCGTGCTCGTCAGAGGGATAGAAAAGAGAGAGAACAAGAGATAGTCAAAGAAACCAGGACTCACGCAGAGCAGCTTGGCCCTTCATCCGCGCCATGCAGGAGACTGAAGTCTGGCGAAAATGTGGTGGCTGTCCAAAGTGATGGTTGTGGGAGGAAGGTAAGATGTGATCAATGTGATCCGCCGATCTCATAGCTCAGCGGGCTTATGTGGTGAGTCCACACCTTGGACTTACCACTCGGTGAGCGTTCTTCCCGCCTTATTTTGGACTGACACCGTGTCGAATGAGTATAGAACAGCCGTCAAGGTATACGACGCAACTTTTGAGATTAGTGCTGAACGCTGAGCACTGATCGTTGCAGGTCAACCTTAGCTGTGGCTTACGTGGTGAGTCCACAGTCAACAATGCTGCTCACTGTTCACAGATCTTTGCACTCTTATTGTCGACTGAAGGCGGCTAAGAAAGGTAACTCATTGACATCTCAACATGCATTAACACTCTTTATATAGTAAATACTCAACGCCAGGCAGGCTAGCTAGGAACGTTGCCAAACATCGTCCTGATATCGACGACTGGGTCGAATGGTTCGTCCACGTTTGCTGACTACAAGAAGGAGGAGCGGCAGCTCCGGTTCAACATCGTCTTCCTTCTCAGTATGAACAACGTCACCATTAGTTGTAATACTATAGTTAATATCGAGGAGCTAGCCTATAAAACCCGATTCATCACAACAGGAGTTTGCCTGAGGCAGGCTAGCTCCTGATGAATGAATTGACTGTTGTTATCTCCATTAGGAAACATGCTTACAAAATTAGCCTTGTCATCATCTCAATTAGGAAACATGCTTACATAATCAGTCTGTGTATTGATCACAGAAGACTTAGGTTGCGATAAGCAACCTAAGTCTGTCCCTAATCTTGTGTTTTATAATACCGGTTAAGATTAAAAAGGTAAGGGGTAGGGTAAGGGTTAGTGTCTCGGTAGTTGAAAACATTATTCTATGCTAGGGAGACAGTTTAATGATTGTCTTTTATGGTAATAATTCTGCTCTGTCAGTGCTTCAAAATACAAAACTGCTTGTCATATCATAAACTTATACATAAGCTTATTGTAAATGAGATACATTATATCATTCAATGATAAAGCTATTGAGATGTTATTATCTGTTATGTAATCTATTTTAGCTCATATGATACTCCCTGCTTACCTAAGTTGAGGTCGTCGTTGCTCGTCGTCGTTAGCCCAGCCTAAGGCAGGCTAGGTCCTAGTAAAATGAATTGGGTTTTCTAGGCTATCTCCTGGTACGAAAGCCTTTATCTTACAGCTAGGGCTCACAACGTCTTCATCCTCCATCTTCGCAACGCCCGTACGACTTATGGTCCCATCCTCAGAGAGATCAAAACCGTCGGGGATTCCAGCACCACCGAGTTCGACCATGTCCGAAACGACATCCAGATGTATATCACTGTCATCGTCGGGACCTTCAACAGAGAACGTTTCCTCCTCGCCGAGTTCTTTGATGTCGGGATGGCGGGACTTTGATAACTGGGCAAAGAGCACAGGATCCGTCTCGGGAAGATCTGCAAGGATTTCGAGAGTAGCGGGGCAGGTAAGCGAAGCCTGTGAGCAGTTAAGCTCCCCGATAGAACACAGTTCAAAGGCCTAACTCAAAGTGAGTCGATAAATCATGCACAACGAGCAGAAGCTGACCTTTTTAATGAGTGCACAATCGTTGGTGTTGTGAAATGCCGCAACGATTCACCCTAAGGAGCGGTCGCGAAGAGTACCAAGCGTCGTATCCAGTTTTGTAACGACATCGGGATCCTTCTCAAGCTGATGGGATACCTCAGCAACGATGTCGCGATGACAAGCCCATTTGATAGAGAGCTTCATCACACGTTGTAATCCAACGTCGAGGGGCTGCCAGAGACTGGTACAGTTGGCTGAAACGAAGAGAACAATGATTCGTGGGTGCGTCTCCCGCATCCACTTCATGAACTCCTCCGATTTATGCACACTCCAACAATCAATCTTCCAGATCGAAAATTGGGATTCCGGGAGTCCGAGCTCCTTCTTGACGGCATCCAGGTAAGGCACAATGATTTTGTCAACGAGGTCGTGCATCGTTTCATGGGTAGACCAGTAGGTTTTGGACTTCGAGGGGAGGAGCCGAATACCAAGTTTCTGCGCTTCGGCATATGCAGAGCACTTTTTCGAGGGAAGGGAGGCATCCTTCACCCCATGGTAAATGGCTTGCATTGGGAGAAGAACACCGCTGGCAGAGATAGAAGGAACCAGTGTGAATGCATGCTTCTCCTCATGGCCAGTCGTAGGTACTTGTTTCGTGCCACGTTCAGACCATGTTATATTGGATCCCTGCTGATAGACAATCTGTGTCTGGTCCGTATTGACTCTCAGCGCATCCGGAATTGCATAGTTTCGAATGACGTTTGTCTCACGAAGATGGGCCACCCGTAAGATTTCGTCAACGTTGTCCGGAACCTTCTTGGCAGCTTTCGTAGCGCATCGATAACTCCAGGCCATGTGACTATTCAGGAATTTCTTGACGAAGACCTCAGAGCAGCAAAAGAATGACGCATCTGACTGTTTGATGTCGAAGAGATAGGGTGCGTGAAGGTTGATGTACCCAATCATGATGCCGCGGATGGAGGTCACTGTAAGAAGAACACCAACAGCATGCATGGCTTGAAGCCGTGTTTTGATTGCCTGACAGAGGGCGGGATAGGCGCTCTGATAAGAACGAATGAGACATGCTATTGAAGTGGGAACAAGATGCTTACTAAGATCCCGGTGCGCGTGGTCTCTCCACCTGGTTGATTCCCTCTTTTGACTCTTGCCAACACCTTCGCACTCCACCTCGACTCGCCCTGCGCCTTTACAACGGGGCAGATCCACTTTCCGACAACTTGAGGCGTCAGGCGGGCGAAGTCCTGGGGATTGGTGCGCTGTAGATGTTGCACGATTGCGAGTGGGCTCCAGGTGCCGCCGATCTTGCGGGCAGCATTATTAATTTGACGGAAGAGACCAGGTTGGGCCCAGTTGACACGGATCGCGTTCTTCTTTTCGTGCTGACGCTTTCTACCAGCAACCTTCTTGGCTTGGCGGCCGTTTTCGCGGAACTGGCGATGGGGCCGTGAAGTTTCAGCCACGTCGATGTCAAGCTCATCATCGGTCCCAACATCGTGTTCTTTAAGTGAGTTCAACTTCTGGATAGACATGGTGAGCCATCATATTTTGCTTGTAGACCTGTCTTACCTTCTTCTTGAAGTTGCCCTGCTGCGGCTCCCAGCCATTCTCAACCTTCAACTTCCTCTTTTTATCGTGTACGCGCTGTTGCCGCTCATTCGCCATCTTACGTTCCCGGGCCAACTTCTTTTGCTGCAAGACTTGATCATTCATTAGCGATGCTTCTCGCGATGCCTCCCTTGCCTCCTTCGTACTCGCCACCTATGCACGCCATTCCAATTTTGATAATTTTGGGAAGATATCGGTGAGTCGAAATTTAAAGGATCCATGTGCGAGGATGGATGCTGATGGCTGTTCAGATGTCGCAACTATGGGCTCTAGTGCAATCGCTGCATCGTCCGCAGGCTGAGAGACGCTCGGCTCCCCATCAACTGGCTCATCATCGAAATCGTCCTTGCCGCCCTCATCATCATCACCCTCTTCACCACTGCTCTCGTCGTCGGATGCGTCTACATCAGCAAGACCAGGAATATCGTTCTCGTCGGTGTGAAAAGCATCGACATCACACAACGGAGAAGGCGACAATGGAGCCGGAGAAGACGGTGGCAGAGAAAAGCCAGGAAGCGATCCTGTTGGGGAGGAGCACGGTGGCGATGAAGAGCGAGAGGGTGTCAGCGTAGGCGTGAATGTTATGGAAGGAAGGGGGACCTCGGGGTCAGCAATTGGGGTGGCGCGTCTTTTCTGTGGGCTTGGGTTGTTGTTTGGAGCTTCGAGGCTGCTAAGAGCTCGTTTGGTTGTGCGGCAAGGGGATTTCGGTACGTCGCTATGTTTATCCTTGCCAGGTATGGGAACACTAAACGTGAAATTGCCACTAGGAGCCGAGGTCGTCTCCAATGAAGACATTGAATCGTTGAACAGTCCCTGATCCGTCTCATCGAAGATTCCTGCCTCCGTATCCAACGGGTAGCTGTCCAAGGCGATCTTTTATGTTAATCAGCAAGAAGCTTTCAACACGAAAACATGGTACACACCCTTCCCAAAACACGCTCCATTATCTCATTAAACAAGGTGAAGCGTCGATGCGCTATGCTCTTCGCAGAATTTGCCATTAACCCGCGGCGGGGATCAACATAATTATTGAGTGCGTCCATCATGAAGACGCCGCAGTTATCCGAGTCAACTTGTGCCGTGACAGGAAGTTCTACCCAGAAATACCGGGACGAAGTATGCTGGGCTATCCACCAGTTGGTGCAGTACTGGAGGAAAGGTGGCACGTCTTCGCAAAGTGAGTCGCCATAGTATATGTGTCCTGTCTCCCCATTGACGACTAAGGGAACCCAGTGGGGGTTGCTGTTCACTTTGCCAAGGTTGACACCCGTGATCAGAGTTCCCCGCTCCTTCAAAATGGTATCCCCAACCCCTCGCAACCAGGCATGCTGGTACAGCTGCGTGTCTCGAGCTTTATACTCATTGACCAGGATATTGACAAACTCGCAGTTTTCGACACGCACATTCGTCAACCCTAGAAGATCTTGGGCGCGCTCCGTCAAGAGTACAAGCTGCATATTTACCAGAGAGCTTGACCACCATCGCTCTCCCACCATGCGGTATAGGTGATGAATTGGTGTATCATCCTGTAGGATCCCGATTGATTGATTCCATGGCAGGTCCTTCATGTACTCCCAGGTCTGCTGGGCGGTACGCTCATGCTCTGGATGTTTCGGCTGATGCATATGTTTTGCCACATATTCGGACGACTTTTGCCATTGGCTACGAATCGTATAGGCCGCTGCGACCTCTTTCCACAAGGATGCAACAAAGAGAGAGAAGTGGGTGACTGTCGATGAACTGTCAACAGCAAGGTGAGCATAGTGTATGGATCGCATTCCGTCGAGCCATGCCTGATGGACGCCATCGTAGATGCAGTGCCCCGCGGATATGGAGGGGATGGAGAGGTACCGAAGTTGGGAAATGCTGTGCGCTGTGATAGCTTCGGGGTCGCAGGCGGAGAAGAATTGGGCGGTGATATCGTCATGGAGCATTGTCTTTCCTTGAAGAGAGGGCATGATCATCGTACAGAGTTCGCGAAGAGAGCAGTTGGGAAGAAGCTCGTTACGAAGTGTTTCGGGAATGAGCAGGGCATTGTTTGCGGCTCTCTGTACTCTCGGGGGCACATCCTTGTAGGCTTTTCCTTTTCCGAGCCATTCGGATGGATCAAATTGATACATGATATGTGTTCGATGGTGGTGGATTGTGTGTGTGAGTGGGGGTGGATAAAGTAAACCCAGTCTCCATTCTTTCTATTTTTTATCTCCATCTAGCCTCAAACATTGTCATATCGTCATTCTAGACGACGAATATATGCTGAATCACTGAGAATGAGTCACTTCTGTGCCTATAAAGGTTCACGATGAGATACGAACCTAATCCGTCTTGGATATTGGATCACGGACAAGTTCACACCTAGATCCCGTAAGTTCGCACCATATCGGATCACAGACCGCGAACTTATAGTCGAAACACTACAGTATTACATGCACCTCATTGTTTGACTAAAGCTTCAACCCTTACACCTATTCTCACCAACAAGTATATACCTAACATATCTCACTTTTATCACTTGACTAATTCTTCTCAAGTTTATAGTGACTTGTTCATTAATATTTTCAAAGAATAGGTTGAAAGCATCTCTAATTTATTACAGCCGAGTTCAACAATGTAATCTACTACCACTGACTAATTAAGATTATCTTCAAGATTGTTTTTATCTATTAAGAACTTCAGCTTCGTCAAAAACTTTAACATGGCCAAGCTATTATTGCTTTTTCATCGTCTATTCATTTCTGTCTAAACATTCTCCTTTTAACCACTATACACCATCCATTTCACTATAACAGTGAGGCCTTTGTAGTATTTTTCGACATTTTTTGACAATCTTTAAAGTTTCCCATTTTGCTATTTTCATTTTCAAAAATTTAACATTTTCCTGACTTATTATACAGTAAGTTTCTTCACCAGAGTCTCATTCTAGTTTCTTACCTGTCTTCAAAAGACCTACATCTAATTTTCTTAGTGACTTGGCTTTTTGCAACTTTCAGACATAAGGAGCTCAAGTCTGGATATCGTGCTACATGTTCATATGGCCCGGCTTTCAGATTCATTCACTTATTTTGACTAATTCGACATTTAATTAGATTCACTATGTAATATAAGCTAGTGTCTCCATACTTCGTTCCTTCTAGTTTTGATTGGGGCTGTAGAGCCCTCAGACTAGTGGATCTCTCCTGTTCAAGACTTCCTCTTCTTCTGCTTCCCCTTTGTCCTATCCGCTGCTTGGTCATCTTCTTCTTTGCCTCCCTCCATGCTACTAACTTCATCCTCCTTTAAGTGTGCATCTTGGTCTCAGTTAGAGTGCATGAAAAAGCAGCGGAGGACTCACATCGAAATTCAAAATTAAGGTGATTTAGTGCAGCTCTGACATTAAGAGATATGCATCAAAGATAATGCTGGGTTGCACCGAACTGTGGAACATTTGCCAGCCAAAGGCTGGCTGGCTCCTTCAGCCCCCCTCAGTAATATGCAGTACGCCTAGTAGCAGGTCCGAATATCTGAGAACTCTCTGTTGCAAATGTATCTCATATCGGTACTACTTATTGAGACATACCAACTCATCCTTTTGTTCTTGTTTCATATAGTTCAGAATGTGCTTCAAATACTTAATGCAACATGTATATAACACATATAACATGCCACTGGTACCTAGCTTTAACTTTTTTCCCTTTGTTATGATCCTGTAAGTACGGACCACACTGTTTTCCTCCAAATTCATAAACTTTTGTCTTTTAGGATCATCCTTGTCATGAACATCTATCAACCTAAGCACAACAGAATATATCTAGTCTAATACTAGAAAGACTGAAGCTTAGAAAAGTTGGAGATGTTTGGAAGTCAACACTCACCTATTGTCCACTTAAATTCCTCTCTACTGTTAGCAATCGGTGTGAACGCTGCCCACTTTATCTCTAATCACTATAAGTATGTTTTGCAACGCTGGACTGGACTCTCACTTTGCCGTTCTCCTTCCTCCTCCTCTTGGCCTACATCCGTACTTGAGCCTAAATTAGTATCTTTGCTGAGATCTGCTCTTTCTCCATTGAGTTGATTAAGGTCGTTGACATACATACCTTCACCATTCTCTAAACTCTGTCCATCATTCATAGACAGATTTGCAGCTTGGCTCTTGTCGAGATGGAGATGGTGGAGGTGGTCGACGTCCATGCCTTCATTGTTCTCTAGACTCTGTCCATCATTGGTAGGCGGAATTGTGACTTCGCTTTCCTCAAAATGGTGAAGATTGTTGTCATGCATGTCTTCTTTGTTCTCCGGACTTTGTTCTGCGTTTGCGGGTGAGTTTGTGTTATCAATATCCTCGTGATACTCGTGTTCTTTGACATTAAGCAACATATCTGTCGCTGTATGTTGTCGGGCCGTGATGCTGTCATCTTCCTCTGTTTCACCTGCTCTGGTCACCACATCGATAGACAGCTCATGTGCTGCCAAGAAGACATAATCAAATCCTGGTTGGGTTCGAAATAGTGATTGAATATCTTTATATCATTTGGTTTGCTTGGTCAGGCTATTAGAGACATCTCCTCTTCCTCTGATACTCTCCTTGTCGATGTTCTACCGTCATATGAATCACCATTGGCAAAGTCTCCAATTAGAGTCAACCCTAGTTGCATATCAGGGAGGACTTCACTCGGTGGGGCGGGAGTCGCATGGAGTACAACCAAACCGATTGGGTTCGCAGAAATTGATGTAGTGCCGGTGAGAGATTCAGCACCGGATAAGAGACTTGTACTTCCCGATGCTAGGTGGTCCTCCCGCAAAGGACTTTCCTGCCAATGGACATCTTCGTAGTCCGTCGGCATGCGGATTTTCTTGACCCTCAACAACTTTTGCACGATCAACTCAACATCAGATAAGGCCTTGTTGTTATGATCTGTCCTGGGACCCACGCACTATCAGCTGCACGTGTCTCGCTTCCTATGTTACATCCGAGTACACTCTCACACTGACTCGACGCAAACACCAGCGAACCTATACTTGCTGCAGCAAGATAGTAGCTTCAATCAGTCTTGGATCACCTCTCAGACTATCTATCATACACATTATGGAAACACTTATCATACCCAAGAACATCTACAGTATTCCAAAGGCGAGTATACATGAAGTACAACTACCAGGAATTGCTTTAGAGACTGTGGAGTCATCTAAAGAAATATTTATTAAAGAGGAAGCTACAACACCAATACTCAACATTTAAAGAGGCTCTGGACCGTAAGGGAAGCTTAGAGTCAGTACGGACATAAATTCCGAAAGAAAATCCCGGGTAAGAATTCCAAAAGTTTTTAGGAAATCAGGCCTTGTACTGGCTGTGATGGACCGGAATATCCACCGGCAGGCCTTGCTGTCCCATTGAATATTATACGACTTTACTGGAGGGAAATGAGCTCTGCATAACACCAGCATTTGTAGACCGGTATGCATGACGTTCTAATTCTATTTTCTCTAAATGAGTAATTTCACTAAAAAAAACTCGAGTAGAATTGGTGTCCGTATTGACTTTTATGGAATCATGGAGAAGGTACTAGAAGGTTTAAAGCATCTCCAGGAGGTCATTCTGCCACATAAAGCGCTCTGACTCACTTAGGAGTGGATACAGCATGCAGAAAGGCGGAATTCTGCCCTTACCTATTTTGACTCATTCAAAGACCTTAAGAGTCGTTCCAGGAACTTCCTGACAGTTTATGACTCAAATCTAGTCTATACTTAGGCTCAGGAGCGCATGATCCCCCCCTTCTTGCCTTTTTAGCCAATGGCAGCCCGCCAATCGCACTCCGGCCCTCTGAAACAGTGAATTAACTGTCCTCCATGATACCCGACATAGTGGGAGCTCTGACTCGGTCAGCAGCTCAATTAGGATGCTAAAAACAGTATATAAGTTGAAGTACATTCTTTCATATACTTCAGAGCTGGACATTATTGCATCTGCGCTATTGCATATTCCTTCGCAGTACCTTTTGGCATTCTTGCCTCTGCTATTGAGGAACCGCTTTCTAAGGGACTCCCTCTCATTATATGCTTCATTCATTCTTGAACTGTACTCTTACTCGTTGTCCTCTTCCTCTTTTCCATCCCTTTTTTACTACAAGTTCTCTGCTGTGTCACTGAGTACGCTATTGACCCGCTACGCAACTGAACGCCTGCCCTTGTAGATGGTATCCAGTGGGAACCTCTATTGAGTGGATTGTGAATGGATATGGATGGATCTCTTGAACACCAACTGCGTATGGCTCTCATCATAGATGAAGCGATGTTACAGTCAGTGTCAGATCGCTGTCTATGTTTGTAGGGTGTTAGGCATCAATCCCTGCTTGTATAACACTGTCTCAAGGAAGTGTGATGAGTGGTGCAGGTGAATAGGATCCATAACGGCGCACTGGGTTTGTTGTTGAGTAGAACAACAACTAGACAATATGAATAGGAGTCTCACTGGGCTGTGGGCCTGGAGAGATCTTCTAGCCTTCATCTCGAGGATAATCTGAAAGACATGGGACACACATATCGAGGTGTATAACGCGGATGTAGCGCTGTATGAGCTGTAGTACGTGATGGTGCTGGCTCAGGTCTTAATACTTGTTTCCTAAAGCGGCAGTCTTCTTCCATAAGAATGTCACTTCATTCTTGAAGAACTATGCTCATGCAGTTCTATTTGATTTGCCTAATTTCAGTATAAGCAGTTCTTCCTTACTGGCATACACATTTACCAAATTCTATGATATACTGCGAATCAGTCAAGGTTGACAAAGAATTATACAAAACATGGCTTGCCCTCATATCCTTGATTGTCAAGTCCTTTCTGATAGAACTAGTGAGTCAGTTGTCAACATGTTTGCATTCGAACACTAACATCATCGGTCCTTACAGGACATCCATATATTCAATCTTCGCCATAGTGTACGGTATCAAATCGTCTGTGACCATACATCACAATACAACTTCAAGTTATCACTGATTGATCAGCTAGTGCTAGCCGTGTTGCCCTATGGACTGCTATGCAAAGTAGGTAGCTCATATTATTCTATCTCTTCAACCTCCCATAGTCAATCCTATTTGTCTCACAGAAACTCCTCCGGCATGATTTTAACGTTTCTGCTCTTGCGTTTAAGCTTTTCATGTAATCTCTCTTTGTGTATCTTGATCATCTCATCCAAGAAAAACTGGAAATTGTGACAATGTCGGCAAAGTTTGCAATCACGTATATAATGACGACACTTACTGTACGATGTACATCTGTACAACAATATAAGCGAAACCTCCAAACTAAGTATTTCCCTGTTCTGCAGTAAATATATTGAAAACACACTTGTTGCCTTTAAATATCTCTATAAACTTGGTGGAATTACAGTGTGTATTGCAGAACTGGGCCGGACAACAAGCTGTTCACAACAGATGTACTTTTGCTTGCACTACTTCCTCACTTCATCTTGTATCTTCCCTTCGGTGCATCTTCCCTTCGGTGCATCTTCATTGACGGAGTCGTTATCATCACTAAGTCCAATATTGCTGGCACAATGGTCATCTCCGACTCCATCTGGCTCATCCATTCCAGCTTCCGGGACATTGTCTCCTCAACAATAGTGCCGCAACAGCTCCCAAAAAGTCTTCCTTCAGTGCTCAGCAAACTGCAATTCTTGAGTATGATGGGCTTTACAAATTAGACAATGACGCCAAGCCTGTGAAATACAGCTCACCACAAAGTAGGGGAACTCTTTGTATATATAGATCGGACAAAAGCGATTCTGAGAGGACGCTAACGGATTCACACATACTTTTCCCTTCTCTTATACTAAGCAAACAAGGCTTGTCACACTAACACTATCACACACCTATATGCTTCTTGATTCTATTGTCACAGTATTATGAGTGAATAGCCTTTAGACCTCATGTTACTCACTTTATTATCCGTCCTCATTCTGTGCAAACTGGAGATACAAGTTACAGACATGAAAACAATAGGGCTGTCTAATGCTCGTCATGCATTCGTTGCACTCTTTCATTTTCTTGTGATACTGGTTTCAGCGGCTAGTTTTATGGTGAGGAAGCCACAACTCTCCACTACCATTTTCTTTCTTGTCTTTCAGCAATGAGTACAAGCAAAAGCATGACGTTACATATATGATATTCCCCTTTCAATTCTCAGGCAAATGTGTTTCGTGAGAGATATGACTGAGCTCTATAAGTCATGTTGTAAATTTGGGCGATTTTGAGGACAGATGATCTGACAACAATTCTCAGTAAATAATAGCATAAGTTGTTGTTGACACATTATTGGATATTCATTGTCCAGTAGAAGGACTTTGCTAGCTCGCGTTCAATTTAGATGGAATCAGTGATTTCCAAGTACTTTGGAATCCCAGAATAGTAGCGCTAATAAGACTTCCGTTTACTGGGATTTTCTACGAAATAGTCTGGTCGATAAGAAGTATTGTATGCTATCAGAACACTAGTGAGTAGGAAAACAAACAACACATAAACTTAAAATACTGACATGAACAGTAAAATGATTTAGAAAATATTGGCAGTATGCCGTGCTTCAAAGTGTAGAGACACCCTTCGACAAGAGGGTTATGTGTGACAGCTTGTGTTTCACATATCAAGCATTTCATGTGAGGAGGTGTGTGTTACGACCTGATCCTGCCGTGAGAAGGACCCGCTCATAAAGACCACTCCTGTGGTCACCTCGTAACTTTCCTATGGACGTAACATCTGTATCCGAGATGTGTACTCGTCTGACTGATATTCGTCGGACGTGAGGGCCCTCAACAGTCGCACTTCTTGAACATCATGGAATGATCTTGTATGTAGTGGATCGAGGATGAGGGGACAAGAGTTGTGGAGGGGAGACATGGAATGAGTCTTTAGCGCGGAAAGTTTAGAGTACCTGACGGGAATGAGGGGAATAAACTTGATAAGGACGAAGTCTGCGTATCAACTACAAAGTACTTGCGTATCTATACTGTAGTCCTAATCCCGTACTTCCGCCTTCGCGAACCTTTCATCAGGTGTGCGGGCGCTGTGTCACGAATGCTCAGACGTCAGAGCACCAGATGATTCTATTGGTTCTTGAGGCATATTGAATCGGGCACTGCTGATTGGGCGATGGGCGGGATAAGGCGAGCTAGAGTGGGGTGCACTCCTGTCTGCACAGCACTGAGGAGAGGGATGACGACGTCGAGCTCCTCGGTCGCTCCTGTCAATACCCGACGCAATGACAGCGCTTGAGGCGGGATTCTGAAATGATGCCTGAATCGAGATATTGGCATATCCCGTGATGGCATGATCATTGGTGTGTTGGTAGTGGTACACCTTTGTGGCGTAGCATAGAATGCAAGATGCAACCTAGTGACTTACGCGGTCCTGTAATAAGGCCAATGCCAGGTCATGACAATGTGAGCATTTTTGTACCTGAACAAATGTAAGAGAAGAGGCACCGCCTAAGACGAAGCATACCGAGCCGGCTGTCATGCCCATGCTTTGCCATGATCTCATCCAACTCGCTCTCATTCTGCGGAAAGGCCCGGACATGGTATCACAGTGTCTCCCAGATTGCTTGTATGTTGATATTGATCAATGGTAAGGCACTTGTAATTGTCTCAACAATCGCGGTGGAGAGTGAGCCAGGCATTGGGTTCCAATTAGTGAAAATAAGTGCTTCATGATGGAGTACAAGATTGATGAAAATGGTGAGATTGTTCAAGCTCAAACATCTGGCCAGCTCCTGAAGCTGTTGTAGACCTTCCAGCAGATGAGTCAACAGTTACACTGAGGTGTTGAGTTGGTTGGGCTACCACTCCATGATAATCAAGGTGCTCGTCGGGAGTAAGTACTCCACGTGGCGCATTCCGCCCAAAGCGCTGAGTAAACCCAATATTCTGAAAATCATCGACATCATTCCCGACTATTCGATAATTATGTTCGAACTATGTATTGTGATATACGGGTCTCTACGGGCTACCTTTTAATGCAAGTAACAGTTAACTATAGAGGGAGCTCAGTGTCAACTTTAGGCCTCTGGCAGTCATATTGTCCTCTTGTAGAAGCTTTTTGACCTTGGGCACCATACATTAGTTCCCTAGACGCTCCAACAAAAGCTGTTCACACTTGTATGACTGCAAGAACTAACCCAGAATGATTTTCAAGACCTTGACAATGTCTTTGTCTGTAATTTTCATAGTCGCATATGGGAGGTCTGCATGAACTTAGTGAGGTTCTCACACCAAGGCTACAGATGACGTCAAAGAACACACCTGCACTCCCTCCAATAGGATTGACGTTACTCAAAAGGCCAAAGGAGTGAAGAACTTGCATAAACTCCACCCACTGCAACAGGGTTCTGACGGGTGTGGGTTGGTTATTGATCTTACTGCAGATTTCACAAGCTATTTCATAGTCAGCGTAGTGCTCCCTGAGATACTCGCGGACAATGCTGGTACGTTTCAATACTGTCTGTCTCATTTTCTACACCATTAAACATCGTCAGGGTCAGTCAGAAATACTCAAGTGATTCAAGGTTCATTCATCCTAGTTTTCATGGGAAACAATACAAGTTGGAGAATTCCACACTCGCCTCCTTCCGCAAACCCATTTCGAAGGGGAACCCTCAAGCCAGACACGGGAGCACCGCAGACTATCAACTGTGCACCATAAACAGTAACGCGGTCAGCACCAGTCAACCCCGCAAACTCGACTATCGTGAGACAAGTTAAGGCTGGGGAACAAGGATTCAGTTCTCCACAAACGTCCATCTCTTGCACAAGCAGTATCAAAAAAGCTTTGCGATCGTGACTTCAAGACAGAGCGGTGTTTTCGACTGTGATGGTTTCCGTGGACCTTTCGTCAACCAACTTCTTCAGCAGGTCTAGAATGACCAAAAAAGACACATTTCGCTCGATGCCCAGCATGCTATGATAACAGGCTTGTTTGGGTACATAGGTGATTGCCTGCCAAATGATAGTGATTGAGTCTCACTTGTCCTTGACAACAAGATAGAACTAAAGGTTGCTTGAGTCACTTTGTGAGAGAGCGATGATCTGATGATAGGAATCCTCCACATGTCCATTCGTAGAGCTGGTCGTGTCGGCGGTAGTCTAAGGGTTCATGGGATATGAATGGACCTGTTATTGAGAAGACATAGAATCTGCCGTTCCAGTGATACCAACGGTGGCCCAACCAGCCCTTGGTTTCTAATCCAAAAAGAGAGGTTATTCCATCTCACGGTAGTGTTCCACTGTAGGAACCTCTCCTGCACCAGGCTAACGTCCTCCATGCAAATGTACCCGGGTGTAGAGTCAGGCAGAGCATATGCGGCAAGTATTGTAATGAGATGCTGTAATAGGTAGTCCATAAGAGTCAGCTCTAAAGAAGGGATGGTCAAAAGAGAAATCAACCTCGATGGTAGGTACATCCAGTCCAGCTCTGAGTAAGTGTTGCATTCATTTCACGTCAGGAAGTAGGGTGAAATACTCACATATTGTTTAGGGTTAAGCGATTTCCATGCAGTGCTGCCATAGTCTCCTTCTCTGCCTGGCAATGGAAGAAAAAAAACTGTGACAATGTGTCATGTGACAGTTAGGTGTGAAGCTGGACCCCCTGGCACAACGTCTTGATCGATGGTTGAGGAAGTCGTAATACATACGTATTTTGTTTACTCAGTTTGAGACAGGCTCTCTGACTTAAGCTGTACAAGTAAACATGTCACATTCCTTAGCCGGTTCTACTTGTCTAATGATCCAATGCTTATTGATTCACACAAATGAAGTAGGCTAAAACGGGTCCAAGGGCCTATAAATTACATAGATCGTGACTGGCTATGTACAACATTGAAGTTATATAAGTACATATAAGAGACTAAATACAATTACAGGGAGTAGAGGGTGGGAAAGCAGAAACAGGGCAGAACAAGCTAAATTGTGTATAGAAGTGAAATGGAGCTTGTAGACTATGAAAAGTAAACTGGGAACACACTTGTGCACAGAATCCCAATTACAACGCTATAGAGAAGCGTGGGAGCAGGGAGGAATTGGACACTGTGCACAAGATTCGAAGTAAAAGCGGATTCCAAGGGTAAGGAGCGTTTTCGGAGGCCTCTGCACCTCACACACTCCCTCTCATACTGTCTGAGCCCTCTCAGTACAGTCTGGCCTTGAGCAGCAGTGGTCTCACTGTGTTATCTCATCTTTCTCCAAATGAGCTCAAAATCATTTGGCAGTAAATCACAAATCACAAGACATTGATCAGTGCTACCAGGTAGCTTGTTGCACTCCCACGTCCCCCATCTTGTCCCGGACCTGTGTCCCGGACCTGTGATATGAGTTTGGGCATGCTAGACCATCATGTCTCTCTGTGGTCACAACTTTTCTCCACATGACCTCATATGCATTTGCGAGTAAATTCCATTTTTGGACTTGTAGCCTCATGCTACTGACTTCCTTTCTCGACCCACTAGCCTCATGGCTATCTCCCCTACTTAGGGATGCTATCTCCGATCACAGAAGCTGTCAATCATAACAGCATCTGTCAATCATTTCCAGAAGTCCACTTCTGATGCCATGTGTCAAGTTACCCATATCTCAGCCATGTGACATGGAATAACTTCGCACTTTCACAGGATCAATCTGTCATCATCTGGCCTGTACCCAGTGCTGTCTGTCAGCTAATGCTGGGCACAGGGCGCCCCAGAGTTGCGAGTTTGATCCCTACTATGCTGCAGCTTGCTTCCTGCCTTCACCTTCGCATTTTGGCTCTGTAAGGTTTGCACACAGTGTTCCTCCAGTTCTGCTCACAGGAACTGATGCCTCTCTCACCAGTGTACGGTTTGGACAGTCTCTAGCCCTCCCTGCTATCTACTATAGCTAGATCTGACTTGATCTCTCACTGCTGTCCATTGTCACTGGTATGCTCCTCCAACTTGATTTCGAGTTGATGCCTTATCTTGTACACAGTGTCCAATCCCTTCCTGCTCCCACGCTTCTCTATAGCGTCACACTTGGGATTCTGTGCACAGGTGTGTCCCCAGTTTCCTCTACATAGTCTACAAGCTTAATTTCGCTTCTGTGCACAGTTTAGCTTGTCCTGCCCTGTTTCTGCTTCCCCACCCTCCACTCCCTGTAATTGTATCTAGTTTCTTATATGTACTTGTATTACTTCAATGTTGTACATAGCCAGTCACGATCCACGTAATTTATAGGCCCTTGGGCCCGTTTTAGCCTACTTCAACGTGTGAATCATTAAGCATTGGCCAGCAGACAGGACTGCATCAATTTTGGGAGGTGCGTCGCGGTCCCAACTTGTGTCGATGCGACTGATGCGATCCTTGATTCGACTACGAATAGACTTGTGAATCTCTTTTCAAAAGAACCGTTGCATCTCTTTGTCGGAGATTGTGCCTTTCTTTTTCAGGCCGCGTGCAACTCGCATGAATTCCCATTGGTATGACTCGAGATCTTTTTTGTCTGAAAGACGTTCTCGACGTGCTCGCCTGATTAAATCCTCTAGATTCTGAAGTGTGAACTTGTTCGCCTTTTGAGCGGAGGCATAGAATTGATCAGTGAGGTCCTTCTTGAATGTTGCCCATTTGCACTTGGTAACATCCTCATCATAGCCCTCGAAGGATTTCCACAGACGCTTGGCCTTGGAGTTGGCATATCGAATAGCGCCGTGAACCTTCTCGTGATCTTTGAGGCCGTGAGCATTGGCAAGGGCCTCGAACTCGCGAAGAAAATCATCAAGCTCATCCGCCTGATCAGAGTAGAAATGAGGTGCATCGTCACTGCGGCGAGTAGGAAGGGAACCCAGGCCTGTGGTAGACATGGTAGAAGGTTGTGTCGGTGGAACAGGGATGACGGAAGGAGTAGGAGCAATGGGAGGCAAAACTGGCGCAAATGATATTACCAGTGCGGGTGGCAGCGAAGGTGGAAGGGGGACTGCAGCTGCTAAGATAAGGTCAAATGGTCTGGCAGGTGACGGAGGCGAAAGCTCGAATAGCTCGATAAGAAAGGGACGGAATGAAGACAGTGGGGGACTATGCTCGATGGGTGAGAGTAAAGGAGACCTGAATGGAGGTGATGGAGGTGGTAATGACTGTGGTAATGGAGATGGAGAAGGCGGGGAAGGTAGCGCTACTAGGGCGGCTGGCGGTGATAGAGACGGTACTAGGGTAAGCGGCTCAGGAAACCGTAAGCGTTGTAGACGGTAGATAAGTGCTGGTGCACCTCCTTGACCTCTGGCACCTCGTACTCCGGTGCGAGGATGCAGAATACGGTCTGGGTCGTCGACTAGGTCGGCAACAGGGGTCGAGCTGTTATGGGTAGTTTGTCTAGAACCCGAGGCGACAGATGAAACACGACAATTAGGTCGTCGAGACACAGTGGGTCTGATGGCGGACGAAAATTCGAAGAGCGGTGGGCTCCAGATGTAGGTGCTCAGTTCTTTAAGAGAACAGAGACCGTCAGACTGAGATGGAGTAGAAAGAGGATGGATATTCGATGAGTATCTACTGTGCATGTACGATACTATATATCCTGTTTCTACAATGGTCTGAGAGTGCATACGATAGTCTAAGAAATAGGGTAAGTACAATGCAGTGTCCGTAAGTAGAATAGAAGAATAAGCTATAAAGACCATCTACTGATCATAGTCCCGGAAAGTGCGAGCGTTGGGTCGCCGTGCTGTGCGCGTAGAGCGCGTGAATTCTCTACACTGTTCTCAACAGACGGGCCTCCCTTATGAAGCACCACCAGCTGCGACAACCCCTCAATACTGAGGACTGACTCAATGCTGCCCTCCAACCTCGTCTCTAACAGCAGGTCACTCAGAATGTCGAAGATGCTGCATTGGCTTGACTCGTCTATAGATACCAAGCACCAGAACTTTACTGGGTTTGTAGTCATTATTCAGATTCATTCCCTTCTGCACAGCACTAATCACATCTTTACTGCAGCAATGTGTCATACCTGACTATCTTGATCTGTATGCCTACATTCAATCTCTCTAATTTACACAACCAACTATGTTAGAAATTATAGACAAGACCTTTAAGATGTGCAGAAACCTCTTCCACCTTGTGCACACTTAAGCATTCACTTTCTCATTATAGAAGCTGTGCAATGTCCTTCGCCCAGCCAAGTTGAACCACTTTGCGTCATACTTGCGCAACATTGTTGTCACATTCTACTTCGTTGAGACACTGAGGGACTGGTCTGCAGAATTTGAGAATGATAACAGTGTTCGCCAACACTATCTGAAGAGCCTCTGTAAACAGCATTATGATGATTACGTCCTGAACCATCATGCTGCAATACCAGCTACCCAAAAACAATTGCACTAGAAGTGCGCTGTTCTTTGACACACTTTCATGAAATGATTCAACTAGTGTTACGACCGCGCTATAACCCTAAAATTCCTTTATAACTCTGCTTATACTCATGTCTTGTCTTCTTCTGGTTGACCTGACTTTTGCACTTAGTATGAAGCATACCTCCTTCTCAATCCATTCTAGAAGATGGAATGGTTGGCCGAACCATCAGTATGGTTCAAATTATTTGAAGCCTTACTATCACATGTATAAGATGAAGAGCTTATGCTAAAACAACAACATGATAAAACTGTAGTTGTCTTGGACTCCATTCTTTAGAGCATTAACGATGCAAACCTTGCTATTCTAGTTCAGCAGTTTATACTCAGGCACCCCTCTTATTATCTCAAAACTGTTATGAATGAAAGACATTATATATTATAGTGAGATCTTACATACAACACACTAAATTAATTGAATCGTTTGTGTCTATCAACGTTTCTCCCGACTTGCAGAACTCTTCAACACACGCAATCGTTTCTTTAACACTCACCCTATGCATGCAAGCTCAACAATGGAAGATAAGTTACAGCACACATCACTAACCTTTTCGACAATCTTCTATCCTTTTGTTCAACTCTTTTCTGCAGAGGTTGTCAAAACCCCACATCATTCTTCTAACATCTTTATGTAATTATATTGTAGTCGCTCATTCTTTCTGACTCATTGAACTTTTCTCCTTTTTGGGATACCCCTCAACCTTTCTCTGATACCAGAACTCAGTATTAGAGCTCTAAAAACTCATGTTAAGACTACTATTATGCCATGCACTATGTCTTGGAAACCATGACACCTCATAGAGTGCTTCTACTTCCCCCTATAACTTGTAAACATAATAGGTACTATACAACACATCAATCTGAGCTTCCGTCAAAGCCTCCTCACAAAACACTTCACCGTTGACAGTAGTCCTCCTCTGGCCTGTTGCTCGCATTTTGTTGCATGGTTCTTTGAGTACATAGTGACCATCCGACGTATGTTTCATGGCGATCCTCCAGAGCAATCCTCCTGACATGAGTGCAGCTCATAAGACCTGTGTATGAGTGAGCAGCTGCAAATGCTCTGCTAGATATTGCATGTAGTTTTTTAATCATAGCTTGTGATTGGCTTATTAGGGCACAGACTGGGTGCCATAGGGCGCTCCAATCTCACATGATGTGAATCCAGTAACACCCAGGACAGCCTCATGCCTCTCGAAATCATCAAGAGAATGACCTCTTTAGTGTTTAAGTAATGTATGTGTCTTAAGAAGAATGTGACATCAGCTGCTCTACTCATGATTGGCGAAAGTGTTGGTCGCTGCCTAATTTGACACACTTCACACTCAGGTCTTTTGATCACAAAATCTTTCTTGTACCATAATGCTCGACATCAATAAATATATTCTCCTCTTCTAATATCTTGTGTGGCCTCCTTTTGTCTTGAGAACTGCATCAACATGGTCCGACATGGTCAACATATACTTATCCATATCCGTCAAAGGCATTGCGGCCCACTTCTCTAAGACTACCTGTTTTAGGGCTTCAATGTTTGTCGGATGTCTCAGATGAGTGTGAAGGCGCTTCTTTAGCTCATGCCAAATAGGCTCGATAAGGTTGATGTTGGGGGAGTTAGGTGAATGGAGAAAGAGAGGGATTTTGTGTTATGTGAACCATTGACGAGTAGCTTTAGCCTTGTAACTCGGTGCGCTGTCTTGCTGGAAGGCAAGCTCTAGCCTGGCTGCCTTCAAATCCTTCCATAATCCCTTCAACTGATCTTCTAGCACCTGCTCCTGGTATCAGGCTGCTGTCATTCCTCCACCTCTTCCACCAGGATAATCCAAGACGACTAGTGAACCTTTCTAACCAAGTGCAACACATCCCCAGACCATTACGCACACGGAGAATTGTTTGAATGTTGGTACAACGCAGTCCTCGGCCAACTCTTCATCAACGCGTCGTGTCACAAAAATTTGACCTGTTTTGTCATCAAGGTGAATATAACATTCATTCGACTACAAGACTGTCATCCAATCCTGTTCCAGATGATCCTTTGCCCACTCCCTCTGCAGTATTTTATGGAATCTGGAAAGAAAAGGACATTTCTGAGCAACACGCTGGTGCAACCCATGTTCATCCAAAGCCTTGGCAACAACTTTGGCGCTCGTAGTTATCCCAATTTTGTTGACGAGATCCTGAAACAGCATTCAACGGTTCTTTACAGCAGCGCGAGCAAGGTGACGAGACGTACAGTCGTCAATCTTCCTAGGGTGTCCACTGCAGAGTAGGTTTTGGACAGAACCGTGCTCCTTGTATTTTCTCCAGATTTGCCGTGCTGTGTCATAGGGGATGCCAGCGAGTTCGGCACTTTGGTTGAGTTTCTGAGTAGCGAGCATGGCACCAATAAATTGATTTTTTGTTGCTTCATTATGCTCGTGTCGGGTTGCGTCTTTAGGCATAGATGGGAGGAGGAGAGTAGCATTGCGACCGGTACTATGCAACAACAAATATGAATTTGACCTCTATCTATATTTGGAAGTGGCCATCACTTTCGCCTACCACGAGTATACAGCACCAAGCGTGTCAAATCCTGGGAGTCCACCCAGCACACTTGGTAGATGTCTCCCTCCACAAATGATCATACCAGAGGAGCAACCACCAACCCATCAGATAGATTGTCCCACACATTTTGCGTGTGAATCGACAAGACATTGGAGATTACACCTGGATTGTAGACGGGCTGGGCTGTCCACCACGCTTGCTCTAAACCCGGACAATCATCTCCTAGCAGAAGTATTGCAAGCTTGTCAGCAATTGGCCATCCCAGCCATTAATCTTCACACGTCATACTTCATCATGGCTGCATGACAACAGTCATAGAGTTGAGTCGACATATGACTCAGACAATGGTATTCCTTTTCTTCGCTTTGTTAGTGGTGGCAACTGCAAGCCATACATCCTACCCAGGAAGTCTTCGATTGCGACAGGAGTCATCAGCCTGCCCAGCCTACTCTTCTCCCTGACATCTAACCTCGCTTCCACATACCTCTAGTCTGTTACATGTCTGCCTGCCTCTTTGGCACTTAACTCTGTACTCTCCATGATTGCAAAACCATCAATGTGTTGATCTGAGAACTGGTTGCAACCAGATAACCAGTCATCCCCCCCTGTAGCATTTGCTGCCTTATCCTAGATGTCGAGCATGTGTGCATCTAATTTCTCAGATGTACAAGGCACAGTACTTCCCAATTTAACAGTTGCACCACTTGCAAGAATGTCACCTTCTTTCCCTGAATGAACATTGGGCCTGGACATCAGCTATTTCAGTGGTCCCTCAACTCTGATTTGGCTCAGTCCGTATAGAGGGATGTTCCCCCCTCTTCATGAATTCCTCGCACAAATCCCATTTGTCGAACTCTGCACAGTAGAATCTTTCCTCAAGTCTGAACTCGCCCCATCGTCGTACGGCCTTGTAGGTCCCCACTTTGAGTCTTCTTCTCGAGCCCCCCCAATCCTTCCACTCAAACAGGCTACAGGTGTTGCCCTCCCTAAGACCCTTTTACTCTGCGACAATCTGCCTCCCCTTCACTAGCTCTTTCTGGGCTGTATCCACTGTTGGCCAGGCAATTATGGCTCGTTCCCTGCAACTCAGAAACTCCCACCACTTCTCACCAATTAAGCTTGCAAAGCTGGACTTCCCACTCATCGAAGTAAAAGCGGATTCCAAGGGTAGGGAGCGTTTTCGGAGGCCTCTGCACCTCACACACTCCCTCATACTGTCTGAGCCCTCTCAGTACAGTCTGGCCTTGAGCAGCAGTGGTCTCATTGTGTTATCTCATCTTTCTCCAAATGAGCTCAAAATCATTTGGCAGTAAATCGCAGATCACAAGACATCGGTCAGTGCTACCAGGTTGCTTGCTGCACTCCCACGTCCGCCATCTTGTCCCGGAGCTGTGATATGAGTTTGGGCATGCTATACCATCATGTCTCTGTGTGGTCACATCTTTTCTCCACATAAGCACAAATGCATTTGCGAGTAAATTCCATTTTTGGACTTGTAGCCTCATGCTACTCACTTCCTTTCTCGACCTACTAGCCTCATGGCTATCTCCCCTACTTAGGGATGCTATCTCCGATCACAGAAGCTGTCAATCATGACAGCATCTGTCAATCATTTCCAGAAGTCCACTTCTGATGCCATGTGTCAAGTTACCCATATCTCAGCCATGTGACATGGAATAACTTCGCACTTTCCCAGGATCAATCTGTCATCATCTGGCCTGTACCCAGTGCTGTCTGTCAGCTGATGCTGGGCACAGGGCGCCCCAGAGTTGCGAGTTTGATCCCCACTGTGCTGCAGCTTGCTTCCTGCCTTCATCTTTGCATTTTGGCTCTGCAAGGTTTGCACACAGTGTCCCTCCAGTTCTGCTCACAGGAACTGATGCCTCTCTCACCAGTGTACGCTTTGGACAGTCTCTAGCCTACCCTGCTGTCTGCTATAGCTAGATCTGACTTGATCTCTCACTGCTGTCCATTGTCACTGGTATGCTCCTCCAACTTGATTTCGAGTTGATGCCTTATCTTGTACACAGTGTCCAATCCCTTCCTGCTCCCACGCTTCTCTATAGCGTCACACTTGGGATTCTGTGCACAGGTGTGTCCCCAGTTTCCTCTACATAGTCTACAAGCTTAATTTCGCTTCTGTGCACAGTTTAGCTTGTCCTGCCCTGTTTCTGCTTCCCCACCCTCCACTCCCTGTAATTGTATCTAGTTTCTTATATGTACTTGTATTACTTCGATGTTGTACATAGCCAGTCACGATCCGCGTAATTTATAGGCCCTTGGGCCCGTTTTAGCCTACTTCAACTGTGTGAATCATTAAGCATTGGAATATCACATCTCGTGTTGTCTTGGCTCTGACTGATGCCACCTTTTCAACAGTGCATTTTTGAAGAACCTTCCACTCTCAATCTCTATCAACCGCCGTTCACTGAGCTTGAGGTACTTGCTGATCATAAATCTGTCAAATTCAAAACGCTCTTTCAGATATGCCATACTGGGAGACAAGTTTCTCTCTCTGTTTCCCTACCAGAAGTACACCGGCACACACATCTCCTTATATGAAAGCAAAGCCAGGCCGCAGTCCTCACTTGCGACATTCACAAACACTCCTTGTTTCGTGATTCTCCTTTGCCCACCCTCTTTGCCATATCCAGCCTCTCGAAGTAAAAGCGGATTCCAAGGGTAGGGAGCATTTTCGGAGGCCTCTGCACCTCACACACTCCCTCTCATACTGTCTGAGCCCTCTCAGTACAGTCTGGTCTTGAGCAGCAGTGGTCTCATTGTGTTATCTCATCTTTCTCCAAATGAGCTCCAAATCATTTGGCAGTAAGTCGCAAATCACAAGACATCGGTCACTGCTACCAGGTTGCTTGTCGCACTCCCACATCCCACATCTTGTCCTGGACTTGTGATATGAGTTTGGGCATGCTATACCATCATGTCTCTGTGTGGTCACATCTTTTCTCCACATAAGCACAAATGCATTTGCGAGTAAATTCCATTTTTGGACTTGTAGCCTCATGCTACTCACTTCCTTTCTCGACCTACTAGCCTCATGGCTATCTCCCCTACTTAGGGATGCTATCTCCGATCACAGAAGCTGTCAATCATGACAGCATCTGTCAATCATTTCCAGAAGTCCACTTCTGATGCCATGTGTCAAGTTACCCATATCTCAGCCATGTGACATGGAATAACTTCGCACTTTCTCAGGATCAATCTGTCATCATCTGGCCTGTACCCAGTGCTGTCTGTCAGCTGATGCTGGGCACAGGGCGCCCCAGAGTTGCGAGTTTGATCCCCACTGTGCTGCAGCTTGCTTCCTGCCTTCATCTTCGCATTTTGGCTCTGCAAGGTTTGCACACAGTGTCCCTCCAGTTCTGCTCACAGGAACTGATGCCTCTCTCACCAGTGTACGCTTTGGACAGTCTTTAGCCCTCCCTGCTATCTGCTACAGCTAGATCTGACTCGATCTCTCACTGCTGTCCATTGCCACTGATATGCTCCCCCAACTTGATTTCGAGTTGATGCCTTATCTTGTGCACAGTGTCTAATCCCTCCCTGCTCCCACGCTTCTCTATAGCGTCGCACTTGGGATTCTGTGCACAGGTGTGTCCCCAGTTTACTCTACATAGTCTACAAGCTCAATTTCGCTTCTGTGCACAGTTTAGCTTGTCCTGCCCTGTTTCTGCTTCTTATCCCTTGCTCCTACCTCGCACATCGCCCTGCGCATTCATTCCTATGCCCCCTGCTGCTATCTCTGAGTCCTCTCACGATGATCTGGACATCCTTGCCTCGCAGCAAGGCTCCCCTGCTGCCTCTCCTGCTCCCCAGACCATCATTCCTGACTCTGAGATCGACCGCTCTCGCATCCGGAGGCTCAGTGAGGAGCTTCAGCAGCTTGTCACTGAGTTCTCTGATTGCACCATCACCACCCATGCGGAGTTCATGCGTCGAGCACGGCTCACTGGTGCTAATGCCCATGAGATGGCCGACTACATTGACCAGGTCACCCAGGTCATCGCTGCACGGCGTGCTGCCCGTGTCCACCCGCTGCGGGTCAGGCTACTGTTGCTGCTTGCCAAGCACAGGAGGAGCAGCAGCGTCAGCACAAACAAGCCGTTGAGGACGCTGCTTGGGCCGCATTGGCTGCCAACCTGGATGCCCTTGATCCTGAGGGCAACCAGCCCGCAGCTGCTGGGCCAAATGTCGGGCCCTTGTCAGCAGCTCTGTTTGCCAAGCTCCTCAATCCTACTCCCACCTCTGCATCTGGAATCCCCTCTTCCATTCTCACTGCTGCTCCTCATCTTGCACAACTCTCCTCTTTGTCTGATCTCTCTGAGCATTTGCAAGAGACAGACAGACTCCGCAAACTGTTCAAAGCAGACAAGGATGCGGATACTGTTGCAGATGTTCTCCGCTCCCTCTCTCATCCTGATCCATTTGCCCATTCCTTGTGGCGTCTCATTGTTCAAGATATCTATGTTGACTTTGAGAAACTTCTTGCTTCCTTTGAGTCTCACCCCTCTCACCATGATGATGAGCCCAAGAACTTTGGAGGTGGATATGCCCTTGTGCGCAAGGATCATATCTCCGCACGTCGGACTCTTGTCACAGAGTCTGATTGGACCCGCTGCTTTGACGCATGGTCTAGAGGGGTTCTTCTTGTCTATCCTCATCGCAATAAGGAGTTGGAGAAGTACAGGGCAATCGTGGTGGAGATGTTCTGGGCTTCTGAGCCTGATCTTTCTTTTGCTATCCGCTTTGATCGTCAGACTCGAGAACGTTATGCCAAGTCTCCTTTTGAGCTGCATGACCGTTCTCAACTCCATTTCCCTATGCTCTCTGAGATGCTTCGCTCTCGAGCTGGCCCATCTATGCTTAAGCGCTCTGCAGCTGATTCAGCTCATGAGCCATCTCCCAAGCGTCAGAGGGTCATCTGCCAGAATTGGAATCTGGGGAAGTGTTCCAAGACTCCTTGCCCTCACAAGAGGGTTCATGGCACCTGTTCTGAGTGTGGTGGCAAGCATGCCGCTTGTGACAAAGAACAGTGCCATGTCCTCCTCAATGCCAGAAGAGCAGTTGCTCATAGCAAACAGGGTGCAGGAAGCACAGGCTCAGCCTAGAAGCTTAACTAGCATTAAGCGTAAAGCAGATGAAGAACATTCTGTATCACGCTTCAAAAGAGGCTATGTCTTTACTTCCAATGTATCATCAGAATCCAAAGCTCCTCAGAGCATTTCTTTTACTTATACTGCTCCTCCTCTTCCTACACCTCCTCAGCATATTTTGGATGACCCACAAATCCAAGCATCACTTGCTGCTGTTGCAGACTACATACATGTTGACACTCCTTTCAATATTGACCGCATTGAGCACTTATTGGCTAAACATCCCAACCGTCCTTTTGTTGACTCTGTTATTCGCTCTCTTCATGAAGGCTTCTGGCCCTTTCATGATGGTGAATGGGAAGCTCATCTCAAAGAGCGCTATGACAACTATGCTACAGAAGCTCAAGATCTTGCAGAGCTTCGAGTTTATAGAGATCAGGAGATTGCAGCAGGTCGTTGGTCTCCAGCTCTTCCAGAGGACTTTGTCCTTCTTCCTGGAATGCGCATTTCTCCCATGTTTGTGGTCTGGCAGAAGGGAAAGCCTCGTGTTGTCATGGACCATACTGGCAATGGTCTCAATGATGGCATTTCCAAAGAGGATGCCAAAGTGCGCTATGATGATATGCATTCATTTGGTCAACTTCTCAATGATGTGCTTAAAGCACATCCAAATGAAGAGCTCTTGCTTTTCAAGAGTGATGTTTCCAAAGCATTCCTCAATCTCCCTGCTCATCCTATCTGGCAACTTCATCAGGTGGTCACTGTTGATGGCAGATACCATATTGTGCGCAGGCTTATCCTGGGCACTCGTGCTTCTCCTCGCTGTTGGTGTTCATTTTCTGGTCTGTTGAACTGGATAGCCTGGGAGCTTGGTGTCATTGGTCTTCATGATTATATGGATGACTTCTTTGGCTGGGATTTCAAGCGCAATCTTGTCAAGTTTCATGGCAAACTGCGGCCCCACCGTCAAGTTCAGCTTCTTGTCTTCTGGGATCTCATTGGCTGTCCTTATGATGACAAAAAGCAGGAGCATGGAGTCACTCTCAAGATCATTGGCTTTTGGGTTGATATCCATTCTGGTTCCATTTCTCTTTCTCCAGATTCCCTTGACTCCATGATCAACTCAATCAATGAGTTCTTGGCACAACCCAAGCCTCCTCTTCAGAATTGGCAGCAGCTTGCTGGCTATCTGAATTGGGCTCTCAATGTCTTGCCCTGGGCACGCCCAGCTCTCACAGAGCTCTATCGCAAGATGAGCGGCAAGACCATCCGCTTCAAAGGCATACCACTCAATGCTGAGGTTAAGCAGGACCTCACTTGGTTTGTCAATGTTGCAAAGAATTGCATTGGCATTCGCTTTGTCAATGCTCAATCTTGGAATGATGATGAAGCAGACTTTGTTGGATGGACAGATGCTAGCAATTCTGGCCTTGCATTTGTGTATGCAGGCAATGGCTATGCTTACCAGCTCAGAACTATCACAGGAGTGGACACATTCTTCCGTGAACTTCTGGCCATTCTCTGTCTCATTCACCATGTTGCTTCATTCAAGATTCCTCCTCGCCGCATTCTGATCCATTCAGATAGCATGGATTCAGTGGCAGTTTTCAATTCTATGTCTGCATCTCAATCATCACACAATGCCATTCTATTGGCTATTGCTGATATTGTGCTTCGCACAGGCATTGATATTCGAGTTAGACACATTCCTGGAGTTGATAACATCATGGCAGACTTGTTGTCTCGCCTCCTGTTTGATGATTTTACCAAACAGTTTCCCTCCTACCGCGTCCGTACATTCCAGCCCCCAAGAGAGCTGGTTCCGGCGCGATGGAGAGAGTGCTTTTAGAGGCTTTGGGCGAGAGGAGGAAGACTGACCCCTCTCGCGCGAGAGGAGGAAGACTGACCCCTCTCGCCCACCTATGGATTTGAAAAATCTAGATGACTTAGTCCTGTATCTTCAAGTTCATGCAATTGAGAAGTCCACTCATAAAAACTATGCCACTAGTGCCAGAGACTATGCTAGATTCTGTCACAACCACAAGCTTCCTCTGGATCCTACACCAGAAACTCTATCTCGCTTTATTGCTTATACTTCTCAATTCATTGCCTCTGGTCCCAAATATCTATCTGGGGCACGTCACTTTCTCAAGGAGTTCTATCCTTCATTCACTGAAGCTCGTGCTTCTGCTCTTGTTCAAGCCACCATCAGAGGAGCCAAGAAGATCAGAGCTGATCCAGTGAAGCACAAACCACCTCTGCGCATTTCTCATTTGCAACTCTTTGTGGACACTGCAAATGCCACACTCAGCTATGATGATCTCCTCTTTGCTACTCTTATGGCTTGTGCTTTCTATGGCTGTCATCGGATGGGAGAGCTGTTGCAGCCTAGCTCCAAAGCACTGAGAGACTGGCGGAAGATCATCAAGAGAGCCTCTCTTCATTTTGAACCTGGCTATGCAGGATACAAGCTGCCTTATCACAAAGGAGATCAATTCTATCAGGGCACAGATATGCTCTTCACTTCTCAAAAGATTGCAAATCCGGTTGAGCTTCTCAAGCAATATACCAAACTCCGAGACAAGCTGCATGGAGCTCGGTCCGCTCTCTTTATCTGTGAGAATGGAACTATTCCTACTTGCAGCTGGTTTGAGTCCAAGTTATATGCCTTGGTAGGCAGGGAGTTTGGAGGTCATTCTGCTCGTGCTGGTGGAGCCACATACTACGCTGGCTTAGGCCTCTCTGATGCTATCATTCAGGCCTTGGGCCGTTGGTCCTCAGAGGCATTCAAGATCTATATCCGTGATAACCCAGCTGTACGTGCTGCGCAACAGCTTGCTGCTCAAAAGCAAGCTTCCACTGCCAACTCTTGACATACACCAATCTATACTCTCATCTCGCGTCTCGTTCACATCCTTTCTCACCACCACCATCCCCCACACACAACATTCATAGCTCTCATAGCCAGTCACGATCCGCGGAATTTATAGGCCCTTGGGCCCGTTTTAGCCTACTTCAACGGTGTGAATCATTAAGCATTGGTCGAAGTAAAAGCGGATTCCAAGGGTAGGGAGCGTTTTCGGAGGCCTCTGCACCTCACACACTCCCTCATACTGTCTGAGCCCTCTCAGTACAGTCTGGCCTTGAGCAGCAGTGGTCTCATTGTGTTATCTCATCTTTCTCCAAATGAGCTCAAAATCATTTGGCAGTAAATCGCAGATCACAAGACATCGGTCAGTGCTACCAGGTTGCTTGCTGCACTCCCACGTCCGCCATCTTGTCCCGGAGCTGTGATATGAGTTTGGGCATGCTATACCATCATGTCTCTGTGTGGTCACATCTTTTCTCCACATAAGCACAAATGCATTTGCGAGTAAATTCCATTTTTGGACTTGTAGCCTCATGCTACTCACTTCCTTTCTCGACCTACTAGCCTCATGGCTATCTCCCCTACTTAGGGATGCTATCTCCGATCACAGAAGCTGTCAATCATGACAGCATCTGTCAATCATTTCCAGAAGTCCACTTCTGATGCCATGTGTCAAGTTACCCATATCTCAGCCATGTGACATGGAATAACTTCGCACTTTCCCAGGATCAATCTGTCATCATCTGGCCTGTACCCAGTGCTGTCTGTCAGCTGATGCTGGGCACAGGGCGCCCCAGAGTTGCGAGTTTGATCCCCACTGTGCTGCAGCTTGCTTCCTGCCTTCATCTTTGCATTTTGGCTCTGCAAGGTTTGCACACAGTGTCCCTCCAGTTCTGCTCACAGGAACTGATGCCTCTCTCACCAGTGTACGCTTTGGACAGTCTCTAGCCTACCCTGCTGTCTGCTATAGCTAGATCTGACTTGATCTCTCACTGCTGTCCATTGTCACTGGTATGCTCCTCCAACTTGATTTCGAGTTGATGCCTTATCTTGTACACAGTGTCCAATCCCTTCCTGCTCCCACGCTTCTCTATAGCGTCACACTTGGGATTCTGTGCACAGGTGTGTCCCCAGTTTCCTCTACATAGTCTACAAGCTTAATTTCGCTTCTGTGCACAGTTTAGCTTGTCCTGCCCTGTTTCTGCTTCCCCACCCTCCACTCCCTGTAATTGTATCTAGTTTCTTATATGTACTTGTATTACTTCGATGTTGTACATAGCCAGTCACGATCCGCGTAATTTATAGGCCCTTGGGCCCGTTTTAGCCTACTTCAACTGTGTGAATCATTAAGCATTGGAATATCACATCTCGTGTTGTCTTGGCTCTGACTGATGCCACCTTTTCAACAGTGCATTTTTGAAGAACCTTCCACTCTCAATCTCTATCAACCGCCGTTCACTGAGCTTGAGGTACTTGCTGATCATAAATCTGTCAAATTCAAAACGCTCTTTCAGATATGCCATACTGGGAGACAAGTTTCTCTCTCTGTTTCCCTACCAGAAGTACACCGGCACACACATCTCCTTATATGAAAGCAAAGCCAGGCCGCAGTCCTCACTTGCGACATTCACAAACACTCCTTGTTTCGTGATTCTCCTTTGCCCACCCTCTTTGCCATATCCAGCCTCTCGAAGTAAAAGCGGATTCCAAGGGTAGGGAGCATTTTCGGAGGCCTCTGCACCTCACACACTCCCTCTCATACTGTCTGAGCCCTCTCAGTACAGTCTGGTCTTGAGCAGCAGTGGTCTCATTGTGTTATCTCATCTTTCTCCAAATGAGCTCCAAATCATTTGGCAGTAAGTCGCAAATCACAAGACATCGGTCACTGCTACCAGGTTGCTTGTCGCACTCCCACATCCCACATCTTGTCCTGGACTTGTGATATGAGTTTGGGCATGCTATACCATCATGTCTCTGTGTGGTCACATCTTTTCTCCACATAAGCACAAATGCATTTGCGAGTAAATTCCATTTTTGGACTTGTAGCCTCATGCTACTGACTTCCTTTCTCGACCCACTAGCCTCATGGCTATCTCCCCTACTTAGGGATGCTATCTCCGATCACAGAAGCTGTCAATCATGACAGCATCTGTCAATCATTTCCAGAAGTCCACTTCTGATGCCATGTGTCAAGTTACCCATATCTCAGCCATGTGACATGGAATAACTTCGCACTTTCCCAGGATCAATCTGTCATCATCTGGCCTGTACCCAGTGCTGTCTGTCAGCTGATGCTGGGCACAGTGCGCCCCAGAGTTGCAAGGTTGATCCCCACTGTACTGCAGCTTACTTCCTGCCTTCATCTTTGCATTTGGCTCTGCAAGGTTTGCACACAGTATCCCTCCAGTTCTGCTCACAGAAACTGATGCCTCTCTCACCTGTGTATACTTTGGACAGTTTCTAGCCCATCCTGCTGTCCGCTATAGCTAGATCTGACTTGATCTCTCACTGCTGTCCATTGCCACTGGTATGCTCTCCCAACTTGATTTCGAGTTAATGTCTTCCAATGCTTAATGATTCACACAGTTGAAGTAGGCTAAAACGGGCCCAAGGGCCTATAAATTACGCGGATCGTGACTGGCTATGTACAACATCAAAGTAATACAAGTACATATAAGAAACTAGATACAATTACAGGGAGTGGAGGGTGGGGAAGCAGAAACAGGGCAGGACAAGCTAAACTGTGCACAGAAGCGAAATTAAGCTTGTAGACTATGTAGAGGAAACTGGGGACACACCTGTGCACAGAATCCCAAGTGTGACGCTATAGAGAAGCGTGGGAGCAGGAAGGGATTGGACACTGTGTACAAGATAAGGCATCAACTCGAAATCAAGTTGGAGGAGCATACCAGTGACAATGGACAGCAGTGAGAGATCAAGTCAGATCTAGCTATAGCAGACAGCAGGGTAGGCTAGAGACTGTCCAAAGCGTACACTGGTGAGAGAGGCATCAGTTCCTGTGAGCAGAACTGGAGGGACACTGTGTGCAAACCTTGCAGAGCCAAAATGCAAAGATGAAGGCAGGAAGCAAGCTGCAGCACAGTGGGGATCAAACTCGCAACTCTGGGGCGCCCTGTGCCCAGCATCAGCTGACAGACAGCACTGGGTACAGGCCAGATGATGACAGATTGATCCTGGGAAAGTGCGAAGTTATTCCATGTCACATGGCTGAGATATGGGTAACTTGACACATGGCATCAGAAGTGGACTTCTGGAAATGATTGACAGATGCTGTTATGATTGACAGCTTCTGTGATCGGAGATAGCATCCCTAAGTAGGGGAGATAGCCATGAGGCTAGTGGGTCGAGAAAGGAAGTCAGTAGCATGAGGCTACAAGTCCAAAAATGGAATTTACTCGCAAATGCATATGAGCTCATGTGGAGAAAAGATGTGAACACACAGAGAAACATGATGGCCTAGCAGGCCCAAACTCATATCACAGGTCCGGGACAAGATGGGGGATGTGGGAGTGCAACAAGGTACCTGGTAGCACTGACCAATGTCTTGTGATTTGTGATTTACTGCCAAATGATTTTGAGCTCATTTGGAGAAAGATGAGATAACACAGTGAGACCACTGCTGCTCAAGGCCAGACTAGACTGTACTGAGAGGGCTCAGACAGTATGAGAGGGAGTGTGTGAGGTGCAGAGGCCTCCGAAAACGCTCCCTACCCTTGGAATCCGCTTTTACTTCGATCGTTGGGTGTTGAAATCTAGATTCTACGATACCGATTCCTCCGACAATGATGACGACGTCCGTCCGCGTCGTAAAGCCGCTCACAAGGCCAAGTGCAACAACTCTGATGATGATGATGATCTTAAGGAGAAGTCTCAGCTTAAGGCTCAGACAAAGACTGTGGCTGTGGACAATCTTACCGCGGCCCTCAAAAAGCTCAGTCTTGCCCAGGCTACAACCTTCCAGTCTCTCCTCCAGCCTCTCATTTCCCAGTCGCAGGCTCAGGCATTTGCTGCAACGACTCATCAGTTCAAGAACTCGCAGTTCCAGAGCCCGCATACATACACCACATCTAATCCAATGAGAGGTTCGGTATGCTTCTTCTGCTTGGGGCCAAATCATTTCATATCCAACTGCGAGCTCGTCGCCATGTATTCCAAGGCTGGGCGCATCGTTCTCTCTAACCGCAGGGTCTGCTTCCCCGACGGCACTCTCGTCAGCCGTAATCATCCCCGCGGTCTCATTGGCGCTGTTGACATTATGTTTGGTGGATCATTACCTGGTGCGTCGTCATCCGCTGCAACTACATCCAATACCACTGAGAAGAAGTCAAATTTTTAAGTTGCACGGCGATTGACAGAGGCTATGTCAGCATATCCGCTGCGGCTATTGCTGAGGTGGTCGATGAGGAGATTGTGGAGATCATTGAAGCGCCCAATATTAGTATCGAAGGAGAGGAAGATGAGGACGACGTGTGGTGAGAATTTCTGCACATGGATGTTGATGTAGAGGATTTGACTGCCAATGTCACTCTATGCTGTACTCATAATATAATATAGGCTCTAATTAGAGGACATTGTATTGCAATACTAGCTCTAACTTAGAGTACTTACAATTACAGCTTTGTATTATAATACAGGATATACCAGAAAGTGAAAATACATTTTGAATTAACAAAAGAAAATGTAATCGTCATATTATAAGTGACAACAGCCTTTCTTAAGATTAAAGCATCGAGTACTTTAGAGAATTACTATCTTAGAGTAAGATAGATACTTGGACATGACAAGCATTTTTGCATTTTGATTCATTGACAGAGCAGCCAAATTTCCTAAATAAGAAGGTAAAAAAATATTTACCTATTATAACTATTTCAAACTTGGCTTCCATGTTCAAAATACAGAGATCGCCTGGGAGTTAGAACCAGCCGGCTAGAGACAGCCGGCTAGAGACAGCCGGCTAAACCGGCTGCGGCAAGTCCGTCATTTTACGCGGCAAACCACTGGTTTGTCGCGTAAGAGCAGTGCAAGTGCGCAGGAGATGAGCGCATTTGCCCTGATGAATCACTCAGTTAGGTCGGGCATTAGGCTGATATACCCCGACTAATTACCAGCATTCCAAGGTAAAGTGCTTAGCGCACGCGACAAACATGTGGCGGGGCCGCATCTCAGAACTGTACAAGTTCAAATTTTGTATTTTTGCTTATTAAATGTATTGTGCACCTTACACGTTATCCCTTCCCACAACTTCAAATATACAGACAACTTTTAGTCCGCCTTTGGAACCGAGAAACTGCTGAGATAACTAACCAGTGGCCCTTGCTGAAGAACTTTGCTACTTCACCTAGATATTCATCGTTGAATAACATATCCGTAACTTACCTGTTCGTTAGCTGGCCCTGGACTACCATATGAAATAAGTTATTATTAACCCGCGCCCTGCACACGTCCCTATCATAATGTCATTGCAGGAAATCTGATCCCAATGCTCTCATCCCTGACTATGTAAGTCCAGCCCCAGGCCGCAGGTCTTTCGTGTAATTCCCCGTTGGTCGTACCCAAACACCATGTTCACGCGGCATACCTGTCACTTCTCCGTAGAAATGCGCTCATGTGTCGCGTATAATCACTAGTTTAGCTCGACAGACATTCCCGTTCTCCAATTCAGTTCCAGTTGATGCGACAGACCAGTAGTTTGCTGCAGTACGCCAGTATGTGGGCGCATGTAATACAAACTCTGCCGCCATAATCTCTCTGCTCGATTGGCACGAGGGACTGTCACGCCAAAGCAGTCCTTTGTTGTCGTAAATCAGTGATCAATGCACAATTCACTGCTCTGCCGGAGTAAGCCAGGATACACATATACGTCAAATCAGTACTCTGCCGCAATAAGCCAGTACATGGGCACATGAAATTAGTGCTCTCTGCCGCCATTCAGCATCTTTGAGCGTGGAGTCGAGCTTGCAATTGGAGTCGAGCTTGTAATGAGGATGACCTTTTCTTTTGCGGGGGCGCGGACCGCTCAAATCAGTGCGCCACATCCCCTTCAACAAATAGGTAGCGGTATAGAGTGGCGACGAGAGAGGGGACGGTGAAGGTGGGTGGCATTGGAGACGGTGTAGAGTTATGCGGAAGCGGGAGCACGATCTACTCACTGTTTTCCACAACGGACACTCTCGTTTTCCGCGTGAACTCACTGTTTGTCTCAACACCATGTTCACGCCCCATATCTGTTACTTCTCCGTCGAAACGCGCTCATTGGCGCATATCATCACTAGATTAGCTCAACGGAGTTCTCGTATTCCACATGAACTCACTGTTTGTTGCACTTATCATCATGTTCACGCCCCATACCTGTCACTTCCCCGTAGAAACGTGCTCTCTCCGTCGAAACACACTCATTGGCGCATATCATCACTGGATTAGCTCAACGGAGTTCTCGTATTCCACATGAACTCACTGTTTGTCGCACTCAACACCATGTTCACGCCCCATATCTGTCACTTCTCCCACAAAACACGCCAGTCTAGCTCAACGGATACCCTCTCATTTTGTGTTCACTCACTGACTTGACTCAGCATATACCTCATACTTCGCACTATCCAGGCACTCTCCCTGCCTTGTTCATTGAAATTTGACTGTGGTGACTTTGCGACGTTACATAACCAGTCTGCAACTTTTATCGTCCTTTCCGCTGTCGACATACACGAGCCTACAATTACAATCTGCTATACACACACTAAATGCAACCGAAGGTGTCCGTCAAACATTCCATCACTGCCGGGTATTAAGTACGGTTACTGCACTCGAGGATTCCAGCACGCTCTAACTCACGTTCGCATACAACATCCAGACCCCGCGCCACCCTCCTCGCCCTCTTATTGAGGCGCAAGGCTTGATCCTAGTCAACCTGTTTCAAAGGTACCTTGCCCCCTGTCAATTTACCTCCCACTCGCGCCTGATACCAAGACTCTGCGTCCTGGGACCAGAAACCCACGTTCAAGCCGCTTGCCCTCCAAGCGCTATGTCAAGGAAACCAGGACACGTACTGCGGTGCCAAGTCTACTTGGTCCGTGCGCCACACCTCATATACACCGCAGATCACGTCTATCTGATCATCAGACAACGCTTCTTCACACGAAACCTCCCCGTTCTTGAGAGTATAGCGTTGTCCTGTCACTTCTACCAAGGATCCAGGACCGGAAGCCACGATGGCACTACTGCTTGTATATTCCATCGCTAACCGCCAATACAGCCCCCCGGCTATAAGTGCTGCACGCAGCACCAAAGTGTGAGAGAGCAATGCGGTCCGCCGCTGCACATACTGCTGGTAGTCTTGTAAGCCAGCGGAGAACGGGAATGAACGTGTTGGTAGTGGGGTTAGAGGGAGTTGTCGCTCTAGGTGTAGTCCCGTAGCCGAGATGGCGATGGTGAAACGGATGCCCGCAGAGACAAGCTGGAGTAGCACTTCCTCAGGTGAGCTGCATCGACGTTGTCGTAAGTACAAAACAACATCTGCTGCTCTGTACAGAAGAAGGTGTACGTCGTTGGGTGATCTCTCTGTCCACTCGATCTCATATGCCAGTTGGTCGCGGTAGAGGTAGTCAACCCGTTTGACGAAGGGTTGTACGGAGGCAAAGACACATGAGGGATGCTCACGATTGAGGTCGGAGCAATCAGGCAGTCCAATGTCTTCAATGGGGGCATCCTCGTGATTGGCATAGGAAGACAGATAAGAAAGATACATCCCGAGTTCCTGTAGGCGCTGGGAAGAAAAATCGCAGTTGAATGTCCCAAATGAACAGGACAGTTCACGCAGACATTGTAGCTTCAAGTCTGCCGCATCCACAGCCACATCGAACTCCGGTATAGTCAACCCATGGATGACTGACAATACACCGTTCAGAGTCAATACCTCGATAGGCCGAGGTTGGAGAAGGTTCAAGTTGACCCAGTACAGAGCTCGGTAGATTGCCGTCCAATCAAGCTTGCCTGCGATAGCTGTGAACTTGCCCAGTCCCGAATCTTCTATTTCCCCCTCCTCAAATTCTGGAATGGGCACCTCTTCCAGTACCGCCTCTTTGCTTTCTGACGACAACATCGGGGGTTGTGACACGAAGTCGACCTCTGCATCTGGATACGGCTCCTCCAATATTTGTCTCAGTAGTCTCGTGTCAACCCCTGTGGCGCCAGCCTCCCCAACTATTCCCAAATCGCAGTAGTCCTTCGATCCTATAGCAAATTCCTCGCAGACATCCCATTCATCGAACACAGCACAATACACGCGCTGTTCCGGTCGATATTGACCCCATACCCTCATAGCCTTATGGTCCCACACCCGCACCCGTACGAGGTCATTGCTTGTGCCTGTTCTAGAGCCATGCCACGACCGCTTCCATTGGAATAAACGTGAGGTTAGAATGAATCCCCTAGTATCTGCGTCTATCTGTTGTTGATGTATGATTGTGGCATCCTCTTCAGATATCCATGCCACGATGGTTTTGTCTCGATGCAGCAGGAACTCTGACCAGGACTCATGTGGTGCTGGTGCAAAGACAGAGGTGCCCGTGACTAGTTGAACAACACGCTTGGTTGGTGTCATTTTGTATGAGGGTTGGAGATGGGCCGGCTCGAAGTACTTGCCAGCTTCTAGCTCAGCAATCGGACGATCATCCAGGGCAAGATACTTTAGAACAGTGTCTTTGTGGAAACCATGTCGACGAAGAAGGTATGGATCCAACGGTGTGAATGTGCTGTTTCGGTTTCCCCAGTGGAATCACACGGGCACATGAAAGCACTCATAATGCCAAAAACCTCTGCAGATAGTAGTCGTGGCCGTGTTGACGAAGACATCAAACCGCGGAACTACAGTGCGCCCATCTGGCCTACCGTAGCCATCTCCTGGTGAGCTCTTATAGAAGCCAGCAGAGGGTATGAACAACCAACAGTGCAGAATCTGTTGAACAAGTACCTTGTCCTGGAATTCTGAGCGTAAGTCTGACAGGAAATGTTTTTGAATATCTCGGGCGACATGAAGTGGTGCATAGAGGTAGGATATCTCTGCTCCAAGGACTAGGAAAGCAGCCCGAGCTCGTATGAGACGTTTCTGAAGGTAGACAGGATTGGACAGAGGTAGCTTGTACTGATAGATGGGTGGTAGGGGGGCTGCTAAGTGTTGTTCGCTGCCTCTCTGGTTAATTGTCTTCCATAACATCACCCGCAGCTGTGTCAAGACTGTCGCCAGGAAATCCCATTGATGCAGCATCGCGTCAGGTATTTTCCAGTTTCCGCCGGGCGTCTGTTCCATTGAAATGTCCCACTTACGACGGAAGAGGTGCGAGAACAGAGTGTCGTCAAAGCACGTTCGGAATGGCTCTCTAGGGATAAATCCTGAGTACGGGATCGCGTTCATGGACCAACAACACCCAACAAGTAGCTCGGGTTCAATCATGCGCACACATATTTTGGTGTCATTTGCTGGCGGACGGCCAGGAATGGGTGGTAGGGCGTCACCGTGGAGAACCGTGAAACTATGTTCGAACGTGTTTATCAAGAACTCCATTGGGGCAGATCTGAAGAGAACATATCAAGGCGCGCCACTACGGATAACAGATAACAAAACATACTGTGGTGGATCGTTGGCCTCTAAATCTCCTTCCAAATCATAAAGAGCCCTATGCACTTCCTCGACCTCCTGTTCAAGCTGCTCGATGTCCTCTTTCCGTGAGCTGGACACTTCAAGGTTGTCCCGATCGCTATCCAGTACGTATCTTTGCACGACTGGTCGAACTTACAGAACAAAGGTGAGCTGTTCATTCAAGACAACAATAATCACAACACCTACCCCTCTAGTATACGCTTCGCCAGACGCGTCCATTTCGTGGTTGATCTGCGTCCGCAAAGTTTCATTAGTTCGACATAAGACTGATCCGCGGCCTCCACGACGCAGCGAAGATTGTGTTTTGTTTTGTACAGACACTTTAGGCATTATGTCAGTGTGTTGCAAGCAACGCCCTAAGTTAGACCGAGTACATTAGTGACAGCGAGGAAGAGGTTGATGTGTCACCAAACAACACCACATCTTTACTGCTGGCCGTCACCCCTGTTAATAACAACGTCCAAAGATCTTATTTTGCAATGCTGTGTATGCAGCGCACAATCGACCCCGAACTGAATACTCACTGACAAAGGTCCTGCACACCATGACATCTCCAAGCCCGACGTCCTGAAAGCCTGAAAGCAGTGGTATAATATCAAGGTAAGCATGCTACCACAGTTGTACTAGTCAGCCTCTTGGATCTCCTCGTCGTCCTCTACAATGAATTGGTTGGGGGGATGGCCCTTGTGAAAGCAATCAAACATGTTCAACAAATTGTTGTCTCCCCAGACGATAAGCAGTGTTCGGAGGACTCGATGGGCGTCGACTAGAGATTCATGCGCTAGGGAGTGTTCCTGGCATGCATAATCCACCAGCTTGGCAAACGCCTTTGTGTGATGCACCTCACTCAACCATTCACAGTGCCAAAAAGGATCCAGCAGCACGCATGCACCAAACTGATGGACTGGTCTGAGCAAACTTCCACAAAAAAACAACCACCCTTCACGCACCGAAGCATATACATTGATTAGGTTGTCCGCCCAGTCCAGAGACGCCTTATACCGCTTCGTCAAAACACGTCTTCCCGACGCTAACCGCTTTCTGATCTCCTCACGTCTCGCAGCAGAAGTCGATTCCTGGTCCAACGCCTCTTCGAGATGGAGTAATTTGTGTCTTGAGATGGGCTAGATGTATTCGTCACGAGTGTGGGCACCCTCCATCCACTCCTCCCAGATATTCAGTGCGTTCAGCAATTCCGTTTGCTTAATGAAGTTAACAATGTGGTACTGGAAGGTGTGAATCCAGTTGACATATTGGGCGGTCAGCAATTCTTGCATCCAAAATTGTGAGCACCTCCGTCAAAGGCAACAGACATTTCACTCACATCATACACCTCATCGACACATTCTAGGTTCGTTAGTGAAGAGTCCTGTGCGCTGTTGCCGGGGGTTGGCTTTTTTGCACTCTCTAGCTCCCTTTCCTGATAACATGATATGTCAATAAGAGTCCCATATGTTGACACACACAAGTGTACCCAATTCAAGTCGCTGCCCTTGTATGTTCGAAGCAGTCGAATGAGCGCGGCGTCCTCCTGTTTTTGAACGCCACCTGTCTCCAAGTGACCGTGGAAGTGAATATGCATGAAGGTCTCAGCGTCAATGGGACCTTCGTGTTTCGCTGCTTGGACAATGGCCTTCCACTGCGGGTCTTCGGATAAATCCAGCTTGCCCACCGCAGGGCCCTCGTTCTGACTTGGACTCAACCTGCGTGCGGATTGGAGGTTCTCTGGTGTTGCCGTCCTACCTTCCAAGTCGCGTGCCGCCCTTGTACCGTCAGCCCCAGCTTCTGGGTTCCCTTCGGTGTCCACTGGTACCATTGCCAGAAGTTTGGCTAGACGACCACGAGTGGAACGAGATAAGGCATGCCGACGGGAGTTGGTGGTCTGTGTGAACTGGAAGTCTGGAGTGTCCACTAGCATTGGGATCTCCTCCTCCAGAATTACCATAGCATCATTTATGAGGGTGTTCTGCGAGAATTGCGACGACGGCATGACAGGAAGCATATGCATTTCAATTTCACACCAAGCATGGGGTGCCTGTTCCCCTGTGCGCAACTATTGGTTTCCTGGACCAAGTTTGTTGTTTGCCTTGACGAATAACGCATCCATCACAAAGAGTCTCCTTCATCTCCCAGTTCATGGTTCAATACCTCCCTTCACTTGAACTCCCTTGTGTTGTATTCTATCTCATACAAAGTGGAGTCAAATCACCACATGGCTAGCGATGATGAAGTTGGGGTCGCCATGGAAGATGACGAAATGAATACCCGACGATAAGCCGTGAAATCAGTCTCTTGACATGCCTCACATTTCATCTCCAGGCAGGTTGTAATGCCTTCCGAGATTATCGACGCTATTATCAAGCTTGTTTGCACTCGCCAAGGTCGCATAGAGAGCCGCAACGATGTGTTGACTGCCCTTCGACTGTGTCTCGTATCAAAGGCCTTCGAGCCGTCAGCAACTGAACTTACCTTTCGCATGATTGTCTGCTACGTGCATGACGATTGGCCTACACCTCAGCTTGGTGTTCCCTGGGGATCCAAGGCTCATATATTGGCTGAAGGTCATCATTGTTTGAACAGGAGCATAACTGACGTTCCGACTGGTCCTTATCGGGTGGGTGCACCTCCTGGTATTACTAACCTGCTTGCGAGCTCCATGAGGGTGCGCACAGCACTTCGACACTTCAAGATTTACGGACAGAATGCCACAGACAGCATGGATGACGTCGATCTGTGGTCAATCTTGTTCATTTGCTAGAACTTGAAGTTCGTGACCTGGGCCAACATCAGTCATTACCTCCGGCCCAGCGGGCGAGCGCTGCTTCCGCAGGTACGGGGCAACAACTTGGGTGGGTCGCGGTGGTCTGCGTGTGGCTGAGTTCCTCTCCAGTTGGGCTCCAAATGCCCTTGTTCTCCGCATCATCGATCAGGATGACTTTTATCAAAGCGAAGACGCTGGCGTTACTGGACGATTGGTGGTCAAGGGTGTTGTTATCGACAATGGCACACAAAGCGTCACCATGAAGGCCTTCCCTGATGGTCATGACTGGGATTCTGTGTACGAAGTCGAACTAGTCCGTCTTCATGCCACGGGTTTACAGGTGCACTGTCATCCCCATCCATTGCCAGACTTTGAGTACGTTGATGAGTTCTTGGCCTATATCGTAGGACTAGAGCATCTCAAGCTAGAGGTGTCTTGTAAGTCACTCCAGTACGACACTTTGCATCTTATTGACTTGTTGATAGGGCTTATGACTTTCGACGAGGACTCGGTTATAGAGCTAGGCTTCCACGAGAGACTGTTGCAGAAATGCACAGAGTGCGTCACGTTGAAGACAGTTTATCTCCGCTTTTGCTTCCAAGCTATGGGCGGCTGCTCTTGGCTCTGCTCTTCTCGACTTTTCATAAGTCGAGGTCGTTTATGCCGACATCTTCTGGTTTGGGGAGGATTCACCGTTTGGGAGGGAGGCAGGGCCATGTCTGGACAGGGTTGCGGAATGGCATGTCCGCAAAGGTTTTCAGGCTGTTCTAGAGCGTGGTGGATACGTCTACGTGCGGTGGACATGGATGAGAGCAACAATATTCGGTGGGCAGCTATTGGAAGATGTTTCTTGGGAAACAACATCACACCTTGTCACAGAGGAATTGCGACGGAAGTTAGAGCGGATAGGCAAGAACAGGTTCTATTGGGAGTTTGAGGATGAATACAGAGACGAAGAAGATGACGGTCAATGGTGGGATGGTCCATCGCAGCCTGTCCAGTAATAATCTACGGTTGACCCACCATTCGTCATTCGAATATCAACTATTGTTCTATCGCAGTGTTCACGACTTGACCGGCCCTCAACCATCTCACGTGTCATCCGAAATGCCTCGCATTAGCGTTCCATTCTTTACCTTTGAACGGCGACGGTGTTCCACCTAAATGCTCACTGGTCTGTACTTGTCGCCGGTGTTCCACCAGACAGTATACTCCATCCTCTCTGGGCGCTGTTACAGTCCTGGTGTTCCACTGTACTGTCCTTCGTCGCGTTTATGTCGCCGGTGTTCCACCAGACCAGACTTGGAGCATTCTTTCCTTGCCTTAATCGATTTCTTCTGCGCGGCACACGTATCTCTCTGCCATGTAAGTTCACTCGTTGAGGACCCACATGTTTCCAACGCCCGTGCCTTGACTACTTTTCCCCCTTGGCTGACAATCTTGTACTTTAGGTCTGCCTCTAAGCCTGCTCGTTGCGGCGGCCACCTTCCTGCAATAATCATCCCGGAGCGACGCCCCCCTTCACTTGACGATCTTTCCCCGTTGACTCCCCTCCTCTCCTCTCCGATGTCTGTGGATCTCGGACCTCTCTCCTCTCTCTCTCCCCTAACCCCAGAACCTCCCTCTCCGTCTCCAGGTATTTTCCTGGCCCCTCAATCGCACACTACCAACGACTCACCATAATTATAGGCCCTGATCCCAGTCCTAGGGTCACGAAGATATATCGCGACTACAAACACGACTACAGCCAAGACAAGAACGACTCTCCACTTTGCCCCCGAGACGCCCGCCACCAAATGAGGAAGTTGTTTGATGTCATGGCCCAACCAGAGAATACATGTATGTACATTTATTATCGCTCCCTATGCCATTGAAGTAACGAGACATCAGGGGATACAAGCTTCGACATCGACAAACCCTGGGCGGCTCCTCGTGACTCTCCCGTTGTGCCCTGGGACTCCTTTCGTACAATGGAAGACCACATACCACGCCGTGTTGTCTCTTCCAATGGGTCTACCTTTGTGTCGTACTTTCCAGGTGCAATCACTGGAGGTGGCCAAGTACGTCTTCATTATGTACATGATTCCCACCGAACCTGACGTATCTGTCATCCTTCACAGCAACGTTTCAACGACATCATTGCAAGATACATTCAGACTGTCCCTCCCAAGGAGGGTGCATCCGCCACTGCTGCTGAAAAGGTTGGCTGCTACCACAGGTTCCGGGGCAATTGACTGGAGAGATACATATATCCCGTTGTTGGCATGCTATAGGCCAATCCGTATGTGATTTCCTCTCAGACTGGATGCACCTTGGCCTAATATATCTTCTTTGCCAGCGATCAGGCCTTGCCGTTCCTAGCAAAGATGGGTTCAGCAGCACCACATCTGCTACAGCCACAGCTCGCCTCTGGAAGAGTGTGGAAACCCTATCATGGCATATTAACAAGGGCATCCGCCTTCTCGACCAACCTCTGTATGACGGTCTCACTCTTTTGCGCCAGCGCTCGGAGGACAGGCACCCCATCCTGAAAGCGCTAAATCACATTGACCCATTGCTGCTCAAGGGTCGGGAAATCTATTTCAATAGACAGTCCGGCCTCCACACTGACTCCCATGACCCTCTGAAAGGGTTTGCCGTTCTTACCGTTGCAGGTGGACCATACCAGGAGGATATCTACGTGTGCCCCAGCTTCGAGTACGTCTTTGTTTACACCCAGGAGATCTCATATACCTTCGGGGCTGCATTCTCAAACATGAGATAGAGTCCTGGGAGAGTGGCATGTGTATTGCCATGCCTCATTTTACTCATACGAGTTTGTAGCGTGAAGCTGGGCTGGAACATCTTGTGTCGTAGTTGTACCCGAATTGTTTGTATATTCGTCTTGCTACAATTTAAATACTCTCATCTTGACTTGTCATTTGTGAAGATCACAGCGTTCGAAATTCAGACACACACTACCTAGTGCTTAGTGCTATGCCAGAGGGTTTCGTTGTCAGTTGTCAAAACATTGCTGTCCTAGAACGAGTTGAAAAAACAATGGGAAGTCAAGGTAGAGACCACACGAGGATTCGAACCTGTGACTCTTAGATTCACTCGAGTTGTGAACCTAAGCATGTTACCACTACACCAAAGGTCTTACAGGCCCATGCTTAGTGTTTTACGAGAGGACTTTGCTCATCTCGAAACACCTTATTGTCTTAAGTCAAGTTAAGGCACCTTAAGGCAAGGAAGGCTGTAAAAGCCAGAAAGCAGTCAAGGCGACTTAAGCCATGGTTCCCGTCAACACTCAACTTGAGGCATCATAAAGCTACACAAAGCACTCTCAAGTCACCCCAAGATACATGTCTACGGGAACCTTGACTTAAAGCTACCTGTACGTATTCTCAAGTTACCCACAAAGCACTCCCAAATCGATACAAGGTACCCGTCAATGGGAACCTTGACTTACAGCAACATGTATGTACCCTCAAGTTTCCATGCAGACTGTCTCAAAGCCATCGAACTATCTTCCCAAGCCCGTGCAAAGCAGTGATATCCTATGCTTGTGTTTACTCAAAGCCAGCCAAAGAAAATTCAATGCATAGAATCGATTGCCAAATCACTATCCACAAACCTACAATGATACAACAGTAACTAGCTAGGGATAAATAGCGTACTACGTATGTGCAAGTTGAGTAAGTAGTACAGGGCGTGCCCACGGTTCTTATGGTGTAGGAGCATGTTATCGTCGTCGTCCCATTTCTAAGCGCAGTTAACGGTACTTGCGCGGTCCTCGCGGCAGATGTGCTAGTCATCGTCCGCTTGCCCTGGGGTGGTCGTTGTCCTCTATTAGCCGTTGTCATCGTACTCGTCCGCATGCAGTATTCAGCACTGCCGCCGTCCTGGTATCCTCCTGCGGTCGCTCCTCGTCGTCGCGCGGTTGTCCTCGTCGTCGCACGGTCGATCCTCGTCCTTCAGGATGGGCCTCCGTCACTAAGGTCGCGCGCTCGTCCGTCGTGCGAGAGAATCGTGCAAGTGTGTTCGTTTATCGTGCTGATGTTCTCGTCCGTCGAGCTTGGGTTTTCGTCCATCGTCGCCGTCGTGCTCGTCCAGCGTCTTGCTCGTTAGTCCTCGTGGCGGTGAATGAGGTGCCGAAGAGTGGAGGCCAGTCGCTGTCGATCGTTGTTGCGGGGTAGATAATTGCTTGTCATTATGTGCGAAGCCTAGCAGCGCTGGCCTGGCATAAGTGTAAGATAGAGGGAGGGAGTACCAAGCCACGCACCTTGGACGCCCCATGTAGCGGAACCGTCGGACGGCAAGTCGGTATCGACGAACGCGACATGGTGTGCGCAAGGCAGCACCGACGTGCGAGAGACTGTGCGCAAGGCAGCAGCCCGTGTCGAGAGGGAGAATAGTGGATGGTGGATGGTGGGAGAGGAGAAGCGAATGGGGAGACCCTGGACTTCGAGATTTTTTCAACCAACCGGCACGTGAGGCATACGTGGCCTCACATGCCGGCGGCAATGGACTTGTTGGAATTTTTGCGAAGTGGGTGGGGCGTGGAGGATGATCGATGAGGGAGGATGGAGAATGATAATGAAAAAGAAATGAAAAGGCGGCATACCTGAGTGCTGCCGTCCCATTTGTCTGCCGTCGCGCCTGTCCCAGCGCGCCGTCCCGCTCCCTCTACCTCGCTCGCGCTGCCTGTTAGGACCGTGCCCCAGACCAAGCCTAAGAGAGAAAGACCGGTTGTGATACTCGGTAGGCACTGCACAAGCGGTGCTCCGAGCCTGTGAAAGGTAAGCGTAGAAGTGTTCAAAGTTAAGAAAAGAAATAAGGGTTTTACCTAAAGTGTATTGGCACGTACTCCCACACCTGTATCCCTATGAATCCCCGTCAAGCGGTAATCCGGCTATCACTCGGTTGTGGTGAGAGATACAGGGGGCCCGGTCTTGAGGAGCGTCGGAGATCCGGAGTAGGCTTCCTGCGTTAAGCAGGCTGGTCCCTTGAGTCGAGCCTTGAATCCGGGGGTCCGCCTGAAGGCGTACCCAAGTGAGAAGAGGAGCTCGGGCGTCCGCTAGGACGTTCGCGAGTTTGAGAAAAGGATAAGTCCGCCGAGGAGGGCGGAGGTCCGACGAGTGTATCGAACCAAGGAAAGCTGAAGAAAGACTAGGCTGGGGTATCCTAGTTGATATTTGAACTGAGGAACTAGAGTGTAGTACAGGAGCTTAAATACTGAAGGTAGTTAAGATTCTAGAAAAGTGTAACGCATGGTAAGAGTATAGGGGCATAATCACAGAGACAACGAGAACAATAAGGACAATAAGGAATGCCATATGACTTGGGCAAAGGGGTAGGTGAATCCATGTGGAGGTCCGAGTCGTGCTGAGTAACGGATTGGTGAGCAGTCATGTGACGCGATTAGTAATGCGGTGGTCCGGTCCGAGTGGAATGTGGCGAGTGGATGTCGGTATCCGGTCCGGTCACGTGTGTCATGACGCATGGATATGACAGTATCCCCCCTTCAAGGTTCTGGCCTCCAGAACCTCAAGGTCAATCACCGGGGTAGCGGTACCGCACCGTGAGTCATCCATCGGGTCCGCCTGAGTCATCGGAAAAAATCGGAGCGCCGGAAGGCGTGCGGAGATCCAAAAACCGGAGTAAATCGGCTGCGCAGAAGCGCTGGTCCACAAATCCTGATGACAGAGTAGCGCAGCCCCGATAGTATAAAGGTGGGGACTCAACTCAGAAAAAACCAAAAATGTCGCCGCCACCACTCGAACGCTTCGTCACGCACGGCGAGCTCAAGTTCCGGTGCCCGCCGGAGTTCCACGACGACGTCGAGGCATTTGTCTCGTACATGGACCAGTCGCCCACGCCCGCACCGCCCCCCGACATGCCCGAACCGGTGGCCATTCCACCAGAGCCGCCCGTCCGCCCCGCCAGTCCGCCGCCGGTGGTTCCGCCCCCCGAGCCGTATCGGGTGCCCGCCGACGCCCCACAGGACGTCCGCAAGAAATACGCGCGGGACCACGCCGCATGGAAGTTCGACGTGGAGGAGATGGAGGAAGAGCGGGAGAAGGTGCGGAGGGTCGCCTTGGCGGCATACGAGGCGCAACTCGCCTCCCACCGGACCGCCGTCCTGGAGTACTCGAAGTACGAGGACGACCGCCGCGCCTACGACGCGGCAAACCTGGAGTGGTGGCAGGAGCTCCACGACTGGAGCGAGGCGAGGATGCAGGCGGACAGGGAGAGGGAGCGGGGTAGGCGGGGGCCCGGGAGCCCGCGCCGCGTTCGCAAGAGGGCAAACGACAAGGAGGAGGAGGATCGGCCCCCCGCCAAGAAGGCGAAGGGCAAAGAGAGGGAGAGGAGGGAGCCGACCGGCTCCACGCGGCGGTATGGGGACCACCGTGAGTTTTTTATTTTCTTTTCAAGTTTCGCTGGCTCACCGGGGGTCCGCAGGCTGCGGTATGTGCATCAAGGCCGATCGCGAGGTCTGCGTCTGGTACGGGCCTCCGGCCCGTTCCTGCGAGTCGTGCGTGAAGGGGAAGAAGGCGTGCCCCTTGCCGCCACATATGATGGACGTCCGCGAGCTGGACGTGCGGGAGGAGGCCCGCCAGGCGGACCTGAACGACCGCCTGGCCAACTTGGAGGCCACGATCGCGGCGGCCGTCCGACTTGCCTTGGAGCAGGTCCTGGAGCAGAGCGAGGCGGCCGCCCGCGCCTTCATCGACGACGAGGCCGAGGAGGACTCGGAGGAGGACGAGGGCGAGGATGACAAGGGTGAGGGGACGTCCGGCGGTGGTCCGAAGGACCAGTCGTCGAGCAGCAGTAGTAGTAGCGACGACGAGCAGGCGGAGGGGAGTGAGGAGAGCAGCGAGGAGTAGTGTACCATAGAAAAATAATTTTTATCTTGCTTTTCTTGTAGAATTTTCTTGCGTGAGACTGAGAGTGATATCTAGGTGGTCCGCCGAACGAGCGGAGCACCGCAAAACTGAGTTGAATGAGATCTAAGTGAACCGCCAAAGTGGCGGAGCACCGCAAAACTGAGTGAGGACAAGAAAAATCATAAGTAGTGAGGGAATTCCCTTGGAAGGGCTCACTGAGCGTTGGTTTTTTGAGGGCTTGGTTTCTTGGGGTATCGAGAGTGGAAGTCCGCAACCAGTTCGTCCGCAGCAATATCGTCAGCGCCAACCCATGAGAACTCCTCATCCGTGCCTTCGTAACCGGACCACCGCACATAGTAGCGAAGGGGGGTCCGGTACCTCCTGTCCAGTTTGGCGTCTAGTATCTCGGAGACTTCGTAATGAATTTCTCCTTCAACTTCGACGGGAGGAGGCGGGGACTCCGAACGATTGGGGATGATGTTCTCCTCGTACGGTTCCAGTTGAGAAACATGGAATACCGGATGCACGAGACGGAGGTAGTCGGGTAGCCGCAAAGTGAATGCGTTAGAACTGGGCTGTGCGATAATGGGAAACGGACCAAGGTGGGTTTCCGAGAATTTTCGGGTGGGCCGCGTAGTGTTGATGTACTTGGCCAGGAGATAGACACGATCGCCGATTTGGAAGTCCGGAGCGGCTATCCGTTTTTTGTCAGCTTGAGCTTTGTAACGAGCTTGGGCAAGGGATATCTCATCTCGAAGCATCGCATGTAACTCATCCAAGTTAACCACATAGTCGCGCGCTCTAGCGGAGGCCAAGTCCCGTTCAGGGTACACCGTAATGGAAGGGTGGTACCCTTTGTTGGCAAAGAACGGGGTAATGCCGGTGGAGGCATTTGGCGCGTTGTTGTAGGCAAACTCCGCGAGGGCCAATAACTGATCCCAGTTGTCCTGTTGGTAAGAGCAGTAGATACGCAAGTACTGCTTCCAAGGTCTGGTTGGCCCGCTCGGTTTGGCCGTCCGCTTCAGGATGGTGCCCCGAAGTGAAGTGGAGCTCCATGTTGAGAGCCTGAGCGAGAGCGCGAGTGAAGTGAGCGACGAATTCGGAGCCCCGATCGGATGTGACGTGGGACGGAACTCCGTGCTTCGAGAAAACGTGAATGACAAAGAGCTGAGCTAGCTGCTCCGAGGTGATAGTGTCGTAAGTGGGGATGAAGATGGCTTGCTTGGAGGCCCGATCGACGATGACCAGAATCGCAGTGAACCCGTTTGAAGAAGGAAGCTCTTCAATAAAGTCCAGAGAAATGGAATCCCAAGGGCGTAGGGGGACCGGCAACGGTTTGAGTAAACCGTAAGGACGATGGCGAGTGGGTTTGTTCCTGCCACAAACAGTACAAGATTTGACGTAGTGGCGGACAAACTCACGTATCTTGGGCCAAGTGTACCCCCGACGGATAAGCTCTAGGGTGCGATTCTGACCAAAGTGGCCAGCAAGAATGTGATCGTGATGAATGCGTAGGACCCGTAAGCGGAGGTCCGAGGAGTTGGGAACGTAGATGCGGCCGTCCAACCTAAGTAACCCTGCATCATCGGAGGTCCAACGAGAGTTAGAGGGATCACCTGCGAGAGCAAGTCCCACTTGGGCTTCCGGATCTCCGTCGTAGCCATTCTTGATATCGGAGTGCAGGGACTCCAGATCCATGATGACGGAGGCCCAAAGGGCAGGGTACTGCAAATAGGTGGCGCGCAGTGAGGAGGATAACTGTTCCTGAGTGAAAACTGGCCTGAAGTTGTGCGGATTCACCGCTGCATATGAGCTGTCCTCTCGAGCGTAAACGTCCCAGCGCCTTGTGAGCGCGTCCGGCTTTCCGCCTTTAGAACCAGGCCTGAATCGGATCACCATGTTGAACGCGGATAGGTACTCGGACCACCGAACTTGGCGTCGAGTAAGGAGCTTGGTGGTTGAGAAATACTCCAAGTTCTTGTGGTCCGTAACCACGTCAACAGTGAAAGCCGGCCCCTCCAGACAATGGCGCCATTCATGGAATGCGTCAAAGATTGACAACAACTCCTTGTCGTGGACGTCATAGTTGAGTTCTGCAGGGGAAAGACTGCGAGAGTGAAATGCAATAGGATGAAGGTCATCATCGTCACCGATGATGGATAGGACTGCCGCAATGGCATAGTCGGATGCGTCGGTTTCAACGACAAGTTGGCGTCCGGGTTCGAAGTGGGCCAGAACGGGGGCCCGCGTGAAAGCCTCTTTAAGAGCATTGAAGGCTGTACGCTCCGGGTCACCGAAACTCCATTTGAGGTCCTTTTTCGTAAGTCGAGTGAGCGGCTTTGCGAGTTCGGAGTACCCCTCTATGAAGCGTCGGTAGAAGTTGGCAAACCCAAGGAAAGATTGGACGTCCTTAACTTTGCGGGGCTCCGGCCAGTCGACGATAGCTTGAACTTTATCGCTGGACATCCGGAGGCCCTCCGGGGACATGATGAAACCGAGATATTCGACCGTATCCTGGTGGAATTCGCATTTGGAGAGTTTGAGGTATAGCCCGTGAGCGCGGAGCCGCTTGAGCACCTCTCGAACGTTTTTGACATGATCCTCCTTGTTGTCGGAATAGATCAAAATGTCGTCCAGATAGACGACCACCGATACATCGAGCATATCAGCGAAAATGTCGTTAACAAAACGTTGAAACGTAGCTGGTGCGTTGGTCAGCCCCTCAGGCATGACTCTCCACTCAAAAGATCCATAGCGTGTACGGAAAGAGGTCTTCCATTCATCGCCTTCGGCTATCCGAATAAGATGGTAGGCGTGTCGGATGTCCAATTTCGTATAGATCTTGGCTGAGCGGGCCGAATCGAGGAGGTCCGTGATGAGAGGGAGTGGATAGCGATCCTTCTTCGTGATCTTGTTGAGGCCACGGAAATCCACGCAGAGTCGGAGGTCCCCAGATTTCTTTCGAACAAAGAGTACCGGGGCTCCGATGGAGGATTGCGACGAGGTGATGAAACCGTTGGCTAGGTTTTCATCTATAAACTCTCGAAGGGCTTTGAGCTCCAGTTCGGAGAGAGAGTAGATTGGACCTAGCTTGGGGAGCGGAGCCCCGTCCTCAAGATTGATCTTGTGATCGTAAGGACGGTGTTCCGGTAACACCTCTGAAAGCGTGTCGCTGAAAACGTCTGCGTAGTCTCGGTACTCCGAAGGGATGTCCGAGACGTCTGCTGGTTGAACCTTGGCATCTCGCAAGGATGCCCCGGGATCGGGACGCATGGAGAACTGGTGTGAGCCAGGTTCCTTGCATGCGCGGATGTACGCAGCAGCGGATATGACCGAGACCTTGGGTGAAGAAGAGGAGATGATGAAATGATCGCCAGGAGGGTACTCGTAGATTGGTTCAAAGGGAAAGGATGGCTTTTTGCGGGATTTACGGAGTGGGGGAGCTAGAGGTGGAGTTTCCGGACGACCGCTGGATGGCGGGTCTCCGGAGGAAATGTCAGCGGCGGAGAGCGGATCTTCCGCTGACGTTGATGAGTCTATGGAAAGTGCATCATCAACTGGCAAAGGGCTTTGCAAAGCAGATGATTCACCCGTATCGGTGTGCCGGAAAGCGACACTGTTCTCCGACCAATTAACCAACGGGTTATAGCGGTGGAGCCAGTTATATCCAAGCACAACGTCACAAGTGGAATCAAGAGGAGTGACGTAGAAAGTCACAGACAGAGAGTCTCCAGAGGGAAAGGTGACGGTGAGGTTAACCGTTTGCGTGATAGTAGAGCCAAATGAACCGTTCAAGAGTCGGAGCTCCACAGGTGCAGTATCCGAGGTAGGAATGTGGTGTTTGAGAATGAAACGAGTGTCGACGAAGCAGTCGGAGGATCCGGAGTCGACCAACGCGGATAGGCGAACCTTTCCAATGTTGGTGCGGGGGTCCGGAATCGTAAGGGGAAGAACGAGTGAATTGGGTGTTGTGGAAAGAGCGGCGGCGTTGAGAGTAACAACCTTGTGTGTGCAGCTGCTGGAGTCAACGTAGCTCCGATCGTGCACTAAGGTATCGGAGCTACTCTCTATTTTTTCGACTCCGCGGCATCCGATGGTGCATCAGCTTTGGGAGTTGAAGTTTTAGCACCACGTGCCTTGAGAGCGGCCTTCCGCTTGTTGCAATCCTCTGCCCTGTGGCCTGCGAGTCCACAGAAGAGGCAGAGTTTCTCGGCGATCCGCCGAGCCTTCTCAGCAGGCGTCAACCTCCCATCCGAGCCTAGCTTGTCGGCATAGGCAGGCTTCTCCCTCGGAGCTCCGCTAGAGCCCGAGCTTGAATCTTTCTTGCCGTCAGACTTGTTGCCAGACGAAGAGGAGGATGACGTAGCTGGTTTGGATTTTGAACCCGATGAGCTACCAGAAGCAGACGAAGTATACGTCCTCTGCTCCCGATTTTGCTCGGACTTCCGCTGCCAGTACCGATGATCGATTTCTTGACATTTGGAGCGAAGGTCACGAAGATTGTCGGGACGTCCTTGAATCGCCAGGGCATCCTTCATACGAGGCGGAAGTCCGCGATAGTAGGAATGCATCAAGGCGTTGACATCCCATCCAATAACAGACGCTAGGTTGTTAAACTTAACGTTGTAATGGAGGATCTTGTCGGAGTCCCGCATCCGCAGTGTCTCAATTTCATCCTCAGCAGTGCCAGTGGGATCATGAGGACCAAAGTTGGCCTCAAGTTCCTTGACAAACACATCATAGGACAGAGTCCACAGCGGGGGGTCCGGCGAAGGGGTTAGGATTTCCGGTTCGAACCATCCTAGAGCGGTCCCAGTAAGATACGAGATAGCGTAGTTGATCTTGCTGAACTGGGACACGAAAGCTGCGGGACGATCTTGAAAATTGAGGTTCAAGGAAATCAAGAATCCACGTAGCTTTGAGGGATCCGACCCATTGAATGGGTCGGGCTCCCTAACTTTTGTCCTTACCTGCTGGGAACCAGCAGGCTTTATGACGGCGCCGAGCGATGCACCGACTGAGTCGCTGAAGAGCTTTATCATCTTGATAATCTTGAGCTCGTCAGGCCCAATGTCGATGAGCTCAGGCGGGATGTCGGGCGGACCCCTTTCTTCAGCTTTCCTTGGTTCGATACACTCGTCGGACCTCCGCCCTCCTCGGCGGACTTATCCTTTTCTCAAACTCGCGAACGTCCTAGCGGACGCCCGAGCTCCTCTTCTCACTTGGGTACGCCTTCAGGCGGACCCCCGGATTCAAGGCTCGACTCAAGGGACCAGCCTGCTTAACGCAGGAAGCCTACTCCGGATCTCCGACGCTCCTCAAGACCGGGCCCCCTGTATCTCTCACCACAACCGAGTGATAGCCGGATTACCGCTTGACGGGGATTCATAGGGATACAGGTGTGGGAGTACGTGCCAATACACTTTAGGTAAAACCCTTATTTCTTTTCTTAACTTTGAACACTTCTACGCTTACCTTTCACAGGCTCGGAGCACCGCTTGTGCAGTGCCTACCGAGTATCACAACCGGTCTTTCTCTCTTAGGCTTGGTCTGGGGCACGGTCCTAACAGTATATTTGAACTGAGGAACTAGAGTGTAGTACAGGAGCTTAAATACTGAAGGTAGTTAAGATTCTAGAAAAGTGTAACGCATGGTAAGAGTATAGGGGCATAATCACAGAGACAACGAGAACAATAAGGACAATAAGGAATGCCATATGACTTGGGCAAAGGGGTAGGTGAATCCATGTGGAGGTCCGAGTCGTGCTGAGTAACGGATTGGTGAGCAGTCATGTGACGCGATTAGTAATGCGGTGGTCCGGTCCGAGTGGAATGTGGCGAGTGGATGTCGGTATCCGGTCCGGTCACGTGTGTCATGACGCATGGATATGACACTGCCGCTACATCCAGCCATCCCAGGAAGTCGCATCTGGGGGCTTCGTGTGGTCGTCGTCGTCGCACGCTTTGAGGGCAGCGTTGTTGGCGACGGCTTACGCGCAGAACATATCTGGACGTCATCCACGGCTGTCGTTAGCCGTGGAGACGCCGTCCGTGGTCCAGGAGGTAGGAGAAGGGCGAGAGACGTAGGGCAAAGGCCCCAGACACGAGTCTGGGGCTGGATGGCACGTCGGTGTTGACGTGCCATCGTCGTAGGAAGCAAGCAAAGACGGTCGAAAGCTGTCTATCGTGAACGGAACGACCTCAACGTCGCTCGGGACAGCGTCAACGACCTCGGACCAATGTATTAGCTATCGGAATACACAATGATTTTGCATAATGAGACCATCCAGGTTACACTGGAGTGATCTCTGTAGCGGATGGCTGGAAACTCACCTTACGTGGTGAGTTCCCCATCCTCAATCCGACTCGTTGTCCATCGCAGCCCGTTGCAGTGCGCCGGCTCACCTCTCTCTACCTGTAATCAATGCTAGGCATCATTGATTTGCCTATGAGTGCAAAATTGGGGCAGCCGCCACCCATATCGCAACACATTGGACGTCAAGTTTTCTCGAACGATGACTTCGAGTAACATACACTACACCGTAGGTTATCTCCCTTGTAGTTTTAGTCAACTTCCACGATGGCTTACCACATGTCACCGGACTGTGTACGCAAATTCTCAGCAACCCCCGACGTCCCTCTCCGCCGCTATAGTCGTCGCCGTCCGCCAGATTTGGCGCTGGCGACACGGACCGCGAATCCGAGCAACGTTCGGATTCGCTCTCTTACCCTCTGACCACCACCATCGACCCGCCGCCGACGCCCAAGACAGCTTCGGACCCCTGGACTCGCCGACACCCACCCACAGGACGCCATTTTGTAGCACAGGATGCAGTGTCAAGACTGCTGCCACGGACATGAACGAGACGCCGCGTAAGCCCCGTCAAACGGGCAGCACAACACGGGAGACGTCGGCCAGCGGTCTGCCCGACTAACACGAAGACGAGCTACCCAGCCGTGCCGGCGAGCACGTCAAGAGCGCGGGGGCGGGGACTCTTGGGTCATGGTGCGTTATCTACTCTTTTTTCATCTTTCATTCATTTTCATTGCATCGACGTCGGCGGCGCTTAGAGTGCCGTCGACTTCCCATTTTCTCAGGCTGGATATCCCGCGTTTGAGCCGACCGCCATCCCGCTGCCGCCACGCCCACCCTGTCCCCAATTATGGGACGGGCCGCGCAATAGATTTCCATTCCCATCCCCAACTCCATCCCCCAAGACGCCTCTCCTCCACTCCTCTTGCATCCTGCACTGGATTGCCGCTACGGCGGCTATACAGTGCGGATGCGAGGGTGCGCCATCATGTGGGGCTCGGTGTGGGCCGCATCGTTGTGCAGCCCGCTGCCACCCACACGAATACGGCCCGTCTCTCCAAACCTCCCTCCCGTCATCTTCCGCCCGCCCTCGAATGAACACTGCGCACCGGATGGTCCGTGCACCTTATGTCACGGGGGTTTTGTCCCGGCATGACTCCGCCTTTCGAACACTACCACCACCACTCTCCGTTGCCTCCACACCCAGACACATCCCAGCTCCGCTCCATCATGCCGCTGTCACAAACACAGCAAGACGCCGGAAAACGCGCCAGACAACGAGAGGCTGAGAGGCGATACGAGGCGGCACATGCCGAACAGCGACGCGAGAAGAAACGCGCCGCAGCCCAACGGTGCGCGTTGATGCCTTACTGTTATCTGTACCATATTCAAATGAAGTTAGCCGCCGGAAGGCTATGTCCACTGCGGAGCAAGAGAAGATCCGCACACAACAACGTGGCTATGCGGCCAACTACCGTGCAAAGCATCGGGGGCACCTGCGAGGTCAAAGTGGTGCACACCGCTTCCGGTAAGTATCCTGGGTCCTTCTTATACACTTTGACTGATCTACATCTCAGTGTCAAGCCTGATATCATGCCGCGCCAGGGCAAATTACAATATCCCGAACAATACACTGAGCGGCACCTCACTCGTCACCGTCTCCTCAATCAGACAAAGGTTATACACCAACAGCGATTGAAGGAGGGCAAGGCAACTCACTGGTGAAAATGAGAAGGCGGATTAAGTTGTGCATACCAAGTAGATAACTTATATTCTCTTGAAATTCTCACTTCAAAGACACTTGATTGAGGTTGACTATAGTCATCTTTGAATCATTGTATTGATGATGCCTTACTTAAGGCAATTGAAGACATCTTGAGAGCTTTGAAATAGGAGGACAGGCATGTTGTCTCCCAAGTTGCTTTGAGATGTCTTCTGTGACTTAAGTAGCTTTGACAGCTTTAAGATTCAGGCAGTAGAGCATGTAACTTGAGTTAACTTAAGACTATAGGGTGTTTCGTGATGCTGTAAGTTGTCAAATCGTTCAAAGTTGAAAAAAACAGTACGAAGTCGAAGTAGAGACCAGACCAGGATCCGAACCTGTGACTCTTAGATGCACTCAAGTCGTGAATCTAAGCGTGTTACCATTACACCAAAGGTCTTACAGGTTGCTAAAGCTTTATAAGGTTGTGTGGCTGGGCGCGGGTTGCAGGCTTTCGTTTCATCCTGCCACTATTTACGTCATCACATTTCGCCCAGTCACACATAGTCACAAGCCTATATCAACTCTCTCTCTCTCGTTCCACCACGACCTATGGACTATCCCGTCACCATTCCCCAACCATTCCCATTTGCTACGTCAGATGTACGACGGGCATATATATTCGATTTCGAGGACTGCCGAACGCGTATGGACCAATGCCCCCGAATTCCGGACCGCCCGTGGACGAACGCCAGCCGAGTGCTCTTGCTTGAGCTCCCTCCTCCCGCCGTCGATTGTTGGGGCCCCCTCCGCTCACCCTACGGATTCTCAAATATGTCGCTTCCAGGAGACCAAGGAATGGATATCTCCGACCCCAAGGTATGTACAATCACCCCGCTTTCGATTCAATCTTGGTTGACCGCCTGTCTAGTTTTGTTGATCGTAGCCTCTCGCTCTTGGCGCTCCCATGTCCCATCCCAGTACTCGATTGGGAGGATCATCGGATGGAATCCTTTCGTCTCGAGGTTCTTGGCCACGATTTTGTTGTGGACCATGACCATTTCATCCATGAAAAAGTTGAAGCTGTGGCGAAAGTCAATACCTTGGAAATTGAAAGATGTACGGCAATACATGCCATCTAAAATCCATCTCTCTAACAATGGTTTGGTAGGCGTGGTACCAGACATTCGTCTCTTCACAAGCAGAGGAATTGAACACGCAGCGACCGGCCTCGTCGAAGATCTCCTTGCAAAGGGCCGGGTTACAATGCACATTGCAAAACTCGTCGCTCTCCGCATGACATTTCGCGCCATGGAAAATGTCGAGTAAGTAACGACACCTTTCTGTCAGCCGAATGTAGCCGTGCTTATGCAGATGTTCTAGCAGGTGGCATGCTTTATCGAAGAAAATGACGTCCGGAAAAGCCTCAGGTAGATGCGAGAGGAAAAGTGTCTCGATGAAGGTCTGCCAAATGTCACAGTCAGTCCGATCCCTACAAAGGCATTGTACCCTACTGACCCGCTGTGCCTTCACTCCTTCAGCCCGGAAGAAAGAGGTTCTCCCTACGATCATGCCACACGGCCTGACAGCCACTTAGTCATTATGAATGTACCTCGTTCGCGTCAGCACCTTCTTGCGCTTTTTCCAACCTCTATCTTTATCTGGACCTGCAGCCGCCGATGAGGCATCTTGCTGGCCGTTGTCGCTGTCAGACTCATCATCAGAGCTGTCCTCGATCTCCCCAGCAATACAGTGGTCATCTGCATTCGACATCAAGTGCGCGTCCAAATTCTTCTGGTGACGTGGGTCAACAGGTACTCGTGCAGCCCTTTGATGAAGTTCGTTGGTGAATGAGCGTAGATTCGCCGCCTCCTCTGCCTCCAGCGCCATGTGATGGGGATCGGAACATGACCGCCTTCCCGATGCATGATCATTGGGACAGCTGATGTGAAAACACTTCAATCGGCGAACGGCGTGAACAGGGCAGAATCTGTCTTTTGGAAACTCAAGTGGGACGGTACATGGCAGGCCTGAGGAATCTGGGCCCACGGAGCAACAAGGAGGGCCAATAGAGACACCGTCGAAGACACATGCATGCAAACGCTCTGTTTCCATTTATTGTCAGGTCCTCGCTCTTGGGGTGCTTTGTCACTTACGGATCGTTCCTTTGTCATTTCGACGTAGCTTGAAGCAGAGGTCGCACACATGGCCATACATCGGTTGTCCTGGCCCAGTCATTCCCAGGTTCCGTTCGTCGAGGAGAGCATCGAAACGTTGCGATTGCTCCCCAAGATGAGGAATCGTGATGCACCTCTTACCGCCTGTGGTCAATTCCATCCACATGTACAGGCTGAGCAGCCAGAACGTATCCTAGACAATCTCACCCCTCAACGTCCAGGAGAGAGATGAACCTTGTGCCCAAGGCCGTTCATGCAGCTCTAAATTATATACCGTACAAATGCCCACCGACGAAGCACTGGGCCAATTAGTTATTATGTGTCTCGAATCGTATTAGCATCCTCACTCACTGTTGCACTGCCATCTGGTACCTCCAATGCTCAGCCAATTCCTGTTCCACGAAAACCGTCTTGTCAGCATTGATGTACTGTGGCATTCCTGAGTAGTATACTCTCACTGGTGTCACGCCTTCTGCATTGCGAACCCAGTAGCATGGCCAGAAATATGTCTTGCAGTCTGTTGAACGTTAGCGAGGCAATGAGGGATGCATGCATGATTTCGCACTTCGGCAATATTTGGAGTCGCCCACACAGGTTGAATACCGTTCGCCTTTGTGATCAGTCTACTTTCGACAGGCTTGTTCTTCGACTGCTGCAAAGCGAATGTTGGGCAGTTCGGGCATACTTTCAGAGGTGGTGCTATCACGCGCACACCTGGCACTAGGATGTCAGCATGCTGTTGTCTGCATGTCAAAAGGCAATACCTGTTCTCTGACTGCTTCCAAATTTCGCCAACAGCTGTTCGATGTCTTTGTTTTGGGGAAGCTCCACCAGGTCGTCCATCACCGTGCGGACAACCAGCCACATTTTGTCTACCTGAGCGACGGACCAGTCCAAGACCAGACAGATAGTAACCGCCAGCGACTCTGGTAGGGTTACAACCCAGAGACCTGCTGCATCATGGAGGGATTCCGCATGGAGAGTCACTATCCCAATGAATGTTTGAAAACTTGAGATCGACAACTCCTTCCCCCAGGAGAAATGATGTAGCAAAGCAGCGAGTACGCCCAGGAGCTCAAGCAGGAGCATCCTGCCCACCCCACCGCTGGGGCGTGGTGCTGCAGAGAGAAAGTGTTTGCAGGGACGACACAGAGGAACACGGAACAGTTCCGACACTCTACAAGAGACTACTGATACTCTGCATGTGACTCCTGATACTCTGCAAGTGACTATTAAGTCGTTGGGCAAAACACGATATTTCAAGTCGTAGCTACTACTACGTAACAGACACTAGCAGTTTGCCTTCGCTTGGGCAGCCTTCCATCCATCAATCACCTTCTGGGCCTTGGCTGAGGGTTTGAACAAGAGTGACGACGGTCGTACCCCAAGCAATAGTCTCCAGGCCGTGTCAGGGCTAACGGTTGCCTCCCATCCCTTCTCGTTGCCCTGCTTGTCCTTCCCATGGTCCTTCACGATGGCTTCCACTTCATCTGCGAATGTTTTGTAGCTATCATCGCCACTTTGGAGGAATTTCATCAACCTCCCGAGTTTGCCCACGTCTGTGAACCACGCAGTCATAGAACGAAACATAGTGGACTTCCTGTCATTCGTCACCTGGACTTTGAGAACGCCTTGTTACAATGGTCAGTAAGTCTACAAGATACACCGTTCAGTGCACACTCACGGTTGTCATTGATACCAGGATACTTCCCCAGTTTCAAATCCTCAAGTTTCGTGATGTCCAGGACTTCCGAGACCAAGAGCGACCACCTCGCGAGTTGCGCCCATGTCGCTGCTCGGGTAACAGCTCTACCTCTACCATTGCCCTTCTTGGATGCATGAAACTCCCAGATCTCTCTGAACAACGTCGCCGTATCGTCATTCCTGTTGGGGAAGTAATTGCAGAGGAACTTGGCAGCAGCTTCACGACGTAGGACTCGTGGAGCACTCGTGATCATGCCCACAGGCAGCTATGAGGATAGTTGTTACACTGATCAAGGCAATGGTATGATAGAACTGACCTGGTTTATACCCAAGCCGATATCAATAGAGTAGTGGAGGCCTGATTGATCAGCTTGGGTTACAAGAGGCATCCAAGTATCGCCCTCGGCAGTCACGGAAAATTTGGCGTGAGGGAACCGGACTATACTGAGGTCGTCGTCTATGGCGTAGAAATCTTTCTTCACGTCTACGTCATCCTCCTCTTCGTCCTTCTTTCTGTCTTTGTCGTCACATTCGATACACAGGTACGGCCAACCAAACGGGCTGTAGTGTGTCCCACAAATGATCTCTAGACTGAATGGGCAGATGTCCGTCAACGTCTTGTCGAATCGTTCAATGAGGTATACCTGGAGGGCCTTGAGGAGAGCGCGTAAATGGATCCCGCGCTGCCCAGTGATGCCACACTCCGTCATTGAGATGTTGACTGGCACATTCACCTGACTGGAGACGTCGATGTCGTGGTCCCCTTCCTTGTCCCCCGCACAAGCGTCTTTCACTGTCATCAGAATGTACAGCAGGTCCTCTTCGGCACATGGCGGTTTCGTCTGAAGAGAATCAGCGCTCATGTAGGCTAGCGTACTCTCGTCCAGCTCGTTCACTCCACGGGGAGCAAAGTTCCCGTCTTGCCGAAGATGAAAACGGGCTTGATCTACGCAGGCTTCAGTATTCAGTCTACCATCAATCAAGGTCGATCTTCTTCGCACCATCGTTGCCATGTTCAAGGCGACGCTTCTTGGCTGCTGACGGAGGGGGGGCCTCTTCACGGTTCTCGCCGTGCTGGTACGTTTGGGCCGAATCCATGTCTTCCTCGCGATCCTGTTCCGGCGGGCCTGTGAAATCGTGCTCCATCTGAGGTCCTTCCTCTTGTCTGAGTTGAGAACCCTCTGTACTCACACCCACAATGGGTCCCTGACCTGCAGTGAGCTGAGGATCGATCTCCATATTGACATGTCCCTCCATTCCAGCGGTATCGGGATTGGTGTCAATGTGGGAACTTCCCTGGGATTGTAACCCACCATCGTTCCAGGTGTCCTGGGGATTCACCGTCAAAGAGCCAGGTACAGATGGTGTGTTGGGTACGAATCCTGTAATAGGAGCAGACAGCGCATTGGGGGCAGACAGCGCACTTGGAGCAGTTGGCGCATTCGAACCGGACTGCGCAGTCGGAGCAGTTGGCGCATTGGGAGCAGGTGCGTTGGCGGACGGCGCATTCGGAGCGGACTGGGCACTTGAAGCAGTTGACACATTCGGAGCAGGTGCGTTGTTGGGCTGCATCACCATGTCGTATGGGAGGGTGACGGCTTTGCCAAGTTCGCAGAGGACTTCTTCCAAGGGGGTCGTTGGCGTCTTTTTCTCGATGTTGCGCCAGCGGATGCGATTCTTTGGTTCATCCTGCTTGAGCAGTTCGAGGACTTTCTTCTTTGCCCTCTGGAAGTTTGTATCCTTGGGTCCTAAACCAAGGAAACTCCACAGTCTCTGTGAATGCGAGTCAACTGCCATACAACGTTGGGGCAACAGCAGGTGACTACAAACGTCAACATCTGGGCCTTTGAGATGTGCACTTCCTCAGCAGTTAGCTGAATCATAGCTGAGAGGAATTGAGGGTGACATACAGGTCTCTGTTTTCCAAGAGAACCAGACCTGGTCAAAGCATAGGCTGCAATGTGTCCGTCATGTCAGATGGACTCGGTAGAGCTGTGGATAAGATGGACAGTTTTGCTTGAAGAGTCACGCAATTGGCACGTGGGTCCACGCAACCCTTGTGGGAAGTTGATGTGCAGTCACATCGAATCAGCTTTACCAGCCACGCTCTGCCTGGTTGTGTCACATATCTCATAGTTGAATAGTTCTACGGCTACTTTGGGTGTGCGGTAACCGTGCCTTGGAGTCTACGCGCTGCTAAGACCTCACTCCATTCTCCTCCTGGTCTTCTGCCAAGCTTAGCAATGCTCAGCGCCAATTCGCGATTCTCTCTCAGCACCTTCATGTTGTCGTTGAGTGTCGACTTTGCATAGACAGGATGGGCCTCCTAGCGATCTCTGTTTCAGCTGAGAGAATGATCTACGTCCATACAATGCCTACCGTGGCTGCAAATATCTTATCCAGCGTAGCAATCCATGTCTCTTGGACGGATTTCTTGTGATTTCGAAAGTCAAGATACGTGTCCAAGAACTCGATCATATCTGTGGCGTAGGTGAAGGGAAATGAGGCTCTGTTAGGACCGTGCCCCAGACCAAGCCTAAGAGAGAAAGACCGGTTGTGATACTCGGTATGCACTGCACAAGCGGTGCTCCGAGCCTGTGAAAGGTAAGCGTAGAAGTGTTCAAAGTTAAGAAAAGAATTAAGGGTTTTACCTAAAGTGTATTGGCACGTACTTCCACACCTGTATCCCTATGAATTCCCGTCAAGCGGTAATCTGGCTATCACTCGGTTGTGGTGAGAGATACAGGGGGCCCGGTCTTGAGGAGCGTCGGAGATCCGGAGTAGGCTTCCTGCGTTAAGCAGGCTGGTCCCTTGAGTCGAGCCTTGAATCCGGGGGTCCGCCTAAACGCGTACCCAAGTGAAAGGATGAGCTCGGGCGTCTGCTAGGACGTCGCGAGTTTGAGAAAAGGATAAGTCCGCCAAGGAGGGCGGAGGTCCGACGAGTGTATCGAACCAAAGAAAGCTGAAGAAAGACTAGGCTGGGGTATCCTAGTTGATATTTGAACTGAGGAACTAGAGTGTAGTACAGGAGCTTAAATACTGAAGGTGGTTAAGATTCTAGAAAAGTGTAATGCATGGTAAGAGTATAGGGGCATAATCATAGAGACAACGAGAACAATAAGGACAATAAGGAATGCCATATGACTTGGGCAAAGGGGTAGGTGAATCCATGTGGAGGTCCGAGTCGTGCTGAGTAACGGATTGGAGAGCAGTCATGTGACAACATGTGACGCGATGAGTAATGCGGTGGTCCGGTCCGAGTGGAATGTGGCGAGTGGATGTCGGTATCCGGTCCGGTCACGTGTGTCATGACGCATGGATATGACAGGCTCGGGAATCAATGGGTGGTGTTCCATGCAGCCGATCAGTGGGTAGGCTTGCTCGCAAGGTAGCTGGGCTGAAACATGCATGATGGGTAAGAATCCTTGGTTTCCTACGTCCGGCTGTCACTCACGTGTCTGCAACGATAGTGCTGGCCCCGGTTTTTCTCTGTCTCACTGCTGGGGTCTCCATTGGGTTGTCGTCGGTTGCCGGAAGCTCTTGCTCGAGAGATTCCGGATTGTCAGGTTTGGAGTCAGATTCTTCCTCTGATTGTCTATCGTGGAGATGAAAAGTACGAAGGGTATCAAGGCGATCTCGACGACACTCACGAGGACATTGTTCGCTTCCCCAATACTGAAGGACCTTCATCCTCCATGTCCCATCACCCAGGTGGCGGGATTGGGTAATGGTCTCGGCAAGCAGAGAGATCTATTTGCTGATGAGGATTGACTTTCAATTGCTCAGCCATCTCTATCCACTGCGATGGTCGGCCGCACCGCCAGTGAAGGAAACTGTCTTCGGGTTTCTCCAGAGACAGAGCTGTGCGGAGTCGTTCGTGATCCCACACCACCAGAAAAGGCCAAACGCCCTTCTTCAAAAGTATCTTCTTAACAGGGCTGACGTGTTCACCAGACTGAAATGATTTGAGTACACGTTGGCAACTACACCAGGGAGGCACTCACTTTGCTCCAGCATCGAACAAATACTGCACATTCCTCCAATTTACGCCAAGTTTCCGCCATGTTTGGAACAGGTGTGGAGAATACCTTCCTTTGGGCAAAGGTTCCGACGTCGATGGTGTCAATCCCGCCTTTGTACAGAGCTTGTAGGAGTAACGGGCCACAATTCACACCTGCTGTTTATCGGAAGGCGGTCTCCTGGGGTCGTTGCGCTGCCTGAGTATCCTCGTCGTTGACGACCACAACTTGAAGATCATGGGCCGGACACTTCACATGTCGCAGGCCAGTGTCGCGAGCTTTTGCAAGCAGAGTGGTTTTGCAACAGTCCTTGCAAGCCTTGTATAAGCAAGACTGACTGCTTCTGACGACACCAGCGGCGCAACCTGCTGCATAGCAGCGGCCAATGGGACAAGGTATGCCGGCCTTGCGGGAGGGGTTTGCAGTCGAGGACGTAGACTGGCTAGATGACGTAGAATTGGAAGTTGAGAACGAAGAATGGCTGGACGACGTGCGTGGAGGGTTGGTAGACGGAGATGTAGATTGGCTGGAGGCGGTCGGGCCGTTAGGAGAACCGATGAACGAACTAGGGGTTTTGGCCTGTGTCCATACCAACGCAGGTGTTGGGCCAGCAGTGGGGCGAACAGTGGAACGGGATGGATTGCGTGGTTTCTGAGGGGACGCTGGGGGCGTGGGGATGTCACTGTTCATAGGTTTCGGACTTGCTGATTGGTGGTGAATGGAAGGCAAGTCTAAGTGGCGGATAGGTAAGTGGTAATATTTTTGTCGTCTCTCTCGGAGTTTCAGTAGTTTGGGGTGTGATTCCTCTCACATCTCGACTGAAACAACATATTTGGCAACCGAACTGACTCGTTGTGCTCAATAGATTACTGTAATGGCACGACAAACGACGGATCTCATGCAACTGGGTACTTCTACGCTACACGATTTCTCAGTCATCATCACTAATGTCAATGATACCATCAGGCCGTACAAAGGTGGGTTGGTGGTGCTTGGAGCGCTTGCGAGGTGTAGCCGGTGGGGTCATGGGAGCTTTACGCTTCAATTTCGATTGGGTACGAGGCTGTGAAGGCTCTTGACGGGCGAAGGAACGGCGGATGGATAGTTCCTGTCCGAACTGAACGCACTTGGGCGTGTCTATCTGCTGCCAAGAACCGTCCACGAGGCATTCCCAAGTGGATGTTTCAGAGCGCATTCCAAGCTCAGCACGCAAAGCCAAATGCTTGAAAGGAGAGAAGTAAGGCCACTCAAGCGTAGGGATGACAAACTGCTTCCCCGGAGCGATCTGGTTTCCTTGCTAAGTGAATGATATTACTTCCCAACGACTGAAGGAAAGGTGAGATATCTCACCTCGTCACATAAGTGTATGATGATACAACGGTTCTCCGGAGGAATAGCGGTGTTCTTGGGTTTACCTCGAGTAGGCGTACCATTTGGAGGGGAAGCTTGGGACTGTCGCTCGGCTTTGGTCCACCTGCTCGTACAACTCGGCATAGAAGCAGAACGCTTGCTGGGCATGGTGGGTGGTTTACTCTGGTGTTGGCATGAGTGACCATCTTCATCAACTCAGCGATAACCCAGACATCCGCCAGCCTCAAAGTGATTGTTCTTGCACTATCAAGCCTGGTGAGTGCTAGAGGCCTGCTGAGCGATTAGGGACTTACACTCTCATACCATTTTCCCTTGTTAGACTCCGTATAGAACCCCAGACATTTCTTTGCCTTGGTCCAGGACGCGCCGCAGAGAACGCATTTCTCCGCATTACGAATGAGTTCATAGTAAGTGGGCCAGTCTAGGTCCATCTCCATGAGCGTCGAGTAGATCATGGAGTTCCAGTGTGAGAGGAAAAGTTCCCACCGAAGCAAGTTTTTTATACTCTGATTGAAAGTACAAAAATATTGAAGAAGACCTACGTCCAGTCAATGACATTGCATAGATAACTCCCATTATCCGAAGAAAGTACGTCATCGGATGCATCAAACGACAGACTTTTGAAGAGATGTAGACACGACTGGACGGTCGACTTCATTCCCAACCTCCAAACATACAATGTCGGACACTTCGTATGACGATTCATCGGACACTTTGTCGGACACTTGGTCTGTCTGCGCGGTTAAAGACTTTGGATTTGACTGCGAATCAAGTACCCTACACTGGTATGTTCCTCATGTCACTCTCATGACGACGCTAATGGGATGAGATGCCTACAGGAACTTTCCTCAAGAAGTGACAGACGTCATTCTCAAACTCGCCTGCACAACAAACGACGAAGTCTGTTCTCCACACCAAGTGGCCACAGCCCAAAGCTGCATCGAAACCTGCACTGCGTTTGGCCGTATGGGTCAAAAATGGTTCTTCGAGACAGTCGTTTGTGGGAAGGACTCTGCAAATCATTGGGATGTACAGACAGTCGTACCCCATTTGCCGTCCAAGGTCTACAAGACGCTGCTTAACTCTGGGACGATCTTATCTTCCGTGAGACATTTCGTCGTGTGCAAGGACGCCGCTCTTGAGGATGCTCTTACGTTGGAGGTGATAGCAGCACTTGAGGCTCAGAGGAGATTTGCGCAGCTGTCCTTCTTCGAGGTAACTCTGGCGAGTCTCCGCCAAGCAAAAGTTCTATCCAACCACGCAACAGAGGTGGCCTTGATCAATCGTGACTGGATCGAGAACGATCTGGACGAACTACTTTGGATTGTACCAAATGCCGTCGTCCTTCGGCTTTTCAATTGCGCCTCAGTTTCGTTTTGCGTGTGTCGGCGGGATGCACCAATGTCTTGCTGTGGGATGGTGCTGGACAATGGGAGCGAACCAATCCAGGGTGAAGAAGACTTGAGGGCCAGGGAGGTACAGATTCGTTGCTCGCCTGCGGACTCTAGCGTGGAGTGGGTGTCGCGTACCTTGCGGTATGTGAGCGATATAGAAGAGTTGAGGATGGATACCAGTAAGTGTTGCCTTTGCGGTACCTCCTGAGGGTGTGAACGCTGATGATAACTAGTTTGGTGGCTTGGTTATAAACCCACGTATATCACACAACCGGCAGGCTGGAACTTGCACGACTGCGACAAACTGTCGCGGCTCATTATACGCTTTGAGTTCAGGTGGCTGGACAACACAATAACGGACGTTCTGCTGTCACTTCCAACTACGGTAGAGGCGGGATTCCTTGGACTACAGGTTGTTTTGAGGGATCTTTTCCAAACCTCTGAGGCTATGCTAAAACAATGGGAACTGGCTATGGCGAGGCTTCTCAGACGAGGCTGGAAAGTAGAGGTTCACTGTCATGTTGTGGTCGAAGAACCAGAGCCAGAAGGAGGTTGGCCGGCGGTGATGAAACAGGTGTTTACGAATGCAGCAAACAACTTCGGGAACCCAATGGTGTTCAAATGGAGTGACAAGGCCACAGCGGAAGCTGGAATTGAAGCATGGCTGTATGTAGCTTAGGAATGGGGAGTGAAATGGCATGCATTTGGCAGTAACAACTAATGTGTGTGACGGAAGAGATCACATACAGATGTAACTGGACATATCGAGTCGGTAGAAACTAGTAATGCAGTAGAACATGAGATGACGGGTTTCTGTAGGTAAGTTGCCCCTACCTACTGCATTCCCAAAGCGCTGAACAATCTGACAGCGTTTGAGACGGACATCATAAACCTACCACTGTTCATATCCTCGTCGTAGTTGATTATACCCATCCTCGTCAATTGGTGGCACTGTCGGAGATGGGACGCGAAGAATGACATGAATGCTTGGGGGATGGGTCTGGGATAGGACTCGCAAGTCATGATGAGGTGAAAGTGATCTCAAGTGCAGGCAACAACAGCGGTATCGAGTTTGCGGGAGACGGGCGCCCACAAGTGTTCGGCCGTGATCACATTGGCAGGATCGAGAAACGCATCTCCTGGCCATACTAGGACGACATCGAGAGTGTTGAGCGGGTTTGGCAAACCACGCCTCAGTGTGTCCACGATGACCATCACGTCGATGATGCCGGATTTCAATGTGACGTGCTGGAGGCTAGCGTAACCCGAAAGAGGTTGGATGAGGGAAGAGGAATCTGGGGAGGGTGGACATGTGAGTCAACTGTGCTTGGGAATCTCAACATGCTGACCATGGAAGTAGATGTACAAATAAACCAAGGTGCTCTGCGAGGATGACAAGATCTTGGTCATTTGAGCATTCCGGTCATGATCATGATGAACGTGAAGTATGTCCATATTGGCGACATCGAGAAATGCATCGTTGACATCGCGACAGGTCAAACGAAAGGCATTGATATCGGATGGGTCGAGGTCCATGTCATTCTCGAACAGGATGGCCCAGGATGCGATCTCCTGGAGGAGTTCGGCAGGGAAGGTGGCGAGTGAAGTCGTCGTGAGGACGTGGGTGACAGGAGATGTGTGTGGTGATCTTGGTGGGCAGCAGTGAGGAGGGGGATAAGGTGCTCATCTACCGCGGTTGGCGATCAAGGGTTCAACGACCAAAGGCAGTCATACGACGTAGAGATTCAGCCACATACCGTAGGAAAGGTGTTGGAGATGGTATATGCACATGTGACTTTGGAGTTCGACGGATACCTGCGCCTATTGGTGAGTTCGGAAAGCAGGTGTAACTGTCCATCTCGTTAACATATGCGTGATAGGGTTTCACTGGGACGTTTTCTTTGGTCTGTTACTCCTTGTGTTTCTTTGGTTCTCTTGCACGGTATGCGATACATTGTAGAGGGTGAAGGTAACTCATATTTTGCAGATGATTCCCTAGGTGGACTTGACCCACTTGGCCGTGTGGAAGAGAACGTCTAGTGCGGGCCAGATGGTCAGAGCCGTACGAGAATCCACCGCCATTTTCCTGCACGCAGTTCTGGCATGTAACCCTGCAGATGAAGACAGAATCTGGACAGCCATATTGCAACTGGTCGCTCAGCTCAGCAGTCCGTGGCGTGCTGCACGAGGTCTTACGGATCCGGGCCCCATCGAACGTTATCAGTATTGCCGTCGCGAAATGCAGGAACTGCTGGTGGACCTCGGTCTCCTACTTGCTGCTAGATCAGTGCTGAAGCGTTTGGAGGCCATCAACACCGTCGGGTCTACGGATCCAAAACAGCACAAGCAAGGGTGGTCCGAGGCTCCCAGTATGGATTGAATGGCCGATATACTCGAAGACGTTGTCGTGTTTTGGACAGCCATGGCTTGTTATCTGGACGTTCTGAACTACAAATACCTCGCAGACAAGATGGGCCGGCTGTATCACGTCATGGTTGTCTTCAGTGTCATCTCCCACCACGACTCCCTGTTGTGTAAGGTCGCAAAACCATGCACCTTGCTTCGAACACCAGACGATGATAACCTATACAAGTTGTGGGGTCACAGAGCCATTCCACAGGCCTGCGCAGCCCTTGTTCGCATGATCAGTTCGGATGAGTGCAGTATGGACCCCATCTTGGGCGTACTGGTGTACATCTCAGACTATTGCGCTCTTGAAGTGCATTGTGGACACGAGCTCTTGCAGAACTCCCGCATGAGTTATTGGTTGTCTGTTCTCCTTGCAAAGATCATTGGCAGAAAAGCGCGTAAACGGGACGAAGCTGCAGACAAGAATCGTACCTCTTCACTAGCAGTATTCGCAGCGGCGTTAGAGCTATTGCCTGGCCTACTGTCAACACAAGAGTGGATATTACAAGCCCTCGACGGTGGAGTCTTGAATGCAATCACTTACTCCAATTACCTGGATTGGACGAGCGACAAAACCAAGCTCGAGTGGATAAGGCCACGTCTGTTGACCCTCTGTAACACAACTCTCTCGATAGCCGATGATTTGGAGGCATTTCACTTGATTTCACACAGTATTGTCATACGACGCTGGCGGGGACGAGAAATGCATGGACTTCTGGGACAGGGAATCGATTGCAATCTTGAACCGTGGGCGACTTGGATGAGGGATTACGACGAAACATGGCGTCTGTTTGAAACCATCCGAAGAGAGGTTTGGCTTCATTGCGTGGTAGTACGTGGTTATGCCCAGGTTGATATAGGTGCACGCTAATGAACTTTGCAGTGCAGCAAGACATTGAGAAAGGACTGACGAAAGCAATGTTCCAGATGCAATCACAGAAGATATTGTGGTCGAGAGTGTCAGAAGACAGATTGGAAGGGTGGTCATTGATGGGTATGTGACGATTGGCATCGATCCAAAAGTGAGTGAAGGTGAAGTACATAACAGGCGGTGGCTGACGCGATGAAGTAGATGGACAAAGGATATGTCATTTTGTCTTCGAACAGCGATTCACCCAGGCTTGGCTATGCAAACACCGCGAGAAGGTGCTGAAACTGATAGACAATTACATGCGGGGGAGAAGGATGGGTTTACGGTCCCGACCAAAGTCAGTCCCGGCAGCAGAGCACATCTTCAGCGATGAAGTACAGGACGGCAATCTGGCCAGCATCATTCGTGGTAACCGCATATGCGCTGTGCATCCTTTGACACCAGTGCTTTGGGTGAGCTATGGTGCAGGGCAATGTGAGGTTAACGTGCGGTCCATGCCTGATTTACTTCATGCCTTTCCTGAGAGGAGCTCAACGAGGGAGGTTTATATTTGCCTGAAGGTTGCCAAGGAAGTGGGAACTTGTTTTGTATTAGATGTGGTGTCGCCCGAGTTCTGGGACGGCGCAGTCAATGTCCCTATGCTAGAATAGTTTACACTCTGTTTAAGCAAGTCATGGTTACGATATGGTCACCAAAGCGAGTACGGTCGCAGTGCGACGCATACGAAGCTTTGGGAGGGACTTTGAGGGAATGTCAAGGTGAGACCCTTCCCTCAACCAATACGTTTGACTAAAAGTCTAGAGGTCTAGTGTATGCCGAAGGATCCGGGATTACTCGAATATAGCGACTACACTACATTGAAAGATGCGTGAATGTTGAATAGCACAGTGGTTTATCTGAAGTAATGTGGGCGAATGAGCAGGTCTCACTGACATTTCAGACTGACTCACTCGCTGTGTGCAAGTACTGTGACGACTGGGTTGGTGTTTCAGAATGTGGTGTGGGATCTGCTTGATACACATTTCGACCTAACAAAACTCTCGACAGGTCCGTGATTGTACACAGCAAATGTGTCATATTCCTCGAGCATTGCGGTACTTTCTGCGCTGAGCCACGCATGAGCAGTGTAATTGTACGAATGACCATGCCAACATCAACAGAGTTCTTGACCAATATGGCTGATTGGGGTCAAGGACTCCGCCACTTGAGGGATACAATGCTCACTTCTGACAGGTCTGTGATCGTACACAGTAAACGTGTCATATTGCTCAAGCACTGCGTACTTTCTGTGCTGAGCCACGCATGAGGAGTATGTGTACCAATTATGGTGCCAACATCCACGGATTTCTTGAGCAATCTTGGCTGATTGGGTCAAGGACTCCGTCACTCGAGGAGAACAATGCTTAACATCGTTGACTCGACGTCTGGGGATTCGAGAACTAATACCACAGTGATATCGACGGCAACTGTGTCCTCGAGTGTCTTCCAACACGAAATGTAAGTAAAGTGTCATTGGTCATCTTCATCCTCGCTAAACACCGTCAAGGGCGACAACCCTTCCAGATCTCCACTCAATCCTACATCTTTGGCTTCTGGCTCATTATACGTTTCCTCACACCCTCTAAGTGAACCGCCCACCAGAGTGCCTTTCTCGGTTTGTTGCTTGCGTTGCTTGTCGTGGTAACGACTAATCTGCTCATCTAGTACACAACACATCAATCTACCAACAGTGAGAAGACAAGCAATGTACCTATCCAGCTCTGTTCGGCACGATGAACCTTGCCTGTTGCCATATTATCCGGTGTGATGCCAAAGACATCCTTCATGTGTGAGTGGAAAGTTTCCAGAGCGCTCAACCCGCATTGCAGCACATGCAACTTTTCTTGCCACCTGCGTTGTGTCAAGGCCAGTCCAGGAAGAATGAGGCGTTTAGGGCCTACGTGTTCTCGTCCGACCCATATCCATCCCATTTGATGAGATAGTGCTGCCAGCCAGTCTGCCTGTTGACTTTCATGGCCACGATGCACTCTGTGACTCGAGGTCAGCTGACTGTGCACGAGAGCACGTACGTAGACGCACCGAAGGCATATATATCTGATCCATGGACCGTCTCCTGCTGCTGCTGTCGCGACTTCTTGTTGCTTGTTGAAACCAGTGTGAGCCTTTTGCGCTTTGTCGGCTGTTGGGGCATGGCGATGGTGGTTGTTGGATGAGAACTGAATGCCGGTGGGAAGTTCTTTATCAAATAAGTCGAACTCGGGCATTGGCACCGAGAAATAAGCTTTTGCATGGGAAATTGTGTACTCTGCTGATCATTACTCAGTGGGGACTGGAAAGTGGACGGCTATCACGCTTACCTGAGCGAAAGCGTCCAATGCCTGTCAACCGGAGTTACGGCAAGCTTCAGTACCTCGGACAAGGTCGGAGCGCCACACTTCTTGTTTCGTGCCCAATTTGACCTCGATGATCCTCGTAGGTGGCTCTGTCCAAGCCAAAGAAGATGTACTACACCAATTCAGGTTGATTGCGGTGAACAGAAGCTACGGCAACCTTCAGTGCCTCCGAACAGGTAAGAACCGGACTCTTCATCTTTGTGCCCAAATTCACCTCTATCATCTTCGTAGGTGGCTCTGTGTATGCCAATGGAGGTGCACTACACGGCCCTAGGTTGAATATGGTCAACGGAAGTTTCGGCAACCTTCAGTCTCTCGCAGAAGGTGTGAACGCCACACATCTTCTTTCATGCCCAATTCCACCTCTATTATCTTCGTAGATGGCTCCGTTTATGCCAGTGAAGGTGTACTACACGGTCCTAGGTCGATTGTAGTCAACGGAAGTTTTGGCAACCTTCAGTCTCTCGGAGAAGGTGAGAAGCGGACTCTTCATCTTTGTGCCCAATTCCACCTCCAATATCTTCGTAGGTGGCTCCGTTTCTTCCAATGAGCAAGTACTACATGGTCCCAGGTCGATTACGGTCACCACATTTGCATTCACTTTTCAGTTTCTCAGTGAAGGTAAGAACGCCACACTTTTTATCTGAAGCTCTAATTCAGGTGTATTGTCGCTCTAGGTGGCTCCGTTTGTATTAAAGGAGTAATCTGACGCCATTCTGGGCTGCTGGGGGTCAACGGAAGTTATGGTGTTGCTCCAGTTCTCGCACAAGGTAGTAAGAAGCTCGTCCCAAAACTCCTCTACCCTCTCTCACCAAAGAACTGTCCACCTCCCCCACCTGGGACCCCTTGGCTTGGCCCCGCCGCTGAACCCAAAGGCGAGAGAGATGGAAAGTGTCCAACCCCGTACGACAGCAGAGGCGATGTATTCTCGTGGTATCACCTCAACTACTCTGTTCCAGTTACGGAGGGAGAACAAGTCTTGCTGAATAACGTGATGGGTTATGTGGCACCCAGAAAGCTGACTGCTCTAATGGGAGAGTCCGGCGCAGGGAAGGTATGTATTGGTCCTCCTTCCAGAGCATTTCTGCTCACTTCGTGAGCAGACTACGCTACTGAACGTCCTTGCCAATCGAGTAACCTCTGGTGTCATCCGGGGAGATCGCCTTGTGAATGGGCAGCTTCTCCCAGTTGACTTCCAGTCTCTAACGCACGTACTTCTACTTTGATAGTGTGGAGCAATGTTTAAAGATGTGCGCCTTGGAGCATCATGCTGACGCTATCGTTGGGTCGTTGGGCGTCAACCATAGGAAGCGCACCACCATCGCTGTTGAGCTCGCTGCCAAGGTGAGTTCCCGACTCAGCCAGCGCGTTACTCCTGCTGAAGAGTGTTCTAGCCAAAGTTGCTTCTGTTCCTCGACGAACCCATGTCAGGGCTCGACTATCAGAGTGCCTGGGCCATTGTGAAGTTCCTTCGATGTCTTGCACAGAGCGGCCAGGCTATCTTATGCACGTGAGCCTCTAAATACCTCTTGTGCGTTTGCGCATGATGACATGAATGCAGCATACATTAACCCTCTGCGGAACTCTTCCAGGCATTCGATAGACTCTTGCTCCTGAAAAAGGGGGGTAAGATGGTATACTTCGTTGACATAGGCGCCAATGCATCTACGCTGATCAGGTATATAGAAAGAAATGGTTTGCGGTGCTGCCAGGCGTGTCGGAGGTATTCTGGAACATACTGGGTTCCATCTTGCTAGTGCTCTCATGGTACTGGAACGTCGGCTTCCCTTCGTCCAGAGTACCTTACGAGCTGCTCTGTCTAGGCGTGCTCTATTCGCTATTCTATACCAGTCTTGGGATCGCGGTTGCCGTGTCGTCTCCCAAAGTTGAGGTTAGAAATATCGTTATGGCCTTGGGATTCCTTCTTATGGTCATCTTGTCGGTGACGTTCCATTTCAGCATTCTGTCCTCGAACTCGCTGACTGTTGTTTCAGCGATGGCAGAATGCAACCATTTTGACTGCTCGGGTGGTGGAAGTAGGTGTACCATGTTAGCCCATTTACCTATTTCGTTGAGGCATTGGTGGCGAATTGAGCGCGACGCCGTGGTGGACGCGACTGAGATATCCGGCCTCCACACACTCGCACTCATCAACGACGGCACCGCCGTTGCGGTCAACTACGCCATGACCCGTACGCTTGCCGACGAGGAGCACCACATCATCTACGACACCGGCGCACCATCCATCCGCGCGACCATTGTGTCATTCTCCTCCGACGCGACTCCAGCCATCAGCATCGCCGTCCAGGGCGTCGGCTACGACCGCAGTCTCGGCGGAACAGAGCTCGACCGCAGACTACGCGAACTCCTTGCTGATGTCTTCATCACCAAGCACAAAAAGGACATCCGCCAGGACAAGCGTAGCATGGCCAAACTGTGGAAGGAGGCAGGACGCGTCAAAACCATTTTGAGCGCCAACAACGAAGCCGTATCGAATGTGGAGAGTCTCGCTTGGGACATCGACTTCAAGACCAAAGTCACCCGTGTCAGACAAGATCTGGGTCCCTTCCGCGATGAACAGCAAAGCGGGGAGGTGTGCAGCTGATGACTGGGAAAACTTCACCACAGAGGATGCACGACAACGGAATCATCCACGGGGATCTCAAGATAGACAACTGTCTCCTCCGGTTGGAGGACGTCCCAGGCGGGGCATCGGCGTGGGGCAGCGCCTACGATCCCTCCGGCGAAAATGGATGGAGCTGCAAGGGAATCAAGCTCATCGACTTTGGAAGGACTATCAACACGCGCCTGTTCCCCGCCGGACAGCAGTTCGTCGCGGACTGGTCAACGGACGACCATGACTATTTGGAGATTCGCGGAACAGGCCCTGGACGTACCAGTCTGACTACTTTGGTCTTGCGGGTGTTGTTTAACTAATAACTTCGGTGCTGGGCTTCAACAATTATTCGACCTCACCGGTCCAGCCATACTGTTGGGATGCAAGGCGCCAAATCCTGATCGCGCGCACGGTCTCAACGCGCACGCAGTCTGAACAAGCCACAGTCGTGGCTGGAGTGGGAGGGATACGGCATAGGCATGGATGTTAATGCGGGTAATCTTAATGAAACGGACAGCTCACGTTGTTGCCCCGCTGCGCCACACTCACAAGGCCGGCAGGCAAGGACACACGGAAAGTAACTCAGGGTGGGCAACACACAAAAGGATATGACTCTAGGTGTTAGCGATCAAAAGACGGTATGGTAAGACGGTACGATTCAGAAAAGAATACAACAAGAAATAGGAAGTACATCTACAAATTTTTCTTTTAGGTCTATACATTCAAATCTGGGGGACTACAATGGGAACCTAGACAGCTCTGTGAGTCAATGGGGAGAGTGTGTGAATGTCTACGTACCTGAACGTGGCCGGTGTGACGAAAAAAATACTTGAATCGACGGTGGGCTTGGGGTACCGTCTGCTGAATGCGAATCATAGACGCAACAGAGCCGGGGTGCAGGACGTTGTGAACAAACACGTCGGAATCCAGCTGGCCGTACCAATGGACGGTGCCGATGCACCAGGACTGATGGTTGAAGACGCGAACGGTCAAATGGTCGAAGGGATGCGCAAGCGTCTGCTTATGGTAAGGCGTCGGGCTGTCAGATAGATGGTCAGTGGAGAATGAGCATGAGGGAAGGCTCACGCACGCCAATGCGAAAATCCTTGCCTGCGTCCCGAAGGCGCCACGATGGCGCAGGCAATCGTTGAGAACGATGTGGGCGAGCGGGGCGCAGTGGTGACGGCGATGGGTAAAAATAGGCGGGCCCACAGCCGGGCGAAAGAGTTCGACTCGTCGAGCCGGGGTTTGAGGTTGCTGTCGGCGGTGGTGGCGGGCCATGCTTGTCTTTGATTGTGGAATGGCACTGGCACGCTCAGCTTGCCTGGCAAGGCGGCTGTGCACGATAATCGGCCTACGGCAGTCATGGACGCGGACGATTAAACATATTCGAATTTCCGTGGAGGTGATGCACCGATGCACGTCGTGGAAAGCGGCATCGTTCAAAGAAAGCGTTGAGTGCTGAATCTAGAAGGATAGATCAGGCGCTGTATCAGATAGATGGCCGGAATTTGATTCAAACGGCTCGGACAGGTACAGGCCCAGGGCCAGACGGCGTGGAGGCTATAGTAATTGGCACCTGTCGTAATTTGCGTTCGTACAGCATTGTATTTTCTGAACAGAATTTATTGGGATTTTTTCTTATTTGTGCATGGCGCAGATAACAAGAAAGTTTCAGGTGTGCTGGTCTTGGCGGGCACGGCGCTGCAAAGGGCACCATGGTCGCGGGATTGGCCGCGGCGGGGTCGTTGTGTGAGTTTGGTCTTGGACAATACCACTGAAGTAGGACATGTATCGAATAGTTATTGTTATATAAAGAGCCAGTACATGCATGAATCAGTGGCAGCTACTGTGTACAACTAGCGGTAGCATACAACAATCCAGTGGGATCATGCGGCAAACCACTGGTTTGCCGCGCGAAACGACTGGAATGGGTTGGCCGGTGTGCCTGACCGGCTCATTCTAACACCCAGACAATCTGAAAATACACTCTTTGAATAGTTCTGAAGCTTTTTGAAGTAAATGCAAGTGTGTATACTATATTTAATCAGTGTCATTACTTTTTTGCTTTCCTTTTATGAGCAAGACCCTTACTCTGTCAATGATTTAAAATACAAAACTACTTCTTATGTAATTTACTCTTTCTCATATACTTACATGCCCAGTTAACTTAACTCATAAGTCTGAAACTTGATATAAATGTCATCTTCTCTTTGATTAATTTCATGTGATGTCTTTTAAGATTATTAAATGTATTTTCACTTTTTCAACAACTCTGTATTATAATATAGGACTGTAATTGCACTACTATAAGTTAAAGCCAGTATTGCAATACAATGCCCTCTAATTACAATACTGTATTATAATATAGGTACAGCATTGGGTGCCGATGTTGTGACAGTAACACGAGCCCAAGCTGCCAAGAAGAAGCCAGAACTAGAGGGGACAACAGAGGAAGCCCCAGCCGCCGAGATTCCAGCCACCACGATTCCAGCCACCACGATTCCAGAGATTTCCGATTCCAGAGATGAACCTATTCCACTATTCACAGAACGCCAACTGACGTCAATCAGACAAGCACGGGGAGAAAGAAGAGACACCAGAACTCACAGATGAGCCTCGCCGTCCTGCTTTCCGTTACCAGTCAAAACTTCACGATTCTTTCGCTGTCTCTCGCGTCTACCAACAGATGCTCGATACACATGTCACTATTCCCATTCGTGACCTATATACAATCAGTCCAGATCTACAGAAAGAAGCAGTTGCAAATGAACGAACTACTCATGTTCCTATTCCCGCCGTTGTCTCCAACATTGCCTCCACCAATCTGGGCAAAGACCCGCCACTCGCTCTCGACTATTCCACTCCACTTCGTGTTATCGACGTGGTGATTGCTGGAAGACCACCAGAGCCTGTTCTCCTCAATGATGGATCCAAAATTGTTGTTATCCGTGCCGACTATACGAGAGAACTTGGAGTCGACATCAATAGGCATCGCACCATACTCATGGAGACAGCAAATGGCTCCAAAGAACAGCTTCCTGGATGTGCTGAAAAGTTAGAGCTCTTCATTGATGGTCTCAGAACCTTTGCTCATGCATTCACCGTCCCAATGCGCCCTATTGCATCCTACTCGGTCGTCCGTGGCAGCACGGTGTCCGTCTGCAAAAGTGGGAGACTGATGATGGTGTATCAATCCGAATTTGGGGCCAGAAGGAAGATTACAAGCAGACCCGGATTGTCGTCACCAAGGAGCGTATATGCCCAGCTGCGCAGGCGTATGGGATTTCGTGCATGGCGGATGTGGTCAAGGCATGGCAGAGCGACTCTGGTCCAGCTGAGCTAATCCGATCACCGAGTCTTGCTGATCTCCATACTTCCGCGGGACTTCCAGTTGCTCATTCACTACTCGCATCGACATTTACATTCAATGAAGCAGGTGTTCTACTTTATAAAAGTGTGCACAAGAAAGCGAATCCAGTTCCTGGTATCCTACCAGAACACGCCAAGATCAAGCGTCGTTTCCCTGAAGACCCTTTGGCCACACTTCCAGTCCTATCTCCCATTCCTACACCCTTTATCCCATCCGAACGCCTTACTCAGAAGCGCCTCGAGTCCTTAGGTATTCTTCAAAACACATTCCTTACCCCATATAAGCGACAGCTTGCTGTCAATGTTCTGATAAACAACACGGATGCCATCGCCTTCATTCCTGAAGAGCGGGTTACCATTTGAGACGACTACATCAGCTCTGTGATCATTCCTCTTGTCGAGCACGTACCTTGGGTGTGCAAATCATTGCCCATTCCGCCCGGTATCCGTGAGGAAGTCCATCGTCAAGTTGAGGAGAAAGTTAGGCTCAAGATTTGGGAGCCTTCCGATCCGTTCTATCGTGTTCAGTGGTTCTGTGTTGCTAAGAAGGATGGCAAGGTTAGAGTTGTGGTCAACCCCGATGAGCTGAATCAACATACCATCCGAACTACGGGACAACCACCACTTCCTGATCAGTATTGCGAGCATGCAGCAGGACACGCTATTATGACCCAACTCGATCTTCTATCAGGCTACGATCAGTCACTTCTAGACATCGCATCAAGGGATCCATTCACTATCGACACTCATCTCGGTCCCATGCGTCTTTGAACTCTTCCCCAGGGATGGACAGGCTCTGTGAATATATTTCACAACAACATCGCGTTCATCATGCAACACGAGACAGACATTGCACCAAATTTCATCGACGATATTAATGTTCTTGGTCCTCGCACGCGGTACGAGCTGCCTGGGGGAGGCTATGAGACTGTTCCTGGTTATCCTGAGCTTCAAAAGTTTGTATGGGAGCACCTATTGGACGTCAATCGCGTGCTACACAGACTCAAACGCGCAGAACTTACCGTTTCCGCCAAGAAATTTCGCATGGCTGTTCCTGATGGCATCGTACTCGGCCAGCTCTGCAACTATGAAGGTCGACTACCCAAAGATCGTGCCGTCTTGAAAATCAAGACTTGGCGCCCATGTCGGAATGTATCCCATGTTCGCAGCTTTCTTGGTATGGCCGGGACTGTCCGTATTTGGATTAGGGACTTCGTAGCTATGTCTCGTCCTCTGGTCATCTTGACTATGAAAGATGTCACATTTACCTGGGAGAAGGAACATCAGCTTGCCATGGATGCACTCAAAGAAGCAGTGATTACCTGTCCCGCTATCCGCCCAATCGATTACACGTCTAGTTTTGCCGTTATTCTCTCTGTCGACTCATTCTAATTTCTATATTGCTTGCGGATATTCCCTTCAGCAGCTTGATGCCAAACAGCATTGCCGTCTTGCCCGCTTTGGCTCCATTGCGTGGTCTGAGGTCGAGACGCGTTATTCTCAGTCTAAGCTTGAGTTACGAGGACTTTGGCGTGCGCTACACGCCATGCGAATCTACCTTGTCGGACTTCAGCACTTTATCGTCGAAATGAACGCGAAATACATACGTGGTATGCTCAACCACCCCGATGTTCATCCCTTGATGTTCAACCTTAAGCTTGTTCATGTTCCCACCGAGAAGTTCAAAGGTCCTGACGGATTATCACGACGAGAACCGACAGATGATGATGGAGACATACCTGATAAAGAAGCCGAGGATTGGATTGACGACGAAGTTCTTGGCTGCACTGTATGGATGGCGGCATTCTTTTAAGAGGCAGTTGTCAGTGTTGGTGTGCAGGCTTTGTTCACACAGGCAAGGGAGAGTTCAAAAGCATTAGCATTGACGGTGAATACAGGTGAATCTACCGAGATCCCATGGACTGCCAAATTTCGCCAGCGCGACGCGCAACTCGAGGACATCCGTCATTACCTCAACCATATGAGCTGCCCTCCGTCGATTCCAATTTCGGAGCTGCCAGTCTTGCAGCAACGTTCACATCCATTTTTCGTTGCCAGCAATTGTTTGTTTCGCCATGATCGCAGCGGTCATCACCAGCTCGTCGTCCAGAATGCAGGTCATCTTGCTATCCTTCGAGGAGCGCACAACAACCTTGGTCACCGACTCGGTTTCTATTCAATACGTTGCCAGATCGCCGACCGCTTCTGGTGGCCTGGTTTGAATGCTGACATTGTCTGATACCTAAAGACTTGTCACGAATGTCAGCTAGAGTCCACGGAACACGTACGATTACCACCCAAGATCTCCTAGAGATAGGCACGAGCTATTAACGGATCAGATTCTTGATTTTTTGAGAGAGTATCCTCACTAAGAATTAATGATTCATGAACCTCATATTGATTCAAATCATTACAATGATTTGATTCACAAATCGAATCATTCAACGGATCGAATCACTAATGATTCTATATTCTTGATATATTTATACTAATATATAGTATGCTACTAGTATATTCACTCATATTTGAACAGTATGAAGCATATGATTGGTCACATAATCTAATTTGAAGTGAAATCATCATAATTACTGTGTAATACAGGATATCAGTAATGATCCTTGAATGATTCATTCACAAATTTAATGATTCGTGATCCTTTCGATGATCTGAACTGATCGAATCATTAATTGATTAGGGATTTGATTCACAGATCATTATAGCGGATTGAATCAAGGATGATTCTAAGTTGGAATAGCTCGTGCCTATCTCTAAGATCTCCATACCCGCCGGTCTATTCCAGAAGTGCCACATGCCTAAAGTGGGAGGATATCAATACATCATTCAAGGCCGTTGTAGCCTCTCACACTGGCCCGAATTCTGCATGCTTTGTTCAGAGACTGACGGAATGGTCGGCCAGTTCATTTTCGAAGAGATCCTGTGTCGTTGGGGCGGTGTCGCCGAGTTCCTTATCACGGACAATGGTCCACCCATGGTCGCAGCGCTCGATTACCTTGGTTGCAAATACGGGATCCACCATATTCGGATCTCAGCTTATAACTTCCAGGCAAACGGGATCGTTGAAATTGCCCATCGTCCTATTCGAGATGCACTGAAGAAACTTTGTGAAGGAAATGAAAAGGCATGGCCGTCGAAAACTCACCTTGTCTTCTGGGCAGACCGTGTCACTACATCGCGTCGAACGCGCCATTCTCCTTTCTACGCCGCCCATTTCAAGCGTTGCTTTGTCAAAACCATCCATGACTATAACTTCCATCCCGGCGCACTCATCCTCGTTCTGAATACGAAAATCAAGGTCAGGACCAATCGAAAATTTCGGCCTTGCTATTTTGGGCCCATGGTTGTCGTCCGCAGAACGAAAGGCAGCGCCTATTTTCTCGCTGAGCTCAACGGCATCGTGTCCAGGCTCAAGTTCGCCGCATTCCGACTGATCCTGTATTATCCGCGCTCCAAGAAGACCTTCAAGGTTACACAGTTTGTCGATCCCGCAGACTTGGCTGGTATTGCAGACGATGGCGACGACATTGATGTAGATGGTGATGGTGCGGAGGAGAGTAACGATACGGATCAGAAGTGACGCGATAGTGATCGGGCAGGTGCAAATCAAACCGGAGGTTGATATTCAGTAGAGGATTCACGCGCTCTACGTGCACAGCACGGCAGCCCAACGCTCGCACCTTCCGGGACTATGACCAGTAGATGGTCTTTATAGCTCTTATTCTTCTATTCTACTTACGGACACTGCATTGTACTTACTCTATTTCTTAGACCATTGTATGCACTCTCAGACCATTGTAGAAATAGTATATATAGTATCGTACATGCATAGTAGATACTCATCGAATACCCATCCTCTTTCTACTCCATCTCAATCCGACAGTCTCTGTTTTCTTAGAGAACTGAGCACCTACAACAGCTTCATGTCTTGAGTCGTTGATAGGTGGAGAGCTTGGTGAAGAGTTTTGATAAGTGTCTCGTGATGGAGGAGTAGTTTGTCGGGAAGGAGAAGAGGACGGTTATTTTTGAGGGAATTGTGTGGAGTGATTGAGAATGGGGGCAGGTGAGGACTGAGCATCCAGTGAGGGTGTATGAATTCAATAGAGGATGTGGCTCATTTTTTTGAATGCTCTGTACTGCAAATGATTACGGCGTTGTTGCGAAGCTTATGAGGGTGCACCACTCTATAGTTAATCCAGCTCATTCTCTAGACTCTGGAATGCATTGTTAAGACGAGTGCCTTGAGTGGGCATTGAGATGGACATGATGGTAAAGTTCAGAAAACTCGATCGAGCACTGTATGATATGTCATAAGAGTGACTTGAAAGACAATCTCGCCAGCCATGTACCAACCATTCCTTGGAAAAGGCTCTGATCGATCGAGATAAGACATATGTCAGCCAGTTAAATGACAATACGGTGTGCGAAGTCAGTTGATTGAAATGGCAGCCATACTAGGCAAGAAAACAGTTGGTCAGTCTTGACAAAAATTTTGGCTATACCTAACGAGATTCTGGTCAATTGACATGAGCAAAACTTCAGCCAGTAGAACAGTAACACGGTGAGTAACCAAAGATTTTGCCAAAGAGAACTCAAGATGGTCTGGATCATAGTAAACTGACTAAGTCATTTGGAAGGTGTCTTTTTGATGAATTGAACTACGGATAAGATCATGCTGTAAATTGACTCAATTCAAGTAACAGACAGTAATTATTGACAGAAACAATATGAAAAGACAAGATATTTGCGGGTAGAGTTATGATCATACATAAGAAAGAATCCTTGTTGTTCACAACATCAGATATTGGGGTCCGGCCTCACGCCACAGATTAATATGAGTGAAGTGAGACATGGCGATTTACTTGCCACCAGACCATGATTCAATCTCATGTTTGGGAATGTGCCCTCTGAGGTAGACAATGTTACCTGGATGCAGCCGTACATGAACCTTTAACTAAGGAACACAAAGAAAACCTCCTTCAATGGGTCCATCTACAATAGTCAGGACAGCAAACCCTTTGGAAGGATCATGAGAATCTGTGTACAAATTGGACTACTGGTTGAAATAAATTTCACGGCCTTCAAATAGGAGAGGATTGATGTAATTCAAGATTTTAAGAATAAAGTGGTTGGCTTCTAATCGATAGCGGAGGAGAGTGAAGTTGTCATACAATGATGTGTCGACCAAGCAGATGCCCTCATTAATGTGTCAAGGAAGAGAATGAAGTCGCTCTCAGAGCCAAGCAGTGGCAATAGCTGTAGTGGTATTGTGAAACCCATCCTTATTGAGAACAGTAAGACCTGTGCGCTGGTGTAATCTCATTAATAGTGAGCCGTAGGGAGGGAAGTCAGAACTGTACCTCTTGCTCGATGGCGTGCCAGCATTGGGAAACACGAATCTCTCCCATCCACTGACCAGGAATGTCAAGATAACAACCAATCTTATTGACAAATGTAGAGGAAGTGCCAATGTGAGAAAGAACAGTTCGAACATACTTCTTAATGGTAGCGTTGATACAAAGCTAGAATAATAGGTGAGTTGAGATTGTGGAAGAACTAAGATAACCTACTTCGTTTCCTTCACTAATGGTCCATGAAAAAGAAGCGCGGAGAGTAGAACCATTCTTAACTATAACACACTATGGGATGTCATCATTTATAATATAGAAATCCTCCTAGAGAATAAATTCAATTTCACATGGCTTGGCCTTAAGTTTATTGAGATTAAAAGCAGTTTGCCTTAATGTAAATGTCAGTAGTATAGAATAGTTATATAAAGGTAGATGTACATATAAGTATTGTCGTCCTGTATCATAATATTATAAAGCTTTTTCATATGGTATCTGATATCATGAAAGCACAAGAATGACTTATTGAGATTTTCAGCAGAGTTCCAGTAAATCTTTTGAATGAATGTATTGGGTTTTGGAGCTAACAGTGGAGTAGAGTATGTTTGTGTGAGTCCATGGATAATGAATACATACAAAGTAGCATACCAGATGATGACGTAGGCAGCAGCGGTATAAGTAGTAACTCCTTGGCAGAGATAAGGCCGTAGACATGGCTGTCAATGAAGACAGGTCTTTGAGTGACACATGTCGGCTCTCTAAAATAATGAATGGGCTCAACAACAGCTCTCGACGTATTGCTTTCGATCCAAGATACTTATATAAGACAAGATAAGTGATTAAGTTCCCAAATAGAGATCTAGAAAGCAGCTGACAGCAATGAGAATAAAAGTAGCAATGACGCATGCGTATACTTTAAAAAGGAGAATGCTTACATTAATGATGAGTGGTAGGCGGATGAGGAATAACACAATGATGGTACTGAAAAGTAGCATATTGAAAATAGCGACGTATAATAGAACACCGACAATAATGGAAGGCAATGAAGTGATGGGGTTTCTCCAACCAAAGAGCCATTCAGCACTGAATGACAATCTTGTTCACTCTTTTCAACAAAGTTTCAATTGATGCCTGTATCCATATTTGATGCGATGCCATATCATGTTGAAATTCTACTTTATCATCAACCTCTTCTTTGTAAGTAACAGCCAACTTTTTTTCTAATAAAATTGTGTTTTGACAACTTTCTTTATAACACTGCAAACAGCTAATTTATTTATTGAGGTAAAACTACTTAAAAATATTATAAAAAAAACCATATTTGATATAGCAGATTACATGTGCCGAAATGTCGCTTTCTTAATTAAAAATGTTATGTGAAAAGTATTCTTTCATCTTTGAAAAGGTTATCTTTCTCAAAATTAAAGGTCAATGGGCACTCATCAAATGATAAGCAAGTTAGCAATGTAAAAAATTATGTTTTATAATGGTGAAAGGTTATTTTTGTTAATGACTTTGCCAACTGAAAAAGCGGCACTTCGACAACTATAAAATGTAATGCAAAAAATTGCATTTTTTATAGTATTTTTACAAGTAGTTTTACTTATAGAAAACAATTACCTATTCACAGTGTAACTTAACCTTATTAGAGTACATTATTGTTATTTTCCAATATATTATTTAGTGAATTGGTCACATGATATAGAAGCTCAATACAGCATATATATTATTGTCAAGTATGTTAGAATTAATGGACAATCTCTTGAGAAGCAAATAAGTGATCATTCCAAATGTGATAAGTGATGCAGCATACTGATTGTCGTTGATATTCAGGTTTATGTCATTTTTATTGCTATTGTATTCATTTGATATGAGTGTTGGAATAACAGCGGAAGCTCAGTACTATTCTCAAATTGCTGAGCTTATGAAGTAAGACGGTATGTGCCATGATACATGCCATACTTGTTATGACCTGATCTCGTCGTGATAAGAACCCGCTCACGAGAGACCACTCCTGTTATCACCTCGTAAATATCCTGCAAGCGTAACACTTGTATCTGAGATGTGTGCTTGTTCGACCGATACTTGTCAAACGTAGGAGTCTTTAATAGTTGCACTTCTTGAATGTCGTGGGATGATCCTGTATATAGCAGATCGAAGATGAAGGAACAAGAGTTATGGAAGGGAAACATAGGATGAGTTTTTAGTGCCAAAGATTCAGAGTACTCAATAAGGATGAAAGAAATAAACTTGATAAGGACAAAGTCTGTGGACCGATTACAAAGTGTTCACATATTTATATTGTAAGTCTAATTCCATACTCTTGCCTTCGTAAATCTTTCATTAGATGTGCAAGTGCTGCGTCGAGACTGCTTCGACATCAGGGCATTGAGTTATTCTATTGGTTCTTGAGACGTGTTGGATCGGGCACTACTGATTGGACAATGAATGGAATAAGGCAGGCTAGAGCGAAACACGCTTTTATCCATACAGTACTGAACATGATAATGATGACATTGGGCTTTTTGGTCGCTCCTGTCGGACCCAATGCAATGGCCACAGCGAGACCCAGTACTCAAGACGAAATCTTACAGCACGATACCTAAATTGAAACATTGGCATATTTCGTGATGATGCAATCATTGACACGCCAGTAATAATATACTTTCATAACATAATATAAATGCGAAGTACAGACCTGGTAACTTACACAATTTTGTAATTAAAGTAAAAGCGGATTCCAAGAGTAGGAAGCATTTTCGGAGACCTCTGCACCTCACACTCTCTCTCTCATACTATTTAAGCTCTTTCAATACAGTTTGGATCTTGAGCAGCAGTGGTCTCATTATGTTATCTCATTTTTCTTCAAATCACCTCAAAATTATTTGACAGTAAATTGCAAATCATAAGACATTGATCAGTGCTACCAAGTAACTTGTTGTACTCCTACGATACTTCACACACTTTCTCTCATACTATCTCAACTCTCTCAGTACAGTCTGAATTTTAAGTAACAGTGATCTCATTGTATTATTTCATCTTTTTTTAAATAAGCTCAAAATCATTTAACAGTAAATTGCAAATCACAAAATATCGATCAGTATTACCAAGTAGCTTGTTGTACTCTCATGTCCCTCATTCTGTTTCGGGCCTATGATTTGAGTCTGGGCATGCTAAACTATCATATCTCTCTATGGTCACAACTTTTCTTCACATGAGTTCATATACATTTACGAGTAAATTTTATTTTTGGTCTTGTAATCTCATATTACTCACTTCTTTTCTCGATCTATTAGCTTCATGGCTATCTCCCTTACTTAGAGATATTATCTTCAATTATAAAAGCTGTCAATTATGACAGCATCTGTCAATCATTTTTAGAAGTCCACTTCTGATATCATGTGTCAAGTTACCCATATCTCAGCTATGTGACATGGAATAACTTCGCATTTTCACAGAATCAATCTGTCATTATCTGGCCTGTACTCAGTATTGTCTGTCAGCTGATGCTGGGTACAGTGCGCTCCAGAGTTGTGAGTTTGATTCCCACTGTACTGCAGCTTGCTTCCTGCCTTCATCTTTGCATTTGGCTCTGCAAGGTTTGCACATAGTGTCCCTCCAGTTCTGTTCACAGAAACTGATGTCTCTCTCACCTGTGTATACTTTGGACAGTTTCTAGCCTACCCTGCTGTCTGCTATAGCTAGATCTGACTCGATCTCTCACTGCTGTCCATTGTCACTGGTATGCTCTCCCAACTTGATTTCAAGTTAATGCCTTATCTTATGCACAGTGTCCAATTCCTCTCTGCTCCCACGCTTCTCTATAGTGTTACAATTGGGATTCTGTGCACAGATGTGTTCCTAGTTTACTCTTCATAGTCTGAAAGCTCCATTTCACTTCTATACATAATTTAGCTTGTTCTGTCCTGTTTCTGCTTTCCCACCCTCTACTCTTTGTAATTGTATTTAATTTCTTATATGTACTTGTATAACTTTGATGTTGTATAAAACCAGTCATGATCCACATAATTTATAAGCTTTTAGTAATTTATAGACCCTTGGATCTATTTTAGCCTACTTTATTTGTGTGAATCAATAAGCATTGACGAGACTAGCACTAAGTTATGACAATACTCAGCTATACTAGCATAACACACATATATTCTTGATATGTGCTTATTTAATTGATATATATTAGACATAAAGGTCTTTAACAAGTGCATTTCTTAAATGTTGAGAGATGATCCTATTTATAGCAGTTCAAGAATAAAGAAATAAGAGTTGCAGAGACAAGACATAAAATGAGTTTTTAACATGGAAAGTTTAGAGTATTCAATGAAAATTAAGGAAAAAAATTAATAAGAACAAAGTCTATGTATCAACTACAAAGTGTTCATGTATTTACACTGTAATTCTAATCCTGTACTTTTATTTTACAAACTTTTTATTGAATATATGAGTGCTATATTAGAAGTGCTTTATTATTAAGGTGTTAAAGTATTCTATTAAATTTTAGAAATATATTGAATTGAGTGCTGCTAATTATTTGATAGGCAGGACAAGGTAGGCTAAAGCAGAACACACTTCTGTCCATACAATACTAATATAAGTAATGATAATGTTTTTATGTTTATTTATTATTATTATTATTCTATTTGAGTCTATTGTACCTCAGCATATGTAAGACTATCTACTCAGTAATGTGTATTTATGGTGTGTATTTATTATGACTATCGATTTGATCTATTTTGCACATTGAGCGTTGCATTCTGACTTTCTAATTAGGATGTCTTCTCCAGTTTTCATATATAAATAAGAATAGAGTGGAAAAAAACAATTATTCAATTCAAATACATTCTTTTTCACTGCTTCAGCATCTCTGTCATTATTCAATCCATAGAACTTCTCATCTCCATTGTAATGTACCTTCTCATTTAGGTATATTTCTACTGATGGTGTACTCGGAGTCATCACTTTCGTTTTTGTGCGAGGGAATCAAACTATCCTGTCCATAGTAGCCGGGCCCTATTTCAGACCTTATGGTCAAAGCACTGGGCGGTAAGTCGGTTGATGCTATGGTTAGTTTGAATAATGATGAGAATGTTGGTTGCAATTATAGAAAGGTGATTGCATGGATATGGAATTGGATGGTGATGAAACCAGCAAATGTTTAGAGTGTTGCTTGCTGATGGGATGTACTGGCCACTATTACACACCCTAACGATGAACTGTGTCGACTGTAGTCATCGTAAAACAAAGAAGCAGTCTGAAATTGTTGTGTAGAGACGTGGTGACCCCCTTTAATGTATTGCTCGTCTTTTTCCACTGTGAGAAAGACGAAAATGATAGTGGTCGAAGATTAAGGAGTGATTCAATAACAGCGTTAGGTTGCTTGGTTACTCCTATTAAATCTAATGAGATGATCACAATAAAACTTGATATTCAAAGTAAAATTCTGAAGTTCAATATTTAAATTGAAATATCGAAATCTCTCATAATAATGTGATTGTTGTTATAATATAAATTAGAAATATGATTTAGTAGTAGTTTATATGGTTCTGTAGCAAGTTTATAGCCAAATCATGATAAATACTTAATAATATATTAAAAACCTTTTTTTATATAGTGTAAGTCTTACTAATACATTAAAACGCATATCAAGAATGGCGTCTTTAAGCTGTAATAGAGCAAGAACTAAAAGAAGTCTCTGCACTACTCTGACTATCTTATCGTTAATGTTGCCTCATTACTCTATTCTTATTTGTACTACATTCCTTATTCTTATTTTTCTCATATACTACTTTTTACTTATTTTCAGATTTTAGCTTAGCTTCACACAATAAACTATTATACATTTGACAAACTATTAGCAGTGGTGTATCTCATACTTCACAATTCTTTTGAACATACAAAGTTATCCTGGATGGCATTTCTCCAAAATTGTGGATGGTAAGGCCAAGGTTTTGCCACTGTATGAAACATACAATATTTACGTCGCAAATATGATAAAAAAATGTAAATTTATTTAGCATTTTTTTACTTCAAAATTGATAAAAATATCATAAAATTGAGTAAAACTATGTTAAACATATGCTATACTTTAGTATATTCAAGTATATTCAGTATATTTTTATCTCGTTTTATGATATTTTTATGATTTTTCAGATGAAAAAATGCTAAATAAATTCTACATTTTTTAACATATTTCTAGCATAAATATTGTATGTTTCATGTAGTGTGCCTAGTTACTCAAAATGCATGAATCATGTAAGCAACAGTTGTGATTGTGAGACAAAAAAGGCAACTAGCTAGTTTTTAGCTAAAGTTGCTCTTAGTGAGACAAAGTTTGGTACAACTTGTGTCTATTGTGCTGTTGTCGAAGTTGTGAAATGACGGAGCTGACAACAGCACATAATCATAATTGATCCTGGTCACAATAAAATTAATACAAGAGACAAGGAGGTGAAAATAATGATATACAGATTGTTTGGGAAAAATATGCTACGGCGAACTCAAAAAAATGGGATGATGTTAGGATCGTGCCCTGAACCAAACCTAAGAGAGAAAGACTGGTTGTGATACTCGGTATGGATTACATAAGCAATGCTCTAAGCTTGTGAAAGGTAAGCGTAAAAGTGTTCAAAGTTAAAAAAAGAAATAAGGGGTTTACTTAAAGTATATTGGCACGTACTCCCATATCTATACTCCTATGAATTTCCATTAAGTGGTAATCTGGCTATTACTCAGTTGTAATAAGAGATACAGGGGGTCCAGTCTTGAGGAGCGTCGGAGATTTAAAGTAGACTTCCTACGTTAAGTAGACTGGTCCCTTGAGTCAAGCCTTAAATCTAGAGGTCCGCCTAAAGGCGTACCCAAGAGAAAGGATGAGCTCAGATGTCTATTAAGACGTCGTGAGTTTGAGAAAGCATAAGTCTGCTGAGGAAGGCGGAGGTCCGACGAGTGTATCGAATCAAAGGAAACTGAAGAAAGACTAGGTTGAGGTATCCTAGTTGATATTTGAACTGAGGAACTAAAGTGTAGTACAAGAACTTAAATGCTGAAAGTAGTTAAGATTCTAGAACAAGTGTAACGCATGGTAAGAGTATAGAGGCATAATCACAGAGACAATAAGAACAATAAGGACAATAAGCAATATCATATGAATTGAGCAAAGGGGTAGATGAATTCATATGGAGGTCCGAGTCGTGCTGAGTAACAGATTAGTGAGCAGTCATGTGACACGATGAGTAATGCGGTAGTCCGGTTTGAGTGGAATGTGGCGAGTGGATGTTGATATCCGGTCCGGTCACGTGTGTCATGACGCATGAATATGATAAATGATGAGAATTGTGGTTGAGGCGGTGATTGATATAGAATAGGAGAGTCGGAGAGCACCAATTACATACTTGTAGAAAATGTATTGTTATTTAAGATGTTTTCTATATATAATTAAGACAGTATGAAAGATACTCTATTGTAGCTGTAATATCAAATTTTATAGTGAAGCACTGGATAGCGATCATCTTAGTATTCTTGAACATGACACTATTTGAGTCTGAGTCAGAGGAGCTATAACCAATGAGAGTTGCATGAGGAGATGGGATGTGCAGACTGGAGTGAGGAAATAGAATGCTAGTATGAGAAATACTGTGTTGGTTTTGATAAATTTTGTCGTAAGCCATGTAGATTTACAAATGCTTGACAATATCACTACTCTGCATCATCTTCAAAAATATCTCAATAAAGACTTGAGACTTGTAATAAATAGTCAGCTGCATGAAACATTAGATGCAAGCTATGATTATGGTAGTTACAGACAAAGATTGAACTTAATCTCAATTATGACAAATTCTGATTAGTTCAGATAAGATAATAAAGATAGTATTTGTTTTGAGAACTTCTCAAAACAAGTATTGAACTGGAAGGACAACAGAGTAAGTCAGCAATATCCAAATAATTAGACTAGATGGATTAGATGGAGCATCAGCAATATCTGATAAATCTCAAATTACTCATGATTTGGCAGGTGCCGAACAGAACGATCGCCGAACAGCCGAACATAATGCATTGATGATGCTGAATGTCGCGTCATCCGACAAACCCCCTCTTGCCTTCTTCCCATCGCCAAATGTCCCTGGATTTGTTCAGACATCTACCTCGTTACTTCGTACGCACTGTAACGCGGCCTCGGAATGCCATTGATGCAATACAATCTGCGTAAAATGTCGCCACTTTTGCCAACCCAAATGGCTCGTCATAGTCCTTGACAGGTAATTCAACAGAGGGCACATAAGCTGTTGCCGCATTGGCACCCTTGTGGGCTGCATGTTTTGAACAGGTCCTACTTCTCGTATGCGTCGTGAGGAATCTCGCAACATGGGTCATAAGGGATGTCGCGACTCGCGTCATGAAGAATGTCGCAACATGCGTCAATGGGAATCTCGCAACATGCGCGCGGGACCATCCTTCGCTGTTCGCAAGCTTTCTAAGTGCAACAAAGTCCTGATTACATCTCGCGGCGGCAAGCCCAGGGCAAGCCTCCACTGAATTCAGCCATCAGTAAAGTTACAAGCAGAGCTCCATAGCCCCCAATAGCTCGTGCTTTGGGCAGCTAGAGTTAGCATGCCAGGAATCATCGACGTGCAGAGTAGATCTACATAGTGATGTTCCATCGAAATTCAATATATATTCTCGACATGTTACAGTCGAGACAGAAGACGTGCTGAATGCCATACTGACTAGTCAGCATGGCTTTCAGCACGAAACATGTTGGAACCCGGAAATCAGTATCGGGCATGCTGGATTGTAGGTCGTATGTTTGGCACAGTATGTCTACAATGAGATGATCAGACACTCGTTCGTCTGAGGAATCAGAACGAAGTGAAACTTACTCCGTTAACACGCTCGAGCATCCCGATACAGAGTTTCAGCACGCGGAAGTCCTTCTCGACAGCTTTCCTTTGATCTTGTGGACTCAAACCTTCAGGCTCTTTTGGCCGACGGCCTGAGGCTGCCCTCCTACTGGTTGTCATAACACTTCCAGCATCAGACCTCGTCGCCAGCTTCGACGAATACATTAGGGCTGCGGCCTCTCCCAATCGTCATTGACACCTCCTTCTAAAAGTTGTTGGCCATCATGACGTTCACCTTCGCCGCCGCCACCTCCTCCGCCAGGCATACGATCAAAGAACGGCCAAGTACCAGAAGTGGCAGCGGGGTTGGTGATAGGAGAATAGATCTTGAAGCCAGCAGGCCAGACCAGGAAGTGCACTGTCTGCTTTCGGGGTACTCCTTTCCTTGCGTCCATCGGAAGAATGTTGTGCTGGCGGAAGGTGCTTGAGATAAATGGATGATGTGAAGGTTCAAAAGAGCATGCACCTGGAGGAAATGGGAGCTTTGCTTCACAATGATGCGACGTTAGTCCAAGCTAGCTGAGCCTGAACGTATTCTGACCAACAATGCGGCCGTTAGAGTTGACTGAGGAAGCTATCAGTATGGATCGCAGAAAGGGTACTCTCAGCATACCGTCGTCGGTCAACTAGTCTTGCCCCTAGTGGCATTGTACAATGCTTTAAAGTCCAATCGCGTTCACAAATTATCAGGAACGCGGGGAAGCCGCTGCTCATGGTAGAACCTCCGAATTCCATGCAGTCTGACGAATGGTGCGCCTGAACTCTTCCCGAGCGCGACAAACGCGTTGGATGACACACACCTTCATGATCCGATATACCGTCAATCTCTCGAGACACATCCTTGGCGAACTCTGAGAGCAAGGAGGAGACTTCTTGCAGTGGATTGTCAGATGGGGGCTTTGGCGGTCATACCGTATGCATGTCCCAGCAGCTCTGGGGAGAGTGATGCCAGAGATGGATTCGATGAGAGAGGACTTCCCGGCACTCGGTGAGGAAGCTATGACTTGCAGGAGGAGGCGAACCAAGGGGCACGTCTCTGTTCAAGAAAGCGTCCGACTGCAAAGTATACGCTGTACCTATTGACTGCAATGAAGCCTGTAATTGCTGGTGCTGTAGAGATGAACCCCATCCCATCGTGCTGGTAGGTGTTCGAATGCCCAGAGCATCCTTGCCGTATGACAGACGTATGCCTTCTGCTTTGGCCAGACCATGCAGGTTATGCTCATACAAGTCGTTCATGGTCTTGGCAACGTAACTAACATCCTGGAACTGGAGTGTAGTCTGAGTGTGAGTGACAGGCATGACGGAACGCGTGATGAGCTTACCTCCACGAAACAATGGGGCCATATTCTTGTATCTGAATGACAAATGCCTGTAGCCAGGTTGGGTGGAGAAGAGCTCTCGTACCGACTCCTTATGGGTGTAAGAAAGAGGAGGGGCATTCAGTCAGTAGCTGCATTCTCTCACCATCAACTGTCTTGACGATTTTGCCAGGTTCTGATGATATGAGTGTTGTTCAGTTGCCCAAGGCAAATCATCAGGGCACATACCAACTGTCTTTTCAAGACAAGTCAAATGTTTGTCAACCAAGTAGCCGTATCCGTGAGTAGCCTGACAGATGTTGGGCACAACGGCTCACCAAGTACTTTGTTGTGTAGCATCCCCAGCTCCTACCGCACCGGTCCACCAAAAATCGCAACAACACCGTGACAGACGGCAGACGGTATCTGCCAGTGCAGCACAGCTACACTATAGCTTAGTGTTACGCAGGGTTCGAGAAACCAATTCATTGGTCCGAGTCTACGCAGAGTTTCATCAGTCAATCAACAGAGGAAGAAACAAGTGAATGACGGCGAGGAGATGGCGGTAAAGGTGCAGTAATGAGAAGAGGAATAAGAGTACGCGGTCACATGCAGTCTCGCAACAAATAACAGATCTGATGTCTCAAAAAAGAGCCAGCCAGCACCCCCATATGCGTACAGCCTGTACAGGACAAATGTTACGTGCTGCACTCAGTCGCGCGTTAGGATACACAGTAATGGGCGGCTGGGACACGGCAGATAATGCAATCAGTTGCAGAGCGGGGATTGCACGATTGTTACGGCATCTGAACGCAAAACTGGGCAAGGGCAATGATGCATGTCAGTGCATGTTCAGTATCGCATTGTTGTATGGTGTCAATATCGCATGAAGAAACATGGCGAGTAATGAAATGTAGTACAGGCTGAATGTCGCGTGATGCGACGGGTTCGGACATGGATTATACGGTGTGGCAGGTGTTGCGACATTGTACTTGACCAATGTCGCGGGTTTGGTGGGGTCGAATCCTTTATGTTCGGCTGTTCGGCGTTCGGCTCTTCCGAAATCATGAGTACACTCATAAATCTGATATATGTCGTCTACTGCAGAATTGTTATCATGGCTTCGTACAGTCCAACACAAAGACGATGGCAAGAGCTTGAATCTAGCAAATATCGAAACACATCTGATCACCCACACGGCCAACATAGAACAGGTCTACCCTACTCTCAACGCTGTCACTTTCTTTACGTTGCAAAATCATGTCCATTTCTTGGAACGATTTGTCCAAGCTCACTTTGACGATAAGTTTCCCGAGATTATCAGCCTCTGCGCTGCTGCGCAATAATCATCGATCACCGTGCAAGCACATATTTAATCAAAAGCTAAAAATCAAACAGTAGCAAATAAGAAGATCTTACAGAAGGTATGTTGACTCACTGCATTACTTGTTGCATTATTACTCATGTTGAATGCTTGCAAGGTCTTTCATCACTACTCAAAGTCGTCAACTCCCATCAATCACAACCTACATCAGCTCACTTGCCACGATCTACTTACATTGACAAGCGAATCACTTTTGAACGACTCCATCATGAATGGATTGCTCCTAATATGGTACGATGGCCACTATCTTACAAATCATCAAGTTGTTGTCGTCACAACTTACTTTGCTACCCGTTATCTGTACGAGTTGAGCGATACTAGAAGTACGACTGTTCCACTGAAAAATCTTTCGGACGTATTATTCCAAAAGATTCTCGAGAGTTGCCCACTTATGGTATATACAGTATACTTCAAGCACTGCCATTATATTAACCTACATATAAAATAATTTGGCGGAGCTTTCATAATGGCGGTGCCTCATTATCCCGATTAATAAGAACAGCAACCATTGGATCAGTATTGTTGTGGATTTTGAGAAGTCTTCCATTAGCATCTATGATAGCTGGTATCAGCGTGCGAATACAATGGAGTGGAAACCCAAATCAGTAGACGAGACACTCATCAAAGTATGATTTTGTGTCATTAATATCTTCATAGTGCTAATAATTGACCAAGATTGTTCGAGTACTAGTTGATTGTCTATATATTCATTGTGAACTCTCGCTGATCAAATGGAAGCCTACAACTGATTTCTCACCAGTAGCTATAAGAATAGAGCTTATGCTTACCAATTGGAGGAAAGATAATTAGCTCATTTCCTAGCAATTGGGACCTTCCCCTAAATGTCAGATCTTTTTGGTTCCGGGTGTGCCCCCAGTGCGCTGTCTGCCCCGCATATATAAGCAGATGTGCCCGCCGTGTCTGTTGAACTCCTCCGGGTGGTCCGGATTAGGACAGCTAGATCCCAGACCCGGCGGCCAGTCTCACTTCTAACTAGCCGTTGTGGCTACAGGATGGACTTGTGCATGGCCAGAAGGCTGGACTAAAGGATGACAAGGTTTTGACAAATGTCCGCAAGCTTCTCACAGTAGATACCGAGCACGACGCGTATGTCAATGATGTACAAAAGAAGTTTTGTATGGCGCAATCTCAAATTGGCACAAATTGAGATGCCCAAGGCGAGCCTAGTTGCAATATGAACAGTAGCGGTGCAGAGCTGCTGCATTTGGATTTGACGGGCGCGCAGTTGCGTTAGTCAACAGAGAGGGCCCGCAGGCAGGAGGGAGACATTTGGCAATGATCCCCTGTCATAATGGGGTCCTGTTATAACGGGGGGATTTATATCATTTTTTTCCCATTATAATGGGCCTCTTGTCAAATATCCACGGCCACAGGTGCCGCTTCCAGCAGAGGAAGCAGGTCAGTGTTGTTCCATCATTCGCCTTCTTCAAGGTCTCAAAAGGCCCCGCCAAGTCGACCAGCACGGTTTGATTCCAGGACAAAGGCGAAGGATCCAGCTGCCCAGTCGTGTTGTCCTCCGCCTCAGCCAGTCGCATCGACTCTGTTGAGAATGTGGACCAGGTCCTCTCGTTGTACTTTGTTCTCAGCGACCAAGGTCAGGAGAAATTCAAGAAAGTTGCCGAGATAGCGATGAGACAGTAGTAGGGACCCGTCACTTATCAAAAAAGAACATTTTATACACAAGTTACAGTCCCAGTGCCAGAAAAAGGACACTTTACATATACGCATCGCCCGTCTCCATTGTAATACTATCCCAAACACAACTTCCTATACCAAACACTTTGCGTGAAATCGTTTGTGTGAAGTCCAAGGAAACCTAAGTCAAAACCTAAAAGTCAAGAGGAGAAAATCCAACAAGTCTCCCTGGTATACCTTAAGATTTGAAAAATTTAGAAATAAGTACTCAAAGAAGTTCGAAGGACATAAGAAAGGTCGTATTACTATGTAAATGATATAGGTAAAGCATTTTAGGTACAAAGACAAATTGACAAGGATAAAATGAAAGACAATCTTTAGGTCAAAAAGGTGTAAACAAAGTATTAAGCAAAACGACTCCAATCAGGAGGAACTGGAAGGCCAGCAAGGTGCATGCAGAAAGGCTCGGTGTTACAAAGGTCAACTGCTAGCATACTAGTAGTAAGGAGTTTGTAATCTACGTCGGTGGTCTTCAATTAGTCAATGAGCCAGAGCAATAGATCGATAAAAGGTAATAACTGGTTGGGGCGCTAGAAATACAGAAGTTACAAACAGCCCTCAAACTACGAAGTTGGTCACAGACCCGGTTGGCAGAAAGGTCAATCTCGGGGATCAACCGTCACATGTTGGGAGGTCTCTCCAACGTGTGAACATCATCTCAATCATAAAGCGCAGAGTTCTGATGCTGGAACTCCAGCCACTACTTCATAACCGTAACAATGTCGATATAAAGGTCCCCATACTGAACTGGGAGTACTTTCAGATCGTCGGATTCGATGTAAAGCGAGCTAAGGAGTGTGTAAAAACTAGAATAACCACTAAAGTGAGCCTCGATCTACATCTAAGGTTTAGAATTGCGATGTGGCACGAAAGGAAAGCAAGTTAACGTACCACAAAAGGACCTATGAACTCTCGAGTAAACCAAGGATGATTCGCGAGGATGTCCATATTAAGGTTGTCCAGGTAAAAGAGGGCGCTTTCACTATCAAAGGTGTTACCCTCGGCGAACCAAGCCTTGCAAAGTTCGACGGCAGCGTAGTACAAGAGAAAGAAATGCGCCTTGAAACCGTGAGAAATGTTCTCATTCTGAAAGTGAAAAGCGAGCTCCCAGACATAACAAAAGCGAGCCTAGAACCATCCGCTTAGAACAGAAAAGTGTCAAAATGAACTAATCAGACTCACCAAAATGTGCAAAAGGTAGTGCAAGGTTGGGACATCTAGAGTTTGTTACGGTCAAAAGTACGAACAGAAGGGCTGAGCTGAGGGATGAGTCGCGTATCATCTTCAGTAGCCAGCTTCCTATCAGAAAAGCGAACCATCACGACGAAGTAACGGGGGTAGTTATACATCTCCATGGCACAACTCAGAACAAGGTTCGTCGTGACTAAGTTGTGTTGGAAAGGCGTCAACAACGAGCAAAGACGAATGCCTTGAATGCACGTATCCACAAAGAAAGGCAAAATAAATGCAAACATGATTAACGATGAAGGCTAAAGAAACCTTTTTCTCAAGATCCTACTTAAAAGAGATCTCTGCCGGCCAGAAAGGTCCGAACAGACCGAAGAATGTGAAGTCTAAATGCCACCATTCTAAAGACGGATGTGATCAGCGATAGCTGATCGAACTAAGTTCGATCTTAGCTCTGCAAAGGTGCTGGAAAACTTCGAGAGTTCAAATCAAAAAGGAGTTGGATTATGCACCAACTTTGCTTAAAGTAGTCTAATGAAACAAATGACTACTGCTCCGATAAGATAATAAATAAAATTAGGGTTTGAAGGTCCAGTCCAGATGGACCGGTAGGACCGGTGAACTGGACCGGACTAGACCGGTCACATGACCAGTCCAAAAAGGACCAGTCCTACCAGTCCTGGTTCTAGGTTCAAGGCTCATCCCAGATTTATCTGGACTGGTAAAGACTGGTCTAAAACCAGTTTGGACCGGTCTACTCAGAGTCCAGTTAGGAGTAGTTAAATGTTCTCTAAAATGATCATTATTCAAGTTTTGATGGCAAACTTATCTCTGTTTGTGCAGTCTCATGGTAAACTTACCTTGACTTATATACTGATATGCAATATTTAACTATATATACTCTCTCATGATGGAAGAACTCATCTTACAATAACTGGAATACACTATAAAGTCTCAAATAGTTGCGAAAATATAGATTTGAGTTGGCGATGATATAGACCGGTCTTAGACCGGTTCAGGACCGCAAACCGGACTAGTTAGAACTGGTTTTTGCGGTCCTAACTAGTCCAGTCCTAAGTTTAGCCATATTTGGAAAATTATTGGACCGGTTCAGTCCGGTCCATAACCTCAAAGATCAAAAAACCGGACTAGACCGAACCTTTAAACCCTAAACTATAAAATCCGAAACCAGTATAAGGACGAAAGAGAAGAAAGCTATGAGTTTTGATACTGATCAAGACTTGGTAAAGAATAAGCTAAAAAGGAAACTTGGTAGTCTACTGCGGCTGGTCAATCGCATCTAAAGCCGAGATATAAAGGTCGTGAGTCGACTGAGTCGACTGAAGTATTTGGATACACCCTCAGATCTCGTTGAAAGTTGAAATGATATCATGTCGGTACTGGTGCTCCAGAATCACCAGTTTTCATTTACATTTGTCGCTTGGATTCAAAGTCAAAGGTGTCACGTATTTACACGATATTCAAGTATGTTTGCTTCAAAACTAGATGTGTCACTGACCCAGTCATTAAAAAAGCCTTTTCTCCATTTTTCTTCTTTAGATATGTTTTCATAATCTCTAAGTACATCAATGTTTAAAGTTAGCAATGAGAGAACGTAAGGATACTAGATGACACACTTTATAAACTTTTCAGAGAAAATGTGTGTATGAGACTTGCTCTGTTTTTGTTTCTCAACGACGGGAGTAGAAGGTGCAAAGAGAAATTATTCGTGCGATGTAAACACTGTGATTGTGGCCACTGAGATAAGTGTGGGCGGCAATAGAGAGTTTTCTCTGGAGTTTTGAGTACGACATAGCTGGATTACAAATCAAATCATGTATAAGTTGACTTCAATGAGTGAAGACATACCTCTTTGCGTCAATTCTTTTTTTTCTATTGGAACAGAGAGGTGATGAGGCAAAGGATGTTTGAACATTTTGCAGTTACTGAGAATGCTCACGCCTCACATCTTATATTGCTCGGTAAGTACAGTGCAGATCTTACCGTTAATGTGCAGCTTCATGCCATTTAAAATTACTCATGAAAAATCCACTCAACAAGAAAATTCCTACAAATACAGAAATTGTTCTTACCGACTTGCACGAATGGTAAGAACAGTGATGCATAGTGTACGATTACCAACCCTAACACAACATAAACAGTGGTGACCGAATTGAAGGCCAAAGAGTGGGAAAAGAACGAATGGAGTATGTACATATATACTTAATGCAAAGCTATGCAATGATGTTTATAAATGTGTACGCAATATAAAAAAGTTGGTCAATTAAGCCACCAAAAATACTTTTGCCCAGCAAGGAAACTTTTAGGATGTAAAGTGTCTTCGTATTGAAGACTCTAACTTAAGGACAGTTACAATGAACAAGAAGATCATGAGTATCGAAGAGACAATGAAGTGTAAGTATGAGTATTAGATCATATATCATAGTTATAAATTGTAGTGGAACAATCAATGTTCTCATTTTTACATGAAAACATGCAACTATTATATCAAATCTTAATGGGATTGGTGCTGTGTATTTGTATCATTTGATTCTAGTTCTATAAAGTAATCACCTTGAGAAAACATGAAATGGCATATTAGGTACAATGAGGTTTCCAAAGATCTATATTTGGTATGCGTCTTACAGATTTGAATGAGCTTCCTCATTATACACCACAAAAGTAGTTCTAGGTCTCTGAAGAATGTTGACTAGTAGATTATTTTGACCAAATTGTAAAGTGGAAAATATACCTTGCTCAAACTTTTGAAGAATGTTTTCAGCCCAGACACCTGAACTTGATGCACACTGATGGTTTTGCCAGGTCCAATCAAAGCTAATTTTGACTATTGACCATGCCGGTCTCTCAGACATGTCTACACACCTTTATTCAAGGCTTGTACCTGGTGTTCTTAAGGCTCATGACAAAGATGTCGGGCATTGGTCATTTCGTGGGCTTGAAAGAGGTTTCGACATGTAGTCTCCAATGCATCAGACAATGAAACAGAATATCAAGTGCCGAAAGGTCACATGCAAGTTCGCCTCTTTTCCTTTGACGACGACCATGACTGATGCTATGCTCAATAATTTCTTTGATTACAACTATGGATGTGCAAGCCTCCTTGTGTGATGTGAGCATCCAAAGTCAAACCATCCACTCTGCCATTAAGCCTTGAAAGCTGGCCGAGGCTCAAGCGCGCGAGCCTGAATATCAAGGTCTTGCTCATACTGCACTTCCAATATGCCCATGCACTCTACAACTTAACCTTCAACTTGTACTAACCGTCTTTTACAGTGATGAAATTACAATTTGGACGATCTTTGTGGCCTCAGATTACCAACACGGTGTTTCCAAAGACCCTCGAAGCAGCTCTTAAGTGTTAATCTGTACATGTTCATGTTCTTCCTTCTGTGAAAACTACTTACACTTTGTGTGCCCATTGCCCATTTAGTCAAAGACTATCGGTAGACATGCACATCATGTTGAATTAAAGGACTGGCGTGCAGGGCAAGAAGGTGGCATAGCAATAACAAACAAGGTCGCAGTGGTAGAGAAGACGGTGATGTAATGCAAGGACAACAAGGAGCCCTTTAACGAAGCACAGAAAGATCAAAGTCTGTACTTCACTACAAAATGAGACGTTAGATTTCTGTACTATTCAATATATCGTTTGTCTGTTTATAATTAAGCTTTTATGAGCCAAACCATTGGGTGCTTGCCGTGTCTCTGGCACTTAGGAGACACATGAATATGACATTTGATGGTCTAAGTGGAGACCTGATTGTTGCCGATGTGAGAGCAGATAATGAGGTACACAAAATGTCAGAATTAAGTATTAAAGGGCAAATTTTATCGACAGTGTCCAAATGTTTGAGATATGTATTGACTTCTAAAATATGCCTATTCCAGTTCAGGCGTAACGTGGTACTGACCTTTTGACCACAGAATAAAAATCAGATTGGATTGTACCTATTTCCATAATCTCAAATTACCCTTTTTTACTTTGGTAGTGTGTATAGGGTGAATCAAACGAACATGCAGTAGAATGAAGTATATACCATGAAAGACTAGGAAATACTAATTGCAAATACAAGGACATGCAATCACCATAAGTAATTTTAATGGACAGAAGACTACCCAATTGAGATAAGAAGATAGAATCACGATCACAAGTCCAGATGAGACAGAATACTACCAAATTGGGACAGTACAACGAAAATTGGTATCATAAATTCAGAAAACAAGATTACAAGATATAGCACTAAGTCTAAATAGGAATATATCTAACTACTTTCACCGTAGCTAATGGGCAGCTCTCAGAGTACTCCAATGCTAGCTCAAGTAGTACTTCGTAACAACTAATACAAGAACAATCATCATTAATTCATGGTAAGCACATGTTGAAGAAGGTGATTGGGACGTCCATGGGTTTATAATTATTGTGGCCAGTCGGTCCGAAGGGCTCTGGAAACAGACCATACGGAAAGGTCTCCATAAGAGAATGATGAACATGGTCTGATGATGAAGGAACGATGACAACAGACAGTTTCCTGTTAATATTTTTCCATGATGTAAGAAAGACAAACACCCACCCAAAGTTATGTATAGGAAGAGTGATATGAAGATTGAAAACGTTGGGAAGCTCAGGAAAGTGAAAGCGTGCAAGATAGTTCCCATCGATAATATCTGAGCCTACTGAAAAAGCAAACTCAATGAAAGTTTTCGGAAAAGTAAAGAGAGAGCTTACTAAGCATTAAATCATTTTTTTCCAGATATGTTTGAATAGAGCAATCTTCCAGAATCATCTTGAAGGCAGCCAGCTAATGTATGGCTATGACAATCATTACTTCCCGCAAATTCCTAATACTTGCTTGGTGTGAAAATATGCGCCCAAGTACGACACAAGCAATAAGAGTCGCTTGTAGATCAGATAGAGCAAACATGAAATCACAAAATGGAACAAAGAAGTCGGTGTTGTTGTTGTCGTGATCGGTACGAATTGTACCATCAGGACGCCGAGTGAAGTCCACGTTCAGAGACTGAAGTGCGCAAGTGGGCGTTTCCAAGCATAAGATGGACTCTTTCTCAGCAATGTTGGATAAACCATAGAGAGCATACCAAAGTTACATGGTAAGTGAGTTTTGTTAAAGATGGGCTTGTGGAATGGACTAGAAATACAATTAGACAGTAAGGAAATATGAACTCGAAGAACAGTACCATGTGACCTCTCAAATTGTTATGAAAAGTAAGAGTCTGAAGTTTTGTTTTTGGCGCTAAGAGTCTTTGGAGAGAGTGACCTTTGAGGAAGGTGCAGCTCTGAATGCTCAACACCGTAATCGATGTTGTTATGAAGAAGGTGGGATAGAGATGGATACAAATGAGACGGATCTCGGAAACAGAAGGCGCACAGCCAAGCCATCAATAAGGATCAGATGGGGAAAGTAGCCACCCATTCATGGTAATGCGTCTGACACGCCTATAAGTCTTGTTATAAGATAAGAGAGCATAGAGAATAGTTGTTTCATTCCATGCATCGACGTAAACAGCCTGTAAGTCGCTCCCAGTGAGTAAACACCAGAAAAGGGTGCGACACAAAACGTTGTGTGAGTGAGTGACGGGTGTGGTGGCTGTTCTCTAGCTACGCGATACTGGATACAGAGTTAAAAAGTCATGGAAGGGTAAGATGCTGGCTATTTCAGGAAGAGGCCATATGGTGATCGCCGAAGTGACCGGCGACACTTCGGCAGCCGAAGTGGCGAAGTACAAACAATCTCAAATACCCCGCCTTTGAGCTTCGCGTCGCCTCTACTCCCCACCATCATCCTCTCCTTCTGTGACGACCCCCTTCATTGACCCCGCCTTTACGAGAACTCCTTTGACGATCATTCACCATCATTTCACGACTTTCTTTCCTTCGACAACGACACACATCTCCATATACTGGTGCACATGGCCATTCAGTCAAGACCCGTCCGCGAGGAAGGCGACAACGATGGGAAGTAAGTCTTATCTGCTCAAGCTGTCCATACATACTGGTTCTCAATGACTTTCACAGCATGTCTGGCACGGATTATCGCACATGCAACAACTGTGGAAAGCGCGTCACCTTCCGCACTATACAGAGTAATAGCCATGGCAATAAAGGCCAGCGGATGGCCTGCGTAAGTCTACCCATCGATGCTGCAAATCAAACTAATCTGTTGCCTATAGTGCTTTGGAGTCAATTCAGAGACAGGTGTCTCATGCAACTTTGTACGCCGCCCCACGAAGCAACGACGACGTTCTCGCTCGCGTTCTCCATCCACGCCACCTAGTGTCCCAGCATCTGCCTCGCAGCCATCGCTTACCATTCGCATTCCTGGCAAAGGCAGCAAGCCCGATCGCGTCAAGTGTCCAGATCCTCGCTGCGGCAAGGCTGCTAATGCCAAGTGTCTACACCACTGCTGTGCTCGGCACTGCCGCGAGCGTGGAGGCTGCAACCTCCAAGGACATGAGGGCTTGCCATCCTCATCATCTCAGTCGTCTTCTGGCCCTCGACCTCCGGTGCCACCGCCAGATGGCTTGCCGTCCTCGTCATCTCAATCTTCCTCTGACTCTCATCCAACCCGACCCTCGGCACGACAAGCTCGAACACCACAGACACCCCGGGATCGTCCTCCTCAGGAGCCCTCTCTTCCCACTCCCGATATTCATGCGCCTCCTGCTGCTACTCGTCGCCAACAACAACAATCTGGGTTCACAGATCCTACCCCGAATCCTCGTTTTGCATCACAGATGCAGAGCGCATTTACACAAGCTACTTTACGGCACCAAGATGATGCCCAGAAGAAGCGACAAGCTGAAACCGACCGTCAAGTATATGAAAAGGCTGTCCGTCAAACAGTAACGATCATTGGCTGGACAGAGGTACAGTAATCATTTGTTGCCTACAATTCCCTTTCTGATCCCTACCTTAGAATGACGACGAGCCCTCCATCATTTCTTATCAAGATATACCGACATGGCCACTCGTTGCAATTTCGTCTTCTATTCTCGAGGACCTGGTCTTCCCGATGCCTGCGAGACTCGTCAAAGTCTACAATCAGACCCGACTCGTCTGGGAGACGGTCAATGTTGGCTTCGTCACTAATTCCCTTCCCACGAACATCGTCTACATCCTTCCTGCCCGATTCAAAGGGACGCCGAAGAATTTTGGAGATCACTTTACCTTTCCTACAAGCAACAAACCATCCTCGCAGTCCTCATCTCACTCAAAGCCTAATATTCAAACAAACCTTGGCGACGAACGGACAGCGGTCAAGCAAGCGATTGATCAGGATATTATCAGGAAAGCACATGGTCTCAAACGCCGTCGTCGCCGGTCGTCATCCACACCCCCGCGTAAGGAGAAGCGTGGTCGCCCATCACGTCCATCCCCAAATCCCCTTCCCGACCGTATACGCTTTCCTTCTTCATCTTGGTCACCCCCAAACCCGGGCGAGCTCTACGGCAAGCTATCCCCTCTTGGTGCCCGCTTCACAGCGTCACCATCACCGCTTTATCAGCCTCAGCCAGTGTCTCGGAGGCGACAAAGGACACTGGAGTCTATCATCAACATCTCATCAGGCTCTTCGCATCAGCCATCTCCTTTGTCCAAATCTCGTTGCAATCGCAGCCGAGCTACGCCAGAGATCATTGATATTTCCGATGACGACCACATAGCTGGCTATGGCAAACCGTGGCCTCGCAATTTCTTTGTGGTGGATATTGCCACGTTCTTTGACGACAATCGTGGCGCTTCGCAGGATGCTCTGAAGATTGCTTTTGCTGGATACTTTGGGCAGCGACACAAGAAGTCGACTTACAACGATAACTCGGGTAGGTGGTTCGGGGCCCCTCAATCTGAGCGAGACCGCGCACTTGATGGAGGTTACACTAACGAAGGGCGATGGTCACTGTTTGCCAAGCGCAACCCGTTGCCTGATTCTGCTCTCAAGCTTGCGAAACAGCACTTGAAGGGCAAGGCACCAGAGACCCTCGAAATGATAAACTCCGCACGTCGCCGCTCTTATTCTGGTCGGTCGTCCTCATCCCAGCATTCATCCTCGTCATCCTCACAATCATCATTGTCGCGATCGCCGTCCTCGCAATCACCTTCCTCGCAATCGCCGTCCGCTGGCTCTGCACGGCGATCCTCGCAGCAGCGATCTGATGCTGACATCAATGCAACAGCCTCATCTTCACGCATCAGTCCAATCTTTCGACGGCGCACCGTCCGACGCATTGTCAAGATTCCGGAAGAGGATGAGGATGAGGAGTATGTGGGCAAAGGTAAAGGGAAGGCCTCCGCTATTCGGTCCACATTGTTCGCATACGATGATGAGGAGCTTTACGAAGAGAATCAGCGCGACAAAGAGGATGACGACGAGGAGGCTTACGACAAGGAGATTTTCGAAGAGAACGACAAGGAAGCTTTCGAAGAGAATGAGCATGACGAAGATGACAGTAACGAAGACTGTTAATTATTATACTTTGCGATACCTGATACCTTATACTCTCTACTTTACTGTGTGATACTCTCTACTGTACTTTGTGATACCTATTTACACTGTCGCCCTACTCTAATTAGTGATACCTATTTGACGCTATGCAAAGATGTGTCCATATCTCCCGGGGGACTGTGTTCTAAGTGAGGTAAGAGCAGGAATGGACTGCACTTCAGAGTTCCTACTGATGGGCGAAGAAATCTTATATCCAGAGTGCTCACACAACAAGTTATTGATTGTTCAAATATATGCTCAAATGAGAATGAGGTTCTACATGTATTCGTAGGATAAATTAGATATATATACGTGAGATCCGATTCCTGGGTAGAGGGACGAGCTTTTGGTGCGCGGCTCAAGGTCGTACTCGTCGAAGGAGAGGTCGGCGGAGGACGTGGAGACGGGCGAGTGCAGGGACTGGAGCGATATAGGGCGGAGGACGCGGCAGACTGCTACGCGGCAGACTGCTGACTGAAGTTGGACGCGTTGGACAGCATGGAGTCGCGGGCGTTGACAGAGGCATCGTGGATTGGGACGACAAATGTAGCCGTGGTCGCGGGTGCCTTGGACGACGCGGTGACCGGCAATGAATTTTGCTTGGCAGGCATTCCCTGGAGGCCGTGTTCAGTTCTGAATACGCATACAGAAGGGGCACGTACCTGCACGTACCTCTGAGATCCGCGATGATACCAGGCCTTGTTGGTAGGGCATCGATGTGCTATGCGCGTCTGACGATCTGTGTCGCGCTGAGTGCGTTGGGCAACGCCCCGAAGAGGGCAGCGACGAGGCCGGCGTGGATGGCGGTGAGGACGACGAGCGCGGTGGAGCCCTGCTCGAGCAGGCTGCCAGGTGTGCGTCCGTCTGGGTTGCCGGTGGTCGTAGGCCGTAGACGCCATCGTTGTCTTCGGGACGCAGACGGAATCTGACTTGGATTTGGAGGCCCTGGCTACATGGTGAGTTTGCAGGCCATCAATCCAACAAGATGATACTGACCTTGAAATTTCGAGTAGCGCGTCAGTCGGCGGATGCAAGGTAAGCGCGCGGAACCAATTCGTTCGACTTGTGCTGACGCTTTCCCCAAAAGTCTATCCGCCGGGCATTCGTTGGCGCTGGGAAGGTGAGCGCGCGACCCATATGGCGTAGTGACAGTGCTGACCTTGCTTTGTTGTTCGCTTGACTCAGGCCTTGTACGCGTTCCAATTGAGCGTCTTGGGAGATGGCGGGCGAGAACGGGGGCCGTCCAGCAAGTCGCCGGCAGGTCGCTGCACCAGCAATGGTCGTAACGAGTTGTCCGCTGGGGCAGTCCAAAGATGGCGCGCCAGAGGTAAGAGTCCTGCGGTGTTCGACGTGGTCAGAGGAAGAGCGCGGTTGTGACATAAGGGACTGGGGGATGTTGAGAGAGGGCAGGCGCTGTTCGGCCGGGCTTCGGAAACAGAATAGACGCGTCGGGGGGCAACGTAGGCCTTCGAGAACGCGTCAGCACAAGGTCAAAAAACGGTCGAAACTACTCACCATTGCTGACAGTTGGTGGTGTGCCACCACCGCAGAAAGGACGGCCGGCGTCAACAATGTTTGCATGCAAGAGATCCATCACAAATACTGGCTCCACCGGCGTGGACCGTGGTGGTAAGAGGGTAAGGTGGTAAGGTTTGATCAAACTTACCCTGCTCAAGTTGATGAGCGTTAGGAGAAAATGACGTCTTACGGCCTTGGGATTTCACAAATCCCAAGGCTGTAAGACGTCATCCACTGGCAAGTGTACATGATGCACGGCACATTGAAAGAAATATATGCTCATATCTCCATTTACTGGTACAGATCCTGCCGAGTCCAGTACGTAGGTCCGTCGCCAGCTACATCTAGACGTTTTACAGTAGCCTCGTTATGCATCATGATCATCTCATCCAAGAAGAACGCATACCGCTGACCCTCCATCTCGCGAACAATGGACTGATATCCACCCAGCCATGCATTCGTTTGTTCAGCAACGGAAGTGTTGAACCACCAGCTGTGCCCATCATCACCAACAAGCTCAGGAAATGAGGCGGGATTACAGTTCTTCTGGCACCACTCATCCGACACCGAATGCTTACACTCAAAGTGCCAAGCGTCTACAGAGAGTCCAATCAAGGTCCAGCGCAGATCATGTTGGACATGCTTCGAGAGACTACAATTGTTGTCGAAAACAAGATGATTTGGCTTGAACCAGTCCCAATACGTGGCCATGAAGAACTCCTGATCAAAGTAAGGGTCAAAGCATCTCACAAACGGCGACCGACGGTATAGACTCTGAATGATAGAACGTCTCTCGTCCTGTAATTACCCCACACGGACAGACTAGAAGCTGCTCATTATGGGTCCGTCGTCGTGCAAATATAGCTTGTAGTTTCTTCGCTGTATGCCCTAGAACATTGCCATCGTGATCATCATCATCAGACTCTACATCTATCGCCTCCTCCTCGTCGCCGTCGCCCTCTAATGGGACTGGGTCTAGGATTGGGGCCGAACTATCAAAATTGTGAAGATTTCCCTTTTGAAGTCGCTCCGTAAGCTTGAAGAAGGCCTTATTGCGAGCGGTGTATCGAACTTCAGCGTCGGCATGTGTTCGTTTGATACATGTTCGTTTTCCAGAACGGGCAGGTTCGTCGCATCCGCGGACACAACAGTGATCATTGCGCTGTGCGTGGAGTAGACAGAAATGGTCCTTGGTGCTTTCAAGCGGCTCTTTACAGGACCCGAAGGCACAGCGAGGTCGACCAATGCAAATGCCATCACATACAACAACAGAGACCGTTCGCAGGGCTATATGAAGGAGGATAAGAGACTAGGCTCACAGACGGATAGAGCACGTACAATTGTCATCGCTTGGATATGTTTGAACACACCTCTTGCATCGATGATGCTTCTCAGGCTGACCGTGTAGTCGAATGAAATCGTTACGATCTCTGAGACCTTCAGCAGTTCGCTCGCGTTCAGAACCATCGTGGGGAAGTACGAGAGGAATGTTGCGTCGTCGAGCATCCAACCAAAGTGAGTAGGTAAAGAAGCCATTCCAAACAAGCCGATGCGATAGCTCAAGCCCCAAGTTCCAAGATGGTGGAAGAGAGACTTTGGGATGCTGCTGCAGGTACATGCACATGCAGTTTGTGCCAGAGACCCTATGATTGTGAAGGAGGAGAATCAATAACGGACAAGAGAGCGGGAATAATTGAACATACCAACCGAGGTTCATCTGAACTCGCCAGGTATCAAGGACGATTTTCTCAGCATAACAGTGATCCGAGATCTGAACAGCAGTTGGTATCTCCTGGTAATACGTCCGTGTAGAGTTCTGAACGGCGTAGTTGTGGTAATAGATTGTGTTGCATCCGTTACACGTAAGATGAATAGCCCAGACAGGCATGGGGCCGTGAGCATGCGAGAGAAGGATAGCCTGCTTCTGCCCAGCTGTTTGAAGCTTGCGACCGGTCCGGAAATGTGTACAGCTCGGATTGGTACAACACATTGTTGCCGGCCAAAGAGTGCGGGACGAAGCTAGAAGCTAATGTGAGCATAGATCTTCTGACCAAAAGCAGGGAACACACGGAATCCGAACTCCTCGCCATATTCTGTAAACACCTCCTCGAACGACGCGTCAGTGCGTATCGCAGTAAGCAGCGGGTCAGCGTCGGCAGCCCAGATCATGTCCTTCAGACCATCCCACAAGGCCAGGGATTCGAGCGAATTGAGATTGCAGGAGGCCGACAAAAACTCTAGCTGGCTTGGGGAAAGATGTGCTGGTGGGCTGCGGGTGTCACATATGGCTGGCTGAACCAGGAGGATGTCCTCGCGGAGGGTGATGGCAAGCCGGATGAAGAGGAAGATCTGGGACAGAGAGAGAAGGGCCAAAGTAGGGGTGCTAGCAGCCCTCTCCTTCAAGAACTCAAATAGCGAGGAAAGGGACAACATGGCGACGTTGTGGCACGACGGAAGGTCTGCTTAGTCTACTTAGGTAACGATTCTGTCAATATGCTACTTCGTCTGCTTCGGCCACTTCGGCACTTCGGCACTTCGGCAATCGTAGTACTGCCCCGCCCTCGGCTATTTTGCTTCTCAGTTTCCATGGTATGAAAGCTTCCGCTGAGGAATGTGTTGAAAGAGAAGAGGGTGTTGCAATGATACCTAGGAAGTACAAATTAGACAAAGCATCAGAAAGCCATGTAACTTACAGCGAATTTTCTGAATTAGATAATCTCGTTCTCTGTACTGCAATGTGTTGCCTTCTCATTGTTAGCTACTCTGATATAGGAGAAATGTTACGACCTGATGCCGCCGTGACATAGACTCGCTCACAAGAGATCACCACTGTGACCAACTCACAGCTTTCCTGTGGGCGTATCACAGATATCTTCGGGCTGTGCTCGCCTAACCAACGGAAGTTAGGCGTAGGGGCCCTCAACGAGCGCATCTCTTGGTCCTTGGGAAGTGATCCTCTCTTCAAGAGATCAGTGGTGGGAACGTAAGAGTTGTTGAGGGGAGACATGGAGGATGAGTCCTGACGTGGAGGGTTCAGAGTACCCGACGGAGTTGTACGGGAGAAAACTGGTTAAGGACGAAGTCTGGGTATTTACTACAGAGGAGTCCAATATTTATACAATTCCCACTTTCACACAATGATATCCTTCTGCGAGATTCTAAGGAGTTCTCCCGATGTCTCGGGACCGACTCGCCGCTGCAAAGGGACCCTGTCCCAACGTCCCAATAGTCACCCGACTTGATCGATGAGCGTTGATTGGTTAGAGAGGCAGGATGGGGCGGGACGAAGCGGCTCGCTGACTCCTGACTGACTTGAGTCGTCTAAGTACAGCCATGACGAGTAATGTCCCGCGTGGATGCACTCCAGGAGCTCCTTTCAAGGGCGGGAGAGCCCGACGGGACGGGGCCTGGGACCACTCGTTGGATCCCGCCAAGGTTCGAACCTCCGACTGCCTAATGCGGTGGTTGGCATTTTCCATAGTGGCGCTAGTTCGTAGAATACCCTTTGTAGAGATCGTCTGAAGTTCTTGGAATGTCGCTGGGTTGAGACATTTAGTGACTGCTAGCCCTGGTGACGAGGTTAAGTCATGACAAGAAACAATGTTCAAGAAACATTCACCTCTAAACAGATCATCCAGATTAGCATTGATTTCTAACACCGTAAACCTGAATGAGGAAATTGGCAATGACAAGGGCCAAGAGAATATGGTGGACAATCGCAGACGGCTCACTGCTGAGTGGCTTTTAACACAGATCAGATTGGATCGAGTCTGAAAGAAAGCACTGAAAAGGGCAGTCAAAAGTAATTTCAAGAGCACCAAAGATAGTCCCTTGCGTTCTGAGAATCTGGTACGTGAGTGGCTAGCCTGAGGACGTATATAAGCACTCAGCATCTTAATCTCTTACTGACATTAATCATATCCCAATCTCAGTCAATAACATCTTTGCAAAGAAGACAGTTGGCTGTTATGATCTGTCCTAGGACCCACGCACTACCAGCTGCACGTGTCTCGCTTCCTATGCCATAGAGCTCTAGAAGCATCCGAGTATACTCTCACACTGGCTCGACGCAAACACCAGCGAACCTATACTTGCTGCAGTATAATAGTAGCTTCAATCAGTCTCGGATCACCTCTCAGACCATCATACACACTATGGAAACGCCTACCACACCCAGGAACATCTACAGTATTCCAAAAGCAAGTACACATGAAGTACAACTACCAGGGATCGCTCTAGAGACTCATAGAGTCATCTAGAGGAACATCCATCGAAGGGGAAGCCACAACACCAATACTTCACACTTGAAGAGGCTCTGGACCGTAAGGGAAGCTTATGGAACCATGGAGAAGATCCCAGAAGATTCAGAGTGCCTCTAGGAGGTCATCCTGCCACATGGAGCGCTCTGACTCACTCAAGAGTCGGTATAGCATGCAGAGGGGCCGAACCCACGCTTGAGGAGTCTTTGGACCGTAGGAAAAGGTTGTGGAACCATGGAGAAGGTCCTAGAAGGTCCAGGGCGCCTCCAGGGCGTCATCCTGCCACATGGAGCACTCTGACTCACTCAGGAGTCGGTACAGCATGCAGAAGGGCGGAATCCCGCTCCTTACCCGCTCTGACTCATCCAGAGACCTTAGGAGTCGTCTCAGGAACTTCCTGACAGTCTATAACTCGAACTAAGTCTATACTTAGGCCCAGGAGCATATGCTCCCGCCCCTCCCACCTTCCTGGCTAATGGCAGCCCGCCAATCGCACCCCTGCCCCCTGAAACAGACTACAGTGAATTAACTGTCCTCCATGATACCCAACACAGTGGAAACTCTGTTGGAGATCAAGCCGACACCCCCAACCCCGGCGCATTAGTAACATACTCGAATCACACCCTACTCATTCCATAAGACACGCCTCATCCCGAACATTCTTCCTGACTCTTCCCAACTCATCCTGACTCTTACTGATTCTTACTGACTCTTAGATGACTCATGTGTAGAACCTTCTAGTAGTACTGTTGTGGTATATAAGCCCTTGTATGTACCGTGTAACTACAGTTGTATTCATCATTGCTGCTAACAGGTTATGGGCCCCGACCGTACCTAAACCATCAGTAGCCAATTGTCACTCGCATTCTCGTTATCCTTCGTCGCTCTCGCTCTCGTACGTGGCCTTCTTGGGTGCCGAATCCCAACGTGTCGTTCCCCGTCGTCCCGCCGTTCCCGCCGTTCCGTGGCTTCCTGTTGCCGAATCAGGATTGATCGATCCGATCGCGTTTAGTCGTGTACCGCCGCCGTCGTTATTGTCGTTCTTATTGTTGCTTATCGTTGCACCGTTACCGTACCCCGCTACCCGTCGTCATGTCCGAAGCCAAAGGAGTCATGAAGCTTACCAATGACAACTACGAGGTTTAGCGTGTCCTGATGTAGGCCGTCTTTACTCGGAAGAATGTCCTTGATGTCACTATTGGCATTACACCCCGTCCCGCTGGAGGTCCCGCTCCGAATCTTAGAGCCTGGGATCGCAAATCCGCCGAAGCACGCGCTGAGATGGTTCTCGCTGTTGAAACCGACCAACTCGCACACATGACCGCCGTGACTGCTCACGAAGTTTGGCAGGAACTTGAACGCGTCCACCGTTCTCGTGGTTTTGCTACCAAGATGATGCTGCGCCGCCGCTTTATGACCATGCGCAAAGCCGACAATCAGAAGATGTCATCATGGATTGGTGATGTCCGCAGTGTGGCGTTCCGCCTCACACAAGCAGGAATCACAATTGCTGACGAGGATATTATTCTTGTTCTCACCATGGGTCTACCCCCATCCTTCGATACACTTGTCGTTGCCCTCGATTCCACTGATCCGTCTGCCCTCACCCTTGATTATGTGATTGCCCGCCTCCTCAATGAGGAATCCCGCATGACCGCATCCGACTCACCATCACTCACATGCGATGCCGCCTTCCGTGCTGATGCCAATCGTATCCGCCGCCCGCTTTTGCAGATCACCTGTTTCAATTGCGGAAACAAGGGTCATTATCAGGCCAATTGCCCTGAACATCGCACAACCCCCATTGCAGCCAGCGCTTCAGCTGAACCCGAGTTTGATGCTGCATGGTAGACACTTCGGCTTGAGGGGAAGTGTTGGAGATCAAGCCGACACCCCCAACCCCGGCGCATTAGTAACATACTCGAATCACACCCTACTCATTCCATAAGACACGCCTCATCCCGAACATTCTTCCTGACTCTTCCCAACTCATCCTGACTCTTACTGATTCTTACTGACTCTTAGATGACTCATGTGTAGAACCTTCTAGTAGTACTGTTGTGGTATATAAGCCCTTGTATGTACCGTGTAACTACAGTTGTATTCATCATTGCTGCTAACAAACTCTGACTTGGTCAGCAGCTCAATTAGGATGCTAAAAACAGTATATAAGTTGAAGTACATTCTCTCATGTACTTCAGAGCTGGACATTATTGCATCTGCGCTATTGCACATTCCTTCGCAGTACCCTTTGGCATCATTGCCTTTGTCATTGGGGAATCGCTTCCTAAGGGGCTCCCTCTCATTGTATGTTTCATTCATCCTTGAACTGTACACTTACTTGTTGTTCTCTTCCTCCTTCCCATCCCCTTCTTGCTACAGTTTTTCTGCTGCGTCACTGAGTACGCCATCGACCCGCTACGCGACTGGACGCCTGCCCTTGCAGATGGTATCCAGTGGGAACCTTTGTCAAGTGGATTGTGGATGGATATGGATGGATCTCTTGGACACCAACTGCGCATGGTTCTCATCGTGGATGAAGCGATGTTACAGTCAGTGTTGGATCGCTGTCTATGCCCGTGCAGTGCTAGGCATCAATCCCTGCTTGTATAGTGCTGCTCCGAGGGAGTGTGACGAGTGGCGCAGGTGGATAGGATCCACAATGATGCACTGGGTCTGTTGTTGAGCAAGACAACAACTAGACAATATGAACAGGAGTGTCATGACTCGTCTGCGCCACACGCCCTTCGTCGGGCGCGGCGCGACCCGTCCGCGCCCCATGCGCCTTATCGGACTGCGGCGGTGCTATCGCGTCCATCGGCGAAGCTTACCCGACGATTAGGATCGCGCAGCACATGGTGGCGGAGTCGGCTGACGGAAAAGCGGGATCGGGCGGGATAGGGCGCGCACCTGACCAATCGCGAGCGGGATAGGCGCGATGACTCGTGTGATGATGCAGAGAACGAGTCAGAAGGCGCCATTGCGCCCGTCGGACGTCGGACGTCGGGAATCATATAAAAAGGATCGGTAGTTAGTAGCTTATTCTTCAGAGAACCGTTGTTTACCCACCGGGACCCAATACACCTCTTATACCGCTCTCTAGTCGTTGCCTCGTGCACCCTCGCTACAGACGAAAAGGCCCGACGCTGACAAGGAGTCTCACTGGGCCGTGGGCCTGGAGGGATCTCCTGGCCTCCACCCCGAGGATGGTCTGAAGGACATGGAACACACATATCAAGATGTACAGCGCGGACGTAGCACTGTATGAGCTGTAGCACATGACGGTGCTGGCTCAGGTCCTAACATTGGTGCGAGTTTGAAGATGGGAGGCCCTAGATACTATAGCGGAGAACTTTGCAGCAGTGTCCGATAGCATGCCGATATTGGAGCTTGTGACGCAAGATGCAGTGCAGAGAAGCGGAGAGCATTCCAGCTTGAACTCGCCATAGAGAAATGGTCACAGAGAAAACATATGCTCAGGCTACAATGACGCCTTATTCCCGCCGTATACCCAGGGCACGCCACCACCTACTTATGATGCTCTACCTCTGTCTTATACTCAGGGCACACCACCGCCTACTTATGACCAAGTCATGAGAGAGTAAAAGCATATGTAAAAGATAATGTCCAGCACTCAACAATAACAGTAGAACTGATCCCATTTTGTCTTTAGAACAAGTACTTGTTGGACATTCAATTACCTTAGTGGGAATGGGCTTTGGTGATAGCCGACAAATAGTGTTATGACCCAGGCTTAAGGCCCCTTCTGCCGTCGCCTCAATGCCTCAACCGCGCATCCAAAGCGATTGAAATACACCCCAGATGACCCGACAGGTCTCCCCAAACATAACTATTGGATTTACATCTGGTTCCACCTCAGCCCTCATCCGTGGACGATAACCCGTGGGGGCATTTCCCCTCTTCTCCCCCAACGCACCAATTGGATGCATACGCACTTGGAGCTTCTGTTAGCGTCCGTTCTAGAACCCGGGGTTCGTTCACTAGTTGACGACTGGAGAGAGGTGGCCCGCTGGCAGAAATCCACGTTCGAGGATGACGGTCCTTATTCACGAGATCACTGACGCCTTGACTACGTCAAGTCTCAGAGCTGAGAGATCGAAGAGAGAGGGGGCGTGAAAGGGAGAACAGGATAATTAAACGTGAAGTCCACTCTAAGGTTTTACAAGTAAGATACTGCTGTATTTATACGTTGGGGCGGTGGGACCGCGCCGTCCCGCTGCTCTATCGGGATAGTTCCTTCTATCAGGTTCTACGAGCGTCGAGAGCCTTCGTCGGGGCGTCGGTCGAGTTCGATGACTCAATGCGGTTCATCCGCAGGCGTCGGGATGTCATCCGACGTGGCGGGAAGAGATGCCGAGCGGCGGCAGGGCGCGCCCGCATGGTTGCACGGCGGAATCGATGATGATGGATGCGATAAGGTCTAGGAGGTTCTAGGAGCGCATGGCGCCTGTCGGGAGGCGCATGAAAGCTCGACTAGAGGGAAGGATCTTGCCAGCTCAGAGATGCGGGCAGCGGGTGACAGGGATGAGAATCCGCTCAGTTATGGACCGGAGAGCGTGTGCCTGTGGCGGAGGGAGTTCTTAACTCCCGATGATAACTGTCACGGGAAGTCCGCGAGTTTAATGTGGCGGACATGTTGTTCGAGGACCTTGCCAGAGTCAGGCCAAGTGATCCGGATGTAGGTGCGTATGATACCTAGTTCGCCAGGGTTCTCCAAGTACACGGGAACGGGAGAGAGCTCGCAGGCTCTGCACCAGAAGTCCCAAGTGCGTATGCATCCAGTTGGTGTGTTGGGGGAAGCGAGGGAAAATGCCCCCGCGGGTAATCATCCACGGATGAGGGCTGAGGCGGAACCAGATGTAAATCTGATAGTCATGTTTGGGGAGGCCTGTTAGGTCGCCTGTGGTGTATTTCAATTGCTTGGAATGCGTGGTTGAGGCCTTGAGGCATCGGCAGAAGGGGCCTTAAGCCTAGATCCTAACAGCTTCTGGTGCAGAGCCTGCGAGCTCTCTCCTGTTCCCATGTACTTGGAGAACCCTGGTGAACTAGGTATCATATGCACCTACATCCGGATCACTCAGCCCGACTCTGGCAAGATCCTCAATCGACACGGGCGTGCGGGCGCGGCGTCGGGAGCGCTCCGACATCAGGGCGCCAGGTGGTTCTATTGGTCTTTGAGGCGCGCCGGATCGGGCGCCGCTGATTGGGCGATGGGCGGGTGTTACGACCTGGTCCCGTCGCGACATGGACTTGCTCACGAGAAGTCACCACTGTGACTAGCTCGTAGCTTTCCTGCGGGCGCAACACGCCTATCCGATGAACGTGCTTGGTCAACGCGGGGTTGTCGACCATGGGGGCCCTCGACAATCGCACACTCCTGTCGCCGTCGGAGGGGGCGCTGGCGGAACTGGATCCGAGCGCGCAGCGCTCGTCGACAGACCGTGTCCGTGACGAGGCGCAAGGGGACCTTCTACGGGGGAAGGATTTGACAAAGGAGGAAGTATTGAGGGGAGACATCGGGGAAGTCCTAGTCGGTCAAGGCCAGAGTGTCCAGCAAGGGATTGTGGACGGAAACTAGATAAGGACGAAGTCTGGGTATTTACTACAGGGAATCGATGTATTTATACTGTGACCCAATCCCGCACTCCCGCCTTCGTGAACCTTCCATCGGGTATGCCGAGGCGCGACGTCGGGAGCACGTTATCGCTCTGTTTCTGAGTCATTCCATTGTATCTGAGATGCGCGCCGGATCGAGTGCTATCGATTGGGCGATGGGCGGGATAAGGCGGGCTGGAGCGGGACGCACCCCTGTCCGCGTGGTACCGACGTGGGTGATGACGACGTCGGTCCGCTCGGTCGCTCCTAACGCCCTGAGAAGGCGGCTGCTGCGGAGGTTGGCGCCTGAGGCGGGACCCCGAAGTCTGAACCTCAAACGGGGCGTCGGCACTTTCTGTGATGGCGGGATCACTACCGCGTTTATGGTTTGCATTGGTGGCGTACTTGCCGATGCGAGGGATAAGAGCGTGAGTTACTTGTCCCCGGGACCGGTCCGCGACCAGGTCATGACACTTGTCGCGGACGGACTGTACTTTTTAGAGTTCCATTTTTATTTCAGCGTAGTTGTTTTGTGTGATGTATGCTGGAATAGCAGGTGTCGGCGGGTGTGCCTTCGGCTTCACGGCGCGATTGTGTGCTTGATTGACTCAGGCGTGATTCGGGGAGGTGATCGATTTCGTTCGCCTTGAGTTTGGCTGAGTGGTGGGGCGGCTTCCCTTCGCCTGGTAGTCGATCGTCGCTCGGCGGGTAAAACCCGCTGGTGACGCTCCCTTCACTTCCTGCTCTCTTTCAGGTCGACCTCCTCGAGGTTCTGAGGATAGTCCCTTCGTCTGGGAGTCCCGCGGGGCAGCGCCCTTTTTCTGCTTGCTTTCTTTTCGTGTTTTCGGGTTCGACCTCTGTGAGGTGACGGGGGTTTCGCCCTATCGTTCGGAGTTCCCGGAGGGTTTTCGATGGTTTGTTCATGCTGTCGTATGCTGTATGCTTATGGACCTAAATCGATGGAGGAACGGGGTTCCTGCGGGGGTTTAGATTTCCCGTTGTTCGAGGATGAACACTATGTCGTCGACGTATCGGAGTTCGCGATACCCTTGGTACGGAGTTATGTGTGGCGTGTGAGGGATTTTGTTGGGTGGCGACGACGGGTAAAGGTACCAGAGTTTGTCATGGAATCGGGGGAGACGTAGACGTCGTAGAGGTTCGGATAGATATCGTCGATGGAGAAAGTGAGCCTGGCGTCTCGTTCGCGCCAGTTGTAGAGGTTCCTTTAGTAGGCCTCGAATAAATCGTGCCATTGTGGGGGTGTATCCGTTCACCAACGAGTAGAGGGGATTCCACTCCTCTACCATTCGAAGTACTTGGTGGACCACGTCCATTATCCTCCGTACCTGCACTCTTCGTTCCTGAAGCTCGTCCTGCGAGGCGGATCCTAGATTCGTTGCTTGCCAGGCCACGTCTCGAAGCTGAGTGAGAATTGTGATATCGGTGTGATGGGCGGGGTCCGGAAACGAAACCGAATCCTTGGTGAGTTTCGTCGTCCGGGTTCGATAGATACGGGGGGAGTCCTGGAGGGTGGATATGGTGTTGCGCGGGCAGTATGGAGACTTTGTCCTATTGTTACGACCTGGTCCCGTCGCGACATGGACTTGCTCACAAGAAGTCACCACTGTGACTAGCTCGTAGCTTTCCTGCGGGCGCATTCAGAGACCTTAGGAGTCGTCCCAGGAACTTCCTGATAGTATATGACTCAAATCAAGTCTATACTTAGGTCCAGAAGCGCATGTTCCCGCCAATCCCACCCTCCTGGCTAATGGCAGCCTGCCCATTGTGCTCCCGCCCTCTGAAACAGTGGAATAACTGTCCTCCATGATACCCAACACAGTGGGAGCTCTAACCCGGTCAGCAGCCCAATTAAGACGCTAGAAATAGTATATAAGTTGAAGTACATTCTCTTATGTACTTCAGAGCTGAACATTATTGCATCTGTGCTACTAGTAGCCTACTACATATTCCCTCATAGTATTCTTTGGCATCCTTGTCTCTGCCATTGAGAAATCACTTCCTAAGAGGTCCTCTCTCATTGTATGCTTCATTCTTCCTTGAACTGTACTCTTACTCGTTGTCCTCTTCCCTTCTTACTATAAGTTCTCCGCTGCGTCACTGAGCACGTCATTGACCCGCTACACGACTGGACGCCTGCCCTTGCGGATGGTATTCAGTGGAAACCTCTGTGAGTGGATTGTAATTTGTGGATGGATGTGGATGGATCTCTCGAACACCAACCGTGCATTGCTCTCATCAGGGATGAGGCAGTGTTACAGTTTGTGTTGGATCGCTGTCTAAGCCCTTAAGGTGCTAAGCATTGATCCCCGCTTGTATAGTGCTGCCCCAGAGGAGTGTGACGAGTGGCGCAGGTGGATAGAATTCACAACGACGTATCGGGTCTGTTGTTGGGCAGGACAACAATTAGACGATACAAACAGGAGTCTCACTGGGCCGTGGGCCTGGAGGGATCTCCTGGCCTCCACCCTGAGGATGGTCTGAAGGACATAGGACACACATATCGAGGTGTACAGCACGGACGTAGCGCTATATGAGCTGTAGCATGTGACGGTGCTGGCTCAGGTCCTAACAGTGACCTGACTCAAATCCTCAACTACACAGCAGTTTCACAGTGATCACACAATCCAACCATGGGAAAGGGGTACAAATCACTCTATTCCGGGCTTAAATACATGGTTTTTCTTTTTGTCCTGAGAGGACACCCATATAATCCTAGTTTTATTATTGTTCAACAAGGACACTGAAATCTATGACAGACATGCAGAGCAGCTTCCACGTCATCTGATGATCATGATTGAGTCAATGATTGTAATTGCACACACGTCCTTGCACCAGAGTGCGATATCTCTGAGAGAATGATCTGACAACACCACTACGGCACCAAATTAGGATAAATGCACTCATGCGGCAGGAGAGGGCAACATCGCAGATATCATCAACAGTGACCAAAGGAGTCTGCTTGCAGTTAGGGTGCTTGGCTGAGGGATATTTGGCGGAGGCAGTCTTCCACTGATTATTGCAGGACATGCATTTCCTGCCCTACCATTAGCAAAGGATTTGTATCCCACTTTGGTTGCTAGGAGTGGGAGAAATGTATTCCCCCTCCCACTGCCAGGTGGTAAAGCATATTTTGACTCTGAACTTTACTCATAGATTCATTTGTCAACACAAATCAAGTGTACACTACTTCAGATCTGCAAACATCTGCTTTGATGCCTCTGTTGAGGCTATCTCTGCCTCCAATATTTTCCTCTGCCAATGGATTAAAGACCACAATCGAAAGATCAAAAGAGAACATGCGTACCTTCTCCTCATTAGCCAAACGAACATTCTCGGGAACGGTACCCGCACTCTCGGCATGTGATTGAAGTTTGACGATCTTTGACAGACTCATCTGGGCAATGTCAAGCTTTCTGTCGCACTTGGCTATCTCAACATCGAGGTCAACAAGACCCTGCAAGAATTCAGATACAGGAGTGAAGAATGAGCAAAGAAGACCTACCCGCACGAGGGTGTGTATCGATATGGAAGCGGTCACGACGCTACTACCACACCCAGCCGGGATTTCGCTCGCCGACCTCACAACGTTGGCGGCCTTACATCCTTTAGTGAGGACAATGATCGTGGCGAGCTGGGACTCGAACAGAGCCGCCTCTTCGTTGTTTTCAGTCAGAATGAAGACTGTAATGGGTCAGCTCCGACACAGCACATTATGAAACCCGCATACATTGTATATCGCTCTGCAGGTTGTAGGATGCAGCCAATGATCGCCCGGCCTTGAGGACAGACATCACAAGGTCGAACCGTTTGTCCGCATCCGCATCGTCGAAAGTGCTATCCTACAACGAGGTTAGCGTGCATGGTCGATAATCCCAAGCCAAGACACGCACAGCTACAGGGAACTTGGAAATCATGATGGATGGCGTTGAGTCATTCGGTCGTCTAGGGAGGCGCTGCCAGAGTTCTTCGGTAACGAAAGGCATGAAGGGGTGTAAGAGTCGCAGTCCATGGTCCAGACATGTGTAGAGAGTCTGCTGGGCCGACAAGCGGACGGACGCAGGAGCCGCCTCATCAGTCATGGGTTTCATGACCTCCTACAAGAGAATCAATAGAAGTTTCAGTCGATGGGGAAAAGGAACCCACAATGTAAACGTCGCAAAGCTCGTACAGCCAGAAATTATATGCAACGGACGTCGCATTCATGAAATTACGTTCCGCCAGCTGTCTGTTGATCTCGGTCGCGGCGATGTTGAGCTTGTGTAGAATCCACCGCTCTACGAGACTTTCGTTGCCAGTCAACTATCCAGGACTAATCAGCGATAGAAGTAACAACACAACGTGTGTACTTACTGTAGCCGAACTTTCAGGAACGAATGCCTCATCAAGTTTCAGCATCGCGAACTTCGTGGCATTGAAGATCTTGTTGCAGAATTTGCGGTAGCCTTCTACTCGAAGAATTTCGAGATTGATGTCGCGCCCTAGGCCCTGTCAGTAAATAATCACAACACGAGCACATCCCATACCTCCGCCGGAATAGGCGCACAGTGCAAATCGCAGAGCATCCGTACCGCACTGGGGGATTCCTTTCGGGAAATCTTTCTTCTGACCCGCCTTGGCCTTCACAATTTCGCGCTCGTCAAGATTACCCTCAGAGAGCTTCTCATGCAGAGCCTCTAGCGACACGCCTTGGATAACATCCAGCGGATCAATGACGTTTCCCAAGGACTTGCTCATCTTCCGTCCGTGCGCATCTCGAATCATGGCATGACAGTAGACCTCCTTGAAAGGAACTTTGCCGGTGAGCTTGATACCGAGCATGACCATGCGGGCAACCCAGAAGAAAAGGATGTCCCATCCAGTCTCGAGCAATGACGCTGGGTAGAATCGGTCGAAGTCGGGTGTCTGTAGACGGGAATCAATGGCAGAAACGGCGTCGCTCCAAGTAAGACACTTACCTTGTCCGGCCAGCCCATGATGGAGAACGGCCACAAGCCCGAAGAGAACCAGGTGTCGAGAACATCCTCATCCTGCTCTAGAGTGAACGAAGCGCCAGCAGCGAGGACCTTAGCGCGCTCGGTAGCCTCTTCCAAGTTCCGTCCAACAACCCAGGACTTCGCATCGGACCTCTATGAACCATGAGAACGGGAGTTCAATAGTTCCATGCGGCGAGCTCACATCTTGCTCTTGTCCCTCAATGGAGACAAAGTAGGCAGGGCAACGGTGACCCCACCACAGCTGCCGAGAGATACACCAGTCTTCAATGCCATCGAGCCACCGATACCATTCGTTTTCTGACTGTTTCGGCGCGATGTGCAGTTCGCCAGCTCTCGTGCGCTAAATGGATATGAGTGGATGTTCAGACGTTCGAAGACAAGAGTTATCGCTAACTTTTATGGCTTCCTCAGCAAGAGGTTTGCAATCAACCCACCACTGAGGCTTGAGAATAGGTTCAATCACGTCGCCCGATTTGCTGTCTGGACGTGAGAAATCGTTTGAAGGAAGAACGGGAAAAAAACATACTTGCAGATAGGTATTGACATAGGGTTATCCTTCGTCTCGATGTAAAGCCCAGCATCCTGTAGCGCCTTGACGACCGCTACGCGCGCGTGGAAGCGCTTCATGCCCTGATGGAGGGTTCAGTCATCATTCTGGATGCAAAGGATAGGATATACCTGGAACTTCTCACCAGCGTTGGCATTGAAAGTTCCGTCGTCGTTGAGAATGTTTATGAACTCGAGCTTGTGTCTGGTGCCGACTTCGTAGTCATTTGGATCATGCGCTGGAGTAATCTTCACTGCTCCAGTCCCAAATTCCATGTCTACCATAGTATCCTGGATGATAGGTATCCGACGATCGATGAACGGATGTAACGCGAATTTTCCATGAAGGTGAGCGTAGCGCTTGTCGTCGGGATGGACAGCTATGGCGGTATCGCCCAGCATAGTTTCGGGACGGGTCGTGGCCACGATGAGTTTTTCGTCCGAGCCTTCTACCGGATAGGCGAAGGATGTTATGACTCCAAACTCGAACTTCTCCTTGATATCGTATCCAGGTACGTTCAACATCGTCCGTCCAGTGAGTTCTTTTTGATCAACCTGGCACAGAGTCAGGCAAGCTGCCTATGAGGAACAGAAGACTCGCGCGCACTTCGAGATTGGACAGCGTGGTGTTCATTTGGACACACCAATTGACGAGACGATTGGCACGGTAGATGACGCCGTCTTCGTGAAGCCGGCAGAAGTTTTCAATGACTGCTTTCGACATGGGCTCGCTCATTGTGAATGCAACGCGGCTCCAGTCGTAGCTTCCACCTAGCCTATGCTGCTGTTCTGTAATTCGGGCTTGGTAGCTGGAGACAATGAGAAAGCAGTCAAGGCTGCACGAGACGCGCTCACTCGTTCTTCCAGTCCATCACGGTCTCCAGAAAGCGCTCGCGTCCCAGATCATGGCGCGTCTGACCTGTCGACTTGTACAGGCGCTTCTCGACAACAGATTGGGTGGATATGCCAGCATGATCAAACCCGGGCGCGAAGAGGGTGGTTTTGCCGAGCATACGATTCCATCGAATGAGGGCGTCCTGGATAGCGGTTGTAAGAGCGTGTCCGATGTGAAGGGTACCAGTGACATTCGGCGGCGGAGCAGGAATAACAAAGGTCTCCTCGGATTTACTGCCGGAGGTTGCTTGGGGTAAAAAGTAGCCTTGGGCGCTCCACCAGTCGTACCACGCCGATTCAACGGCAATGGGATTGTATCCCGCAGCCATGGGTTGAGATAGATCTGGATCCTATCAGCAACAGTGATTCCATAGAGCATTGACACGCACCTTTTTTCTCGCCTTTCGGTGTTGCGTTCACAAACGGAGCCTCTTCCTCTTTCTTTTCCTTCTCTACTTTGGCCTTCTTCTCCGCTCCAGGCTTTACAACATTCTTCAGCGCTTTCGCAGCCAACTTGGCTTCCTTCTCTAATCGTTTGGCCTCTTTCTTGGCTGCAGTCTTTGTACTGGGGACATCGGCGGGGGTTTCGGGTGTAGCAGGCGTGGGCGGAGTAGACATGGTCGACAACAACAACGGCGACGGCAGGCGGCGATGGGAGAGGATAAGTCGCAAGAATCGATGTCGCCCAAGCATCCGATTTTGGGAATCACGATCAGAGTGCTTATGACTCGTGTCGTATCACGCGCTTTCATGCTGTTGTGACCCTTACTACTTTTGTAGTATACGGTCGCGCTTGCGGTCGCGTACAGATCTGACAGTTCGCACTTGACGAAGACACTTTACAACTCTTAGATTACACAGGTATTCAGCCATTGAAGGAGTTGTTCCAATTGCTGCCCCACCACTTCTTGATCCTCTCCGCACCATGCTCGTTGTACTCCGCCAGTGACATTCCAGTACTCGCGAATTCCTCCGACAAACTGAACGCAGCCATCCCTTTCCAGGCATCGAGTACTGGGTCTGCAGCCCTACTGATGTTGATGGCCATGTCGGCAGGAAGGATAGGGCGAAGCGTATTGTGAAGTCTGGGTATCAGGCCGGGGAATTGCGAAGGCGAACCCGTTAGGAAGATGTTCTATGTAATCATCGTTGAACGAGTTGCGCACGGTTGGCGTACGCTGTTCTGGGACTCACCTTGACCAGCCGCTCTTTCTCGACGTCAGGAAACCTTGACAGTACATTTTGGATGACCTCCCCTATGCCGGCTGAGTCGACACCTGCGATGCCGGGTGAGAACCACGCTTCGCAGACCCTCCATCGTTCCGTGTTGAGATGTATTCGTGTGCCGCCTGTTGGGAGTCAGTAATCAAGAAGAGGACATGCTGTCGACAGTGATCACCTTCTACATCACCCTCCTCGTAACGAGGCTTGAAGGCGTCCAACAGAGCAGAGCGCTGCGCTGTAAGCGAGGCATGCGTCTCGCGTAGCGTAAAGGTAGGATCGTGTGTCAAGAGCTTTTGCTCAATCATTTGCAACTGGATCAGGTCCTCTTCTTCTTCGTCGGATGGTGCCGCGGTGTTCTGTGGCGGAGTCGTAAGTGCACATGTCTCGCCCGCCGAAACAAAACAGGAGACACACGATCTTGCGATAGATGGCCCAGTCGGCATCATCTGCACCAAATGTATCTTCTGTAAAATCAATCAGTATGGACATAGCTCTGAACGGCGAAGAATTGCGGACCGCCTCCCGTCTTTCGTTTCTTCTTTGACATCCTATCATCGGAAGCCAAGTTGGCAATATTTTTCATCCTGGCTTGAGCTGCTGCACTCTTCCGATCTGTGAGAGCCACTTTGCGCCGAGCCCTATCCCGAATGCGGTTCATGATGGCCTTGATGCTCAGCTTGAGCATTGCTCGAGATTTGAAGCATCGTTAGACTGACCTCTTGCTCTTGCCTGAGTTTACGTGACCAACCGCCCAAATCCGACTCGCGTTCTTCTGTTTCTTTCTGCTCCTCCTTCAACTTTTCCTCTCGTTCCCGCTCTTTTTCTTTTCGCGCCCTCGCACGAGCCTCAAAGCCAGCCTTCATGAGCTTCTGCTTCTTCTTTTCTTTCAGGCCGTCGTCATCCAGCTGTTCGTCGTACATTAGTAGTGAACATGCGAGCACATGATTGTACAAACATCAGCATCGGGAATATCCACTAGTGGAAAGGCGGGCTCCTCCTGGTATGTGTGTCAATATGTTGGGCAATAGTCCTCGTCATGGTGAAAGTACCAGATTGTCGTCACCCTCAGCCGCTTCTTTCTTACGCGCCTTCTTCAAGTCGAGTTCCAGTTTCTTGATGGTTTCGTCCAATTCTTGGTCATTATCAAAACCCTCGTCTCCCAACTTGACCTGAATGCACCGAGATGAGCAACGCGGAGTGTCAATAACGAGATAAATACCATCCAATCCTTCTTCCCTTCGTCTCCCCGAGACTCCCGGAAGGTTAGCAAATGTTGTAAGTCGTTCTCTTTCTGAACAAGCTGAGAGCGACTTGAGCATGATCGCAAGTAACAACACCGCAAGAGCGCACCTTTTCCATTCGGGTCTTGGCGGCCAGCTCTTGCAGCTTCCGACCTTGCTCTTTTCGCTTCTCGGCAATCCGGGCCAACTCTTCCTCGGTCTTTTCTTCTGTGGCGGGAAGAGTGTAGGGAAACTGAACCACGACACCAGAGGAGCGAAGTTTCAACGGGTCCTTCAGTGTTCGCAGGAGCTCTTGGTAGTCCGGTGCGACGTCGCAGAATCTCTGGAGCATCCACTGGGATATAAGAGGTGAGCAAGTACATAGAAAGTAGGTATGATTGCTCACATTTGCCTGCGCGGAAGTGACACGCGTCGGAAAGTTCGCGTACTTCAATTGTATCAGTTTCAACAAGTAGTCAGATGCTTGTGCAGTGCCCCATGGTATCCTGTCCAACCAGGGCCTGTGAGTATATATCCCGCGGGAAGCATCGCTCCCACCTCTTGGCATTACTCAAGATGCCTTTACCGTTCAAGATGGGCATTATAGAGGTTGAGGCGGTATTGAACGAGACACATATACCATCAGAAGTGAATGGAGACTGGCGTCGCGCGTTATTGTTCTGATAGAAGGACATGATACCGTCGACACAGTAGGACAGAGATGGTACAGAATATTGCTCGAACATTAACTCAGAAGTCACTACGCGAGTTTGAGTACGTGTTTCTAGTGGTACGGAGCACAGACATACATGCCCTCGAATGTAAGGGAGTGCTGAGCCGTTCCGTCATGAGGATTGGGTGGTCGACAGTAGGAGTATCGATCCCAAGGTTTACAAACGCGTAGTCCAATGCATTTTCCTACGCTTTCGTGTCAAAATCATTCCAACACAAGCCGACAGATGCGCTTGGTACCAGGGCATCAAAGTTGAGAAGGACGTCGCCCTCCCAGGCCGACCTGCTCTGCGCTTTGGCGCCACTCTCAACTTCGATGGCTTCCCCGAAGAGTACGAGGGGTCTGTTGCTGCGACGGTCCTTGTACTTGGAGATGGCGTTGAGACCGGAGCGCGGTGTTGTCGAGGTTGCGAAGCCCCATCGAAGGTTGGTGGCGCCGTTGTCAATGATGAGCGGGGTGTGTCGGTCGCGATGGTCGTCGTAAGAGTCGGGCGGGGGTGGTAGAGTGGGCGGCGTGTGCGTCGGCACGGGTATCGCTGGCGGCCAGTCATCAACGAGCATGTCGTCGTCGGCGTTCATGGTGGCCGTCGAGTGTTACGAAGGCAAACAGTGGCATACAGGGCTGCTTCATTCTAGAAACCAGTGCTCAAACTTTCGCAGCATTACCTCTTCCTGCACGCTCCTCACCGTCGCCCGCCATGGCGGAGAACATCTACAGCAAGGGCACCAGGGTGTGGTTTGAAGACAAAGACCAGGCATGGATATCCGCCGAAGTCTCGGCGCTCACCAGGACCGACGACAACGTCAAGATCGTCTTTACTGACGAGCGCGGCAAGGTGCGCCTGCTGCCCTTTGCTCGCCTTGCAGCAAGCTCACCACTGCCATGTGCAGGAAATTACTGTCAATACCACGGTGAAGGCTATCAAAGACGGCGCGGACAGCCTTCCGCCTCTACGAAACCCTCCCTTGTTGGAGACGGCCGACGACTTGGCGACGCTTTCCCATCTTAACGAACCCTCTGGTCAGCGCCTCGTTCTTTGCCTATGCAGTCTCCTTACATTGCCCACAGTGCTCCATACGATCCGGAATCGCTATGCACAACACAGCATATACACATACAGCGGCATCGTGCTCATTGCTGTCAATCCTTTCCAACGCGTCACTCTTTATGGACCCGAAATCATTCAAGCGTACAGTGGCCGTCGCCGGGGTGACTTGGAGCCCCATCTATTCGCCATCGCCGAGGACGCGTACACCGCAATGAGAAAGGAGGGTATGGGGCAGACAATCATTGTGTCTGGGGAGAGGTACGTGCTCTTTGCCATATCCTCGCGTCTTTCTAACGTTGTACAGCGGTGCCGGCAAGACAGAATCTGTGCGTCTTCTCTGCCATACAAATTCCCTCAGCTAAACATTTGCTTCAGGCCAAATTCATCATGCGGTATCTGGCATCAGTCAACCCCCCTGACGCTCCCTCGAAAGGGAAGACAAAGTTCTCCCTCGACGAATCAAGCGAGATAGAGCGCCAAATTCTCGCGACGAATCCTATTCTCGAAGCCTTCGGCAATGCGAAGACAACCCGAAACGACAACTCCTCGCGTTTTGGCAAATACATCCAGGTCACACTGCCCCACCATCAATCATTCATCCTCTCACTCTTGATCAGATTCTCTTTGACGGCAAACAAGAAATTGTCGGTGCTCGAATCCGAACCTATCTCCTTGAGCGCTCTCGAATCGTGTTCCAACCCCTCACCGAGCGCAACTATCACATCTTCTATCAGCTCTGTTCTGGCGCACCTCTAAAGGAAAGAAAGGACCTGGGCTTGGACACGGATACCTCCAAATTCGAATATCTCAGGCAGGGCGGACCTTCCTCGACGCCAATCAACGGCGTCGACGACACGGAAGAGTTCAGAGCGACGCAACAGGCTCTTTCCACTGTCGGAATCAGTGTCGAGAAGCAATGGGCCGTGTTCCGACTCCTCTCGTCCCTCCTCCATCTTGGAAACGTGAAAATCACCCAGTCTCGCACGGACGCGATGATTGACGAGGCTGATCCTTCTTTGATCCTTGCCACGCGTTTCCTCGGCGTAAACCTCGCGGATTTCAAGAAATGGACGGTCAAGAAACAGATCATTACTCGCTCGGAGAAGATCGTTTCTTCACTGAACGCTGCCCAAGCCACAGTGGTGCGCGACAGTGTTGCCAAATTCGTTTATGCTTGCATGTTCGAGTGGTTGGTGGCCATTGTCAATGAGAGTTTAGCTGGCGAGAATGGCGACGCAGCAGAACGGGCGGAGATGTTCATTGGCGTTTTGGATATTTATGGATTTGAGCATTTTCAAAAGGTCTTCCACTTCTTGCTTAAACTCTACGCACACACTCAACTCCTATCAGAACTCTTTCGAGCAATTCAGTATCAACTATGCGAACGAGAAATTGCAACAAGAGGTGTGCATCAAACCGATTTAGTTATATGCCACTCATGTCATTTCGAAGTTCAACTCGCACGTCTTCAAATTGGAACAAGAAGAATACGTCAAAGAGGAGATCAACTGGACGTTCATCGACTTCTCCGACAATCAGCCCTGTATCGACGTTATTGAAGGGAAGCTTGGCGTTCTTGCTCTTCTCGACGAGGAGTCTCGGCTACCCTCCGGTAGCGACGCATCGTTCCTCCAGAAACTTCACAATCAATTGGGCAAACCGGAATACAAGAAGGTCTTCAAGAAGCCACGTTTTGGAAATACTGCATTCACCATCGCCCACTACGCTCTCGATGTCACTTATGAAGCCGAGGGTTTCTTGGAAAAGAACCGGGATACCGTACCGGACGAACAGATGGCGCTTCTGGCATCAACCAAGAATCCTTTCTTGAAGGAGGTTCTGGACGCCGCCTTACTCTCGACCAAGTCGACAGACGCTCCCAATCCCAATTCTCCTGCCGTCTCAGATTCGGGCAGCGCTGGTTCTCGCCGCTCCTCTGTGATCCCGGATCCCGGTCGTCAATCCTGGATTGCTACGCCGACCTCTTCCGCTCCGTCTGGGGGGCCAAAGCGAGGTGGTGCAGGTGGCATCAAGAAACCTACTCAGGGATCGATCTTCAAAGCATCCCTCATCACTTTGATGGAAACTCTGAGCGTCACCAATGTCCATTACATTCGCTGCATCAAGCCGAACGAGCAGAAGAAGCCGTGGGAGTTCACCCCCCAGCAGGTACTGGGTCAACTGCGGGCTTGCGGTGTTCTTGAGACCATTCGTATCAGTTGCGCTGGGTATCCGACGCGATGGACATATGAAGAGTTCGCGGAGAGGTAGCTCAAACAGCGTCCTCACATGCCCCTCTTCTTACGTTTCCTTCCAGGTACTACATGCTAGTTCCGTCAACGATCTGGCAACCACTCATTCAGTCCATGGATCTGCGCAAGCTGTGTACAAGCATCCTCCAGAAAACAATCGAGGACACAGACAAGTACCAGAATGGTCTAACCAAAATCTTCTTTCGCGCGGGAATGCTTGCCGCTCTGGAATCGATGCGGTCGGACAGGCTGAACGCGATGGTCACTGTGGTGCAGAAGAATATGCGGAGGCGGATGGCAGTCAAACGCTATCAGAATCTGCGTCAAGCCACTATCAAGATCCAGACGTGGTGGCGCTGCGTCATGGCCAGGAAACTCGTGCAGTCAATACGCCGCGAAGTGGCGGCCAAGCGTTTCCAGACCGCAGCTCGCCGTTACGTGCAGAGAAAGCAGTTCTTGGATATCAAGCGGGGAGTGACGCTGTTCCAGAGTCGTGAGTATTTTCTATGATAGTTGTAGAACAACCCTGACGGTCTGCAGGTGTACGAGGTGCTCAAGCACGAAGGAACTTCCGGGAATCAAAGAGCACTCAAGCAGCCGTTCTCCTACAAAGTCTTCTTCGCGGCGTGTGAGTGTGGTCCATTTGTGTTTTATTGACTTATGGAAACTGACAATCTCTCAGCTCTACTCGAAAACATTTCCGTGCGGACGTCAAGCATGTTATATATCTGCAATCTTGCCTCCGTCGCCGACTTGCACGTAAGGAGCTGAAGACCTTGAAGGCAGAGGCACGATCGGTTTCCAAATTCAAGGAGATCTCTTACAAGCTTGAAAACAAAGTCGTCGAACTCACGCAGAATCTCCAATCACGCACGGAAGAGAAGCGGGCTTTGCAGCGTAAGCTCACCGAGTTGGAACAGCAACTGCAGCAATACATCACGCGTCACGAGGAAGCGGATGCGCGTGCCAAGGCATTGCAGTCTTCTCTGCAGGCGGCCGAAGCGGAGATGTCTCAGCGGGACGCGCTCGTCCAGGCGAAGGCGCAGGTCGAGCAGAGGCTTGAAGAAGCGTTGGCTAAGGCTGCGGAGAAGGAGGAGTTGATTCAGAAGCTTCACAATGACATCAGTCGTCAGGCAGAGCAGCTGGAGCACCACCAGCGGACGATCGATAGCACTCCTGTTCGCACTCAAGAAGACACGTCGGTCATCGTCACCCTCAAGAGCGAGGTGGCCGCTCTTCGCGAACAGCTCAACCGTTCCAACGCTCTCCATACTTTGACCAGAGGAGCCCGAGAGCCACCACTCTCTCCCACGTTTGCACCTAACCTTCGTGCTGCTGAGCCCGCTGCCGCTGTGAATGGTGTTGCCCCCCGGCATCAGCGACGACACAGCTCGGCAGGCGTTTATGCCCTTCCGCCCTCCGACAATCGCACGTCCGCCGACGAAAGCATGTTTGACGTTCGTCGGGACCATGCACTCAATCCACGTGCGGTCTCCGTCGCTTTCAATGGCGAGGATAATTATCTGCGCCATCGCACCAACGGAATACTACCAGACATTCGGGATTACGAGGATCCCGCCGAGGAGAAGATCAAATTGATGCAGGACAACAAGCGCCTCGAAGAGGATGTGTTCGACGGCCTCGTTCGTGGTCTGAAGATTCCGGCTCCGAGTCTGACGAATCCATCTGCGGTCAAAGAGATTCTGTTCCCGGCCAATCTCATCAGTCTTATCACCAACGAGATGTGGAAGTACGGCTTGATCCAGGAGAGCGAGCGGTTCTTGGCGAATGTGATGCAAACCATACAGACCCATGTCATGGTAAGGAATCATAGCTCAAGTCGACGCCGTTTTGACCATGTTTCTGCAGTCTTTCACAGGGGAGGACGCGATTGTACCCGGCATTTTCTGGCTCTCCAACGTCCACGAGATGTTATCCTTCATCTGTGTAGCAGAGGGAGATATGCTCCAGGGCATCGGTCCAGGAGAAGAGAACTCTGTTCGTCCCTTTGACTGGAACGATTACGAGCGACTGGTCTCTGTCGTCAAACATGACTTGGATAGTCTCGAGTACAACATCTATCACACTTGGATGCTGGAGACGAAGAAGAAGCTATCAAAGATGGTGATCCCTGCCCTCATAGAGAGCCAATCATTACCCGGTTTCACGACGAGCGATGGTGGCGGACGTCTCTTCAACAGACTCCTGAACTCGAATAGCCATCCGGCCTACAGCATGGACGACATTTTGAACCTCTTGAACAAGGTGTGGAAGAGCCTGAAGAGCTACTACATGGAGGAGTCCGTAGTTCAGCAGGTGGTGACCGAGCTTCTGAAACTCATCGGCGTCACGAGCTTTAACGATCTTCTCATGCGAAGAAACTTCTCGTCATGGAAGCGAGGTAGGCCGTACTTTCCGATAAACTACAACGCGTTCTCAGAATTGCTCCAGCGATGCAAATCCAGTATAACATCACACGAATTGAAGAATGGTGCAAATCGCATGACATGCCGGAGGGAACGTTGCAACTAGAGCACTTGATGCAGGCCACCAAGCTGCTCCAGCTGAAAAAGGTACTTTCTTGATCTATACACCCGTCGTCATCGTGGCTAACGGAGACAAATTAGGCTTCTGCAGCCGACATAGAGATTATATATGATGTCTGCTGGATGCTGAGTCCTATGCAAATTCAACGAATGTGCACGAACTATTATGTTGCTGACTACGAGGTAAGCCCAATATGAGCACGACCGCGCATCTCCATCTAAAGGCACTCCAGAACCCTATATCCCCTGAAATCCTCCGCGTTGTGGCGTCTAGGGTACAGGCGAATGACCGTAACGACCACCTACTTTTATCACCAGAGACGGAGGAGGTGGGACCATACGAACTGCCGCTGCCGCGTGAGGTTTCTGGGCTGGAGACATACGTACCGGCATATCTGAATGTGTCACATTTGCGCCGTCTGGCAGCTTTGGTTTCATAGTTTTCGTTCTGTATTCACTAATCATACCTCGCTTTGCTGGATCACTCTCAATGATTCTATTGGCATCGAACCAATCTTGGTGATGTCTATCGCTCGACGGAGTGTACGATGTTTGCTTTGAGATGAGCTTTCAACGTTGGGGGGAAGTGCTACATATAAGATGTGTATGACTGTCGAATGCTAAAAGATTACATGGTCACAAAAGCTGTGCCTACGCCCATTCTTGGTATTTCGAATCACAGTGGTCAAGGTGCCCAAGCCGTTGGACGCAGTTTCGAATAGACTGTCGGTGCTCGGATCGACGGCGTCGAGGACGCCAATTCTAGTAGTGTTGAGCGACGATTGACGTGCGCCACATGCGAAACCAAACTACAGTCCGCGCACCTGCGCTGATCCGCGGTCACCCTCTGACTTTGTATGGGGTTTTCTCCACCGTCAACTCGTTTTGCTTGAACTTGATCAGCACGAACTCAGGACGTGGACTCGCCTGTTGGACGTTGCTGGCTCTGATGACTGGCATTGTATCATATGTCAATTCTATGACTGGTTGTACAGAGGACTCATTTCGAATACTTAGTGCTCCATTATCAATTCCTTAGCCATCTCTGACCGAATCTTGATATCGACGTGGAAAGGCTCGTTGTGCCTGCACAGCCATGAGTTTATGACTATCAAGCCCGTACCAAACTCACGCAATGACGCCGTCAGTCCGCGAAATGGAATATGCTTCGCCCTTTCTCGGTTGAATCTCAAACGACGCCAATGTGGACACGACGATGATGAACATGGTCTGCTCGGCGAGCGCGTTTCCGGGACATAACCTGGTGTATAGGTTGACTCGACTCAGAACGTGAGGGCAGGTGCACACCTTCGACCATATCCGAATACCGTTTTGCGTGGATCCGGCTGGGGATCGGGACCCAAGAAGCGTTCGGGTCTGAACAGTTCGGGTTCAGGATATGAATCTGGGTCGAACGATATAGCCCTAGGACGCATTACAGACGAGAAAGAGATAGGCAACTTGTCGCACCCACCCGATGTTTGCAAACGCAATCATGTTCTTCTTGATGGTCAGGCCCTCATAAGTCTCATCATCTGTGAAACGATGCGGCAAGCCAAGCGGTGTGATGGCGCTCCACCGCAAGAGCTCCCAAAGCAGCGCTTCGACGTATGGCAGGGCGCTCTTGTCTGCAAAGGTGGGTAACCTGTTTTGCATCTCGCATACGGTGTCGATCTCCACTTGGGCTTTCTTCTGGACAGATGGGTGCATGACCATCGCAAGGAAGAAGGAAGAGATGCCTGACGACATCTGGAGCCAGTCAGTCCTAAAGACTTGAAGCAGTCGCGTTTACTCACAGTGTGCAGTCCGGCACCACTTCAAGAAGTCACCGTTAGATATCTCGTACAGACGATGAGGTCTGGTCCTCACTAGAGGTCCCCCATTGTGAACATGATAAACTCTTCTTCCTCCGTCGTTCTTGGCTCCTCCAGAAAGGATGCGACGAGACTCTTCTTGTGAGTGCCTTCTTTCTGGATCGATGGTCTTCAATCAGGGTGTCTGTGCTGCGAGGTAGAAGGTTACAGACCATCTGTTGCTTGATGGACAGGAAGGGCTTTTCGAACGCGCTTCGCGCATGAGACCGACAAAGTTCGCCAAATCTTTTGAAGTAGGCTCCAGGGAACCATGTGGGGATGTGCTTCACTGCAGCGCCAAGCATGAGCAGATTTCTCATGAGATGAACTGGAGCTTACTAGCGGGTATGAGATCTACAAGCCATCGTCCAGGTTTTGCTGCCTCTGAGAATCGCTGCATCACGCCGCTCGATGCCTCAATATACGGGTCGTCGTAGTCGCTAGAGGTGTGTCCATCTGAGATAACGCAGTCAGTGGTTCTGAAATGACATGGGCTACGCCATCAATACATACAAGTTATGAGAAGAATGCACGAGCCTACAATCCTGGAGAGGACTCAGTTGATGCTGGTGATGGACATAGCATTCGGAGGGCCGCTAATCACCATTTGCAGTGCTCCTCGAAATCCTCAGGATCGTACAGTAGCTTCCTCAGAAACCGCACAGTCTGTTCTTCCTGGGCAGATGCGTAGCCCCGCGCGTGCTGGGGTCCAATGGCACCATGTAGATAGTTACGCCCTGCACGGTGTCGTTCGTTATTTTGAAGGAGTGCCAGAAACCGATCGTAGCCCGACCTGGCATGAATGTATGACGGTCTCGTCGCAAGGAAAAGAATTAACAAGCACCCACACCTCGGCAGCCATTGTGAAGGCTGGTCGCCCCGCCGACGTCTCGCCCTTGGTGCCCAGAATCTCCATGGCTGCCCTTTGAGAGTTGAGGACTACGATTCCTTGGGCAAACGCGGAAAGGTAGACGACGTCGCCATGTTTCTAGGGTGGCTGAGTTTCCTAAGTCCAAGTTGACCAGCAAAGTACACTCACAGCACGTAGTTTAGCAAAATTCTCGCTGGCCTTCGAGCGGGGCATATCGAGAACATTGCCAAGTAAAGGGTACGCTCGAGGCCCTGGAAGATTATGGGACTTTCGCGACCATCTCAGAAGCAATAGAACGAGGAATAGACCTGCGAAGACAGCTAGGGGAGCCATGGCGGGCCAGGGATCTCAATGATAGTTCAATCATCTCATCAGCTCATGTAATATATGCACATGCACTGAACATCATTCTACTTGAGGATAGATAGATAATGGAGGAAAGAGGGCTAAGTGCCGAACCGAGTGACAGGGACAGAGGCAACGCGTGATTCGCTGTATTCTCACTCGGACGTAAGTACTTCGACAAGTATATTTCTACGTGATGAGCAAAGATCGCATCTCTACCGGCCAGAACGAATGATATCAGCGGCCTGTTAGATACGCCCTCATCAGAAACGCAGTGATTTCGCCAAAGATTGATAGCGACATACCTTTTCGCCGATGGCATAGATTGTAGCCTGCAGATGTGCGCCCACAATCAATGGTATGACACTAGCATCGACGATGCGCAGGTTGGTTGTTCCGTAGACTCTGAGATTGGCATCGACGACGCCTGTAACAGTGCGAGTTTTAGCTACCTTCAATGTGTTGCCAGGATGACAGCGTACCTCCGAGATCTCGAGATGCCATGGCTGCAGTCCCCGCCAAATGGTCACCGGTCTGGGATGCCATCAATATACTTGCTCAAGAGTTATCAGGAATACTGACAATGAAGGATGAAGTCACGAAGCTATGTATGAACACTCAGCGCTGCGAGCCTGGTAACAGACCAGTACTACTCACCTCTCGAGACTCGCCCCGCTTCCCGTCGAATCAGGTGGTGGAAATTGCTGCTCCACCAACAGACTTGCAATGGGATCGTGCTTAGAAACTTCTACTCCTATACTTGCAAAAGTGCTGAGTGACTGGAGGTCTGCGCATTGAGCGAGTGTTACTCGACGACGTTCCATTCGATTCTCAAGGAAATACGTACCAAAGTCGAATGCAAGATACTTGGGATCGATCACAGGCCTTGCGAGAGGATCAGTGTCGTTGATGTGCTGTCACTAGCACGTTAGCCTCGCATGTCTGTACTCGCTAATCAACACTGACGATAGTGCCTCTGCTGAGAGGATGCTAAACGCTCAAGTAAGCCTTTGGGTCTGCCTACAATAGTTCACCTACCATTAAGCCAGAGATTAGGGACATATAATTCGTGTTGTTCGCCGGGTTGATCAATCCATTCGACTGCGTGATAAATTCGGCTTGGGGTACAGAGCCGTCTTCGAGCCATTCCAGTTGGACCTGGTACTGAGCGCGTTGAAGTGGCGTTAACCCGTTCGTCACAAGTGTTGCCTTCAGCTCCTTCACAAGGTTCTGGACATCCTGTGGCGGGAAAACGGAATGATTTGAATTCAAGAAAATCAGGTTGGAGTTCCGAGTATTGAGAAAACCCGTATGATTCGTCTCACTAGTTATGTCTCTCAGCTTTGGGTTCAACAAGCGTGTAAAGAACACTTACTACAGGGCGGTCTGCTCTTCCAGGAAGGTAGCATTGTATCGCAGTTTGTCTAGAGAACGATGCCATGAGCTCAATGGGCGAGTTGTGGCGCCTACACGAACCGAAGGTTGTGATATTGGGTAGTGCAACCCACTGGGCTATCGTATAGATGTGGTCCTGAAAAATGGACTAGTAAGTCAACCAGTCACAGACTACTATCGAGGGTCTGACCTGGAGGTTCGCTCCAACGCCAGGAAGATCAACAAGCGTCTTGATCCCAAGGCCAGACAATATCGTCTTGTCTCCTATACCTATTTGCGGTCATGAGCACTCAGGCTCGAAGCACCAATCAGCTTATCGAAGGCGCACCAGAAAGCTCAAGCAACTGAGGCGTCTGAACTGTTCCTGCTGCGAGGATAACCTCCTTTGAAGTCCGTGCGTCGTAAGTGACCCCATTGGTGACAAATGAAACGCCGGTAGCTGCTAAACGTGCTCCAGAGCTTGAAAAGAGTATCTTGGAAGCCTGCCAAAGAAGGATACAGTTCAGCGTAGGCTCATGATGGTAACAGGTACGCACATGAGCGCCGGTAATGACATGAAGATTCGTTCTATTCGAGGCAGGACAATAATAGCCGCTTGCGCTATACGAACGCACTCCATTAACGACTGCGGTGCGCTCATTCCGCACACCAGAAGAGTTTCCGCCGACCTGCAACATTATTTTGAGTATCCATCGTCGTCAACGTCAGTGACGAAACTGACGGTATTGGGGTTCGTCGGAACACCGAGACTATTCCACGTTGACGCGAACGGTAGGGCCAAATCACCGTAGATGGTGTTGTAGGATGCCTGGAGTGTCATTCATTAGACGCTGTTCAGCGGGATTATGCAATACTAACATCTATTGGACCATTGAACCCATCATCGACCTTGAACTCTGCCTCAGCCTGGGCGTACGCGTTGGCCGATACCCCCGGAAACACGTCGTTGTCGGTAAGATCAATATTCTCTGACTTCACAAAGTAAGGGAGGAGATTCTCGAAGTTCCAATCACTGTCATCGGCGAAGAGCTGCCACGCGTCGTATTCTGTTTTCGACGCGCGGTCCCAGGCCAAGAGGTTAATTCCCGTGGAGCCGCCAAGCATTTTCCCACTGCAAGAATGAGAATTTTGCCCGGGCAAGGAGCGCCCAAAGCAAAGCTTACCGTGTTTCTTGTATAATGCGCCCACCCGCATAGGCCTGTGGAACTGTTTCGAAGAGCCAATCATAGGTGGCGTTCCCGAAAGCCCGCCCGCCGAAGCCTAGAGTGTCGTGAATAAAATTATAAGATGACTCTCTTGGAGAGGGTTAGTGCTCCCCCACCTGGCACGTCAATCAGGGGGTCATCCTTGTGAAATACTCCAGCCTCGATGAGCCCAACGTTGACACGAGCGTCTTCGGACAACCTGGATGCCACTGTCAGACCTCCAGCTCCAGAGCCTAGGAGTTGAATATCAATGAGCGCGATCATCGAATAAAACGTGTACTGCCAACTTGCCTATAACAATGTAGTCCAAGGGCAATTTTACAAATTGCGCTGCGGTCAGAGTTGGTATCTGACAGTCTATCGCGGCGGCGCTAGCGCAAAAGGAAGTGGTGGCGGCGGCAAGATATGCACCTGTGAGTGGGCGAGAAACGCGTCGCATGACTGATCAGGTTGGATGACAATGGTACAGCTAGAAAGTCCGAGTCCGCTATTCGAAGAATAGAATCCACGGTCACATTTTATATGGGGAAACTGCAGCTGTTTGAGATGCAGTTCGAAAGAGGTTATTGCATTGCCACCTATAGCAATCAGTGGAACCAAAAAAGACAGTCACTGAAATCAAGAACCTCGATTTCAAAACACACGTCTCATGAGAATCACTGGATCAAAATCAGACGAAGTTCGCGCGCATTCTATTGCGCGCACCAGGTGAAGACATCAAGCAATCTTCCGGGCTCCTTTTTTCTCGGCTGATTCCACGGAGATGGACTCGTGTGCCGCGATGGTGGGATTCAAGATGATGAATGACATGAGGAACGAATGCAACTCGATCAACTCTCACGGGTACCTTCATGGCCATCAACTGATGCATCATAGCCATCATATTCTCGCCAGATGCTCATACTTACAGATACTTACTCGCACTCCATGGCAGGACTTCTTTCGGCGCGTCCATCACAGCAAAGAGATTCCCGATGAACTTGCTTCTAATTGGGTCGCAGGCTTGATCTCAGCAACATGTCATGGGCGTATGTACGTGTGGCCGTCAATGACAGTCATCACAGAAGCCTGATGTTCGGACTGTTCTGCGGCACATAGAGCGGCGAGATTGAGTACATATGCGTAACGGACCTTTTTACGGCTCTTTCAGCCTTCCCAAGCGCAGCGCCTAGCATACGCAAGCTGACCGCAACTCCCACACACTCTTCCCAACGATGGGTACCGCAATGTCTATGTACAGTGCCAACTGGCCTCCGAAAGCGAAATGGACGGTGAACGACATCCCTGACTTGACCGGCAAGGTGATCATTGTCACTGGTAAGTCTCTATCGACACTGCAGCGAACCTGGTGGCCGAATGACGGCTTCAGGAGGAAACAGCGGCATAGGAAAGGAGACCGTCAAGGCTTTACTCTCGAAGAAGGCCAAGGTCTATATAGCGTCTCACGACAAAGCTCGTGTCGAGGCCACCGTACAAGAGCTCAAGTCTGTGACTGACAACGAGGCGCACTTCCTCGAGCTCGACCTCGCGAGCCTCAGCTCGGTCAAGGCTGCAGCACATGCGTTCCAAAAGCTCGAGGACAAACTTGATGTTCTCATCAACAATGCGTGCGTGCTCGTCTCCTTTGCTCTAAAAACTGATACCGAGGTCAATACACTCACAGAGGCGTAATGATCCCGGATCCCAAAGCACTCACTACTGAGGGCTATGACCTTCAATTCGGCGTGAACGTTGTTGGTGAGTGTATCTTCTTTTTTTCTTTGCTCCTTGTCTGATAGGCCATGATGCTTAGGACACTATTACTTCACCCGCCTTCTTATACCTCAACTCGAGGCAGCTGGCTCCTCCCGGATCGTTAACCTCTCCTCGCATGGACATATTCTTGCCAAAGGGATCAACTGGGACACCATCAAGGATGGGCCTGAACGCCAAAAAACAAAGCCATTGGATTTGTACAATCAGAGCAAGTTTGTAAGTCAAAGTCAACCCTTGCTCCGCTTCCGTCCACTGAACTCTCCACACAGGCCAATGTCGTTGTGTCCAACGAGTTTGCAAGACGGTTTGGGGACAAGGGAATTGTTTCAACGTCTGTTCATCCCGGTAGGTTGTGTACTTACTGGATATCCTTTGCCATGCTAACAGTGTCTCGTCGATAGGTTTGATTGTCACCAACCTGGGACGCACTATGTCTCCTACTGTCGTGAAGATAGTGGTAGGTGATCCCTCTCGTCGAATTCGACTCGCCCGACAATTTGTGGACAGGGTTACTTGTCGTACAACGCGGAACAGGGAGCCTTGACTTCCCTCTGGGCCGCAACTTCTCCGCAGGCAGCTGATGTGAACGGAAAGGTGACTACCAACATCACAGAGCTCTCAACTCAGACTAACGGTCTTCTCCTCATCAGTACCTCGTACCTTGGGCGCGAGTCGGTACAGCTCATGCCGGTACATCCGATCCGGAACTTGGAGCCAAGCTCTGGACTTGGCTGGAGGAGCAGACTAAAGATGTCAAGTAAGGCTGTAGTGTACATGATCACTGTGATATTATGTCTCTCGCCACCCGCGCGACTGCAAATCTTCGATCCAAATCCCTGATGGCGCGAGCGGCGTGAGTGACAGTAATTTTGGACGAGTCCCGGCCTATGACAAAGTCATTGTCCCACGAGCGATTGTCGTGTCCCACCAGTCTGATTGAAATTCACCGGCCAATGTACTGACACGGCGTGGACTACATAGTACTCAGGACTGGACGCTCCCTCGCTGTCACACAGAATGAATTACGACGTGCCTGATCGGTCTCTTTTTGTCACTTCTGGAACTTGCCGGTTCACCACGAGTACGTACGTACAGCCTGCGCTACGGTATTGTGAGGTATTGTGGCTTTCTCTCGCACACGCGGTACCCAGCAACTCGCACCAGTGTTCGAATACATGGTACTTTGCTGAATGTTTACACGTCGTTATGAGCCCGTTGAGAGGACGATACTTCCTCGTCGGCTGTTTCCCCACCCGCCGTCAGACCAGCGTCAGACTCGACTAATTGGTACGTGTGGGATGGGCTGCTTGACTCTTTCTGCTGACATATACCATACATGACAGGCTAATGAATTTCCGACCACGGATTGAACGCGCTCGATCGCTGATCTGCTGACTTCATGCCAATCTTTGATCAGGATCTGATGAATTCATTCGACCATGAAAACTCCTTATCACTCTGCACCGACTACAGGACTCAGTATACCGCGACCATGCTTACTATGACAGTTCTTGTCGCAGGCTTTCTTCTGTCCTTCGCCTTCTTTCTGAGATGTTGGCGCAAGCCTCGTTCGCTCCCTCCGGGACCTCGAGGCTACCCTATTATAGGAAACATACTCGATATGCCACCCGCTGCAACGCTCAGCCAGGATGTGGGCGCTATGTCTGCTGTGAGTCATCCGTTCACCGTTGCAGTGCGATGATTGGCAGCCGATTTCTCATACCCCGTCAATCTCAGATTTATGGAGACATGGTCTACCTCAACATTTTTTCACAACCTCTGCTGTTCCTCAACACCCATCGAGTCGCTTCTGAGATACTGGGGACCAAAGGAGACTCCTCAGCCGGAAGACCACATTTAGTTATGGCAACCGAACTGTTTGTCCCGATTTGCTCGTAGTCCCATGCTGAGCTCATTCGCTCTTGTAGCTCAGGTTACGACCGGTTTATGGCCATGATGCAGAACGGGGACAGACTGCGTGACGCGCGAAAATACCTTCAACGCGCAGTTGGGCCACACCACGCCAAGGACTACGCGTCAGCGCAACAAGAGCAAGTTCTGAGGTTCCTCAAGAAACTCGCGAAAGATCCGGACAATTACGAGGAGCATTCCAAGTGGTGAGTCGACATGCCCCTTTGAATCAGCCGTCCTCCTCTTATGAACACCTGTCCTTAGGATAGTCGGTGCTGCCAATCTGACCATAGCTTGTTCGTAATCACCCATTAGTGCCTGCCGTGCCCAAACTAAGAGCGCGTCCTAGACGGCTACGACGCTCAAGACACTCATGATCCTTGTATTGCAGCGCTAAGCGGAGTACTGGATCAGTTCGCCATCGCGGCGGCACCAGGAAAATGGCTTGTGGACTTTCTCCCGATCCGTAAGGAACCGCCACAGCTAACACAGATAACGCTTGACAATCTACACACAGTCAGACATCTTCCCAGTTGGTTTCCTGGCTCGGAGTACAGAAGACTAGCAACCTACTTTCGCGCGCATGCTCTGTCTTCGTCTGAGCTGCCTTACAACATGGTGAAGCAGCAGATGGTACGCTCATGTGTTCTTCTCCGTCGTTGTAGATTGTCCTTGTAACGCTGAATTAGAGGGATGGCGTCGCGAGGAAGAGTCTGATCGCATCGTTCCTCGAGGAGAACCGCCACCCGACGCAAGATGAAGAACATTTCATGATGTTTCTAATGGCAGATCTGTAGTAAGTCCATGAAGTTCTCCTTCCATGTACGTGCCTTAACATGATGCTACAGTGGAGGTGGCCTTCACTCGGTACGGAGCACGCCCGTGTTAGAACTTGTCTCTGACCTCTTGAGCTTCAGATGACCTCTCTGATGACCTCCTTTTTTCTGGCTATGACCACACACCAAGACGCACAAGCAAAGGCTCAAGCTGAGATTGACGCAATTTGCAATACACACGGCAGACTACCAGGCTTCAGTGACAAGGAATCATTACCTTATGTCGAAGCACTGGTCTTGGAAGTCTTACGATGGGGAGCGCCAATCCCACTGGGGATTCCTCACCGTTTCACCAAGGATGAGCTCTTTGAGGGCTACGTGATACCAAAGGGTACGCATGCCTTCGCCAACATTGGGTGAGCTCTAGCGCCCGTCTTCCGCTCACGATGACCTCACAAGTCATCCAATCTCAAGAGCAATGGCATTCGATCCCGCGTCTTACCCCGAACCAGAGCAATTCAGACCAGAACGATTCCTGGGTCCGAATCCACAGCTCGATCCGCGCAAGACGGTATTTGGATTTGGGCGACGGTATGCGCTCACTTTCTCCTTGATGGTGGAGTGCAGTTGGCTGAAGACTTGTCAGATCTTGCCCTGGTGTTGCTCTCGGCGAACAAACCATGTTCACCATAATCGTTTCTACACTTGCTGTTTTTAATATTGGACGTAGAAGGGGTGAGGTTTACTCCCTGTCACGCACTAGCGATGGTTTAATCAGGTAAGTCAATGCCGTTCTGCCAGTGGTCAAGACATCTTGACCAATGTGTTTCAGCCACAATGCACACTTTCAGTGTGATATTTGTGTCCGTTCGGAACAAGCCAGCGAGCTGATACGCGGATCTTGACCTCGATCTGTTGAACGGGATTGGTACGTGGTCCAGATTCCATAGCGATGCACGCGTTCTCAAACCTTACTCACCAATGCAGATCTATCAGATATCTCATGGGTGTCTTGGCGTGATTCTGTTTTGGGCCGCCGCTCAACTGCATGGTGATCGTGTATCGAATTGTTCGACAGACACGCCACACTGAGTTTGACATCATAACATAGTATCTCATAAGCGAACAGATGCAAAGAGATCATCTATTGATCCTCAATATCACTACCTTGTCTTTGTTGATATCAGTTGCGACCACGTCGCGGCCAACCCGTCGACAACATGGGAAAATGAAGATCAGCGCTCCATGCTGATCCTCCCAGTATTGTTTGGATTGTTCGGCGTCTGTCTTCTCAAGTCCATTCGTACTTCCCGTGAATCACGTGAATCACGATGGTCGGATATAGGTGACCTTTTGCGTCGAAAAGACGACTCCGATTGGTCTAATGTATATCTCCAACGTTTGCCCGGTTTGTTATATCTATTTGTGACACTGGTACCGGGTCCGAAAGCCCAAGTGAGCCCATCAGCTACCTGTGCTCGTTTCTGATCTTGATCCACAGTACTACAACCTGAGTCGAACATATGGGTGCGTAATTGAGGATAGGCTTCTAGGTCTCTGATGATCTACTTACCCGCCATCCTTTTCGGCATTTCTGTATTCCTGTGTAGTCGGCTAGGACTTACACAGCCAGTTCGAGGTGATAGGAACTCTCCGAGTCTAAGTAACGATCACGATGGAGAGCATAAATACCCCACGTCACAAAGCTACCATTCCAACGACAAGGAGCATCGCAATGGCCTACCATGTCCATACAACCATGCAATACACTTCGGTCACTGTGAAGACAGCCATTTGCGAGGCACTTGGTGCCTTGTTTACGTTGTTCCTCTTCACGAAATCAGACATCAAAACCACCCTCATACCCATTGTAGGTGCTTACTATTCTCAGTCTAGAGGACTCTGTACTAAAGCTTGTATGCTGCAGGCAATCGGTGGGGCAGTCGCTGCACCTGTCTGGTCATTCAGGAACTTTGTTGAAGAGTTCTTGTGGATCTGGCTCCACCTCCTACAGTTCACGACATCCAACCAATCTTGTACGCTGACCGCGGTAGCAGAGGACAGTGACAACAAGCCTGATCGTCCTATCCCATCAGGAAGAATGACTCTGCGTCAGACTCGCTTCCTGCGGTGGCTTCTTGTTCCGGTCTGCCTTGCAGTTTCTTGCCATTATTCATCGTCTGTGCTGGCAGCAAGTGTCGGCGTCATTGCCATTACCATCTGGTACAACGAGTTCAGTGGGAGCGGTGATCACTGGTTCATCAGAAATCTACTGAACGGTATTGGCTTTGGAGCTTTCCAGACTGGTGCCACACTTTTAGCCGGTACGTTCTGTGTCCCCATACCCATGCAGCGACAGCATCTGACAGATGCGAAGGCCATGATCGTACCCAGTTCAATGTGGTAGCTGCACGAGCCATCCTTCTTTCTATCGGCATATACGCCACTACCACGCATACGCAGGACTTCAAGGATGTTGAGGGCGATGTCAAATTCAATCGATCTACTGTACCTCTGGCGTATCCCCGCATTGCTCGGCCGAGTGTGCTGTTCGGGCTCGTGACCTGGTCCATTCTTCTCTCCTACATCTGGAACTTGGACCGTTTGATAACTGGTACCATGTGCGCACTCGCCATCTACGTTGGCGTGCGATTCAACACCCTGGATGGGAAGAGGAGCGACCAGGTCTCCTTCTACTGGTATAATGTAAGCATATGCACACAGAGAGCGGCTGAAATATGCTGACTGATCTCTGCCAGCTTTGGCTCTCCCTCGCGTATGGGCTGCCCGGGTGGTACCATGCTAGAACTTATCTGAGCACGGTCTGAATGAGGGAAGTCCCACGTAGATGTCTTTTGGTTGAAATTGATATCTGCATTGAAATAACCGTATCACTAGTCGAGATTGTTGAATTCTGCAGCTTAAATATGAATACATGTGTACTGTACACCTCAGTCAGCTAGGGCAGCATCGATCCAATCTTGCGCCTTTGGAGAGCGAAGCCGTACATCGCAATGAAAAGGTTTCGGATGCCTAGCCGCAAATGAGACATGAGGGGGTTGTAAGAGCGCCACACATACCTCGAAAACTTATCTCTGAACTCATACACAGGCGGGGAATCTGATGAAGGAGATATGTCGAAGATCGCTAGGACCGTGGAGACGGTGAGAAACATCATGGTATCAGCCAAGTCGATGCCCGGACAAATTCTGGTCACCAATCGTTAGATACTGACGTTCGCCTTGATTAGAATCAATTACCGTCGTCCGCCACCAAAAGCAAATTCCCGAGGGTCAAGTTGCTGCTTCTCTCCCAAGAATCTCTCTGGACGGAACTCCAGAGGGTCAGGATATATCTCTGGATCTTGTGAGATGGCCCTAGAAGTGACCAGTCAGACCAAGCTTCGGGAGCGTTGCGATCACGCACCATGCGTTGACGAGGATGGTTGTATTCTTTGGGATGATGTGCCCTTTGTATTCCACGTCCTCAACAAACATGTGGGGAATGCCCAGCGGCGCAACAAGGGCCCATCTGTACAGCTCGGTTATCAAGGCGCAGATATATGGAAACTGGTCTCGTTCATCGAGGTTGGGACATCGGTCCAAGCGGTCCGTGAACTTGTCAATCTCAGCTTGAGCCTTCGCCTTCGAAGCCGGAGAAAGACACATTGCCAGATAGAACGAGCATAGCGACGACACAGTCTGTGACGATAGGTGAGAACTGAGCAGACAAGAAGCGGAACAGCTTACGGTGTCTGAACCTCCGGCGCTACGACAGAGTCAACTCATGTCCCTGATGTGACAGATACTAACTTACTAGATGTTTCCTACGATCCATGCCAAGAACGTCTCGCCCGCCTCTGTGGATAGCCGTGTTGGAAACTTCTGAAGCAGAGTTGCGCAGCAGCTCTCCAGAGCGCTGCCCTCCTCCTGTGGACCATCAGTTGAGTCTACTGTAGCCTCATCCTACTGACCATCTGTTTCTGTACCATCCTAAGAGGTGTAATCGACAAGTCTATCTGGGACTTGCGATACTTTGCGATGTTCGCCTTGTAACCAGTGAATGGAAGCCATAGAACGATGTGTTTTACTGCAACAATGCTAGCGTCACAACACATGTCGGACGGGGCGTAGTGGAGGACATACAAAATGGGAAAATATCAACGATCCATGCCCCTGGCTGTATGAGGTCCACAAACTCGAACAAAGCTCTTTCAGCGGAGGTGATGAACGGGTCATTGTACTTGGTGGGACGGTATCCATCTATATTGATCCTCACATTGTTAGACAGGTTCATTGTGTAACGGAAGGTAGACGCCTTACATGCAATGGCGAGCGTAAACGTGTTGATTAGCCAGCGATTATGAGCAAAGAGGAGGTTCGGTGTCTGAAGAAGGTTTGTGAGATAGAGACCCAGATCCTGGCGACGAAGACGTCTGTCCCGGCTCGTAGCGGCGCTTTTGCCGACGACGGCACTGAGCTCTTTTCGCATCTCACGAAACTCTTTGCTCGGCTGCTTCAGTACGATCGCGTTGTTGTAGCCTACACTGTGGTAATATGCGGGTCAACGCGGTGATCTGGTTGAGCTGCAATACGATGGCTCACAGTTCACCACACATTGTCATAGTGGGACGGCCCGCAGTCAGATCACTTCTCCGAATAAAGAGCTCGGTCATTGCGTTCAGGTTGTTGAGAATGAGAAGGGATTGGCCGAGTCCGTGAAAGTAGGTTATATCACCTGCGCAGACACTCAGTATATTCGAGATCGGACGGGCAGACGCAAAGTACCATATTCCTGGGCAAGGCAGTTAAGGACAATCACGTTTCCGAAGTAATTGGACCTCACAAACCTTGGATTGAGCCATGGCTCTCAGCTTTCTGGCCTTGTCACTAGTTGGCAGAGAGAGGAGATTTCCGATGATAGGGAACGCGGCGGGACCTGGCGGAAGTTTCGCGTTGGACACTGAGATTTGCCACAGCGCCAAGAGCGTAGCGAGAAGCAAGACTAGCCATAGTACGCCAGAGCTATTTGGAAAGAAAATCTCAAAAAAGCTCGCAGACATCGTTGAACGTGAGAGCAAGCCTGGGGCGACGTGACTGACTATCATGTCCTCATCTACTGTTGTGAGTGGTGGGTTCCTTCTCGAAGGGGACTGACTGAATGATATCCGTTCTTCCGCTGTCATATCGACGAACTGGGATGGGCGCCTGCTCATATGATAGTATGTGTCATTGATCTATATTGTTACTTACTTGAAAGCCCCGTTCAGACCGTTACAGTGACAGCGCTCGATTGCATCTATCATTGATATACCGTATGGGATCAGTGGCTGACACGAATCCTGCACGAATCATATCATTTTGACCGACTTTCTGATCACTGAGAACGAACAACTTTCATCAGCGATGCAATAGGATCAACATACACTCACGAGTTACAATGCATGTTATCTCCAAGAACCACGGATTCCCGGTGGCACGGATGTTAATACTTGAAGTATTGATGAGATCCAGCTTACGCAGGCACACTCAGCATGGAGTTCCCCAACGCATCCCCCCAGCTCGAAACCGTCCTGGCATACCTCAAAGCTGTCAGCGACCAGAATCCAGACGAGATACTATTTCATCTCACCGATGATGCTGAGTATCATTGGGTTACACCCGGGTTCGACGCGCTCGGTCCCAGAGTGAAGAATAAAGAGCAGGCGAGGGATTTCTTCACAAAAGTGAGCGGAACCTTCGTAAAGGACTTTCGAGTGAGTCTGGTTTGTTCTGATTGGAACGAGAGCTGAGCCTGGCTCGTAGTACATAATTCAGGATCATGTCGAAATGCCGGGAAAGATTGTACTCCAGGTGCGCTCCAGGTTTAGAACGCCACATCAGCGAGTATCTGAGGGAACAGCAGATGACCTCCACAGGAGACTTGCTGTCCGGAGCCGAAAAATACGAGAATCAGTACATGTGGCTGTTTCACCTTACGAACCCCACCGATGGACAGAAGCCCAAGATCAAAGTTGCGAAGGAGTTCTTTGACTCATTGTATAGCGCGCGCGTATGGGGTTTGCTTCCGGCGCAGGCAGAAGGAGAGAAAGCACAGTAGAAATATCATGTTCCATAAAATGAAAGAGAAGAAGTTATGATTCAAAGTGAAGCGAGAGGGAGTCGCGGGAGTGTTCAAGTGTAGATATCATCAATTGGGCAGGCCGCAGAACGGCAAGGATAATCCCAGGATTTCGGCGGGGTCGGCCAGACGGGATCGGGGAGCAATACGTCCGATGTCAGAGAAGTACGACAACGAAAAGCAGGAAGGAAGACGCGATAGAATTGAAAAAAGTGGATTGACCGAACATGCTTGAACTTGTGCATTTGCATCGAAAGGTTCGAGTCCGTGCCCCTCCGAGTCCTCCAGTGTCTTGTGCCGAGCTTCGTCTTGCGCGTCCTAAGCCGATGTGCCATTTCTCTTCTTTGGCCTGCGGGACCGTTGTCCTGCATGTGGCTGTCCATATTCGAGTGCCCTCTGGTAATGCGTACTGCCATCGTGATCAGGCCTTCGTTTTTTATGAGCTTGAACGTCGGCGGTCGAAGGAGCAAAGTTGGTCGTTCAGTGACAGAGCACATCAAACGATGAGCGCGTCGGACGATGGATGTGTCGGACGATCAACGCATCGGGCGATGGCGCGTTGGGCGATGGCGCGTTGGGCGAGGGCGCGTTGGGCGAGGGCGCGTCGGGCGAGGGACGCGTCAGACAATGGGCGAGTCAGTCGCTATGGTGGTCGTGCAGCTTCGGAGCGTTGACTGCTCATTGCCCGCATCGAGGCGCATATGAGCGCATGTGAACCATTTCATGGAGTGATGCCTGTGATTGCCATCGTGGTCATGCAGCGTCCTGCGCGTCGCTGTCTTTTGACTTGCATTTGGGCGTGCGCATCGACGACACCGTGAAGGTCTACGGAGGCTGGGTCAGCACTGCTTGAAAAGAGGCAACACACGACGCACTTTGGCCTTTAGCGGCGCCCTCGCCTTGCCATCCCCTTTGCCATCACAGCCGATGCTGTGGCTGCCATTAACAGTGACATCGCCGATGGGGTCCTTGCCCGGTTATCGTCGTGCGCACTGCGCGTGGCTCCTGTTCCTGGAATCAACGAAGCGGTAGGACGTGTCGGTCAAGGGCGTGTCGGTTGAGGGCATGTTGGTGGAAGGCGTGTCGGTTCAATGGTCTGACGAGTGAAGAAAACCAAAGTACGGCGGCCCGCCGGGCATTGATCGAGGTACATAAGACCCATGAAATGGACGCCTTGCTCGTTTCCGTTCCCTTCTCCGACTTTTGGGTATGTAAGTTGATTATTCGTTTGAGGAACGACACAATACCGTTATGCCCCATATGCGCCCTCTTTTCGGTCTCGTTGTACAGCCCGACGACTAACTCGTTTGTCAGGAAGACGGAGGTGTGGCGACCTCTTTTTCATTAGCCGAGACATTCTTCATGGATTTCGTAGACACTGACACCACAGATACTGGAATTCATGGTACCACATTGTATTCGCGCCGCATCTCTTCTCACATCGCGTATGCTCTACAACGCTTCAGGGTGCGCCTTTTCCCAATCCATCAAGTTCGGCACTACCTCCAACAAGATTTCCTTCCACGGAATATAGTCCTCGCTCTTCAAGCCGAGTACTTTCTCGGTGAGACTGGTGTCCAGGCCGTATTGCGACTGCATCCCCGCTGCCGAAACGTCTGGAAGTCTAGCCAGGATGTCATGTCCTCGCTCTTGGAACTTTGCCACTACCTCTGGTTGCTTCAAGAACTCGATGGCCTCGACCCAGGTCATGCTCCCAAGCGAGATGATGAGCCTTTTCTTCTCGCCCTTGGGCAGGATAGGTGCTGTTAGAGCGAGAACATGGGCCTTTGCGACGTCCCTATTGTGCGCGATCGTCGTGATAGGCCAGGTTGGGAAGCTGACCCCCTTCTGGATGAGCTCGTACACGAACTTGTTACCGTTCAACTCGGCCACGCTCTTTGGCGTCGGATAGTTCTTTACAAACCATCCGTAAAGCGTCGGTGGGAAGACTGGATGCGTCAGGACGGCTGAATCTATGGATGTCATGGCTCACCCACCGGTGGTAAAGTCGATCTGAAGGTATTTCTCTGCTGCCTTCCATATCAACTTGTCTGATATGGCTTTGCATGCAACATAGGTATACGATGGCTCGTGTTCTTTGGGGTCGATGTCGTCGATGTCGGACCAAGCTGATATCAAGTCAGTTGCATGCAAAGGTGAGTAAAGTCTTCGCAACACCTACAATGGTGGTCGTAAACCGTCTTATCCATGATGTTGCTGAAGTCGGCTGGTGTCACAGACTATGAACTTCTGGGACTTCTGATTCATTTGTTGGTGAACTCACGTTTGAAGAAAGCGGCAATGGAGCTCGTGAACACGAAACGTTTGACCGAGCTTTCGGCGAGAGCATCCAACAGCTTCTGAGTACCCCCAATCGCGGCCTGGATGGAAGCTAAGCATAGCTTTTCGGAGGCGATGACTGTCACTGCGTACGCGGTATATATCTTCGGAGGTTGTGCCAGGATGGTAGACAGGGGCGGCGATATGAATGACCGCGTCCGCGCCTAGTGAGATTCATTCCTAGGGACGTATAATGAAATCGTTGGGCCTTACTTTGTAGGATTTCCGGCCACCTCCCGGCATCTGAAACCAAATCCGACATCCCGACAACTTCAAGCTTGTCTAGGGCATCGGGGTACGTGTTCTTCAAGATGTCTACTTTGTGGGGTCGGGCAGTGCTACGTCAACATCAGCCGCATCGAAGGACTTGCTGGCGCATATACTGACGCTCGAACACGGTACTCTTCCTTGAGGAGTTGGTCGATGACCATGGCACCGACATAGCCTGTGCCGCCAGTAACCTATTGATGATGAGTATGGCAAGCTGATGAGTATATGCAAATGCATACAACGACAAGACTCGGACGTGTTCCCTCAGACATATCTGGACTACTCAGGAATCGGCAGCTAGGTGCGAGTTTTTGAGGCAGTTCACCGCGGTTCAGGTTACGGATGTAAGCGAGGCAACAAGTATACAATTCGCCTGTTCCTCGCCGGGTGCCTCGTTGAGCACCTTGCTCTCACGCAGCCAAAAGAAGTTAGAGGTATCATGTGGCGTCGAATGAAGAATTCAGTTCTCTTCCGAACATCAGTGATCAGGTTTTCACAGTCAACTCAGCAATACGGCAACTTCTTCGATTGATCCAGATTCTGATCGGATGACATGGTCTATGCCCTGTTTTGACCTTGTCGCGGCCCCGCATGGATTTGAAGCTCGATTACCACTGATTCGGCGTCGATCGTACTTTCGAACTGTATTCAACGGGAACAACCTTGGATCATGCGGTAGATTGATTATCTATAGGTGCGGGCCTGTGGACCAGAGTCGTAATGGCCATACATACATCATCCCACGAGTTTTGCTGACTTAAGTACATTCTCCGATGAACACGATCGCAAGTTGACCCTTGCCATGTCCTCAGCAAACACCACCGTACCCGCTATTCCCTATGTCATCTTCGATAGTCTCCTCACCCAGACGTACGGCGTTCTTCTCGCGGGGATCTTTGTATCTTGTACGCTCTTCGGTGTAGTCGCCTTGCAAATGTGAGTACTCTTCATACATCACTCCGGTCGTCGGTACATAGAATTGACTATGATTATTGTGCAGCTGGCTTTACTACACATACAAAACCAAGGATCCTCTTCTCATGCGAATGTTGGTGAGTTACCGCACAATTCTCAATGCTGAGATATATGTTCTGGTCTAACCTCATTCCAGCCGGCTTTTCTCTTGTCGGAGCTTTCTTTGAACGATGGCTCGGTTTACTAACTTCGGCTACAGAACTATGGAGTTCGTACACCAAGTCTTACTCTGTGTCTCTGTATACAAGGTCGTCATCAACAACTTCGGAAACGAAGGGATTGCCGTTTTGATTGTCCCGTGAGTACTCATCGGTCTCTCTGCTGCTCACAGTCGCTCATTTGAACAGAGAGCTATTCGTAAGTCGTCCGTGCTGGTGGACCTTGGCTTCTGGTGACTGATGCGCCTGCTCGGAATTGAAAGATTGCAAGCTTTTTCCAAGGTGTTATTGCAACCAGCGCCCACCTGTTTTACACGTACCGCATCTGGAAATGTAAGCCCAGCTCTACATTTACCGCTGCGTGATTGACTGGTGCCCTTTTCGACGATCTAGTCAGCAAGGGCAAACTCTGGTTCGTGCCCTGTATCACTGTAGGTCCGCAGCCCACATTATGCGTTCCAGGCAACTGATACACCTCTAGATTCCTCTTACGTGCACGCAACTCGGTGGGTGTGGCGTACTGCTGACAAACCCTCGTTGACCTCTGCTTCGTCTACACAGGGTTCACATGCGCCAACAACGCCTTGACCTTGATTCATCGGGACATTGCATATCTCCAAACCATCACTGTAAGTATGCTGCTGTCGAACTTTCGCTTTCTGAGTTCAGCCCAAAGTATACGGTCTACGCTACGCACGGAGTCAACGTCTTCCTAGACCTCTTCTTCGTCATTGCCATGGTTCTCCTTCTTCAGAAGGAAAGGCAGACGTTTAGGCAGTCAGTGATGCTTACCTCGCTCACCTCGCTCCTCTAAAATCTGTGCAGCACGCAGACGATGATTCATCGCCTTCTCGTGCTGGTCATCAACACTGGTCTTATTACAACCGTGTCAACAATCTTGACGATCATCTTCGTAGGGCTCATTCACACACCCTTCCCTGACTCCTGCTCATCTAGACAATTGTAGGTTGGTGCCCAGCCAAAGACATTCACCTATGCCTTCTTCAACATCCTAGTCTCTCCCTTATACGGAAACTCTGTTTTGGCCAACCTCAACTCTCGAGAGTACATCCGTGGTCGTCATGACCATATTTCCGCAATGTCGAGTGTGGAATTGAATGCTTGGGGTGCGACCAACAGCGCGCCGGTATGTCTCAGTCCGCATTGGCCCCAAAAAGGTCTCATTTTATGTCCGTTTATAGCGTAGTGGCCTGTCTAACACTCAAGTCGGAGGCAGCAAGGGCTTCATGGACGTCACGGTCAGCCAGGATATAATCATCAGTAATTCTCCCATTTCGGTTTATGTACTCTGTCCCTCACCCACCGTCCCAGGGAAGGATGACCACGCAACCTATCCTACTGAATACAAAGCAGCTGGAGATCTCTAGGGTTCTTGAGTGAAACCTACGTTGTCAATTTAGCTTGTAAATAATTTATTAGCACCGCGAGTACGGCGGCGGAAAACCCCTCACGAATTCTACCGATTGTTCGAATGTAATATTTCCAGTTAGTTGTGTTTGGATGCTTGGAACCTATCGGGTATCATGAGAAGGTGAACACACAACCTCCGCGGTCACGGTAACGCGTCAAGGCACTCTGATGATCCAGGGCCCACAAACTGCGTAGATTGCTGACGGGGTACACTTTGATTCAGTCCTGTCACATTTAGAATCGACGCTTTCCCGATGATGGTTCCACATGCCCACGGGCCTAACGGGAAGCTATATAACTTAGCGAATCCGCCATACCCATTCTCGCATCGTCCAGCCTCCATTCCCACCATCAGCGATGCACCTCCCCTTCGTGTCTACTGTCGTGGTGTTGCTGGGAGCCAGTGGTGCGCTCAGCGCCGGCGGTTTCGACCTTCGACCGTTTGTCATCAATCTCGACGCGAACGTCTCTCACATGAGGACACTGGTTGCCGGTACGATCCTGCCATCGCAGCCCGAGTATCCAGGTCTGGGCAATACGTTCGGCATTGATCTTGGCGTCCTCAAGAGCTTGCAAACTACTTGGCTCAATGGATATTCTTGGGCTACTGAAGAGGCCAAGTTCAACAAGTGAGTCTTAGTTTGCCACGTCGAGTTGCCCACGAGTCGCCGGTTTGACGCGTCAATTGCAGATTCAAGCAGTATACGGCGACAATCGAAGGCTTGACGATTCATTTCATCCACGAAACGTCCGGCAGCAACAACTCCATACCTCTCATTCTCAATCATGGCTGGCCTGGTCCGTCCTCTTCGCCTCACCGACTTCTGATGCTGATACTGATGCTCGGAGTCGACTTCTCTAGGCACATTCCAAGACTTCGTACCGCTCATTTCTTCCCTCACGTCCGTCTCCAAGACTCCTTCCGGGAAGTCGGTGTCCTTCGACGTGATCATTCCTTCCTTGCCCGGCTTCACATTCTCATCTGCTCCGCCCGCTAACTGGACACTCGACGACACGGCGCGCGTGTTCAACACCCTTATGACTGAAGTCCTAGGGTACGAGACGTACGCTATCTTTGGTACTGACTGGGGTTGCGTTGTTGGATACACCTTGTACTCGACGTACACCAGCGCTGTCAAGGCCCTGGCGCTTGATTACCTTCCCTTCTTCCCCTTGTCGTTGGATCAGCTCGCGGCGGCAAACATCACTCTCGATGCTTTCGGGACGCTGGGATACGAGCTGTACGCAAAGGCGCTCGCGACGGGAACTGGGTATTTCGTCGAACAGAACACCGAGGTAAGCGTTTTCCCCGCTTGTTGATGCGCATGCCTGATCGAAAGAGACCTATTCCAGCCCAACACAATCGGTCTGGCATTGTACGACAACCCTGTAGGGCAACTCTCGTGGATAACTGCTAAGATACTCGCATGTAAGATATACTCCCTGTACCTGTTTGACTGCGCTCACTTTCCCAAGGGTCCGACCCACGCGCGGGTACCAACGGTTCGCTCATCAACCCGGAAACGATCTTGAACACGGTCTCTCTATACTACCTCACGAAGTCCTTCGTGTCCTCGGTCTTCACTTACGCGCAGAATCCCAATGGATTCAAGTCCACTTATTCCAAAGCCAATACTACCGCACCACTGCTATTCAGCGCGTTCCAATACAACAATCAATTTTGGCCAAAGGAAGTCGTGGCAATGGTAGGAAACCTCGTGTCCTACACAGGTGAGTAGAGTATTCCCCATTCTCAAGCACAACACGCTCACTCAAAAACAGAACACGACTTCGGAGGCCACTTCTCCGGACTCGATAACCCTTCCGGCTTGACAGCTGATCTGGTGAAGATTGGTGACTATTACACGAAGTGAGTAAACTCGTGAAGGCATCACTGCAGAGCTCTGGGGAACGATGGACCGCTTCCCTTTCTACTATACTATCAACTTCATACTTTAATCATCCCTCGTTCCTTTTCTACGGTATTGTTCATACTTACTCGATCGTTTGTTAATCCACTCTTGACTGATTAGTGCGCCGGTGGATAGTACCACGCTGTCATGGAATACACGTCCGGATAACGAGCTTTGAATATACTAGGTGTGCCGGTTCTCAGCAAGGTGGGAGCGTTGAGTCAACTTTGAGCGTCTAGGCTCAGATATAGCACATAGTGAGTACTAACAATGAATCAACATCTCTGGAAGTTCTTCTGTGCCTAAATTGGCCTTGGCGTCAAGGCAGGCGGCAATGAGAACCGACTTCGTGCAAAAAATGCCTCGGATGTTCCTACTGCTCCGGAAAGACGGGGGCGGTGTGATGTTCAACAACTCCTTGACATCCGAGTCCGCGTCCAGTAAACGGGTAATAAACGGGAAGAATTGTCGTGGCTCTGTGGCCGCACGCACTACAGTTTGCGACGCTGACGCGTTACTATGAACTTAGCAACGCACTGTAACAACACTGTCAGTGCAAGTAGAATGAGTGATTCAGCACCAATAATGATGGGAGCTTCCGGGCCGGAGGATGACCCTGATATGTATATAAGGCAGAGCTCTTTTTCAAACTGTTCACTTACACATTTCCTCCGTCGGCGGGGAGCATACGGCAACAATTGGCTCGCGCTCCCCACAAGCTGGCTTTGGCGTGAGAGTAGTGGCGACTATCCAACCGGTATCGCACCTCATACGCGTTTACCGGGCCATCTGACGTCTTCACAACAAACGTCTCCGTCTCCTCCTTCCTCCTCTCTCCTTCTCAAACAATCACCTCTCTCAAATAATGATCTCTCACGCAAGAACAACGGGGTATGGCACATTGCTTCGATGTCGTCCTCACTCCAGCTGCAGGCCAAGTCTCAAGCTGGTGCCGAGGTGCGTACGAGCCGTTTCCTTCTTGTGATCACCAACCCCCTTGCCAGCTCAGAACACCGGTCACTTCCCCACCGCTCCCACAAGCATCGCTATGAACACCCAACCTCCGCCACAGTAGCGCCAATATGTCAGCGCCGACTGTGGTTCACCTGCTGAAATCTAGAATCACTGACATTCATGCTCTCGTCGCCCTCATTGTCCTCGCCAACCTCATCGTCTTGTTCTTATGCTTGGCACGCCGCCTGTCGATATCATGTTTCGACTGCCTTCCCCCGTACGGGCGGACTCGGCGGACTCAACGAGTACCCCGGCAACGACAAGAGTCCAACGTTCCTCCAGCAGGCTGCTTCGGAATCGGAAACTTCTTGCGACGAACAGCGTACCGGGAAGGGTATCTGCGAACAGTCATACCTTCGCCAACTTAGAAAGGGGCTTGTTCATGTATGATGTGGTCGCACTTGTTGCTACCTACATAGATGCTAACCTTGATTACAGTTCTTGCCGCCCCAACGTTTACGGACGAAGTACTGCCCAGTATGGCGTCTCAGCGCGCGCGCGTTCTGCCCGCCCAATACGAAATACAGCCTTTCATTGCGGTGCGTTGTTTTGTTTTCCTTGCAGGCGGGCGAGTCTGAACGGAACTGTAGAGCGCAAATCATCTGATGCAGAACCATGGTGACGAGAAACGCCTTGAAGCAACTAGCACTCGCCAATGAAGGACAGCGCCAATCCGACGATCACCTCAACAAATACATCACCGCCCTCGGCCTTACTGCTGATCGATGCTTCGCCAGGCTACCAACAAGGTCGAGCGCTTCGAGCGTTCAATCACCCGAGTTGAGCAGGAGCGCGAACAGTGGGAAAAGAAGTATGAGGTTCGTTGTCGTCATCGCGGTGCAGCATCGCCATACTGACCTGCAAGCAGCCCGCAATCAGGCTACAGAACAACAACCAGCACAGCGGGCCGCCGCTGCCATCAACGACAATGCTCCACACCGCCGCCATCACCAACGATTCCCCGCCTCAATCAACGCAGAACAAACTCATGTCCTACACGCGCATATTCACGCCTTACGCTGCTCAGTCGTCACCTCCCGATCTCGGAGAGTGCATAGCGCGTCAATCAGCCCAAAACGCCGCCATTGCTGACGTCGAGGAGCAGTTGCAGCTGCCCGACGTCTCGCGACGTCGACAGTGTGTCGAGATCGCCAACGAATCAGCAAATTAGGGCTTGATAGAGGTCGAGCATGACGCGGAGATCGACAGTTCGAAGGGTTCTTTCCTTGCAAACGACAGGTGATGTAGGACTACACGTACAAGCTCCTTGTCCATCGCTTCTCCGACCTCGAGTGCAAGGCGGACACCGACACCACCCTCTCTGCCACTCTCTTAGTCCCCACTATCATGCTCGCCGGTCGTGAGGCCAAACAGATCTTCAATGAGCGGGATCATCATATAGAGGCAAGGATATTGGCGCGCATATGTATGGGAATTGGAGGAGCTGCTGTCTACCCTGGGTGATGGCGGACTAATCGACGCAGCCGATGCACCGAAAGACGAACATACTGCCATCGTGGTTACTGCTACCTGATAGCCTCTCCTTCACCTCCTATTGCTACATGTCACGGCAAACTTCTGCACTTATCGAGCTCAAGGCGCTTCGCCTCGTATAGAAGCAAGGGCTCCTTCATACCCTCGTCGCGTTTCTCCGCTCAACCCAGCCAAACGTTTGCAGGACGAGCAAACATACGTTTCGCGCCTCAGATCAGCGGGAGCGGGACCAGCGAACACAACGCCCTGCTGTGCAAATTTCATGCACGTCGAGCACCTCCATGACATCACCTCCTACCGTTGAGAAGTCTTGGCGCCAACCATCTTGCTCAAGATCGTGTTCTCATACTCAACATCCATACGCCCGTAGTGAAGGAAGAGCAGAGATGTGAGAGGATCTCGAAGGATCGTATGAAGGCGTTTCGAGGGCGGATGATGAGAAGCGTACACGAAGCTCATCGACGCGGCGAATGCTTAGACAGAGCGACGCCTACTTCGACTCCCTTGACCACGCCGTTTTCGCTCAGTAGAACGACGGTTGTTGGCGCATTTCGAGCTCCAGGGAGAAGGATCGGTGCTCAGATTTGATGACGAGGGCTATACAGTACTGGACCAATGTCGACTGCAGCTCTGTTGCACGTCTGGCTTCCGCAATGATCACGAAGCAGCTGAAGGTCCTTGTCGGCGGAACACGCACGATGATCAGACTCAGATTCGTCGACACCCATTAACGGCGTCGACAGCACGAAAGAGTCCAGAGCAACGCAACGCACAGGTTCTTTTTACTATCGCAATCAGCAACAAAAAGCAGCGGGCCGTGTTACGACTCCTCGTCCCTCCTGCATCTCGGAAACGTGCATGCCTCGCACGGGCGCGTTGATCGACGAGGCCAATTCTTCTTTCATCCTTGCTACGCGTTTTCTCGGCGTCAACCTCGCGGACTCCAAGAATCGCACGGTCGGAAAACCTATCACTGCTCGCTCGGAAAAGATCATGTCTGCGCTGAGCGCTGCTCGATCCATTGTGGTTCACGACAGTGTTGCCGAATGTGTTTATGCCTGCGTGTTCGGCTGGTTGGTGGCCATCGTCAATGAGAGTCTAGCTGGCGGGAGCGGCGACGCTGCAGAACGGGCAGAGATGGTCATTCGCCTTTTTGGATAATCATGGATTTGAGCATTCCCAAAAAGTTTTTCCATCCTAGTTCAACGTCAGGCCGCGTCTGAAGCTGGCGCCAAAGTGCGTACCTTTCGTCTTATTTTGTTCATCGCTGACGCCATAAACAGATTTACGACGCGTTCTCAAGCATCGCCGGGAACGTTCAACCTCCGCACCAGCATTGCGACTCTGTCAGTCAGTTGCTGCTCCCTCTGATTGTCCTCCTTCCATCGCAGACCACCGTTCAACTCGTCAGACACACGCTCTCGTTGTCATCACTGTCACCGTCAACCTTTTCTGTGTTGACTTTCGTCCATGCTGCAACTCTCACGGGATGCTGGAAACTGGTCTACGCGCGACCAATGAATAACCCCGGCAAGCGGCAGGCCAAAGAATTGAGTTCAGGCTCGCTCACACGACGTTTCGGTAATGCTTAATGTCGCGCAAAGAGTTGTCCTTGGCCTAACCACGAGCCCATAGTTGTCACCGTGGCTGGCATGGGCAGTTCAAAACTCGAGGCGGTCGGGCAATGAGAAGAGTTACAGGGCGTAGTAGCCGATATCAACAGCGGATGGACGTTGTGCCGCTTCCGTGGCCTTTGACTACTCGCCTAGGCCGCACGCTCATTGGCCTCCTAGTCTTTGTTCTCATGTGTGTTAAACGCTGTCCCCGAGCCACAGTGGTGAAAGCGACAGTAGAGATAAGGGATGACTCAGTTGAACTGGGCCGAGGGGCAGTCAGAGCGAGGTGACGGCGAGTTGCTGCTTTTCGCTGCACTGAAGCTCGTCCAGGGACAGGATAACTGAGATTCGTGAGAGTCTGGGGCGTCCGGACCCAGACGAGCGGACAGCTGGTACGCAATTGTGGTCAGCTGAATGAAGCTGAACATACGCCGTGTTTCGACTTGATGGGACCACTGGACAACCAGCGAATGTGGTGAACAAGCAGGGATACTTCGTGAGGAGAGAGAGAGATTGGACGAGTAGTGACGATCCAGCCTGCATTGCCATGAGCGCCGGCAAACCGTGGTCGTCCGATGCGGCTGCAGTAGAGATCCCTTGAGGTGCTCTGCCCCGCCACGAGTGGAAAGTTAACACAGAGCGGATATGCCTACCATACTTCACGCTCACATCTACTTCCAACATTGATCGCCGTCAACGCGACTCTCTCTCTCTCTCTCTCTGGCGCCGACAATTCCGTGCGCCCCGCAAATGCCCCAGGCCGTTCTCCGCGCTCTATAATGATGCTTGCCGCTACCGTGTACTCGTCACTTGTCCTCGCTTCGACGAGTGTATGACCAGCGCGTACACATATGACGCTGAAGGTTTCGGCCTGGTTGCTCAGACTCTCCGTCATGTCATATAAGGTCGCATCGGCTTGTCCAAGCCAGTTGCACACCGGTCCATTCATTATAATTTACATCGACGTCGGGTTCAGAGCCGTTTGGGGCGGCGCACTGCTGCGGATTTCATGGGGCTGCTACACTGAGCAGCACGTCGTAGAGTATCTCTGCACGAACAGGTCGAAAGCGAGGCGAAATGGATATGGCGATAAACTTTTTTGATGAAAATTGGAGGAGAGGCACACTGTGAACTACTGGGCAACGTCTGAAGGTGAAGTAGTCTTGATGTTCGATTCGGCTAGTATTCCTCACGATCAAATCATTTGTATCTGTACGTATACAGGACTGGTTCTTTTACAAACTTGGTTTTGCCACATCGTCCGGATAAAGCTGACGAGATCAGTCAGATATCACTCACGGCCGAAGTGAGGAGACAACACGTACTTTTCCTGGGTTCAGTAAATTCAACGGATCTAGCGCAGCCTTGACTGTCTTCATGACGGCCACGGTGCCCTCTCCAAGCTCCTCCGTCAAGTACCCCTTCTTACCTAAACCGACTCCGTGCTCACCAGTACCTGTTTACAGTAGGTGGCATAGACTAGCGGCAAAAAGAGCACTCACAAGTTCCGTCAAGTGAGATGGCTTTCCAGTTCATCGCTTCAACAAGTTCTTGGGCTAGTCTGAACTCCTCATCATTCGCATACAGAATGAAAGCATGAAAGTTTCCTAGTAGCTGATACTCAGTGGTGATGTATGACGCAGAATCTGGGCAAACCGTACCGTCACCGACGTGCCCAGCCATCGGTGCGATCAAGCCTTTCTCAGCACATGCAGCTTTGCACCATGCAATGAGATCTGGAAGTCGAGACACTGGGACACTAAACGAATTCAGGAAAGGAACAACAGAACCAATAGTCAAACTAGCGTACCAGACGTCGGTAATGAAACCTTTTCGCCCTGGGTACGTTTGTAGGACTCCGAACAGCCCATTCTTTCGGTCGTCCCAGAGCATTTGAGCTTCGTCTTCGTTTTGGACGTAGTGGTAACCCACGCCGCCATGTTTGGGAATGACGCGTTCCACGAGCCTGGACGTGTCGAGCATGACTTCCGAGGAGCCTTGGTACTTGAGAAATATTGTGTCGGTCTCCTGCCACTTGGTGGCTGACTTCCCGTAAGTGTTCATTGCCCGGATTCCCATGTCGTCGAGAATTTCAGCGCATTCTAAGCGGGATCAGATACCAGGTTCTCGACAGAGCATACTCACGAATAGCGGCCCCCAGTCTCAAAATCTCTGTCACGGCAGATGTTGCGCTACGAACATCCGGAAACGATATGACCGCAACCGAGATGGGGAGAACGGGCGCCAGGCGTAGTGTGGCTTTCGGGAGGCGTCAGCCGATAATGCCTGGAGAGCGATGGTCACTCGGCACCTTCCGTCACAATGCCTAACGTTCCTTCTGCCCCGATGAACAGCTTTGTGAGATCGAAACCAGCGGATGACTTCCTCGCCCGCTGTCTAGTCTTTATTACTTGACCAGATGCTAAGACGGCGGTCTTTGCCTCGGTGAGATTCATGCTCCGCTTGAGTAGCAATAATGCTTCACCAAATTTAGAATGTATTCGCCTCTGGCCGTGCCGTATCGGACCTAGACGCATTGTAGTTGAGCTCGACTCCTCCCAGAGGTCAACATGTAACCAACCGCGTTAGCTGAGGGTCATTAAGTAGGTAATCGAGGTGCGGAATCGATAGCTTACTTCCTGAGCATCCTTGGGCAATCATACCTCCAATGGTTGCTCCGGGAGCGGGATCAAGCTGTACGAATGCGGGATTGGACTGACGATACGAGAGAAGGTGAGGCCGAAGAGCGTACCGGGAAGAACAGAGGTATTCCTGGAATAAGACGAACAGCTGTTATAGAGTTCTGGGAGGAGCTCGAAGAGGCGTACCTCTTTCTTTCAACGTCGCGTTGAGAACATTCCAAATCACCCCTGCTTGACATACCGTGTCCGAATCCTCCACTGCGAGAAGTTTCAGAGCGTGCAGTCACCGAGTCGAGGACGACTAACCATTGATGTCGAGGATCTTGTTCATGCGAGATAAGTCCAAGCAGATGCTTCCTCTCACGTCTCCTCCCTGCATACGCCATCAGGCTGCATCCTCCTGATGAAGACCGAGCTTACACCAGAAAGGTTCCCTTCAAGACTAGTTCCACCGGAATAGGCGACGATTGGAACGCAGTGCTTTTTGGCCAATTTGACAACATCGACAACATCGGCGGTGGAGCGGGCGTGAACGACGACGCTGTGCGGGCTGCCTGAGAATTGAGGGTATTTTGAGTGTGCATAAGCTGTCAGGTCCTTGGTATCGCGGGAGATGTTATCTGCTGGGAGAACGGATATCAAGTCATCGAAGAGGCTCTGAGTGGAAGCCATGCTGGTTCAAGGCAAGAGCAAAAGTTAACATGTGTATGTGAACGGTCAACGGTGAATAGAAACCCAAGGGCCCCAAACGGGACTCCCATCACAATGTGAACGCGGCTCTTGAATAATGAGCATGTTTTCAGTCACTCGAGTCTGACATGCTTCTGATGTCCATCAAACACTAGATTTTCTGCGGCATGGCCACTGCGTCTACGAATGCTAAGCACTAAGTTGCTACTGATCGATGTGCTGATATTTACGCAAGAAGGAGAGATTGGTAGGGGCCTCGGCGGTCGGACTGACTCGCTCCGTCACTCAAAAGTGATTGGTCCGTGCCGAGTATGAATGAATGGAAGTTTGAACGTTCGTATACCACATCAAACCATCAGATTTTGGCGAGTCTGACATGTGTAGTGGAAGGGACTATCTTTGTTTGACCGCCGGATGCTACAATTCGCTTTTTAGAGACACTCCAGATCTAGATTGAGGTCAGTGTCTACACTGTATAGTGCCAAGTGTGTCGTCACCTCGCACTGTGCCGTCATGCTCTTGCCTCCAACGCTGGTAGTTTTAGATACCACTCGAAGTTCTTCTCCACTAAGAATGTTGTCAGATCTTGTAAGAGTACGGGAGCGAATGGTACATACTTGACTGCAGGGTTGTGGTACGCAACGTTAATGGATTGAGAAACGGAGTGTGCAGAAGAAGGATCCTTCGGATTTGAGAGGGCATACGCCAACAGTGAGAGCGTTGTACCCCTGAGATTATTCCTTGTCAGAGACCGATCTGTCAGTATAAGTGGAACGCACAGGTCTACCAGAAAAGCCGAGCAGCCACCATGAAGGGTGGAGCCGCCGTTTAGCATTGCTGAAAGGATTTACGAGTCACTGAGTGCCATAGCATAATTTATCGAGACATACGTTCGGTAACCATAAGCCCAAAGACCGTCTTTGCCACTGTTGAAGCCGGATTCTCTTCGTTCTCCACAAACGAAACCTCCGAGAGCCACATTCCGGCAAATACTTCACTCCCAAAGCGATTGTGGCGCCCATTGTCGTCCAGCTCATAGCCAAAGAAGCGCAAATCGGAAAGAACGTGTTTGATCTTAGGAGAGGCATTTCCAGTGACTTTCGATATGTCTATAGGTGATGGAGACATGTCTGAGGAGCGAGGAAGAAGGCGCCGTCAAGCTTCCAGTGGGGATCGGTCTCGGTCTCGCCGCGCGGTTCATGAACTTTCCTCGGCAGATCCCGCATCTTGCGATCACGGATCTGCTGTGCGCAGTCATTCATTCCTCTCGTGTTCCTTTCACGACCGCCGCAAAATATCTCTCAGAATAACGGAGTGGGATACCCCTACGTTTTCAATGGGGAACTCTGCTTTGCCCCACATGCCTGATTACCGCACTTTCGTTGCGATCAACGCGGTGTTCTGCGCTTCGAAAGTTCTGCTGCAACGACCACTTCATGATCCCACGACTGACATGCTTTCTACATCACTATCAGCACCTGGTTTCCCTCCATCTGCTGCTTTGGTATTGGGCCTGGGAGGAGCGGGTCGCTGAACGTTGTGCCATTAGGTTTGTATTGAGATCATCTCTTGTAAGTGGAAGAGGTAACAATCTACTTAAGAGTATCAGGACATCTGGAACCTGAACTCGACGCCCCGCATGGATCCTGCTCAAGCTCAAGCTCAGGCTCAGGCCTTGATTACTGCCTTGCAACACATGCGAATTGTCACGGTAAGCCATGATCAGCTCATCGTTTGAATATGAACTCAAGGCTTCGGCCTTCTAGTATTTCGATGGTATGGCGTGCTGCGCTGGCCGAATTTATCCTGCTGATAAAGTCCGTTGTTGCAGTCGCGTCCACGGCTATCTTGGTGAGCTCGATGTCTTCACTGTCGGAACTCGGTCTAGTGACTCACGCCGGCGAAGGCTCTCGATTACATACTGATGTTTGACCAAGAGGTCATCTTGATATGGCGCGCAAAATGGAATGTTACGAAAGTACTGTATCTGATCACTCGGTACATATCGTTCGTCGATGCCATCCTTGTCTTGTGGCGTATGTGTCTTGCAGCTAGCCCCAATGCAATTGCTCATGAATTTCATAGACCAATTTTCGCCGAACATGTCTCTGGAGGCTTGCGATCTTGCATACAAGAGTACAGGCTGTGAGTTCGTCATACGGCAATCTGAGCCATCTTCTGAACGCCTCTCCTTCCAGGGATGTTCACTGGTGGAATGGCTCTAGCTGAAAGTCCGTAATTCCGTCATTCCTCCATTTTCCATCTCATCTCTGACTCTATGAACCTTAGTCATTTTGACGATCCGTACTTGGGCTGTGTGGAACCGGAACAAAGGCCTGAGCATCTTTCTGCCCATATTTTTCATTGCCTGCTGGGCCCCAAACTTTACGTTCATGGGCATATTTTTGCACTCCATGGAATGCAAGTTGTTTCACTGCAATGACTGTCTGCCTCATTGAACGAACCTTCCTTTAGTTGGTCATATGCCTATTTCCAACTTCAAAGGTTGCTTCGTCACTGCAGGAGATCCTATCCTGTCGTGGTGCTGGATCCTATTGATGATTTATGAAGGAGGTGAGCGTTAGTCTTGTATACTTATTGAAAGCAGGGTTAAAATTCTTGTAGTCATGTTGCTCTTGATGGCAATACGTGCATACACTCAGTGTAGGTCCAAGGCCTCTGAACTTACATCCATAATATTCAGGTTTCATATTGCATAGATCGGAATGTCACTGCACCTACACCACAGCTTCTAAGGGTGATTCTGAAAGACGGTATGTACCGTGATTGATATCTATTTGTATCAGATTGGCTGATATAATGAACAGGAATTCTCTACTATCTGTATCTCTTCGGTAAGTAAACACCCTTACTATGGGAATATCTACTTAATTGCATGTAGTTCTTTCTGTCATCAATGTGATTATAATCCGGGTCCTACCTGTACGTTCCTCTATCAACTTTGTTCAGATCACATTGACAATGAGTTTACATTGACAGAGTGATGTTGCAAATCTGCTATCCTTGTGAGCGTAACTCAGCATTGACCTTTTTGAAAGCACTGATCCTTTTTATTCAGCCTTGAATGTATTGTCCATTCTATTCTCACTTGTCGTGTTCTGTTACGGATACGAGCTGAGGTCAAAAGGGATGTCTTTGGTGGTGACAGTATAGGCATGAGTGACCTCAGCACTATCAGTGTAACATCTATGAGGTTTGCTTGATATTCACTCAATGAAGCAATAGTTGAGACTGCAATGAGGATAGAGACACCATATTAGGATTTCATGTATTTGGCTTGTGATTAATGAGACATGACATTATTTGTACTCAAAGAGCAAGCCAAGTATTGACTTGGCTGTACATACCTGTCATATCCATGCGTCATGACACACGTGACCGGACCGGATACCGACATCCACTCGCCACATTCCACTCGGACCGGACCACCGCATTACTCATCGCGTCACATGTCGTCACATGACTGCTCACCAATCCGTTACTCAGCACGACTCGGACCTCCACATGGATTCACCTACCCCTTTGCCCAAGTCATATGGCATTCCTTATTGTCCTTATTGTTCTCATTGTCTCTGTGATTATGCCCCTATACTCTTACCATGCGTTACACTTTTCTAGAATCTTAACTACCTTCAGTATTTAAGCTCCTGTACTACACTCTAGTTCCTCAGTTCAAATATCAACTAGGATACCCCAGCCTAGCCTTTCTTCAGCTTTCTTTGGTTCGATACACTCGTCGGACCTCCGCCCTCCTCGGCGGACTTATCCTTTTCTCAAACTCGCGACGTCCTAGCGGACGCCCGAGCTCATCCTTTCACTTGGGTACGCCTTCAGGCGGACCCCCGGATTCAAGGCTCGACTCAAGGGACCAGCCTGCTTAACGCAGGAAGCCTACTCCGGATCTCCGACGCTCCTCAAGACCGGGCCCCCTGTATCTCTCACCACAACCGAGTGATAGCCGGATTACCGCTTGACGGGGATTCATAGGGATACAGGTGTGGGAGTACGTGCCAATACACTTTAGGTAAAACCCTTATTTCTTTTCTTAACTTTGAACACTTCTACGCTTACCTTTCACAGGCTCGGAGCACCGCTTGTGCAGTGCATACCAAGTATCACAGCCGGTCTTTCTCTCTTAGGCTTGGTTCGGGGCACGGTCCTAACAGTATATTTGAACTCTTCCTTTGAGTCAAACTCTTACTGCCGTTTCTCAACCATGGCCAACAACGCCAACAACGCCAATGACCCCAATCTACCTCCCACCAACCCGTATTTCACCCAACCCACCAACAGGGATGAGACCCTTTCCCAGACCTATCTCAGCACTCTCGATGTCGTTGCGCAGCGCCGCACTCAGGACATGAATCGACGCAGGTCTATGGGATACTCCCTTCACGCTCGGGTATCCGATATCGGTGCCATGACTCGAGCAACTCCTCTCCAGGCTGCACAAACTATGTTTCCAAGGAATCCTCCTTTAGTCGAAGTTACGCAGCCTAGTTCTCCTGCCGTTCATCCTGAAAATCCCTTTTCTCCAGAAAGACTAGCCCGATCTGGCTTTGTCTATCACGCTACTCCACGCACACTAGGGAGAGTCGCATTCTCTCCTCCGGTCACCCCTTCACGGAGGTCCGGAGGCCCCCCTCCTGAGACAGGCGGGGACGAGACAGGCTCCAATCCATTCGATGATCTCCCAGGCGATCCGGATGGCCAAGGAGACGAAGAGGAAGGGGAAGACGGTGATGAACCAGGCGGTGAGCCGTCTGGTGGTGGACGTCGCTACGATCCTCCCAGAGGACCTCCGCCCGGTGGCGGAGGCGGAGGAGGTGGTGGCGGTGGAGGTGGAGGTGGTGGTGGCGGTGGCGGTGGCGGACCTCCCGGCGGGGGCCCGCCCGACATCCCGCCTGAGCTCATCGACATTGGGCCTGACGAGCTCAAGATTATCAAGATGATAAAGCTCTTCAGCGACTCAGTCGGTGCATCGCTCGGCGCCGTCATAAAGCCTGCTGGTTCCCAGCAGGTAAGGACAAAAGTTAGGGAGCCCGACCCATTCAATGGGTCGGATCCCTCAAAGCTACGTGGATTCTTGATTTCCTTGAACCTCAATTTTCAAGATCGTCCCGCAGCTTTCGTGTCCCAGTTCAGCAAGATCAACTACGCTATCTCGTATCTTACTGGGACCGCTCTAGGATGGTTCGAACCGGAAATCCTAACCCCTTCGCCGGACCCCCCGCTGTGGACTCTGTCCTATGATGTGTTTGTCAAAGAACTTGAGGCCAATTTTGGTCCTCATGATCCCACTGGCACTGCTGAGGATGAAATTGAGACACTGCGGATGCGGGACTCCGACAAGATCCTCCATTACAACGTTAAGTTTAACAACCTAGCGTCTGTTATTGGATGGGATGTCAACGCCTTGATGCATTCGTACTATCGCGGACTTCCGCCTCGTATGAAGGATGCTCTGGCGATTCAAGGACGTCCCGACAATCTTCGTGACCTTCGCTCCAAATGTCAAGAAATCGATCATCGGTACTGGCAGCGGAAGTCCGAGCAAAATCGGGAGCAGAGGACGTATACTTCGTCTGCTTCTGGTAGCTCATCGGGTTCAAAACCCAAACCAGCTACGTCATCCTCCTCTTCGTCTGGCAACAAGTCTGACGGCAAGAAAGATTCAAGCTCGGGCTCTAGCGGAGCTCCGAGGGAGAAGCCTGCCTATGCCGACAAGCTAGGCTCGGATGGGAGGTTGACGCCTGCTGAGAAGGCTCGGCGGATCGCCGAGAAACTCTGCCTCTTCTGTGGACTCGCAGGCCACAGGGCAGAGGATTGCAACAAGCGGAAGGCCGCTCTCAAGGCACGTGGTGCTAAAACTTCAACTCCCAAAGCTGATGCACCATCGGATGCCGCGGAGTCGAAAAAATAGAGAGTAGCTCCGATACCTTAGTGCACGATCGGAGCTACGTTGACTCCAGCAGCTGCACACACAAGGTTGTTACTCTCAACGCCGCCGCTCTTTCCACAACACCCAATTCACTCGTTCTTCCCCTTACGATTCCGGACCCCCGCACCAACATTGGAAAGGTTCGCCTATCTGCGTTGGTCGACTCCGGATCCTCCGACTGCTTCGTCGACACTCGTTTCATTCTCAAACACCACATTCCCACCTCGGATACTGCACCTGTGGAGCTCCGACTCTTGAACGGTTCATTTGGCTCTACTATCACTCAAACGGTTAACCTCACCGTCACCTTTCCCTCTGGAGACTCTCTGTCTGTGACTTTCTACGTCACTCCTCTTGATTCTACTTGTGACGTTGTGCTTGGATATAACTGGCTCCACCGCTATAACCCGTTGGTTAATTGGTCGGAGAACAGTGTCGCTTTCCGGCACACCGATACGGGTGAATCATCTGCTTTGCAAAGCCCTTTGCCAGTTGATGATGCACTTTCCATAGACTCATCAACGTCAGCGGAAGATCCGCTCTCCGCCGCTGACATTTCCTCCGGAGACCCGCCATCCAGCGGTCGTCCGGAAACTCCACCTCTAGCTCCCCCACTCCGTAAATCCCGCAAAAAGCCATCCTTTCCCTTTGAACCAATCTACGAGTACCCTCCTGGCGATCATTTCATCATCTCCTCTTCTTCACCCAAGGTCTCGGTCATATCCGCTGCTGCGTACATCCGCGCATGCAAGGAACCTGGCTCACACCAGTTCTCCATCCGTCCCGATCCTGGGGCATCCTTGCGAGATGCCAAGGTTCAACCAGCAGACGTCTCGGACATCCCTTCGGAGTACCGAGACTACGCAGACGTCTTTAGCGACACGCTTTCAGAGGTGTTACCGGAACACCGTCCTTATGATCACAAGATCAATCTCGAGGACGGGGCTCCGCTCCCCAAGCTAGGTCCAATCTACTCTCTCTCCGAACTGGAGCTCAAAGCCCTTCGAGAGTTTATAGATGAAAACCTAGCCAACGGTTTCATCACCTCGTCGCAATCCTCCATCGGAGCCCCGGTACTTTTTGTTCGAAAGAAATCTGGGGACCTCCGACTCTGCGTGGATTTCCGTGGCCTCAACAAGATCACGAAGAAGGATCGCTATCCACTCCCTCTCATCACGGACCTCCTCGATTCGGCCCGCTCAGCCAAGATCTATACGAAATTGGACATCCGACACGCCTACCATCTTATTCGGATAGCCGAAGGCGATGAATGGAAGACCTCTTTCCGTACACGCTATGGATCTTTTGAGTGGAGAGTCATGCCTGAGGGGCTGACCAACGCACCAGCTACGTTTCAACGTTTTGTTAACAACATTTTCGCTGATATGCTCGATGTATCGGTGGTCGTCTATCTGGACGACATTTTGATCTACTCCGACAACCAAGAGGATCATGTCAAAAACGTTCGAGAGGTGCTCAAGCGGCTCCGCGCTCACGGGCTATACCTCAAACTCTCCAAATGCGAATTCCACCAGGATACGGTCGAATATCTCGGTTTCATCATGTCCCCGGAGGGCCTCCGGATGTCCAGCGATAAAGTTCAAGCTATCGTTGACTGGCCGGAGCCCCGCAAAGTTAAGGACGTCCAATCTTTCCTTGGGTTTGCCAACTTCTACCGACGCTTCATAGAGGGGTACTCCGAACTCGCAAAGCCGCTCACTCGACTTACGAAAAAGGACCTCAAATGGAGTTTCGGTGATCCGGAGCGTACAGCCTTCAATGCTCTTAAAGAGGCTTTCACGCGGGCCCCCGTTCTGGCCCACTTCGAACCCGGACGCCAACTTGTCGTTGAAACCGACGCATCCGACTATGCCATTGCGGCAGTCCTATCCATCATCGGTGACGATGATGACCTTCATCCTATTGCATTTCACTCTCGCAGTCTTTCCCCTGCAGAACTCAACTACGACGTCCACGACAAGGAGTTGTTGTCAATCTTTGACGCATTCCATGAATGGCGCCATTATCTGGAGGGGCCGGCTTTCACTGTTGACGTGGTCACGGACCACAAGAACTTGGAATATTTCTCAACCACCAAGCTCCTTACTCGACGCCAAGTTCGGTGGTCCGAGTACCTATCCGCGTTCAACATGGTGATTCGATTCAGGCCTGGTTCGAAGGGCGGAAAGCCGGACGCGCTCACAAGGCGCTGGGACGTTTACGCTCGAGAGGACAGTTCATATGCAGCGGTGAATCCGCACAACTTCAGGCCAGTTTTCACTCAGGAACAGTTATCCTCCTCACTGCGCGCCACCTATTTGCAGTACCCTGCCCTTCGGGCCTCCGTCATCATGGATCTGGAGTCCCTGCACTCCGATATCAAGAATGGCTACGACGGAGATCCGGAAGCCCAATTGGGACTTGCCCTCGCAGGTGATCCCTCTAACTCTCGTTGGACCTCCGATGATGCAGGGTTACTTAGGTTGGACGGCCGCATCTACGTTCCCAACTCCTCGGACCTCCGCTTACGGGTCCTTCGCGTTCATCACGATCACATTCTTGCTGGCCATTTTGGTCAGAATCGCACCCTAGAGCTTATCCGTCGGGGGTACACTTGGCCCAAGATACGTGAGTTTGTCCGCCACTACGTCAAGTCTTGTACTGTTTGTGGCAGGAACAAACCCACTCGCCATCGTCCTTACGGTTTACTTAAACCGTTGCCGGTCCCCCTACGCCCTTGGGATTCTATTTCTCTGGACTTTATTGAAGAGCTTCCTTCTTCAAACGGGTTCACTGCGATTCTGGTCATCGTCGATCGGGCCTCCAAGCAAGCCATCTTCATCCCCACTTACGACACTATCACCTCGGAGCAGCTAGCTCAGCTCTTTGTCATTCACGTTTTCTCGAAGCACGGAGTTCCGTCTCACGTCACATCCGATCGGGGCTCCGAATTCGTCGCTCACTTCACTCGCGCTCTCGCTCAGGCTCTCAACATGGAGCTCCACTTCACCTCGGGCACCATCCCGAAGCGGACGGCCAAACCGAGCGGGCCAACCAGACCTTGGAGCAGTACTTGCGTATCTACTGCTCTTACCAACAGGACAACTGGGATCAGTTATTGGCCCTCGCGGAGTTTGCTTACAACAACGCGCCAAATGCCTCCACCGGCATTACCCCGTTCTTTGCCAACAAAGGGTATCACCCTTCCATTACGGTATACCCTGAACGGGACTTGGCCTCCGCTAGAGCGCGCGACTATGTGGTTAACTTGGACGAGTTACATGCGATGCTTCGAGATGAGATATCCCTTGCTCAAGCTCGTTACAAAGCTCAAGCTGACAAGAAACGGATAGCCGCTCCGGACTTCCGTATCGGTGATCGTGTCTATCTCCTGGCCAAGTACATCAACACTACGCGGCCCACCCGAAAATTCTCGGAAACCCACCTTGGTCCGTTTCCCATTATCGCACAGCCCAGTTCTAACGCATTCACTTTGCGGCTACCCGACTACCTCCGTCTCGTGCATCCGGTGTTCCATGTTTCTCAACTGGAACCGTACGAGGAGAACACCATCCCCAATCGTTCGGAGTCTCCGCCTCCTCCCGTCGAAGTTGAAGGAGAAATTCATTACGAAGTCTCTGAAATACTAGACGCCAAACTGGACAGGAGGTACCGGACCCCCCTTCGCTACTATGTGCGGTGGTCCGGTTACGAAGGCACGGATGAGGAGTTCTCATGGGTTGGCGCTGACGATATTGCTGCGGACGAACTGGTTGCGGACTTCCACTCTCGATACCCCAAGAAACCCAAACCTCAAAAAACCAACGCTCAGTGAGCCCTTCCAAGGGAATTCCCTCACTACTTATGATTTTTCTTGCTCTCACTCTGTCTTGCGGTGCTCTGCTATTTTGGCGGTTCACTTAGATCTTTTTCAAACTCAGTTTTGCGGTGCTCCGCTCATTCGGCGGACCACCTAGATCTCACTCTCAGTCTCACACAAGAAAATTCTACAAGAAAAACCAAGATAAAAATTATTTTTCTACTTGTACACTATTCTTGCTCGCTGCTCTCCTCACTCCCCTCCGCCTGCTCGTCGTCACTACTGCTACTACTACTGCTGCTACTCGCCGACTGGTCCTTCGGACCACCGCCGGACGTCCCCTCACCCTTGTCCTCCTCGCCCTCGTCCTCCTCCGAGTCCTCCTCGGCCTCGTCGTCGATGAAGGCGCGGGCGGCCGCCTCGCTCTGCTCCAGGACCTGCTCCAAGGCAAGTCGGACGGCCGCTGCGATCGTGGCCTCCAAGTTGGCCAGGCGGTCGTTCAGGTCCGCCTGGCGGGCCTCCTCCCGCGCGTCCAGCTCGCGGACGTCCATCATATGTGGCGGCAAGGGGCACGCCTTCTTCCCCTTCACGCACGACTCGCAGGAACGGGCCGGAGGCCCGTACCAGACGCAGGCCTCGCGATCGGCCTTGATACACATACCGCAGCCTGCGGACCCCCGGTGAGCCAGCGAAACTTGAAAAGAAAATAAAAAAACTCACGGTGGTCTCCATACCGCCGCGTGGAGCCGGTCGGCTCCCTCCTCTCTTTGCCCTTCGCCTTCTTGGCGGGGGGCCGTTCCTCCTCCTCCTCGTCGTTCGCCCTCTTGCGAACGCGGCGCGGGCTCCCGGGCCCCCGCCTACCCCGCTCCCTCTCCCTGTCCGCCTGCATCCTCGCCTCGCTCCAGTCGTGGAGCTCCTGCCACCACTCCAGGTTCGCCGCGTCGTAGGCGCGGCGGTCGTCCTCGTACTTGGAGTACTCCAGGACGGCGGTCCGGTGCGAGGCGAGTTGCGCCTCGTATGCCGCCAAGGCGGCCCTCCGCACCTTCTCCCGCTCTTCCTCCATCTCCTCCACGTCGAACTTCCATGCGGCGTGGTCCCGCGCGTATTTTTTGCGGACGTCCTGTGGGGCGTCGGCGGGCACCCGATACGGCTCGGGGGGCGGAACCACCGGCGGCGGACTGGCGGGGCGGACGGGCGGCTCTGGTGGAATGGCCACCGGTTCGGGCATGTCGGGGGGCGGTGCGGGCGTGGGCGACTGGTCCATGTACGAGACGAACGCCTCGACGTCGTCGTGGAACTCCGGCGGGCACCGGAACTTGAGCTCGCCGTGCGTGACGAAGCGTTCGAGTGGTGGCGGCGACATTTTTGGTTTTTTCTGAGTTGAGTCCCCACCTTTATACTATCGGGGCTGCGCTGCTCTGTCATCAGGATTTGTGGACCAGCGCTTCTGCGCAGCCGATTTACTCCGGTTTTTGGATCTCCGCACGCCTTCCGGCGCTCCGAATTTTTCCGATGACTCAGGCGGACCCGATGGATGACTCACGGTACGGTACCGCTACCCCGGTGATTGACCTTGAGGTTCTGGAGGCCAGAACCTTGAAGGGGGGATACTGTCATATCCATGCGTCATGACACACGTGACCGGACCGGATACCGACATCCACTCGCCACATTCCACTCGGACCGGACCACCGCATTACTCATCGCGTCACATGTCGTCACATGACTGCTCACCAATCCGTTACTCAGCACGACTCGGACCTCCACATGGATTCACCTACCCCTTTGCCCAAGTCATATGGCATTCCTTATTGTCCTTATTGTTCTCATTGTCTCTGTGATTATGCCCCTATACTCTTACCATGCGTTACACTTTTCTAGAATCTTAACTACCTTCAGTATTTAAGCTCCTGTACTACACTCTAGTTCCTCAGTTCAAATATCAACTAGGATACCCCAGCCTAGCCTTTCTTCAGCTTTCTTTGGTTCGATACACTCGTCGGACCTCCGCCCTCCTCGGCGGACTTATCCTTTTCTCAAACTCGCGACGTCCTAGCGGACGCCCGAGCTCATCCTTTCACTTGGGTACGCCTTCAGGCGGACCCCCGGATTCAAGGCTCGACTCAAGGGACCAGCCTGCTTAACGCAGGAAGCCTACTCCGGATCTCCGACGCTCCTCAAGACCGGGCCCCCTGTATCTCTCACCACAACCGAGTGATAGCCGGATTACCGCTTGACGGGGATTCATAGGGATACAGGTGTGGGAGTACGTGCCAATACACTTTAGGTAAAACCCTTATTTCTTTTCTTAACTTTGAACACTTCTACGCTTACCTTTCACAGGCTCGGAGCACCGCTTGTGCAGTGCATACCAAGTATCACAGCCGGTCTTTCTCTCTTAGGCTTGGTTCGGGGCACGGTCCTAACAATACCGTCATGACTTCTGTTCAACAAATCTGAAAACGCTACACTGTCATGATTTAGACTCTAGTTGGGGGCGTGTCACAGGACTACATAGATCCAGGCTGGCCCAGGAGTTACGCCACACATATATGCAAAGGTGTTGATATCCTGACCTGGACTCCAGATGCCTGAGGCCCCGCTTGATGGAATCAGTGAAGCACTCCTTGGTGACCAAAATTGGCCGCCTAACTGAAGTCTGACAGTCTGCACGACAACATACCACTCTAGCAACAAATGACTCAATGCGCACTATTGTTAGCAGTCCCACTGTATGGATTGAGTGGCGGCCCGCCTCACCCCGCCTTGAATCAAATTACAGCAGATATATGTATCAATAATCAGAATTTTCCACCCCATATCTTATGCAGTACAAGATACTTTGTGACCACCATGCAAGCAACAGATGCCAAGACCATTGTACCTAGTAGGTACCTTCTGAGTGAATGTCCAGTTGCAAAAGGAATACACCTACCAGCATAAATACCGACCAATGTGAAGTCCTTATGGGCTTGACGGATAGCACCGGAGATTGGAGGTCCGGCCAAAGCGCCCAGCGCCATGACAGTCATCTGCATTCCCGTTCGTCTACCAATATCTTCTGTGCTCCCAAGTTGAGCGACAGGAACTGGAAACAGGCTGATAAACCCTCCAGACATGATTCTATACCACACGTAATGAGATTGAGCAATACAATACAGCTTGAAAGTGCAAATCTTACCCATAGAATACCGTTAGAACGACAAAGCCAGCAGTTGTGTTTGGCACCGGCCATAGGTAGATTATAAGAGCTGTGAAGGCGTTCATGATGATCATGGTGTTGAGGGCGCCGTATTTCAATCCAGACAATCCACTGAGAAGCCGTCCAAATGCAGATGCACCGTTTGCAATCGAGACGAGGTAGATTATAAAATTGGAATTCACACCAATTTCGGCTGCACTGACAGCCAGAAAGGTTAGAGCTTGAGCAGCGTGAGTACGTGTTGAAAGGAAAGAGAATGTGTGTGCATACGGGTGTAGACTCCCATGAATGACAGGAAAGTTGAAAACACGTAGACGCAGTATGCGGGAGAAGCAAAGGCAGATATGTTCCAGAGGGAGTCCAAATTTTTGGAAGGCGGTAGACGTGTTCTCATTGTCTGACGAATAGGATCAGTTCATTGTCAGCGTTTCGAGAGAGAGTAGAGCTCACTAAGCCTCCAACAATGAAGGTGGCTAGGTTTATGAAGGCAATGGTGCGCACAGTCCATTTAAAACTGAGAAACCCGGTGAGCAAGTGAAGCACAAACGACCCGTAGAAGATGGCTGACCCGACAGAAGAGATGAGGTTTTTGAAGATGATCGGGTAGATGACACCCCCGACTGACGAACCAAACGCGATCACAGAGAAGGCAAGAGGGCGCCGGACTTTGACTACACAAATGTCAGTTGCGTCGACCACATCTTGTGGAAGGCAGATACTCACACCAGTGCGACACAACAGAAATGCACGGGATGTATATGCAACCTGCGGCGAGCTGGAGCTCGATGAGAATGTGCACGAGCATTAGGTAGAGGGATGACGTACCCCAAAGGCGATCCCTTGGCAGAGCAAGAACTGCCAATAGCGAGTGCACTCGGCAGTCAAGAAATTGAGCACCGTCATTATGGTGCAAGACACGAGAAGAGAACCCTTGAAGAACCCAAGATCGAAGAGACGGCCCGCCAGAAGGCCCTAACAAGACATGAGCATGACCGTGGCTGAAGAGAGATCACGAAGGCGGTTACCGGAAGAAATATCAGGGAGTACTTCGTGAGGCACGAATCAGAGATGAGGAAAGCTTCAATGAACCGATGCACTATACCTGAGCTGATCCAATCCAAGCACTGAATAGGATGACGGTGAGCCAAAGCGTACATTCAGCGCGTAACAAGCACTCACATTGCAGAAGGTGACTTGTCCTTCAGTAGCGTCAGCTCGTAGTATGCTTGGAATGTCTAGTTGTCGGGTTTGATGCGCATTCGTGACCATGTTACTCTGCAGACTTACCCCCCATGACACGACGTAGCCAAAGGTGCTCATTGCTAGACAGAAGCCCTACAAGTTTGTTAGAGCCGCTAAACGCAGAAGCCGAAATCTCCATACTCCGAGCAAGACCAGCCAAGCACGAACGCCACCGTCGGGTATTTCCTGTTCATTAAGCTGCGCCGGAGCATCCAGTTCAAGTTCTTTGCGCTCGATACTGCCGTCAAAGCGAGGCGTCTGTGGAGGGGAAGCTTGCGCCATAGTCAAAGTACAGAACGTCGAACGACTCCTTCAGCGCGGGGAAGAGGCTATATGCCCTGATGCATCAAGTGCGGGAGAACAGCTCACGCCGCATGATTCATCAATATGTTTCCCCACGACGAGTCTTCTTCGGTAACGGGACAGCCGTCCCAAGCCCGAGCTGCTTCTTTTCACATCTTTTCATCACAATGGCTGATTGGAACGGTCACGACTCACCGAGCCCGAGGGGGAGGATATATGGCCTGATGCATCATACAAGTGCGGGAAGCAAGAGCAGCTAAGTTCTAACAGCGCATGCTTCTCCCTCAGTAGTGAAGCAGCACTTCTCCGACTTGCTTCTTTCACACCGTCCTCATCACAATTCCTGGATGGGACGATCACCAAGAGCCCAGGCCATGTAATGCTTTCAGTGCATTGACTTTGCAGACATACAGTAGTATCCCTGAAGACGGTCGGATTAGAGAGGCTAACGGTGAGATAGCTTTCGAGCGCGCTGCTTCAACGCATGGTTGCGTGGCCGTAGCATTGAGTCCGGAATGGACTCAAGTGTCCTGAATCTCAGATCAGAACGCAGCTGAAGGCTATCATCGGCAATCTCTGACGGGAAGTCCAGTCTTGTCTTTTTGTTCTCCTGTGTTGCGGCTCTGACTCTCAGTAGTTCCAGTAGGTACGCAACGACTTTCACTACCGATCCACTCGGAAGACGGGTATATCTATAATGATCGTTGAACGTTAGACGTCAGCCGCTGGAGACCGCCAATCGATGTGGACCTGTCACATAAGTGTACGGAATACGGAACAAGCAGAAGACTCGTACGGAGGTAAATATATGCAGTGTGTCCTGAGTTTGATGGATGCAGATAGCACGGGGTGCCAAATAGTCGCAGTAGTCGCCGCTGATTCGTAACTTGCGACTTGAGACGACGCTTCACTTCGGAGTAGTTTACGAAGCAACGATGGTGTCAAGCAATGTTCCGTCTAGCCAGGGATTTGAGGGCATTTGGGGTTCTCGGAATCAGGGTTCTGAGCGCTTGGTGAATCTCTGTACTCTGATTTATTGTTAGGTCTTCGTATCTGTTCCTCTGGGCGAAGCATATCAGCAGAAGATAATACACTCCCTCGCTTGGGGTGACATCGCCTTCCCGGGTCGTCTTGCTCCCCGCGGTTGGGAGTGTTACAGCTTCCAAGTGGGGCCGTGCCGCGTATCATGGTATCTATCATATAGCGGGGTTTGCGCTAAGTCCAGCTATGTACTGAGCTCCAAATCATGATCCAATTTAGCGACTGACGGGATGTTAACAATTCCGATGAGGTGATAGTACAGAGGGGAATGCCATACTACAGAATAACTATTGACTCGCGGTCGAAATTGGGCGTGTGCTCCCCGTTGGCCGCGTTTGCCCGCGGCAGTTGTGATAGTCCTTGTTGCTGGTCAGCGTCGTGTCGTGGTAAGGTTCATAGATACTCACCTGTCGTCGTCATGCTTCGCCGTGGCTGTTCATGTTCTGCTGGTCGAGGTCACGGATGTGTCCTCAGGGTGAAAGCGTCCTCGTAGTCGGAATATTCTCGTAGTCGCAGTGCCCCCGAGTGCTTGTATCATCGGCGCTATCTTTGTGTGCTCGTCGTGACTGTGCTTGTGTCCTGCTGGTGGTTGTTGTTGTCGCCGTCGCTGACCTTGAGGGCTCGTCATTATCGTCGCTGACCTCGTTTTCGGTCCGTTGTGATTGTGCTGTCCTCATTTGCTTGTCCTCGTTGCTTGTCAAATCGTCCTCGTCGTCGAGCTCGCGTCCTCGGCGGAATTGTTGCAGTCGTGATCGCGATGTCACTGTGCTTGTGTCCTCGAAGTCGTCCTGGCAGTTGTTGTCGTCGGCGCAGTCGGGGTCCTCATCGTGGTCATCGTTATCATCGTTCGTCGCGGATCTCCTTGACGCGGTGTGCTCAAGTCGTGCGTCAGACTATCCTCATGCTTGAGCTAGCCAGAGTCAGCTCGGAGGTGGTGGGCGCTGAGCTCGGGGATCCATGGCAAAGGCAAATGAGAACGGGTCAGGGATCTACGAGCTGATGCGAAGTGCTCGGGGATTGCGAACAAGAAAGTGGCTAGATTGAAAGGGCTCCGGGATAGCGAGCGATATAGAACGCGTTCGAGACTTAGGGCGAATGAGAACGAGTCCGGGATATGTGAGCTGTCACTGATATAACTCGGGGGTTGTCAGTGAAGCATTGCAGGCTCATCTTCGGATAGCTCGGGGATCGATGGCGAAGGGGAACGGGAACGGGTATGTGAGCTGTCAAGTATGTGGATTGCTGAGTGGAATGGCATAAATCCAGCAGAAATGAGCTCACCTTGAAAGAGGTCGGGGATTTGTTTGACCCAGGTATCTGAGAGAATGGCAGGTCGCTACGTAGACGTCCCGGCACGAAGCGCATACGAACAGCAGGGCTCCCGACCGCACCACAGCAGACGAAGGTGGCATCGCAGCCCCGTTATGGTCTCTGCACGCGCCAGCCTTCTGTTCGACTGGCAGGAAGAGCGTGCAACGATGAAAAAGTGTCGCGTCTTGGTCGCGTCCATGGTCCTCGGGGTCGAAGTGTCCTCGTAGTCGCAGCGTCATCGAATGCTCGTATCGTGGTGGCTAAACTTGTGTGCTCGCCGTCATTGTGCTAGTGTGTTGCTTGTGGACGTTGTTATCGATGTCGATGAGCCTGATGCTCGTCGTCGTCGTTGTTGACCTTGATCTCGTCCTCTTGCTGCCCTTGTTCGCTTGTCCTCGTTGCTGTCTGAATCGTCGTCGTCGAGCTTGCGTCCGCAAGGGGATTGTTGCAGTCTTGATCGCAATGTGCTCGTTCCTATGTTTACGAAGTCATTCTGCTAGTTGTTGTCGTCGTCGCGATCGGGGTGCTCATTGTAGGGGGGTTCCACGTCGGTCGTTATCATCGTCATCGTCGCGAGGTTCCTTGACGTGGTGTGCTCGAGTCCTGAGTCAGAGTTCGCCCATGCTGGAGATGGTGGCACTGAGGAAAAGAGTTGGGCAGCCGAAAGCTTTCGCACGTGCAAACCAGGTGCAAACCCAGCACCCGATCAAGCTTGAGTGTGGACTTGTGACAATGGTTCAAACTTGGTTGCTTTCTTCCACCGAACTGGCCAACGGAAGTCTGGAGAATCTGAGTCTCGCAGAGTCTGAGTGAGTCTGAGGAGAATTAGACTCCCCATATTTCTGGACGGCTTCCAGACGACACCCGAGTACGTGCTTGGGTCTGCTGCCTCAGCAATTATGCAAAACCAACGGGTGTGCCCTGGCCAAAGGGCAGCAAACTTGGAGGTCAAGGATGGCGACGGCCCTCGGAAGGCCGTGTCTCGCTGGAAGACCCTCCGCGTAACTCTATGATAGCACCAGAGAACGAGGAGGTGAGAGAAATAGGCGCGGCGCGTGCAGGTGCGTTTTCTACTTGAAACTTTGCCTTGCATTGAGTCTATTGTCCAGTAGAATGACAGTCCTATCTTGCTCTGGCTTCACTGTCCGCCGACACACATGCTGCATCACAGGACACTGCTTATTCGGAGGACTAGGGTTGAACCACATATTGCTCTGCCACCGTCGCGCTGGCTCTTGCCTTGATCTTCGTCTTGCTGGCCGTCACTTTTTCCGCGCACTGCCATCTCTATGCCATCCCAGTAATTCCCCATGTCGCTCTAACGTTGACTTTGCATGCCCCGCCACCATTCTCGCCATCTCAGCCCATTTTTGCAGGCCCGCCGCTGTCTGCACATGTACCGCCATCGCCATACTACACCAGCAGCACCCTCGTTACCCTTTCACCACCTTCTATCCCTGCCCCTCTTGCAAATCCCACACTCCTCATGCTCAGCCGGGGCTCCCTGCGCAAATGGTCAGAGGAGTATGTTGGGCATGAAGTCGAGTGATACGAGTTTCCGCGGCAATGATAGACTCAATTGGCGACCAGCACTTGTATTATCTCGATGTGCTAAAATTGCGGGAACTGGACCCTTGCGAAACATGTTGGACTTGTGAAGATCTGTATGATTTGGGCCAGCAGTACCTGGGCCCCATCGCATGCACCCATCGTCTCCGTCGCATGCGCTCCTCGCCTCCATCGTATGCCCCCTTCGCCCTCGTCGCACGCCCCCCTCGCTTCCGCCACACACACACCTCATCGTCATCCTCGCACATTTCCACACGACCGACCGCCGTCTCCGACTGCCCTTCGTTCTCGTTACATACAGATGATGATACACCACTCGTACCGTCGCACACGTGCGTCATTGCGTCTGTCGCTGCAGACCATTATTTGAAACGTGAATGTAACTCTACCCAGGTACGCATTTTGTAGCAAAGATGAGTGGAAAGTTGCTTACTGCAGCAGATAGTGCAGTATTGGACGCGCCCTGGACGCGCCAGAGTTTCAGTCTGCGGCGTGATCGACTGATCACCGTTCCTAGCAGGCTGCTAGGGTCAGCTGGGCGTCGGAACACACCAGGAACACACCCAAAGCGAGTCTATACTAGTGTATCTAGCCATTGTTAGCTCTGAAGCCATGGAATGCTTACACTCATTGACAGTTTGTAGCAGGTCGCACCTTCATCTAACCCTGTAGAGCCGCTGATATCGACATGTTTATATGTCTATATGCAGTCGCAATATTCAGGAACTTGCCAATGAAACAGCCCACTCCCATTATAAATGCGAACGGACGGTTCCTTTTCTCTGTACGTCTTCGCCCGATGCTAGTGCTCCTGCTCGCCACCTTTACTCCACTGGCCTACGCCGCCAGTTTTGCGTCGCTGAACGCAACGCTAGGCGGGCGTCTCTCATCAGCACGTCCAATATCTGAGCCGTGCTTTGTGAATCATGAATCTTCCGCTTGCGCATCAGTGCAGGAAGGGTATCTCAACTCATCTTTCAGAGTGGAAGAGTACGGTGCAATGATGTATGTAAGTTGCTCGTCCTTAGGCTCTCGTTATCAGCCCACGATGCCTGACCCTCTCGCTTCAGCCTACCTGGGAGACATGTCTTGCCACAGGTGAAGGATGCGTCCTTGACTACACCAACGTCGATGATGCAGCAGCATGGACGAATCAGACTTGCCATCAAGGAAGCATATCCTCCACGTTTGTATGTTTCTCTTCTTATCTGTATCCGCCTCTTCTGATATGCTGGTGCTGGACAGCTCGAGGTGGAGACTGTTTCCGATGTTCAAGCCGTCTTTTCGTTCGTGGGTGCCACGGGAACACTACTTTCGATAAAGAACACGGGCCACGATTTCTTGGGAAGAGCCGCTTTGAGAAATTCTTTGGCTTTGTGGGTACATACGAAGTTGTGACTGGTCTTTTGCTTTCCCTAACTGGACACACAGATGCACAAGCTAAACAACGTATGCTTCGCGTTACGTCGGGATGTCCAGCTCAAGGCAGTGACAGATTTCGTACAATCCCTCATTCATTCCAAGCGGGGGGAAGGACGGCTATCGTGCGATCACCGTCGGGGTATGCTCCTGCTTTCGCCATCTCCATCAGAATCAGAGAGTCCAGCTGCTGACCTTCGCATGTAGGCGGGCGTCATATGGCTTGATGTGTACAAGTTCGCAGATGCGCACAACGTCACCGCGGTAGGAGGATACCACCCGACTGTGGGCGCTAGTGGTGGCTGGCTCATGGTAACAGTTCTTACCTCACTCGTAAAGGCATCATGTTACCGTTCATTAGGGTGGCGGCCATAGCATCTTGAGTCCTACTTTGGGGCTTGGAGTCGACCGAGTGGTACGTCAAACCTTTATGTGGAAGGTATCGGCGGGTCTTTGAGACGCTTCTTCTAGTTAGAGTTCAAGATCGTCACCCCAGACGGGGTTTACCGAACGGCGAATCAATACCAGAACACGGATCTCTTCTGGGCATTGCGTGGCGGTGGCGGCAGCACCTTTGGGGTCGTGATGGAATCGACAATACTCGTCGAACCCCAGCTGAAACTGCAGGTGTACGTGTACTTGCATCCATGAAGTGATGTCCAAGGACTCATCTGTGCATGATTCAGTGCATCGATGTCGTTTGCTCGCACTACTGAAGGTGCTCGTGGCTTCCTCGAGATCGTCTCTAATAATGGGGTGAGTTGGAGTAAAGATGGTTGGGGAGGACATATCTATGTAAGACGCCAATGTTGTATTGGTCCGCAGTGTTCAATTCTTCACAGGGCAATAGTCTCCTAAGCGTCACACCTCTCCTTACTCTAGACGATGCGAAGAGTTCAATGAAAGAAGCGGCTGACTATGTCCTATCACAAAACGGAACAGTTGTGATTGAAGAGATGCCGTCATGGTTTTCATTCTTCGAAAAATATGTCCCTTCTGCCGAGGCGGTGAGTTCTTGCCTCGTCTCTCTGCGATTTCTACTCACCCACGCTTGCAGCCTGTCGGCATACACATTGTTCTGGGCACGCGTCTTATACCCATCGACCTTTTCGCCAACGAAACAGCCAAGGCACAGCTTCTGGACGCATTCGTCAACATGCTCCCCTACTCAACTGCAGACCCTCAAATCGTAGCTGTCCCGCCGGTCCTCTTCAATCAGACAGAAGGTGCTACCAGTATCACGCCTGCCTGGAGGGAAGCTTTGTGGCATGTGTGTGCCGTCCCGAAACATCTCATGCATGTCGGGTTCCTCATTGATTGACAGATCATTTTTGCTATATCGATACCATGGAATGCGACGGAGCCGCAGAAACAGGACTGGTTCGATATAGTTCAGAATCACACGCAGCCGATGCGGGATCTAACTCCAGGTTCTGGCGCGTATTTGGTATGTGAGGTGCTGTACAATTGTATTGCTCCGCTTATGTATATGGCTAGAATGAAGCCTTCATATATGAGCCGGATTTCGAAGAATCCTTCTGGGGAAGCAACTATGCCCGCTTATTGTCAATCAAAAAGAGATAGTCAGTGCCGCACACTTCAATACGATTTACAGTGCATTCACCCGAGTCTGGAACAGTGATCCCGATGGTCTATTGGACTGCTGGCACTGCGGTGAGAAGTCAAAACATCGTGTACCTATATATTCCGTGTCTCACAACTTCTCAGTCGGCTGGAAGGGTGCTCAAGATAAACGCTATAGTTGCTATCCGCCCTTCCCTTAAGCTTTGGCGTCCTGTACTTCATCTGGTGCATGTACATCTATGTCTGTGATTGGCAACCGTGCCGTGTTTGATATTACTTAAATCTATAGATCACGATCTCTTCGCAGAGGCTTTCCGTCGGGCTCGGAACATCGGGCTTTGACTGTTCTCCCGTCGTAAGGCAACCCATGAACATCTGAGCCACTTTTTCGGTTGTCAAGACTCAAGACTCAAGTCCTTGTTCTTCGAAATCGACTTGTGCAATGCGCCCATCAGCATCAAAGTTTGCAACTGAACATACACCCGGCTTTGCGTAACAGCTACACGAGGGTACTGCTGATGATCATAGCGTTGGGAACTTTCCGCAGTCCATCAAGTTCTGATTCGGGTGGCAAGGACAGTGCTTTCTGCACGAACGATCCGCGTTTCTTTACTCTGCGAGGTTAACGCTGATGCTGTTGTCTGTGCTCATCAGACTCCGATCGCGAGTCCGAATGTACAGCATCTTAAAATCTCCACAAGTGAGAGTCATGTCTATTTAAGTGAGAGCACGCATGCAATGTCGTGTATCCACTCATTCTTACTCAAAAGACAATTCGCAGCTCAGAGACAATGGCGTATCATGCCTTGAGCCTTCCCATTTCGGCGCCAGTCGTCTTTTTGTGTCTTGTTGCTCTGCTCTACCGATTGACCCGCCCCAAGCATCGTTATCCTCCGGGCATGTTCAATCCCTTCTCGCATCTGAAAGAGAGCTAACGAAAACGTTCTTCAGGCCCTCGACCCCTCCCCGTAATTGGGAATCTGCTACAACTACCTCGACATGCTGATGATCACCCCCGTGTGTATGCGGAGTGGGGGAAGCGATATGGTTTGTGCTAATACGAGTCTACGCACGAGGTGCCCAGCTTATTCTGGCACCCCAGGTCCTGTCACCTACATGCAGGTTCTTGGTCGCCAGTTCATCATTCTTAATACCGCGAAGGTCGCGTTCGACTTGTTCGAGAAGCGATCGGCCATCTATTGCTCGAGACCTAACCTGGTAATGGCGGGAGAGCTGGTCGGACGTGATAAATCGACCTTGTTTCTCCCTTATGGTGAACGTCTTCGGAAGACCCGAAGACTACTTCATTCCTTCCTTCGGTCAGATGTTGCCAGCCAGCACTGGCATATGCAGCTTGTAGGGAATCTGAAGCTTCTTATCAGGCTGAAGGAGTCCCCAGAGAACTTTGAAGCCCACATTCACAAGTATGCATTGCGTACTCATTGTGTGATATTCTAACGAGATACACAGTTCTTTCGTCACGACAATCATGAAACAAGTCTATGGATATGCCGCGAAACCCGACAATGACCCATATGTGACGCTCGCCCGTGAACTCTCGCGAATTACGACGGAGGCATATGAGCCCGGCCGCTGGCTGGTCGATTCATTTCCTTGGTTGCGCCATGTCCCGTCGTGGATGCCAGGGGCACACTTCAAGAGATGGGCATCGAAGGCGAGAGAAGATTCAATCCGCTTCACGAGAGCACCGTTTGACTTGGCCCTTTCATCTCTGGTACGGCAACTCCGAATGGCTAGGCAGCAGAACCAAAAACTCATCTTTCGTTATCAGACAGACAACTCTGCTCCGACGTTTGTCTCAAGCGTGTATAACCCTCATGGACCACCTGAGGACGAGGAGATCGCCATGTACGCGTCGGCCAGCTTGTACAATGGTCAGTCACGCTCATCTCCGTCCCAACTGAACTTGGCACTGACAACACTCTAGGTGCCAGCGACACCGTGCGTAAGCCTTTGCGAATCAAGTCTTCCGTTCTGACCAGCTTTGTAGATCTCATCCGTGGTTCATTCCTTCTTTCTCATCATGACTACACATCCGGACATCCAAAGGCGAGCACGAGATGAAGTGGATGCTGTGATTGGTCCAGACCGCATACCTTCAATGAGCGACCTCCATTCTTTGGAGTACATCGATTGTCTCATCAAGGAGCTGCTTCGATTCGCGCCGCTCATACCCATTGTCCCGCATTCCCCAATCGAGGATGACGAGTATGAAGGATACCACATTCCTAAAGGTGTGCACCCAGGCTGTGCCTATGCCCTTCAATCTCACCCTCGAGATACCTAGGTTCTTGGGTTATGGCCAACTTGTGGGGAATGCTCCATAACCCCGAAATGTATCCCGAACCATTCGAGTTCCGTCCACAACGTTTCGAGAGCAGCAACCCAGAACCTCAGACCGACCCAATCAAACTGGCCTTTGGGCTCGGACGAAGAAGGTGTCCCGGTTATCACTTCGCTCTCCACTCCGTGTTTTTGTGCATCACTCAAGTTCTGTGGGCGTTCGACATCTTACCTCCATATGATGCGAATGGAAAAGCCGTACCACCGCCTGTGGAGTACGTCGCCGGTCATTCTGTGTATGCTTCCAAATTCTTAGACGTGGCGTGGAATACTTACTGTAATTCTAGCCACCCTAGGCCCTTCGCCTGCAAGATCGTTCCACGATCCACGACAAAATCTGAGATGATCGTAGCAGCGTTGCAGCAGGCGGAGCAGAAATGATCAGAGCACCTGTAAGGCCAACAGCGAAGGTAAATTCAGAGGGAATCAGGTATCAGCAGGAGTAGTATTTGAAATGACATAACGAAGCTTTTCGACTTGTAATGAAGAAGTTGAGCAACATCGGGAGTCGACAGCAGTCCTGGGCCCTGGCAATGTTGCCCGTATAAAAAACAGTGGTCCGTGCACATAGAGTCAATGGATGGCTTGGTGCATATCTGTAGCTAAGGCTCCAACTAAATAATATATATAACTGTATATATACAGTTAAACCGTATAACTATACATATATGTATACACCCCCATCCCGGAAGTGCTGTATAGAGTATATATATGTATAGTATATAGTTATACAGTGGCTCCTAGCACAGTGCAAACACAACGGTACGAGGAGGCAAGGCACACTCCGACACTCGGAAGTGAGTCGGCACTTGTCTAACCTGCTTAATTGGCACTGTGTGCCGCTCCTCCGCAAGCCCAAAAGTGCGGCGAATCATCATCGCACCGACTTACCGGACTACCGGCACTGCAGCAGTGGCGCGGCAAATTCCCAAAGTTCACGGATTTGACGCCACATCACAGCACATCACAGTTTACAGGTACACAGAACGCGGATGCATGCCAGAAGACTTATGTGAGGTCATATCAAGGAGTGTACTTTGCATTCTACAGACTGCGAGAGTCTGCTGAGTGTGCTTTCTCGAAGTCACTGCACATGTGTGCTGATCTTCGAAGCTCTTTGAAGACAGAAACCACCCTACAAGCTTTGATGTCCAAGGTGTGAGTCGGGAGTAGTCTCTTTGAGGTAAGCGAGTCGCCTCAGAAGCGCTGCAAGGTGGGTGAACATTGCAACTGTATATACAATATATATACTCTATATTATATGGTTATACTGTATATCATACTATATCCATATACGGGAGCTCCAAGCTGTATACATATAGTATATAGTTGGAGCCTTATCTGTAGCTGTGCAAACGACAATGAAGCACCTATAGCGCCCCACGAGTGATTCAGGGAAGAGCAAAGAGGCATCGAGATGATCTCGAAGGAGCGTCCGAAGGCGTTTCGAGGGCAGATGATGATGAAGCGTACTTGGAGTTCATCATCAGCGCGGCGAATTCTTGAGCAGACCAACGCCTATCTTGATCTCTTGACCAAGCCGTCGTCGCCCAGCAGGACGAGGCGGCCCACAAGAGTCATTCAGAGCTCAAGGTGGAGGTGGGGGATTGTGCCCAGATTTCGGCTAACTAGGCCATTCAGGACAAGATCAAGGTCGACTAGTACTCTGTCGCACATCGGGTTTCCGAAATGATCACGAAGCAGCTGAAGACCTTGTCGGCGGCACTCGAGCGATCATTGTAGTAAATTGATCACTCTTCTCTGTCAAGTAATCGACGCAAAGAACTCCACGTGAAACAACCGATATTCGATCGGTACGAAGGAAGGCGACCAAAGCGGAGAGGTTGAGAGGTTCCAGCGAGACGTGCTCGTTCAAGCAAAAGTGCAGGTCGAGCAGAAGATCGAAGAAGCAGTGGCCAAGGCTGCGGAGAAGGAGGAGTTCACTCAGAAGCGGGTCTGATAGGAGGAGCGCACTGACAATCTGACCCAAGGCAGTCGGAAGGAGGAGACAAAACGGGTGTGCTTGTCGCCAATGTCAACGGCGGGGTCACAGTCTGCGGCTGCGGTCTCTGCGTGGGCTTCGACGACCATTCAGGTCGACAGATCGAAAAAGTGGCGCTGAGTGGACGTATCATTGCAGGTGGAAGGCGTGTACTCTTTTCAGGCTCACCGCTCGCTCGACGGCGAAAGGACGCGTGGGGAAGGTGAGACGTCGAACGGGCTTGAGACACGCCCGCGTTGCCAAATCGAAGTCCAACCCGTGCCACGATCCCATTGAGAGCCAGATCACAGAGCCGACCCACCCGACAGACTTCCCATCGCGAGGGCGCAGCGCTCTCGTCAATTGTATGATGCCTTTGACACCATCTTTGCTACTCTTTGTAGGCGTCATCGGCACCGATTTGCCACACATGCCAGGACGCGACACGTCAAAGATCGTTCGAGCCCACCGTGTACCTGTGTACAAGTTCTCACCCGTCGGTCCCAATGCGACGCTATGCGGATCCACATGTCTTTCGTGATAGTCGACGAGACGGTATGACGCGCGTCGCCGGCTATCTGTTGCGTCAAGCAGGCGGATGGGTGTCTCTCGGATCGATGCGGCAAAGCAGGACAAGCCAGGAAGGGAGAAGGACGCGTAGGGGTATCAGGCAGTGCACAGAGCTGGGGCTGGGAAGGAGATATGCCGTGTATCGTCATTAGTTGAACTATCAGCATCTGATGGAAGACTGAGAGTCCATGAGGTTGTAGATGGAGGGTGCGGGCACAGACTGACGGTGTACGAACAGATTAGGCTCTTCGCGTTACCACAGCATGCCCAAATCGTCAGGCGACCTGCATACGCGTCAGTCTTGACCGAGAAGAGACGCGCAAAAACAGACATACGCTCCATCTCATTCCAGCTGATTACATATCGATAGGCGGGTCTTGCACGAAGTGATTGCTCGGGCGGGGTTTGAAGTTTGATGCCCAACGGTGGCGGGCCTCACATGCGCCACAGCGGGTGGGCTCCAGAGTATCATACCCACCCAGTCGTATCTCAGTTCTGTCGAGTTTTAAAGAAACATGGTCTGCACATTTGTTTCTGAAGACCCCAAGAAGCTCTCTCACTCGATGGTTAACAAACAGGGCCTAGCAAGCCAGTGGCAAGCGACTTGAGATCACGAATTTCATACTCCGTTGAGCAACCACTTCAAGCAGGACCCGCCTATCGATATGTAATCAGCTGTCAGTTTCCTTTGCTACCGCCAGCGCCTAACGCGAGCGTTTGGTGCAATCTTCCTTGTTTCACCATTCTCGGCTATCTCTGCACCTGGAGTCGTTGGCCTGTCAAGATTGGAATCCATAGCAGCACGGCGCTCGAAGTCCTGCTTCGGCTGCCGGCATTTGAATGCGAGATTGGAGATTGAGATATAGTGGCCAACAAGTTAGCGGCAGATAGCAGTCTGCTTTCGGAGTTTCAATTGCGGTCACGATCACAGGATCAGGATGACCTTCACTCGACTCTCTTACTCTGAGTCTCTCCACACCAAGGGCGACAGTCTCGGGGCGCAATTCTGACACACACATGTCATATCAGCTCATGGTAGCAACATTGAATACCTAAGAGGTCATCAGTACATGCATGCTGTGCATCTTCCCAAGTTCGCCGGTCAGGCATCTCTTGATTCTGACCGGAGTGCAATCCGATCGTTGAAAGCGGGACACACGGTACCAGCTCGAACCCATCTTCATTTGATCTTCATGATATTGATCCGTTGTCCTGTTCATCGTTTTCTCTTCAATTATGCTCCACCTCCAGCACGCGGACATCTTTGCACCGAGCGACGGTATAGAAAAACCCTCAAGGGAGTTCCGAGTTCTTGCTAACCTTGAAATGGCACCGCCACAGATACCTGGCCTGCTAGACATTGCCCTGCTGTGTGTTCCTTATTCTGGGACCGTCCCAGACACTCATTGTTTTGTCTAGCACGGGCCCTCTTGTGACTACAGCTAGTAACATTTGTGCGCCTTGATCAAACTCAAATTGTCATAGGTCCTGGGTTATATGTGGAGCTACGGCTTATATGGTGTTCTGTTCGTACAAGTCTGTGAGTGTACTGGACCTACCTTGCAGCCCCTTCTCCCCGGGCTGAGACACACGTGCAGATGTATATCTCCAGACCTTTGCTGCGAAAGATTCGCGCGGGCTGAAAGCCTACGGTGCGCTGCTCAAACACAGTCAATCCATCAGATCTCATCAGTCCTCAGTATTGGTGCTGTTTTTTCTTGAGACTGTCTTCACAGTCTTCATGAATATCGGTGCTTGGAAGGCTTTCGGGTCTGGGTGGGGCGACGTTGACATTCTCAGTGCTCTCAACTGGTCATGGAGACCGCTGACAGGCATCAATTGCCTTGGTATGCTGCCAGCTTTTATCAAGTTGTCCTTTAACTGGCGTCACCGGCAGAGGCTGCAATGGCACAAAGCTTCTACGCATGGCGCATCCACCAGCTATCGCATTCTATCTTTCTACCGGTGGTCATCGAGTCTGTAAGCCGCAAGTATCAGACCTGAGAAACTGTACGGATCCTGACGATCTGGTCAGTTATCGGTCGGGCAAATCATTCTTGGGCTCTATTACAGCACAAAGGTTTGTTATTCTGCCTCAAGACTCTCGCTCTCACTCATTCATAAGCGCAGATGGCCGCCCAGGGTGATAAACTAGCGGTCCTTCTAGCGCTTTCGCCCGAAGTCACAGTTTGTATCCGAATGGTCCATTACTTCACCACAACTGACCCTTCCGCTAGGCTTGCCTTGTCCTGAATTTCGCATGCGATGCATTGATCACAATCTCGCTAATGGTCATAGTAAGTCATTATGTCTTCAGTGTATGGTGTAGTTTCAGTTAACTATCTGGTCCAGCTTTATCGTCGAGCACGCAGCAAGTTCAATCACACCGCCAACATGCTGAACAGACTCATCTTCGTGACATGCGAGACTGGGTCTGTAACGTGTCTTGCAGCTGGGACAGAGGTAGTTGTTTGGGCGAGGCTCAGGCACTACAGCTTTCATCTCGGCGTGTACGTCTGCTGGTCATGTACAATATGCGAAAGCAAGACTCTCACTTCTAGCCTAGCTTCCTGATTATGGGAAAATTGTATGTCTCAGACGCATGCAGTAACTAGCACGCTCCCACCGCTCTAATCAACCTTCAGATACTCGAACATGCTGATGGTAGTTCTGAACTTCCGCGCGCAATTCGACTGCGATGGGACGGAATCATCTGCGCCATCAGTCAGAATCAATCAGGAAGACTCGCGGCGCGGTGTACGCATACACTGCACCACCGATGTAGTGACGGACCGTGATGCAAGCTTGATCAACATGGAGGTGGGTACCGCTCTCAGTTGTCCTCGTCTTATACGGCTGATACTCACGATCGCAGGACCTCATGTTGTCGTCCCGTGGCAAGAGGAATTCCAGCGAACAGAAAATGTGTGGGAGGTACGAGGAGAATCAATACAAGGCAGATGCTATCGCAGTCATCTAAGGCCCCGTTTGGCAACCACCGTGACCATCTAGCAGGAAGGCTGGCGGTCGGTAACCTTTCGGCAGGCGAAGTTTAGCAGCAGAATATATGTAGCATCGAAATTCATCCGAAACGTTAAGATGAGTTCCCGCCGACGCAAGGATAGGTCATGGTCAAGGTTGGAGAGCCTGCTTTACCCAGACTGGTCAGATTTTATTACTCAGCAGAATACTCTCAGCAACCGTCAGCCCGAGTGCTCTTCATACTGGTCAATCATCTCGTATCCTCGAGTCATCCTGACTGCCTAAGTACAGGAAGGTGACGCGCCTCGGAACACGCTGATCACGTCCAGAACTCTCTATGCATCGTTCGCCCGGCCTCGACGCAGCGATACTTCAAATCTTGACTGGCTAGTCACTGTCAGTATCCGAATTCCGTTCTGTCAAGGCGCCAACGATGCTAGACTCCTTTTAGTAAGAAAATGCCCAAGTAGCAAGCCGGTGAGTTTTCGCAATACCACTTTGTTCCCCGTCGGAGATGCAAGCGGCAGCTGCTCCCAGGGTTCAAAGTCAGGATATCTGAGATGGACGCTGGATTGCACGCACACCCAGGACCCTTGTGCTCACAACTGTAATGCCCGCGCCAAGCGGTTTGGTCGCGATCTCTCCTCTCGCTGCCTACCCCGAAATTATCATAGCTGTCGAGGTCGTATCTGACAAGCCTGCGTACCATTAGTACTTCTTCGTCCCCGACCAAGGCTCCTCCACGGAGGTATGTACTAAATCCACACAACCCATGCCCCCCTGAATCATGGACTCTTCAAGCAATCACAGACTACGAGCTGAGTAAAATCCTACGCGCTTTGTTGTCACCGCTTGCGTGATTGGGCTAATGCCAGACGGGAAGAGCATTCGCGACCTCGTCGGGTCCTGATAAAAAATTTACAAGTCCGTGTATAGTGTTTTATACATCAAGATAACTACGAGTGCACCAACTTCCGCAACCAGGCTAGAAGAAGGTACCTACGACACGGGGCATCGGGAATGTTGCGCCAAACTTGGCATGCTGCTTGACTTCATAATCCTGGAAGTCCTTGGTAGTGTTGCGACCGCTCCAGCCAGCTGCAGCTATCCGGTCGAGGACCGCGGCGCACCAATGCCGGCAACCTTGCCCTTCGTCGCTGAAGCTGAAGAGTCAATGATGCAATGAGCCAGATGCGAAGGGATGTATAACATTGAGGCGCACATGTATTGATCCATCTTGTATTGGTTGAACATCAAGTGGCAGACATGGCCCATGGTGAGTCCGTGAGCGACCTGGAGCTTAAAGACGTCACAACCAGGGGTCCATGATTGCGCGTAATCCTTCAGCTCGACGATGAGGATTCCGCGCATCATGCATTTCGGGTCGGTGTAGGACGGGTTCATGTCAAAGCGAATTGAGATTTCCTGTCCCGTCTGCGGGTCGACATTGACCAACGAGAGGCGGAAGTGGAAGTACCGCTGATCACCGTCGGTGTAGTTACCAGTGACCGAGATGTAGGAGATAAGAAGGGGGAAATGGACGTCTTGCAACTCGCGCCTCGGAGCCAAGGTGGCTCTGACGGGAAGACTGTAGGGCCTACAATGCATTCAGTCGTTGAGCTTGTGTCTGAAAGAGACTTGTCTCACTTGGTAGACATAGTCAAGAGTTTGGATGTTCGTTGTCGGGAGGTGTTCTAGCTGAGATTTGTTGGATTGTAGGTAGCCCACGAAGTGGAGAGGGCTTTTATACCTGGAGCGCCAGGAACGCGTCCAGATATTGACCAAGCTGTGAGTATTTCCCACTCATCTCGGAGCCAGAAGGAAACAAAAGAAGGACAAGGAGGATATGGGATGCGGATTTGTGGCTCTCGCGCTTTCGAAGTGATCCCTCATGTCAAGGTGAGCGGGAGAGTATGACTGACTCTTTCGATACGCGCCAGAGCAGAAAAGGCGGCTTTAGACGCATTTCTCGAAGACCTTAGAGGGAGAGCGGCTGACGGAGACTCGATATTCAGCACGCGACGTGTTTGTGGGTCCAAAGTTTTGATGTGTGTGTGCCGGCGATCTCTGGTGAGCGCTTCCCTGGGATGCACTTGGTGACGGTCTTGTTTTCCTTTTGTCACTTCTTTTGTCAGTGAATGGATCTAAGAGCGGAAAGTCAGCGACACGGCGACAATCAACGGCGACATGGAATTTGATGGAAACAACCATGGGCGACACAGCCTGACTTGTATCCGATTGGGCATTTCAGTTGTTGGCTTGGGATAGGTTTCCGCAAGATTTCTGTTTCCCTCACGACAAGATTCGAATAGCTACGAATTGAACAAAATACAGAACACAACAGAGACAGAACAGGCAAATGTTGTCAATTGAACGCATCTGTCATCAGTCATGTGACATTTTGATCGGGGAATGTGCCCCCGTGTTGTTGCCTTTTGCTACACCCTCTTTCCCTCATTCACTCGCCTACATAAACTGACTGTGGCGGCTCCTTGTAGCTATCTACAGCCGTTTTCTCTTCAGAGCTCAAAAACCCCTCCCGAATCTACAGGCAAGATAGCGTCAAGCTCTGATACTCGCAGGCCAGATCATTATGTGGCGTACGAAAATCTGGGAGTACATTCTCCTCAAACTACTAGCTCGGGAGGATATCCTTTATCGAGTACTTGGCCCTCTTCTTCTTTGCAAAGCGAAAGCCGCCGAGACTCCATCTGTCGTATGTGATTTCTCAATGGCTGATCTCTTGATTGACGGCGTGCTTCAAGCTTAGCACAAGCCACTTGACTGATGACGAGATCTACGAGCTGACTCAACACGCCCCCATGGTCGATGGCGGCACTTTCTGGATTGAGGAATGCGACAAATACAACTATGGAAGCATCGCACGGATAACAACCAATGCTGTTACCAAGCGCCTGATAGTAGACAATGATATCGAGCTCCTGTCGATGAATTTAGTTCGCCGATTCACGACTATTCCTGTCCCTTTGGGCCATCGTTATACTAAAACCCCGACTGGTCGATTACTCGTTCAGGATTACATTGCGGGTCGAACTGTCCACGAGCTCTGGCCGACGCTGAACTTTTGGCAGCGCTTCAGAATCGCACTCACCCTTCGATATTATCTCTATCAGCTGCGTTCCCTGACCAGTTTTGGCGGTCAACCTGTGTATCCTGGTCCTGTCTCTGCCGATGGATCACCGCAGCCATGCACAGGGCGTCTGTTCTCCAATCCTGGTCCTGGTCCTTTCACGACCTCCAGACAGCTCAGTCGGTGGTACCAAAACCGGCTGGTCCTCATGCAGAGGTACCGCAATGCAGGACGAGACATAGCGCCGTTCGACGGTAGTGCCCCCCTCGTTTTTACGCATCAGGACTTACATGCTTGGAACATCATCTTGGGAGATGACGGCCAGCTATGGATTGTTGATTGGGCAGAAGCGGGATGGTATCCGTCGTGGTTCGAGGCTGCGAGCATGCAGCTGTTCGAAAGCGACCCCAATCGAGCGACGGTACTGGAGGGGTGGTCCAGCTGGATACCGTTTATAGCTGGAAGCTGCGATGGGCCTGGTCAGCTTCCTTTCATGAGGTCAATCTCATATACACTGATGTGCCTCCCCCCAAATATTGTCAACTTGGTGAGTCCATTCGCCATCATTGCGCCTTTCAGGTTTCCGATGATCTTTTCAGCTTGGCGACGACGATGATACTGTTGAACATGTAAATGCCATAGGAGTACCTGTCGGGCCGTGATGGAAGCTCGTTGATCTGGTACTGAGGAAGCCCTTCTCGTTGAAAACCGAAGGGCTTTCAAGCCAAAGGAGAAGTTTAGATAATTAGATCCTCGCGTTGCAAAACATAATGACAGCGAATGACTAGCATGAAAGATGATAAAAGTGGTCTAGATACACATCGAGGTAAATTCGCAAGCTTTGTTCAAGTTGGTGCGGAAGAGGTCGACACAACAATTCATGTAGGCGATCGTTCTGTGACGCACGCCGACTCGATCCTTGACAGCTTGGCAACGAAGGGAATCCTTGGGCCATCGTAATCGTCGTGCGAGACGATCACAGAGATTCTTTCGACCTCATCCAACGCCTCCCTCCCAAGCCTGTATATATATCTCTCCAACGCGTCCACATCAGGGCACTCGATGAAGCGAGCGCTATGGAGGCGTCTCATCGCCTCCTTTATCCACACTCTACACGTGAAGTTCGGCTCTTTGTCCGTATCGATGGATGGAACGACGCCTATGGGGATAGCACTGACAACGTCAATGAGGTCGTGGGTGCTCTTCCCGCTTGGCATCAGCCCGATGACACAAGCGGCGGCAACGAAGCGCGTCGTGTTCAGCTCATAGTCTGTGATGACTTGGAAAGTCCATGATTCGGGGTGGCATGGGTCGAGCTGGGTCGCGTGGATTTTGGTACCTCCGTGGAGGGAGCCATGGTCGGGGACGAAAAAGTACCAGTGATATGCAGGCTTGTCAGATACGAGCTCGATAGCTATGATGATTTCGGGGTAGGTAGCGAGAGGAGAGAGTGCGATTGAGTCGCTTGGCGCGGACATGGCTGTTGTAGGCACAAGGGGCGAGCGTGGGATTACATGCCTACCGTCGACTTCATTCAAAATCAAGCCTCTGAGAACCGACGAGTCGATGCAGCGAGGATACAAGAGGAGGAGGGCGCGATGCGGCCAATGTCATGGCGGTTGATGGTCAACATGTAACGCGATCATCTTGGCCTAGGACCACCATCATCACCGACGTTGGCCCCCAGACATCCACCCTCTCAAGTTTCGACTGCACGAAGATACCGACATAAAGACGTCTGGCCGTCTAGCTTCTCTCTGGCTGTAGACTGAAATCCTCTCTTGCAACAACTTTCGTAAGGACTCACTTGCGCTGCTCCTCGCGGGTTCATTCGATGAAATTCCGACCCAAAACTTGTACGATTCTGGGACATTGCTAAGCTTGAAGGATCCTTGAAGGCTAGCGACTCCAGAGATTCAGATTAAGCTGAGCTTAGCACTCTTGTCCATTGGACAGGCGAATGTTGGTGCGTTGATTATCGTGTCTGGCATATTCGCATCTCTCAACGCGTCTTGTAAATCTTCGTTCTACTCTTCAAACTCGGAACCTCTCTTTTTCTATGCCGGCGCGTGGACACAACGCCAGCGCACCGCATGGATAGAAATGTCGGTGCTGTCGGTCGCAGACAGACTGCAAGATGCGAACTCTCTCAAGTTTCGTGAAATGGATCGGTCTGGTGTAGGCCCGACAACGCAATATTAGCTTCGAACGTTGGAAAGGCGTTCACCTTCCTCGCGTCGCAGCCCCGTTCATCCGTCGCCTCGAGCCTCGTTCAGAGAAGGTGTCGAGGTTTCGCTTCGCCACCTGGCGCGGGCTTGTTAGAAATCATCACTACTTGTGGTGTCGGCCATCTGCTTAGAACCGAACCCTGTGGTCGCAAGATTTACAGCCACATTGCTCAGCAATAGCTTTGACCAAGACGACGGCCGAATCCTTCCTGCTCTCTGTCAACGCCCGGAGCATTTCGACCTTCTCTCCTCTATCAATCTTGACTCGCACTCGCGTGTGTTAGTACCTAGTCTGATGGGAGAAGGTCACTAATGGCATTGTGGACGGTGGCGGTCCCACGCCTCAATCCCTGCACCATCCTCTATCTCTTCTATCATGGAGTGCAGGAGCTCATACTCTCGTGCCATGTTGCCGCCGTGGACGTGCTCGCTTTCCCCAGCATAAGTAGGACTCTGGACATCCTCGTTCGTCGCTTCTCGAGATTAATATTTTTAGGAGCGAAAGCGGGGCAGGGAGCCACAGGTGGTCCGCTGTTAAAAAGGATTGGGGTGCGGACTGATGGATCGGGCAGAGGGGATGGAGGGATGTTTGGCTCTTGAGGAGAAGAGACAGTAAAGTGCGAATCCGTCCGTCACTGCGACTCTCTGCTCATCTACCACCAGGCGACGATCACCGAGTCTGAATTTGGGTGCTATGACAGCGCGAACGGACAACCGTATAAATGTTGATGGCACAAAATGCAGATCCGTCGTCTGAGCAAACTTATTGTCTTTCGTTCGTAGCCGGTCCTATTGTCATCGTGCGCAAAACTGAGGCGGGAAGCCACACTCCTACGACCGTGTAGACCTTGTCATGTGAATGGGCCGAAATGTAGAGATATGCCATCTCGGAGAGTCTCGAGGAGAGACAATCGAGGTGCATACTCTGTGTCAACACATTTCCGATCAACTTGCTCATCGATCATCAATTAGCACGACGACGTATTGGTCATGCCAATGCGAATGGACAGTCCGAGCTACACATCGTGAACTCGGATAGCTGTGCGCGCATCGAGTTATTCGGAAATTGAGACACTCATGCAACGCTGACTCAAGAGAAGCAAAGCGAACGAGCTTTTCACATCAGATATTGGGGATAAATCTGATCGTCCACTATCCTGGACGGAGTGGTTAGCACCTCTGCTTCTCTCTCTGTCAGCTTCGCTCATTCGATTGGTCTCAAGAATCAGGTTGTAACTCGCGGACAGTGTTATGTATCTGAGTCCGTACACACATGCCTTCCGATTGCGGCGACCGATACTGTCGTCGTGCTTGACCGCGAATTCTCTGCTCATCAATTACGCTCCTCTTGTGCATAATATGCGCTCATTGTGAGTGCATCGAGGGCAGCACGTACGCCACTTGCAACAATTTCTTCTGTTCGGCGAATCGGCTGCTCAGCACCGGTTAGTAAAGCATAGAAACTCTGGTTCTGCTTGTGAGGACTCACGACGAGAGGTCCCGCCAATACTTCCGGTGGTATGTATGACCGGTGCTCGATGTCTTTCGACAGGGTCACAACTAGATCATACATCGCCTCCAATGGAAGATATTTCGGTGTTGCACCGCCAGTACCCACCTCGGGGTGAAACACAGCAGCCCCGTATATCTCTTCTGCCTCGTCCGAGGTAGCGAAGACTTTCAGCTGCTCGAGACATGCCGGCCAATGATCGATCTGGAGAAATTGTGCCAGCTTCCATAGCTTTTCTTGTGTCTTCACGTCCGAAGCAAGAAGGATCTTGCATGCCGTCAACAGGTTTCTGGAATTGCAAAGATTTTGCAGAACCCTTTCGTACGTGGACGGTGAATGCCGCGCAAGAGCAGGAAGTCCGTCGATATAGCAGGCCGCCAGAAAAGATGTTGATCGCGTGTCACGGAATAGCTGTGGTTCAACGTAGCATTCGTCTTCCTCCATGTAGGCATCAGCAGCATATGGGTCTGAGACGGTTGTCTCTAGACTTCGAAGCCATTGACGCTCAACCAAAAAATTGTACACTGCCTCCATTGCGTGGAGGTTTGTTCCAGAGCAAAGAAAGATCATGGTGGGCCATCGCAAGCGTGGCATATCCGGGGCAAATTTAACTCATGATCATCTCTTTTACATTATTTTACAATATATAACATAATATAAGATTCCATTAGATGGTACTTGTGAGAGATTGTTCAGTTCATCAAAAGAACCCTCTAGTCTTGCATATCTATCTATTATGCCATCATAGAACCATATCTTATTTTGGTCATCTATCCAACGTGCTACAAAGTGGCCAGCAGGTCCAGGAATATGATATAATAATCCTTTCAATCTATACTTAATGTGTACATCATTTATATCTGTATTGAGTGTTAAATTGAGATTGAGTGTTGGTTGTGCATGCATATTGAATATCAAGAATTCCATTGCTTGAATCAATACATGAATACGCTCAGCTGAAGCTTGACATGATCGACAAGTATATGTAGGAAGGGTAGTGAGCTGTGCATTCAGAAATGACTGAATATCCCAATATGAATCATGTCTAGCAACTGTGAATCTGTTGAATTTCCTGTCACGGCCAGATGAAATATGATTTTCATCATTGGTACATATGAAATAAACTGTAACTGTATTACTTTCATATAGAATCATTTCTTCAATAACATCATCCAAATAACATACACGACCATTTTGAAATAAGGTAGGTTCCTCATTAATCAATAATGTTCGTACTTGATCACGTATAAAATCGATATGTTCAATGGACATATCTGAGTCTATCATACACCATTCATTGAATTTACCTAATCGATGAGCACCAAGTGAATGATACACATCATTATAATAAATTTTGTTACTTTGCCAAAGGTTAAACATTATGAAAATAAAACTATCATATGCACAACTATTATTTCTCCATTTAGGACCATATGGATTTCGTCTTTGAATTGCAATTGATACTGAAGGAAGTATGTCATTTTCTTTTTTTCGTAATTTTTTTGTTGGACTTGGTTGATTCTCAGGACTTTTAATTGATGATTCTGTGATGATATTAATATTATTACCACTATGCTTACGTTTAATATTTGTATTTTTCTTAGATAGAATTTGCCAAGGAGCTTTAATTGGTATTTGTTCAACAAATGATTCTTTGGTCCATGTTGCTGAAGGATATAGAGTAATTGGAACATAATCTAATCCTTTGAAATTACGATAATCTGAAACCATCTCATATCGAGTAGTAGTTCTGATATTATGCAGCAGATTATTCTCAAACTTCAATTTACATATTTCATCAAGAAGTTCAAGTTCTCTAAATTCTTGTCTAATATCACCGGATAAACCTCCTGTTATTTTAGTAGCATCAAAATCCTGTAGAATTACAGTGCCCTCTGCTGTTTTGCCACGTGATAAAGCTGTATAACAGGAAAAGTGTGATCTACAATAATTTAAATGTACAACATTCTCTGCACGTGTCATACCTTGTGATGTATAATCAGTCATACAGAAATTTAGACATATATCAATTTGTTTACGACTTATATTCAACTGAACATCATTTTGTAAATTTACAGTCATAGTTTTAGCTAATTGCATTACAAGAGGTACAACATTCAATGGTAATCCATCAATTTGAATTGACTCTGAACCCAATGGTCTTGTAAGTTCCACAAACAGAACATCAAGCTTAGGTCGTCCATGAGTTCCACGTGAAGCAATCCAAGAGTGTACTCTAGCTGCTTGACCTTTGGTAATATTCAAGTCTGTAGCTATATTTGCACGAATAGTAACAGGCATACCTATGCATAAACTCAAAATACCAGGTACTAGACTTTTACTAGCAGAGGAAGGAAGCGACCATAAGATTTCCTGTAACTCCTTGGTAAGAACTTTAGTTTTACGAAGACCTACTTTTGCACGTTTTTTGATTTCTTCACGAGTCTCACAAGCACTATCTTCTGAATAAAAGTGATGAAGCTCTTGTCCAGTTTCTTCAGCAAATCGTATAGCACCTAATCTATTGATTTCATCTCGTTGTGAATGTCGACAAGTAATAATTGAGACATGCCTAAATTGCGGTAAAGCAATATTCTTGGTAGCATTGTGATTACCATGAATTAGAGTTCGAAGAAAATCAATATCACTAGTCGTACAAGCTTTATAACGCATATTTTCCAAAGCGATTCGCAGTTTTACATCATCTGCTGAAGTATTCTGCATTCGCATATTTTTTCTAAGAATCACACAAGTTGTAACTTGATGCCATAATGCTTTACCAATAGCTGCTTCTTGTGCATATAAAGTTCCAGCTTTTGAATAACTAGCAACTTTTCCACTCCATAATGGGGGCCCACCACCACCTTCACCACATACAGGTGGCAATTGAGCAAAGTCACCTGCAAATATCATATTCAAGCCACCAAAAGGAAGATCAGCAGATCCTTTCGCAAGTGCTAATCGTGCACTAATTCGATATAAGTCATTACAAGATATCATGGAGACTTCATTGTCAGCGTCGGGCCTTTTCGTCTATAGCGAGGGCGCACGAGGCAACGACTGGAGAGCGGTATAAGAGGTGTATTGGGTCCCGGTGGGTAAACAACGGTTCTCTGAAGAATAAGCTACTAACTACCGATCCTTTTATACGATTCCCGACGTCCGACGCCCGACGGGCGCGATGGCGCCTTCTGACTCGTTCTCCGCGTCATCGCACGAGTCATCGCGCCTATCCCGCTCGCTATTGGTCGGGCGTGCGCCCTATCCCGCCCGATCCCGCTTTTCCGTCGGCCGACTCCGCCGCCATGTGCTGCGCGATCCTAATCGTCGGGTAAGCTCCGCCGATGGGCGCGATAGCGCTGTCGCCGTCCGATAAGGCGCATGGGGCGCGGACGGGTCGTGCCGCGCCCGACGAAGGGCGTGTGGCGCAGACGAGTCATGACAATATCCCCTCTTCAAGGCGCATGTCCTCATGACGCGAACCTTAGCGCGACGTCTTCCTCGCGTCTGGCTTCCCGGGGGAAGGACGTCGTCTTGGATCCCTTCTTGTCGTTTGTACTTCCGAAGTAACGCGGGCGCCTGAATATCGCGTTCATAAGTCCACGTGTTTTCCTCGAGGGGATACCCCTTCCACTTGATGAGGTACTGAGTCCGCCCGCGGAATCGTTTATGTCCAACGATATCCTCGATCTCCCACTGTTCCTCGTCATCCACGATGACGGGGTCGGGTCGAGAGTAGACCTGGTGGGGGAGTCCTTCGACGTAGGGGCGTAGGTAGACCGTATTGAAAACATCGTGTATTTTGAACGAGGCGGGGAGTTTGAGTCGATAGGAGGACCGTCCTATCTTCTTCAGAACCTGGAAGGGGCCGTACCGCTTGTCGGCGAGTTTCATCGAGGGGCGGTCGATTTTGAGGTTCGTGGTTTCGAGGAGTACCTTGTCGCCGACTTTGTAGTCTGGATCTGGACGACGCTTCTCGTCGTAGAACCTCTTCATGGTGGCGGCGGCGGCGGTCAGGGCGGCGCGCGCTTCCTCTCGAGCTTTGTCGAGATTCGCGATGAAAGTGTCGGCGCTTTCGTTCGGGGTAGCCATGCGAGGTTCGGTCCCGCGGAGGGGGTTGATGCCATACATCAGTTGGAAAGGGGATTTCTTCGTGGAGGAGCTGGCCTTGTCGTTGTAGGAGAACTCGGCTTGGGGGAGCCACGCGGCCCAGTCGTCTTGTCGATGATTGGTGAAGACACGGAGATACTGCTCTAACTCCTGATTGACGCGCTCGGTTTGTCCGTCCGTCTGAGGGTGGTAGGCGGTAGACGCTCGTTGTTGGACCCCCAGCCCTTTGTACAACGCCGTGGTGAACTTCCCGATGAACTGCCCTCCGCGGTCACTGATGACGCTGATAGGAAATCCAAAGTCCTTCCAAACGTGGTCCTGGAATAGCTTTGCGGCGCCTTCCCCTGTGATGTGAGTGGTGGTGGCCATGAACCGTGCCATCTTGGTGAACCTGTCGACTACCACCATGATGGTGTCGTAGCCGAGGGATTCGGGGAGTTCGACGATCAAGTCGACGCTGATGTGCTGCCACGGCGCGGTGGGGATTTCGTTAGGTTGCAGCTGTCCCACTTTGAGTTGTCGCGACGACTTAGTCCGTTGACAACTGAGGCATCCGTTGCAGTATCGGGCTACGTCCGCGTATAGTCCGGGCCACCAGTAGTTGCGTAGAATCAGTTCCGCCGTTCGGAAACGTCCTGGATGGCCGGCTATCGCGGTGTCGTGGTGTTGGCACATAATCCGCTGTCGCAGCGTACGATGCGCCGGGACATAGAGTAGACTGTCTTTCGTGAGGTAGCCTCCCTTGTCCTCCACGGTTTTCCCGATCATTTTCACCACTTTCTCTTCCCAATCCTCTTTCGCAGCTATGATTCGGTCCACAAAGTCATTTCCCTCGGTCGTGACTGTGGCCTCCTCTACTGACCGAATATGGCTATAATCGTCGATCAAGATCGGCGTGGCGAAGACGCGACTGAGATATTCCTTTTTGAGTAAAATGGTGTCGCGGTTGTCGTCTTCCCCCCTCTCATGTCCTTGTCGTCTCGACAAGAGATCGGCCTTTTTGTTTTGAGCGCCTGGTCGGTGAACCAGCGTGAAATTATACTCGGCAAGATCGAGTGACCAGCGGGCTTGACGTCGATTGAGCTTTTTCGCCTGCATGAATACCTCGAGATTCTTGTGGTCGGTGAGAATCAACGTGGGTTTTGGTGCTCCGAGCACGTAGTGTCGCCAGTCGGCCAAGGCTCGCATGATCGCGAGCATCTCCTTGTCGTGTATATCGTAGTTGCGCTCCGCGGGGGAGAGGGATTTGGACATGAACGCGATAGGAACCATCTTCCCATCCTGTTCCTGACTCAATACTCCACCCGTCGCGAACTCTGACGCGTCCACCTCTATGCGATATTGCCCCGCCTGCGTTGGGAAATGGAGGATTGGTTCAGACGTGATCCGATCCTTTAGTTCCTCGAACGCGGCCTGCTCGGCGTCTCCCCATCGCCAAGGGATGTCCTTCTTGGAGAGTCCGTGCAGGGGCTTCGCTACTTGCGCGAACCCCTCTATGAAACGCCGATAGAAGTTGGCGAATCCGAGGAAAGACTGAACTTCCTTCACGGTTCGAGGTGCGGGCCACGCCCGGACACCTTCGACTTTGACAGGATCCATACGGAACTGCCCGTTCCCTACGATTAGGCCGAGGTACTCGACTTCGGTTTTCTCGAATTCGCACTTGGACCCTTGGACGCTGAGATTATTCTCCTGCAGGATGCGTAGGACTTCCCTCATGACCTCTCGGTGTTCCTCAACGTCTTCGGTGAAGACCAGGATGTCGTCCATGTACACGATCACTTTGCCACGCAAAATGAGTTCGTGGAACAGTTCGTTCATCATCGTCTGAAACGTGGCCGGACTGTTCGTCAGGCCGAAGAACATTACGAGTGGTTCGAAGAGTCCGCGATTGGTGATGAACGCCGCCTTGTGCTCGTCTCCTTCCACAATGCGCACGTTGTTGTAACCCCATCGAACGTCCAGTTTCGAGAATATTTTTGCGTTCCGAAGTTTGTGTAGGACGTCGGAAAGTAGGGGTAGCGGGTAGGAGTTCTTGATCGTCATCGAGTTGAGTTGTCGATAATCCTGGATCGGACGAAGTCGTCCGTCCTTCTTCTTCACGAAGAAGAAGGGAGACGCGTACGGGGATTTGGACACTCGAATCCTTCCGGATTGAAGGTGCTCCTCGATGAACTTGTCCAATTCGACTTGCTCGGAGGGGGCAAGGGGGTATATCTTCCCCTTGAATTCCTGAGCATCGGGCTTGAGTTCGATGGCGTGGTCCCACTTTCGACGTTCTGGTAGTCGATCGAACTCCGTTTTTTCGAACACCCGTCGATAGTCCTCGAGGTATTGAGGGGGGACCAACTCCTCCAGGGGTACCTCGACCTTGGTCTTCGCTTGATCCCCTGCGAGTTGTGTTGATTTTGTAGCGAAGGCGCGGATGTACTCAGCCTCCCGCCTCTTCTGATCTTCTCGTCGTTGAGGGTCGTTCCACATTTTGACGACGAGGATCCGATCTCCCTCTTCGATCTCCTCTTCGTCTTCCTCCTGCCATAGACGACGCGTCTGTCGTCGTTGGCACTCTGGGGGACACCTCGTGAACGCCAGAGTCCCTTTGGCCCAATCCACTTCGGGGTTGTGCTTCTTGAGCCACTCGTACCCCAGGATGATGTCGACATCCCCGGTGTTGGTTACCGCGAAGGTAAACACGTCTTCGTGCTCGTTGTCGGTGATGACCCTCAGGTCCACGACCTGTTCTATGGGTCCATCTCGATTTAGTGTTCCGTCCACGTTGGAGACCGTGATGGGTCGAGGTAGGCGCTGAGTATCCATCCCTTGGTTCTCGGCGAAGTCACGGTTGACATACGCTCCCGTGGCGCCCGAATCGATGAGGGCTACCACCGTGACGGCCTTCCCGTTGTTGAGGAACTTGAGGGTGATGGGAATCTTCATACATCGCCCGGTTCTCGTGGATCGTATCCACCGTCGTGGCTGTCGAAATTCCTGGATAGCGGCTTTAGCCTGTCGGGCGTCCATTCGGAGGATGTCTTCGACAGCTTCTTTCGTGACTTCGGGCTCTCGATCGGAGCGCGCGTATTTCCGAAGAACCTTGAGCGCTTGTCGGGGGTTGACCTGCATTTCGTGCCAGATGAACGGGAGGGTGCCGCGGATGTGCTTAATGGGTTTGATCCGCGAACTTCCTTTTTTGGTTATTTTGTTCCTTCTTTCGTGCGAGGGTTCTGGTTCGTCAAAGTCCATGGATTCAGATTGTTCGTCATTACTGTCACTGGGTTCAACAAGTAGACTACTGAATCGATTGGTCCATGGACCTGACGACGGGGGACTGGAAGACTCGCTCTTCACTCCAGTCCCGCGCCAAAACCCTGCTCGTGCAGCGTCTGAGCCAGGCCTTCCCTCTCCTCGTTGCTGAGACTCTCCATGAGTCCGCGAACGGAGTCGTTCCTCCTGTCCCTGCACTCCCTAGCGTAGTGCCCGGGTTTCCCGCAATTGAAACATTTTACCGAGGCCGCGCCTCGGGTTCTGTCAATGCTCATGGGCTCGCCTTTTCCTCCGTAAGTGACCCCCGAGGTGGAGGGGTGGCTGATCGTGGCCGTCGTGTTGGGACGCGGCAGATTTTTCGGAGCGAAGGGGTTGTTGCTCCGGAATCCTTGGGCGGGGGCGGTGCCGCGGTTGGCGTCGAACCTCGTGGCGAACTTCTTGTAATCGTCGTAGGTCGAGGGGATGTTCTCCATCTCGGTGATACGTTCCACGAGGGCGGGGTCCAATTGATGGCGCAGGAGGGAGATGAGGGCGTCGTCGTTGAAGCCGGTGTCGGACTTGTACTCCTCGAAGTCGATGAAGAAGGCTTGTGCGTCCTGACCCTTCTTCTGCTTCAACTTCTTGATCTCCTCCTGGGCGATGGTTTTGGAGTTGCTTCCCCCGAAGGCACTTTTGAGGGCTCCCCTGAAGTCCGCGTATGTGGCGAAGGGGGTCTCCCCTTGCTCGTACAGGGAGGTCTGGGTACTAGCCCATTTGACGACCGCTGGTCCTTCCGTCATGTACGACAGCGCCGCGAATACTTTAGAGCGAGGTGTGTCGTAGGCGCGGGGCTCCGAGGAGAAGAGGATATGGAGTTGGGAAAAGAACGGCTCAATGCCGTCTGCTTTCCCGTTGAACTTCCCGGGTGTTCCGTAGCGCGCTTTGGAGGCGCGATGCTGGGCTGCCTGGAGCTGAGTCTGGGATGCTTGGAGCTGGAGGTTGCCGAGGTCGTTGAGGCGTTGGATGAGCCCGGCATGGAGGTCCGCGACCCCCGCATGCCTGTTGGCGTCCTCTATCGAGAAGCGTTCGATGCGTTCGTTCAACTGTTGCAGCGCATCCCCGATGTGCTGGAACAGTGACAAAGCGTCCGCCGTGGGCGGGAGCATGGTGTCGTCGTCGCTCATAGTCGTTGGGTCGTTGTGTATGGGGAGAGAACCGTATTGTCAGCGTCGGGCCTTTTCGTCTATAGCGAGGGCGCACGAGGCAACGACTGGAGAGCGGTATAAGAGGTGTATTGGGTCCCGGTGGGTAAACAACGGTTCTCTGAAGAATAAGCTACTAACTACCGATCCTTTTATACGATTCCCGACGTCCGACGCCCGACGGGCGCGATGGCGCCTTCTGACTCGTTCTCCGCGTCATCGCACGAGTCATCGCGCCTATCCCGCTCGCTATTGGTCGGGCGTGCGCCCTATCCCGCCCGATCCCGCTTTTCCGTCGGCCGACTCCGCCGCCATGTGCTGCGCGATCCTAATCGTCGGGTAAGCTCCGCCGATGGGCGCGATAGCGCTGTCGCCGTCCGATAAGGCGCATGGGGCGCGGACGGGTCGTGCCGCGCCCGACGAAGGGCGTGTGGCGCAGACGAGTCATGACATTCATCTAAGAATATATATTCAACACCTTGTAAGCGTGAACATATTTGAGCTAAACAAGCTGTACTTATATCTGTTCCATTATTAAAAGCATTCATACCTAATAAAGCATGATATGTAGTTCCTCTTATATTAGCAGCTGCTGCACCTGTTGGTGCAATAATAGCAAGTCGATATCGTTCATTTCGCTGTATGAAATAATATACTAATGCTTCGAGTACTTTTGATTTTCCAGTACCACCTAATCCACCAATATACATATTTAATTGAGAAGAGAATGGATTAACTGAGTGTTCAGCTACAATTGAAAATGCACGAGCTTGTTCTTCATTCAATGTGAAATGAGCAATGATATCCTCTCGATGTTGTTTGTTACTTATATAGTTAGGATCTTGCATATTGAACATAGTACGATCCACAATTTGTACTGAGCCTGGTTTCATTTGAGGTATATGTTCACAAAAAGGTTTATCTTCTGATGGTAACTGTGAGGGTATGTCATTTCTACGACTATTTTGAATATCAGCTTTATGCTGGTTCAAAGTCATTGTCCATTGATGACTATTTCGAATTTCTGTAATAGGTTCTGGTGTTAATTTGATATAATTAGGAATATTTGTACAATTAGGAGTAGTCCAATTGAATGATGTCAACATACTTTGAATATCTTTAGCCTCTAATAATCGTTTTAAGAATTTGCTTCCATATTGTGATTGATCAACATTATCGAATATCAAATCAGTAAGATTGATATCTTCATAAGATAAATCATTATCATCTTCAGGTAACTCATGCTGACGCAGAAGATCATCCATGAATGCCATTTGTGGATCCACCTCTGCATTTGCTTTCATTTGAGTACGGAAGTCGTCACGTGCATCTGAACATTCATATCGTAAGTGAAAATTCTTCATTAACTGTAACTGTCTATCAGAAAATATTGTTTCATTGAAGACTTGAGACCAGCTCTGCTTCTCAGTTTTCATTTTAGATGGACTACGCCAAGGTTGAAAGAGTGTAATCATTGTACAACAATAATAATCTCGATTATCTTGATCTTTGCGCGGTAACAGCCCACCTATTAAGTTTGGTATCAAAGCTTGCTCTTCATCACAACAAGCTACATAATGTGTACTTTCAAGGGCATGTTCTTCTAAAAAGAAATGTTTTCCAGTAATCTCAAATGTGATATTTGTTAAATTCAATTGACTAGTTATATCGAGTACAGTTTCATCATCAGAAATATCATCATTTTCAATATCTGAGTCAGTAGCAACTAAGGTTTGAGATGATGGCATCTGATTGAAGTCATCTTCAGAGTTATTAAACTCTGCTTTCTGATTATAAATATTAGGAGTTTCATCATCAGACTCAATATTATCATCATAATGAATATCTTCTGCAATTAAAATCTGATCTTTTTTCTTAATATCAATTTTACGTACAGTACATAAACGAATCCAATCCCATAAACAAAGATGCTCTAATGTTGCTGGTCGTAATGTGTAATCATCAATTTTAGAATAACCAATAATCTCATTTTTTACTTTACGTATCATGATTTTTTCCTTTAGGATATGAGGATCATTCTCATTCCAGTCATTTAAAACTGCTGAAACATATGGTCGCCAGAAAAATGGAATAAATTTTGCATTTGTATAATGATCGGGAAGATCCAACAAGTATGAACACATCATGGGATTTCCAATTTCCATTTTGATGCCTAAATTATTAACGATGCGAGTTATAAGTTTGCGTGCTTTTTGATCAGATGTATCTGTACTATTGATTAGTTCTGTGCTTCGTGCAAATATATTTTGAATTACTTCAAAAATGACATATGTTTTGAGACTTGGCTTGACAACATATTCAGATACATACATCAACACTGCTTTCACTGCAGTACCAGATTTCAATGAGGTAACATCTGTATTACAACGCATACAATATGTCAAAACTGCTGTAATCATATTTAACATACTTTCTAATTGTTTCATATTTATATGTCCATCTTCATCAATTTCTGTATCTTTAAATATTTTACGTGGAAAGCGTGCTCGACATTTCTTCCATTTATTATCCAAACATCCTTTAGAGTCAGATTTTACTTTCTTCTTTTGAAGTTCATCAAAGACACTACGACACTCATGAATATGTGTTTGACCAAGTATAAAATCTACAACTTCATCAAAATGCTTCCACCATTCTTCAGTAGCCAAACATAAGTGACAACTATTATTACTTTCGTTAGAATTCTCTTCATGCATATTTATACAAGTTGGTGGTGGTGGTTTAGGTAATGAAGCAAGAGGACTTTTGAAATCAGGCTTTTGAGAAACAATATAGTTATTATCAAGTGCTTTACTCATTGAACCACTTCTAAAATCACCTTGATGACAAGATTCTAGATATTTTATCAGTTTTTGACGAAATGGAGAAGTAGAATCCATGATACGGTCACGTATTTCTTGTGGTGATAAGCTACTACGAACCCATATAACAAAATGACCATGCAATGTAAGACGGCCTTGCTGTTCTACAGTTCCATAATACCAAGAGCAATCACCATAAGCTCCTTTATGCATGGCATTAATACCAAGAATATGTGTAATAAATGACTCTATCATATAATTAAAAAAGCGTGCAGCAGCTACAGGATTTTCTGTGACATGAAGTTTCTGTTCTCTTATAGATAATGGATGATTGATGAGAAATTTCTCATTTGTTTCAGCCCAATATAAACATAAAGGATGTGAGAAATCAGCAGGTGTCAAAGTAATATACCAACTAGGTGCACCTTCAGATGCCATTAAAGCATATAACTCATTGCGCATATACTTTTTACTTGTTAAAGATCCTTGAACTTTTCCACCAACAAAATCTAAGTCCCGTATAACTTGAAAACAGTCCTTTTCATCAGCAGTTTCAGGTTTGAAATGGCCATCTTGTTTCAATACTCGACTCACATGTTGCAATGTTGTTTGATTTAAATTCAAGAGTCTACGACCAATTTCAGTAAATTTAGGTTTATCTGTCAAAAGAAAACCTCCTTTATTTGATTGACGACGTTGTTGATGACTAAAAGCAATGAATGGAAAGTTCTTATCTAGTTGAAAGCGCTTATCATGATACATAAGTAACCATCGATAATGATTACGAAGAGAGAATGTGGTCTTTCCCAGACCTCCCATACTATATGGAAATAACCAAGGAAACATCAATGGATACAAATCAGGATTTCGATAGAAAGATTCAGCCTTAGTATTTCTACCAACTGCAAGAATGCCTCCATTATTATCAAACCATCGAAAAGCTTCAGCTTTTTTAGCATCATATGACATAGTATCAAGCTGTTCTCCTACTATTCCATGTACTATGAAAGGACACTGATCACCATCTGTACCGTCTTCATCAGCTTTATTATGAACACTGGGATCAACAGTTACATTTGTATCACTCAAATTTGCCTTATATGTAACTTGAACAGGTGGTGCGTCTAATGGATAACTATGTAAGTTCTTTTCTGATATTTGAACGTCAGCATATCCAGAATGATTCAAACTCAACCAAGTTAAAGCATTAAAGACAACATCAGCACGAACTAATAAAGGAAGTTTCATGAAGTCTTCTTTTGTAGGTTTGTTTGGACCTGTGTAAAACATTACAAGTACATCATCAAGTTCTTCCTTAGGAGGTGGTAATACATTATACATTTTGATTGTAGGATTTTCAAATGCAATTGCATGAGCAATCATTTTGCGATAACCAGAGTTAATTTTTATGAAAGTAGCATTATGACGTACACGTGCAATTACAATTTGTTCAATCCAATTAAGTATAGCAAGTTCTTTAGGTACTTCTCCAAGCCACAATGAGTTGGCTAACGCATTTTTTGGTATTTCATTCCTTCTTACTGATGCTCTACATGTATGACAAATTTTATCACAAGTTGTATCAAGCACAGGGCCTTTAAGATCACAAATAGGATCTTTAGATGTATGACGCTCCTGACGAGTCACTCCATCTATATCTAAAATTGATAAGAGTCCTTTGACAGCACTAAGACGAGATAATGATTTTAGAGGAATTAATTGACCACATACTGCACAACCAGCCTCTTCAAATGCATCGGGATTCATATCATTACAGACACTACGAACAATATCTTCCTCAGTTGCCTAAGTAAGAGGACCAGGTGGAAAATTTGTATCAACTTGGCTAGGATTATATGTATATGCACGAAGCGTACCTTGAGCATCATGTAATGGTGCACGAAGAGAAGTCAATTCAATATCATTTGGTCGACGATGTATCTTAGCATATCGTTTTTTGACAGTAGACTGTTCAATTCCAAATACAGCTACATGAGACTCACAAATATTTGTACACAGGTGTTCATTGCAGAATTCAACAATTTGCATTTTACGCCGTTGCATAACTCCATTAAAAAATTGAATATCATGAAATTGAGCTGCATCTTTTATAGCTTGTTTTGTCAAATGAAAAACCAATTTTTGAAAGGGAATGACAACATGAATAAGTTCAGAATTTTCAGGATGTTGAATATTTGCTTCATGTTTTGGCATATGACCTATATAAGACAAACGTTTGCAAGAGGACAAATCCTTACTTGTATAAGGTTGTATAACTATAGGTTCAAAATATATTGTTCTAGCTCCACCAGAGATTTTAAATATAGATTGAAATGCATCTACCGATGCAGATATATTCGATGAATATGACAAGATAATAGAAAATATACTTAGAATAGCTGAAATGAATGAAAGTACTGATAGATTGTAGCCAGCATATACTGATGAAGCATTCAATACTGAGAAGTTATCTTCATATATCCAGAGCATACTTGGCTCTGATGAAATATTTACAATACAAAAGTCATTCGCTATCGGCGATAATGCTTCTAGCATCAATGAGACATTCACACATGATGGGAGTGCTTTCAACACCAATAAGATATTAACAATTGCATACGGCGGTAGTGCTATCAGCATCAAAGGAACATTACAAATATATAAGATATCCGCAACCAGCGGGGATGCAAACAGCACCGACAAAACATCCGCAATCGGCGGGAGTGCAAATAGCACTGACAAGAAATCCGCAATCGGCGGGGGTGCAAACAGCACTGACAAGAGATCCGCAATCGGCGGGAGTGCAAACAGCACTGACAAGAAATCCGCAATCGGCGGGGGTGCAAACAGCACTGACAAGAGATCCGCAATCGGCGGAGGTGCAAACGGCACTGACAAGAGATCCGCAAACGGCGGGGGTGCAAACGACACCGGCATAACAATAACAGCAACACCAACATCAGACTTGAGAATAAATGAGCACAGGAATAAGGGAATCAAGATACTGCTTACCATAGTCTGCAAAGAATAACACAGAAGTGATGCTTCAGATAGGTAGTCAGGTCTCATGTTGCTATCCTAAATCAGGCGTCAGAAGGCTGATAGGTGGAACAGAAAAAAACATACCAAATATGACACAGAGGACCATTGGGGATGAAGACTACCATGAAGCAGTGCACAGAGGAAAGGGCAGACCTAGAAATATAGGCTGGCTTAGTAAATCAATTGTCAGAGAGGTGGGCTACTACAAACAATGCCGGTGTTGGTGTTGTTCGTGGCGTTGTTGGGGAGTGCAGACGACAGCATGTTCTGATGTAATGAATGATGAGTAGCAAGATGGACGTATTAGAGGCATACCACTGTGTACTTGGCTCCGGAAGGCATCACAGAGGATGAGATGCTGCCAAAAAACCATAATAAGCAAAGAAGACAAAGAGAAAAAAGGAACACGCACTACAGAGCCCAAAGCTCCAAAAGGAGACAGAATAAGAGCAAAAACATGCTTGTTGATTTTGGCAATGGAGCGGGCAGCGGAGGAGGACTTGCGCAACGGAGGCTGAGGTGACGTGGCAGAGCAAAGTAGAGGCGTGAACGGAAGTTGGTTGGCGCCGCGTGAACCGGTCCGAGGTGCCATGACCCGATGAGGAAGTTAGCAGGCCCTCTCCTCACACTCGACCGCGACTGTATACAAGTCGTGTGTCCCTACCTCGAGCATGCCGGCGGAGCGTGTACCGTGCGGTGCTTACGCCAGCACCGCGCCGCTGGGTTGGCTGTCGGAGCAACCAATCCAACATGCCGCGTAAGCCCCACCAACGTGGGCAGCTGCGCGCATAGGACAACAACGACGCCGATCTACAGGACGACAACGTGACCCTCCGGACGACAACAATGACCCGCGGGACGTTGCCAATGACCACCAGGACGACACCTGTGAGTGTAAATGTTGACGGGGGCACGGACGATGCGCTTGGTTTGCTGGGATGAGATGGGCGCGTCCTGCCCATGGACGAACTCGACGACTGGGACCCTCAGGACGACGGCGGCATCTTGCAGGGCAACCTCTGTGAGCGTGGGTAGCGACGGGGGTACGGGAAGGGCACATCTCGCATTGGGATGAGGTGGGCGGCAGCAGCGCGTCCGCGGATGGATGACGAAAACGGGGATCCGCAAGGCGATGCAGACGACGTCCAGGACGACGCAAGAGAGCATGGATGGCGACAGAGGCATGGGTGGCGACAGAGGCATGGGTGGCGTGCTGGGATGAGGTGGGTGAAGGCGGGCGGTCATCGAAGGTGCGTTGTTTGCACTGCTCCTTCACCTTTGGGCTCAATCTTCCTCCTCAAAGGTCGTATTCCGTCCTCGGGATGGTCCCCGGCGTCATGGTGACCATCTCCGTCGCAGCAACTGTGCAATAGCCGTCCCTCGTCCTCTGGCGCTGCTGCCTCAAACCCTCCGAGATCCGCGACGTGTGCGATATCGGATATGCGCTCTTTGACGACTCGTAAATCACATACAACGCGACCGCCGTGATTTTCATCCTCAACAACACGTTCATACAAGGTCCGCGCTCATCCCCATCCTCCAACTTCATGTCCGTGACCCATCCTGCAAAGCCCTCCACTGCCTCGTCAGCGACAAGCTTCTCAACACCCTCTAACTCCGCGCTCTGCACCATCTCCTTCAGCGCCATCACCGCCGTCGCGTGCTTCGTCGTCAGCCTCCCGCGCACGCTCAGCCAGCTCAGCTTCATCGGCACCTTTGCCGCCGTCACCATGGGCATCGCCGTCCTCCTCTTCATGATCTTATCGCGGAGATGAAGAACCCGAAGGACTTCCCTAAAGGTGCGTCCCACCGCATCTCCTCGCGTGTTCTGACTTCTGACGACAAGTTGCAGCACTGTGGGCTGTGACTATCTCGGAGATCGTCGTGTTCACGCTCTGCGGCGCTATCATGTACCACTATACGGGCAACCAGTACGTCACCGCACCCGCGTTCGGCTCACTCCAAGAGCCATACAAGAAGATCGTGTTCTGCTTCGCCATACCCACCATCGTGTACCTTGGATCGCTGTACTCCGTGCGTCCTATGTTCACCTTTACCTACTCCACTGATCCTGACTTATCCCCCAGTCCGTCTCAGCCAAATTCATCTTTGTGCGCATAATGGGCAAGTCCTGCCACATGCACTCTCACACCGTAGTCGGGTGGGGCGTCTGGGCGGGCCTCATCGCCACAACGTGGTTCGCGGCCTTCATCATCGCCGAGGTCATCCCCTTCTTCTCGGACATGCTCAGTCTCATGAGCTCGCTCTTTGGTGAGTTCCTTCCCCCTATCCTTATCCCGAATATCATGCTCATCCCTTCTAGATGGTTGGTTCGGGTACGCATCTCCGTATATTCATTCGACCCGAGTCCCACTAACGCTCCGCAGATTCATATTCTGGGGCATGGCATACCTCCAGCTCTACCCATCCAACGTACGCTGGAAGACGCCCTTGAAGTCCTTCGAGACAGCCCTGAACTACTTCTTCATCCTATTCGGGTTCTACGTCCTCGTTGCGGGTACATACATGAGCTTCTCCCCCGCCGTCCTTCTGTACTCCCACTGAGCACGCAACCGACCTCGCAGACATCCATCAAGTCGATCGCGGATAGCTACGCGGCGTCGTTGTATGGCTCGCCGTTCACTTGTGTCTTGAATGCCTTGTAATGTAAAAACTCGAGTGGGGCTTTTTGTATATATTTAAAGTACATAGTGCTCGGGGGTAATGTCAGCGCCAAAGAGGCGTATTCCTTTCACCGGCCTGAAGTGCGACGGACTGGACATCCTTCGCCTTCTTCTCCGCGCCTTGCTTGACGCTTGCCAGCGCACGGTGACGGAAGGTCCCTGATGAGAACCGAATGCTTGCCTGAACGGCGGAAGCAATGTGGAACGCGTGGCGGACGCGTTGGTGCGGGAACTAAGGCCGGATGTCATATGCTGAATGGGGGGTAGTTGGGAGCTCTGAGACACCGGTCGGCAAGCGGAGCAGACGCAGGGCCTTGCGACGGAGCATGCTGGGACCGTTGCTGCCACGGTGACAGTGCCTAATTCGAGAGTCATGTCGACGTATACTGATCTGACAAGTAATTGCCTGATAAGGCAGTTAGCTGGTCTTAGTAGTACCGTCTTACAACTCAATGAGGCAGTTCGGTGGTAATAAAGCACTTAGCTGTTTCTTCAATCCATGAGGCAAGTCTTCAAGATCTAATGTGGAAGTGAAAGAGCACAGAGTCTGCTCTGGAAATGCATAACAGTCAGCAATGAAAGCAGAGTACCATTGCAGCTGTGTTGAATCCCGTAATCACTAAGGGAACTTCTAACTTCCTTATGGGGATCTTCCATCTAGACCCGGCAGCAATATCAATTTTTTTTCAAAGCTCTATCAATCACCACCATCATCGTGCCAACTCCCTTGCATAATGGCCTTGACCCTGGTTTCGTACGCGTACCAGTGGTCTTGCCCATTAGATTCCCGAGTAGCTTGATGCACAGTGACGGAATTTCACGAGGGTAGTGCCGACATTGCTGCGTTGTTTTGAGACCAACTCCATCATAGCCATGGCCAGATTATGACTCACAGAAGAGTATGCTCCCCATTCAACGACCTCCAGATGTGCGGAAGCTAATCAGAGACCCTTTTCAGACAACAACTGCATTGGAATGCTAAAGTCCTCAATGAGTATACACCCAAATAGCCGATAACTCACCCGGTGTGTATCTGCTTGTTCAAACCTCTGCCCAATCGATACCCGTTACCAATGTATCTACTATCATAGATTTATCTGAAGTAGCTACTTCTACGGTTTGTTTTTTTTTCGGTACGGCGCCAGAAGCCCAAATGGGCAACTGACATACCGTCGACGAAAAGGGCGGGGAGGGGGGAGGGGAAGAGGGTAATGATGCGAGCGTTCTGCCGCCAACTTCGTTGTCCGCCTGCGTGTGTGTATGTGTGAGGGGTTGGGGTTGGGGTGAACAACTGCGAGACAGCATTGGACGGTATCTGTTGCCGACTTGCCATATCCGTTGTCGACATGCCGGCGTCTCTCACCGTTGGCGGTGCGTCGTCTCGCTCGTGCCCTCCCCCGTCGTTCGCATTCCACGGTGTTGTTGTCCGCTGTGGGTCGATAGCAACGTGTCATACTTGCGGCGTCGTCATACGTCCGAGAGGATCTGCCTCAGCAATCAGCCCGATCTGGATCTCCAAGACCTCTGGTGAGCATGACTGAAGGGGGCAGATGGGGGATAGCGTGGAGGAGGGAGTGGGGCGCATGCCGTGTCCGACCTGGTCGTGCTCTTTTCCGCATTGTTGGCCTTGTCGGGCGAGACGCCACTGAGCGCAGGTAGCATGGAAACGTGGTGGTACGGCAATGGGTGGGTGGGGTGAGAGATGGACCTGACGGCGTCCACGCCGTCCGGATCCCCGTCGTTGTCGTCCGTGTTCCCATCGCCGGTCTGCGTCCCTGCCGCCGTCGTCCATGTCCGTCGTCGTCGTCATCCACGTGCATCCTCGCGTATGCTCGTCGTCGTCCGTGTTCGTCGTCGACCGTATTTGACGTCGTCCATGTTGGTTGTCCTCGGTATTTGGGGTCGCTCCGCGTCCATCCAGGGGTTGATTCGCCATCGTCCAGGCGTGAGGAGGAGTAGTGAATGTAAGAAAAGCTTACCTGCCTGGCAGAACCCCGTGGGTGTATTGCCAGGCCCCATACCATCCACCGCGCGCGGGCAGTCGCATCCGCGGCGCGTCAACTCCTCTCCAAGCCAACCCACGTTGTCGTCGTTGTCGTCGTCGTCTACGACACGGATGCCTCACAATGAGGGCTTACACGTCCTGCAGCGGCGTCGAGAGCCGGCTTACGCGTGCTGGGAGGATCGAACGTCATCCGCGCCGTTTGCGAGGCGCGGAGACAGCGGCGGCGTCCATCTCTGCCGGAATTCCATGGCGACGGGTCCAGAGAGGGTGCGGGAGGAGCGAGGAGGCTGGATGGCAGCTCGTTGAAGAGCTGCCATCGTGGTAGGAGGCAGAGATGCAGCGCGATCGTTGGTCGGACGATCGGACCGGTGAATCCGATCGTCAACGTCGACCATTGACCGCGCGGTTGTCTCGCGTTCGCCTCAGTCCGGCAGCCCGTAAGTAGTATAGAAAGTTATATTTGCATACCCTACAGTGTACTCTAAAGAAGCGCAGCAGCAAGCACGGCCACTGATCCGACGTGACAGGAGTCACACATGATGGTTCCTGCAAAGGTACGTCCTCATTATAGAGGACACAACCGGAGTCAAAAGTAAACTTTTGCCCCGGAACGTACGCCATGACCTTGTGAAGAATTCTGGCACTGGCTTTGGATGCGAATGCAACCTTGAGGACCTTTTGGACGATACTTGATGTAAGCCACGAGAAATCGTGGCCTTGGGAATGCCGAATGAGTTTGTTTATCCCGTGGAAGAGGCTGTCGACAACAAGCTCTTCGTCCTCCCTGGTGATGACAGTGCTCTCCCCGAAACTTTCGGTGGATAACACGGTTTGAAGTGCAATAATCACGGCCGGTTGGACGTCTTTGTCATGCCTGGGGCTCAAGGTTAGATCGGTTTCCTTCGCATACTCTCCTAGCCGATATACCAGATCACCGAATACGGAACGTCTGCCCGACGACTTCGCGGCGCCATTCATCCAGGTTCTGTGCAAAGATGACGATTTCTGTATGGCTGGCGTCTTGACCATATTCAGGTGAAGGAATATGTCGTCTGGGATGTTTTCGGTGTAGTCTGCCGCGGAACGAGAGGCGGTAGGGAACCCGACGTGGAGCGCCCACTTTATAAACGAAGGATACATGGTTGACACGAGACATTCACACAATGAATGATCCTTGCCGTTCCGCTGCATATCGTAGTCGATTATGCTCAATCGTGGCTGGTCAGGTAACTCCGGGAAGATATACAATGGAGCGGGTATGTCCGTGTTGCAGAAGATCTTTTTGCACTGGTGTGGCCGAATCGTGTATCTCAGCAACTCAGCCCATACAAGAGACGGCTCGTCAGAGCTTATGCCCAGCCATCTAGTTCCGTATGATAGCGCTCTTGTGAATATTGTTCCCCATAGAATGGCATCTAGTCCTGGGCCACCATCAGCTACAGTTTGCTTGATGAATTCAATGGCTTCAACGGAAGTTCTGTAGCTGGAGTAGATGCTGGGCCCCTTACAGAGTTGGTGGAACACCGCGGCCTCGGGATCTACACTTCGGAAGCGGAAAGCCGCTCTTTGCAAGCGCTCAAAGCGATCGATGGATTGATCACAATGTGAATGCTCTTCGACGGCCTTCAGGATGTAGGGTATGCCCTCCGGAGAAGGCTTGTTGATCATAGGGATCCAGTGTAAAGGGATGCTGCCAAGCGACTGAATGATAAGACTCTGCATCGACGAATTGGATGTTGTGTTGTACACCCATGCAAGGTTTGACAGGTCTATTTCATCTGCGCGCCGCTCTACCTCAATCAGCTCAACCTCGCTCAAATGACGGGGTGAAGGAGCAGCCTTCGCAGGTCGACGTGATCTCCGCTTCGGGCCGACGTAGAAGAGGCTTCCGAGCAGGCGCAGACGTCGGCGTAGTGCACCAAAGACGGTGAAAAGGTATGAGGATAATGGCGTTCGGTACGCGCAGTCTACACGAAATATGGGGAGAGCGGTGCTGACTGTGAAGATAAGAAAACAAAAGGTTGCAATAATTGCCAAGTCTGCAGCAATAGGATGACTGAGATTCTGGAGGTACACGATAAGGCCAAGGAAAAAGAGACCCAATGACGCGTGCATCAGGGCGGGTAAAGACTCTATGATGAGAGGAACATGCCACTTGTTCAAGGCCGCGAATCTGAAGTGGCGGATACGGGATGTGTGGAGAGGTGTGCCCGAGGGTAGAGCTGCGTAGTGGTGGATCCACTGCTTTGTCAAAACCGCGATCAACGAAGTTGTGAGACTGAGTCCAAGACTAGTGAACCACAAGCCGTTGACCCAACTATCAGATGTTGAAGGACTAAAGGCGGGGGAGTCAAGGTCCGTTCCTGGAACGGCGTCGACAGCCTCTTGGCCACGCGGTAGGGCCCTCTGGACTCGAATCATCTCCATCATGAGAGACCGATCCAGCAAGGTATCGTTTGTTTGAAGATTCTGGCACGTTTGCACAACAAATGTTGTCACGACGGAGGAGAAGAGCGCAGCCTAGTTCACAGGGTTACAAGATCCCACTGCTCCGAGAGAGAGGGACTCACAAATACAAGGAGGACATCGAGGCTATCGCGCCAACCTGCCAATAGGTCGCCATCTGACTTTTTGCCCTCGTCCAGACATGCTTTCCAAACCCTCGCGGAGGGTGCGAGCTCTTCGTACTGCTCATCAGCACGATATTTCTGCTCGTAGTTGAAAGGGTCATTGGAGCCTGTAGCCGTTTGAGATCAAAGTTGCACCCCGTTAAGTACACTTACCGCTGTTCGAATAGGAAGAGTCATCGAGACCAAAGAGTGTTTTCGACGAGAGTGTGTGCGAGCGTGATGGCCAGGACAGTCGGACATATCCTTCCCCACTGTTCACGATGAGTTCTGGCTGCTCAACATCCGAATCTGGCCCCGCCTCGGCCATGGGCGGCATGTTGCTTTTGAGGTGAGGGTAGGGGAAAAAGTGGCGCAGCTATGCGGATGTGTATGATATAAAAGCAGTCTATCGATGGATCCGAGTATACACAGCCCAGGGATCAACAGGACTGAGCTTCTGACTGAGCAGATCCGTCAAGAGAACAAGGTCTCGGTCCGAGCATCCGAGATACTTTGGGTCCGTTTATGGCCGGCATTCAAGTTGGCGCGCTGCCTTCAAAACATGGAGACAAGCCAATCAATATACCGACGTGTGGTGGCAATAAGCTCGTTGTTTGTAGCTACTAGCTAGTCTCCACAGGTCTCCTATACGTACCCGTCTGTGGTCAGTCCCGCAGGGTTTACTCCTGGGACCTGTGAGTCGCGTTGATTTCATTGTAAGAAAGGCACAGAAGTTGACGGGCGCGCACCAGGGTGGGATTACATGCTTACCGTCGGCTTGAGTCAATATCAAGCTGTTGAGAACCGATGAGTCAGTTCAGCGAGGACACAAGAAGACACAAGAGGAGGAGGCGCGATGCGGTCACGGCGGTTGATGGTCAACATGTGACGCGACTCTCATCTTAGCCTACACCATCATTACCGACGTTGGCCCCCAGACATTCACCCTCTCAAGTCTCAACCACACGAGGATACCGACGCGCAGACGTCTGGCCGTCTAGATTTTCTCTGGCTGTAGACTGAATCCTCTCTCTCTTGCACAAATCGTTCGGACTCACTCGCGCTGCCCCTCGCGGGTTGAATTGGTGAAATCTCAACCTAGAACCTGTACAACTCTGGGACCTTGCTAAGCTTGAAGGATATATGAATGCTAGCGACATTAGACGTGCAGATAACGCTGAGCTTAAAGAATTCTCATTGTGCAGGCGTATGTTGGTGCGTTGATCATCCTGTCTGACACACTCGCTAACCCTCGCCACAAGTTGACGCAGGTTCCTTGGTGCATCCTTACTTGCGGTGCCGAGATTGGCCTGACATGGGAACAGAATGTTTCCCAGCACAGCTATCGAGAAGATCTACGGCCAGTCTTCTTTACTAGGTCTTCGTACACCCGAAAGGGAGGGCCGTTCGCAATTACTTTGACCAAGACTCAGGCGAATGTCTGCCCTATCCTTTTTGTCGACCCTCCTCGAGGACCCGGGCATTTGAAGATGTTCTGCACGACGCCAGCTTTGATGGCCTCACTCATTATCGAGTCACAGATGTTAGAATCGATTGTGAGAATCGATTGTAAGGCCTTGCAGTGCCAATCATTGCCTTGACCCACGACGTACAAGACTAGTCCAATCACGTAGCGACTGCCCAATCCGTACAGTCTTTCGTCAACCAGATCCAGGATAGACAAACGGCTCCCCGTAATATCCACTCATCATAATCGCCTCAAGAGCACCGCATGCGTCGTTGGCGACGATCTCCTGAGCTCGATGAGATTGATGTGTCTGATTGACATCAGTTGATTAGCATTATCGATACACTTTGTACTCACCACAAAATCCCCAGGCAGAGGTTGCGGTGGATTAAATGACCTGCTCTCGATGTCTTTCGCCAGAGTTATGGCTAGATCATGCACTGCGCCTGAAGGAAGGTATCTGGGCTTTACCCCGCCAGCATCGACCGCGAGGTGACTCGCAGCGGTAGTGTACATGGTGTCAGCCTCACTAGAGGTGGCAAAGACAACGAGCTGCTCAAGACATTTCGGCCAATGATCGTCCTGAATGGTTTGTGCGAGCTTCCATAGCCTCTGTTGCGTGCTCACGTCCGACGTTAGGAGAACTTTGCACATTGTCAACAGGTTTCCTGGAGTGATTAGATCGTGAAGAACTTTCTGGTACGTGCTTGGTGAGTGACGTGCAAGGGTGGCAAATCCGTCGACGTAGCAGGCAGCTAATAAAGACGAGGATCGCGTGTCCCAGAAAAGTGGTTGTCGTTCGTGGTGACATTCTTCTTCGTTCGAGCAAGCACAAGCCACAACTCGATGACCGATAGCTGTATCCAGACTTCGAAGCCATTGCCGCTCTACCAGACCCTCGTACAAGGCCGCCATGGCTTGAAGGCTCATACCAGTGCATAGAACGTACGCCATAACATCACTAAGGATTCTGGCTGTGTCGTCGGATGCAAAAACAACCTTCAGAACCTTTTGTACGATATTCGGGGTAAGCCACGAAAAATCGTGGCCTTGCGAATGTCGGATGAGTTTGTTGAGTGCACTGAAGACGCTCTCGACAACAAGCTGTTCATCCTTCGCGAGAATGACAGTGCTTTGTCCGAAAGCTTCCGAGGTCAGGACAAACTGCAGCGCAAGGATGGCGGCTGGTTGGACGTCTTCATCATGACTGTGGCCTAAGGATGAGTCCGTTCCGTTCGCATACTCGTTAAGCCGATGGACAGCTTGACCAAACACGGAAAGACTGTCGATGTTGTCACCCACCGAAACTCTGTGCTGCGATGATGAGTTTTGAAAGGCTGGGCTCTTCACCATATTCAAAAGGAGGAATATGTCGTCTGGGATGTTTTCCGTGTGCTCTGCAGCGGAACGAGTGGCGAAAGGAAAACCGACTTGAAGCGCCCATTTTATGTATGAGGGATACATAGTCAGCATGAGGGCATCACCTAGAGAGTGGCATCTGCCATTGCCATGGAGGTCGTAGTCGATTATGCTCAAGCGCGGTAGACCGGGTATCTCCGGGAAGACATACAAGGAGTCGGGCACAGGCTTGCCGCAGAAGGCTTTTGCGCAGTCATGAGGTAGAACTGCGTATCGCAAGAATTCCGTCCATACAACAGATGACTCTGTGAGCCACCGGGTTCCACCACGCAGTGCATTCGTGAAGAGTGTGCCCCATACGATGGCATCCAGGTTTGGTCCGCCAGTAAGCATGGCATGCTTGATGAATTCGATGGCCGAAATGGGATCTTCGTAGCTCAAATAACTGTTTGGATGCTTGCAGAGTCGGTTGAAAACCTGTGTCCATGTAGCTAAAGGAGTGACGTTCCGGAAACGCAGAGCCGTTCTCTGGAACCGTTCAAAGCGGTCGAGGGACTGATCACCATGTAATTGCTCCTCGACGGCTTTCAGGACAGAAGGAATACCCTCCGGTGCGGGCTTGGTCAACATTGGAATGCAATGTAGAGGGAGACTGCTAAGCGACTGGATGACGAGACTCTGCATCGACGAGTTGCTCGTTGTGTTGAACACCCATGCGAGATTCGACATGTCTATCTCGTCTGCTCGGCGTTCCACCTCTGCTAACTCAACCTCACTCAGGTGGTGAGGTGCAAGAGCAGCCGCTGCATTCCGAGGCCGCCTCTGCTTCGGACCAACGTAGAAGAGATTTCCGAACAGGCGCAGACGTCGGCGTAGTTCAACAAGGACGGTGAAAAGGTACGAGGACAATGGCGTTTGGTACGCGCAGTCCGCATGGAATATGGGGAGCGCCGTGCTGACGGTGAAGACAAGAAAACAAAAGATTGCAATAATTGCCAAATCTGCAGCAATAGGACGACTCAGATCTTGAAGGTATACAATGAGGCCAAGGAAGAAGAGACCCAATGACGCGTGCATCAGGGCGGGTAAAGACTCTATGATGAGAGGAACATGCCACTTGTTCAAGGCCATGAATCTGAAGTGGCGGATACGGGATGTGTGGAGAGGAGTTCCCGAGGGTAGAGCTGCGTAATGGTGGATCCACTGCTTCGTCAAAACCGCGATCAACGAGGTTGTGAGACTGAGTCCAAGACTAGTAAACCACAAGCCATTGACCCAAATATCAGATGTCGAAGGACTAAAGGTGGGGGAGTCAAGGTCCGTTCCTGGAACGGCGTCGATAGCCTCTTGGCCACGCGGTAGGGCCCTCTGGACTCGAATCATCTCCATCATGAGAGACCGATCAAGCAGGGTATCGTTTGTTTGGAGGTTCTGGCACGTTTGCACAACGAATGTTGTCACGACAGCGGAGAAGAGCGCAGCCTACTTGACAAGGTCAACCGTCAACGAGACCCCATTGCTCAAGAGTGGTACTCACAAAAACAAGCAGGACATCCAGGCTATCGCGCCAACCGGCCAACAAATCTGCGTCTGACTTCTTGCCCTCGTCTACGCGTGCTCTCCAGACCCTTGCCGATGGTGCGAGCTCCTGATACTGCTCGTCAGAGCGGTATTTCTGCTCGTAGTTGGAAGAATCGTTCAAGCCTGTGATGCATTCAGCGAACACTTCGATGCATGACGACGAACGCCTACCATTCATCGAAGACTCATCATATCCGAGCAATGTTTTCGTCGAGATGGTGTGGGCACAAGACGGCCATGATAGTCTGACATAACCATCGTTAGCGTTCCTGGCGATTTCCGGTTGCTCTAAATCCGGAGCTGAGTGATTTGACTGCTGCATGTCGCTCGGGAGTGAGTGGGCCAAAGTTGTTGAGGGTGGCGCAACGATGCGCACCGTATGGCTTTAAAGGTAACGTATTGAGAGCTCTGAGTATACACAGCCCTGCGCGACTGACAGCTTCTGGACAGATGTGTATATGTGCCACACACAATTAGAGCCAACATAAAGGCTTCGATCATCACAGCTGACAATAGCGAGAGCACAATATAGATGATGCATGATGCCGCCTGAGGCTGTAGTACTGACAAGGAATGTGTTCGTTTTGTATAAGTGATCATCCTGGAGTATTTGGTCCGTGCCGTACATGAATAGAATAGGATACGCTATCAACATATCGTTCATATGCTGTCTGGGTCTTTTACAATGACTTGTATCTGGATTGAAAGTAGCCAGTGATGCTTATGGAGCAAAGTCGAAGTGGAATTCATTGCCCATTTGAGTCTTCCCACGCAACAGCAGCCCTCCAATTCTGATGTGCTATATGATGAGCCCTGGCCAACACGTTGAGATTGTCCACAATGCATCGACGGAAGGTCACCGTTCCACGCCGCCTGTCAACAATATCATCTCGCAAAGTGTGGTAGGCCGAGCGCCTGATGTTAGGCCTGAAGTCGATATTCGTCATGATAACCTTGGGATCAAGCTCATCTGAGGTCCATTGTGGCGATTTGGCCCAATTTGGATCAACATATTTGCCTTGTCGAAATTTCTCCTTGTTGAATTCAAGTCTCTTTGAGAGAAGTTGCGAAATTGCGAACGCTCTTTGTCTCCGTTCGAAGTCTCTTCGAACTCTGAACCAGGTTTCGATGTCAGCTTCCCATCTGGTGAGAAAGTCAGATTCAGAGTCAAGAGGCAGTCGAGAAAGAATTACTCACCTTCCTGTCATACGGCGAAGTTCTTTGAGACCATCATTCCAGGTTTTAGGGTCTGAAGTCACTGACACGAACACAACTTCAAGGAAGATATCGACAGAAAATGGGGAGGGCACGCCGTTGCATCGGAAACACATAAAATAGATAGTCCAGTGAAGACTTCTGACATCAATGTGTGATGAGTTGGAACCATGTTTCCTGATGTTGGAGTCATCAAGTTCATATGACTGCCAGTGCATGATTTGCGACAGAAATTTGGGATTGAACCACTCCGTTGGCGTGTCCAGAAGGTTACATCTTCTGAAGGAAGAATACAGCTTCTCGTCTGCGTGGAAAGGAATGGGGTAGTATGTTGCGGCATTGTTATCTGGCTTCAAGAGAGCACTGTGCAGGGGAACTGTCGGGGAGTAATCGTAGCCAGGGGCTTGAGGGGGTAGCGCAGCGTGCTCGAAAGTGTAGGGTGGGGGCTGCTCTTCCGGAGTTGGGTTCACAGAACCAGCTGACGAGACCTGACCAGCAGGGGGAGGCCGATGAATGTGTTTCGAGAGCATGGTGCTAGCATAGCTCCCATCTCTCGTTCAGTTTTATAGAGACTCAGAACAAGAGCCGCCTTCAGATGCTTTCGAATGAATGCACTCCTCGAATGAACGACGACCGATAGAGCATAAAGACGGCGAAGCGCGGATTGATGATATCTAGGTGAGTTGTCAGACCACGCCTTGTTCTCTGAGAGGTAGTGCGTGTCGGTACCTTAAATTGCGCCACTGGTCGACCGCGCTGAAGATGTCAGAACTCATCAGGGGCTGGCCGATTGAGAGCGCTGGGCTATCAGTGGGAGGTTCATGTAGGTCGCGAAGGTTCTCGACGCAAACTTGATGGCAAAGGATCGTTCATTGCCCTATACACGACGCGTCCATGCTGATGATTACTTTACCCGACCCAGGCTTCCTCCCAAAGCAAGACGGTGCACAAAATCAATCCTGACGCTCCGCTGCGCACTGTCCAAATCGGAGTCCCAGGTAGAAAACACCCAGTCTCTCTGCGAAAACAAGAAGACGGGCCCATCAAAGCAACACAATAAAGCGGTGAGTCTGTGGAACGGATGCGCGTTCGCATCTTTTCGTGCGTCATGATGTGTAGCTCGAATGGTCCTGTCGCGTTGGCATGACGCAACTCCCATTTCGTCGAGATGATTGTCGTCGATCCAGCGTCGATCTGACATTCGGTGAGCAAGATGATCGAGATGAAATGACACGGAGATAAGGACCTTATTATGTATGCATGCATCCATTTCGCCTTCCCATTGACTTCTCGACAGCCTGAAATGACGAAGTCTCCATGATTATTGACTTGTGGCTCCCGCCTCAATCTAGCGCACGAACAATAGGACCGGCCACATCGAACAGAAGACAATAACGCTGCTCAGGAGACGGATCTGCATTCGGTGTTATTCCTCTCCGATCCTATGTTCGCGTTGGCATAGCACGACTCTCAATTTGGACGTCGTCGCCTGATGTTGGATGAGCGGAAAGGTCGTGTGATGAAAGACTTCGCACCTTATTGTTCCCTTCTCCTCGACGCTCAAGCATCTCTTCAACTCGTCTTTCCAGTATGCTGCTTCGTGCCCCGGCCAGACGTGGTCTCCCTCGACGGGGATTGGGAGTTTGACTGTCCATCCGTCTGGGCTACAAGTATCATAGATGCTTCTGAGCGACGATGACGCGTGGTCCGGACTCCGAAATTGGGAGACTCCAGGAGACAAGTGACCTTCACGAGCACGACATGATGTTGGTGTATGTAGTCCGTGGTGGGTTCGGTGAAGGATGGCGAGCATTGAGGCGTGGGACTGCCACCATGCACGATGCCTTTTTCCCATCAGCCTATCACGATCGAGGGCGGGCACCAGTGGCAGTGAATGCAGGACAACAGTCAGAAAGACTGGGATAGAAAGCAACGCATCGACATTAGGCCTGGCTAGAGGTGTTCAAGCCAAAGTCTCTCGTCTGCGCAAAAGCATCAAGACCGGATCCACGGTGTAGTCCCAGATCTGGCTCACAACAACTCTGTTGATTTTCCAATGGGCGTGCAAGGTCTGTCCATGTTGGCGTCGACGACACAAGTTCGGAATGAGAAAACATGCTGATAAGGCTTTGAACATGCTCGAACTGAACAGTATTCGAACTTGAACGTGTATGTGTCATACACCACGAAGCTACATATATTCCTCGAGCTGAGCAACGTGATATGGAGTTGTAGTGAGAGCACTGACCAGCAGGGAGTCGTCTCGAGTCAACCGGCGTTGTCACGAAGTCAAAGTCACAGAGCACCACTGTAAGCCCATCTTTGAGGCAACAGCGACACGACAGAAGGTGATTCACCTACCGCGTCGGTCGAGGATATGCCTGGACGGGTAAGGAAAAATCACCCATTGCATCATAGCATATACAGATCTTTCGGCGCCGCTCGTTCCAGATCTACGAGTGAATTCGGCGATTTGACTGCACTGAGGTGCATAAGCCATATCGAGAGGACAACCACGAGACGCACGTCTGTTCGCACTCCTTGACGATCTTTGTATCCAATTCCATGTATTCGTCCACTGTCCGTTAAGACGACTCGCGGGTGATGCTGGATATTGACCAAGTGCTAGTCGAGCACGACTCGAAGAGAATGAGGAAAAATTCCATGACCGAATGGCCGCGAATTTGCTGGAGAAGAGGTTGTATGCGACAGCGTCGTAGTTGTGTCGTCTGATGATTCGGTGATTCTGGCTTGTGATCGGGAGTATAGTCTTGTTGCTCATCAAGCCATGCTCGGCGAGAAAGGATGACGGCGTGGACGTCGCTTCACGCGTATGTACAGCAGATTGAATGTCGATGGCGGGCGTGAACAGAGACAGGAAAGCTTCGGTGGTGAGAGCTGTTTCGCCATAAAGCCCCGAGTGGTCATATGAGCATACTGTTGGACCGGATGAAGGGCGCGCGCACTCATTACAAGATGAGTTCATCATGGTGAGGGCTTTTGTGGAATTGGCTGTCTAGGCGGCACTTGCATGCAGGCTGAAGGAGGCCCTTTCCACTCATCGGTATGGGGTGACGCGCTGATCTCCTATTGAGTGTGATGGAAATGCAAGAAAAGCCACACGTACCTGCACAGGAGACGCCAAAGGTTTTGGCAGGCGTCGGGCCCCGCTCGCCGACGCCCTGTCCCATGGCTGATTCAAATTGTGGTTTGAGCGTGCGAGGCGCAGGATGGGCGCGTCGCGCAGGTGGTGGCCGAGCCATGATGAGCCAAACGAAGAGCGCATGGGCAGAAAACATTCTTCCAGCGATGGATATTCGCATCAGTTTAAGGTAGCTATTGTCGTAGGAGCGCATCTTGAAACTGGGCTGTGTAAAGTCCTGCTCATATAGCTTCGCGTCGAATGGGAAGCCTAGGAGCCCACCCTGCGACTGGATACCGGCCCTACTGATGCTATGAAAGAATGACGAAGAGGAGCCCGTCTAAGGCAATGAGAGCGGCGGTCATGATGGTGTCAGGGCAAGTTGCAGCTTGGCCATCAACCACCACGATCATCAAGTCCTGCCCGTGCTCGTTGTCCTCCTTCAACACTTCTTCCCCTACCTCAAAGCCTCATATCATGCAAACTTTGGGGGCGGTGCGCTTTGGCAGATTGTATTGCTGCGAAGATGAGCCCGAACCTCACACCCGCGACACCTCGGACGACCCGGTCCCGACACACGATGGTACTCGCGCAGACCACGACGAATCATCAAGCCGGTTCCCTCGTGAAATGTCGTCGATGCTGAGCTTGACGATGACGACGACCAAGGACGGGAGTCTGAAATTCGAACTATAGCGATGGCGCGCGGACGGAATCCACCGACGCAAGGCTGTCGAAGAGTTTGATGACGGGAAATACGACCAGGGTGTCTGCGGAGGATGTGGGCATCTTCTCTCGATCTTGCATCATGTCCGACGAACAGTTTCTCATCGTCTTACCGGTGTACCGAAAATTATCTTGACTTCTTCGTAGATCATTACGGAACTCTCGTCTCTGGCGCTGTCGACTGCAAGAGCATCGGTCGGAATCAGCGACCTGGCACTCAAAATCCTGGCAGAAGTCCGATGTGTTGTGTCAACGACGAGGAGGAAGTGCACAACGCCGCGGTCATCCCATCTACATCATGGATCCCTCTCGCACGTCTGCCGTCGATGGATGGCGATCTGCGTTATGCTTGCAATTGTCTGTGTATATCTGGCTTATTGTTTGTTGTTTGTTGGCTAATTGTGCGTCCCGAACTGTCAATCACCTTCGAAGGCTGTATCTACTCGGAGTCATCTCGTATTTCGCTGAAAACCATACGATGCACGGCCATTGCGCCACATAGTTTCCAACCGGGAAGTCGCTCAAGATGCAACCCTCCGAACAAACGTACCCTCCTGATCAACCATGCAAAGAACTAGGACCGTCAGCTAGGGTCTGGAGGATGTATGGCGCCGAAGCGGAGAAGCACGACGCAGATCTGATATCTGGATGGCGGGACAGTCTTGATTCGCTTCCCATTCTCGTAGGTGGCTGTTGACATATCCTCGAGACTTACTTACGAACGTCGTTGCAGGCGTCGTTGTTCTCTGCAGTGCTCGCCACCTTCGTCACCCAAACCTGCCGATCTCTACAAGTCGACCAGATGCAAGTGCTAATGTCCTTGGTAACAGGATCTCTCGGTGTACAGCAAAACATGCTTTTGGTCATGCAAGGGCAAACAATTGAACCTGCTACCACTAGTGCACCGCAGACAATTACCTCATTTCACCCAGTCGCATCTGACATCTGGGTGAACGCTCTCTGGTTCACGAGTCTTGGGCTGAGTCTTACAACCGCATTGATTGCAGTGCTGGCAAAGCAGTGGATTCACCAGTACGCGTCAATCCCGACAGGGACACATCGCACGCGCGCCCGCATCCGTCAATAGAGTCTTCCCCTCATCAAAGACCCTAGAGAAGGTATTGCATCGGCTTTACAGGCCATCAACGACCACTACTCTTACGATCAGCCTTTCGATCGCTTCGAGCGGTTCCAAAGGGCGGCTCTGCGCTTACGAGATGATTCGAACTCCCAGGTGGTGGTTCTCTCGGATCACAATCAGTCGAATGTCTATCGAGTGCTCCAGGATCCCATTGCATCGATAGAATTAATCAAGGATAGCCTTCTAAGACGAGGTTTTCCAGCAACGGGATTCGACGCTATCTTGTGGGGCGCAATCTTTTCTAGTGCCTTGACTATGGGGACGCGATGGCTGTCCCCAAGCTGTGATGAGCCGTCTCCTCTCTGGTCAGAAATGTTGAGAGCGGCCATTGACTATCACGACTGCTCGAGGTACCACTGCGACGGTGAAGATTGCAAACCTCTGTTTGTCTTCCCTGCACGTGGTAGCCTTCCTCGTCTCTCCATCGATAAATATGAATGCAAGTCTGACGGACTTGTACGTCGCTTCGACGAGGTCGTTCACCAAGACATGCTCCCATCATTTACGGACTTCTTGCTCCATGTTGGCTATCCCACTGCCACACGTTCCCCTACCGAGCATACAGACAAACTTCCCAATGATGTCTTTCTCATGCTTCTCATGGTCCAGACTCCTTCTGTTCAGAAGACGTCCTCCATGCATTGCATCTGGCATACCAGCGCGGAGGGGGTGCTCAAAGTGAAATATTCTCTTTTCCGCGGACTGGTCATGTTTCTGGAGAGTTACGCGATTGCCAAGCGCGATTACGTGGCCTTGAGGCATGTTGAGGATATTGAACAGGCCACCGTCTGTGCGCTACAGAATGTCCTCAAGTCGGAGGAGTTCCGAAGCCCCACGTCAATACTGGTGGAGGACAAGGCTCTAGTCATCAAAATCGTCTTCCGGGCCCTCAATTTCCATCTACTTCACCGCGAATCCTACAATCATAACTTCTCGTGGCTTACGCCGGAAACCGCACACAACATTCTCGACGTTGCCTTCGTCTGTGAACCGCGAAATAAAGCTTGCATGGTTCTCAGCAATGTCCTTGCATACTTGTTATGCTCAAGCGGTTATCTGGTAGCAACGGAGACTTTTTATAGTAAACTTCTCCATCGAAGGTGGCTGCAGGGATTGGCCGACAAGATGTCACAATCATCACCTCCTCCATACGAAGAAAGCGACATCGACCCTCTGCACGTCTGGGTACCCCACTATACGGCATATCTTGCAGCCCGATACGTCGACGGATTGCCCGCACTCGCGTCTCATGCCCCGGCGACTTTTGCCGAGGTTACGAATGACCTCAGCGAGCGCACGAATCTCTTGACCATCTGCAAGATTCTGCTTACTTCGGACGTCGACACACAACAAAGATTGTGGAAACTTGCACAGTTCGTGCAGAGCACTCGTTGGGACAGCTGTCTGAAGGACCTACATACCTTCACGACCACCGAGCAAGCGAAGGTAATGTATGAGGAGGCGACTCTAGGATTGTCTATGGGCATTGGAGGCAAGAGAACAAGATCTGTTCCGTGGAGTAGAGTGCCCGCTCTACTTACTACTTTCGCGAAAGACATCAGCCATCAGTCGTTCAAGTCTCCCGAGTTACGTGCCTGTCCCGAAGTGAGTTTCGTTTACTGGACTGAAAGATGTGATGTACTGACCTTCATTGGCAAGGGTAACGATATTGACCAGCGCGTGGCCAGAATTGGGCCGGTGGCAGCATTGGAAGCAGCTATGAGAGCGGCCTATTACAATCAGGAAGAGGACATATGAGGCAGGTAGTGAGTTCAGACAGAATCGAGAAGATCAAGACTATGTACGTACGATCGAGCTGAACGAGAAAGAGACCATTGCACGGTTCTGTCTCCTGATCCATACCGAGAAATTTCATTCTCGGACTATGTCCATAGTTCGCAATCAGAATCATCGGATCCAGAGTCCTCCTCTGCTCGCGTATTGAGGCATCGGCATGGCCAAAAGTTGATCGTGTATCTGAGCCTGAGTCGGGCTGGTGTAGATGATCGTCGTTCGCATACTCGTGCCCCCAAAAGTCACTGTGCCAATCAAGGCGACGTGCTGCGACTTGTTGATCCTTGCGTGGAGTGATGAGCTCGTTGACGGGGAGACCTTGCTTCAGAGTGGAAGGAGGCTTGAAAACGATTAGACGTCAAATTGCCGGTGAACGCCTCGCATGCCGCGATCAACTTGCCGAAGCGACTGGTCTTTAGTAACCGACTTCCTCTCTTCGACCACGACGACCAGTCTTCGACGATGGCCTTTTCAAATGACCTATACTCAGAATTTTAAGGGCCCGTTGACGAATGCAAGGTTTGTTACCCTATATCTGTCTGGGACGTGGAAGACTTTGGGCTGAAGTATCTTTCCAGCAGATTACCTGGTCATTGCAACGCGTACGCCGCCGAGTCCCGACGCGACCCGGCTTCCCAGAATTCGACGCATCTTTGTTGTTCAGCTTTGGAATCGAGCAGATGCCGTGGTCTTCTAATTGGCCTTTGTCTATTTGCAACCGCCTGATGTTGTCAAAGCGGTTGATGAGGCCATCGCATTGTCCTTTGTTCGATCTATAAAAGCTCTGCATCTGCTTGATGGCTTCTCCTTCATTCCCGTCGAACCTTCCTGCATACCATGCATCGTAAGCTCAGTATCCTCGCCCACCCCAACACTTATTGACCTCGTCTGGACAGAACTACAGAGATCTGGCGCCATGACCCCCGATTCCCAAAGATCCACCCGAATTGCATCACCGTATTTGGGCGGTCAACGCACCTCCTTTTCACATGATGCTCCCTGGTCGCCTGCAGTGTCGACTGTGTCCTCGCTTAGCATCCCATTGACAAGCTTTCCAACTCCCAACGCTCCTCAGACGCGCGCCATGTCGAACGCCGGCGACAACTACAACTATGGAGGCACCTTGCCATCGCCCTCGCCATCTCAGCGACTCAACGACACCCGCTCTCCATCACCATCATCAAGATACGACCGTGCCTCTATTTCGCGTAATCTAGGCGCACCGGGCTATGCTATGTCAAGCACCTACGCTGGAGCCTTGTCCCAAGGATCACCGACTCCAACTCAACAGGCAAGCCGTGGTGTACCTGAATATGCTATGTCGAATGGGAGCGACTATGGTGTGGCTTTCATGCATAGCTCTGGAAGAGCAGCCTCGGCCTCGTCTCACCTCGGCGCTCGGACATTCTCACCATCACCACTGTCCGCGCAATCCAACATACCCACGATCCGCGTCACCTCCCCAACAAGTCCACAACAGAGGTACCATCACCTCGCCAGTCCGAGATCAGGAATGATACAGCGCAATCTTCTAGGCGTTCATCAAGCCGGTAGTGTGGTGACTGCTATGCCAGACCGAGGACATATCTCCTCACTCTCCGGGGATTGTTATGAGAATCCTTGGGTTCGACCGTATGACGAGCTCGAGGATGGTATGGTCTACACCACGGTGCACGTCTATCGCGGGAGGGAAGTGAAGTTCGCGGGAATGCCCACTCCGTGTATAGCCGGGTCAGATAGGTATCAGGCTCTGCCGCCCGTCATGTTTCGATATATGCCTTTCCAGACGAAGGGACTTGCGCTGGAGAAGAGCCCGATGGATTGGGGGATGTACATTCATCATGAGGAGGCCAGGATCCCGGTCACGTATCAAAGAGGTATCGTTATTCCTCTTCGCTTGTGATCTTTCAACTGATATCAGTCTTGACAGTATACAGATGCGCAGCGCTAACATCGATGTTTGCGGGGGGCGACATCTACTCACTATGGCGCAACCCTTGGAACAAGTCTTACTACGCATGTTTGACTCCACAAGAGGTACTACGCAACGTACTTGATATACAGCCCGATACGGGGATGTCCTCTTTTGTGCTCATACCGGAAGAGCTGTATCGAGGAGAGTTGAAGAGCTTACGAACTTGGAGGGACCTCCTGCATTGTAAGTGCTCCTTGCCATTACCACAGCTGTACCAAATTCTCATTCCTGGCAAGGCTTGGAAATAATTCTTCGAATCTGGAGAGAACAACGCTGGCCTTCTTGGAAAGACTGATTAGGGAATAGATGACCCAATAGCCTCCTGTATTTTGTACCGTATTGTATCATCTGGTTTGCACAAGTCCGATGTGTATCGACACGTAATGACTACGAAGTAACATAGTGAAACAATCATACAGTGGTCGTCTGGTCCGATGACATGACAAGAATCGCCGATGAACGACAAAGGAGAATAGCAAGCATCTCAAGAACGCGCCGCCGAGACCACTACTCGGAATCCCTGTTCCACGGCCGATCCACATTCACATCAATCCCCTCGTCATCCAGTCCGGCCAATGCCATCTGTTCCATCTGCCTGGTAAACTCGTTCATATCCTCTTCGGCCGCTTCCCGAATGGCAGTATCATATCCCCCAGCTTCGCTGACCGGGGCGTTAGGATCCCAGGAGATCGCCTTTCCTGTCCAGCCGCCATTTTGGTGGATGTAATTGAGAAATTGGCGCCATAGAGGGTCAAGTGAGAGGACGAGGGGGTCTCCGATGATAATGAGAAGGGCCTTGGCTCGTGTGACCGCGACTGCATAGATGCAGCGTTAGATGATGTAGGAATTTATGCGGGAACTTGAAGCCATACCATTGAATCGACGGGGACTGGCAACAAACCCGAGCGTGTGCCTCAAATCGTACTCAACGAAGTCGCGGCTACTGCGTACAGTCGAGATGATGATGACGGAGCGCTCCTACGGCCTCATTAGCACAATGACAAGTCAATCAGTAACTGCAACACGATCTAACCTGTCCTTGGAACTCCTCCACACTGCCAACCTTGATACCGTCTGCAGAAGTCGACAGCGTCTTTCGTATCTTCTGAACCTGGGCATGATACGGCGTAATGATACCGATGTCCTTATCACCTGGAGTTACTATTGTCAATGTACTGATTCGAGGGGTGGCTGAAGAACATACTCAGCCTCAACTTGCGATCCCCACGAAGCAGTTCCACCTTCTCCTTCACCATGAGCGCCTCCTGGATGTTGAAAAACGACGGCGATGTTGCCTCTCGATCGTCCTTCCCCGACATTCCGACAAAGACAATCGGGAACTTCTTCCCAGTAGCAGGCAACACCGCCGAGTCAATGAACTTGTTGATTTCCTTCGGGTCCCCACATGAAACAAGATCTCCTCCATAAAATCTTTCGTTTGGGAACTTGAGAATGGCTGGATGCGACCGGAAGTTCTGAGTCAACTTTACAACACTTAAATAGTCCCATCAGAGCGAGTTCGACACATACATTGAGAGAAGAAACAACTCACACCTTCCCATCACCCCCCACAGCATCATAATACCTCAATCCCATCAACCTCTCCACTAAACTAGTCTCCAACCCAAACTCCCTCGCAATTGGGCTCCTCACAATTGGGCCCAGCTGCTTCGGATCCCCAGAAAGTACCACATTCGTCTTGTTATCCGCCATGGTCTTGATAGCAATCATCACCTCCGGCTCTGTTGCCTGGCCCGCTTCGTCGACGAAGATGTGCGAGAAATGGCCACGAGGCACCCCGATGCCAAAGAAGACGGAGGCGGAGACGCAGGTTGTGACACAGACACTGTACGTGGTGACCTGAGCTGCCGGTCGAATAGAGAAGTGGCCTTGAGCCTGATACGTATAGGGCAAAAGTTCGTCCGGGACAGCCGCTTTGGGTCGAGAAGGAGCATAGAAGCGGAAAAGCCTTTCAGGTTCCAAAGCCGTCAGTCGGGATGCAATGAGATCTGCAGCAGAGTTGCTGGGTGCGCATGCAAGGATCTTGGCGTTGGGGTTTTTCGCCAGGACCTGGAAAATTGATTCGACAAGTGTAACGGTCTTTCCAGTGCCAGGTCTGAATATCAATGAGTACTAGTTTCGAAGCGTAGTAGATACTCACGGCCCAAATATGACAAATGGAACGCTTCCCGGGGAAGCCTTCACGACAGCCTCGACGGCCTTCTTCTGCCTCTCGTTGCTACCAATCAACGGATTCTCGAATGAGAGCGCCATCCGCCTTGGTAGAGTCGCCACTTCCGCCTGTTCACTCGGGAATAGAAGCCGATTCGGCGAGAAAGCCGTGTCCAGAGCCTGGTGCTGCCTCCTAAGCGGGTACCTGTTTAGCTTGAACCGGACTGTGAATCGATCCTCGGACGAGGCGGAGAAGTTTCTGCCAAAGCGAAGCCCAACTTCTTCTTTGTGGACAACATGGACGCCGCCCTCGAACCAATGACCTTCAGGCGCAGACGCCAATCTGACGAGAATGGTATCACCTGGAAAAGGCTATGAGTTGATTTGCAGTGCAAAGGAGTTGAAGGATCTGAGCATACCAACAAGGACACTAGGTCTCTTTTCGGCGAGACCGGGGACATCGACACTTGGTTCGAGGGTCAGGGAATGCACAAAAAGAACGACGAGGCATACATACTAATAATACGGTGCATGCTTCGTCAGCTGCGCGTCGACGATATCATAATGCTCCAGATCCTGGCTACAGATCAAACACAAAACATTAGCACAATCAGTGGTTGTAGCAAATGAACAACAAACCTCATCTTCACCTCCTCGATCCAAATCAGATTCCTCCACCACCTCCCATACGTCTCCCCGTTCAAACTTCCCGGAACCAACGCCCTGACCCTTCGAACCACATCCTCCCTCCCGCCAACCTCCAATGCTAACTTCAAATTCGGCGGCACATCCGCGTGGGGCAGCTTCATCACATACGGCACAACCGCCAACGACGGCGGTTTCACCCCTGGCTCCACCTCCCGCTCTGGATGGCGCGCGGACCTTTTCTTGGGCTTGTACGGAACAACCGGCTGGAGGGCTTGATATTGTGCTCGCGAACCGACAACGAGGCTGAGGGTCTTGATGATGAGGAATCGGGTCTGGAGCTGAGTGTCTTCGAAGAGTAACTCCAGGCGGTCCTCCTCCCGTCCAGCGAATGCTTGCTTGGCGGTGACACTGAGGACGATGGGAATACGCGCGGTCAAGCGTGCACCAGAGGTGGAGGCAGAGAATCTGTATGAAAATGTTATGATTCAGAGGCTGTCATTTCGCCGGGAAGCTTCAAGACGTACGGACTATAGGCAACCGCAATCCCTTTGGAAGACGCGAGAGTCGTACTCAGCAGACGGATGCTCGCGTTGGGCACTTGAGTCGAGATCGTCGCGTTCTTGCGCACTCCAGGTGTCGCCTGAGCCACCTCGACGATCCCAAAATCGAGGTTCCCATTCACAGTCACTCCATGCTTGTCACTCTCTGCTTCCTCCAACACAGCTGTGTACAACGCGAATTGCTCCTTTGCTAGATGCTTCTTTCCTGCGATGTGCTGAGCAAAAGACTTGTTCGGAATTTGACGAAAACATGTGGCGCAGAAGCGATGATTGGGTATAGTCTCTGTCTCCTCTGGAGCCACGTCTGGTGGAACGCCTTGTTCCTCACAGATTCGAACGTGCCGCCGAGAGCGGAGGTGAATGTTCCAGAGATGCTGTCCGCTAACGTGGCCATCGCAGACCGGGCAGTGCATCCAACCGGTCGAAGACGCCATCAAGGTAACGGACCTGTGAGGTCCGCTGCGTATATGCGCGCTGTACGCTGCGGAGCTGGAGAATACCCTCCTGCATGGCTGGCAAGTGGCCACAGCGTGGCTGTTCCTGCAACTGACGTTGGCGCATGTCCCGGTTGAGAGAATATTGGGGCAGATGACAGTGGCCATGATGGTGGTTGTAGCATGAAAGACAGAGCGTCGAATAAAAAGAGGTCAAGCTTATGCGTTGTCAGGACAAAGGGCATTCGAATATGAAGTATATCGATGGGCAGAACCGGGGTGTGACAGTGTTGTCCTCGAGGCAAATCAAGATTCTCCGCTTCGCTGAATGCTTCGTCCTAGATGGGCATGAGCTAATGCTAATGCGCGTGCAAATGGGGCTCTCACATCGCGGAGATTAACGTGTGCCCTACGTGTACGGGAGAGAAGATACAGACTCTAACCAACTGGAGTGATAGTTCGGTAGCCGAGAGTGAGAAAAGGAATGACGCATACTGCTAAGGAGATTGACTGAGTGAGACCCCATTCGTCGCGTCTTCGGGAATAGCGAACTGTCGCGCCAGGTTCCTCGAGGTAAATTACGATACATCCTGGACATCGATAAGCCAGCGATTTTCGGCCCGTCAATGTAAAAATGTCATGTTTACTTTCAGGTCAAAGAGAGCTTGAGGTCGCCGTCAACATGCATGAGCGGTCGTATCAGAGGCGCGCATGACCCTTGAATTGCATTGGCTCTCGGCCCAGTAAACAGACTGTGGGATGCGCCTGCTTCAATGCTTGACATTCCCTAGATTCAGGAAAGATCCAGCAGAGCAGTGAATGCGACGACAGCTGCTGTTGGATCGACGGTGATCAAGAGGGTGGAGAGTCTTTTACAGAGTTACGCTGCCGTGGTCCTGATGTGTCCTGCTCACGGCCGAGATGCGGCCCTTGGGGCAGGCGGCTAGTACGTAGGAACAGTGGTATTGCCATGCCAGTGAGAGTGTCCCCTCCAAGCACGAGAGTAGAGATTAGCTGAAAATTTCCGCAGACCGTGTCAGACCGTCTCTGGAGGTGGATAAACTTCGTAGCTGGCAATCTGTGTGGCTAATGTACAGAGCGCGAGAAGGATGATGAGGATCTCACGTTGCCGGCAACCTTAACAGAGGATGCGAGCGCAGTCATCGAACTTCGAACTTGGTCCCACCGTTGTCGTGCGGACACAGACGTGTTGCTGCGGTGAAGCGAACATGTCCATCTCACGGAGTCTGAACTGCAACGCTGTTGAGCCGGATCTTGAGTAAAAAGGTAAGCACGGTGTGCACACAAGTAGCTGTCATACGGACCTCCGAGTCAATCGCTGCTTTCCGTCGTCTGGGACCTGGCTTGAGAAGCATTTCACGCAAATCCTGTCCATGACGCGCTCATAAGCATAGGAAAAGAGAGTAGTCGCCCGCTCGATGTGTAGGCCATGTCTTTGCGCGTGTGCGGCGTATTTGTGTCGACACTTTTCTCGGATCGGTCGTGGCCGGTCGGGTGTAAGCCGCTTGACGCCACGTGGATGATAAGATCAAAGATATCATCCTGTCATCGTCGAGCCCAAGCGAGCCTTGCAATGGCATCGAGCAATCGTGAGCAAGGGTCCCAACGGCCTTGGTACAATTAGCGCTCATTATTTATTACTTTCGATGAGGAAAAATCTGGAGTCAAAGCATTTGTACACGAGGAAGTATACGTATACATTGTACTATATTGAGCAAAGAAAGTATCAATGAGTCCTTTGATGTGTAGTCCTGTAAGATACTATACTTACACTGTGGCGTACATTTCTTATCCGTACGAAGTCCTCGCGCCTCCTATTTCAGAGACCACACTGGCTATCGGCAACCTGCGTCGCTGTAACCGTAACAACTCCAAATTGCACCGCGTTCCCGTTCGTCAAGTCGTTCATAGCATCCAACGACGTATAAAAACCCGAAGCCGCATGATCAATCGCGGTCACCGTGATGCTGCGAGCAGCCCCCTTGGAAGGGGTGTAGGTGAGAGTCCAACAGCTGCCGCACGAGGGAGAGTTCCATCCCGCGATCGCGGATGAGGACGCAATGTACGGGAAAGTAGGGAGGTCCGCGAAGACGGTGCGGTCAGGGGTTATGAGGCCATTTGGGCCGTCGGAGCAAGCGACGGTGTCAAGTGAGTTGGTGCCGACGCTGTAGTTGTCGTCGTAGCCAAGGGTGGTGGTGCCAGTACTCGCGGCCAAAGCAATGGCCGGGAGTGCGATGACGGGGAAGAGGGTGAAGAACTTCATTTTGGTAGAGACGAGGCAAAGATTGGTTGTTAAACTGGTTGCGAGGGTTGCTTGGGCTTGCTGGCATACTGCACAATGCGAACCAGCCTTTATAGGCCTGAGATGACGGTTTCCAAGCGCCGCCTGAGAGATGGACGGTGAAGAGAGGCCGACATTACTCTGTCATCTGAACCCAAGGTCGGTCAGAGCAGTAGACTCGGCGTCAGTCAAACGCCACTTGGGCCCGTGCCTTCCTACGGAAATCTCGTGAAGAAGTTGCCGAGTGCGTTCAGGCCGCATCACGGGGCCACCAGGACTTCTCGTCGCAGACACTTTGAATGGATGATTCAGTCCTCGGATCTCGAGAGTCGGCTGGCACTGGCGGGTGGAATGAAACGAGGGGGCTTGAGCAAGCCGGTCGGAACGGGGCGAGGTTCGAGGTTCATATTCGTGAAACGAGTTAAGTATAGAGCAAGCATCGGTGAGCTCCTGGAATACAATACTGCAAGAGTAATAGTGGAGAGAGGCAAAGAGTCAGACTCCGAAAAGGCAAAGCTTGGTTCTCACGTGAGGCCCTCCTAGTCCGACTTGAAGTTGAAGTTGAAAGTTTGAACCCCCATCAATCTTGTATGCTTTGCCGTCGCCGCTGTCCTTCTGCTGCTCAGATTCTCGCAACTATCCCTGACTCTTTTGGAGGTACTGGTCTGGTCTTGGCATAGCCATGCCCTTCGTATCAAACCGTTCTACTCAGAGTAGAATATCTCCTCCCCCTTTCCCTCGCGTCTCTCACAGCTGCTCCAATAAAACGGTATCCCTCTGTCGGTCGGTGGAGTTCAAGGCCACAACACAAGTCAGAGTGCCTCCGCCGCTGGGCGCAGGTGTTCGCATGCATCCGTTAGGACATGATGCAGTCTAACACTAATCGTCAGAATTCGCCTCCTCCAAGTTCGCGCAACGTACATCGTTGAATTGCCACTCGAACAAAGGATCCGTCTCATTCGTCAGGATCTGCCCAAGCATCGATGTCTGATATCCAGGGAGGGCACGCGTCTGCTGAAAAACGTCATACGAGCTCAAAGTGATCACACCCCAGCCGGCGTTGTAGTTGTGCTGTATGGTCGTGCCGTAGATGTATTCTAGTGGGGTTCATTCATCAGTCCGGAGGCAAATGCTGAGAGTGAAGGATTAGAACCCTTGAAGCCAGCCCATCGGATCGCCGAGGCGCACTATAAAGATACGTTGAGTACACGTAGCTTTTGGGTACAATAGTAGACAATTGACCCACCATAGGACATAGCCTGGAAACCAAGCGTTCTCACAATGAGCAAGACTCGATGTAGAACGCTTGGTACGTCGGACTTTAAACCTGGCGTACACATTTTGTCGCCGGATGGGGACGCAATCAGCTCGCGTGGGCTTACATATACGCTCCTTATTGAGCATGCAGGGTAGCGTAGTCGTCCTCTATCTCCTTCTCCCATCGCCATCATGTCCCGGCTCTCGACACACACTCTTTTGATCATTTAAAGTACTATAATGACTGAGCATACATATAATCCAGCACTCCCACCCGTCCTTACTCTTGATTTCATAAGACATGGCTCTTACCTTAATCTTTACCCTTTCATCACTCTCCTTCCCCAAGCACGCGTCCCGTGGAACTACATAGATACTCTTCCTGATGGAGAGAAGCTCTTGTCATTCCGTTTCATCCTTCTTCTCTGGGTTGCGACTGCCGGGAAGAAAATTCCGCGTCCATTGCAGCTGAGCACCGCATTGGCAATGAAGGCTCGACGCGATGTGATGGTTATCACTGGAACTGGCTCCGGAAAGACGCTGGCATCCGTTCTAATCATTCTGCTGGATGGAGCTAGTACCATGACAGTTACGGTGTCGCCCCTCAAACGTCTCCAGATCTGCCAGGTGAGCTGTATTCGTTCTACTACTCTGGAGGCCGTGCTGACATCTAACGAACAGGCAAAAGACTTCTATGAGGAGTACGGGATCAAGACAATTGCAGTGAATGATGATACACCGCGAGATACTGCCTATTGGAACGTGAGTCTGAGATCTATCTTTGACACTGGCCTCCATTCAAGTGACCGTATCTCTCAGGAACACGTATTCAACTTCAAAGAGCGAAAGCTTGGAAGTGCACGCCACCTCATAGTCACCACAGAGCAGCTGTTCAAGCTTCCAGAGGGACATCTGACGCGAATGGCGACTTACCTCCGGAATCCATTATTCCGAGCTCGCATTCGTCATTTCATAGTCGACGAGGCGCATACTGTGTGGTTCTCAGGCACTCCGCGCTACGGTATTGCTGCATTCCGCCCTACATGGGGTCGTCTCTCCGAAATTCGGCTACTTGTACCGCGCGACGTTCCATGGATGTTCCAGACGGCTACCTGCCCGCCGCATGTCTACAACTTCCTCAAACAGTCCCTTCTCAAACCCGGCTACACCCTCATTCAATCTACCGTCAATCGGCCCAACACTATGTACGCCACCCACCAAGTCGTGGGTAATCTGAACGTCATCGACAATTACTTCTGCTTCCTCCGCCTTCCTTTCGATCTTGCTACCCAGCCCCGCGTCTTGATCTTCTGCGATAGCATCGAGAAAACCATTCGCATTGCCTCTGGTCTTCGTAGGAAGCTTCCTCAGGATCCAAAGTCACAGGCAGCGGTACGCCACTATCACAGTGTGATGTCGAAGGAATATCTCGTCGATGCCCACCGTCAATTCACAGACCCAGATGGACTTTGTAGAATCCTTGTGTCGACGTCTGGAGAATCGACGGGCATCGATTTTCCGAGCGTTGACATTGTTGTCAACGACGATCTTCCGAACAATGAATGTGACAGTACCCAGCGCGGAGGCCGTGTCGTTCGTCGTGAAGGAAAGACAGGCCTCTATCTTATCTTCTATGAGCAGTGGGCTCACGATATCGATCTCGAAGAGTACGTAGCATCATCCGCTCAGTTTGCAGATGATCCCGATCGACCACGCCAAGCTCTGACGGACAAATCATCGAGACAGCAACGCGCCTCGCTGTCATCTGTTTCCATGATCCAACGTGACCGCTGCATCCGCGCCTTCAAGGCGGACTATTACAATGATGAATCACCGCAAGGTTGGTTGTTCATCAGAGCTATCTAGTTCAATAGACTCACTATTCACCAGCCCTTGACTTTGTTACCGAGCACTGCTGTTCATCTCACGAGCATGGCCCCGGCTTCGATCTTGCGAGATATCTACCCGGTCCTATCTACGTTGCACCGCCGTTATCTGACACGGCGCCAGCATCTGAATCGACATACTTCCCCGGTAAATACCGTGTACCCGCAGACCAGAAGCTACTCGTCTCGACGTTGTACTCCTGGCGTCGGATGGAGTATGCAACGGATCCCTTGAATGCGGTGATGGACGAGTCAGACATCCTTACTGACAAGGAGATCATCCGTAGCGCTCGGATAAAGCCATCGGAGATGAACTCTGTGAACGACCTGGTGACTTGGATGGGCCGCTCTGGGGAGTGGGCTGAGTTCTGGGCACCCAAGCTGTTTCGACAGATCCAGGAATTCAACAAGTCTCATCCGGAGCCAATGCCAAAGCGTTTGAGAGGATCAAAACGCCCCCGGTCTAACTCATCGGCGCTGTTGGCTGATACACTTCATCCCCGCAGCTCCGTTCGCCTCACAAGTACTGTCGAGAATGCTGTTCAAGCTTCCCGCACCGCGAAACGGTCTCGGTCGAGCTCAGAAGTCTCTCAGGAGGAATCACGACACATACCTAAGCCACGCATTATCTACTCGAATCTTACTAATATACACTCTTAACTGATCTTCAGGTACATACTTACACTACTGTTCATGTATATATACAGTCATGCATCTACTCGTCTGCGTCTACATCGTCTGAGCTGAATAACATTGTGTCTAGCTCGTCTACTTCGTCATCATAGCCCGCACCATCACGTATCAGCTGCATCTTCTTGTTGAATGTCGACAGACTTGAGCTGCGCAGCTTCTGTTCGCCAACACGCTTCAGATAAGGGGCAGCTTTGGGCTTGAGCCTGGTTTGCCGGGAGCCGTTAAGGAAAACCAGAAGTTTGTCTTCAATTACACGGTTCGAGACACGCCAGACAAGGGCAGATGCCTCCGCCTCCTTGTGGCTCTGCTGCTTGTACGACGTGTCAAGCATGTCACCAAAGTGCTTCTTCACGTTCTGCAGTTGAACAATGGCAGCTGAGATGCTTCCGAGGCGATCCCACGTAGCATAGATGCCTTTTGCAGAGAAGAGCTGCTTGATGTATCCGATAAGATGCTCTGTGTTGAGATCAACAGGCATGAAGTGGTCGGGAAGATCAGTTATACTGATCAAGTGGTTGTCGCGCATGATATCTGCGAATTCGGGGGTCCAGACCTTCTTCAGATTGTAGAGCAGATGAAGGATCTCGGTCGAGTAGTTGTTAGAGCCACTTCCACGAAAGATCGCAGCGACATCCGGAAGTATATCTTCGATCCGTCCAAAATCACCCGAGGATATTGCCGTCTGGAGTTCCTTCAAGTAGCAGAGATCATGCAACAGGAGACGTGTATTCTGATGAATCACGTCTTTCTCGGGATCATCAGAGGATAGAGGAACTGTGTGACCGCTGGGATTGGCATCGGGAAGTGGTGAAGCGTAGTCCTTCATGATTTCCTTCGCCATCTGAAGTAACCTTGCAGCAGACGGGCGGGAGGCAGCAAAGTCCTTCAAGTCATCACAACCGGACTTGACTCGCCATGCACCAAGTAAGAGACCATCCCGGATCTGCTGGAAGGCTCTGTCGAGTGTATGATAGTCCGGCTTGCTGCCGTTGAGCCTCTTCTTCTCAAGGAGTGTGAAGTAGTACTGCAGGGATCCATCTTGTTCTGTAGCGAAGCGATGCTTCAGAAGCAAGCACCACTGGAAGTTCATGACCAAGTGGAACAGTCCGATACCAAGTTGAAAGACATCGCGACGCGACCACGCGTTCAAGTCACCGCTCCGTATCATTTGGCCCGAGCGGACACGAGAGTTCGTGAGCTGATCATTGATTGACGGAATCGCGTAGCTTCCAATGACTTTCCCGTCACAGAGAAGCTGAACTATGTAGACGTCGTCATGAAGGAGAAGATTTCCGGCAATGGATGCTTCTTCAATGGTGGTAACACGGAGGGGATAGTAACCGGTTACTAGATTGGATGGAAGTGCGCGCCGAGCTACGTACTGTAACTTCTCGTCCTTGACAATGTCATCAGGGAATTCCGGGCAGTGCTCGAACAAGGCATGCAGAATCGAAGCGCTCGTCTGTTGCATATACATGGCTCTTTGCTTCCGTGATGATACAAACTCATCCCATGTCAGGTCGGCCGACGCTGCAAGGCGCTCGAGAATGGGAGATAGCCGCATGTGTTCGCGGTCACGGACATTGTGAAGAGAGTAGAGCAACGGGAAAGTTCCAGATTGAACTTTGTTCATGGAGCCGGGAACCTGCTCAACGTGAATGGATGTCTTCATATTGACATTGTCGTAGCTGAACATGTGCGGCCCTTTTACGAACTCGCGAGCAAGTAGAATAGCATGTGATGCAAGTGAATCAATGCTAGAGAGTGTCGAGGTGAAGCCAGTAGACAGGCTACAGTGACTCAAGCTTTCAATCATGCGCTTCGAGGAACCGGTAGCCCACGCAAAGAGTCCAAAGATCGATTGGAACTTTGAGCATGCATTCGAGCGGACATGAAGCAGCTGTGCTGTTGCGACGTTTAACCTCTATGGATGTACGTGAATAACTGCAGTAACAATGCGAAATGGGCACTTACCGTCTCAATATCACGCTTTTTGTTGTCCTCAGCCTGTTTTCTATACGTAGCGGCCCGAATGACGCGATACCAGAAGGGCATCGTTGCGTCTCCTCTAACTGAATCTCCGTCTGGGGTGAGCCCAAACATGTCTCTGATTGACCATGTCGAGAGGAATTCCGGTGTGACCATAGGTGCGTTCATGTAGAAGCGATCCTGTACCGATGCGAATTCATCAGCCACGGTGCAGCATACAATGTCGAGTGCGGATGGACGGATCCACGACCTGAAGCGCTCCTCGGCACCGTGGTATATGCACTCGAGGACTGGAATGACCCAGCGTCCAGTGGTCCGGAAAAAGCCATGTTGGCTGCGAGAGAACTCCGAATTCGACCTGTCGAGGACAGTAGCCATGAACTCCCCAAGCGAGAGGTTGCACTGGGACAAGGTATCAAGAACCTTTTGGCACTTCTGAGAGACGGACAACACCTCCGTCCTGTCTGTCTGCGCAATAAACGACTGATGGGATCCCAAGCCTGGCACAGGAACAGCCCCCATGTCCGAGCCAGACAACGGTTCGGGGCCAATGTTCGGATCATCGTAATGGTCAGTGAACATGCCGCTCGACAAGATGTCCGGGGTCGCGCCATCATGTAGGCTGTCCGGGAACGAATGATGCTGCTCAAGTGATTGAGAAGAGGGGTAAGAGTGTTGCTGTGAGTCCGTGGATGCATATTGGAGCTGTTGGTACAACGAGGAAGGGGTTGGACGGGAGGGAGTTGGACGCGAAGTTCTGTATCGATCTTGCTCAGCAGGTGACGGACTGGCTTGGTGTTGACCAGCAGGATATGAATCCCAGCTTGATTGGAGGTTGGGGGAGGGAGAAGCACTTGGTAGCATGTATTGACCGTCCACAAAGACGCGACGTGGCTTTCGAGTGGCAGTTCCGAGTGCAAAGGTATGAGATTCAGACGAGGGGGGACCAGAAGGTGTGCTAGGATTGTAAGAAGGTACATTGAACTGATTGTACAAGAAATCATGACCATCGTCAGCCATCGGAACATGAACGACGCGTAGAGAGATGGGAGAAGGAGATAGAGGACGACTACGCTACCCTGCATGCTCAATAAGGAGCGTATATGTAAGCCCACGCGAGCTGATTGCGTCCCCATCCGGCGACAAAATGTGTACGCCAGGTTTAAAGTCCGACGTACCAAGCGTTCTACATCGAGTCTTGCTCATTGTGAGAACGCTTGGTTTCCAGGCTACATAGGACACGACTCAGCATTGGTATACAAGGAGAGCTCTCCCCATGCCGCGTATATCTCTGTCGGCGTCATGCCTCTCTCAGTTAAGATAGAGGTGCAATTGGTGATGGCCGAAATCTCCCCATGAATTCTAAACATTCGGGAAGGCAAAGAGCTCGAGTCGACGTGATATCCAGTGAGAGAACTCACGTCGGATCTCCCGTCCTTAGATTCGCGCCCATACACACGACCTCGTCAGCGCCGGCCGTATGATTCACAATTATACTTGCAAACGCCGCGAAGGGACACGGCCCACTTTGAGCGTGCAGAGCTTTGTTCGTCTACGTTATTGACGTCAGGTCGACTTTCTACTAGTTGGTTCGATTCGGACGCGTACTCACCTCCCGCATGAATTTTATCCGCGTCTCATACGATATCCCATTCACCTTCAGTCCGCTCATATTCTGCTCATCGTTGGCAACGATATGTCCGCTGACGAACGGCAGTAGACAGAAGGGCAAGAGCAACATGACGGCCGACAACATAGCAAGTTTATCTCAGTTTCAAATACCATGACCGCGTTCACGCGTGTAGTATTCATTGATCCCGTCCTACATAGATACATTGAGAGCAATGCTGATAGTCCGCATCGTAAGTACATAGTCCAACAGTAACGGTCGTGAAGATCATAACGCTCGTGTATATCAACTTGCCCGACCCTCGTCCTAGCTGAGCCCCAAGTTGGATCTGATGGCGTTCTGTAGGTGAATCCCATCGTCCTGTTTGAGGAGGAAAAGAATCTGCTGAGTTCCCATCCTCGAAAAGGAATCATGAGAGAACATACCTGATCAAGAGACCAAGTGAAACATCCTGCCATCCCATTAGTTTTTGCAAATGTAGCTTTACTGCCAAGCGAGGAGGTATCTGATAAGGAAAGGATGATGAATTCCAGGACGAACAAGGAGAGGAAAAGTAAATGGGACGTACCATCGTAGGTGACAACCGTACTCTGCGACACATTGTACAAGAACTAATAAGCAGTCAGTGCTTCCGGGACGCAAGCAAGCTAAAGGACCAGAAACACACCGGAGTATCACTGCAGTTATCCCAAGCTGCAGCATCAAAATCAGTTCAAACCCATTGACTTCAATTCGACCAGACTTACCCATCGTAAACCCACCGCCCTGGCCATACGTCCCATCAGAATTCCTTACCAACGCACCCGAGGAGACAATGCTGCTGAACGGTATCTGCTGTCCATACCACGACGTCAGACTCGCAGTGGTACTCGCCGACGACGCCTGCTCATTGTCCGCCACCTTGACCTCGCGCTTCTCCCTGGGATGCGCGCCATTGACAAAGTTCTTTCCCTCGCCCTCCTCCTCAAACAACACACCAGTAGATGGCTTGGCGATGCTCCCACTGAGCGCGGTACGCGTGCTCTTTGAAACGTAGCCGTACAGCGGCAATCCAAGGAGGAGCTTGGAAGCCGGGAACCCTGCTGCAGTCCATTGCGATAAGGCGGCTTGAGCGCTGGCTTGGGGCTGGGTGGACGTTCCGCAGAGGTTTCCGAGAGGAGCGTTGGGTCCTGGAGTGGAGGAGGAGCTCCAGACATCATAGTTCCTGAATCATGAGAGTGAGTACGAGACCTTGGAAAGGGAGTCCCAGAATAGAACCTACATAATATTCAGGTAAGTCATAACCGCCGCATAGGCCGACACATTGGTGAGAGGCTGCCCGTTCGAGCCCAACCAAGGGAGTTGCGGTACCGCCGCTGAGATGATCTTCGTCGTACCTAGTGAAAGCAATCTATATTCAGTTACCATCGTCGCCATCTGAGGATGGAGACTTACCAAGCGCCGTCCTCAACCCTTGCAAGAAAGACAGCAGATTCGCAGAATCCTTTGACGAGTATGGGTTGCCCGCTCCAGTCGAATTCGGGTATTCCCAATCGATATCGATTCCGTCCAAACTATACTTGGTGACCGCCGTTGACAATGTGTTGATGAACGTGGTTCGATTGGCTGCAGTTGAGACGGCGTTCGAGAACCAGTAACTCCCGCCCCAGCCGCCAACGGATAGAACGATCTTGGTACCTTTGCCGCTCGCACTCGCTGCGGCGACGAGGCGTTTGAGGATAGCGGAACTGCCGGAGTCCCAAGTCAGAGTAGACGAGGAGTTGGGGGTGACGAATGCTATGTACGAAGAAGGTATTATTCAGATGATGGAAGTGGACGAATACGAGAGAAGCAAGCATACCGTAGAAGAGTATGCTGAACTTTGCGTAGTTGAGATTCTCTGGGGGGAAAGAGTCGGCGCTCCAGTCTGCCGAATGTCAGTGAAGGAGACTGCAAGGAAGCTGAAGTACGTACCGGGATAGTACGCCGCAGCTATCATGGTCGCTTTCGCATCGGCGTCACCCTTGACCATCGCCAGGGCTGCCTGCCTACCAAGCGTCGAAGGAACGGCGTCCTCTGGGTTGAACATCGAGTCTAGTGTCTTCGGCGGAGTGGGCAGTATGAAGTCCAGCAAAACCTGATTCTGGGCATAGTCCGGGTCTTGCACAAGGTTCCTTAAATACTCTGTAAGCCCGCTTTTGCGCTCCGTAATAAGTTCGTCATCGATCCAGGCAGAGGGAACAAAGGTCGTCGCTAGGATACGCTTTGGCGGAAGAGTGTACTTCGTCACCTGCAGGGTGTCATTGAGTAATACGAACTACTACAAGTCAGCGACGATCTTGAGACTAGAAGCAACATTGAATACCTCTGAGTAGCGCCGTTCCACAGCCGTGTGCACGCCGCTGCGCGTCACCTCCACAATGTAAAGAATGTGGGGCCTCGGAGAGGAGGCAGTCGTGTGCTGGCTTATCGTCACAAGCGGGGGCATTCTGGGTTTACAGTGCATGGATCCATTCCGTCATGATATAAGTACCCCATCGAATTCCTCCGACGCGCTGATAGCCCAGAATTGTCATCTTGGCTCGTTTACGCTGCGATGGTCGCATCTGATTATCTGGAGCGGATCCTGTGTCTGGCATAGTGGGAAAATTTAGTGTTCCATGACGATGGAATGAGGGAGACAGGGCAGAAGAAGCACGAACCTTCATGTGGATCAGAGGGAGACGCGTCATATGGGCATTTCATGTGACGGCCGTTGCTATTGGAAGAGCGCACGATGTTTACTTAGACCAGCGAGACGGCCTTTCTAGGTCTCACAGCCGGCTCTAATCAGAGCCTGATACCGGACTTTGAAGAATGCAGCTCTGCGCTCAGTTATAATGGCAGGTCTCCTTGCGGTGCTTTTGTTGTCCAACAACGATTCCGTAAGTAGAAACTCAGAGAGCGCCTCATGGAAGTAGCATGCGTTCTTGAGAGCCGAGTGATCCTGATCCAAGTCCTTTCATAGTCTCGAGGCCAGACGTTCGCCAACAAGAGACTCGATGGCAGTCGACCGAGTGCCGGGTGGCCAGAGGGCTGACCGGACCGGACTGGCGAAGTGACTGGAGTCGAGTCTAGTCCTTTAACAGCTCAGTCATTGGCTTACAAAGTTGCGCAGGGATGTCGAGCCCTGGTCGAGCCGTTATCTCGTCCAGGCAGGCAGGAGCACAGAGTGACTGAGCACACGATCGTGGTCCGAAAGGAAGCTGGTGCGGGTATTGCCGACGCGGTTAGGGGTGGTCTTCCGTATTGGGACTGTGGTCGCGTGGCGGTATTTCTCTCACCTTCGACCATGAACCTCCTTTGCATCCTCCGTCACTCCGCCTGAATACCCGCAGTGTTAGGCTACTGCTCTTTCAGGGCTGCTAGTCATTGAAGAATAGCTGGCTGTCGGGCCGTCTCACGTACAGACGACGCGACTAGACTAGCCGATGGGAATCACCTCAAATTGGCATTGAAGGTGTCCTCTCACGGCCACGCCTTCTCCGTTCCATTCACTCCTTGCCAATAAAGGCCTCAGCGTCCTGGTATGTATACAGCTCTGCGGCTACCGCGATCCTCAAAGTTTTGTCAAAGTCCGTACAGATCGCGCTTGCCGCCGCCAGCTTCCATCGCGTGCGATAAAGAACGATCTCTTCCGTCATACAGCCATGCGGCCCTGGGGAATGCCTTTCTCTTTTAGAAAAACATAACGTTTGCAAACCAGATAAAAGGCGCTCACGATGGCAATCTCTCTTAGGGTTATTGTGATGAGACTGACAATCATATCCTCCTTGCTCGCCCTCGCCCTTGCTCTACCGCAGGCCTCTTTGGCCGCTCCTCAAGCATTTCCCGATCTATACGAAGCTTCTGTCCTAGAGCTTCAAGAAGGACTTGACGATGGCCTGTTTACGAGCGTGGACTTAATCAAGGTCTTGTCTCTCTGTGAAGTCTGAGTTTTGACTGACACGATGTGTAGACCTACTTCGCTCGTATCGAAGAAGTGAACCTGCAAGGGCCAGAGCTACGCGCGATCATCGAGACGAACCCATCCGCTCTGAAACAAGCTGCTGCTCTCGACGAAGAACGCAAGTTGAAAGGCAAACGAAGTCTCCTCCACGGAATACCTGTGCTCCTGAAGGTCGGTGCAATTCTACGCCTGTTGGCATGATCTCAAAAGTCTTCATAGGACAATATTGCCACCATCGCCACCGAGGGCATGAACACAACCGCAGGTTCCTTCGCACTTCTCGACTCCATTGTTCCCTCGGACGCCGGTGTTGTCAAGCGCCTTCGAGCCGCTGGCGCCATCATTCTTGGCAAAGCCAACCTCAGTGAATTTGCGCATTTCAGAGGGAACATAGCATCAGGATGGTCTGGCCGAGGTGGACAGAATACTGGTGCTTATTTCCCCGGTATGGATCCTTGTGGTAGTTCCTCGGGCTCTGGAGTGTCTGCTTCGATTGGCTTGGCGGCGGTGACGCTGGGTTCGGAGACGGATGGGAGCATTACATGCCCATCGAGCAACAACAACCTTGCCGGGATCAAACCGACTGTCGGATTGACATCAAGAGCAGGAGGTGAGTCCTCCAAGGCGGCTTCGGGTTCGACACAGCTAAAGTACCGGCCCAGTTATACCCATCTCGGCAAACCAGGACACAGTCGGACCGATGACGCGCTCTGTAACCGATGCAGCGATTGTCTTATCGGTCATTGCTGGTCCCGACCCGAACGACAACTTCACTCTGGTGCAGCCTCTGCCTGTGCCAGATTTCACGAAAGCCTTGAGCGCGAGTGCGCTTCGCGGGAAAAGGATTGGAGTCCCGCGAAACGTCTTTATGGATGGCCTGGACTCAAACGTGTTGGACGCCTTTAATGCGGCGCTGAATACCATGAAGGGGTTGGGCGCGACGATCGTAGACCCGGCAAATCTGACCTCTGCGGATGAAATCGCGTCCGGTAACAATGAAACAATCGTTCTCGATATCGACTTCAAGGTATGAGTTTATGCAGGAGGCGATGCGGACGCTTTGACCGTCAATCCACAGGTCGAACTCAACGCGTACTTCGCGGGTCTTATCAAAAATCCTTCGGGTGTACGAAGTCTTGCGGATCTTATCGCCTTCAACAAGGCTCATCCCCAGCTTGAATTACCTGTCAACTTCTCATCACAGTCAACGTAAATCTCCGTCTCTGTGCATGTGTGGTTCGAGCTTTCTGACGTTGATTTCTATCTAGTCTCATTGAATCGGAGGCGACAAATGGCTTCAACAGCACATATTTCGAGGCACTCGCCTTCGATCATGAACTTGGTAGAACTCGCGGCATTGACGCTGCCCTGGAGACCTTCCATCTTGACGCACTTGTCCTCCCAGCGTCTGAGTTCACAACAACATCGCCAGCTGCAATTGCTGGATATCCTCTGGTCACCGGTAATACGAAACCTCGCCGCTGCCTCGTGAAACTTACTCTCAATCCAGTTCCACTGGGTTTCTTCCCGGACGATGTCGAAATACAAAGTGCAGGACCGCTTACTGTGTACCCAGCGCCTGGGGTGCCGTTTGGCCTGTCTTTCTCTGCATCGGCATTTTCGGAGTTCGAGCTTGTTGGGCTGGCATTCGCATACGAGCAAGCGACAAAGACGCGATTGCAAAGAAAGGCGTTTCCTGCTGCGATTCCGAAGACGCAACTTGGTGATATTGTTGGACATTGAGATTCAGCCATTACGATGACTTCAGTCTTACTACAACGTTTGACAAAGTTTTTCGAGGATGCTGTAAATGCCGCGTGTTCTTCTTATCAAGTCACCGTGACTTGTCGGCTTGTGGAGTTTGCCGCGATATGACCTTCCATGATTTCAACGGTGCTCGCTGCTCTCAGGTTCAACAGTGTGCGCCACATTTCCTTCATTGTCCACCCCAATTGCAACGTCCTGGAGAGTTTGAAGAGACGGTACCGCTGCGGTACTGTAAAAACTCTGTGAAATGTGGATCGACCAACGTTGATCTACCAGGGTGGTCGTCAAGTGATCGAACTCACCCTGATATTCGAATTGACTATCATCTCCTTTTCAAATGCAAAAGGGGCGATTTACTTACTTTCCCCAGACTTTCCTTTCCTTTTCACTACCATGTCCACGGCGGACAACGACAATGCCGAATTCGTAGCGCTCTACCTGGCCAGTCTGATACCACTCCATGCAGTTCGTACGTGCAATGGCCACATGCCGCTCGTCTGACTCATCCGTATCGTCCAGTCGTTGGCTTGACTTGGGTCGTCCACGATTACTGTGAGTGGAAATGGTCAAGTCTCATCAACACGTCCATTAACGCAGCTTTGCAGTCGTTACTCTCGAGGATGAGGTGTGTCTGACAAACATATTCTGTTATTGCATTGTCTGACATCATCTTTCTTTCCAGGTCCGGTACATCTGGGTTAGCCCGATCACTCCCTTGCCACAGCTCATTCTTACAAGTCTGTCTCCAGCCACAAAAGTGGTCGTTCTCCAAAGCCATCTTCCTCTGGGTACGGGATGCTGACCCCTTCGCCCTCCACGATTCCTGACGTCTATAAAAGATCCGGTACTATAGCATCGCGCTTCTGATGTTCGATGTGACCCAAATCCATGTCTTTTCCATCCCTGGGATCACGAATGATAACTTGTATGCAGCCCTAGTCATGCCGGATTTTGCACTAACACCAGCTAGATGCGTCGCTATGGACTCCATAATACGCGTCGTTGGCGCCATCAGCCTATGGTCGGTGGAGATCGTGTTGCAGTTGCGAATATACGCGCTTTACAAGTGCTCCAAACGTGTATGTCCCATGGTCGTCTCTTACCAACATCCTGGTCAACTCTTTCTCCCGCTCAGGTCGCATTGTTCAACGCTATTCTATTTGCTGGGTCGATAGCCGGGTTCTTCTATATCCTTGTCTTTAATGCTGAGCGCCGTCGTGCCGTCATCGCCGATGCAATCCGGTTGCCTCTTCCTGGATGCCCTTCAGTACATTCTGGGATTGAATGGGTTCAATGGGTACCGGGTATGTTGCCACAGGCTGTATGATCAACTTGCCGTGCTGACGGTCATCAGCTACCGCGTATGAAGGCGTCCTCTTTGCCTTCGCCTTGTACAAGACAACTATGACCACTGCCGGCCGACTGAGGACGGGAAAGACGATTTCGCTCTACTCGTTGATTCTGCGGGATAACATTTTCTATTTTCTGGCGTGAGTAGTGATCTGGAAGTCTCCGATTTTGTACTGAGTCTTTTACAGGATCACAGTGCTCTTAGTCTTCAACAACCTCATGGTGGTCGTGAGTTGCAGGATTCACAGTCGAATTTTCTGTCGCTTATAGTTTCCATTAGGGGGTTACTCACATTCCTTGGTTCAGTTACGGGTACGTAGAAGGTGTTCCTGCCAGATATATTTGAGAGCTTAGCAGTGCGATAGCCCTTTCCATGCAGCCATTGGCGTTCTCACAACCCGTATGCTGCTGAACCTGCGCAAGGCTGCGGTGGCTGCGGAGATACTTTCCTCTGGCGCCCTACCGACTGACCGTTCTCCCATATCGAAAAGCGGCACAACGTTGTCATGGCATGCAGCGGCTGGTGTGGCCACACAATCTACGAGCTACGACACAGTGACAACAAACTACAACGAGCCGTTCGGAGGCTCATATCCTTTGGTCGATATTGACCAATCTGGAAAGGCCGGGCATCTACCGCCGCTGCAATTTTCTCCGTTTCCTACCCTGGAGTGCTTGGACGACAGGACGGCCCTGGCGAAGAAATGGTGAGATGCAGGATTTTATTGTAGCATATTCCGTGTATTTGTGATTTCATACTGCTAGGGAAACAGTGTCACTGTTGTTGGATGAACAGAAAGTCTAAGGAAGCTATCGACTCAAGCCTATTGGGAACGCGCATCGAAATCTGAATCACAAGTACAATGTCCGAATCTTATCCAAAAGCAACGCCCACTCCATAACCGTTATGCCCTTCTTCATCGCCTCCTCCCTGACCTCCCTATCCCTGACCTCCTCCGTCATCTTCGACACTGCCCGCAGATGTTCCTGGGAGTTGATCCCTAGTCCTACGAGCGCATCAGAGATATGAGCCAGAGACGGGTTGCAGGAGGACAAGATCTCCTGAAATGCCGTCGTTGCGCGGGACCGGATGCTACTTATGGTGGAACCTGAGCGGGTGGGGATGAATGGGACAGCTTCTGGTTTGGTGGGCGTCGAGGTCCGAATTGGGGTGTGTGAGCGGGACATGCGCCTGGTAGCGTGAGGGAGGGTGGAATTTCCTTGTGGGGAAGACGTTCGGGGACGAGGGAATTGATCCAATGGTTTACGGGGAAGAGGCTTGTGAGGAACCAACATCGGAGGTGTTGGCGTCAGCTGAAACCTGGAGGCAGGTGATGCTGAACGTATATCTCGAGGAACCAAATCTCGAGGAGAAGAACGATGCTGAAAGCCTCGAGGACCTTCGCCCCTGGATGTCTATCAAACCATCTGTTCAGTGCATAGGGAACAGTGAACGCAGGTAAGGAACTGACCTGTTGCGAAGATAAGCCGATGCTTCTCTGCGTTCCTTGAACTGACGAAGTAGCTCTGCTGGTCATGCCTTTACCAAAGTCCTGCACCTGCATCTCATAGTCGCGTGGGGTCAGATAATACACGCTCATGTCCTCCTCGTCGTCGTGCGCCTCATCCGCAACGCGTCTCCTCCACGTTGAGATGGTCGTCGTCTTCTCTGGCGTCTCTTCCAGTATCCTGTCTTTCACTACGTCAAACTCTGCGCCACGCTTTGGCCTCAACGACTTGGAGTGAGTATTTCGTCGCGTCGGTTGGTGATGGCGCGGGCTGTTTTTGCTGACACTGACCGCGAAGCCTCTTGATGAGGGGAAGACCTGCTGCATCTCCTTGGTGTACTCGCCAAACTCCCCGTACGTGCCCATGTCCACCCCTGAATCATTTGACGGCGCCCCCCTTCCCCAGCCAGCGGGGAGGGTGCTCCTTCTCCTCGTCGAAGGCCCGCTACTGAAGCTGGCCGATCGCCGAGTCGAGTCCATCGCGTCCTGGTCCTCCACTTGCTCGTCCTCTACGGGCGCAACAGTGACGGCAGTGTATGTAACGGCGTCAAAGTCTTCTGGCAGCGGCGCAGTTGTCGGCGCCCATGAATTTCGTGCACCCCACTCGGTCGGGGGCCGTGTGGTGCATTGGTCAAAGTCGCTTGCGAGAGGTGGAGATGTAGGCGGCGCCTTGGGCCGCCTGACATATTGCGAGCGGCCCTTCCTGTCTTTGACGACATATAGTACACCCGACTCTGCGGGAGTTTTAGTAATGCGAATGAGCAAGAAGCTTTGTACGTGATGAAGTGACCGACCGCTTGTTCCTGCATGGCTGTACATCGTGTCGTGCGGGGAACGCTCGTGGCGGATAGATGATGGTCGAATGCAAGGGAAGGAACTCCGGGGTAACTGGAGCACCGCGACACGCGTTGACACGATGGGTTTGATACACGTGTTGGCCACACACCACTGCCAATCCGATAAGTGATCTTCAATTAGTATTACTCGTCATATCTTCCACACATTTCATTACAGTCAGCTGATGTTAGGTTATGGGCGCGTGTACGGACTTGACTTGTGCACAGAAGGAGGCAAATGAGTCTGATATCTACAGGTGTACGACAACGTCGATGCTTGCGTAGAACAACCCAGAGACGAAAGACCGATCCAAAGGACCAGAAACAGACTATGCTTCAAATGCGTTGACGACTCGATCAGTAGAAGAATAGCATACTGATAAACCATACCCATATCCGAACTTAACTATACTTCTGTTCCAGCACTGGACTTTCCTTCATCGGACCACGTGTGGATTGAGCCGATGTCGACGGGCCATTGTTCAACCAGCCACCATTGAGTAGAGGAACGGCATTGAACCAGCAGACTGGTAGTCAAGATCGTGTACGGAACGCCCCATGAGAGTCTGAGACAACGTAGCGAGAGACTTCCACGCAAACGAGAAAGGAATGGGTAGTGCGACGTCAAGCTACATGAGAAATGTGGTAAGTGGATAGGGCATGGTTGAGTACGTAGATACCACACACCGTGGCCATTGAGTAGGTCTTCGTCTTCACCAGTGGCCTATAGAAGGCTGACACTCAGAGAAGTCCACCTAGTCCACCTGCAACTTACATGAATTGCACATTGGGGTACATACATACAGCAGACATATCTACGAGGCCTATAGCTTAGCTTCCCGAGATCGAGAGTCCCCGGAGACGTCTTGATGCCGTGCTACGAGAAGACGTCGTAAGGTCTTGCCAGTAGGACTCTTTGGGATCTGTGCCTCTAGTTAGTATATATTCCACTCTTTAGTAGCACCACTTACCTCGTCGACGATCTCCACCCCACCTCTCAACCATTTGTAGCTGCTCACCTGCGCTTCGCACCACTTGATCAACTCCCTCTGCACTGCCTCTCCTCCCCCAAGCCGCCGTACAAAGTCCTTACCTGCCTCAGAAAGCACCACCCACGCCTTCGGTACCCGCTCGTCGTTCGTCCGTCCGAGTCCTGGGATCCCTGCGACAGCAACGTCACTTATCAACTTCGCTGGATGGGCCAGCAAGACATTCTCGAGCTCCAGCGGCGAGACCTGGATACCGGAGATCTTGAGCGTGTCCTTTGATCTGTCCGCGAAGCTGTGCGAGGGATTAGACCTTGATCCCTAGCACGACATGAACACTCACAAGAAATTTTCCCTCTCGTCGATGTAGAATTTATCTCCCGTCCTCAACCACCCATCTATGAACGTCTCCTCATTGGCCTTCTTGACTTCCGGTGACGAGCCGTAATACCCTGGAGAGACGTTCCCGCCCTTCAGCCACAACTCGCCCACTTCTCCGACTTTAACGTGTGCGCCATCATCGTCTAGCAGTTTCGCTTCCATCCCAGCGAAAAGCACCCCACAAGACCCATTGACGGGATTCAGCTTACCGCCAAGCATGCCCTCGATGGGCTGGACAGTGGCAGTGATTGTTCCCTCAGACATACCGTATCCTTAATTGCGTTGAGATTCGGACGGAAATTGATGGACGAAAGATCGCACCTTCAGTCAAACGTACATCCACATTTAGGAGTGTTCGCATCCTAGTCGACAGCTCCGGCGGGAGGTAAGCGGCACCGCAACCCATATTTTTCAATGATTTTAGGGCATCCCGAATAAGGCCTGGTGACGGATGTGCGACCATCTGTGCAATGACGGACGGGATCAGGTTGAAATTCGTCACCTGGTATCTGCACCCATGTTATAACGAGACACAGAACGAGGTGAAGAGACACACTTCACGATTCCATCCAAAGCGTCCTTCAGATTCCACTTGCTCTGTATAACCAAGGTCACCGGGGACATGAAGGATCTGAAGCAGTACGTATGAAGGCCGTATGAGTGATGCATGGGCAGGAAGGCCAGATGGACTGGTATAGACGTCAATGGAGGTAATCCCAGTTCAAGTACCGCCTGATTAGTGACGACCACTTGTGAGATAGCATATATCAGGTTCCCGTGAGTGATCATCACAGCTACGGCTCTCAGAGACAAATACGGTTGAGATTTCATGTGAACACACCTTTCGGCAATCCGCTGGTCCCGCTCGAGAATACCAGATACGCAAGATCCTCCTTGTTCGCAGGCTGAACGTCAACAATCGGCCCAGCAACTTCTCGTATCAAGTCTCTCAAACTCTTTCGCCCTTCAGCGCGGCCGTTCATGACGAAGACATCTGTTCCCGCCGGCCAGGGCAAATGAGCCTGCTTCGGACCAACGAACACCTTTTTCACACCCGTCAGCTTCAGCGCATGCGCAAGCTCAAACGGGGTAGAGTACGGGGCAATGAGCGCGAAGGGAACGGCCAGCGACAAGAGCGCATGGATGAGGAGAGGAAAGTCCTAAGTAAACGGAGCCCTGTCAGCGAACTGGATCTGTAGCTACACGATGGGGGCATACCATGCATGTCTCGCACATAATCCCCACCAGATCACCCTTCCCCAGACCCATGTTCGCCAGAGCGGTTCGAGCGCGCCCCACGTCGGCTTTGAATTCCCGGAAAGTCTGGCGTTCCCCGGTCTTGAGGTCGATGAAGAGCGTGTAGTCCTTGTCCCATGGAGGCTGTTCTTGCTGCTGCTCAGGGCGATTGAGCATGATGTGATACGCATTGGCGTCTGGAGGGGGAGGTGGGTCGGGGAAAGCTGATTTGAGATACATCCTGAGTAGCGTCGGTCCTCAGAGACAAGGGGAGATGGGTGGTGCGTTTGAGGGCGTGTAGATAAGAAACAACGAGAGCTAGAAGATGTATGTGGGGTTGTACATATTAGAATGGGAGACCAGGTCAACTGATGATGGCGACGGCCATGGTTCGGCAGTCGGATACGTTTGAAACCCGACCACGATGAAAGTTTCAATTGCCGATGCACAGACGCGTACGAGCGTCTCTGCGGACCTCTTGAGACGTGCGGTTGCCGTGGAGAGACAAGTAGTGCAAAATTCGACAACACAACATCATCTGGAGAAACCAACTGTCGTTAGAAAGCCATTGAAAGACGTGCAGCCGTACATGTACCGGTTACCACTCACCTAGGGCTTACCCAGCCCCGCAGCCAGGGCTTCGCCATACTCGATGTCCAAGCAAATCACTGGGCATTCAGTCGCGTACCGAGCCGACGTAGTAATGTAGTAATTTGCAGATCACGGAGTAGCAGGCGGGGGTCGTGGGCAAAGACTCAAAGAGGGGTCGACGAGCGGAACAGAAATCGGGTAGCGGGCCGACGTTCCGTCATCAACTCTTACTTCCACCGCCATGAATTACAACAAGCCGTCACAGGAGAGTCACAGGAGCAGCTTGGCGCCTCGTCGAAAGCTCGGAGGCAGCTACCAGTACCTGTGCGGAAGAATTTCGGCCAAAAACGACCCCTCAAGCACTGCTGACCTTGCATGGAAATTGGCTATAAATTCGAGGACGACAGACGAGTAGACGCAGGCCTGAACGCAACATGCTTCTATTAGGCACCATCGCTTTGTTCGCTAGTCAAGTTGTCTGCTTGTCCGCCTCCGTCAAGACGCGTATGATAGACGTCGCCACACTGCGTGAAGCAGGCGTTTACTTCAACGGCCGCTGGGACAAGTCTCCCGGGACGTGGTGGTCAGTACTACGAGTCGCTGTTGCGTCCGAGACGCGACGCTGATGAATTCACAGGGCTGGCTCTGGCTTCAAGTTTGTCGCACACAATCTCCAATCCCTATCTCTTCAACTCGGTCCGCATACTACCTCCCCATACGCAGCGACTGCTCTCTCCGTCGACTATGGAGAGTGGACGACCGTTAACGTTTCCGAGGGCTTGAATGTGCTCCCTATCAATGCTTCAGGAAAGGACCACGTTATACGTCTCAATGTCGAAGGATGGCAAAACAATCGAATCAACCTCGAAGGTCTGCTTGTAAACCAGGTGAGCACCATCTACGATCCTATCGAATGGCCGGCTCTTAACACAACAACAGGGTGCGACAGTATCGAAATACATTCCTTCAAGCCTGTCGTTCTTGTTTATAGGCGATTCTTTGTCGGCTGTAAATATTTTGTCTCCTCCGGGTTTGATTGAGTGCTCACGCTGTACTTGTATCACGCAGGGGCAATATCTTCCGATGGGCGTCGACCAAGCATGGCCATTCCTCGTAGGAGAACACTTCAAGGCAGAACATGTGGTCACGGCTCAGCCCGGAGCGGCGCTCAAGGTGTGTCCAACAGTCGGTATGTGTACCGATGCTTATGCTCGCTGCTAGGACATTGTATCTTACGGGAACGAGCACGGAATGGAGTTCCAGTTCTTCCGTGTAAGTGCCTCGTCAAATATGGAGACTGAGCTGATGCAAGTTTCCCTTGCAGACGGAAGACACGGGCTACTTCTACACGACGGATCACAATTACACGACCCCCTGGGATTTCGGCCGCGACAAGACCAACCCGACTCATATCGTCATACACATCGGGTGCGCTGCTCTGATCGCGAAGAGTTGGGGGATATGTGCTGACAAGGACGCGTCGACGCAGGGCAAACGACGCCGGGCAAAACGTTACGCAGGCCAACTTTGAACAGGTACGCAATCTGCTCTCATGTTCCTAGACATTCATGACTCGCGGTGCAGGTATACGTGAACTTCGTGCACCACGTTCGAGAGTATTATCCCTGGCAGCCGATTTTTGTCTTCACGCCGGTAAGCTTCCTCGATCCGAGCCATTGAAATCAAAATTCTCACAAGCACCAGTGGGGATGGCCGTCTGCGGACGGTTCGGTCTCTTACTATTATCCAGGAGCGTATGCAAAGATCGTCAAGACACTGTGAGCTCCACCCTCTCCTGCAATTCGACGCGGACGTCTAAGTCAAACATACACAGAAACGACCCAAAGATTCATTTGGTGGATACGACGGGCTGGGTCACTTGGGATGATGTCTTCCCAACGTAAGTGCAACTTTTGTATCCTTACGTGAATCCAGCTGAGCCGACTGTGAATTAGCAACACGCACCCGAACGTACAAGGCCACATCAACATCGCGCAGAATTTCACGACATGGTTGAACAAATGGGGGTTGCAGCCCGAGAAGCAGTGGAAAACGCCTGTTTGAAGACTTGAGCGTTATGTATGTAAAATTTCGAAATGAAGGGAGAGTCACGTACGGCGCTTTATTTCATCGGAATACATAGCTTCGAGACTAAGTTCGAGTATTGTTTACGGATCTCAACGCATTGCTCTTTGAACCATTCTCCGGCAATGACTTTCTTTGACGTTCATCTTCTATGTAAGTAGCAGAGCGAGAAGTATGTGATCACTACGTGAAGAACGATTGCGCTGCATAGAACATTGTCTCAGGTTTGGACTCTGGAACGTTCCAGTCGTTTTCGAGGCTCGTCCGAGTCGCCGCTCGGTTCAAATACGATCACGTGTAAGATTTTGGTGCAAATTCCACCCAGATGGGGTTGCGATTCTCAAATTTCTCGGCCGTTGTACCGAAAAAGATTGCCAGGCCTGAGGCGAGCGCGTAACTCTTTTGTTATCTTCCACCATGGTTGCCCTCGTCCAGCGTCCCGCCCCCACCTTCAAGGCTGCCTCTGTCGTTGAGGGCCTCTTCCAGGAGATTTCTCTCAGTGACTACCTCGGAAAATGGTATGAGTCTACTGTATCATCGTAGTGATCGTCCTCGCTAATGAACGTGGCTTGTAGGGTCGTGCTGCTTTTCTACCCCATGTCCGTCTTGACTCTCTTGTCCCAAGAGTTGCTCTTCTGACATCTGGATCAACAGGGACTTCACCTTCGTCTGCCCCACTGAGATCCTCGCATTCAACGACGCCCTCCCTGCCTTTTCCGCTCTCGACACCACTGTCCTCGGCATCTCGACCGACTCGCAGTTCTCCCACTATGCGTGGTCAACACAGCCCCGCAAGGATGGCGGTCTTGGCCCGGATCTCAAGCTCCCGCTTGTGGCTGACCGAAACATGAGCATCTCAAAGGACTACGGTGTTCTTCTCGAAGAGGAGGGTGTCGCTCTCCGTGGATTGTTCATCATCGATCCCAAGGGAACCTTGAGGTGGGAGCCCCCGGTTATCTGTGTGTCCATGTACGCATGCTCATTTGTATCATGTTTGAAGGCAAATCACCGTCAACGACCTTCCCGTTGGCCGATCTGTTGATGAGACTCTCCGTCTGATCAAGGCCTTCCAATTCACTGTACGTTATCCAAGACTTTCTTATCTCATAAAGATCCTCATGCCTTCTTACCACAGGACAAGCACGGCGAAGTGTGCCCTGCTAACTGGCAGGAGGGTGATAAGTCGATGAAGGCGGACCCCAAGGGATCCAAGGAGTACTTCGCTGCTGTTGATGCGGCACCCAACAAGCGTGCTCGCGTTGATTGATCAGACGACAATCCAGGCTCTACGAGATGTCGCGCAGGACAAGATCTAGAAGTACACTTAGATGCAAGATGATTAGACTAAGCGAGTTAGAATCTAGATGCATTTTTTCCGCGAAATCGCCGCCCGTTGGACTTCCCTGAAGATGAATGTGCAGGATACAGCGCAACTGGCGGTCGTATAAAAGCGGGTGATGAAGTATGTTTGGGGCCCATTTCTTGCTCTTGTCCGATAATACGATACACAGGTGAGTGAACGCAACCAACATGATATCGTGAGCGCCGAGAGGGGAAAAGGAAGCATTGAATCAATATCATTCTTGAAAGCATCACCTCCCCTACAGAAAACATACAGTGCTTAGAACGACAGACAACCTAGAACCTTAACGAGTAACCGAAGCGGTGGCGCGACCTGGTGAACGAGAAACTGGATCTACTTCTTTTCGAAGGTCCACTGGGCCCTCTTGTCGTTGCCCTTGTCCGACAAGACGATCTGAGGATGCATCATTGTCAGCCGTATGCACAAAAAACAGCCAGTTGCTTACGATGGTGCCTTCGTCGCCGTTCTCGAGGAACCAGTAGAGCTTGCTGCCAGTGGTGCTGATACTGTCCGAATGTCAGACGTCGGGAGATATCGCAAGGAGTGAGCAACCGGACGTGTAGACATCCTGGGTGTTGGTCTCGTGGATGACCCACTGCTGGTCGCGAGAGCGACCTTCGACATTGGCGCCACGATCAGCGCCGTCGCCGGTGTAGGCCTCAGTGGCGACACCGAAGTTCTTGATGTGGTAGCGCTCGTTGCTGAGCTCAGTCACGGTCCACTGTTGGAACGGCGTCAGAGACCGGCGGCAGACGAGGAGAAGAAGCAGATGATCATACGCGAGCGGTGTTCTTGTTGTTGAAGGATCCGCTGGTGACGGGCGTGCCAACGTTTCCATCCTCGAGGATGGCGACATTGGGGAACCTGGCATTGGTGATAACAAACTTGCCGGTTTCGACGGGGGCCATTGTTGAGAGACTTTGTTATGAGAGTGAAGCTGAGTTGTTTGGGATCGATTGGATGAAGAATTGTGTCTCTCATGGCGCCTCTTATATGCTTGGGACGGTCGTTTGGGATTATGTCTTGTATTTGTGCGTGCTTGAACAGTGAAATGCACACTGCCATACTTGGGACGTCAACGCATCAGCTGGCGTGTGGTTTTCAATTGGACTTGGAGCGCCAATGTTGGTCTCTCGCGGCATGACAGGTCCAATGTGGTATCAAATAGCTAGGGTGAGCGTTGCGACGAAGCAAACAGATCTGCGCCACTCACTCCTAGGTCAGCTCCGGCGTGGGCATACGCGACCCACAGACGTGGATAATAGCTTACTCAACATCCGGAGAGACAAATGACCTATGGAAACACGCACTAATATGACATCTTCAGCCCCGACATTCAGATTTGTGCCAGGTACAGATACTCCAGAAAGCACTGCTAACTACTCCATGGGCAGTCTGTCAAGAGAAAGTCACCAATTTTTTTTGACAGGTCCCCCATAAGAAGCGCGGATTGAACCTGAAAACCTAGTGCGTCTTGCGATACTCTCACAGGGCAGACAACAATAAGTACCATCGGATCATTGGGAGAATTATTGATGAATAATGGGATAGATGACTAGAGTCATACACAAGCTGGCAGCCGAAATGGGTATCTCAAGATTGAACGAACAGGTTCGATCTTCCATGAATATCAATGTTCAGCGATCCCTCTGGGTCCGGACTCCCTGCCGTACGCGAAATATAGATACAGCTAATCAATTGGCGGCTTTCTTGAACATGTCATCTGCGAGTACTATTCCCAAAGAGTCGGTCAATTCCCATCTCGAGGCCAGATCCACCACCAACCACCAAAGTCCCTGCCACCTTGTCCCCACGTACCTGCCATTCCAGAAGGCGTAACGGTACCAACCCAATCCCACCAGATTCCGTTGTCGTAGTTCTTGCGCGCCTCGACACGGCCATCAGGCATAACATTGCCTAGAAGTGTGAATGCCCCGACGCCATCGTTGCCACGACCCATGAAAAGGACGGCGGCAGGTCCGTACTGGGGGGTACGCGTCATGGTAAAGAACATGGGCGGGTCTGTAACAGGCATTCCTCGGTATGCATACGACCCTTGCCAAACCGTGCTTTCGAACGTGATAGCAGCAAGGGGATCGCGAACGTGAAGGCCACTCTCTTCGGTAGGGATGATTTGAACAGACTCGGGAATTTCTGGTTCTCTGATGCGTCGAGTGAGACGTCGAACGGAGAGGTAAGTGTGATCATGGCTTACTTCAGGCTTGCAGGTGCATCTGCTGCCTCCTGTACGTTGAGGAGCTTGAATTCCCAGTGACTTCGCGAGTCATTTTCCTTCGAGGACAAGGAGATCTTCACGGAAGTCAGAAAACAGAAAATGAAACGGGAGAGCAACATGCCGGCGTCCCAAGGTCCTTATTGTCCAGGTGCCAGAATAGGTCGCTGTCGCCACTCATGACGCTAGAGAATCGATCTGAGAGCGTGTCGCGCAGTGCGCTTGAGACGCTTACAGATAATGATCCAATTTCCTCGTATTCTTGATCTCCCACTGCTGGATGCGCTTGTGGCCCTGGACAGAGTCGCCCTCATTGGAGTTGACGCCACCAAAAGCGAGGGAACCAAACTCATTATTCAAAACTTCATACCTCCCATTCTCGTAGCGAGTCAAAGACCAGATGAAATTCTTGGTCAGGCCCTGTAACGACCGATGAGCGAGGACTAAACGGAAGACTGCGTTTTCAGAGCGTACGCCTTTCTTAGCGGAACTGTAGGTACCGCCCGTAACAAGGGAATGATCCTTGGAGGAGGACAGACAGGCGAGATTTCTCTCCCTGGCGTTGATGATGAGATAGTTCCCAGACTCAAGAGTATACGCTGGCATGGCGAGTCAGTGAAGTCAAACGACAATGCGAATCTCGAAAGCAAGTTCCCCGTCAGAACGTGATGTTGAGGCAGATTGGTGAGAAAATGTCGCCATTGAGATCTATACAACATGAAATGTGAGTAAGTTGTTTGTTCCCGGGAGTGTGGAGTCCCCGGAGAAGATACAGTGGTACAGTCCAGGTACAGTCGGTCGTGGAGGACAGACGAAAGGAGAAACCGCGCACGTGGATGAGTCAGACACGCGTCCATTCCTTGACTTCGAACCATCATCGTCCTCTATGCGTCAGATTGTGACTGTTCTGAAGAGGCACAGATTTGAACCACATATATGGGTTGAGGTAATGTTCATTTTCTGTGGTGGCATGACCGCCTCAAATAAATTACAGGTCTAGTACTCATCCGAGTCGATCATCTTGACTTTCAATTTGCGCGACCGCTCCCATTCAAGGTGTCATGGAGTCTGAGGGTGAATTGTTGATACTGTGCTAGCGCCTCCCAGGACGATCAGATGCCACATTGTTGACTCTCCAAGCTTCCTGGATAATCGGTCTTGACGTACCTGCTGTCTTCGCTGACTGTACTTACCTCTGAGGCATGGCTGAATGACCTGTTGGTTGTTGGTTTCTTGAAGCCGCACTCACTGTGTGCTCTTGGCTACTACGCTGCCGCCCGGTTCGCGCTCTCTCGATACCAACATCTATGGCCATTTGAAGGCTGAGATCCGGAATGCCATAGAACAAGTCCGACACCCGACGACGACCACATTCTCCGGGAATTCCTCCCTCCTGTGCTAAGCCAAAAGGGTCTTCCGCTCCTCGCACCTCACTGGTAAGGCCCCTTGTTCTGTCTGAATCGACCGATATCGATTTCCTTCAGTTGTACTTACTCAATCTGCTTTGCGCCTCCGGGGAATTTTGCACCCTGTAACAACGTTACGAATTTTACTGACACTCGCCACTGACGTCGCTTGCTGTACGTTGCATCATTATATGGAGATTCAACAAAAGGACCGTACGACATCGCAAGACGTCGATGGCGCTCAGACGACACCACCGGCGGAATCCTCTAGTCTTGAGGAATCATGGACAAACAGACCTCTTTCGAGCCTGTATAGTGGAACGAACTTGTATAAAAGCTACCCTCGCTGCTCACAACTCTCCAACAACTCGATCCCAACTTGAAGAAACCAGTCAACTCAACTCAACTTCTCTTATAACCAAATCTCCCACAATGGCTCCCGTCGAAACTGGCAAATTTGTTATCACCAACGCCCGTTACCCCAACGTCGCCATCCTCGAGGATGGGAACGTCGGCACGCCCATCACCGGTGGTTCCTTCAACGGCAAGAACACCGCTCGTGTATAATCATCCATTCTTTTCTCCTCTTCCCGGTCTCTGATGCGATTGACACAGTGGACCGTGACCGAGCTCAGCAACGAGCGTTACTACGTCAAGAACTTCGGTGTCGCCACTGAGGCCTACACTGGCGACGGCGCTGACCCTGGCACCGAGGTCGAAGGTCGCTCGCGCAGCCAGCAGTGGGTCATCCACGAGACGCACACTCAAGATGTCTACACGTTCGTTACCCCCTACTGTTTACCATCTTTTCGTCGCCTGACATTCATACAGTATCAGCACCACTGGCAGCAAGCTCTACTGGTTCCTTGAGAACGGCGATGAAGGCACCATCGTAAGTGAAAATGTTTCCCCGCCTATCTCAAACTATTCTTACATTCGGACAATCTGCAGATCACCTTGTCTGACAAGGCCAATGACAAGAGGGCCCAGTGGACCTTCGAGAAGAAGTAAACTCTTCCAAGGCTTCTCTCGGTTGGACAAAGGCACCTGGTTCTCGCACTAGTCTTTCAATCTTTACTTTCTGGATGTAGCGCGTTTAGTTGATGGGAGTAGGGTTCACGTGGAATGGAGATGTCAAATTTTGCGAACTTCCTTTGACTCAGTTATACCGGCTTCGAGCATTAAATGGGTCTTCACTTGCCGCTGACATCAACAGACAATGTCGATGCCAATAGCTGCTATTACTGTTACGGACAGGCTGCTGATATCAAATTCTCAGGAGTTCACTGCACCTCCAGCGTGTTCGGGCTTCCATCGCGAGGCTTTCGCAATGAGATAGTATTGGTGCCAGACATTCGTTGGCGTCAAGTTATGATGTACATTGCACTAACTGATTCTGTGCTATACAAGGCCCGATAATACTGACGAACGTGAAGCCGCTGGCCAGCTGCTCACTGGCTATCAACCCCAGGATAGTCGAGTGCAATCAGTGTTGACGAAAAGGGATAGCCGTCCACAATCCCCACATAATCGCGTGGAACTATCTTCAAGTCAGTAGAGTGGTGGTTGAGTAAGGTCAAAAAACATACTGCACATGTCACCGCCACTGGGTCCCACATGCGGACAGTGCACTTCTGGTCGTAGTGAGAGCATGTTCTTGTGAACGTATCTGGAAAGATTGAGCTCAGCGTTGGATAATACACGGAGCGCTTTGGACTCACCGGCAGATGGTCGTGTTCTGTCCTGCTTCCCAGATGTCTCCGAAGGGAACTTGAGTTGCCAAGAATTGCGTGCATGAAGTGAAGCTGGCATATCGTAAGCACAAATCAACGATTCATGCTATCCACGTACGAATCATACTGCACGAGGTCTCCGACGCAATACTGTTGCGCCAAATTGCAGATATCAATGATCGCCCTCTCCGCCACGATCGCACTCAAGTTTGCCGCATTATACTCCACTCCGAGCTCCTTCGCAATTTGCGGACCCAGCTTGGGCAGCACATAGTTCAGAGCCTGGGGGTATCGGCGGAACGTAACATCATACGACTCCACTTTGAGATCGTCGTTGAAGATGAACCACAAGTCAACCTGAATAGGGAGGGTATAGTTGATGCTCTCGTAGGTACTCGCCATGATGACGCTGGCGGCAACGACGGGCCCCTCTATGGCGAGGGATTGGACCGTATATGCAGTAGGGTTACCGATGATCTGTGTGGTGTTTTGCGCGGCGAGGTTGCTGAAGAGTCCGTAGAGGTATTCGATGTTGAGCTGGAGACCAACAAAGTCTGCAAAACAATCAGAGGGACTTCGAAGGAGGATACAAGAAAGATGACTCAACCGTTTGTGAGATCGACTCGGCCTACACAATCGTCGGCAAGCGATGGCGCGATGCCAGCGGCGGCAATTGCGGTATGATTGATATAACTATTCGTCGAAGTGATCAGCTTTGCTAGAGTATGTAGTCTGCGATATTGACATACTCGTTCATGAACCGATGGAATGCGGCCTCATAGTCTGTTGGTGCTGCAAAGGCGCGAGCAAGGCGTAGTGTGGCGAAGAAGATGAGAGCGTAGAACATGCTGTTGCAATGCAGAACAAAGAGTTTGAGCAGCTGTTTTATAGGCAAAGCCTGCGGAGTTGCATATCACGTATACTTCGACCGGAGGACGAGGGGATCGGACGTCCGCTGGGGTTGGAATCTACCCCAGATACGCGCATTCATCGACAATGTGAGACCGTGCTGTATAGGTTTCAAGTCCCCCATGTCACGATCGCCTGCGGGAGTCTTTGAGCATTAGGGAGCGATGGGCCTGGCAAATTATCAGGGGCTGATGTAGGATGAGCGCTTCGTGGACTGGGCTGATAGCAAAAAATGTTGAGTAAGAGCGCCGATTGACAAAAGCTGGCTTACATGCTGGGTCAGGCTATTTGTTGGGGCAATTTAGGCTTGCCAAAAGTATTGACTCGGGCGGGTCCCGACTCCCTGAGAGACAGCGCGTCGCGGCAGGAGATCCGACTCAACAGTGATCACGAACCGCGGTAGTGTGTATCAGAGCCGAAAGAAGGGAGACTGTAACGTGAACCTTGAGGTCTGTTCAAACAGGACGAGCATGGTCTGAAGCTTCCGTCGAGCGGGCATTTTGGCCGGGCTTCAATGTGGGGGCTCAAGCGGTATCTAAATACGCCCGGCTTAGTATGAAACCAAGTAACGAAGAAGGACCGACCAAGGAGGTCGTGGCCGCTCAGAGACCCATTAAGCAACCAACCTGTCGTTTGGTACTCGTATCCGGCATCAGTTATGCAAGTCCGAGTCCGAGACGAGACGAGACGAGAGGCGCCCACAAGCGATGCTCACGTGCCCGTGTCCGATCGTGTCAGCTCTGAGCTCAGCGCTCGGCACTCAGCGCTTGCACTGTTACAGCTGCTGGCTCTATCTTTCCCTCTCGCAGCCATGCCCAAGTCGTCCACAAAAAGGCTTCGCTCGCCGTCGGTTGAAATCATCTCATATACCCCCGCCACAGTGTCTACTCGGCCGGGCCAATGTCCCCTCGCAATCGCCGACTTCGACGGCGCCAGTCTGGAAGCGCAAAAGCACTGGCGGTGACGGGCCAAGACGGCTCCAGCCCCTCCGCCCACTGTCCCGGGCAGAAAGCGGTGGAAATGGCTCAACCTCTGCCAGCCGGAAATGTGCGACTCGTTTCGGTTTCCCTCCCTTCATTTGGCACTGAAGACGACCTTACAGGCCACAGCCCCGTCGAGCACACCACATCCTCGGTTTCCTCCACCGTGAGGACCAAGCCCGGCAACTGCTGCTCTCCCTCGATGACAATCACCTTCCTCTCCTCGTCCCTGTCAATGGCGATGATCTTGCGCTTGACGACCCGGACGCAATCGACCTCGATGTCAAGCTGAAAGACACCAAAATCGAAGGCGGAAACCACGGCGGGACCTACATCAAGGCAACGGCGAAGTCGCTGGAGATGCGCCTGGACAAATCTGAAGCGTTCTTGGACGAATGCGAGGGCGACGAGACAGGTCATCCACACTACGGCTACCCGGAATCGTGTAGACCCAAAAGTATAAATCAGGCAGGAAGACGAAACAGCGAAACAGCGAATTCGAAGCGGTCGGACTGGATCAATTGGTGCCGGCCCGATCTGTGGGTTGCCACCTGCTTTGTGGGGCGTTCGCTGTTGCCAATGTTTAGCTTGTTCAGAAACGGCTCACTGGAGGCATACAATTGTGGCGGATGCTGTTTCAGTGCCTCTGTCGTAGTTCGAAGACATGCTGGATGACATGGAAGAATACCTAGGCCAAGGTGACGAGACTGCCCACCCTCCTGCAGTCCTCCTACGGTTGCTGAAGATATCGAATTGGATTTCGTACCCTCGTCACACCCTGAATCTACAACGTTTACATAGCTTTTATGCGTCACTTTGACAGATGTTCCTCCGTTTCATCACGGATTCCATCTGGATTCCATCATGGGCGCTGAATCTCAGGTCCCGGAGTGGTCCCGGTTGCCCTGACTTCACAGTGACTTCACCTACTTTGCACCTACTCACGGCGCACGCGCTGCTTGTCGTCAGGTTGTGTGCACTTTCGAGCCACGCTAATCTCTGAGATCAATACCGCCCATCGTGATAATCAGATTCGCATCAAGTGGCGCGTTGCCGTGCTTTTTCTAGGTAAATATTGTACATTTCCTTGTTTTCTGCCACTCATTTCCGATGCCAGTGAACTCGTCAGAAAGCACTCTCCAGGCCTACCTAACGCGCGACGCAGAGTGAGTCTCATGGTCGTTTCACCGAGCAATACTCTCATGCTACCACAGAAAAAATGGGGATACATCAGTCCTCGTCAACGACGAATACGTCCCACAGACGCTTCCGAGTGGCGAGCCACCACGCGTGCGACTGTCACGCAGGCTGTTGGTCGCCCACATCCTTCACGGCTTGCTTCTCTCGCTCAGCATCATAACGCTGGTTATATCATTGGGGCGATGGGAGCACAGAGTTCCCGTTCACATAAAAGCGGTATTTCTCGCCTCATCCTTATGTAGATGACTACCCTTGCTGATTCTTGAACAGGTTACTGGAGTAACGAGTTTCATCTCCCTAGTTCTCCAGATATTTGCTACACTCGCCATTATGGTTCTCTTCTTCTTATCAAGCTCTGCTGCCATCGATGCGGCTATCAGGCATCGTACATGACTCCGCTCCCTCCTGCGTCCTAGCACTCATCTGTTCCAGCGTTGAACATTGGTGATCTCGATTTTCGTCTTCAAGCATGGTTTGGTGGTCTAGGACCCTCTCTGAGCAACGGCCTCCTCAACTTCAAGCAGAGCAGGCGTATTTCGAAAAGCATCTTGATTGGGATCCCACTCTACATGATCGCAGGTGAAGTGCTAAAAGTCACCTCCTCGAGCGTTTTGGGTGCGTCATTCGTTGGGTTATTGCTCGAACGATTACCCATTGGTGAGATCAATGCAGGCGTGAACATTTACAACTCGACAAGGACGACAGCAGGCGTAGCGCAGAATCACCTGTCGCCGTTCATGTTCCAGAATCTCCAGCATGTCGACCAGGACATCAGGAATTGTACTACCAACGACACACCGTACCAAGGGCCTTATTATCACGTTAATGACTTCTGGGCTGTACGTCCTATGGATCTATGAACTTCATATCTGTTTGCTCAACACGCAGATGCTCTGTGCAGATTGCTAAAGAGACTATCAAGATGACTCCGGACAATGTCACGACCCACCCTGGCGTGGTAGGAAAGTAAGTTGCTCATTTCGCTTTTGTCACTCGCTCTGAAGATTGCCTCTAGTACGCTGTACGATATTATGGATTCGACAGCGTCCTTTGATCAAGGTACGCTCCCTACACACCCATGTTCCCTTGTCACTTCTCATATTCTGTCAGCTCGCATCAATGCAACCCGAGCAAACGTCCACTGCGGGCAGCTAGCATCTGACGATGTTTCCTGGGATCTTGAAGACACCGGTCTATCAGCACCGTCCAATGGTTATTATCTCTTTTTGGCCGATGAACAGTTTATCAAGGCCCACATCTTTGTACCTACCATCGGGACTAGCGGGCGATGGGCGTACGGAAACACGACGTCGGAAGCGCAAACCCCACTAGTCATTCCTGTCCAATTCATGCTGAACAACACGAGATACTTCATTCAGCCCTGGGAGTATGACGATCCGGCGACAGATGTCGACCGAAAGGGCGTCTCCAACGACTTTGCGTTCATTCTCGCAACTGACACGCCAGCCTCGCTTCTGCACGACTCGACCGGGGCCATCGGATTCGCTCCCATCAATAAGACGTTCCTCCAGCCTGCAGACGCCTGCCGCGAGACGTGTGCTAATGCCAACATCGACAATACCACGTCTCAATGTGTAGACTATCTCATGCAGCAGGATGGAGAGTATCGCCACGCGCTACACGTTCTACGCCCAGGCCATCGGCTGCTCGCTGCACACGACTGGGGTGGACTTGAGTATGCTGCAAAGCGGACTCGTCGGCCCCGAAACTATTGAGGCCATCGCGCCTTCTCCGGCACACGAGTGGGCACCATTCAATTGGACAAACCCGCACCAAAGCAACGACTTCCTCTCCCGCGAGTTCCTGGAGATGTTCGTTAGGCCCTCGTGTCTGTCGCCGGACCAGACGCTCACGTGGCTCGAACAGGACTTGGGCACCCCAGCGGACATGCTAAACAGGATGCTGAGCAAGTCGAACGACTTGGCGCTGTTTGAGAACACGCTGGCGAATATGACAGCGGCGTATCTGTGGAATGTCTGGCAGCAGTGTCAGTCGCCGTTTGACCTCAAGTTTCCCTACCAGCAGTGTGTGTCCCAGGGCCAAAACCAGGATGCAGTGAGCACCAGTGCGAGCTATGAGCTCACGGAGACGCTGGCGCGATTGGAGATCGTACGGTGGAAGGCGGTGATTGCAGTCCTCTCCAGTGCGGTTCTTTTCGTCACAGCGTTCTGGCTTTTGGGTACTACAACGGACGCTGTTGTTGGCCAGTCGTTGAGGAAAGGAGGGTTCATTGAGACGGCGAGGTTGTTGAAAGATTCGGCTATTCCGGAGGTCTTGGCTTCTGGCGTGTCAAAGGCGAAGGAAACTCAGATCCGGTAAGGTGATTTTGCTCTGGGTGTGGCGCGTGCTTATCGTTCTTTCTTTAGCTATGGGAGTGGAGGCTCATCTGCAAAGCTTGAAGTCGTGCTATGATGCATGATAAGATCACCACTGCCGCACATTTTTCTGGGTCGGATTGCCCACTTGTACTATATATGTATATGGCCTCGCAACAGGATGGTGATTGTCTACGTATTCGCGGGAGAGCAACCTAGGTCGCTATCAGGATGTTGAGCACATTGGGCCGTAAACACACTATTGAAGATACCACTGAATGACATACCAAGGAGCTATTTGGATTGAGCCGGGATATGTGGGCTTGCCCATTGATCAAGCACCGGAGGAAACTTAAGGAAGCCGTTGAAATAAACAGAGGTGTCGGGTACCCCGTTGGATGCCTTGGCCACGGCGGGCCAGACAGCTATGTAGAGTGCGCGTTAGCTCGAGGAAGCATCGCATGCTGAGGCGTCTTGATCTCGGTGCGTCCGATTGTGCACTGGCTCAAATGGTTCAGGAAGTACGCACCATTGCCATACTCTAGTACCGAGTATTATATGGCATCCTGACTCAAGATCCACCCGTATCGCAGTTTTCTGGAGAAGAACGCCCGAGATATTCTGTTCTCATTCCGTTGGCATACCCATGGGCACAAGGTATGGCTCACTGCTGATGTGCACACCAATCCAGGACTCGAAGAAAGCCGCTGTAGCAGACAGTACAAATGTTTAGCAGACAGGTAGAATAAACCAAGACGACAATTAGCATGAAATGAGTATGGATACGATGCTGGCGCAACACGGTCTACTAGAGATGCCCGTAGGTATGATGGCGCGTTTCGTCGCCGTCGCATTCTGCGAGGAACTTTTCCATCTTGTCCAAGCGGTCTTCGAGAGTCTTGCCGGTGGCGCGGAAGAAGCGTCCACCACAGTTGTACGCCTCGAGGGATGATCCTTTGAGTCGACTGGAAAAGGTATGAGCAAAGCTTGTCGAAGAGAGCGCAGAGACGTACATCTCTGGGCGACACTTGTTGATCCAATCCCAACGCTTTGCCTCTTCGTCCTCCTTGCGCGACTTGGCCTTCATCTTGATCCTCTCCGGGTAGCCATAATTCGGATGACGCGTCTCGTCGCCCTTGCACTCGTTATAGAATGCCTCGAGCTTGTCCAACCGCATCTCCATCGTCTTGGCGGTCGTCTTGAGGAAGGTTCCGCCGCAGTTGGACACTTCAATCTTAGTGCCTTTGAATTCGCTGCAGTGCACCATCCACTTGAGATTAAGAAAATGCGAGCGAAGACAGCGACGCACATTTCCGGCTTGCAAACGTTGATCCATTTCCAGCGCTCCGCGGCGGGCACAGGGGGTGCAGGTGCAGCAGCAGGTTTGGCCCGCTTGGCGGAGGAGCCCTCGCCGCCCGTCGATTTCCGCTTTTTGGGTGGGGGTGCGGCCGACGTTGACAGCGATGGAGGCGGAGCGTTAGCGGGCTGCAAAGAAAGCGGTGCTGGCGTGTAGGATACAATTTCCACAGACGGTGAGCGGACCCGTTTGGCGGAGGACATCGTGGCGAGAAGGAAAAGATGGAAATTCAAATAGAACCCGGGTAACCGTGTTTCTTCCCTCGTGATCCTGATACTGCCTAGACTCTTCGCGACTGTGAGCACTAAATAGCTTGAATTGTTCTTTCCCAAGGTAAATAGAATGTCCTCCGTCGTACGGGCATGTAACAAGCACTACAAGTGTCCGTGATAGGTGGCTCTGATCAGTAGAATAAACAAAGAATTCCATCCGTCGCGTAGCAGGACGTTCTATTTACATCCTCCCAAGATTCACGGCCTTCGCCATCTCTTTATAAGGCGTATGTGGGAAAGCATCGTGATTTAGCTTAGCCTCAGTAACGTCGCGTTCGACCACAACAAGGACCCATGTTTATCCTGTCAGAGGTTAGATCCCAATTTCCCTCTTTGAGATCAATTTGTCAGGATTTTTGCCGGCGCTCCGCGCGCCTGCATTGTCAGGATTTTCGATCCTACATCGCCAAAATCGGGCTTACCTGGGGTTTTGAGTCAAATTTTCCGCCCGGCAGAGCTGCCGAGATTGGTCACGTGGCGTTTTTGTTCCAAATTTGGCGCGTCGGGCCCCGCTGGGCCCGTAATTGTCAGGATTTTTATCTGACCTACCTCAACAATGGTCGAAAATGTCAGGATTTTGATTCTAGCTCACGCAAAATTCTGAAAAAAATGTCAGGATTTTGTATCCAACCTCTTATAGGGATAAACATGGGTCCTCCACAACATCGACGTTGACCTTGACTGGAGTCAGAATAGGCACCTCGTATCCGAACGGCAAAGCCCCCGCAGGCCTATCGAGAATTTGCCATTCAAGGCCTGCTTCCTCGTCGTGGGGTATGACTTTGACGACTTTGGGCGTCTTGAGGGCGCTCCACGCGCGAATGAAGTCCTGTGCATCAATATCAGTCAGAGAACCAAACGTTGGAAGCAACTGACCATTCGCACGCCCATAATGTAAGCGACGGACAGAGGCACTGTCAAGACAATATGAGAGTAATTTCATTGAAGACAGGCGAAACAAAGCGCACTCAGCGTGAGGACTAAATTCCAACCGGCCGTGTTCTGTTGGGACGAGGTAGCGGCACAACTTATTACCATGCTGTTCGACGCTCAGTATTACTCTGGACACTCAATACCCAGTAGAGTAGGCGAACCTAAGACCCAGGATTGCCGAAACGACGGAGATCGAGTTTCTTCGTATAAAGTCTTTCCAGGATACTCTGTCGCGTTCAACAGCATTCTCGTCGAGGTACTTCCCGGTGGCATGGAAATGATGATACGTGATGTAGGCATTCCAGCCTACAACGATTGTTAGCTGTCAGTCTGGAAGCGGTTTGGGGGGCAATAGTAGAATGTACCTGAGAAGCCCACACTTGCCATACCAATCAAGACGGAGAACAGGAAGCTAATTGTGGCACTGTGGTTCGGACAGAGTCAGATAGACTGAGAGGGTACTTAGTATTCATGAACGACACTCACGGCTCCATCCCTGCCACCTCTTCCGAGGGCATGATATGACAAAACATATCCGTAGGGTCTCGCACCGCAAGTTCGAGATGTGAGAACCCGATCTGATGTAGATTCGTATCCCAATTGCAAGCGGAAGAGAAAAGAGGACACACATGTACAATCCAGACAAAAGTAGCGGTGAAGACAAGAACGGGGAACATGACGATCTGTTGCATGAGACCAGTCAAGGTGTCTCCACCCCATCGAGAGGAAAAGACGAACACAAGTGAGTGTAGGAGTACTAATGTCTGGCTTGTCGCCCCGAACGGCAACATTGACAAGCTTGACAAAGAGCTATTGTTAACCGTGAGCCAAACAGATTGTTTGAGATAAAAAATACACGAATGGGGCTGACCTCAAGAATCAGTCCCAAACCCGTAGCCGCCACACTGTCCGCCACATCAGGTCACGTTTGAGTCTATCTGAAAGACACACGAAGGACCCACAGAATGTTCGAAGCATAGATGAAAGATGCCTGCATCACACAGAACGACGCGCTCGGTTGCGGTCCCCGTTGCCTTCCCAGCAGGATGATGTATGCGACCGTCCAGATAACTGCGCTCCCAACGAAGGAGTACCAGGGTAGTGACCGAGAAACTTTTCGGGCTACGATGGCAGAAAGAAAGACTAATAGAAGAAGCGAGAAGGAGAGAACCTGGGCGACGTCGAAAACAATAATGAGAATGGAGTGCCACGATGTTGAGCTAGCATCGTTGACCTGCGCTGCGAGGTATGCATAGAGAGTCAGATGTCGTGACGCAGTTCAAGAATCATCTTACCTGACGAAGCCATGGGTGTAGAAGTTAGACAGAAGAATGCGGGGACTAGACCCTATAGTAGTCCCGTCGCGACAAACCTTCATATACTTTCCTCTGGAAGATGGGATGGGAGAAGATAGCTATAAGAGGCTTTGTGACTGGAAGTATATCGCACTTCCCGAGTTGCTACGCTTCCCCTGATCAACAACGGCCACCGCCAAATCAGTCGAGTTCGGCGCGTATCATGCTCTGACTCTCCTCCGCGATATCTCAGTTAGATCGATGTGATCGGCAAAAGAGCAAGCCCCTGGACAGGGCCCAGGGGAAAGAGAAGACTGCACGCTGTGACAAGCGTCTCCCAGGAGTCCCACTGGTGGTGTCGATGCACATCGTCCTATTGACCCGCATGGTGATGTACTTGCTGTCCTTATAGGACGGCGCGTCACCATGCAAAGAACGCCATGTCTACAACGTCGTCGACCTGTATTCGAGTACAATACCGACTGCATTGCGGGGACGCAACCAGGCGTTATGCTCTTCTTTGAAGCGTCAATTGGTGTGTCCCGAACAGCGGAGAGAGACACGAACATGGTTACAGATTGATCAAGATATCAAGTCTTGCACAGACACAAATTCTTGAGACAGGAAGAACTCTGGACTTCGAACTCTACCATCGATGAACGTGACAAGTCTGCGAGGCTGGTCCCACCTTGATGAGACGCATGTTTGTCCATCAGTGCGTTGCAGTGTGGACATAAGAGCAAAACAGATGAGACGCGCTTATTGATCGGCGTGCCGCGAAAGATATGGACTTGCTGTGACAAGGCATTGGGCCAACGAGAGTGAAAGGGCGAAGACACGCAAATATCGGAGCCAGTTGAGTGTTGAAGCGCGAGTAAGTTCTCGAGGAAGTTTCGTGAGTAGGACGAGCCAAGCACGCCTTGGTCGTGGCCAAGAGCGAAGGTGTGATCGGAAAGATCGGAACAACTTAAGAGTGCAGTCTCAATTGCGCTGATCACCTTGAAATAGCAACACAGTCAATTCTATTTGTTTGTCGTTACGCGAGCCAGAAGCCTTGAAACTTATTACTCGACTCTCGAGTCGACTGTGGCGTCACGGTCGGGCGGGCCGCGGCTCGGGCCCGGTGACCAATTCGCTGTATTTACTACTAGTCAGCGACAAAAAGCTTTTTGAGGACCACACAGTTCCGATACGGGGAATCGAACCCCGAGCTGCCGCGCTCAGTCCCTTCTGCTGAAATGAAAGGCGGCAATGTTAGCCGTTACACCATATCGGATTCCTAATTGATTAGCTGGTAAATGTATGAGAGCGAGTCTGTGGGTTTACTGTCTTGCTCACATTCTTTGGCTCCAGCCTGAGAGCCTCTAACAGGCGTAAAGCCGTCCGAAAGGTGGCGGGTAGTAAGCCTTGCGGTGTTAATGAACGGTCGCGCACAAGTTCCTATGGAGAGGTGGTCGGTCAGTCATAGGGCCTGGCGAGTACGAAAAGGGAACTTACCCGGAGACGTTTTCTTGATATAGTTCATCTGTGTTTCAAAGGCGACCGCCTTCTTGAGCATTGGTTTCGTTTATTCGACCAATGTCGTTGTCGTATTAGAATCAGAGACTCGCAAAGTCTTGATAGTACGTTGAGGTTTCGACGCAGCATTCGTGGCAGCAAAGTCTTCGAAGACATGAGGTAGTCACAAGTTGAAATGCTTTCGAGATGCATGAAACAGACGACAGACAGCTCAAGGACGAAGCACGCACCAATAAAGAGTCAACGTAAGCATGTAAACTGCTCAGGACGAAAGTTAAGTATGAGGGGGTAGTGGTGCTAAAGTTTCGACGGCCGACGTTATGATGGCGCTGTCAAGGATGGTTCACTACATGGCTACAGTCGATGTCTTCTATATCTTGTGAGTAGGAGCCTCCCAAATGACATCGTGTCAGACATAGCTCCTTCCCGCTCGACAAAATGGAAGAGAGGGGTACTCGTGCAATCCGCTCGATGGACAATAATTTCGACCTTGCTGCTGTTGAAGTTGAGTGAGGTAAGACCTACATGCATTCGAGGGTACATAGCTCTGTCAGCAAACCAGGTTGGGCACTTCCGGCTCAAAGGGAACGAAAGCTTGAGAGTTGAAACGAGTACTGATCAACAATATGATCGCCTGAGTCCACAGCTTTTCCCCCACGAGCTGTGCAATCTTAGACACTAGGGAGAGGAGACCCTGTTCGGAGATGTGGCGCAGCGACGATCGATCAGGGTTGTACGCAATAGTCGTCTTCATGCCCAAGTCCGTTGACTATCTATTATATGAGAAACCAAAGTGATACTACTATGAACCGCGCTAAAGAAGTTTGGGCCAACCAGCGTCGCGGACTTTCTTGACGATGCGCTTGACTTCTTGGCAGCGAGCACGAGTGGTGACAAGAAGAGTGTCGGGCATGTCAACGATGACCAGATCGTCAACACCCAGGCACGAAATGAGTCGTCCAGAACCTGGCACAACGATACCTCCGTAAACTTGCTCGGTAAGAACTGCAGACGAGTTAGCGCGACCGGGTAGCTGAAACGACCGAGTACATACCAAGGTTGCTATCGCCCAGAATGCGGGGTTGATTCTGTTCGGCAGGCAAGAGATCTGAGAGCGAAGAGAAGTCACCGACATCGTCCCAACCAAACGTGGCCGGAACGACGGCAACCTTCTTGTCTGCAGCTGCAGGCTCAGCCACCGCATTATCAATGGGGATCTTCTCAAGTTTAGGCCAGACCTCAGCCAAGACCCTATCGCGCTCTTGCACATTGTCCCAGGCTTTGCCAATCTTGACTAGCCCGGCAGCCATCTCCGGCTTGTATTGCTTCAGCAGGTCCAAGAGGACTGAAGCCTTGGTAACAAACATCCCCGCGTTCCAGCGATACATTCCAGTGGCAATGTAACTGGCTGCTGTCCTTGCATCGGGCTTCTCCTTGAAGCTGTCTACTATGCGCGCATTGGGAGTCTCCGAATAGCCAAGCTTGTCACCAAGGCGGATATACCCAAAGCCAGTAGAGGGATGGGCGGGGGCGATACCGATGGTAACGAGAAACCCCTTCTTCGCTACATCAACCGCTTCCGCAACTGCGGCGAGAAACGCGTCGTCTCCAGATATCATATGGTCCGCAGCGAAGGAGCCGATGATGGCGTCGGGGTCGCGTTCAGCAAGGACGGCTGCAGCGAGGCCGATGGCAGCCATGGAGTCTTTGGGACCAGGTTCGCAGAAGATGTTACCTAAAGAAAGGTCTGGCAGCTGGTCGCATATGGTTTTTACGTGACTGGGTCCGGCGACAACTGTGGTGCGGGACGGAGAGGAGAGGGGAATGAGGCGATCCCATGTGGCTTGGATGAGGGATCGTCCCTTCAACGTGAGGTCGAGAAGGAATTTGGGGTGGTTCTCGCGCGAGAGAGGCCAGAGACGAGTGCCAGCGCCGCCAGCGGGAATGACCACGTAGAATCCAGGGATCTCCTTTGTCCTGTTAGTGGACAGGGTGAATGCAGACAAGAAGTTGTCGCCCAGAGGGGATGGGTTGTGATAGGCCGGCTGGGATGGGAACGCAGGGACGGTCACTGGGAATCCAGGCGAAAGGAAAGGGGATTTTGACCGCAATTGAGGGCTGGGAGGGGCAGCCGGTGTCATGAAGCCAGGAGTACGGGAACCGTGGCCGTAGAAATAGCCGCCGTTGTCACGAACTTGCTGTTCAAGGCTAGCGTTGGACAGTCTCAGTTCCGCCACTTCTTGCTTCAAGTCCTCAACATCTTGTTGCTATCAAACGTAAGGCTGATTGTGGGGAGAGAACAGGAAGTAAAGTTACATACCGATTTCTGCATAAGGGAGAGGATGCTATGGAACATCTCGCTCACAGAGGCATCCGCATCGACATCTTGAGCAATAGCACTCATTGTGGGCTAGAAGAAAGAGTGTTTCAACGAGCGGAATCAGCGGATGAATGTTAGTTTTAAACGGTTGGCAGCCACGTGCGCCACCGGCGGCAATGTGCCATCATGATCTGATCGATCAGCTTAACTGATTCAAGTTACTTACCCTGTTACCATGTCCATTATAGCGCTATACAATCCAGTCTGCGGCGACAGCTCTGCAAAGGTGGGTCTTATACGACGCAACTCATCTTGTCCGCTAAGCAACGCGCAGTCATTCTTCCATGACCGCGTCTTGCCCCTGTTGGCGGAGAGCGGCAAGGTCGTTGACAAGGTTTTCGAAACAGAGAGGGCTGATCATGCCGGCGAGCTCTTGGTCAATCATCTGGAGTCCACTCCTGGCCAGATAACCCTTGTACTAGGATCTGGGGACGGTACTCTGCACGAAATCATCAATTTCCTGGCCTCGGCCGAACTGAAAGGAGTTCGAGCTGGTGGGCCACCCCTCGGCTTGGATCTGGTTCTCGTTCCTTGTGGAACTGCCAATGCGCTCTATTCGTCTCTGTTTCCTCCTCAGGAACCGCCCGAGGAGAATTACAAACTGAAAGGCGTCCAATCCTTCATCGCCAATTCCGGTACTATACCGCTTACAATTGCTATCACTACGCTGTCCTCTCCACCCGCCGAGAAGAAGAAACCGCAGAGTCCGTGCATTGTCTTTCGTCAATCAGCGTGCTCATGCTCGTCCCAGTTGCCATTTCCGCGGTCGTGACATCTACATGTCTCCATGCCTCGATCTTGCACGACTCGGAGGTCCTGCGCAAGGACCATCCAGGGCTCGAACGCTACAAGATGGCAGCGCAGCAGAACGCCAGCAAATGGTACAACGCTCACGTCAAACTGCTACCCACTGCCTCTGGACTAGTCCAGTTGTACGACCCGACTACCAAGTCCTTCGCTGAACACCCAGAGAGCGACGAAGAGCAGCCCATCGTCGACTTGTACGGACCATTCGCGTATTTTCTATCCACAGTCAACGTCGATCGCCTGGAACCGACGTTCCGAATCACGCCCCTCGCTAGGGTTCTGCCCACTGAAGGCGCGTCGTGCGATGTGGTTATCGTTCGACCGTTCGAGGGAGGAGTCAAGATAGATACCGAGGAGGAGCGTACTGCGTTTGTACCCAAGCTATGGGCAGTCATGACCGGTGCCTACCAGAATGGTACCCACACCGATTTGAGGTTCAAGAGCGATGGTACGGTTGCACCTGATGGAGAGGGAGACTTTGTCATCGAATACGTGCGCTGCGGTGGGTGGGAATGGATACCTGTAAGTGATGATTGCACAGGTAGATCTCGGACTGAACGGTCATCACATAGGATGACATCGATGAGAGTGCCCATCTCCTGTGCTCGGATGGGGCCATATACAAGATCCCACAGGGTGGTCGCGCGGTATGCTCGGCAGCCACACCCACAGGAGACGCTGGATTCAGAGTATATACCTGAGGATTTATCTTGATGAATGTAAATGTACACATAGGCCTTCTTAATCATAGTTCGAACTACTGTTCGCTTGAAGCGTGTGAACATGTTACCCAATTTGCACGTTTTCGCGTCCTGCTTCGCCAGCCTTCTCTACTCGACGCTCACGATCCGATATGTCTATGCAAATTTTTGGAGAACAGGTGCGTCTTCTGCATCGCCCTGGGACGCGACTGACATCCATGTCTAGGCGACGGAGGAAAAGGCAGAGAATGCGCGCCTCTCCTCGTTCGTGGGCGCCCTCGCGCTCGGTGATCTCGTCAAGTCCACGCTAGGGCCCAAGGGAATGAACAAGATCCTCCAGTCCGCATCCACTGGCGAAATCAACGTCACCAATGACGGCGCCACCATCCTCAAGGCCATCCAGCTGGACAACGCCGCGGCGAAGATCCTGGTCAACATCTCAAAGGTGCAAGACGATGAGGTCGGCGATGGCACGACGAGTGTCTGTGTTCCCGGAGTATGTCTATAGGTAGATAAACTGTAATACAGTACAGGATGTTTTAATACAGTGGCTAATGCGAGAACCGAACCCAGGCCCGCCGCAAACACGGGCGGAAACCACCCAGGCGCGGAGGGATGTGGTTCCCCCGCCAAACACCCAGGCGGGCGCCCTTCGCGGGGCGAGTCCACACCCACCCGCGCGTCGCCGGGGGTACCGCGCTATTGAGGAGGGAGCGCGGTTGAGGAAGGAGGAGGAGGGCAAAGGGGAGCGCGGGCGGGGAGGTCGAAGGGAATCGTGGGATGAGAGGGGAGGGCGGAGGGGTGCCCATGCGCGGAGGGAGGCGATTCCCCCGCCAAACACCCGGGCGGGCGCCCTTCGTGGGGCGAATCCACACACACCCGCGCCTCGCCGGGGGTGTTCCTGCCCACCCGCGTTGGTGAGGAGGGAGCGCGGTTGAGGAGGGAGGAGGAGGGAAAAGGGGAGCGCGGAGGGAGGCAGCACGGGCGAGGAGGGTGAGAGGGGATTGTGGGGATCGTGGGGTGAGAGGGGAGGGCGGAGGGTTGTCTGGGTGGATGGGTGGGAGGAGGGCAGAGGGTGTGAGGAGGGTGTGGGGGTGTGAGGGAGAGGGGGCGCTGGGGTAGAAGGGTACGTGAATTGGGGGGTTGTGCCCAGAGGCTGGAGCGAAGGTGCGCCGTGAGAGGGATGAGGGGAGTATGGCGGGACGTGTCCCTTGCGGGGTTCCCGCACCGTCAGTTCACAACGGTTTTACAAACCGTTCTCTTCGTGATCTGACCTGTATAACTGTCAGTGGATTGCTCGAAGCCAATCACAAGGGCACGTACCAGTTAGACGAGAGACAGGCTAAACACCTTTATGTCCTTGGGCTCTGTTAGCGGTCTGATATATGTACAGAGAAACAAATCACCTACGTGCTATCCTGACGGTCTGCCGGAATTTGCAACAACACCGCAACATGCGCGGCGCGGTGATCGTTAGTGCAGTAACGGTTCGTAATCAGTGTTCACCGGGAACCAGTTCATTCATCTGAGCACAAGGTAATCAGTCAATGAACCAAAGAAAAGACAAGAGCGCTGACCGTTGTAGGAAGTACACGTCATACAGAACGGATAAACCTGGCAAGAGTCAGTGAAACAGCAGGTGAACAGTGTCAGGACTTACGACTCGGACTGCTAACAGCACATTCGTACCGCAGCGCTCACCCGATGGGCACTGGCATGCAGTCCATGGCGAGCAGCAGCGCGCCCGCAGTTGATACAAGTATACTGAGGTATGGAACAAAAGGTATCTACGCCAAGTACAGACGACCTTGTAAGTAAGCACATATGTGGGACAAGAAAGCCCGTATGGTGAAAGGGTAAGTAGGTGCCACTGCGATAGGTATGCGAATAAACGTCGCCTCCTTGGTCCGTCACCAGGACAGAGAATCAAGTGCGCGCGGGACTCGAGTCGACCGCAAATGGACGCGCAAGTTTGGCAGGTAGCGACTGGTGACGAAAATATGACCCAACATGGATAATGGACGTGCCCAGATCTTGTCAATAGCGTTTGCAAAGACTACCTGAATAATTGTTAGCAAGAGCAACAAACTTTCAATTCATCTTTGACTGACCGGTACATGCTACCCTCCAATTGTTCTCGTACACCGTCTCTCGACAACGATGCGGGCACAGCTGGACCGCTGGCAACCGACAACTCATGCCTCAGTCATCCAGCAACGTCCGAGTCGAAACATTGCGCGCAGAGTACAGCGAGGATGGAACTAAAAATTCATCAGCATTGGATGGAGTAAGAGCAAACAAGAACTTACTCCGACTCAGTGCCCGATAGTGCTCGATGCGCCCTTTCTCTTACGCGCGTCGAGGTCATCTCAGTCGACCCGGAAGCGTCGTCGTTTAAGGAACTGGGCGCACCGTCATGGCGGCAGCCCGCCAAGATCTTATTAATGAGGAGTGTCACCTACCTTCAGCGTCAACAACGTCCAAGGTCATGTAGTCCCATACTCACCTCCATGACGGTTCTAGTGAAAGTTGAGCCGAGACTTTGGCATGCCCCGCGTATCTCACTCGAGTCGGCACACTGCGTGATGACGGCCATGCACCATCTCCGCGACTGTTGTCCACATCGTCCAGGCTCAGTAGCGCAGCAAGCTGACGATTGTCAGACTTGCGGGACTGACGAATTGTGAGATCCCTGGCACTCCCATGGCCCAGGCAAAGGTCGTACGTCCACAGTGCGGTTGATGGCAGCCAATGGACAATTACCTATATGTAGACGTTCGGCGGTCAGATCAGGACGAGAACCGCGGCGCGCTTACCTGGACATTGCCTTGGTTGCCTTGGAGGCTCGTTTCAGTCCCCCCGCTATGCTGTCCATAACAGTTGATAAGTAGTCAAAATGGGGCAAAAAAGCGAACCTACGGCAACGATGACAGTTGGTGGTATGGCACCGATACCACGGCGTCGCGTTCCGCTCCCTCGATTTCCAGGAACGATGGCTTGGGAAAGTATTGATTCCACCGCCGTCGGCGAGACGAACGGTACCGTCGGAGGTAAGGAGGCATGTGTGAAGACTGATACGGCGACACCTGATTAGAGGGTATGGACGTCCCAGCGTACGAGTCGGCTTTGCTGGTGGTGGCTCGGTTGTGAGCCAATTATTTCGCTGCACAAAAAAGGCCAGATGAGTCAAGCTTGAAGATGTGATGGATATATGAACATACCCAAACGACGACAGTTGGTGGTAAGCCGCCCGTACCACGGCGTCGCGTATGGCGTTCTCCGTCTCTGTGGAAGTCGGCTTGAGAGAATACTGGGTCCACCGCCGTCGGCGCGACGAACGGTACCATGTGAGGCGGGGCTCGGAAATCTTAATTTGCTTGCTGGGAGTGGACTGGTGTGGAGGCAAGCATGGCGGCATGTCGGAGGCGGAGAGGCTCCTGTGTAGTCGCCTACTAGTCCGCTCACATGCGGCAATTGTGTTCGGCCGTCAGTAGACTGTCACGACCGAGTTAGTTTATCAAGACAGGTCAAAGAGAAGCGCACCTGTGGACACTATATCCATCATCAAGCTCTCTCAAGAAGAGCAGGGAGCGCCCGATGAAGGCCAGGAAACATTCCGTGCTTTTCAAACAGTCAGGTCGGTCTTGCACCTGTGAGAAAAGTCAGCAATGAGCTGCTAATCAAACGGACAAGAGACTTACCAAGTAAATGAGGCTGAGAGAGAGATGAGAAGTGGTGGTGATGGAGGAAAGGGAAGGAAGGAGAGTGATGAATCAACAAGCAATCTCGCGTGACTTATATACAAATCGCGCCCTCCGGCCGCCCGAGAAAAACTAAACTCCCAGAAAAGGAAACAGGAGGCGTATCTTGTGTAAATGGCAGGCGACGAGAGGAAAAGAAAGAATGAAAGTTCAAGGTGAAGGAGCTTGACCCCCATATCCTCTCCCCGACTTCCGTGGCCCAAGTTATATTGCCCGGAAATTGTATTCGAGCTCCGAAGAGCCTATAGGCAAGCAATTACTAATGTCAGGGTGGGGAAGAACGGGCTCGTTTGGCGCCAGGAAGTTACGTTCGGGTAAATGCAAATATGCGCCACTTTACCGACGTTGCTACGTGATGCGAGCGCCCTGAGCCGTGAAACGGTCGAGCAAAAGCATACCAGACACGGACAACTGACTGATATGGTCAACATATATTCGAACCGAATGAAGAATGTCAAACTTACTGTGTACTCGCAAAGTGCTCATACGCACTCTTCATTGTCCATGCCCAAGTCCTCCGAGACCCAAAGCGCTGGAATTGTTTCGAATAAATGACCCTGCAGTGGTGTCGGTCAGAACCCTGACCGTCTGATGCGAATGGACGGCAACAAGGAGGAGCAAGAAATGAAGTCGCCGTTGACATGCAAATAGTCCAATGCATGCAATTTCGCGTATCTCGAGCGTTCAGCGCGGCTTGGCGCCGTCTTTCATTGGCTGTGACAGTTGATACATGTGTCATTGAGGCACAGAGCCGACAGAGAGAAGTGTAACGAACACACGGTTCACAAGACGGTCAGAAGGCATTGTAGGTCAAGCATGAAGCGGCGACGGTCCGAGTCGTTCAAAGAGGTCCAGCGCCCGGACTTGCAGCTCAAAGACGAGGAGTCATTTGAACGCCTCCAAGTCATTGTAAGTCAGCCAGATGTGCAGAAGGTCAGACATGGCGAGCAGCCAGGGGACGGAAGAGAAGAGTCACTGAGGTCGCCACCAGTTCGCTACCCCGCATCCCTGGGACCAGATAAGATCCAATCGCGTGTTATAGCCGGGGACAATCATGACGCATAGCTCAAGCATCGATGGTTCAGGGTCCAGAAGGCGAGCAGGCAGTCGCGCGTCCAAAAAACGCGTTCACAGCGTCTTTTCCGCGTCAATTTGTATCGGCATTCATATAACGTAGGCTAATCCATGAAGTCCAAATAGAAGCAAGTCTCCCAGAGTCCACCAAGGCTGGAAAACATGCTGGAGAGTTTGGGAGAGGTGCGCAAGCGTGCGGAGGTCGTAGCATGGGTCCAAGTGATGGCGATCACTTGACGTACACGGAATAGAACTCACACACTTACCACCATGTTTTGCGCCTGTTTCCGAGGCCATCGCACGTCTGGAGCGTTGACCCATATCAACTAGCGTGTTTCATGAACGGAGAAAATTACTCACTTCAATATTCAGAGCGCGTCCCGTATTACTCGGGAACTTCAGTTCCAGGGTCCACATATTCGATTGCAAAAGAAATTGGAGCAAACGAATCCACTGATGGAACGTTTTCTGCGGTTGTCGTTGCGGTGGATTCAGTTCATCCGTAAGACGAACATGCGCTACATCGGTAAGTCGGCGACTATATCCGTGTCTATGACTGTTTCCAACTATAGTATGGTATACCATTGTGATGTACAACACCCTTTTGGGACGTTACGAGCAACATACGGACGGGTAGTGCCCCAGAGGTGTTTTGTAAGGCCAAATAAGCCTTGTTCAGGGGGAGGTAAGCAATTTGTTGACTCTGCATTCGTGGCGTTGAGAAATGATAGATATCTCCATATTTCAAAGTTCTATCAAAATACAGGGCGCATGCTACGGCAAAACAGCCCGAGATACATGTCTCTACGGCGCTTTATCTTCTGAATGTGCTATTTTCCCGTCCGACCCCGAATTCGACGTCCTCGTCCCTACACGATCTGTCCACCCAAATCTTGCGCCGACTCCTCTTGTTCGTCTATCTCGGGTAAGACCGCCGTTCTGAGCATCGAATATCACGAAACTGGCCATACGAAGTTCGTTAGTGACGGAAACGAACGATCGCAAATTGAAGTAGTACATACCTTCCACGGACTTCATGCCCCTCGTCTGACGCCGGTTTCTACAGCGTAGCGAGACTGATCATGCAACGTTCCAGATGTTTGGCGTCTATGGGTGCACTCCGCGGAGCTCCTGTCCCACTGGGCCGCGAAGATCGCGAAATTGGTACCGAATGCGCCAATGGTCCTACCTCGTCGTCAAACGGCCCGTCGGGGGCGTCTCCGCGGTACACGATGGAGACGCTATCGTGTGGTCTAAAGGGATTGAAGTCCAGCTGCAGCAGGCATCGCAATTGTGGCGGCGGAGCCGCCTACGGGCCTGAGAGCTAAGGGTTGTCAGCCATCTGACTGTCGATTCCTGAAGACGGATATACCCGTCAAGTATCCGAAAGAAGTTCACGTCAGAATCAAGACGAGGTTCGGGGATAGCAGAGGTACGTACTTGTTCAAATGACAGTCTGCTCCAAATGGAATTGATTTGTCTCTCCGGAAGATTCGTTTTCAAGTCCGAATGTGGCAACTGTTCATGGCGTGGTCCTATTCTGATACGGGTCAGCGCGAGCATGAGGCTCTCTAGTCCGAAGTGGGTCACCGTGGGGAGGGAGTCTGGAACGTGAATTCAGTGCCCACGGTGTTGATTAGAAGGTGAATGACACCTTCATCGTTACAAAGCGTCCTTCACTGACTGGGCCCAGGTTTAGGCGGCAAGGCCGCGCGCAAATTTGACCGGGGATGGCGTGTAGCAAGCGAACGAACGACTCCATTGTTGGATCCTGGGCGGAAGGAGTCGTTTGCGACTGTCGTGTAAGTAAACGGCTCGGATCTCGAACGGCAGGACTGTAGAGGCGCCGGTGCCTGCCACATTATCAAAGGTGAGTATCCCGTCCGGATGTAACGGTCAGGACTCACCACATCGCTAGTCCATGCAAGGTAATTAGGATCGCGTCTGAGCAGCGCCGCAGGCGCCGTATTCTCACCGCCGCACCTCCCGCTCTTCAACGCGCCCCATAACGCATCGACCCTGACTGGTTTTCAGCGACGCTCAAACTGCTGGATGTCGGTGAGAAATGACCCCGAAAAAGGGACGGAAATCTCACTTTTTCTCCAGAAAATAAAGGCCCTGCGGCGAGCGATCTCACGCTTCTGGGTCAGACTCGGATGAGTGAACGTGCTGGTGTTTGCTGTGGCGAGGAGGTTGAGGAGGCGGCGGCGAAGCCGCCGACGTTGATGTGGTGTGGTGTCTAGGGCAGTGCGCCTTCAGTGTCAGCTCCGTTTCTAATGAGGGCCTACATACATACACTTACCTTTCGTTTAGTGCAGTGCATTTTGCGTCTTTCAACGCGAACCGTAACGACTCGACCCCGACTGTTTCCAACTGTCCTCGAGACTTGCAAACTGCGAAATCTGAGCTCAGAAGGACCTTCAGATGCATCGAAAGACTCACTACGCTCTAGGCCAAGCCCGAATGAAGGATGTGTCCGTGAGATGTTTTGGGAAGGAGGGTGTAGCAAAGGCGGCAATGCCGCCACGGGACTGCACCAAAGGTGTCGCTGTGCTACATGATTAGCGTCAGCGAGTAAGGGAGCTTGCCATTGCCGGCATGTTTGTGGAAGGTCAAAAGAAGAAAGCGGCAGAGAACTGGAAGCGGTAGGGTCACCTGCCGTGATGCAACACCACCCACACTTGTTTCATTACGTCTGAGTCCTGAGTTCTGAGACCCTGCCTGTTGTCCATTTCTTGAATTTCTCATGCTCGTGAACTTGAGTTGCTGTCCCATCCTCTCAGAGTTGTAGCAGTGTATCTTCGGCACTAAGTGATGTAATCTATGGCAAAAGTGAACCTGAGTATCTTTGCACTGGAGTGAATTCACTCTGGTGCCCAGAATAGCCAGGTTGTGGCGGGACAAGTCGGATTTGAAATATGTGCACGTGAAGGAACGCGCCCAAGCTCCCTGAGCGCTTTGTTGACTGTGTCACCCTGTGTGACACTCATTCACTCTCTCTTCCACCTACCACCACCATGCACGTAGTGTGTTGTCGTTCCCATGGCCAACGTTGATGAGCTCCACCCCCATTCCTCCTTCTCCTGTACAGCACTTCAGTCCAATCCCCAGACGTCGTGAGTGGCCGCCAATGCATTGGTAAGTTTTTGAGCTCGTGTTGGTGCCTACTAACGTCCAGAGCAGTGCTCCACCCACCGTTCCTCGACCCCCTCCCCCCACGTCACACCGGTATACCTTCTCCCTGCCCTCACCCATTATCCGTATCCCACACCCGTGCATCCCACCTCTGAGGCTGGCCACCTCTGAGCTGTGATGCAGGTGTGCGGGATACGCAACTGACTCGAGGAGTTGTTAGAGGGACGTCCGCGACAATCATTGACGCGACGCGTCTGTTCCCCATCATTCCGGTATCTTAAACTGATTGATTTCGGCGACACATACTGATGATTGCCAGGTACACGTCCGACGTGGCAGTAGGCCGAATCCAGGTTCGTCCCGTATGCCTTGTTGTCTGTCCATTGAAGGTAGACGCAGGGTAGAGGAGACGCCTTGTAATCGAAATTTATCCTGTGGGTCCAGTCTTTCGTCACCTTGTTCAGACTCCTCTGACGATGATGTTTTCTAGTCAGTACGCTCGCCTGTCCAAACTCGGCTGACGAGCAGTGACTGCTAGTGGCAAAGTTGAACTGTGACGCGTCTGTTCCTCTCATCATTCATTCCGGTATCTCAAATCCGTTTTCGGAGACTCGTATTGATGATCTACAGGCCACACAATAGGCTGAATCCAGGCTCGTCCCGTGAGTCTGCAAAGTAGGAGTCGGAGTTGCGTGAGAGGCGGGTACTCGTCATCTTACCACGTAAGTCCATTTCGACACCTTTACCATCCGTTTCTGACGAGTTTGTTCTGTAGACTATTGGTAAGCCGTCACTCGCTTGCCTGTGCGAACTCGACTAACATGAAACAGCTTACAGAGTTGGACATGTATCGCAGAAGTAAGTCTGCTTGCGTGCTTCTGAGACTCTCATTCTGACACGATCAAAGTCAGAAAATAGAATTTGAACTTGATCAACTCATCTGGCGCTGAGAGTTGTCGCAATGTATCTTCTGGTTTGGTCTTGGCCTCGAAAAGTCCAAAATGTGTCGTATTGTAAGTACACAATGCGGCTACCAGTAACAGGATCTAACCCTACTTACAGATTTTCGTGCTTGAGACTGACGTTTACAGCACCACGCTACACGCATGCTCCACCGGGGCCGAGAGAACGAAACCCTGTCCGTCGTGAGTCTCTAACCCTAACCCTAGGTGGTGCCCGAATTCCGGAAAATGGACGATTTTGGCGGGGCGCACCGCCAGAATCGAAACCGCAAACCCTGCACGCATGTGGGGGTGCGCGGGCGGATACGCGAAGAATCATGATCTGAGCGATCAGCTACCCCGTTACCATGTCCATTATAGCGCTATACAATCCAGTCTGCGGCGACAGCTCTGCAAAGGTAGGATCTTATACGACGCACATCATCTTGTCCGCTAAGCAATGCGCAGTCATTCTTCCATGACCGCATCTTGCCCCTGTTGGCGGAGAGCGGCAAGGTCGTTGACAAGGTTTTCGAAACGGAGAGGGCTGATCATGCCGGCGAACTCTTGGTCAATCATCTGGAGTCTACTCCAGGCCAGATAACCCTTGTACTAGGATCTGGGGACGGTACTCTCCACGAGATCATCAATTTCCTGGCCTCGGCCGAACTGAAAGGACTTCGAGCTGGTGGGCCACCCCTCGGCTTGGATCTTGTTCTCGTTCCTTGTGGAACTGCCAATGCGCTGTATTCGTCTCTGTTTCCTCCTCAGGAACCGCCCGAGGAGGATTACAAACTGAAAGGCGTCCAATCCTTCATCGCCAATTCCGGCACTATACCGCTTACAATTGCTATCACTACGCTGTCCTCTCCACCTGCTGAGAAGAAGAAACCCCAGAGTCCGTGTATTGTCTCTCGGCAATCAGCATGCTCATGCTCGTCACAGTTGCTATTTCCGCGGTCGTGACATCGACGTGTCTTCATGCCTCGATCTTGCACGACTCGGAGGTCCTGCGCAAGGACCATCCAGGGCTCGAACGCTACAAGATGGCAGCGCAGCAGAACGCCAGCAAATGGTACAACGCCCACGTCAAACTGCTACCCACTGCCTCTGGACTAGTCCAGCTGTACGACCCGACTACCAAGTCCTTCGCTGAACACCCAGAGAGCGACGAAGAGCAGCCCATTGTCGACCTGTACGGACCATTCGCGTATTTCCTATCCACAGTCAACGTCGATCGCCTGGAACCGACGTTCCGAATTACGCCCCTCGCTAGGGTTCTGCCCACTGAAGGCGCGTCATGCGATGTGGTTATTGTTCGACCGTTCGAGGGAGGAGTCAAGATAGATACCGAGGAGGAGCGTACTGCGTTTGTGCCCAAGCTATGGGCAGTGATGACCGGTGCCTACCAGAATGGTGCCCACACAGATTTGAGGTTCAAGAGCGATGGTACCGTTGCACCTGATGGAGAGGGAGACTTTGTTGTCGAATACGTGCGCTGCGGTGGATGGGAATGGATACCTGTAAGTGACGATTGCACAGGTAGATCTCGGACTGAACGGCCATCACATAGGATGACATCGATGAGAGCGCCCATCTCCTGTGCTCGGATGGGGCCATATACAACATCCCACAGGGTGGTCGCGCGGTATGCTCGGCAGCTACACCCACAGGAGACGCTGGATTCAGAGTATATACCTGAGGATTTATCGTAATGAATGTGAATGTACACACAGGCCTTTTCCTGGCTTAATCACAGTTCATGCTACAGCACTTGAAGCGTGTGAACATGTTACCCAATTCGCAAGTTTTCGCGTCCTGCTTCGCTAGCCTTCTCTACTTGACGCTCACGATCCGATATGTCTATGCAAATTTTTGGAGAACAGGTGCGTCTTCTGCATCGCCCTGGGACGCGACTGACGTCCATGTCTAGGCGACGGAGGAAAAGGCAGAGAATGCGCGCCTCTCCTCGTTCGTTGGCGCCCTCGCGCTCGGTGATCTCGTCAAGTCCACGCTAGGGCCCAAGGGAATGAACAAGATCCTCCAGTCCGCATCCACCGGCGAAATCAACGTCACCAACGATGGCGCCACCATCCTCAAGGCCATCCAGCTGGACAACGCCGCGGCGAAGATCCTGGTCAACATCTCAAAGGTGCAAGACGATGAGGTCGGCGATGGCACCACGAGTGTCTGTGTTCTGTCGGCGGAGCTGCTGAGGGAGGCGGAGAAGCTCATCGCGCAGAAAATACATCCCCAAACCATCGTTGAGGGCTACCGCATTGCCAGTGTCGCTGCTTTGAAAGCATTGGAAGATGCTGCAGTTGACAACTTGTGCGTTACGCTCGTACCTGTTTGCCGGAATCCTCGATTGACCCTCTTAAAGCTCTGACCCCAACGTATTCCGCCGAGATCTATTCAACATCGCCCGCACAACCCTCTCTTCCAAAGTTCTGTCGCAAGACAAGGATTACTTCGCAAACCTTGCCGTCGATGCTGTTCTCCGGTTGAAGGTCCACATCTCCCACAACTCTCAAGACCATTCCGTCTGATTCCTTCACGTAGGGCTCAACCGACTTGGAACACATTCAAATCATCAAAAAAGTTGGCGGAAAGCTGACCGACTCTTACCTCGATGAAGGTCCGTTTTTCCTCGAGGACTACATATGGCTTCCTGGCACTCAAAGGCGCTCCAGGTTTCATTTTGGATAAATCGATTGCAGTCAACTCACCGAAGCGATTGGAGAACGCGAAGATTCTTATTGCCAACACTTGTGAGGGCTCCGCGACTTGCCAGCCGGACACTACTCATAGAATTCTTAGCCATGGACACTGACAAAATCAAGATCTTCGGCGCACGAGTAAAGGTGGATGGCACCGGTAAACTCGCAGAACTCGAACGGGCGGAAAAGGTGCGAACAAGCCTTCGGAGACGCGATCAGTGATGTTGACAATCTTGCAGGAGAAAATGAAGGCCAAAGTGGACGCTATTGCCGCGCACGGTATCAACTGCTTCGTCAACCGACAGCTGATCTACAACTACCCGGAATCACTCCTAGCAGAGCGAGGCATTATGGTCATCGAGCATGCCGACTTTGAGGGTGTCGAGCGGCTGTCATTAGTCACTGGAGGAGAGATCACCAGTACGTTTGAGCGACCAGATCTCGTCAGTCTTGGACAGTGTGATCTCATTGAGGAGGTTATGATTGGCGAAGACAAGGTGCGACAATCGGTGCTCGAATCCCACTGTAATGCTGACTCCACATTCTTAGCTCATCAAGTTCTCGGGTGTGGCGGCTGGTGAGGCATGCACGGTTGTTCTACGCGGTTCAACAAACCAGATGGTCGACGAAGCCGATCGGTCATTACATGATGCGCTCTCTGTGCTCTCACAAACAGTGAAGGAGACACGGACTGTTCTCGGTGGTGGATGCTCTGAGATGCTGATGAGCTGTGCTGTCGAAGAGGCGGCCAGGACGGTCAAGGGCAAGAAGGCCATCGCGGTGGAAGCGTTCGGTCGTGCCCTACGCCAAATCCCTACCATCCTTGCGGACAACGCAGGATTTGACTCGTCAGATCTGGTTGCTCGGTTACGTGCGGCGCACTATGAGGGCCAGTCTGAATCTGGATTAGGTTTGTGTGCAGTCGCTATCGGCATCTTCCCACAACTGATTCGTGCATTGTAGACATGGACCAAGGCACCATTGGATCTATGAAGACACTAGGAATCACGGAGAGCTACAAGTTGAAGCGACAGGTGGTGCTGAGTGCGAGCGAGGCAGCAGAGATGATCATAAGGGTAGACGACATCCTTCGGGCGGCTCCCCGCAAGAGAGAGGCAGTTTAAATGTACTTACAGTAAAATACGGTGTGCTAATCTCAAATATTCTTACTTGGATAAGATATTCTTGGACACTGATCATACCCACGTCCAACGTGTCCGAGCGTCCGAATACGGCATCGCTGCGCTTATAATTCTGTAACAAACCCTCATCTCCCTCCGACGACCTTTGCGTCTTTCCGACCAATGTCATTTCGTGCCCGACGGCCAGCGTCGCCGCCGCCGCCAGGAGTGCCGCATGCCCCTCAACGCTTCCCGCATTCCCGGCAGGACCACTTGGATGCGGATGCTAGACGAGAGGCAGCGAGCAAGGGCTTCTATCCCGGCAAGTCGAAAGCGCATCCTTCCGGCGGCCTCAACTTGACTGGCGGCGAGTTCAAGCTGCTCATCATCGTCAGCCTGGTGGCGTCTGCAGTGCGCTTGTACCGCCTCTCCAAGCCCAACAGCGTAGTGTGCGTCTCCGCGCTGCCAATCCCTCACCACTTCAATTGAACGCGTATATCCACAGATTCGACGAGGTGCACTTTGGGAAATTCGCCAGCAGATACATCAAAACGCAGTACTTTGTCGACGTGCACCCGCCGTTGGCCAAGTTGCTCATCACGCTCGCTGCCTTCGTCTTTGGTTATGACGGCCATTTCGACTTCAAGGATATCGGAAAGTGCGTCGCGTCTCTCTGCCTGCCTTCTTAGCTACTTATGCCGAGCCGCAGAGTATACGACAATGTCCCGTACGTTGCAATGCGTATGGTCCCCGCGATCCTAGGCGTCGCCACCGTTCCAATCTCTTACCTCACACTGCGCGCGCTTGACTGTCGCGCGACGACCGCACTCCTTGCCTCTCTCTTCATCACATTCGAAAACGGCATGATCACCCAGTCCCGCCATATCCTTCTCGACTCCCCGCTCATTTTCTTCACCGCACTCTCCGTATTCTTCTGGGTCGGCTTTTGTAACGAGGACAAGCACGAACCATTCACCGATTCGTGGTGGGGCTGGCTTACGCTCTCCGGTCTCTCCCTCGGCGCTGTCGTAAGCTCCAAATGGGTCGGCCTCTTCACCATTGCTACAGTTGGCGTCAGCACGCTGCATCAACTCTGGAATCTACTCGGAGATGTCCGTCTACCACCCCGGCTTTTTGTCAAGCACTTCATGGCACGGGCGTTGTGCCTTATAGCGATTCCGGTCCTGTTCTACATGACTATGTTCCAGATTCACTTCATGATTCTCGGAAGCTCGGGAGAAGGCGACGGCTTTATGAGCTCTGAATTCCAGCACACTTTGGGCGGCCGTGGCATGGCAGACACATACGCTGATGTAGCTATTGGCTCTCAGATCACTTTACGACACGTCAACACGCAAGGAGGATATCTCCATTCGCATCCTCACAGCTTTCCTACCGGAAGTAAACGTACGTGTTCTCGTTCGCTCCAAGTCCTGGTCGACCGCTGATATCTCTCATTCAGAACAGCAAGTTACGCTCTATCCTCATCGCGATTCCAATAACGACTGGCGCGTAACGAACGCGACTGCCTGGGTGGGAGAGCCCGATTGGCAAAATGAGCCTCTTTACTATCTGTACCACGGTACCAAGATCAGACTCCGCCACATCACCACGGACAAGGCTCTCCACTCCCACGACGTTCGCCCTCCCGTGTCCGATGTCGAATTTCAGAATGAAGTCTCGGCCTACGGAATGTCGAATTTCGAGGGCGATGTCAATGATGATTGGATCATAGAGATCGAGAAAGGCGACAGGCGCGACAAGGAATCCAGCAAACGCTTGCGTACCCTCAGAACGACTTTCCGACTCAGGCATGTCCTCACTGGTTGTTATCTCTTCTCCCACAAGGTCAAATTGCCGGAGTGGGGCTTCGAGCAGCAAGAGGTGACATGTAACAAGAACGCTGTGCGGGCAAATTCGTTGTGGTATGTGGAAACTGCGATGCACCCTGCGAGTAAGCTGCTCCTGGTCGTCATCGTCACTCGCAAATTGAATGATTTGTGTAGTGGCAGCCGACGCACCCAAAGTTAATTACCGACTACCTGGGTTCCTTGCCAAGTTTCTCGAGCTACAGAAAGTGATGTGGGAGACCAACGCCGGCCTAACTGATCGCCACACCTACGATTCCCGCCCCGAGTCGTGGCCTGTCCTCCGTCGAGGTATCGTGAGTCTATCTTCCGATTTGTGAAAACTCTAGTAGTGCTCATCATTCTCCTAGAACTTCTGGGTGAAAGACCACCGCCAGATTTACTTGATCGGTAATCCCATCGTCTGGTGGTTGAGCTCGTTGGCAGTATTCTCTTACATTGCCATCCGTGGCTTCCTGATACTGAGGGCCAAACGTGGATATCGCGATTTCGATAACAGTGAGTGTCACATCGTATGGTGTAGCAAGCGTGTCTTGACATTCTTGTTCTCAGCGAAAGTTGTGAAGTACGACGGGTTATGCGGATTCCTTTTCATCGGGTGGTTCCTCCACTACTTCCCCTTCTTCATCATGGGACGCCAGCTCTTCCTGCACCATTACTTCCCGGCTCTATATTTCGCCATTCTGCTATCGTGCGGATTCTTTGATCTCGTCACGTCGACCTTGCGCCCCCGAGTGCGACTGCAGATAGCAGCAGTTCTCGCTATCATCGCTATATGGAACTTTGTGCAATTCAGTCCCCTCGCGTACGGGAGCCCCTGGACAAAGGCTGAGTGCAATAGCCACAAGTGGTTGAAAACCTGGGACTTTTCTTGCAATGACTTCTTGACTGATGTGAGTGCTCTGCCCTAACCAGGTGTGGCGCCATCGATGCTGATCCTACAAACAGTACGCGAAATACGATAATCTGGGCGCCACGACGACTAAACCTGCTATGCCGGTCGCTACTGTCGGAGGAGAGCCTGGTGGTCGCCCTGCCATGATAGTGGAGGACAACAAACCGCAAGAGGCAGCGCAGGAGCAGACTTCGGTGCTTGCTGGGATGCCGGAACCGGGTCGGGACATCTTCGCTGGGAAAGTCGTCAAAGACGCTCCTAGTCAGGCAGCGCCGCCTGCGCCGCCGCTTGTACCAGCAGATGAGGAGAAGGTTATCAGCGTCGTTGGACAACCTGCTGAGGTGAAGAAAGATGAAGCTGATACAGACGCTGCTCCCGTCGCCGCCGACCCACCTGCGCCTCCTGCACCCAAAGAGATGGCGCCCCCAAGGGTGGAAGACACAGAAGAAGAGCCGGTGAAGAAGCCGGCAGGACCGCTGGGCGAGGAGGACGCCGAGGCGGACAAAATTGCTAAGGAATTGTACGGCGAGGATACGGACTGAAAAAAGCATTATTCTACTCGTATTTATTATAGTCACGCTCAAGGGTGTATATCTGCTTGGGATTGGTAGTATAGGGCATACTAACTGTAATCATGAGAATCTCTCATGCCTAGCGTCTCTGAGTGTATTTGCCTGTCGGATTGGCGTTCCCCCGACACAAGCCATATGGAAGGACTCCCGATGCTCAAGCTCAAGCCCAAGAATGCAGAGCTCAGTCAACGTATGGTGCAAACGGAGTGGGTCATTTCGACACGGAAGATGGTACTGGCTCCTTCATAGGATGCTCCTCACGCGTCTGCTGTAGCAGATGGTCCACATTCTTTTCTTTCAATGCTGTCTGCGATACGGTTACCACTCCGCTAGTCTTATTGGAAAGAAAACGCACAGAGAGGCACTCCTTGTATGAGACCCACAACTTGCCGCATTTCGCCTCGAATTCCTCTGCCTTTTTCTGAGCATACGCATCGCGCTGATTAATATTGGAAGCTGGTTCAAGGTAGCCCTCGAACCAGGCGTCGAAGCATGAGTCGTAGGCGCGCATGAGGGGCGTGCAGCGCTCTGAGAGACCGTCGGCCATGTTGATGGAGGAGACGAAGGGTAAGGGTGCCGAAAGTGCGGAGCCTTTCATGCATTCTGTTCAAGCATGGATTCTCAGCCTGCCGAACACAAGAAGAGAGCTCACATCCGCAGCTCTCAGAAAAAGACGCGTAAAGACATTGCTAGACCATGATAACATGTCGCTGGAGGACTGGAAGGAAAGGATGAATGAGATCTAGTGAGACTCCATCCCTTTGAGTTGGTCGTTAGTCTAATTCCATTGCGTTGCTACATGTATGTGTCTACTCGGTCTGTCCAACAAAAGTGCCGGCCAAGACTTCCATCACGACTTTAGCGGTGGCCGTGTAGACCTCGTCGGGCGTAACAGTGCTGTCTATCTAACGTAAGAGTTAGTGAGCTGTCATCGAGGAGAGGAGGACGGAAGTACCTCTGCAACCTTCCCGAGCTTCCTGTAGTGGTGAATGACGGGCATCGTCTGGTCCTCGTAAGTTTCTATCTCAATTTTAGTGCAAGATGATGGAATGGGCACGACAAGTCGTACTGAACCGCTTCTTGATGCTCTCAAGGTTGTCATCTTCGCGTCCGCTCGTCTTTCCACGCTCGAGCAGCCTCTCCTGCATGACCTCTTCCGTCGTAGAAAAGAACAGAACCAGGCTCGGCTTGCACACCTGCCAAACGACCTCAGTCAAGCTCTAACGGCATCATTTTGTATACACACCTCCTCCTCGAACTTTTCCGCTTGGTCCATCTTGCGCGGGAAACCGTCGATCAAGAAACGGCCCTTCCCGTCCGCCCAGTCGTCGCCCGTCTTGCCCTTGATCGCCTCCAGCATGGCGTTCTGGAGCAGCTTGACGGTGACCTCCATGGGAACGATGGTCCCCTCGCGGATGTGGGTCCTGATCATCTCGCCGTACTGGGAGCCTTCCTTGTTCTGCTCCGCACGTAATAGGTCACCGGCTGGCTAGGGTGTGAGGATGACTACGGCGCAGAGCGGGGAACGTGCATACCGGAGAGGTGGACGAAGTCAAAGCTCTCGACGAGCCGGGCGCACTGGGTGCCCTTGCCAGCGCCGGGGCCTCCGAGCACGAAGAACACAGCGACCTTGTCGGCGTTGAAGACTGGGCCATTGGCGGCAGGTTCGGAGGATTTCTTGTGGACGTGCAGCGCGTCGCCGATCTTGTCGATGATAGCAGGCATGTTAGTTCTCGGGTTTCCTTATGGGAGAGACAAGCGGGTGGTCGGCGTGTCTAGGCTGCACAGAGATGGGGTACGTGGCCTGTCTGTGCTTGAGAACAAGATAGAAAACGGCAAAGGAGACGACAGAGAGGCCAACGAATGTCCACGGGTTGGGGGCCTTGTGGTGGCTTGACATGAGAACCCAAGTAGGCAATTGCCCAAGTTGTTGCTAAATACAAAATTATCCCCGAAACTGCACTCTGCCTCCTGCCATGTCGTGGATTCAGAAACGCTGCATCTCTTCGTCGCCGTACGGCCGGACACACGTCTGGAAGAAGCGCGCCACGCTCATCCCCAACCCGGTCGTTCCCAAATTCCCGCAGCGCGTAATTCTCTCCAACGGCGCCTCCTTCACCCACTTCACCACATCGCCCCGTTCCCTCCTGCGCCTGACCCGCGATACAACAAACAACCCCATGTGGAACACATACCTATGGGCAGACGACGGCGCCATGGAGGACGAGGCCAACACCACTGGTCGCCTGGGACGATTCAACAGACGGTTCGAGGGTGTCGGAGGCGTTGGCAAGGGCGGCGAGAAGAGTGTAGAGTGGATGTCTGGTGTCGAGGACAGCTCAGGCCAGCTGGTAGATCCAAACGCATACCTGAAGAAGAAGGGCGCCGTCAAGGGCAAGAAAAAGTAGTTGCGTCCTGCTGGTACGTGCACACTCTCCATCCACCTACAGTGTACTCTAACCTGCCACAGTGCCATACTCGTATTTCGCTATTTTATTCATCCAATAAAAGTATTAACACACCGTGCCGACTCTATCTTCAACTTTTCTCGATGACAAACAGCCGTCCACACTGTCTCACCTTAACCACCACCATGGCCTCCATTAACCGTGTGGCGCGTCTGTCTTTCCGCTCTTTCAGGCTCTTCTCCTCGAGCTCTGCCGCCCGCGCAGACCCATGGCCGCTTCCTCACACAGCCGAGCACATAGAGAACACAAAAACACCAGAAGACGTGCCCCGCCTTCCTCCCCTCCCCAGACCCAACGAATCTATCGACGTCATGCGCGCGCGCCTCGTCTATCAGTCGCGAAAGCGCGGTACTTTGGAGAGTGACCTGTTGCTCAGCACGTTCGCGAGGGACCATCTCGGCTCTATGACCGAAGCGGAGCTGCGAGAGTACGACAAGGTACTTCTAACACTGCAGACTCACGCATTGTCACCCTGATCTGCTTCCTTCGTAGATGCTCGACGAGCCGGATTGGGACATCTATTACTGGGCGACGGGCAAGCGTACACCCCCCGAACGGTGGACAAACTCTGTTATATTGGAGAAACTTGCGGTGCATGCGAAGAACGAGGGAAAGGTCGTCAGGAGCATGCCCGCGCTGTAGATCACTGTCTCGAGTAGCTTTTGCACCACGCTCACAACTTCAAACGTCGGAATGATATACAGGAATGCAACGTGTTAACGACGCATTCATATCCTGCGAGAGGACTCAGAGAGCCTTTTCATGATGAACAGACTGAGTAACTACAGAAAGACAGGTATAACATACAGCCAGACTCTACACCATTTGCAGGCACTCAGCGAGATTGTTCTGCATACACCTACACACCATACCAGTCAATTTTAGGTGAAAATGCGAGAGTTGTGTTGCTTTACCTTGATAGTTTTGTCGGCTCCCCCAGTAATCAACCTGGTTCCCGTCATATCGAACGTCGAACAGAAAACACCCGCCTCAGCCTCCAAAGAACCGGGCTGTGGCACATCCTCCATATTCTGGAAGGGCACACCTGTATCGTAGTCCCAAAGAGTGAGAGAACCGTTATCACCTTCAGTGAGATGCATAAGCACATGTGGAATCGTGACAGGATGTCGACGTACCGCCCGAGAAGAACACCCCCTCCGCATTGACCGCCAGCGTGTTAATGATCGCATTGTGGCCACTGAAGTTGAAGACAAAGCTCCCCTCCGGGCACTTCCACTTCTTGATATTGTTCCCGCCAGCGGACCCGGACGCGAAGGAATATTCGGTGGGATGAATGGCGAGCGATCGTATAGATTTCTTGTGGTGCGTGAGAGTGACGAGGGTCTTTCCGGCCGCGAGGTCCCATAGTCTATTGCGAACTTAGGAATTCGCGCGGTTCGAGGGAAACAAGAACTCACCTGACAGTCGAGTCCATACTACCAGTGATGACCTGTGGGTCTGAGTCCTGGCATTTCACGTCCGCGACGGTAGCCGTGTGCCCAGACAAGACATGTATCTGTGCTTTTGTTCGCATATCCCATACACGCGCAGAGGCGTCGCGGCCGGAAGTCACCAGGACGTCAAGCGTCGGATGCAGAGCCAAAGAGTACACGCCCGAAAGATGCCCATGGTAGTGGCGGATGACCTTGTTTGCTTCAAGGTCCCAACATTTGACCATCTACAAGCAGGTCTTCAGCGATAGGCAAGTTAGATAGAAGAAGGGGCGCACCTTATCCTCTCCGCACGAAAACAGGTACGGATGTCTTGAAGACACCGCAAGCCCGCGGACCGTAGAGATATGACCCGTAAGCGACAGCTTCAGCTCGCCCGACGCGAGGTCCCAGATTTTTATGACACGATCTCCGGCGCCTGTGGCGAACCACTGGTTGCCCGGCTCCACCGCCACACTGCGTACCCATCCCAAGTGACCCGAGATGACACGGACGAGCTTCCAAGGCGCATGGTATGTAGGCTTGACGGTCCTCGTCGTCTTGTGCAATGAGAGCGCTTGTGACAGCTTGGAGGAAGATGCAAAAGTCGACGGCTGGGAAATGGGTGTGTTGTCAATCTGGGATATCAGGCTTGATGTCTGCGCGGCGACTGATGAGGCTGTGACACGGGTTGGCTTAGTACTACGGATGCACAAGAGGATATGTGTACGCACGTCCGGCCGTTATCATTTTGCGGTCCTGCTTTGGTCTCGAGGGTCCCTGCTGTGAGACGAGTGCAGTTGGGAGCTCCTGGAAGTCGCGGAATTCATCGTATATCTTGACTGCAAGCTTTAGCCGAGCGCTAAAAGTAAGAGAAATGTAAGGAGGTAGGACGCTTTCACAGGGCACGAGATATACCTCTTCTCCTCGTCCTTGAGCCCGTCATCGGGACAGGTTGTGAATACATCGCGTGTACGCTTTCCGTGCCGCGTAAAGAGAGTCTCGAGCGGAGGGAGCGCAGCCGTGGTCATGGTTGAAGGCAAAGGGTCGATGCTTTGGTAATCAGCCTCCATCCTTGCCCTCCGCCGTCATGTCCCTCAAATTCTGGAAACCTGGAACGGCCGAACCAGGCAGCACTCTTGACAGAGCGACAGCGGCGGAAGGAAATGTCGTCTCGTCGTCGCCGTACACATCCATGTCGCTCAGCAGTCAACGGGAACGCCTTCCCATCTTCAAGCATCGTATGTTCAATGGACCCTACATAACACACGCTGCTCACCTTTGGATCAGGAGAAAAGCTACTCTATTGCATTGAGAAACACGGAGTGACAATTGTCGTAGGACAGACTGGATGCGGCAAAACTACTCGTCGGTAATTGTCTCTTTCCACACTCCTGCATTTCTGACGCGTCCTAGAGCTTCCGCAATATCTGTTCGAAGCTGGATGGGCCGCGGAGGGGAACCTGATTGCTTGCACACAGCCTCGCCGTGTCGCTGCTACCTCTGTTGCAGCTCGAGTCGCAACAGAAGTCGGGACCGTTCTTGGAGATGAAGTGCGCACCAGTCATGTATCACATTTCGTATCTGACAATCATGCAGGTCGGATATACCATACGTTTTGAGGACCTCAGCGACAAAGAGCGCACCAGGATCCTCTACATGACGGATGGTATGTTGTTTCGTGAGACGCTTGTCGATCCGCTGTTGACGCGTTACAGCGTCATCATGGTTCGTCCAGCTCGTTTTCAGTCACCGGACATCTCCCGATGATTACTTCAGATTGACGAGGCACACGAACGCAGCGTGTACACCGATCTACTACTCGGCCTTCTGAAAAAGTGAGTCTGCATTCGTGGGCATAATACTGCAAGGCAATGACCTTCTTGCCAGAATACGTCGGAAACGCCCAAGTCTGAGGATAATCGTCTCCTCGGCCACACTGGATGCTACGTATTTCCTGGATTACTTTACGGCCGGGAATTCATCCGACGAGGCTACCATTGTCAGTCTGGAAGGTCGAATGTATCCCGTGGATGTTGCGTATGCAGAGCAGCCGCAACCAGACTACGTTCGCGCCGCTGCTGAAGCCGCCTATAACATCAACCTCCAGGTAGGTTCTGTAGCTGCTCTGATTCTCTTCTAATTCTCGCAGCCTGTACCAGGCGATATCCTCATCTTCCTCACTGGACGAGAAGAAATCGAACAATGCTTAGATGTCATGTCGGATTTGCTCGTTTCGTGGGTGCTGCTCTTCAGATGTGTTCCATGTCTGATGTTGTTTTTCACTGAATAGCCTCCCTCGTTCCGCAAAGAAGCTCGTCGCCTTGGCGTTACATGCAGGTCTCACTACTGAGGAGCAGCTACGCGTCTTCGAGACTCCGGAACAAGGCTCACGTAAAGTCATCGTCTCTACAAACATAGCTGAGGTAGGCCTGTTATTCTCGTTCTGTTTCAAAAACCCATCTGACAGCCACTCAACAGGCCAGTGTCACCATTGAAGGCATCAAGTTCGTCATTGATTGCGGGTTCGTTAAGGTTCGTTGTTCTTGACAAAGTAGCATCGTTCTGCTCAAGATAACATATACAGATCCGAAGTTATAACCCTACCACCGGTCTTTCCACTTTAGCAACGGTGCCAACGTCAGTGGCATCGGCCACACAGCGTGCCGGACGGGCGGGACGTACTTCGCCAGGAATATGTTACCGGCTGTATCCCATGTCGGCCTTCGAGGCGCTCCCTAGGTCAATGCCCCCTGAAATCACGCGTACGGATATGACCACGCCGATTCTCCAGCTGAAGTCCCTGGGTATCGATGACCTGATGAAGTTCGAATGGGTAACGGCGCCGCCGGCGGAGTGCGTTCTGCGAGCCCTGGAAGGTCTGGTGGCTGCAGGTATGGTGGGCGAAGACGGCCGTCTGACGATCATCGGCGAACAGGTTGCTGAGTGTCCGGTGGAAGTCAATGTGGCTCGCATGGTGTGGCATCATTCCGAAACACAACCTCAACACACTGATCCTGCGATCTAGTTGTTTAAGTCGAAGGAATACGATTGCGGGGAGGAAATCCTCACGATAGCCGCGATGACTTCTGTGCAGGTGAGGAAATCCTACAAATGTAGCAGAATACTATCAGGTGGCTGACAACACTCAGGACGTCTTTGTCATTCCTGAAGGCGCTCCAGGTGCTCTAGCAGAGTTGGAGAGAAGGAAGTTCACTGCCGAGGAAGGGGTGTGTATCTCTATCTCTCGCAGTGAATGAATTTGACATAGCCGCCGAATTCATTAGGACCATCTCACTCTCTTGAATGGTATGTTGTTCAAGTTGCGCCCGGAAGGTGACCTTCGCATCGATTGAACTTTTTTACAGCTTACAATGCGTTTGTTCGTCACGGCAAATCCTCTGGGTGGTGCAAGTCGCATGCGTTATCATTCCGAGGGATGTCCCGAGCCGTCTCAATACGAGCACAACTCAAGAAGTACATGCAAAGATTCAATCTGCCTATGAAAAGTTGTGAAGGCGACGCGAAGAGGTTGAGACGCTGTCTCGTCAGTGGATATTGGCGTAACGGTGCTCGCTGGATGGCGGATGGAACCTACCGCTCGGTCAGAGGAGATACGGTCGGTCGCCTTCCTCTCCTACGAAAAGCCCCACTGAGCGTGCCCCGTCAGATTCTTCATACTCATCCCACATCTGTCCTCTTCACGAGAAAGCCCCGAAGCGGCTGGGTCGTGTTTCACGAAATGGAGGAAACGAAAAAGACACAGTAAGCTGCGTGCGTGCTGCATCACGGTTTTAGCCTGATCTCTTTGATAGAATTCGCATATTGACGGAGATAGAACCGGACTGGTGTGTCCATTTTCTCGTCTTGTATGATTTTCGAGCTCATGATGTGGTCCCAGGCTTGTTGAACATGGGTTGGAGTACCAGAACAAGCGCGGTGGCCCATCTTCTTGATGAGGCATTTACGTGGATCTACCACGTATCGCTTGTAGTAAGAGCTCGGCACTCAATGACAGGTCCGCCCATCTTGAAACGCTGACGAGCGGTAGAATATAATACACCGCCCCACAACAGCTCCACCTTCGCGGCAGCAAGTTGCACATCCAAACATTCGAAGCCGGTCTTGTGAGAGTATCTACTTACTGGACGGGCTTTGTTCATGAACGGAATCGGTCCTCCACGTACATAGTATCAATGCCAATCCCTTACATCTGTGATACGAACACCTGCCCTCGCATCCACGCCACTGGCATCCGATCCCGCGGTCCCCGACGATATCTACTACTCGGTGTTGGCCATGTTTCTAGACTTCTCTCAGTCGGTGATGCATAGTCGGTGCGATCCAGCAGGACGTTTCGCGAGTTTGACACTCTTAAGACAGTGGGTCGAGTTCGGGTTTCATACTAGTTAGCTTGATTGGCAGCCGCTCGTTGTTACGCCTTACAGTGCACTCGACTGCGTGTAGTGTGGGCACCGCATCGGTAGTGTCCTCCATCTACTTGTGCTAGCGCTGATGATAGACGTTGAACTCGAATCTAAATCTGAACTAGTCGTCGCGATAGTATGTATTTATAACTACGTAGACTTATGATACGAGGTGACAACGCATTCCACACTCGTTCATGTCGGCCGACAGGAGTCTTAGGCCGGTTCTTCAGTAGCCGGCCGCATACAACGGTTCGAAGCTTCAACTATTGCGTAGCTCTATAGCTAGACGTCTGCCAAACGCTTGCTTCATGAACACTTAGCGGAACATTGAACATTCGCCGACTTGATGAAATGATGCATCATCCGATCGTGATGGACATGTGGCCCTTTGTTTTCCCTCCGAAATCCCTGAAAGAAGAGGGCTGCCATGAACGACGTACCAGTGCTCTTCCCAGGTTTCTGCATCTAGCTATTGCGGTGCCTCCCCCGGACAGGCGTCAGTATATGATCTTGGCCCCGTCGCCTCACGCTCGCTGCTCGCGTCATGCTGGTGTTCTTCCCGCCACTCGTCCTCTATGTGTACTGGGCCCTTGCAGCGATAACTGGCATTCACTCGATACCCGACTCACCACCAAAGCCAGACGCACAAAGCAATCCTAATCCCACTGTTCCCGGCAACTCTTTCGATGGATGGCAAGAGTTGCCGAATGTCATTGACGCGACCGGCTATCCGAGATGGGTCGTTGAGGAGCGCCGAAGAAGAAACATAACAATGGTTTGCTACATAGCAGAAGTGGACGTTCGGCTTCTGATGTCCTTCATCTAGCCTCTTTATCAGACCACCGGCCTCAACTCCACGGAGGTCAAACGCGCTGTGATAGTCCTTCCTGGCAAGGTGGGTACACCCAATCTCCAGTCCCGCACATACTTAATGACACACACGACATAGCTTCGAGACTGCTGGTACTGTGTGTGCCTTGGCTGAGAGTACGTTTTCCAAAACTTACAAAAGCTTTCAATGCGCAGACTGGAACTCGATGAACAATGCACTCTATATCGCAGCGCAAGAGGATGCCGGCATAAAACGGTCCGAAGTGTCCATTATGGGCCCTTGTTTCTTCACCGAACAGGACCAGACCGCTGGAGCGGCCCAGGAGGGTGTTCTGCTCTTCGGCGATACGACTTGGGCGAGCGGACACTACAACACGCGACCCAGGGCTGTCAAGAGATATAGCGCTTACGATGTTATCGATGCTCTTGTGGCGTATTACATGGACCGCACACGGTTCCCCAACCTGAACGTAATGCATCTCAAACTTCTGACTTCCAACTCGGGGGCGCTGATTTGATCTCAATCGTCCAGACCGTGGTCGTAGGCGGCCATTCCCTAGGCGCGCAGATGGCTCAGCGTTATGCCGCCCTGCGGAAAGTTACAAAAAACGATGACAGGCTACATTTCTGGATTGGCACGTCATTCATCCTTCCTTGTTTGCTATGCATCTGACCTCGTTTAGCAAATCCTGGATCGTTATGTTGGCTGGTCAAGGGCCGGCCTGCTCCCAATAAGAAATGCCCGCATGTCGACCAGTACAAATACGGTCTCGGCGGCACTTTTCCTGGTTATGCTACCAGCGAGATCATGGCGCTTGGGCGCGCTGGTATCGTTTCTCGCTATATGTCTCGTTCATTGAATTACGCCTGGGGACTAGTAAGAAAAGCTCTTTCGATGCACTGGTGTTCTCATCTGAATATGTGGACTGACAGGACGATCTCGGGGACGGTGACACTCGCTGTCAAGCGATGGTATGGGACCGTGATCAGAACATTGTATCTTAATTAACGATGGTCTTTCTCAGACACAGGGCAGTAGCCACCTAGAGCGCGGCCAGAACTTCATCGCCATGCTGGGGGAGATGAAGGGAGGTATGCCAGTGAACACCACCGTGGACTGGATCCCTGGTGTCTCTCATTTTACCGAGGGTATGATGAACAGCGACGGAGGCATCGACAAGGTAATCGATCACCATTGATGGACATATCGAGCGCAAAACTCACCAATTTGTTCATAGCTGTTCCGCCTCAATTACAACGGGACTAGCACCTAATAGACATTATATCACTACACTAGAAAATCATGGACCGTAATCGCGGATCTGTTTGTTTGATGACACGGTATGTCCTCACGCCACAGTGGCGGACGAATAGATATGTTCATAACATGTCTGTGGCCCTTATCCACGCTACGTCCTACTCATGCGGCTTACCTACCGTCAAGTTGCTCAGTATGCTAAGGTAAACTGGCAACGACTGGGCGGATGGGAAAGATCCCTCTTGATTGACGAGCCCGCAAGATGGATCAAGTGGAAATGCTCGAGAGGTATGTATTGTGTCCGGTCTCGCTGGAGCTGCCGCTGAAATCATTCAGTGGTAGGTGTGCTGGCAAAAGGTGGTCGAGCATGTTTGCATTTGATGTAGTATATATGGCCTTCAGGTGACAGTATCTAGAAACCTCCACAGCACCTTATCCTTCCAGCCCTTGTCCTTCCAATCATTGACACAGTCTGGAAACTCCTCCATCACACCCTTCAGCGACATGTCATGGGCTAACAATGTCAAGAAATTTGGATGCGCGTCCAGCTCTGACTCGGAGAGCCTTGTCACCGTTGCGGATGCGAGCTCGACGTCGTCGTACATCGTACTTGCTAGACGAAGCAACGGAACAGCATCTTCGCGATAGCCCGCATGATGCCGTGATGGTCGAAGACTAGCGACGTGGTGGCAGCAGTCGCCATCCAGAAGAACGAACGTGTCTTCTGTTACGCGCGCGAACGCTGAGATGTGTCCCGGGCAATGCTGTAAGGAAATCTCAATGCAAGCAAGTAGGTGTACAAAGCGCACTCACTCCGGGGGTGTCGAGAATGTACAGACTGCCATCGCCAAAGTAGTCGATGGTAGGTATTCCTGCAACACTCAGCTGTGAGTCCTCGAAGGACAGAACAGTAATCTTCCTTCCACTATAAACGACTCAGATCATTGAAAGGCCATTGACGAGAGAAGTACGCAATGTCGCTCTCAATGAGGCCGGATGTCTCTAAAAGTGGGTACGGCCTGAGCTCAGTCCCTAGTCCGACCACCAGATCTGTAGACCCCGGAAAGGTGGACATGTCCCCTAGATAAAGTGCTGTGAGTATGATTCAGCTTACACTTTGACAATCCCGACCTATGCGATCTGCGTGGCGGTGACTTTACGGAGGAATCAACAAGAGACTGAGCAAAGCACCAGACACCGCTAACCTCCAGATGACCGCGTTGATACTGCTGAGATCCACGCCGCCCCTCGTCAGTTGCTCCGCCACGTCCTGGTCAACGCGCATCTGAAACGGACCGAGCTGTGCAGCCGCCCTCCACGCGTTGGCAACCCGCGGTGGGAGTCTGTCCTGATCCTTGCGTACACCGAGGTCGAACATCAGCTTCTGTCCGTTCGGATGTTCAATCATTGAGGAAGGCATATATCGGTCCTGTGAAGCTTGGGCTGACAATTGGACTCGGGTTGACGAAGAACAACGAGGCCGCCATCTCGACGAAGCCTGCGTCGATGGCCCTCACGGTGACAGATATGCCTGTTGGTGAGATTGGGAGTTCTAGCATTCTTGAATAATGTGGTGGTGGGAAGTGAAGATGTGTAAGTAATTGGAGAAGCCCAGAAGGAGTCTTGTCCCGGTATTATGCATGACACCGTAATTCTGAACCCGGATGATAATAAGTACAGATATTTATCGAAAGCATCGAAAGCTAAACAATCTACAACTACTATCACAGCAAATACATACCCCACCGCAAGATGATTCTACATAATGTTAGCTGTGATGACTACCTTCTCTTAGCCGTGTCTCGCGCACTGTTAGCCATATCTCGCTGAAAGGTTTCGAGATCCACTTTTCGTTGCTTGGGGGCGGGCACACTGCTATCGTCCCACTCCCGCTTCCGCTTCTCCGGGCGGGAGGTATGGGTGAGGTTGGCTATCAAGTCATCTTGTATATCCTCCGCAGGTACCACCCCAGCAATCTCGTTCACAGCGTCGATGTTCAGCACAGCGAAAGGCGTATCTTCCCCGTCCCCCAATTCCCCCGTCGCCTTTGGTATATTTGCGTACAGAGGCGCCACGACACGCAACAGGGAGAATTCGCCCAGGTCTGAGCGACGGTCAGGAAGATTTTTGAGCGCGTCGCGACTTGGTGGGGCCTTTCAGATACAAAATGTCAGGATTCGAAACGCGGAGGCAGCTCTACCGAGCACACAGACCTTGAACCCCCTTCCATTTCGCAATCTCTGTGCTGGTGGACCATTCGACTCAGTCTGGCGGTGGAGTTACAGATGACGGTCAGGTTGAATGAAGCGACTCACAGGTGGCTCTTCAAATATCGCGTCAGGCGTCAACTGCTTGATCATCTGTTGGAAGAGACTAGCCGGCATGTGTTCGTCGTCAAACTGGTCCATCCCGACTTGTATGGCGACCCATATCGTGGACCCACCAGTTAGCGACAAGGCGAAAAGCAATGTCGACGCCGATGCGCCGTTGTAAATACAGAAAACGGTAGTCTGATTTTGAGATATCCAGCCCGCTATTGCCGATGGTGTTTCCGCCACTGTGCACAGCTTGATCTGCGTGCCCGGAACGTAAGTGTAGACAGAGCGCGAGGGCGAGGCTCCTTTTTTCCGTCGCATAGTCATCAACTGTCCCTCACGACTGGCCCAAGGTGGCGAAGGTCCCAGGAAGGTGAACATGTCGCTTAATCGGCGCGGCGAAGACAGTGTGTGTGAAAGACTCAGTGCTATGATGGAAAGGGCAGAAAATGTTGATCTCCATCGCGAAAAGTGGGGATGCGAGTAGTTGTTCAGATCAGAGACGGATGTGCCTACTGCAACGAAGCGACGTGAGCACATAAGAAGCACCATTGGTTCATCCACAGTGATCTCCTGGAGTTTTTTGTCTAGGAAGCGCCCAAAGCCTTCGGTAACAATACGTATGCGCTCGACGGGCAGCACCAGACGACGATCTCCGTGAACGAGGCGGTTGACAATGGCGTCATGAATCGCCGCCGCGGTCTGGTATGCTACGATTCCGTTAGCCAGGTGTGAAAGACTCTGAGGGACATTGAACACACAAGCGTGATGCATAGTCAAATGCGTAAATCTCGAAAGTGTCATATCTATCTCCTCCTTCTCGTACACTTCCTCTTCGTCGTAAGTTGCTAGTCCACCAGTGAAGCTGCCTATATAGGCGTTGAGGCATCCATGCGGTTTCTGGAAATTTTGACGAAGAAGTTCGCTAATGACAACCGCTGTTAAACGATGTCTGAATCCCATCAGCTACTTTATATCAGAGTAGAGGCGACTCACCTTGATGGAAGCCATCGAGTCATGCGACGGACTAGACTTTTACCAGATGGGCTATCCAAGAGCTTCGGGGGGATTGTGCGCTCGATGTACTCTTTGTACCGTTTCGGGCGTTCCGTGAAGCCGCCTGTGTTCGAGCACCAATGAAATGCTTGCCATTCCGGGTCAGAGCAGAACACATCGCGACTGATATCAGTTCCAGAGACGACAAGCGACACGTTGAAATCTTTGACGTGCTTCATCCAAACACGCAGTATATCCCTCAGGATAGGGAAATGGATTTCTGCATCACTGTCAACTAAGCCTGCCTTCGCAACGTTGGCCTCATCCAGTACAATATACAGTGGCGATTTTGGAGTCCAAAGGGAGAAGATTTCTGTCAAGGTGTCGTGGATAGCGTCATCAATGAACCAGTCATCGGCAAACCAGTGCCCAACTCTCTCTCTACACTGTTCCAAGGTTTTGTCTAGGCCTGGATGAACCAGGAGTCCCTGTAGCTGATAGCACAGCCAAAGGCGATTTCTGCTGACGGTCTCATGAGCATCCGAAACTTCCAAGAACAGCTTCAGCTGCAAGAGACGCGCTAATAGAATCTCGCTGAATTGTCGGTTGACAATAGGAAGATCTATCTCCACCTGCTGAAGTGTCGGGATTCTGAGAGGCGCGCTATCAACTGTCGATGCGCCAGAGTCTTCGATAGCAACATTTACATCCGGCGCTCCCAGAAAACCTTCATCCGGGTAACACGTGAAGAAAAGACCCAAGTGTTGACATAGTCCTTCGTACAGCAGCTTGGTTTTGCCGGATGCGGACGAATTCATAAAGAAACTAGAACAGTATCAGTATAATCATGACAACTATGAGAGAAGACGAGACAGACGTGTGACCACGCGAGCGGAATATGGTGCGCAGGCGCGCTATGAGAAAATCATCCCGTTGAAAGCCGCCCAAGTCATAAAGGGTCATAAGGGGTCGACCTATATCCGATTTGGGCGCATTCGGGATAGCTAATGCTTCGATATGAGCTCGAATATCTTTGTCGGACGAAGGATTGGGGTTGGTCCATACACCTGAGCTGGGAAACAGATTGGAAGACAAAGTTTCGCTGAGCATGACTTTCAATGAGTCGAGAAGTTCAATGGTTTCGAAAGAACAGGATCGTTCACGCCAATGCTGTTTGATAGGTTTCTTTGTGAGAATAGCTGACAAGAACGCTCGTGAACACGGAATTGATTTTGCCAGCCAATACTCACATGTTCCGTGCAAATGGTGTAACTTCTTGCACTTATGGGCTTGTGTCAGAATCCAATGCAACAAGGGTTGTTGTGTCAGCGTCTCCCGACAAACGTCCACATCCTGGTCGAGATCGCCGCTGAGGCCTCGGAGAATCGAGAGGACTTGCGAAGCATTGGCGACGTCCACAACATTTCGAAATTTAGAGTAGATCGTAGGGTCTACTTCCATACCGACGGAGGACCGCTGTCAGTGGTGAAAGTCCGAGTATGGGGAAAGTTACAAGTTGGCACAACTCCAACATAGACAGTGCTCCGCAATTGGACAGTTTCGGCACCCGGCTTCAACACGTGATCGATCCCCCCCGCCCAGGCCACTGGCCAGTCGCGCCAAAGTCGCGCGACGTGCAAGCTTGAAGCTTGAAGCCTCGCTTACTGTTAGTCTGTCTTAGGCTAGTTCCGACGCTGTACAAGCTCACCGACCATCTCGTTTGCTAGCAACGCGAACTCAGCACATACTCATTTGAGTTACAAAGCACACTTGTGGAAACACGTCGTCGTCATTCAATTAAATAACTGCAAGTTACTGAGCCTTGAGGGGGCGTTGCCTTGCCTAAGTATCAGAAATCGACACTACACGCGTCAGCCTGACCTTACCGTCTCTAGCGCTCTGCAACGTGTAGAACGCGGAATACGCGAAGTCACGGTTGGACCGAGGTGGTGGGCGGGGGCGGGGCGGGGCGCCATAGACGGCAGCCGCGTGAGAAGTCAAGGAGGGCAGTACCGCGGCGTGGCAATATGTAGGGCTCGAATCGAGCGACAGCAGTTGGGGGTGATTGAGAGAAAGTATTTCACAGGTAGTAGCTCACTGACAGTCTGGTTTAGGAGACTATTGCTCCTCGTTGAACGACGCGTCGGATGTGACATATTATTATGACGGCTTGTCTCGTCCTCTACCGCTACCATCTAAAAATACGGTAGAGTATCTCGCGAAAGAGCTACCATCGAGTGCATTCATAAGTTAGAGTACAGCTACTTCTAATGCATGTAACCTTATTCACGGTAAAGCTAGAGTTGAACAAAGGTACGTCTACGGGGCCCGCCCCTGTTGTCTTCCGGAGGAGTGGTTTGTCGTCGTTTCGGGTTCGGTACGACAGAAGCTTCATCATGGTCGCGAGGGCTTGTTGCGTCCACGTCCATGGTCTCATCATCATCAGCGCTTGCCATGCCTTTGGCCCTGTTTTCCGCCTTCAATGCCGCATTTTGTTCTTGCTTCTGAATGTAATCCTCGCGATATCTCCTCAGTGCGTCCTTTTGTGGCTCGTGTTCGGCAATAATTCGCTCCAGACCATCACCAATCTTCAACGTCGCCAAAGGATGGCTGTCAGGATCCATCTTCCAGGCGTCCTCTTTCAGCTCAACCGTCGCTGGATAGCCACATACCACCCTGAGAAGATGATATTTACCAGTTCCGCCCGTCCCAGGGGAAGGAAGACCTGTCTTTAGACGGTCTAATGTCTTTTGGTGTGTGTTCAGACTGGCGCAAGTTTCGTCTCCATTGCGATCCTGCAGATATGTAAGCCTAAGGGGTGATGAACGGATGCGAGCACTCACTTTGAAATAATTGCATGGGGTGATGACTCTTATGGCGTGATCCAGAGTGGACGAGGGGAGTGACCCAGACATGTTGTGACAGAGTTTTGCTTGTACGGCGACCCATATGTACGTTGCCTTGGTTGAGGCAGGCTTTGTCACTTTGAGCAAAAAGAGGATATCGGGGCCCATTGCGTTCCCGGGGAATAAGAAAGCCGCAGGCCCATTCGGGAGAGAATGGTCCAGGAACGAGTGTGTGCCCCATGTCTTTTCGGTAGAGTCGTCAAGGGCCGAATATCCCAGTGGCCCCGGATACGCAGCATCGTCGCGGACACCGGGAAGATGGAGGCGAGCGAAGCGGTAGCGTCCTTCGAGTTCGATTGGGTCCTTGCCAAAACGCATGCGGGTTACCAAAGTGGCGTGACATTCACCCAAATCCTTTCTCCTTCCACCCTGAATGTCAAAAACTTCACCCAGCATGCGAGGTTCCTCAAATGCAAGAGCGAAGTAGTAAGCCAAAAGCTGCTCCCATCGGTTGGCCTTGGGTGAATGATCCCGGATCCGCATAAAAAGCTCGTCATACAACGGTATGTGCATGGCAGGGTGTTTGTTTGGCGAGGGATTGCTGTATGGTTCGTTCAAGAGGGAGACCAATGATAACATGACCAAGGGTTCGTCGATAGTAAGCGCAATACTCAGATCCGTCTTTGCTGCTTTCGTTAGCCCGAGACCCAACTCGAGAAACTTTTGGATGTATTTATCCGATGATTTGGGCTTCACACTTTGAAGGAAGTAGTCGTACAGAGACACGCGGAGGAAATTGACTTCACGTATATCTGCAATTTGATGCATTAGTTAAATCAAGAGCTTCTTGAGAGATGATACGCTACTTGCCCAATTGACTGCTCAGCTCTGATATGCTAGATATCAGCGGCGGCTGCACGTCCACAATTCCCGTTGAACTCTTCCTTTCTGGGAAGACATCCCACGGACAGAACTTTCCTGAAAGTTTCTCGATGAAGACATTCAAGAGATGATTCGTGTCTCGTGCACCATCAAGGTTTTGGATCACATATTCCACGAACATAGTTGTAAACCTATGCCTGGAATGTTGTGAGCCAAACGTTCTACTGCGAAGAAATGATTATCACCTTCCGCGCAACCATAGATGTGCACGGTGAAGCAGAATGTCACCTTTTTTTCCCTTCAGCCACTTCGTTGGCAGGTACCTCTTGATATAGGCAGTCTGTTTCTCCTTGTTGCTAAACGAGCCTGTCTCTGTCGCCGTCGAAAACATGCCTGACTTCGCAAGAAAGGAATGAAGACCTTTCTCGACATGTTCCCGAGCCAGGCCTGACCCGGTAATGATGATGTGGGGTTTGAAATTCTCCACCGCGTGTGGTTGGGTTCGCAGCTCTAGAGGGGTGTCAAGTGGCGCAGAAAGACCGGTGAACAATTCCCGCAGCAAAGGCCTCGTCCCCGGGCCTTCGGGAGATGTCGCAAGGAAAGCATGTGGTAGTTGAAACGCTGATTCCTGTGCTTCGTCGAGAATGATTGGACAGCGGAAGGTGAAGTCGTCTATGTGCAGGATACGCGCGATATGTTGAGATACGGTATTGATCCAAAATCCCCAATTGTCGCAGGTCTGTACATAAGCGAGGAAGTCGGCAAAGACGTCGCGGATGCCGGGAATGTGCAACAGGTTCGGCTGCACTTGGAGATATAGCCAGAAGCGCTTCATGTCGTCCCGACTGAGTTGTTCCTCCGGGATGCATCCGAGATATTCCAAAAGGATGATCAAGCGCGCGAGTAGAACCCTGCTGATGCGCACCCTAGCAATGCGTGCATTGTCGCCGGCAACTTGCCTCTGGTGCACGCCACTCAAGCGACGTAGATCGTCTACAAAAGTCGCGTCCTCGAGTAGATTGTTGTGGACGGTGGAAAGATCAATAGAGCCGATCTGAGGAGCACTACGGTCGGCGTCCTGCCCATTGCAAGCAACGGCAGGTGTCTTGCAAGTGAGGTATAAGCCATATTGCATGCAAAGACCTTCCAAACAAAGTCTCGTCTTGCCCGAACCCGCGCAATTCACGAAATATCTGCCAAGCAGTTCCCAATCAAAGATCAGCTGTGATCAAGAGAGAATACGTACTTGTGGTGATTGTAGTTGTCGAAAGAAAATAACGCACGACAGTGCTTCTCCGTCTCCGCGTCGTCAATGAAGGATCCCAGATTGTGTAGGAGAAGAGAGGGTGAGTCCGAGCCTTGTAAGCGAGGAATGTTCAGCTCAGCAAAATGCTTCTGTAGGGACTGAGACATCGTTTCGAAGCCCTTCCATCGATCCAGATCAACGTCGCCACGAACCAACCGCTCCAGCGACGGTCGTATGCGACGTAGGAAATTTTCCCCATTGTGGTCGATTGGTGATTTCTGGTCGACGTCTCCGTCTCCGTCTTCGTCCGGCAAAGTCATCTGAGAAAAGCGGCTAGGGCGAGACATCTCTGATTCCTCCTTCGGTAGGTCAAAATCGACCACCATAGGACTGTCGGGCCCACTAGCGTCATCGGAAATAGCACCGTCGGCCATGTTCGGAGCCGATGCATGCACCACAGGAGAGAATGGAATTTGGGCAAACGAAGCGGTGCCATGGAGTGATGCATCATTCAAGCCGTTTTCCTTTTCCACCTCTGGGTAGCAGGTATGTAAGGGCCTCAAGCAGGTAGCAGAGCATGTGGCAAAACGTACGTGATAGATACTCGGTCATCCTCTCCGTAGACCCCGGGGATAGCTCATGAAGTCTTTGTATGCGGGAAAAGAGGGCCAGAGCCTTTGGGCTGTAGTTTGTGCTGTCGATGGACGGCATGTCAGATGAGATTGAGAGAAGTATAGGGCGCAAATTTATGACTCGTATGGTAGTATGCCAGCCTACTTATACCATCCTGTCTTGCACCTGGTATCTGGAGAACAAGAAGGGCGCTCTGGATGGGGTTGATCTGGAGTAAATACAGATGAGTACGAAACCTGCCTCGTTGAGAATGACAGCTTACAGATGTGCATTGTTCCAAAGCGACGGTCATCATACTGAATAGCAAGGGTTGTGCCCTGTAGGACAGAGCACCGCCATGAGTTAAGTCAATAAGATCCGCGTCGATCTTGCGCGTACCGCCACGTTGCCCAGTTCCTCGTTCTCTCGTGATTCATCGCCCACATTTCGACCAGAAGACAGTGATATTCGGACTTTGACGAAGGAGGTTACGTCGACCTAGCAAACGCTCAGGCTCCGTGTACGTGATTGCCTTCTTCCCGCCTTGGATTACTTGCCTACTGCTGTCGACAAAGGGAACAATGAAGCCTTCATTTCGTTTCTGACCTGACAGGGAGTTGTAGAGCCATGACAACAAATAGAAATATCGGAGTCCGTTGTACAGCTTGCGCAGGGATTGTGGGTACGCGGTCGTGATTGCCTTGTTCCCGCCTTGTATTACTTGCATATTGCTGTCGACAAAGGTAACAATCAAGCCTTCGTTTTGTTTCTGAGCTGACAGGGAGTTGTAGAGCCATGACAACAAGAAATTTCGGAGTCCGTTGTACAGCTTGCGCAGGGATTGTGGGTACGCGTTCCCACGAAAGCATCGCAGCTATAGATTGGCCGCCAGGTTATTGTTCCTTTCGCAGCAATTGGGAAGAATGTATCAATTGAGGTGGAGCTGGGGCTGGGCGTGGGCGGTGGAGAAAGACCTGGTTCACGGACGCGTCGAGCACGGTGGTAGGAGGCAAGGTGCACAGCTCTGACTTTGGCTTTGCCCATGTTTGAATGACATCACGCGTCTTTCTTCTCGACCACGATGGCCACCATGGACGCATTGGACGAGCTCAAATGCCTACTCGAAACCGCGCCACCGCCATTCATCTTCATCAACGACCCCGTCGGACCGCGCGCTACAGCCAAAGCTGTGACCGATGTCCTTGCCTCGCTCGAAGACAGCCTCCACTTCGTCCGCGTCAACGCCATCGCCTGCTTCACCACAAAGCTCCTCTTTGACGCTGTCTTGAACGGCCTCGCGAACTGGACTCCTGATTGGAACGAGGGATGCGCGAATTGGCCTGGAACAGCGAACTTTGCGTGCTATAGCGAATCATTGGACACGTTCATGCACGGAATCAAGGCGATACACGCATCGCTGGCGCGAGGGAATGCTTTGACGCGGATGGTTATTCTTGTGGAGAATGCAGAGCGATTGAAGGAGAGGCTACCGGAAGTCATTGTGCCGCTAACGCGTCTCGCCGAAATTGTGCGTCTAATCCATTGGCTTGAGGGCTCGTTCTGACGCGACTGTAGGTACGCCTTGACATATCTGTGGTCTTTCTGTCAGCCGCTGGCTGGGAGGATATTCGCCCACCGCTGGGAGCAGCCCAGGACCCATACTACATCGACATCCCCATACCCGACAAAGATGGCAAGTAACTCCTCGAACGTCGTGTTATCAACCTCTGACTAGCCATCAGACGTCGTTCGGCACATGGTGGGGCTCTTCAAAGATATCCAGTCACCCGAAGACGCGGAACCCAACGCCTACCATCCCACCCTCATATCTGTGTATCATAAGTTTGCCTCTGTCATCTACGATGTCTGTTCGACCGCCACCAACGACCCTGACGAAATTGTCTATATCGCAACGGCTAGATGGCCGGGTTTCATTCAACCAGTACTGGACAATCATCGACAACAACTAGAGAATGATGCCGTGGATGTCGACGACCTTCACTTTGCTCCTGCAGAAGACGTTACGATGCGTCTACTCCGATTCTTCGGTCCTAGCATGAAACTGGCGCTGGAGCAGCTTTACCCTCGCTCTCTAGACGCCCAAGCATGGGCCGACGCTAATTGGGCGACCGAAGATGCGCTCCGGCATGCCTTTCCAAATTACAGCTCAGGCCCTCCTGCTAGACAGAAGAAGACCACGACAGAACTATCTGCAGACGAGCAATACAAAAGTCTTACTAGAATGGCCAAGTTCATCCTGATCTCGTCATATCTTGCGTCCATGAATCCCGCGAAGTCAGATCTGCGAATGTTCGGACGAGGGCTGGACGAGAAGAAGCGAAAACGTCGTCGCACGGTGCGCACGGCTAAAGCTAAACCCAAAAGTGGGCCAGTCAAGGTATGTTCGTTGTTGAGCTGCTCTGTTACGAAATAAAACTGATCCATTTTCGACCAAGATTCCCCAAAAGTTTCTAGGGCCCGCTGCGTTCCCGCTTGATCGCATGCTCGCTATCCTCGGAGCATTGCTTGAAGACAACGACAACGATGATGAAGATTCGCGGCCTTCCAGGATAAACTTTAACATCCCGGGCGAGTATACCGACACAGAGATAACACGAGTGGGGGTTTACACGACCGTCAGTGTTGATTCAACTTGAGGTCATCTCTTATTCATTCTTTGCTACGTAGATCACAGACCTCACAGCGGCACAGCTGCTCTATCGGACGACGGCGCAGGACAAATTGGATGGCCCACCCTTGTTCAAGTGTGGCGTTGCATATGATGTGGTGCTGAAGATGGCGAAAGAGCTCGACGTCCCGTTGAACGACCTTCTTTGGGATGCCTGATCCTCGACTCGGAGCATGTTTAGTTTTTTTCAACAATCACACTGGACTCGCGAGATTCTTTGGAGCGATTCCGCCATTGCTATTGCCTCGGTCGTCGTTTGAGGTTGATACTCAGCAACATGTCGGGGTCAAGCAAAGTATTGTCGGTCAGCCTGCGGTCCATAGCAGTGACTCTGAGTGAGCACTGAGGAGCGTCTGCGGGTGTGATTTACCTCGTTGGCGGCCGAACGGCCCGATCGGACCAGCAAGAAACCGGAGCTCTGCGATTGGTTGCATCACAGTCCATTGTAACATTAATGGACGGCATTGAGACTGTGAAGTGCACTCTGTGATGTTGGCAAGACCATCGGCGCGAAGTTCAAGGTTGTGTAACGCGTCGGTTCGACGTCGGTCGTCAATGTTGTCGATGCACGTGGTATTGGTATATACAGTAGGCAGTGTTTTCCAGCGCGAATTGCAGCAAGCCATACACGTCGTGCGCTCGTTTAGACGTGATGTATTACCGAGAGAATGTTGCGGACATCATGTTGTTGCCGTCGACCATGGCAGAGCGCGGAAAAAGAACGGGACAGAAAGAGATTCCGTCGGCTGAATTCGGACACAGGGCAATGACGTTGCAAGGTGACAGCGTAAACCACTCTTTACCTCTGACCACGACGAGCTTGACGTCGAAGGTCAGCCATGCTACCACGACAAGCCCTGCGACGCTTGCGGCCGTCGTGTAGACCGGCCCTCGCTTTTGCCTCCTCGGCGCGACGCGGTTTAGCTACCCCGTCGCCCAACGACCCTTTCGCCAATGGCACCAATGCATACTACGCCGAGGAAATGTACAAGCACTGGAGGCAGGACCCGAAATCCGTGCACGCTTCCTGGGATGCATACTTCTCTGGCCTCGACAAGGGTCTGGGGGCCCAGGCCTTTACGCCCCCGCCCCGGCTCGTCGCCGCGCCAGCAGATGGCGCGCCAGCGCTGCACATAGGCGGCGCCGGTGAGCTCGACGACCATCTCAAGGTATGCAACGTGCTATTTTTGCATTTTCATACTCATACGTGGACGCAGGTTCAACTTCTTGTTCGCGCCTACCAAGTTCGCGGGCACCATGTCGCCGAGCTGGATCCTCTTGGTATCCTCGACGCTGATTTGGCTGATGTCCGGCCTCCTGAGCTCGAGCTTAGCCGATATGGCTTCACCGAACGTGATCTCGACAAAGAAATCACCCTGGGACCTGGTATCCTCCCTCACTTTGCCACCGAGGACCGGAAAACGATGAAGTTGGGTGATATCATCAAAACTTGCAAACGGATATACTGTGCGTCTGTCATTGTCTCATTCTGCACTCCATAGTCAATGTTCTTAGGCGGCGCTGTCGGTATCCAATACGTCCACATACCCGACAAGGAACAGTGCGACTGGATTCGGGAACGCGTCGAAATTCCTAAACCCTGGAACTACACCATTGACGAGAAGCGCATGATTCTCGATCGTCTCATTTGGTCGGAATCCTTCGAAAAGTTCATGGCGTCTAAATATCCCAACGAAAAGCGCTTTGGTCTAGAGGGTTGCGAGGCTCTCATTCCCGGTATGAAGGCTCTCATTGACCGCTCAGTGGAACACGGCGTCAAGCACGTCACAATTGGTATGCCTCATCGTGGCCGTCTCAACGTCCTCGCCAACGTCATTCGGAAACCTATCGAGGCCATTCTCAACGAATTCAATGGTACAGAGAACGACGACTCACCTGCTGGTGATGTCAAGTACCATCTGGGTGCAAACTACGTCAGGCCAACTCCGTCCGGAAAGAAGGTCGCTCTCTCCCTCGTGGCCAACCCTTCACATCTTGAAGCTGAGGACCCTGTGGTCCTCGGCAAGACCCGCGCCATTCAGCATTTCGAGAACGACGAGACCACTCACACGACTGCGATGGGTGTCCTCCTCCACGGTGACGCTGCTTTCGCTGGTCAGGGTGTTGTCTACGAGACTATGGGCATGCACAATCTCCCCAGCTACGGAACCGGAGGAACCATCCACTTGATTGTCAACAACCAGATCGGTTTCACCACTGATCCTCGTTTCGCTCGGTCTACTCCCTACCCGTCTGATATCGCCAAGTCTATCGATGCGCCCATCTTCCACGTCAACGGTGACAACACAGAGGCCGTCACCTTTGTTTGCCAGCTCGCCGCCGACTATCGTGCCAAGTACAAAAAGGACGTCGTCATCGATATCGTGTGCTACCGCCGATATGGTCACAACGAAACAGATCAGCCTTTGTTCACCCAGCCTCGCATGTATAAGGCCATCCAGAAGCAGCCCACTCCCCTTACGCAGTATTCCAAATTCCTTGTCGGTCGTGGTACCTTTACCGAAAAAGACATCGAAGAGCACAAGAAATGGGTCTGGGGAATGCTCGAGAAGGCCGCCAATGCTGCCAAAGATTACGTCCCCTCCAGCAAGGAGTGGCTCTCTGCTTCGTGGCAGGGTTTCCCCTCTCCCAAGCAGCTGGCCGACCAGACCTTGCCTACGCGAGTGACCGGTTCTGACGAGGAGACTCTCAAGCGCGTTGGAAAGGCTATCTCTTCCTACCCAAGCGGCTTCGAACCTCACAAGAACCTCGCTCGTATCCTGTCAACTCGCGGCAAGAACGTCGAGGAAGGAACGAACATCGATTGGTCTACCGCAGAGGCTCTGGCATTTGGTTCTCTTGCTCTGGAGAAGATTCATGTTCGTGTGTCTGGTCAAGACGTTGAGCGTGGCACCTTCTCTCAGCGCCATGCTGTCATTCACGACCAGAACAACGAATCCCAGTACATTCCTTTGAACAACCTCGGCTCTTCGCAGGCCCGCTTCGTTGTCTGCAATTCCCACCTGTCGGAGTTCGGCTGTCTTGGATTCGAACTCGGTTACTCGCTCGTCTCGCCTGATGCGCTCACTGTATGGGAGGCGCAGTTTGGTGACTTTGCCAACAACGCGCAGTGTATCATTGATCAGTTCATCGCTGCTGGTGAGAGGAAGTGGTTGCAGAGAACTGGTTTGGTCATGAGCTTGCCCCATGGATACGATGGTCAGGGACCTGAGCACTCCAGTGGAAGGATCGAGCGTTTCCTGCAGCTCTGTGACGACCATCCCAATGTCTTCCCCTCGCCGGAGAAGATTGAGAGGCAGCATCAAGATTGCAACATGCAAGTCGTGTACCCAACGTCAGTCATCTTCTCACGCGCAACGCTTGTCCTTTACTGAAATTTTTCTGCCAGCACCCCGGCCAACTACGTGCGGTCTTTCATCATTACATCTTTCGGCAACTGACAATGCCTTCTAGTTCCATGTCCTCCGTCGCCAAATTCACCGTGACTTCCGTAAACCTGTAAGCCTGAACACCAGCAGCACCTTTGAGATCCCGTACTAATTGCGTTCTCAGCTCATTCTCTTCTTCTCAAAGAACCTCCTCCGTCACCCCAAAGCACGCTCGGACCTTTCCGAGATGGTCGGCGAGACCAACTTCCAGAGGTACATCCCCGACTCGCACCCGGATAGCCTTGTTGCTCCCGAGCACATCAAGAGGCACATCTTGTGTACTGGTTAGTGTTTCCCCAGATCCCTTCTATGGCAGATCTCCTTACCCTTCCGAATGACAGGTCAAGTGTATCACACTCTGTTGGCTGCTCGTGAGGAGCGCGGCATCACCGATGTGGCGATCAGCAGGATCGAGCAAATTTCGCCCTTCCCTTACGATCTTGTGCGTGACATGGTGTATCTCTCCTTGAGCTGATTGACTGATGTCTATGTAGATCACCCCTCACCTCGACACGTACCCCAACGCCAGCCTGCTTTGGTGCCAAGAGGAGCCTCTGAACAACGGTGCATGGAGCTACGTCGGCCCTAGACTCTACACCGCCGGTGGTCAGACCGAACACCACAAGGGCAAGTACCCGCTCTACGCTGGCCGCGACCCCACAAGCTCTGTTGCCACCGGAAGCAAGGTACGTCCTTTCGATTTTTACTAAATTCCGAGGGCTTGTGGCTAACATCTACGATTTTTAGCTCCAGCACAAGAAGGAGATTGAGAACTTCCTCAACACTGCTTTCGATGTATAATAATACTATTGGCTGACGTGACAACTTTCCTTTTCTTGCTCTTTAATAATATCATACGTAGAAAGACTAAACCGTGTCTGGAAACGCAACAATGGATAATGAACGACTTGATTTAACTTCTTGAGAGTGAATTGGAGAATGAGAGCATGTGTGGGTGCTCTGATGGCTCACACCGGTACCTCTCTAAGAAATGCTTCGATACAGTAGGTCTCTCCGTAAGTCTCTCTCCTGTACACCATGCTAGTGTATGGTTCTGTGAGCAAGACAATCAAACGATATCAGCCGTGTTCATAGTACATGCATTAGCGAGGCTGATGGTCTCGTTGTCCTTTACTCGACCGACGATCAACTCCCCCTCAAGCTGAACCTCAGCCTTCTTTCAGGCTACCAGAGCTGACTTCTTCTTCATCCAAAGGTAGGTCGTTGTCCTCGACATTCGCGACAGGCCCTTTAAACCAGTACACTCCTCCATACTTCGGGAAGTAAAAGTACACTATCGCAAAGCTGATGACGCCTCCAATCACCACAACCGTGTAATTCATGGTTGAAGCCGACGGATCGGGGGCCGTCGGGAAAAGTAACACCACGGTCATAAACCACATCCAGAGGACGGCGGTGATCCCGACAGGTTTACTCTGTACAATGTTAATCCAGGAGTACCCAAAAACCGTGAAGCTTACGAAGACTCCCAAATAGAAAGGTCCGGGCTTGAACTCCGATGCGCCAGAAAAGCGAGCGGCGATAGGAATAGAGTTGGCTACGTACTGTCCAACGACGCCCATGGAGAAAATAGCGCCTGTAGCGGCGGCTCCAGCAAAGGTAATCAGACCAAGGAGTGCAGCCATAGCAGCAGAGAACCAGACACAATTAACCGGAGTGCCCGAATAAGAGTTGACTCGATAAAGGTATCTCGAGAACGGTAAAGCGCCGTCTCGGGAGAATCTAGAACTTCTATCAATCGACGTACAGTACAGTAGGGCACGCAATGCGCTCACGCAAAAATTTGCCTCGATGCCGAAGTCAGCAGACATAAGCCCGCCATGTATCTAGGATAAGTTAAACCTCTGGTCCTCCAACCCAAGACACTGTACAACTCACAATCCTATGATATTGAAAGACCAGACGACGAGTGTACCGTTCTTGCCTAAAGAGTTGAAGAGTATCTAGAAGCAGGTGAGGTTCAAACGAGGAAATCAGACAATAGTAGCTTTACCGTGGCCATCGGCTGTCCAAATTCATTTGACAAGATACCGATGGTGTCAGTGCCCATGCAGAACGCAATGCAGATTTGAAGAGCGAAACCAAGGGTGCATCCAATGGCAGTGACGGTAACGATTGCCCATGGAACTGCCACGTTAGCATTCTGAGCCTCTTCGCTGATGTGAACTCCGGCATCAAATCCACCTGGTCAATCGAACGTCGGTTCCTTCAATCATCGGGAAAGCTAGGAAGTACTCACCAATAGACCACTGTGACTTGTCCGTCAGACACCAATATGGAGGAAAATGGTCTCAAGACTTGCCAGGGGTGCCAGGAAGCTCAAAATGAACGCATAGCCGCTTGGCCAGAGGGTATCTGCAAGGGTGAAGGAATTGATTCATCACGAGTGAACGCAGGCTTGTGCACATACAGTTCTGAAAGTTACCGAATGCATATTCTGCAGTGTTCTTCAGCGCCGTCGGTGTAGCAATAGGCAAGCCGATCAGAAAAGCCAGGACAAGACTGGACAGCAGTGAGATGTGGTATGGACTTTCTAGTCGGCTTACCCAATATTGAGAATGATGATGGGATATTGAAGCCTGGCAAGGGCCCGAGTCTCCAAGCTGGCGATAAGAGCATGTGAAACCAGGATTGCGCAAAATACACCACTGCATTATAAGTCGAAATCAGAAACACAAGTGGTCGGAGACGCTACTAGGAACAAGAGCTCACTAAGTCTGGTACTTTGTAGGGACGAAAGTGCCTGTCCCGATGCTGATGCCGACCATGATTTCGGATGCGCAAGAGTAATCGAAAGCGGCAACACCCTACATAATGTCAACATTGTAAGCAAAGCAAAGTCTCCCTACAGAACGAGCACTGAAGAACATACACTTATATAAGTCACCGCGTTCGTATAGCCGACGACCCAGGCCAAAAGGTTTCGATACCTCGGAGAAGAATATTTCCATGTCCAATAGTACAAACCACCTGGAATGAGCACGATGAGATTAGCCTAGCAGGCATCAAAAGTTCATTGGGAAGTCACGCAGCACCTGAAGTGGGGCACGATGAGCCCAGCTCTGGAAGACATTGAGTACTGAGACGGTGCCGAGGAGGAGTACCTGTTGACAACCAACCTGCGATGGCTAACGCAATCAACATCAGGAAGACCGAGCACGTTGCCCACTGCAATATGTCAGCTCAGAATAGTTGACAGGAGGGACAAGCCTACCCCCCAAACCATGGCAGACGTCCCACCATTAGGCAAGGAGTAGAAAAGGACCGATCTAAGATGAGCTCAGTTGAGAGCATCGCCATTGATCTTCAAGTTCGTACGCCACAGAGGGAACGATTGCGTTGATAGAGAACCCAAAGCCGAAGAGCTCAATCAGAGTGAACCTACGCTTGAGCTCTTGCTTGTACCCCATGCTCGCTAACAACGCGTTATCGTCCAAGGCGTTCCCACCGCGACGGCTTGGCAGTGGCTTGGGGCGGTCCATGAGCAGCGGATAAGGGAGAAGATGCGAGTGCAGAGCGTGAGATTCCCCCAATGTATTGTTGAATCTGTAGTAAACACAAGGACACAAGGACAACTGGTGCTATCTTCGCCCGTACCTGGCTTCATTCATTCGCGGTGGGACTTCAGTGGGAACCACGTTCATCGCACTAATCACGGTCAGTTACGTGCCGTCAGGTGAACGCCACAGTAACACAATGATTCTTACTCAGCAAACAATAGTGACCACACGTGAGCGTACGCTAGGAGTAAGGGCAACGCGGGTGTGTGTGGCAAAATCTAAGACGAGCCAATGTCACTTGAAGAGGTTGATCAGGTGAATACCTTCCCCGATGGGGGCAAACAACCTGCAAGTGGGGGCCGGCACAGCCAACAATCCTGATGGCGACTTGAAAGGTGGCGATAGAGGTCGACATTTTTCCAAGCTTTATGTTTCTGCAGTTGCTTTAGGAGACACCACTTAGCTCATCGCGTTGGAAGGAAAGAGCAACGAGAAGAAACCCTTTGCACGAAGAAGCACATCGTGGTACGAAGTAAAGCTTGAAAGCAATACCATCACGCTCGGCAAGCTCGGAGCCGTAAGTCCGATCATTGTCTGCAGACCAAGAGTCGGTGATAGATAGATATTTGTTATAGATGACAAGACAACATAACTGTAAGTAGCAAAAATAGAAAACAAACGATACACGACAACAGATAACGACAAGCTAGATAGCAATTTGGATAGTGAGGCCATAAGTTACAGTACAGATTGATGTCCGAGGAAGATTACAATTCAAGTTCGACGTCGTCGTCGAGGCTAGATTTTCCAGTTCAGCGTCGCCTCCGTGAGCGTGCTCTTCAACGCAGGTGGGTTCGTGTTGCCAGCGGTGGGCATGGAGCGTGGGGTATAAGAATTGAGATCATTGCCCCAATGCTGCGCCGCATTCTGGTAGGAGGAGGACTCCGCAAGACCAGAGGGGTCTTGGTAATGGTATGAGCTGCCGCCACTGTAAGGACTGCCACTCGCAGGAATCGCCTCCGTGAGCGTGCTTCCATAGGGCACCATGTTCCCAGCGACGGACGGCAAGGCCATGGCGCGTGGGGTGTATGCGTTTGAATCGTACCAATTTTTCGGGGTGTTCTGGTAGGAGTAGGATGGCTCCGCAAAGCCGGACTGATCCTGGTAGTCGTATGAACCGCTACCACCGTAAAGGCTGCCGCTGGAAGGAACCCCTCCCGATGTACTGGCCTGGGGAACACCGTGGTCATAGCCCCATTGCGCGACCTGTGCCTGCGAATCGTAGTGGGCTGCAGGCTGATATGGCCCATTACCACCGTAAAGGCTGCTTCTAGAAGGAACGGCTCCTGATGCACTGGCCTGGGGGACACCGTGACCATAGCCCCATTGCGCGTCCTGCGCCTGCGAATTGTAGCGGGCTTCCGGCTGAGCAGGATAGTAGTCCTCGAACCCGAAGGGAAGATTCGGCTGATAGAACCCGCTGTCCTGAGCGGGTGCGAGCTGGTTAAGCGACGCGAAGAAATCCGACACTTGATACCCAGACACTGAAGCGTTGTCTGGGGGCGCGGGAGGAGCAGAGGTGCCCAGACCAGTATTTCCCGAGAAGCCATGATAAGCCTGGGCAGCGAGAGGTGGCTGATGATAAGATGTCGTGTCCGCTGGAATTTGCTCTGCCATCTGATTACCGACGTGACTGGTAGACGTCCCTTCCATGTGTGGCACCTTCTGCAGACTCTTTCGGATCGCGAATACGTTCTGGACAGCAAGTCCCAGATGGCGGAGGAGCACCGGTGCGTATTTGCTCGGAATAACCGAGCCAGTGAATTGCACTATCGGCGCCTTGATTCTGCGCGACTGCGGCGCCGCAATCGTGACCAGGACAATGTTGTCGAGAGGGATACTGCCTTGGGCACCGACCGGTTTGTAGGGGCGGTAGATGAAACGGTTGAGACTCTCGAAGAAGAAGTTCTTGAGAGCAATATCGGCAGCCTCGACATTGGTGTGGAAATAGACCGGCCAGGCGACCCCGATGTTTACTTTATCAACAATCCACGCACGTCCGCGCTGTAATTGCTGCGAGCCTTCGGTTGCGAATATCCAAGCAACAGGTCCACTGGGGAGCACCCACTACAAATTCCACGTTAGACATCATGGTCAAGACAATGATACAAAAACCGACCTTTGCATGGTTGTGGACCACTGCCTTTGCCTGCAAACGTTCCAGGGGCTTGCGAATCTCAGTCATTTCGGTGGATGCCTGTGATACAAGAAAGTCAGACATTAACACGATGTCATAGCAAGGCAACAGACCTGGGGTGCATCCACAGTGGTACAATGCGCAACTTTTCTTCTCTTGCCATCGCCAGTCCCGCCGTTCATGGTCTCGGCATTCTGGGGAGTGGCCCACATCACCGGGGGAGGCAAACAAGTCGCCATCGTTGGAGTGCGTGGCTCATCCTCAGCCGCATCCCAGTGCCTCTTCGTCGACTCGGATTCAGACCTCTGGCCAAAGCCAGTACCATCCAAGGTTGGCTGGAGAATTGGCATAAAGCGGATTTGCAATGTTGCAGGAGGTGCCGGGGTTGTTGTAGTTTGCTGTGTCTGTGGTCCTTTGCTGGAGAGATGGGGAGCGACCGATTGCTGGGAGGGGGCAGGAACCTCTTTGTTAGCTGTGGCCTTGGACTTGGGTTTCGACGGCTTGCGTTTGGTGGGCCGAGGTCGCGTATGGTGGTCGGAGGTCTTCAGTACTGGGTTGCTCGGTGGCAGCGGAGTGTCGCTGTCAATGATCTCCTGCGTTGGACGCGTCGAGTGATGCGCGCGGTGAGCAGGCTCGATGAAGGCAGGGACGATGGGGTAAGAGTAGGTGTTGGGAACTTCACTGTCATGGTTTGACGCGTCGTTTGGGGGCTGCGACGACGGGGGCAGGCCGACAGTGTCGAGCGACTCGTAGCTCGACGTCGCCGGCAGTTCCAGTCCACTAGTTGTGGTCGACGCGTCCACATCATGCGGCTGGGGCCTGTTAGGAGTACTGCCGTCGAGGAGGGCCGGGGGGAGGTGGCCCGACTGGTTCTCGAGTGCGAACGATGCGAGGTCGTGATGCTTGGTGTACTCCAGCCATTGGTCGTCGAGATTCAGTGAGAGCTCCTCTGTATTGAACGAAGCGTTGAGGAGATCGTCCTCGAAATTGTATGCACTGGGCTGAGGAGCCGTTTGACTGCTCTCGAGGCCACCGACATTCAGCCCATGGCCGGTATTGGTCCCAGAGAACTCGTCAGAATGTTCTGGGAGGGACGACATCGCGTAGCACTAGCGAAGGGAGCAATGTTGGGAAGAGGTCGTGGTGGTTGAGAGGAGAGATCGACAATGTTCAACCCGCTGGCGTGATCGCCTTTGTTTCGAACAGGCAAACACATGTACACATCGCATGAGGCAATTTCCCAGATGATTCGAAGTAGCGCTTCGGTGGCTTGACTTTGCTTTGTGGGTCCGTAAATCAAAATCCAGACAATACAAGCCCTAACATGGGGCCTACAACAGAGTTTGAGTAGGTTAGCAGAAACTTGAAGAGACTCACAGACGTTTTGCATAAATGTATCATTCAGTGGCAAACAATGTTGACTACCGATACAAGCACAGGCCAGGCCACCGAGCTGTCGCATTGACCGTCTAGTGCACTTTGTCATTGCTATCCTTGTTACACAATTTTGAAGCCACATGATCGTTGCTTCCTGGTCGTATTCATCATTACGCTTCTGTGGCGCAATTTCGATACCTTTGCATATCTGCTTGACACCTCAAGCTTCACCCGAGAGAGTGACAGAGCTGTCCGTTCTACATCGGCGACTGCAGTTCCGCAAGTAATCGTGCAAAGGTCCTAGGCAGGATCATACGGACTCGGCCGTGCTGCCGAGAGACTGAGTGTGTTCCTGGTATGTTTACGATGACTTATCACAACGAGGTCAATGTCGACAAAGTTGGTGGTTTGAGACAAGACGCGAGATGGTCTCCTGGTCGTGGGCAATGGATCCCTGTGGCGCAATTCTGGAGGTTGATTCTCATACGACTATCAGGCGTACATTCGATAAAGCGTGACAAAGTCCAGGGTTCAGCGCGGAATGCTTGACTGAGAGGCTTTCGGGTGTGAAGATTGTTCGTAAAATTCGGGAAAGGTGTGTATGATCAGAAGCGCGTCTCTGAAATCATAGTCCGACCCGTCTGCGGCAGTGGAGAGCCGTCCCAACAATCTGAATCTCGCTTGGAAGATTGCGTCCACGTTTGAAACCACCAGCGTACCATGACAATATCCTCTACCTGACACTGTTGAGTCAGCAGTCATTTCTCCGGGATGCAAGCCGCAATGCTGGTGAACTTGTGCCGAGAGATCAAAGGACCATATTTCAGAGCCATGGCACCGAGCGAGATTGACGCGTTTCATCTCAGACAACGCTGCATGATTGGTATGTTTCCGAGCACTGGTGAGTCCGAGGCATGCAGCTCGACATATGTCTTGCCTGTTTTCACGACCTGGAGGCATCACGATATCAGAACTGTTTGGCAACGAGACGTTCTTGAAGTGGCTGCTGGAAGGAAATCATAAAACGCGTTGGTTCACACGAGGCCTTGAAGTCCGGAAGGGAAGAGAGCTACTCACCAGCGAGGTGCTCATGCCTTGGCGGTCTTTTTTTGTGAAGCATTTCTGCTCGAAGGCATGGATACGGAGTATTTCCGTCGGAGGAAGAGGGCGTGTAGAGCATGCATGTGGAGACTTCTGAAGGTTGGATTTTGGGTGTATTTGCCGGGGGTGGCTTCCAGTCGGAGAAGGATTGCAAAGAGACATTGTAGAGCGGGATCAAGTCCTAAATAGGCAATCCCGATCATGGTCAAAGCGGCATCTAACAATGGCGATCGAGCGCTACGTCCATACTTACTCTTTTTCTGCGTTCTGTGAGGCATGTTGGTTACATACGTGAAAGTAGCTAGGTTAATGTCCTACTTTCCTTTCTCGGCGCGCCGGCGGTCGAAGAGGAGGTAGCGTTATTTCTACAAGTTTATATGCAAATTGAATGACAGTGAGTACATAAATGACCTCAGTATTAAGCTCGGGAAGTCCGAAGTCTTACAGGTCCAGCGATACAGTCGCCACCGAACTCAAGGTAGTTGAGACAGCCAGATCGACAAATTTCAAGGGATGAAAGTCGATGCCGGCAACGACAAGAACACGGCAACAGCGGTCAAAGAGAAAGGAACCGCAAAGAAACAGAGAGGGCGTCGGGAACCAGATGTCAATTGGTATACTTATACAAGCTACTTGTACGATCGAATTTGGAATGACCAAGACATGACAATGGGATAATGTATGTCAAACATCAGGAGAGAGATACTCAGACAAGATGCCTGGGACCCGAGGATCAAGATCACGAAGTATCTGAAGAGTTTCCCTCTGAGAAATATGAGGATTTGTCGAGTTTTGAGCGCGTAAGATGACATCGTACCATGACCTTGGCAGAGATAGCGAGACCTACATCCCCAAGGATGAGGTCGCTCTCCTCTGTCACCACTCCATTAGTAACATAATGTCCTTGGAACGGTGCGGCGTCTTCAACGGTCATCGAATGTGTGAGGGCCGCTGCACCCTGTTCAGTCGATTTGGCAATGAGTGCTTTGAAGGGCGGGATGAACATCTTTCCCAGAAATGAAGCCTCCGCTTCCCTGGTGAGACGCGAACTGGACAACGACGTTTGGTGTTTTGAGTCGTCGAGCGAGTTCTCGAGCGAATATGACGGTGAGAACTATTGAGAAAGTCAATTGAGGGACACCAACAAGGATCAGCGCTACGCACGCTTGGAAAACATGTAGCGTTGTTTCATAGCGCTAGAACATCATGAGGACGGACTCTAGGTCAAGGAAGCATTGGGGTACCGTGGAGTGGAGTTTTCCGGCCTATTGAATGTATGGAGAACGTCGCTCAAACTCTCTGGGTTCGAGGGCCAAGTAAATTGGAAATGAGCGTCGCTCGCGACGATGGCTACGCGTGCAGGTTGATCCTTCGTAGATTGCTTGAGCATGTTTGGGAGGAGCAAGACAGTCAAGAGGGCCATTGAGAGATAGTTGATTTGGATCCTGAACCCGGTTGGTGCAAGTACTGATGAAAGCGCAGGAGAACGTACGTGGACTCCCAGGCATCAGGTGTCAGTGTGTACTTGCGAGTAGCAATTGCGGCATTGGCGATAAGCCCGTCGATCTGTTGTGAGCCCACGCCGTCCACGAACTTTCGCACAGAGTCGAAAGAGGCGAAATTGACCTGGGCCCATTTGACGGACCCGTTTGGCTGTATGTCTGATACAGGGTGAGCGGCAAGTAACCTAACATGAATGCTGTGTACTTACCTGGCTTGGGGCTGTCAGGCGGATTCCTGCTCGTCAAGATCAAGTTGGACGACAGTCTGGCCAGCTGCCGGGCGCTCTCTAGACCCAGGCCACCTTCCGCACCAGTGATAATAATTGTCTTGCCTTGCGCTGAAGTCGTTCCGGCCGGTATGGGCATCGACGTCCACTGGTCGCGTAGAAATTGGAGGACCGACAATCTGGCCATGGCTGACAGAGGCAGAATGCTGAAAGTGGGGCGGTAATCTCAGCATCTTCTTCGCAGGTATTTAAACGGAGCAGGCGGCATGTCGTGAGGCATACAGTTCACGAGGCTGCTCAATTCTTAGTGGACCCACAGTGTAACCTTGGTTCACTGTGGGTTCACTAGGGTTGGCGAAGCCCTGGATTGCACCCCAAAAGCAGTAGGAACCATGCGGCGACCGTGCGGGGACTGTTGCGCGCTGGTCACGAAATCCGAGTCACGGAGGACGGGGTCCGCGCCCTCCCCGCCGTTGGCCGCGCAGAAATTGGAGGAACGACAATCTGGCCATGGCTGACAGTGGCAGAATGCTGAAAGTGGGGCAGTGATCTCAACATCTTCTTCGGGAGTAATGTGAGTGAGAAGGCGGCATGCCTTGAGGCATACAGTTGGCGTCATGAGAACGTCCAGGCGCTGGCACACTTGCCTGCAGATGCGCATCTGCGAACAACTGCAGATGCAGGAACCGATTTTGGATTGGTTTCAGAGCTGCAGATGCGGACCACTCGGTGTTTCAGGCAAAAGCTGCAGTTGCAAAGCCCACAACGGCCTGGGCTTTCGGTCCGGTATGACGTGGCGTGAATATTACATGACCAGGTAATGACGGTCAGGTGTTGTGTAGTCTACGCGTAGCATTGACAGCAATCTCATTACTTTGCCTCTCGTCTGCAACGCCACGTCTAAGTCTTCTGTCTCTTCAGTAACCAGACTGTCCTTCCTCGTATCTTCAATAACCCAACTGTCCTTCCTCTTACTTTCCTCCTCGTACTTTCTTTCACGGCATGGCGTTGTATGCGCCGGAAGCGCGCTGTCACGGATGCAAGAACCCGCTTAATCCGCCAACGGTCAATCTAGGGACAGGAAACAAAGCCAACACAAACCGTGTCCAGCAATCAGTGCGTCGTTGTCATTTACATGTCTCTCGACGTTGGACTGACTTGACCTCGGGGAGCAGTGCTCAAACAGATTCTGTCGAGAAACCGTCTTTCACACCAGCCCGCTTCCATCCCACCGGACTGCTCTTGATATGGCTAGTGCCATGACCAGAAACCCAGGCTACTCGTATACGACGGAGATGTTTACCCTTCTGCCAACATCGGCACCTCACCCTTTCACTGCCGCATCTCTTCCTGGCCTTTCCGCACCCTCTGTCACCCTTCTCAACCACATCGTTGTACCGGCCATGCTATCGCGTGATGCCGCACTGCATGACCTTCGTCGTCCAGATGGCGGTATCGACTGCCGCAACGTTTTGTGTGTCAGAAAGGCAGGGAATCGTATCAAGGGCCATACCGACTGCTCCAACCTCTTCTGCAAGAGCTGTTGTGTCTCCGCTGCCCAATATGCGGCGACAATGGGTATTGAGCTGCAGCCCTGCGCCAATCGTGACCATCGACGAGCCGCAATGGCCGCTAATCCCGTACCTTCGAGATCAGCACCGTTGCGCATACCTGGATCGACTCCAAGCAGCGGGCATCAGCAGCCATTGTCGGCTATGGCCAGTACTTCGTCGGTACCACACACCAGGCCCTTGGTATCCTCAGCACCTGGATACGCGAAGCCGATTTCCGAGATGTGGCAGGGTGCGAGTACAGGATGGGTGGAGGCGCATCGCCATGCTGCAGCGGCAGACGATGCTATGAGCGATCGGATGAGTCGGAACCAGACGTCGAATGCACAGAAGCAACGTACCTTCACAGTAGTGGTTTATACAAAGGTGAGAGCCACCCTTTCCTGCACGATACTTTGTTGAGCTCACAGTTATTATCACAGGCGGGGTTGAAGCCCATCGTAATCCCATGTATTGCTCCGAATATGCCAGACTTCTGCATCAAAGATGATTTAGACCTGTCTCGTGTACTTCGCACCGATGAGAACTCACACTGGCAAACCTACGTCCCCTTGAAGGACGAATTCCAGTTCCACAATGCCTCTTTCATTCGTCAGGTCGTCACCAATGAGAGAGTGCTCTATCGCATGCTCCCGAATGGACTGGGAGGGGTACCAATGACCGACATTGATTGTCCCGACTTTGAGAAGGAGATGGCCAGTGTCCGGGAGTCGGTGATGAGTCGGAAGCGTAAACATCCTGAACATGACTCCATTAGCATCCTGGCGAAATCGAGGGCCATACCGCCATCCTCACCCTTTTCAACGCCACCTCTGGCGACTCCTCCTACCCATACCGACCAGATGGAAGCCGCCGGTCATTATCCTAAGGATTGGCCACTTGGTCGACCTTCTTATATTGTCATTACTGGACTCGAACTTGTGTTGTTGCGAAAGCTTCAGGGGACGCTGTACAAGACTCGAGAGCTTGCATTCGCAGCAGCCTTTCCACATGTCCCATTCCATCGTGGTCGATATGATACCATAATCCGCTATATTACGGACACACCTCCCAAAATCCTTGCGCTGTGGAAGAACATAGAGCGGAAGGGAGAGTGTATATGGGAGGACTTTCGAGATGCGATGAACCATCGCCGAACCAAGCTTGCGGCTACGGTCATTGACATATCTGACGATGAGCCTGAGGATCAGGATCCACCTTCATCTAAGAGAGTGAAGACGACGCACCTTCCAGAACCCAGCAATGCTACTTCACCGACTCAATCGCCCGCTACTCTGCTTTCCCCAGCCCCAGCCTTTGCGGCGTCATCTGTGGACCCTTCTCTCGCGTCAATGTCTGTCAACCACACCGTAGACGTTCCCGCAGCCGTTGTCGTGCCCGCGCCTATCGTCATGCCCGTGCCTGTTGTCGTGCCCGCGCCTGCCATCGTGCCCGTGCCTGCCGTCGTGCCCGCGCCTGCTCCGTGGTTACAGGATGCTGCATGGATGGAGTCCATTCGATGGACAGACCCGGTGCTGGCAATGGCAACTCCGGACTTTCAGCGGTATGAGGAAATTGTCCGCACCGCTGAGAGAGAGGTTGGAGACTTGCTCAAGTCACCTTCCCCAGAACCGGACAATATTTGCGAGTATTGTACTGGACCGTTACCTTTGAACCCAAGTCGGCAATTCCTTCATTTGGCTGCGCGCCTCGGGGCCCTCCCCTCGGATATGGCCTTGCTGGGTCAGTATTGCCTTCTACACAACTTTGAGGCATGCGAGCTCCCCGCTATATCCGCCACAGAGCAGTGGCCGGCTCTTACTCTTGATTTTGATACATTGGGTCAGAGGATTTACAACGATCCACAGATCCACCGCATAGTCGACTCCTTCCTTCAAGTGTCGAATGCCGAAGACGTCTGGAACAGTCATTTCTTCATTGTCACAATGCAACATGTTGCCGAAGTCGGAACCAACAAAGCCTTTAGCCTTGATGGAGAGTTGCAGACCATGGATAGCACGAGTGCTGGGTAGTGCGTAAACTATCCAAGACCTGATCATTCCCTTATTGATCTACATCTAGCTACGGCCCCAGAGGACTCGCCATTATCACAGAGACCATTCTTCGCTCGTATCCTGTCCAGTTTCAACTTCGCAAAGCAATCTGGTATATCCCGATCATCAAGTATCTGGAGCGTGTTATCATTCCCGAGGTTGCATGCCATCTCATCATGGCCGACCTCCAAGTCGACTACCAGACAGCAATACAAATCAAGAATCGGAGCACCAGATTTGGCTATATCTTCTCGCCAACAAATCCCGCGGACGATGAGGTGCTTACTCCCAGTGACACGAGTCGCAGTCCTTCACCTTCAGTCCCAACTCCCTTGTCTGTGAATACGCCACACACCTCCGATTCAACATCTCCTCACACTGGGAATGATGCGGGACAGTCACCCCCTACACCCATATTTCCCAATGCTACTGAATCTCACTTTACAGACGACGAGTACACTCTCGGGAGTATGGACGTTCTTTTCCAGGGCCTTGACAATTTTCTCTAGTCTGAAATCTTGCTACCTTCCTCATTACTGCTATAGTTGTCTTACTAATTACCTCGCTATTGCCGTACTTATCAATCCGCTTCAACAGCGGCTACACTATCGGGTACTGTACCTCGTGCAATCATAGTCACAGTGCTTCCTACTTCGTCTGCATATATTGAATACTGTACAATTACTGGTCTACTTTTATCGTACATACTCACAAGAAGAATCCATATTGATATGCCCTCTGTGACGATTGCTTGAACTGAGTGCGCATTCGGTGACTCTATTTGGTTAGTTAACCCTATATGGTTATTCCTTATATAGTTATCGTTCCGTATGAGTGTGACATTTATCGTGCCGCTACTGCTGAGATTCACATCGTGTACTTATGGACTTGTCATTCTCTAGATCGATTCTTATCTTGTCCGGACACTTGTTCGAGTCCATGTCGCCCCCGCGCTCCGCCTCTGTGACCGTCATTGATTGCCTGCGCTTCACACAGCTGCACCACATTTGCTCAATTCCGAGTCCTGCTTTAGCACCTAGTTCACAATCAGCCTGCTTCTTGAATAGCCTCAATGAGGTATAAGTGTGCATATAAAGCTATCAGCTACGAAGTACATCTGGCCTAAGTAGTTCAATACGCGGAATGGTATACGGCTGCGCATGTCTCCTCTTCAACTCTTTCAGAAGCAGGCGATTGCGCCGCTTAATCATCTCATCTAGATAGAAATTGTATCGATCCACTCGCATCTCCCGAACAACGGCCTTGAACCCACCAAACCATCCATTCGTCACCTCAGCAGCGGAAGAATTGAAGCGCCATTGATTGTTGCGATAGAGATCTGGGAAATTGGCGGGATTACAGTCTATACTGCATACGGAGTTGTCCCCTTCCTTGTGCTTTGTCTTTATGTGAAAGACATCAACAGGAAGTGCTACACCGTCAAAGTGACGGTCTTCAACTTTATCGATCACCTTCTTGACATGACAGTTGTTGTCGTAAAAGATGACACCTGGAAGCGACCGCCTTGTGGGGAAGAGAACGCGGTGAAATAGCTTCAGGTTATTTAGTCGGCGCCACAATAGATAGGATGGCCTACTTACCCGAACGGCATTTGGAGCTTCTGAACCAAAGAACGTTGCACGTCCAAGGATCATGCCACAGCATCCCACACAAAGCTCCTCGTTATGGGTCCAGAATCTCCCAAAGCAAGCCCGAACTCGCTTGGTGGCTGACGACGAGTTACGGTTCCCTTCTGACGGCTTGTCCGGACAATCGACTTCTAAAGTATCGAATTCAGGTCTCTCAAAGGAGAGCGAGTTGTCGGTCTGTGAGGTCTTTGCTCGCTCTAGTCGCCTCTTGAGCTGGAATAATGCTGTACGAGACTCGTCCCCGCGATTTTCAAGATCACGGTGTACTTGGTCATTGCATGTTCTGTGTGGTCGTTGTGCGGGCGCCTCACAGTCCACCACGGCGCATACATTGGTTCTGCCCTGGTGGAGTGAGCAGTACGCATCACGCTGGGAGGCAAGAGGCTGTTGGCAGTCGTGAACGCCACACCGAGCATGTCCGATATCGATGCCATCAGTAACCACAGCGCGAAGTGCACCTATATAGTTATTCAGTGCTCCGAATGTAGCTATGGTTGAAAATCCTCACGTTGGTTCTCGACGTCTAGTTCACAGCATAGATTACATGCATGGTTCCAGAGTTCCTGTCCTGGACCTTTCATACGATCTGTTCTAGCTTCTAAGGCGGGCCGAAGGCGAGCCATCTGACTCGGCGCGCTCTGTAATAGCTGGAGAGGCTCTCCTCGCTCAGCTGAATCCTGCAGTAGGGCATGGAGAAGGATGCCATCGAGGGCGATCTCACTTGTAAGGTCCATACTGTAGCCCCAAATGATCGAGAGCTCTGTAGGCCGGTCATCGTTCTCGAGATTGTATATCTTTGCGTTATTGGTTGACGAGACCCTGTATCGAATATCAGAATAGTCCTGGCAAGGACTACGTTGTCCACTGACCATGCACAGACAGCGGTGTTCAAGAATCTCTCTGCTAGGGATTTTTCCATGTAATAGTGCATCGATACTTCAACATGATCGATTGATAGGTACGGGGTCTCGAGGTAGTAAGTGCGCCGGTCTCTGCTATCGTGTGTATAGTATGTAGGGTAGTAGCGTGTGTAGCATTCTGCAGAAGATATAACGAAGGCATTGTAGAGTCAAAGGACAGGAACACACTTCGACAGCCAGCCGAGTGGCACCAGATGGGAATTGGGCCCAAGTCCCTGGAGAAAAACGTCGCTTGATACGAGGCTGGTTTTGAGAGCGCCTGCGGGAGACCTGATGCCAATTTGCAAGCCGAATTCAGGCAGATCTTGGTCGGTGGGAAGAGGTCGCGGAACCCTATAATACCATCAGGATGCAACTGTGATGATGGCGGAGGCTACTCACCAATCCCATGTTGTAGGCCTATACCTAAGAAGGTGTTCAGAATGCCGGCACTGTCTTGCGAGCGAGTCGGTGTCGGCAGAGTCCACGTGTAAGATCCAAGGATGCGCCACAGTCGCTTGACGATGGCGCCTTCGAGGCGTAGCGCGGTAGCCAGGAACGATGATATATTGTCCGTTAGATCCATCGGCGCTACATGTGGTGTTGATGTCGTCCATTCGAGATGAGGGCGTAAATGAGTAGCCAGAGAAGTAAAATCCGAGAGATTTTGGAGAGTGACAGCGTCGGTAAGGGCGGGATCACGCCCAATGGCGGCGGCTAGTTCAGAAAAGAGCATGAGAATGGGGAGGGAAGCAAGGATGCAGCCGCGGGTTGCATTGACGAAATCATTCGGTCCGAAGTGACCGAGTCGGCGTGCTCAAAAGCAACTCCGACGCAACCCGCAAAGAGTTGCCGCGCAACTCCGACACATTCCCGCTTGCTCCGCAATATGCAGTTGATATGCAGGCACATGCAGGAACGACTTGCAAAAGCGCTTGCATCTGCGGAAAGGCCAGCGCCTCGACATTGACGGCGTCATGGTAGAAACAATGGTATTAAAGAGCCGATTGGCCGATCATGTGGATCCTTGTGTGGATTCGATCTCAATTCGGCCTTGCGTAGCCGTGCGTGTGGCTGAGCTCTCATCAGGCTCTCATCCTGCCACATCACAGCCCGGCCCGGCCTCCAACGCTTCACCTTCCAGTCCTTGAATATCCTCTCCGCCCGCCCCATGTTCCCGCACATCTAGACGACATGCGACCGCTGCAAGCCTGCCCTCGAGTTCCCGTGCCCTCGCCCAGCCCATGCCTTCGACGACGCTCTAAATCCGTGCTTTTTCTGCCAAACGGTCATCTCTGGACCTTCTACCTTAGCCAGATACCTTGCTCTAGTGAACCTGCCGCCTCGTCGTCGTCGCCGCCGGGAACGTCAAGGCCAGCACCAGCTCGCAATATAGGGCCGCAGGAGAACCCACTCGAGACGGGCTTCTATGACATCCTAGGCGCGTCCGTGACGGCGACGACGGATGAGACCAAGAAGGCGTATCACCGCCTCGCGATCAAGCACTACCCCGGCGATCCTTTAACGAGTTTGCTGTTCCGTACCAGACGCTGTCTGGTGACACGCTGCGCAACAAGCACAACCCGTTCGGACCGAAGGAGAGCGCGCCCGAGGGCGGGCACGTTAATGCGGAGGAGGCGACTTTGCGGGGAGCGGTTCGTGCTCATCATCGAGCACATAAGCCTGGCGCGCGAAATGAAGACGGCGCTGCACGAGGTCTACGACGCGGAGGAGGACAAGAAGCAGCCGAAGGATGCCAAGACGGGTAATCATGAGCTAGGAGGAGAAGCAGATCGTGAAGGAGGAGGAGAACAGGCAGAATTGAATCGGCCGAAGTGTCTGCCTGTTCAGGGATTCAATCCCACCTAATTCTCCTCTCTGGAAAGTAGCATACAGGACGGAACGCATCGACCAGCTCGTACAGAACCTCGAACACAAGCTAGGCGTACTCCGGCGACGAGTGTCTATGACAAGGACGTCACGCGAATGCGTCCTTCGTGAGACGTGCGATCACATACTCGAGGACCCCTTCATTACGCGGGACAAGGCGCAAGTGCGGGCCTTCGCGATACAGATCCTGGGCGAGGCATACATGAGCCCGATAAAGGACGGGCAGGGCATCGCTGATAGTGACTATGTCAGGATGGACTCGAAGAGTAGTCGGGGGCGCGAGCGGGAGAGGTGGCCGTAGAATACTACGGACTGAGTGAGTGCTCTACCTGTTGTTTTGAATTCGAGGGTGATAATTTGTGTAGCCATACACATACATACTGCTACGAGTAGGCATACATCTACCTTTTCTGTGTATCATAGACAAAACACGGTAATTCGTGCTAGATTTACTCTCGTTTTGCAAGGCATCGTTCATAGTACGCTAACGACATGCGCATAGTCAGGAGCTCACCTACGGTCTTATATTCAATCTGTACGTTCTTGATACCGTTGCAGATAGTCGTGGCACACTGATTGATTGTGCTCCCGCTCAAGGCACAGCGTTCATCCCCTCGGCACTGTCCATTCGCCTTGCTTCGTCTGGCGTGACCCGCATGTGGTACGTACCTTCATGCTGTCCAACATCTCCTGTGTCATGGCAGTTACGTTCGTATAGCAGGCCGCCACTATGCATGTAAACATAGACTCCGTATGTGGTTATTATTGGGCAAGTCGCTTCTGGCTCTTCATCAATCATGATAAACGCACCCACGTCAAGCCCGGACAGAATCATCATAGTGGCGTTCGCATCCAACCATCACGTTCCCATCTTTCTTCGCTGAATCGCATCAGACCGTTCAGATTCACTCTTCCAGGTACCTGCTGCGATGATTGCCTGTCGCTATTCTGATCATCACTTGTTGCTTACTGGATCCTTGATTTCAAGAGACACTAGGCCATCACGACGCCCTTCCTGCGTGTTCGCTGCGTGAGTCGAGAATATACGCGCTTCTATGTGTTGTATCCGACCTATCGCCTCTGATTTCATGATTGATGAACTTTTTTTGTCCTAAACAGCGCAATGCTAAGAACCGACAATCCCGCGTTTCCTTCTTCTCTCCAGTGAGTCGAAATAGCTCGCTCGTATCTGGTTGATCTCTACTTCTCACAGTGCTCATCATGTGTCGATGTCCTCGTAAATCGTGGATGTATCGATGGCGCGGTATGTATTGACTGAGATCCAGAGATATCAACACTTGTTCCTGTCTCCGCGATTAGTGCTCTTCTTCGTCCCAGCAGCTTCATATCCACAGATTGCTGTACGTGTATTTTTGCTCATTCGTCTATCTTTGTGCTAGTGGAGCACGAACTTGTCTCAGTCCTTGATCATGTTGGTATGACATTATCTCAGTCATGCATATATGAAGCGCCCCGGTACAGGAGTCCACTCACTACTCACCACTTTCAAGCCATGTCCGCACCTCCATTCACCGAAGCAGATGCCATCCTCAATTTGCGGGACACGCTCCATTCCGTCATATTGGGGATTGGCTGTTCCTTTTTCTACACGGCCGTGTATCTGTACACGATCTACGCAATCGCTACACATTGTATGCGTTTTCTAGGCAGTCATGCTACCCTATGCCGACTCCTCGATAGGTCAATCCAAGGAGGACTTCCGAGGGCGCATCGGACATGTTGTGCTCCTCACACTCATGTGGATGGTCCTGATCGTCAAGACTGGCTTGTTCTGGGACGTCGTGGACTACGAGTTCATCGCTCATGGTGCGACGCGAGCAGACGAGATACAAGCAGGTTTCGGCTCCCAGAATTCACTCGAGGGTAGAATCGGTATTACGAATACAATTCTCGGACAGGTCAATATCCTTCTTACCGAGGCTGTGATGGTAAGATTGCGTTTGACGCCCACTATTCACTTGACAATTCCATACAGATTTGGCGATGCTGGATTGTATGTGCACACTCCTGGACAGTCGCTCTTCCCGTGCTCTTCTGCGTTGCCGAAACAGGTGCGTGAGAACCTCAATGTGACTCTATATCTGATTGTGAACGGGCTCAGTTGCGTTCCTTGTATACACTGTGCGGTATATTGTTGCTTTTGGTGGATACACCATCAGTACTTCACTGGGTGACTGGAATTTGGCCTATATCTGCCTGACGCTCGTCACTAACATCGTTGGCACTGCGCTGGTCATCATTCGGATCGTTCGTGTTACTGGGGCCGGCAGCAGGTCATATGCGGGCATTATCGAAATTCTCGTGGAATCATCATTCCTCTACTCTGTCACATCTCTGGTGTATCTCGCGCTGTATGTGCACGACGTCTATGCCCCATACTACAGCTACACAAGCTATTATCCACTTGCAATGCTTCCTGCTATCACTGTGAGTCATCAGAGCTATTGAAGCATTGGTCTCCATGCTCACTTTCTGCTCAACAGTGTCTTGCTCCCGCCCTGATCATTGCACGCGTCGCGTCAGGAAAGGCGCGTCCCAACGACTCCTGGAGAAACAGCTCACACGCGGGCAACCGCCGAGGCGGCTCTCGCGCCGTACAATCCTCGCTGCGCTTCCAGTCCGTCGCGCACACTGTTACGATCAGCGACGCGGCGGGAAGGCAGGACACTGATACATCCGAGATTGACAGTATCAGAACTCCTCCGTCGGTCGAGGAATCTGGCAAAGTGAAATGCGAGCAAGACAACGATCTCGCTGTGTGAACAACCGGCAGAGACTTGCACAAGTATAACGCGTCTTGGCACGATCAGATTGACTCAAAACTTATTTATTATCTCCTCGGCCCTTTTTTATGACTGCTCACTGGCAATGTACTATGATAACGTAGGCATTAGACTCGATGATACATACACGGATTACAGTCGATTTTTGGAACAATTACGTGGTTTCTTGATCATGATTCACTGGGCTGACTAGCTGAAGCGTACTCTGTTCGGGAACCGACCGTTGTTATTGTGCGCCCTGATGGTGTTGTTAACGTTGGTGCGATTGGGATGAACGATGATTGGCATGATTTGAGTAGTATACGCTGAACTTCCGACCAGCCTGTTGACTCGGAAACCTTGATGCATACCTATCAATTCCAGCCGTTCGGCGAATTGCCATTGATACGTACGGCAGTTGAATGGAGCTTGGCCACACGATGCATAAGTACACTGACATATGAAGAACGGTGGCACATTCGGTGCGAGTCCGAGTCGGGGTCGGGCGCAATGCATCAAGTGCTCGAAGAAATTCATGGCGCAGTGCGCCTTTTATGTCTCGTATACCATCAGCTGATAGTAATGCGATGCTGAAAATCCAGAGAACTTCGTGGATCTCGACTTTCTGGTCTCGATTCAGGGCTTTGCAGAAGGCATCAGCCTGGGACCGTCGAGTTCACCATTCGCGGGCTTTGCCGAATTGCCCCTGACCAATATTTTTGTCGGCCCACCTTGTTGGCGTAGTACTTATACATGCACTTCTTCTGATTCGCACGGACAGCTGTCGCCCCTCACCCTCTCTAAGATGTGGAACACTCATTACGACGTGCTTATTGTCGGCGGCGGCATCGTTGGCTGCGCTCTCGCCCATGCTCTCTCCACCATCAAACGCGAGAAACCGCTACGAATCGCGCTGCTGGAACGCTCGCTGGAGGAACCTGACAGGATTGTCGGCGAACTCTTGCAACCTGGAGGCATTGCGGCGTTGAAGAACATTGGGCTCGAGTCTACGCTCGAAGGGATCGACGCCATACCCGTACACGGCTACTGCGTCGTTGACAAGGGCAAGACCGTCCATATACCCTACCCCGGCGGCAGCCAGGGACGCAGCTTCCACCACGGAAAGTTTATCATGAACCTGCGTGAAGCAGCGCGGAAGGCGGAGGGCGTGGATCTTATCGAGGCGACCGTCACTTCACTTATTGAGTCCAACTTCAGCCACAAGATTACCGGTGTTCGGGCGACGAGGAAGGACGCCGTGACGACTGGGACAGAGGCAGACAAGGAGTCATTCCTCGCTGACCTCGTCATCATCGCAGACGGCTGTTTCTCTAACTTCCGCGCACCTGTTATGGGCGAACGCTTCTGCAAACCTGTAACGAAGAGTCACTTCGTTGGGCTCGTCCTCGAGGACGTTAAACTCCCTATACCCCAGCACGGAACTGTAGTCCTCGTCAAGGATCATGGACCCGTCCTTCTCTATCAAATCGGCGAGCACGACACTCGCCTCCTCATTGACGTGAAGCAGCCATTACCACCTGATCTCAAGGTGTGCATCTCCCATTACTTTGGATTCAACGCCGTGCTAATTTTGCATTCAGAGCCATATCACCGCTCGTGTCATTCCCCAACTCCCTGCATCCGTTCGCCCCGCCATTGTCGCCTCCTTGAAGGCTGATCGTATACGTCGGATGCCAAACTCCTTCCTCCCTTCCGTCAAGCAGGGTACCCCAACTCCCTTGGGCAAGGAGGGCGTGTTCCTCATCGGCGATGCCTGGAACATGCGACATCCACTCACTGGAGGAGGAATGACCGTCGCCTTCAACGACGTAGTTATCATACGCGATTTGCTAGCGAAGACGCAGGATTGGGGCAACTGGCAGTCTATACGAGATGTCCTGGACAAATGGCACTGGCAGCGGAAGCGCGTTGCCGCCACTGTGAACATTCTCAGTGTCGCTCTGTACGATCTGTTTGGCGCGGATGGTAAGTTCCATATCTCAAGAGCCGCGACAGATGTTCATGGTTTCACAGATGAGGATCTCGAGGTTCTTCGAACTGGCTGTTTCAAGTACTTTGAGCGCGGTGGCGATTGCATCGCTGGACCCGTTGGACTTCTCTCAGTGTACGTCCGGTCCCTCTTCGAATTCAAACTTTCATTCAGACTCTCATAATTCTCTCAGGCTAACCCCGTCACCCGTCATCCTCTTCAACCATTTCTTTTCTGTCGCCTTCTATTCCCTCTGGTGCATGTTCACCCATCCACGGCTGGTACAGAATCACAGAGACGATAAACCCAAAATGCTCGCACCGCGCATCGACGAATACCCCCTTCTATTCCTCAAGAGTCTCAGAGTGGTATGTGGCTTCTTGATATTGCGTTGGCTAGCTTTCTTATATGTAATTTAGTTCTGTACGGCGTGCATCGTGTTCGGTCCGCTACTTTGGACAGAGATACGGTGGTGGTCGCCTGATGATGCGAAGGCGAGGAATAGGGTTTTAATTTATACCGTGCTTCTTCCTCTCCTCTCTGTATCTGCAGTCGCCTATCTGCTTCACATTCGGTCGACGTGAAACTGTTCTTTCGTAGATGGGGGGATACTGCTGAAACTATCTATTTACTATCATATCATTCTCGAATAATCGAATAATCAATGTCGCTACGTCTCTTCGACCCTCAGGCCTCAGTGCGCTGGAGAAGTAGATCAAGATGTCAACCTGTATCTACTCTCAAGTATGTACCATGTCCCGCAAGACGCAGAGACTAGCAGTGCTCGAGCGTCATTGTTAGAGTCTTAGACGCGCTAGGCGCCACTTGCTAGGCGCTCTGACTATGATCGGGATTGCCTATTTAGGACTTGATCCCGCTCTACAATGTCTCTTTGCATTTCTTCTCCGACTGAGAGCCACACCCTGCAGATTCACCGAAAAACTAGTCTCCAGAAGTCTCCAGCTGCATGTCTTACCCGCCTGCTTGTTTGTCTTCATGCCTATGAGCGGTAATTTTCCAAAAGAAAAGACCGCCAAGGCATGAGCAGCTCGCTGGTGAGTGGCTTTCTTTCCTTCCGGACTTCAAAACCTCGTGTAAATCAACGTTCTCCATGGTATTCCTTCCAGCAGCGACCTCAAAAACGCCCCGTCGCCAAACGACACCCGTTATGTCATCGTGATGCCTTGAGGTTCTGGGAAGGATCAAAATGCGTCTTGGACTGCATGCCTGGGACACAACAGTGCTCGGAAACATACCAAACATTCAGCGCAGTCTGTGAAGAGACGCATCAAATTTGCTGGGTGCCGTGGCTTTGATTATGGGCGTTTGATCTCTTTGCATGGTCTGACTAGCATCGCGGCTTCCATCCTGGACAAACGACCGTCGACTCAATCGTGTCAGGTATCTGGGAGGCTGGTGCTTGCAAAAACCACGGCTCAATCTTCCAAGCGAAACCCAGATCATCATGACAATTCTCCACTGCCGCAGACAAGTCAGACTATGACTCTAGAGACGCGATTCTGATCAAATACGCCTTGCCCGGGTTTCTACGAATGAATGTTAACGCCCGGAAGTCTCTCAATTAAGCAGTCTGCGTCGAACCTGGGGCTTTGTCATGCTGTATCGAAGGTCACGGCCAGAATTACGCCACAGGAGTCCATCGCCCACGGCCAGGGACCATCTCGCGCCTTGTTCAGGGACACCAGCTTGCCGACACTGATCTCGCCGTGATACTCCATCGCAAACACATAGGAAAGACGATTGGTCCCTCGGCGGCGCAGCCGAGTTCGTATCAGCTCGACTAGGACCTTTGCGCACGATTACTTGCGAAACTGCAGTTGTCAAATCAGACCGGAGAGTTGTGTCACTCTCTCTCGGATGAGGCTTGAGGTTTCAAGAAGATATGCAAAGGTATCAAAAATGCGCCACAGAAGCGTAATGATGGATATTAGCCACGAGCAACGAAAGCATCGGCTTTGAATCTACGCTCGCAAGCAAGGCAACGGAAAAGTACACTAGACGGTCAATGCGACGGCTCGGTGGCTTGGTATGTGCCTGTCTTCAATAGTCAACATTGTTTGCCACTGGATAATACATATATGCAAAGCGTTTGTGAATTTCTTCGATTTTCTGCTAACCTACTCAAACCTTCATGTAGGCTCCACCTCACGCAGGGCTTGTGTTGTCTGCATCTCAATTGCCAGACACAAAGTAAGGGCAAGCCACCGAAGCGCTACTTGGGAATTGCCTCATGCGATGTGTACATGTGTTTGCCTGTTCGAAACAAAGGCGATCATGCCAGCGGGTTGAACATTGTCGATCTCTCTTCTCAACCACCACGACCTCTTCCCAACATTGCTCCCTTCGCTAGTGCTACGCGATGTCGTCCCTCCCAGAACATTTTGACGAGTTCTCTGGGACCAATACCGGCCATGGGCTGAATGTCGGTGGCCTCGAGAGCAGTCAATCGGCTCCTCAGCCCAGTGCATACAATTTCGAGGACGATCTCCTCAATGCTTCGTTCAATACAGAGGAGCTCTCACTCAACCTCGACGATCAATGGCTGGAGTACACTAAGCATCACGACCTCGCATCGTTCGCACTCGAGAACCAGTCGGGCCACCTCCCCCCGGCCCTCCTCGACGACAGTACTCCTAACAGGCCCCAGCCGCATGATGTGGACGCGTCGACCACAACTAGTGGACTCGAACTGCCGGCGACGTCGAGCTACGAGTCGCTCGACACCGTCGGCCTCCCACCGTCGTCGCAGCCCCCAATCGACGCGTCAAACCATAACAACGTAGTCCCCAACACCTCCTCTTACCCCATCGTCCCTGCCTCCATCGAGTCTGCTCACCGCGCGCATCACTCGACGCGTCCAACGCAGGAGATCAATGACAGCGACACTCCGCTGCCACCGAGCAACGCAGCACTGAAGACCTCCGACCATCATACGCGACCTCGGCCCACCAAACCCAAGCCGTCGAAATCCAGGGCAAAGGCCACTGCTCACAAAGAGTCCCCTGCCCCCTCCCAGCAATCGGTAGCTCCCCGTCTCTCCAGCAAAGGACCACAGACACAGCAAACTACAACAATTCCGGCGCCTTCCTCATTATCAAACATTCGGTTCATGCCGATTCTCCAGCCAAACTCGAATGGCACTGGCTTTGGTCAGATGCCTGAAACAGCCAAGAGAGGTTGGGAATCGGTTGAGGACGAGCCCAGCACTCCAACGATGGCGACTTCTTTGCCTCCCCCGGTGATGTGGGCCACTCCCCAGAATGCCGAGACCATGAACGGCGAGACTGGCGATGGCAAGAGAAGAAAAGTTGCACATCATACCACTGTGGATGCACTCCAGGTCTGTTGCCTTGCTATGACATCGCGTTAGTGTCTGACTTTCTTGTATCACAGGCATCCACCGAAATGACTGAGATTCGCAAGCCCCTGGAACGTTTGCAGGCAAAGGCAGTGGTCCACAATCATGCAATGGTCGGTTTTTGTATCATTGTCTTGACCATGATGTCTAACGTGAAGTTTGTAGTGGGTGCTCCCCAGTGGACCTGTTGCTTGGATATTCGCAACCGAAGAGTCGCAGCAATCACAGCGCGGACGTGCGTGGATTGTTGATAAAGTGAACATCGGGGTCGCTTGGCCGGTCTATTTCCACACCAATGTCGAGGCCGTCGATATTGCTCTCAAGAACTTCTTCTTCGAGAGTCTCAACTGTTTCATCTACCGCCCCTACAAACCGGTCGGTGCCCAAGGCAGTATCCCTCTCGACAACATTGTCCTGATCACGATTGCGGCCCCGCAGTCGCGCAGAGTCAAGGCGCCGATAGTTCATTTCACTGGCTCGGTTATTCCGAATAAATACGCACCGGTGCTCCTCCGCCATCTGGGACTTGCTGTCCAGATGGTATTCTCGATGCGAAAGAGTCTGCAGATGGTGCCTCAGATGGAAGGGACGTCTACCAGTCACGTCGGTAATCAGGCGGCAGAGCAAACTCCAGCGGACACGACATCCTATCAGCAGCCACCTGTCGCTACCCAGGCTTATCATGGCTTCTCGGGAAATCCTGGTGTGGGCACCTCTGCTCCTCCCGCGCTTCCAGACAACGCTTCTGTCTCTGGGAATCAAGTGTCGGATTTCTTTGCATCGCCTCACCAGCTCGCACCCGCTCAGGAAAGCGGGTTCTACCAACCGAATCTTCCCTTCGGATTCGAGGACTACTATCCTGCTCAGCCGGAAGCCCGCTACAATTCGCAGGCGCAGGACGCGCAATGGGGCTATGGTCACGGCGTCCCCCAGGCCAGTACATCAGGAGCGGTTCCTTCGAACAGCAGCCTTTACGGTCGTAACGGTCCATATCAGCTTGTAGCCCACTACGATTCGCAGGCACAGAACGCGCAATGGGGCTATGGTGTTCCACAGGCCAGTACATCGGGAGGGGTTCCTTCCAGCGGCAGCCTTTACGATGGTAGTGGTTCATACAACTACCAGGTTCAGTCCGGCCTTGCGGAGCCATCCTATTCCTACCAGAACACCCCGCAAAATTGGTACGACCCAAACGCATACACCCCACGCGCCATGACCTTGCCGTCCGTCGCTGGAAACATGGAGACCCATGGAAGCACGCTCACGGAGGCGTTTCCTGCGAGTGGCAGCCCTTACAGTGGCGGCAGCTCATATTATAACCAAGACCCCTCTGGTCTTGCGGAGTCCTCCTCCTACCAGAATTGGGGCGATGATCTCAATTCTTATATCCCACGCTCCATGCCCACCGCTGGCAACATGAATCCCCCTGCGTTGAAGAGCACCCTCACAAAGGCGACGCTCAACTGGAAAATCTAGCCTCGACGACGTCGAACTTGAATTTAATCTTCCTCGGACATTATCATCTGTACTGTAAGTTATGGCCTCGCTATCCAAATTGCTATCTAGTTGTCATTATGATCTGCTGTCGTGTATCGTTCTGGTCCATTTTGTGCTACTTGGCCTCATGTAATCAATGTTAACGATTATCATTACCGACTCTTGCAGTCAATTCATCTTGTTGAATGTGAAGTCAAAGCGCGATGAAGCCTGAAGCTCGAAGCACGGCCCGGCGTCACCGTAGGCGCACTGTACATAGAATGATCGGATTTACGACTCCGAGCGAATAGCTTGACTTCGTTCCACGACGTGCTTCATTCGTGCAAATTCTTTTTACTTGCTGCTTTTGTCGTGTCTACGCGATGAGTAAAGTGGTTTTCGGTAAGAGACTATTCCTAACTTACCTCCCAATGACGCCTCACAGTTTTCGGCTGCAGTGGGCAATGTACCCTACAACATGGGCGAGGCAAGTGGATCGCTGCATCAACTGCCGCATTCAATGACATTAGTAACAGGACCAATTGACGGACATCTTCAGATCGGTTGGGCAAGTTGTTGGGTTCAGGTGCGTAATTTTGTCCTTGCTCAACACCTTGTCTTTACTTCGTTCGTCAGACTCGTCTTTGACAGAGACACAGGCAAACCGAAAGGTTATGGCTTTTGCGAATTTGCTGGTGCGTCGCCTTCTCTTCAACTCGGCCCACGCTCACCGTGGCAAAAAGACCACGAAACTGCGGCGTCAGCTGTACGGAACCTGAACAATGCAGACGTCGGTGGTCGCCCTCTACGCATAGATCTTGCAGACTCGGACCCGTTCTTAGAGGGAAAAACAACTGTCCGCGGAGAACTTGTGGATAGTGGAGATGCAGGGCCAGACGGACGACGAGGACATGGGCGGCAGCAGCCACAGAATGAAATGGACGCGTTTTTGGCATCGCTGCCGCCTGGAATCAAGGTCCCTCCTGGAACGTCTCCGGGCGACGCGATCAGCCATACCCTAGGAACGATGAATCCTGACCGACTGACGGAGGTTCTGGCACAGATGAAGGTATGCATTCCCCGCCTCTATGATACTTCGACGACATGACTGACCCACGCCAGGCCTTCGTGATTACCCACCCCGACCATGCACGCAAGCTGCTTCAGACTCATCCACAGTTAGCATACGCCTTATTCCAAGCGCTCGTCTTAAACAACATCGTTGATTCTTCTATACTCCAACGAATGAGAGAAGCTGCTTCTGGTATGGCAGCTCAGCCTCCGCCTGCCCGTATGCCCCCGCCTGCAGCCCCCGCCCCTCAGTACATGCCTCAGCCTATGCAGCATGCTGGTTACCCGCCTCATATGCAACCTCCGCCACAGCAAGCACCAATGATGTATGCTACGCCTCCAGTGAATCAAATGCCGTACTACCGCCCTCCCGGACCGCCAAGTATGGCTACGCCAGTGCCGCCGACCCCGCCCGCCAACGTCATGCCTCAGATGCAACTGCCCAACATGCCTGGCGTCAGTGAGGAGCAGCGTGCCGTTTTAATGCAAGTCCTGAGCTTGACACCGGAACACATCAATAGTATGCCTGAAGGAGAACGTTCCGCCATTCAACAGCTTGTAAGTCTCAATCTTCCCCTTCCCAGATTCATGTCTTGAATGATTTACCTTGCAGCGCGCACAATTTGGTGCATGATGGGTTATAATAAAAGCTGTGGTGTCATCTATTTTGCCCTTGCTTTTGGCTCTACTCAGTACAGTAAACATGTGTATGATAATCAATCATAGATACTCCTCAACATCCATGCGTATGTACACCTATACCAATGCATACTCCTAACAATCTGCGCTGTCCAGATGTTGATATCGGCCAACTGACATTCTAACTGTGGCGCAACCCTAACCCAAGATTGGGTTTACTTCACCTGACCAGCTTCGACGAAACGATATGAATTGATAGAATAGATAGTTGCTTCTTCCGTATGGGAAGCCTTCTGCTACACAGACTTCTACCGCGTACTTAAAAGTCTCAGTAAATCAAGCGAACTGATTAGCGACCCGACGGCTGCTCTTCAGTTCCACAAACTTGCCAACAATGTCATCTAGCGGCACGATCTCTCCCCTGGCCTTGGTCCCAACGTCGTCGCGATTCCGTACGTTCACGGACTGAGCGTCGAGTTCGTCTTGTCCAACAACTGGGGTGGCAGTCAGAAACACGATGAAATCGAACGAGGTGCGATGGAAACTCACCGAGGATGAAGTTGTACTGTGCAATCTCCCCATTCCGGATCTTCTTCGGCAGGGTGTTGTCGCCGTTATCCACATCCGCGTACAGACCCAGCGAGCTAAGCCGCTCGACTATCTGGTTCGCGTAGTCTTTCTGCAGAGCCAAAGAGAATGATCAGAATACTTTCTTCGTTGAAGCAGGAAGCGCAGAGTACGCACATATGGAGCTGCGACGGGTATCACGATCACTTGACGAGGCGACAGCCAGAACGGCCACTTCCCAGCAAAATGCTCCGTGGTGATAGCGATGAAGCGCTCTAAACTACCGAGGATCGCACGATGGATGATGACAGGGCGTGAGACGGGCCTGTCGGGGTCATCGTGGTCCTCAGCGGAGCGGTACTTCAAGTTGAACTGCTGCGGCAGCTGGAAGTCGAGCTGGATGGTCGCGCACTGATAGGAGCGGCGCAGCGCGTCGCGGATGGTGATGTCGATCTTGGGCCCGTAGAACGCGCCGTCGCCGGGGTTGATCTGCCATTTGCCGGGGTAGTGCTTGTCCAGGGTTTTGGTGAGTTGCTGGGAGAGCGAATTCAGTTGGGAGAAGGTAGAAAAAGAAAGCAGGGGTGGCTTACTTCTTCAGCGACGTTCCAGGTCTCGAGGTCACCGAGGTAGTTCTCGGGACGGGTGGAGAGCTCGAGGGAGAACTCGAAGCCAAAGAGCCCATAGACGTGTTGCATGAAATCAAAGAGGGCAGCAATTTCTTCTTCGATCTGAGTCGGCATACAGAAGACGTGGGTGTCGTCCTGTACGAATCTTCGGACGCGCGTCAACCCAGTGAGAGCACCCGACGCTTCGTTCCTGTGTATGATACCGAACTCAGCCATACGTATCGGCAGCTCCTTGTAGCTGCGATCCCTCGAATCGAAGATCAGACAGTGCCCGGGGCAGTTCATCGGCTTCAACGCCCATTTCTCCTTTTCCACGTCCAGCGTGAACATGTCGTCTTTATAGTTCTGCCAGTGCCCTGAGGTCTCCCACAGCTTGCTGTTGTACATGTTTGGCGAGATGACCTCTGAGTATCCGCGCTTGAAGTATTCTCCGCGCATCAGCTCGACGAGGGCGTTGTATATACGGGTTCCGTGTGGGAGGAAGAAGCAGCTTCCTGGGCTAAGATCGTTGAAGAAGAAGAGTTCCTGCTCTTTGCCAATCTTGCGGTGATCCCGCTTGGCGGCTTCCGCGAGGAAAGCTTTGTGTTCGGAAAGCTGCTTCTTGTCGGGGAAGGAGATACCATATATACGCTGTAGTGATTCGTTTTTGGCATCGCCGAGGAAGTAGGAGGCAGAGTTCTTGGTGATCATGAAGGCCTTTATTTTGCCGGTATGGGGGATGTGAGGGCCGACGCAGAGATCAATCATGGGTCCGCAGCGGTAGACGGTGGTGGAGGTGCCGTCGGGTATCTTGCTTTCAATGAGGTACTTCTTGTACTTGTTGTACTAGACAAGGATGAGGGAAGTTCCAAACGACAGAGATAGGATGCTTACTGCGAACATCTCCAAGAGCTTTTCTTTTGACATGACGAGGCGCTCGAACTTTTGCTTTTCCTTGACAGCGCCTTCGGTAAGCTTTTCTAATGCGGGGTAGTCGAGGTTGGACACCGGCCTGCATGGAGAGTCGGAACGGAATGAGAGGAATCTTAATGTTGAACCTACCTATCTGCGATGCCCATTTCGTAGAAGAAACCGTCCTCGGTCGGGGGACCAAGACAGAGATGGCAACCATAATGCTTCTCTGCTGATTCACCAAGGACGTGAGCTGAGGAATGCCAGAAGACGCGCTTTCCTGGGCGATGATGAGTCTCGGAACAGTGCATCAATCGTCGAATGAACCTTCGGGATCGTCAAAATCAAGTAGCTCCAGCTTGCAAGAGCCTTCGAGGGGGCGCTCCAAGTCCCACAAATTGCCGTCCACCTAAGAGCACATCAGACGATTCGTCCAGAGTTGGGCGCGTTGACGGACTTTGGCAATCACAACTCGCTCTGACAAGCTCTTGGAAACCTCCTTGGCGACATCCAGTGGACTCGTCTCCCAGCTGGTGCCAGTCTTGGTGGATCCATCGGGTAAGGTGACAGTAATGGCTTCTCTAGGTTTGGCTGCAAGGATTGATATGAGAATACAATAACTAGGTCTAGATGTGAACGCACCCTTGATTGCCTCGTCGTATTCGGCCTTGAGCTGTTCGAACATTTTGATGCGGTGGTCGAAGAACTCAGGCTTCGGTTGCATCTAGCGCGTTCCGTTGTAGCAAAAAGCGTCGTGCTCGTCGCGGATGGCGTACCTCCAGTGGGTATTGCGACGTGGCTGCAGGCTTGCCGCTCTTCTTTGCTTCCTTCGGTTTTTGGCCATCCTTCGCAGGGGGGGCCGACGCGGCGGACATCGTGTGGTTGAGCTTTCGTGGAACTCTGGGCAGAGGAACAGATAGGCGAAGACGATATGGGCGACGATGGAAGAGCAGAGGTCGGAATCTGATCAGATTTGTACAAAGCATCCAAAATCCAATGTGGAAAGTCGCAAGTCACGTTCAATCCAAGATGACTCGTTCCCTCGAACGATCACGATACACTTACCTCTGTAAACTCGGTCGTCTGTCGTACTGAGTCACAGACGGTCAATACCTCCTTCAAACGCGACTGTGTATCACGCTCAAACACACGGACATTTGTAAAGCGTACAGAAATATACTTCTTCGAGTCAATCCATCTTCCTCGGCATCTCCAAGTGCTCAGGCCCAAAGCTATCTGGCAAGAGCTCGCCCAGAGTCGTCTCCTTCACGCCACCTTCAGTCATACCAGGTTTCCCCGCGTCCTTGTCGTCGGCTGGCTTGGGATAATCGCCCGGAACAAGAAGGATAGGCATGTCCAACGCGCAGAATTCACGGATCACCTGTCGGCATAACCCACAAGGTGATAATGCAGCGGGAACGTTCCTAGGAAGAGATTTATCTTGAGATTGAATGAAGTACCACCATATGGTGAATGCTCACGTTGTAACAGCCAGTGCAACGAAGGATTTGTTTCCCTCACTCTGCCAGAATCAACATTCTCAGTTACAGAAAGACAACAAAGAGAACGGGTACGGTACTCACGACACCTTTCACAATCGCGGTTCGCTCAGCGCAGATAGTACCGCCTAGCATTGTCACGCGTCTCAGAAGTCCGGACCACACACACAGCAGCGTCCAATGGTGGTAGACTCGCCATATGATGCATTCTCGACATTAGCCCCCTTGATGATCTTTCCATCTGCAGTCAGGAAGGCCGCGCCGACTGGGAATTTAGAGTATGGGCTGTACGAGCCCTCCTTGGCTGAGTAAACATTCAATTGTGTTTTCGCTATGCGCGTTGCATCGAGTGCATTGACCTTCAAAGGCGCCCTTGATTAAGGCAGCGCGATCCTCAATGGAAAGTGTCCAGGCGCGTGCAGACATGATGGGGAGATAAGAAGTGTGGCGATCATGATCAGTTGATACTCGTCTCAGCCAAACCCTAACCATAGCTAAATCAAATTTCTAGGTAGCATTCCTACTATTTCTGTTCTCGCCTTTCTGCCTCTTCCCAGCATGTCAAAACGCAAAACCAACAAAGACGACTCTGACAGCGAATCGGACGTCGTAAGCCCGTCGAATCTTGTATTTTCTGCCTTTTTCTGACTGAAATCCTCAGTAGAGTCTGATAGACGTTGATTTTGACTTTTTCGACCCAAACCCAAGCGTCGACTACCATGCAGTCAAGCGGCTCATAGGGCAACTGTTCCAGCGCGACGCGGAGCAATTCAATCCACATGAACTGACGGAGCTGGTGCTCAGCCAGCCGAAAGTTGGCACCACTATAAAAACGGATGGGATGGACAGTGATCCCTACGCCATCTTGACGGTGTTGAATATGCACGTACACAAGGTGCGTTATTATCCTGCCTGTCTCGGAGATCACTGAAATCAGCTATCACGTAGGACCATCCATCCATCAAGGCGCTGGCGGCGTACTGTCTCGAGAAATCATCTGCAAACTCTACGTTTCACGCCACGCTACAGGCTCTGTTCTCGCAGACCGACAATCACGTCGCATTCCTGCTCTGTGAGCGTCTTATCAACATGCCAGTGCAGGTTATCCCGCCCATGTACCGCATGTTGACTGAGGAAATGACCCAGGCAGCGAATGAGGTGCGAGGGTACGTTTACTACCTCACAAGACATGTACTGACTTGCGCTTTTCCGCCAGAACGAACCGTTCAAATTCTCACACTACATCTTCATCTCGCGGACGTACCACTTGACACAGGCGGACGAGACACATCTTGCCGCTACGCAGTCGAAACCGCGTTCATCGAAAAAGAGCAAGTCATCCAACAAAACACCACAGGCACCGAATATCCAGCGGCCACAGGATGGTATCTACTCGTTCCATCCAGAAGATGAACTGATAAAGCAGGTGCGTCTTCCTTTTTGATATTTTCGATGTCCCTGTGGATCCTTACATCTTTCTAGGCCTCACTGCACTCTGTCGATTACGTCTTTTCGTCGACGCCCGCAGAGCCACGGAATGAAGAGTCGTTTGGTCTCGATACGCGTGGCAGGCTGATGCTCGTACCGGCTCAGAATTTCGGTCCATTAGTCGAGAAGATGCAAGAAGTGTACACTGTCTAATGAACGTGTTTTGTAGGCTGTCAATGTCCATGTAATGTTTGCATACCTCTCGTCCGAGCATTCGCCGCCCTCGTCCCGGCGGCTTATCAAGTTATCTTATCGCAACGGACTCCGTCTGCATTCCTGACGCCTCATGGCATTATTAGCGCTCTCTTCTTGGCTATCACTTCGAGGAAGTCGTCCTCTGTCATCCCACCTTCATGATCCCCCGTTTCCTCAACAGACTAACCCATCTCAAACGCTTCCCGACCGGACAACGCCTTCACAGCACGCCCAATGGACCATCATCCCCATCTGTCCGCCGACGAGCGTTATCTGGCCTGGCCGCTGTCGGTGTCGCAGCACCTATCCTGCTCTTCGCCTCACCGATATCCTCTGACGCGGACGCTGTTACAGGAGGACAGGTCATAGCGCCCAGCAAGTTCGCCAAGCTGAGCGAGCTGGTGAGGACCTACATCGTGTACACCATGTGCCAGTCCGAGACGCTGGTGGACAACTCGCCGCGCCTCCTCGCGTTTCTCACAGGCATCCCTGGGGCGAAACAGGTCACCGAAGCTTTGGTCCGGGTGACGTTCTTCAATCAGGTGCGCGTGCTCATCGTCAATGTCATGCATGATGCTAACGTGCTTCCCAGTTCGTCGGAGGAGATACCGCCCAGGGAACTCTCCCTCTGCTACACAGTCTTCGGTCTGCCAACGTCGGCGCGCTCTTCGCGTACTCCGTCGAGGTAGACGAGGATGAGGCCACGGGCGGATCTACGCAAAAGGAGGAGCTGAAGCCGACGTACAAGCGATCGGTGGACGAGATGGTCAGGTGCATCGATGTTGCGGCCGATTTTGAGGATGGTCTGGCGGGCAAGGCGCGGCGGACATGGGTCGCTGTGAAGATTGTGCGCCGAAGTCCCAATCGCGTGTGTTTGTGTCTCAATCTGACGATGACGCAGACGGCTCTTGTACCAAATGCACAGACTTTGTTGAACATGTCGAAGGCTATCTTGGAATCGAGGAAGAAGACATCTATTCCCTTTCCAGGGTCGCCTCAAGCAAGCGATATCGGAGTTTTGTACTCGTCCGATGTCCTGAGTCCGGAGGACATCGAATCGCTACGGGAGTTGTACAATAATCTCTTCCGGATATGCCGACGCGCTGAGGAGAGAGGTGTCAAAATCATTCTGGACGCTGAGTACAGGTACATCGTATCTATTCTCAATTCTGCATCGTGCCTCAACATGCTTGCAGTTGGTACCAACCTGCTATAGACGCGTATCAGTTGGCTCTAATGCGCGAGTTCAACAAAGTTGGCGATAAAGGCACAGTCCAGCCCCTCATCTACGGCACCTTCCAGGCATACCTCCGTCGGTGCGCAGCCTTTTTCCACATCATGAGATACGGACTGACTTCCATTCTGTAGTACCCCGATGCATTTAGCTCAATCCTTCAAAGACGCAGAATCGAACGGATACACTCTCGGAGTCAAGCTAGTTCGAGGAGCATACCACCCCCACGAAGTCGCCGCTCACCAGGCACGGCAAGAAGGCAAGAAGACACTCTCCATCTCCCCTGACACGTTCCCTCCTGTGTGGACTGTGAAGGAAGAGTCGGATCGGTGTTATAACGAGTGTGCGAAGGTGCTCATTGGCAAGATCCAGGAGGATATAGAGCAGAAGAAGGGGCAGCGCGTGGGGGTGCTGTTTGGGACGCACAATTGGGAGAGCTGCTGGTTGATATTGGGAGAGCTGGTGAAACGTGGGCTGGGGAGGAGTGTTGGGGAAGAGGGGGAGGAAGTGGTAGTGCAGATGGGGGATGAGGTCACGGAGAGGTTGACGATGGGCCAGCTGTTTGGTACGTGTTTTCATGGTCGGAGGACGGTTATTTGGGTATTGATATGGTTGCAGGAATGAACAACGCCTTGACAGATTATCTCGTGAATCATACTCGCTCTAGCGCACCCATGGTCATTAAGTACGTGTTTTTGTCATCCTCCTGGTTGATCTTCAATCGACCTTCATTAGATATGTGCCGTATGGTGCTCTTTCGGAGGTGAGAATCTAACTGTGTCTGTCTCGCTGAGGTTTTGCTCATCGGCCTCTTTCTCGTAGGTGATGCCCTACCTTGGGAGGAGGGCTATTGAGAACAAGTCCGTCCTGGGAGGTGGAGTGGCTGCAGAAGAACGGAAGCGTGCGGGGGCGGAGATACGGAAGTTGCTGTTCGGTTGATCATAACACGACACTGACCGTTACGCGTACATGGTTCTGCATACCCAGATAGATGCAATCTGATAGTTAGAGAGGTGTAGTGAGTGCGCGGTTTGCTTCTATACTGAATGACATTGTACAGTAGTGTACTTTTCTACATATGACGCATGTAGTATTCTCTCTGTTCGTAACTTACTTGTTGAGCCGAGCTTGCGTCTGATGAGGCAACAGAAGGTTGATTGTGGCGACGGGAACTACCATAACCTTTGCAATTACGTCAACGACTATGTAGGCCTACCGACACGGACGTCTTCTGAGCTTGCATTGCGATGGACATGCAGCAGTGCCATAAGCCTGAATAGTGTCGTCCATGAGTTCCTCGCCAAGGTTCAAGCAGAGCCGTTGGTACGAGGGCCTACAAATCGCGCGCTGTCCACACCACAGCCTCTTGAGGAACTTCGTACCAAGAGGGAGGTCAAGGTAGTGCTTGGGTTTGACCCAGATTCATTGCTGAGCGCTGAGTCCTGATCTCGGGAAGGCCATGGCTGTTTGCCATTGGCGGTTGCTTATCTTCATCTGTCGCGGTGGACATGACGACAGCGAATACGATCTTCGGGACGTCGGTGTTTTGCGACTGACCCACTCCCAGAACGCTGAAGCCGATGAGAGCGACAGTCGATTGAGCACCCCGGCCGGCGGCGTATAGTGTTCATGTCGGCGTGTCACCCACTGCCCAATCCAATTATACTATCTCACTGCGAAGAAACCTTGTGAATATTTTGTTATGCTAGGAGAGTAGACCACGGCTCTCTCTTTGAGACCTCGTACAAGAAATGTGAGAGCACAGATCAAGTCTCTTCGGAAATCAAGATAGTAGACTACGACAACCATAATGGTATGCCTGCATCAACTCACTAGGCAGCTGTTGAGCGCTTTGCTCGCTTCTGCCGTGAGTGAACAAACATTCCTCCTCCGAAATACTTGCAGGCTCCAGCCTGCGATTCGTTACCGGTGTATTCCATGTACTCCTGACTGTTGATTTTCAAGAGGTCGTGTGCGTCGTAGAGATGGAATCTCTTAGTCGTCGTGGAACGTCCCCGCTTCCGCTCTTGCTTCCCCTCTCGCTTCCGGTCTTGGGTATCGGGACATTTGTAGACATGCATATCTGCTTGGCTCCACGATCCTTCATAATCGCTATCTGCCGTCAAGATGACGGGGTAGAGTGAGATTTGGAAGTGTTCCTTGAGCCTGTCATAGATCAAGACATCAGTACCTTTGAGGTACTGGGGCAAGATACTCTCTTGGCGGTAGAGATGATGCAGGGCGAAGGCGACTTCACCATCCTGGTCTTCGTCAAACTTGGCCTGGATGAGGGCGACAAGTTTTTCCAAACTCTTCTCGTTCTCCGCGACTGCGCCGGTTGGACGGAAGACCTCTGTCTTCTTGCTGTTGAGGTTTTTGTAGGCACCCTTGGCGTTTATATAAGCCTCTTCGCCTGGTTTGTCTTCCTTGTCCTCCTCCGGGTACACCTTCCTACTTGCTCGGATGGTATCATTCAGAAGAATGTCGTACTGGAGAACGATACGAACACCCTTCTCGACTGGTTCGACCTTATGCTCGACGTCCGTGTAGAAAGCCACCGCCTGAAGCTCGGCAGTGGGGTCAACAATCATATCCGGATCCGCTCCCTCCTTGGCATCCTCCGTGTTCGAAGCTGTGATGTCTTTCCTGTCTCCGCTGGGGACCCATTCCTTCGACTTTGGCCGCGGTCGCATATCGAAGCTCTTTTCGACGCCACGATGACGAAGAATAAGGTCACCGCCCGTCCAAGCCGTGTTTAGGGCGACGAGGAGGGTACCGTGGTGATCATGGCCGTGCGTGGTGTCGCGATGCCAATCAAAGTGACCGCCGACCTTGTACACTGCAACTTTGTACAGCTGGAGGCGGCAACGCTTCCCAATGAACAGAGTCCCAGAGAGTTTCCTCTGGAGCTCCGGCTGGTCGAGAATGCGGGCTGGTTCAGCAATGTCCCTCGCCACAATCTCGTAGCCACGTCGATAGTCTAAATCCATGACTGTATCGGGGCCCCTACCGAACATGGAAGGGGTTTTGGTGGCGACTTCGAGGAGTTTGTCTACGTTGGGAGCTTTGACCGTTCCGAAGGCGGCAGCATTCGCAATCGGGCCAAACTCTCCATGCTCTCTGCCAATGTGGTAATCGGAGATGGGGAATGAGGTATAAGGGACGGAGAGGATTTCGTTCAAAGTCTCGGTGAATTTCGTGCTTCGCTCCACAGTGTATCCGTCAGAGTTGCGGATTAAGCGCAAGCTCTCATTCATTTCCAGAAACTCGACGACGCGATGCATGCGGGCTGGCTCGGTTGGCATAGTGCCTGACATCCGTGACGGTTGCAAGTCTAATGAGATTCTAGAGTTTGAAGTTGAGGTTGAAGGCAAAGAACTCACCGTTGTTGAGAACAATTAATGAAGAACAGGTAAGGAAAGGAATAGTGGCGCGTCTTCATCTTTATAGGCAAACTGCTAGCAAAAAGCCACAAAACCCATGATCGACGATCTGCAGATCGGGCGGCCTAGCCACAGACGTCGAACCCAGGACTGATTGAGGCGCCGGCTCCATCACTGCGAATGAGACTTCTGGGTAAAAAAAGATATTCGGCTTGGCGCAGGCTCAATTGATCCATTGCAGGCGAGCGGGCTCAAAGCCGAAGCAATCTGTTGAACATGCAGCAGAGACAACTGAAGAAGGATACACCGTAGAGTATGTAATCGTAGACCGAAGAACCAGTATCAGGGAGTGATGCTGATGGGCTTTGAACCTGAGAAACATCACCGTAGGTGACCGTGAGCCCGACAGTAAAGATACATGACGGTACTACCTCACATGGTTACTTGAATGTGGCAGATAGTCGATGAATGATTGAGACTAGAACAACACGACAAGGTACTCCCTTGTAGATATGATACAAGCGTACTGTATGCACATACATGCATGCTGACGGAAGAAAACGTCAGCAAAACATTCGCTTATTGAGCTTGCTCCCCTGGCTCAACCCTCCACACCTTTATAACCCCAGCACGATCACCACTGACCATCCCACCACGAAAAGGCGAATCTATACACACCAATGCCGTCACGACGTCTTGATGAGACCTTAACAAGCTAGATTGATTGTGCGTGATCAGAGACATTCGTTGCGGAGGGCGATTGCCATGACTGGCAGGACTTGGCGATGGCCATGTTTCGACGTAAGTGGACGCCGATCCCTTGTCCACATGACTGCCGACGGTTTAGTAAGTTTGTCGCACAGATATCGGGCTAAGGCATACCTATAGGTTGGTTTATCGTGCTCCAGGTCGGGCCCGCTCAGGATGCAAGATCGTTCCGGCCTTCCCATATCCCATAAACGTATCTTGCGATCCTCCGACGCCGTTATCAGGAAACCTTTGCTACCAGATCGCATTGATTCGCCTTCAGAATTGATATCATATAAGTCTGTTCGATGGGTGGTGGAATGACCGCCGAATTCTGTCCCAGTCACTAATGCTCGTACGTCCGGGGCCGGTGAGGTTGGAGTCGAAGAGCGCTGCTCCATGTCTCCGACAGAGTGATAACCTCGAACGAGTGCTGCTATCGCCTCCGAAGCAGTGTTATTGCTATCGACTCCAGTAAGATCCTGGGGTTCAGGCAAAGGATCCGATCCTGACGTGTTCATTCTCGTTACAAAGGTTTCGACCAGAACCGAGCTTTCAACATCCCAAACCTCCACCAGATTTGTGCTAGTGCGGTCACCCCACTTTGAGGCCTCAACTGCGACCATAACATATTTGCCCTTTCCTTTCGAGGGGTGAAGAGCGCATTGGTGGATGCGGACCGACCTCCCAACGGACGCGACGCCGACATGCCAGCTCTTCAACTGCAATCCGAATCTCCGGTCCCACAGCGTGAGGACACCTGTTGACGTTCCCACGACGATCCAGGCGCGTTTGCGGTCGATGCACATAGATGTTATCGGTCCATGGTGGCGAGGATTCTGCATTTGTTGGAGGATACGCATCGTCCTGAGATCCAGCACGACAATAGCCGAGTGTGTTGTAGCGTACACAAGATTGGATGATGTATCTGCCAAGTTGTCAGTAGAAAGTCTGCAGGAAGTGTATGTACACACCGGTGTTATAGTGGAACATGCAGGTGACATATTCGCCAGGAGTTTCAATCCTATGCTCTCGTACGACCTGTAATTTGCCGTACTTTGGAAGGCTTCCACTTTGAGAGACATGGACCCTGACGATATGGAGACTCCCATCTTCTGCAGCACTCGCGAAACAGTGAACGCCCTCCAGAATGCATATGCACTTCACCTTGGCGTGATGCTGTCCATACGTGTGACGCGGTTTACTCGTTACGTTCCTCTCCAGCCTCGCAGTGTCCCAGACCTTGACGGTCTTATCGTCTGAGGAAGATATAAAGAACATATGATCAGGCGAGACCGCTAAACCGGTAACGGCGTCGGAATGCGAGGTCAGATGGGATATGAGAGTTGCTTCCAATCTTTTCGCGGTGCCATCTCTGGACGTGAAGCTTTGTCTGATGGGATTGCGCCGCCTCACTGGCCCTTCGTGCACCCTTGGACCAAAATCGTTTTGTAGTTCACGGTTATTGTCGAGGTACAGGTTCTCCAGAAGATTGCTGATAGCGGGCTCCTGGCCGTCTATCATACATTCTCAATCAGATGTGGTCTCGTATAGGTATGAGATGGAACCCACCATACGAAGATATTCGAAGGACACTATGCGCAGTGACTTGCGGCGCTCGTATAGTCGCCGACATCGACATTGGCGAAGATCTACCTGAACGCTCTGGGGAACCATCGGACCGCATCTTGGTGTGCGTATCAAGCACCCCAGCCACATTGGTCTTGAAGGACCCTACGGCCGGTGCAGCCTTTTGTCCATCCATGCTACCAAGATGTAAGCGACTCGGTGGCCGGAAACTCAATGAGTTCGTGGTGGATAAGACTGATTCCGTAGGACTGCTTGGACGCTCCGCTGACACGGCCACTCCAAATGGAGAGGAAATCGAAATCGAGGGCGCGAGTGGTGATAACGTGCTGCGTGGTTCTCGAGAAGACTGGGCATCGCCAAGAGACGACGCGGAGCCGTTGATAGTGGCAAGTCGACGACGCAGATCCTCAAACGGTGCACCAGTACCAGTGGAACCAAACTCCGCACTGGATATTCGGTGCAGATTTGGCACTGGGCTCATGAGCGGCGTGGACCTCTTGAATGGGAGGGAACGAAGGACATCTGCACCTCGGGCTCTGAGGAAGACAGTCTGAGGCACAACGTCGAGTTTTCTAAGCTCTACAGTCGTAATGGTCTTGAGATTGACTTCTGTCTCGGGTTCAGAGCTCAGTCGTGAAGCGAAACTGGCAAGAGTCAGATACTACACTTGACATGTAGTAACACGGAAAGACGTACCTTGAGATAGCACTGGCTAATTTGGTTATGTAGTCTCGCATAGCAAGGAGCTTGGACTCATCGCTCTGAGTCATGCCCAGTTGTTGAAGCTTGACTATCTGGACTTCGTCACTGTGGATATACGTAAGTTAGCTATGTATACCTGAATGCAGGTCTTGAACTGACTCGTCTGATCTGCTTCTAGGTATGGTCAGAGTTGATTTCCGTAGCGACATGACGCTTTCCCTCGGTGTGTCCTTATTGCTACGTCTCGCGCCTTTCCAAAACGCACTCTTGTCCGCTTTCATGGCCCACTGGGCAGCCGCATCGAATATCTGTCGCTGTACCTAAATCCGAACAGCGTCAATCAACAATAAACGTACAATGTTCAGAACACACCGGTGGCTTCATCGCAGCCAACAGACTCTGTTCATCGATTGCCGAGATATCTGACCGTAAGAAATGCCGCAGCGAAGGGTAGACGATACACCAGACATCACTTTCCGGCAGATGTTTGGCGGCCGACGCAATGAAGGAGGCGGCACCTTGCCTTATCCAGATGTTGGGGTGGTACAAGAAACCCAACGTAGCGCTCATCAACTCCCAAATACGCATCTTCTGGAACAGGCCCAATGTGCATAGGCTGGTCAAGGAAGCCAATACTTTAGTGACCACTGTTTCTTCCACATCTGACAGGGAAACGAAGATATTAGCCGAGCTTGAAGAATGAGTTGTGAGAGGTATGACACACCTGACAACGCCTGGATCATTAGCGGCAAAATGTACTCATCTAAACTTCGTCCACCCGCACACGCCGCCACATCCACAATACTCTCGAAGAAAGCATATCGCAATAGCCAATCCCGATCGTTGAGATACGTGATCATATGACTGAGCAACACATCGTTCGTCTTCTGTCTTCCCAAGAAGATGCACAAGTAAGAGATATCATGCAGGATCGCACGCTTCACCACACTCGAAGAATCCATCAGCAGCGCCGAGATGTGTTCCTGTATGCCCTGCTGCATTTCTTGCACGCTCGCATCATATGATACCTAGCAGTCATAGATGAATATCGGTTAATGATAAAGCACTGCAGCGGACAAGGCTTACCTCGTAATGCGCGTTCTCAAACTCTTGTGCCTCGCTCGAGATTTTGAACGTCCCGTGAGCCTTCAACGCCTGGCCCATCTCCAAGTACCGCATAGCCGTATTCGCCAGCTGCGCTATACACTGAGCATACATTGCCCTGACCGACACCTCCGGATCGTGCACCAGATATTGCACGTTTGGAATAATATACTCAGGAAAGATGGCCGCATTCGAAGGCGTTATGACCGTGACCATCATTAGCTGCAGAGCCAGTGAGCATTAGCCGACGAACAGATGACAGACGCCAGTACTCACAACTTGTGTCATAGTTCGAAGCGCTGCCAGCCGCACTATTGCAGCATCGTCGTGGAACAGGTCGATGATGTAAGGTATCAAGCGGTCCAGCTTTGCTTCGTCAGTCAGATGGGGCGAAAGAGCCAGGAAGACATCCAGGGCGCGGACTTTAGAGCTTGGGAGGGAGCAATTCCGGATGTTGGATGTCACCAAAGCCAGGATGATCAACGCAGGTCCGTCTGACGATCGTTGTCAGTGAAGAAGACTCGCAACCCGAAAAAAGAGGACTTACCTTCAGCAGGCGCACGACGCGCATTGCTTAACAGTGAGGGGTCTCGATTGGGTATTTGGAGTTCTACAGGCAGCACGTCCTGACAATGCCTGTCAGAGCAAAACCCAATGGAAAGTTCATATGAATACCTGGAAAGGCCTGGAAGTCACAATCGATGAGTTGTAGTCAATCTTCACGTCCATAACAGCCTCGTCGAGCGTATCTGGCACAAGATATGGTTCAACGCTCTCGTAGTCTGCCCATATTCTCTGTAATCTGTGATCAGAATCACCCGGAAGCGGTTCATTGGTAGGATCCGTGGTGGTCCTCTCAAGGGGGGCATTAGGTGGTCTGAGGACCGAGGGAGGCGCCGAAAGCACAGACGGCGACGATGAAGTTTTGAAGGCTGACTCAGTGGGAAGATCGTTGACGGTGGTCACGTAGTTGTGGAGGAAGCTGAAGAAGGACTCTGGGAAGACTGTCCCACGCGATGTATGGAGGAGTGTATCAAAGGTGGGCCGCGCTGAAGCATCTAGATTGATCATTTGCTTGATCAAACTCTACTGTCCCAAATGAGAACACCGGCAATGTGCAGGACAAAACGTACTCACTCGTATGCCTTCGTCTTCGATATTGTTAAGGTGAGTGTCCACGTTGTATTCCCCTTCCCGGTACTTGAAAAGCTGGCTTAACGTGAACAAGGGAGCGCCTTCCAAGAACAGCTCTGCTATGACGCAGCCGGCGCTGAAGCAGTCCATTGACTCGGTCACCTTCCCATCCCTCTTGCCATCGTTGTCCTCCATAATCTTGGACTTCTTGGCGCTGATCGCCGGATTGGTAGCTGCTGTATAAAAGCGCTCCGGCGCTACATAGCATGTGCGGCGCCCCGACGTGTCAAAGAAGAAGGAAAAGTCGGATGGATCGTCCAAGGGAAGAAACGTTGGTTTGTATGAAGCAAAGTCAGAAAGATAGACCCAGTTCCAAGAAGTGACCAGGATGTTTTCCGCCTTGATGTCGCCATGAGAGACCTTGCGATTCCGGGCGTCGCGCAGAGCAGTGAGTAGCTGGAATGCTATCCACTTCTTCTCGATGTGACTGAGGAAGGGCCGGGTGCTGTCGAAGCTCTCAGTACCAGCTGCCAACGTCAGGGGATGACGCACCTAATACGATCGTAGAGGTTGCTCGCTACCCATTGTCGAACAATATACCCCGCCTTGTCAGTCTCGACAAATGCTTGGTAGTTGTATACATTTGCTATATCCGACAACGCCTCGCGGTCCACTGCCAGCCAACTCAGCTAGGCCGGACAAGGTCAATCATTGACGCACATTTCAGTCGACGATGGTAGTTCCTCAAGCTGAGGCCGGGGTCGGGCTTGACGAACAACTTGACGACGAGGAAACCATTGCTGTGGCGGCATTTCACGGTCTTGAGGAATCGAGCTGAGCCAATACTACGTAACTTAATGAGCATCGAAGCTGAGCCAAGTGAATGAGGAGAAGCCTGCCTCTTCTCGTAGACGATGTCACCGCCTAACTCGGCGACATACGAGTCCAAAGCGCCCGTCGTACGCGTCAACGTCGACCCTGACTGTGCATTGCCCATCTATTCCCTATCGTGCTTGTTGTGTGGGGAGCAGGACATGTGTTTCCACCGGTGTTGTATGTCGATGGCGAGAGGCAAGCAGTTGAGGCATGAGCGGGCCGGAGCGCGGCGATCAAGGTTGTCGGGTAAGGGAATTCTGTGATCCGAGGACTTCGGCAGACGGATGCAATCCTGTATGAGTCTGTCAGTCCAGAGGCTTACATGTCGAGGTATGGTAGTGACCAAGTCATAGTCGTAGCGTATGGGTACAGCTTCATCTCAACCATCCTACATATCTTCATGTCTACAACCACGACAGCTGCGTCGGAAAACTATTGAATCCTCTCTTGGTCAAAGATGTCACTTCAATGTCTACCACACCCGATGGCTCGCAACGTTGCCGTTTCACATCCCAATCCCACCAGGTCGACACTACTTCCACACTGGCATCGCGAGGGTCCCACGACCTGAACGGAGACCAGCTTGGTGACGCGGAACGACATGCGAAATGAAGACTTATCCTTTCCAGACTGTCAATCCTCAGTGCAAGACCGTGTACCAGATCATGTCGCTTCTGCTTGACCCCAGCAGCTTGAAGAGCCTCAAAACGCATGGGATCCGCAAAGTTTTCACCATCTTCTAGGCAAAGACGCAGTGTTTTGATACATTCGAAGCGCGGCAGGGTCTCCAAGAGAAGAGGCTATAGTCAAAATTCAGACGCGGCGGTTGAATAGCGAGGTCAAGTTACCGAAACGTCATACGGATCCCCAACACAATTGTAGCGGTTCAGCTCTAGTTCCGAGATGAGAGGCGAGACAGTGGGGAGACATTGGATGAGTGCATCCTCCTCATGCTGAGCTGTCCAATTATACGAAAGGTGAAGAGTTTGGAGGTGAAGAAATGAGCCACGAGTAAGGATACCGTGCACCTCAGCGCAAGGCAGTATTGTGGGCCAATGAACCCGCGCGGGAGAGTAGGTCGCGCAGCGCGAAGTATATGGCCGAGGGAACGACACGAGAGACAGAAAGGTAATGTGATCGGGGATGGCCTTGAGTAGTACATCATCGGGACGGGGATTACAGACACGCAGGTACTCGAGACGACGCAATTTCGCGTGGAGGTGGTCGTGGTCATGGCCAGGGGCCAGTGCAGTCGCTGAGGGAGTAATTTGATCTGTATTCTCTCGTAGAATTCGGAGATCTAGTTGCCGCAAGTGAGGCTCTGATGAGCCAAACATAGCAGGCAGCCAAATATCGTTGGGCTCATCCACGGATTTCGGACACCAACCCTCGAGTGTCAGAGCAGCCAACGCCGGCAGTGAGTCGCGGATGAGATATGCTGCGACCTCCGAAGGTAGCTCCAGAGCAACGAGGTTTTGCTGACAGTGGTTCAAGATGTACCTCAGGTTGTCGACTTCTTCCTGTAGGCTGTGGGCGGGTCGTTTTCCCGGATGTTCGTCCCAGAATGGGTGGCCATATGCGAAATGTGTCAACGATGCTTTGGATGGCAGGGTGGGGACAGGGCACGGTGATTGTCTCTTGCCAGCTTGTGTCCACGGGGTCTCTACTCTGAGAGACTGCAGATATGGGAGCGACAAAATGGCTCCCAGAAGGGGCGGTATTGGGCCAGGAATTTCGTGGAGGTTGCTTCCAGTGGAACGAATGATGACGGAGGTCAGGTTACTCATTCGAGAGATGGCTCGAGGCATGGACTCCTCTAAGAACGGCCAGTGCACATGGCTTAATCCTGGCCGGGCATCTCCAATATAACTTATACACAGGTGACTAAAGAGATTAATTACCAGACAGCTAGCGCGTTGGTTCACTGACACGTACTTTATGTGGTTGAGAGCGTATGCAGGCGGCAAGCATTCATGTTTATCAAATGGAAAGGTGGGCTTCAAGGTCCAGGAGGAGTATATGAGTCGAACACATAAGCCATAAAGCCTGTATGACATGAACAATAAGGAGTGTAGATCACTCTCGGGAAGTAATTTCAGTATGAGCTCCAGACAGTCGTCATTGAGGTCAATAAATCCTGGAAATGATGACCATGAATTTGCAAGGTTGTTGCTCGTACGCGTGTGGGATACGTACCCAGACGCTGCATTGGACTTCGCGGATGAACGCCGTACGCTGCACTCGGTAACGTACTGAGTAGAATCGATGACGAAGTAAGATACTAAGAGAACAACACGCAACTTATCACATGCATCAATTCAACTGATCAGAAATTGAATTCCCATTTGGACTGCCAGTGCCGAGAGTTGGGCCATCCCGCGAACGCGACGAAACGCGTTGTCGTGTTCGTCGACTCGGAGTTGAAAGGATTCATCATCATCATTGTGCTATCTGTCCAAAGACTCCGAGAGGACCTGGGAAGAATGCACTACGGTATGCGTGTCCAATGCTTCTTAGATTGCCATTACTCTACTACAAGTCATTCGGCGAACTCAAAGCTTTTGTGATTGGTTTGCAAGCTGGGGCGTGGGTGAAGAAGTCTTCATTTTTATTTCATTCAGATCGCAGGCATCAGAGTCTCAGACATAATCCATAAGCACCATAGAAATTTAGTAAATAATTCCTTTCATCTCAATGATCAAGGGGAGACAATGGTGGCCTGTAGGAGATATATGTTAGGATATATGTATATCGATACAGCTCAACAAAATCAACTCACAGATTGCAGCGCAACAGAGGTTCCGGCCAAAATACGACCGTTGAGCGAAGATCCCGTTTGGAAAGTAACCGAGGTCGCGCCGAGGATGATCCCTTCAACGTGAGCACCAGCATGGGCCACGACCGCTCCAGAAACAACCCAGATGATATTCTTTGCCAATGCGCCACCGACTAGTGTGACTTGCTTGTCCGCACTAAAAGTTAACGTACCAGCTATTTGAAAAATCCATGCTGTGGACGACAAGTGATTGAGCGACGAGAGAAAAGATTGAATCCACAGATACTTACTATCCGAAGCCGATCCAGCTATGGCAACATTATTGGCTACGGTGACGCCGCTGGTCCACTTGTACAGACCGGGCGCCAAAACAAGTCCGCCAATAGCACCTAGCATTTATCAGTGCACTGATAGTATTAGCAACAAGCGGGCGCTCCTTACCGGAGGCAAGATTGAGGAAGTTTGGATTGACGCGCCCGGTGGCATCCGTAAATGCCGTTTGCCTGTTCGCAATCGCTGTTGTCAGCGTCGCGGGCGTCGGAGCTTTGTACGTTGCGGCAAAGAGCTGTCCAACAACCTGAGCCGACGTTGAGAACGTGCCCGCGGGAGCCACCGTCAAGGAGAAGCCCGTGAGCCCGGTGGAAGCGATCGGGCTAACACCGACATTGCCCGCTAGAAGGGAAGTCAGTATCGAAGTCGGGAATAGTGAAAGACTCGGCTTACTGATGTGCGAGGTTGGAACGGTGGAGACCCCCGCTTTGGAGAGAATAACATAGTTCGCAGCAGTGCCCAGGTTGACGGCGGCGGGACCAAGAGCGCTGGCCTACGACGGAACATATTGTCAATGGATAACAGAACACGAGGGGGGATGATCACTGACGGTGAGACCGAGAGACAGAAGGGCGATGAGGCGAGCAATGGAGAACATTGTAAGGCTTGGAAGAAAAGAGGACAGTTTTGGAACTGGAGAATGAACAGCGCACAGTCTGACTTAAATACACTTTCACGTCAGAACGAGGACGCGTTGGGCGATGACCAGTCACACCTCCTGATACTCCAGCTCGATTGCCTGTCAGTAGCCGCTTGCATAGGGCACTCTCGTACGCGGGTGAAAGGAGCTGTCTTAGCTGGCGTCATAGGAGAAGGTCTGAGGTCTCCTAGTGAGGCGATGCACACGGAGTGAGTGAGACCGTGTATAGGAGCCTCTAAGACGAAGTCAGGTCATGTAAGACTCAAAGGTGCCCCTCACATTCGATCTAAGGAAAAGAGGCGACGCAGAGCGTCGCCTAAACGTGCATCCAAAAAAAAAAACAAAGGTGCCCCTCCCGTAATTACAGGAGAAGCCAGTCGAGGCCCTTCTGCAAGTACAGCATGCTTCTTCCAGTTGTACATGTCACCCTGCCCTGCCAGTACCGAAACACGTTCGGATTCGAGCTATTTTCAGGCGATAGAACGCCTTCAGTAGGCGCAAATCTTCATAGGCTTTGGAGAGGTGATTCCAAACGTTGCCAGTGGAGACGGACGCTTGCCAAAAAACCTCGAAGCTGGCTTGAAACAAGGTTAACTTGTGATCTACCGTTTGCAGTGTCAAGTTCATCTTTCACAGGACGTCATTGGCGACTCATGGACAAGAATCAGGCAGCCGGCATCACCAATCCTCTCGGAAAAATGCACGCCGTCAATGCATGTCGTTACGAACACCTGGAATCAGTAGGCCCAAGGCATCCATTAGGTCGCGTCATTTGTCGACATGACTATATGAAAGCTCACCTGTACGAGACAGCACGCAATACGACACAACACGACGCCCGTTAATGAATTTGATGTATTCAAATCCGAGGGACCAGACCGTACGGCTTGCTTCTTCCATTGAATCAAAAGGTTGGCAGTTCGTGGATCGCGTGGTTCGTTTTGAAACCCTTGAGCACCAGAGTCCAGAACCGACCCCTCTGCGCAAGAATGACTTCCTTGCCTCCCAAAACCTCTCGATCGCTTTGCTTTCGTAGGCGCGTCCATATCAGTCAAAAGTTTTTGTTCTCTGCGGTCAACCCGGCCTGCACTTGTCGGTGTCCAAGTCTGAACTCCTTCTGATCCTGCCCATCACATCACTGCAATGACCGCGCTCGATGGCCGCTGCTTGGCGTGCAGACCGACCCTTCATAACGAGCCGACAAAGATACGGTTGAACGACAGTTCGGGATACCCGTGCGCATGAGATTTACATTGCTGTCAGAGCAAGAAAACCTATCTGACACCGGAGCGGTCCGTTTGTTCTCTGTTGCCGCGACGCTCGTCCTCCTCATGGCAGTCTCTTGAGGCCATACAACGTGAATCGACGTCGTGGTCCAAATGAGGCGCATTCATCTTGTGACATTCGCTGTCCGGCATAGAGCTTGCGTCAAAAGGTTGCTCTGAATAGACATGTCAATACAGTCAGAATCCTATTGACACTAGCTGAGAACTTACACCGTCGCAGGTGATGACGGCGGAACACGACGACACGAGCCACAAGTCGGTGTAACCTGTCCTTGACAGTCGCAAGGCAGTTATTGGCCTACGCGTCACGAAAGACCTGCATAGGAGATTATCTGGGGACCACTGTTTACTTACGAGATATTAGTGTATGTCAGACTCTACCGGCTCTTCTAGACGCTGACGTTCATGATTGCCTGGGTACAGCTTAAGCGATGACTAGCCGAGTGGCGAAAGAGAGGAGGAATGCGCCAGATAAGCTTTGAAGAGCATAACTGTAAAATGCTTCGAGCGATGGAGAGGAAACGATCTCGAGAGATCTCTTGTGTGAAGGAGAGCCGAAAGACCGACTTCGTTCATTAGCCCTTTTATACTCCCTTCAAACGCGGAGAAGACACACTATATGACCAGGTTGCCGAAATGGCCACAGGACGGCGATATTCGATTTCGACGAGCCGGTCCACATCAGAAAGGAGCGCGATTTTGAAGCATGCTGGATGTGTCAATTCCTCGTGTGCCTCTACTCACTCTTCCTGTTGCGTCGTCGGTAGACCGTCAAGTCAAAATGTGCGTTCCAGAAGCTTGAGGAGGTTTATGTGAACACAGTATGGCCTTTTGGCGGTCCTTGTAGATCATGAACTTCCCTTAATATCCCATAATGCTTGGGTACGAGCTGTTACAGCATACGCCGAGCTTGAAGGGCCTGTAACACTCGTTGAGTCCATGACGATTTCGATTACAGACTGAGATGTCAAGCGGACAAACGTGCAGCTCAACTCGAAAGGCGCTGAATTTCTCAGTCGAGCAACGCTTTGACAGTTTCTTAGGGATACGTGAGGAGGGGATTGGAAGAACGCGAAGACAAGGCTCCGAGAGGTCGTGTCTCCCACAACAATTTGAACAAACGTATTGGTCGCGGTCGTGATTAAAGTGACAAAGCCTACCCAGTAAGGATAATCTTATCTTGCTTAGCTAAGCCAGGCCTGCTCGATTAGGCCACCACCTCCGCTGGAGCCTGGAGGACACATACTCACTGCGGTGTCGCCAATTGCTATTGAGAGATTGAGAGCGGTCAATGATCTCAAACAAGATGCTCACTTTACATGACCACCTCCAGTAGAAGCCCTTTCAAAGATACAATCACAGTCGAGTATGCCAGAGATGAAAAGTGTACTTCATTGCCAATTCCCTCCAGTATCTCATTGCATCAAACCACTGTGGTGTATGTAAGGTATATCCATCCCAAATTACTCATGAACTAGAATATCGTAGCAAGCGCCCCATCCTCAAACCCATATCCTCCATCCGCAAGCCCCGTCTTCGGCCCAGGCCCGTTCTTTCCAAACGTGAACCCAACCCACACCCCACGTCCAAAGCCCTCATCCTTCTCCTTCACCGCCTCAACGTTCCGCTGCTTCTCCAGCACCTCCGCGTACTTGGCCATGTCGCCCTCTGATGTGAAATCGTCGTAGTACCCTGTGTCGATCTCTGAATCCAGCGCGGGCACGAAGGGCGCACGGACGGCGCGCAGATCCTCCCACTTGACGCCGTCAAAGAATGGGTGCCCTGAGACCTGCGGGAGCGTGGCGTACCGCACACTGGCATGCGATATGAGCCTTGTCACCGCGTCCCAAGCGGTGTCCGACAGGTTGAAGACGAGGTCCTCGGGCTTGTCATACTCTGGTCGGCGGAGAACTTTGGTCCAGTTCTTCAAGTTCGTCCACGTCTCTTCGGGATTGCTACCGCTGAACGGAGGGAAGCCAGCGAGGAATTCAAAAAGTATACAGCCAAGAGACCAATAGTCGACGGAAAATGTGTAGGGCTTGCCGCGCAACACCTCGGGGGCCATATAATCGGGGGATCCGACGATGGAGTCGGCATATCGAGGGTCCTCGTTGCGGATGGAACGATAGATGGATCTACGCTCTAGTGTCGACCGATGAACAATCTGATTGTCTTTGACTTTATCAAGCTACAGATTGTTATGGTCAATTAGAACATAAAGACTCCGAAGAGGACACAGACAGTGGACATACCTTGACTTTTAGCGACTCGATTCGCCGCGGATTGAGGGCACCAGTAGCCAATCCAAAGTCTGTAAGCTTGACATGCCCAGTGCCGTCGACGAGGAAATTCTACAATGTATGAGAACGCGATCTCGAGGATGCAAAGGTCGTACCTCTGGCTTCAGATCACGGTGAATGTACCCCAACTTGTGTAGTTCGTTTACTCCAGCGAACATCTCGCTGATATAGAATCGTGCATGCTCCTCCTTCAGGACACCAGAGTTGTTGAGCAGTGTGCGGAAGTCACCTCCTGGCACATATTCCATGGCGAGGTAGACAAATTGGGGATCTTGGAAGGCGTATAGTAGTCGTACAAGCCACGGCGTCTTGGTGGCTGTGAGAATGTCACGTTCGACAAGAACATGGCGGATCTTATACACTGATGAGCCGTCCATTCCATTCTGAGAAGGTTAAGAACGTACCTCGTCCATCTTGAACAGAGTCCGCTTCCTCATCTTCTTGAGTGCGCATACCTCCCCTGTCTCCTGTTTGCGGGCAAGGAACACCTCGCCGTACCCGCCCTGGCCGACCTGCGCGATGATGTGGAACTGGTCAACACGCAATTTCGTGCGACGGCGGCGCAGAAGGACGCGTTCGCGCCCGCAGTACGACTTGAATTCCTTGGCATACTCTGTCGGCTTGAGATCGCGGGCGGTCGTGTCTTTGTCAAAGTTGGCGCGGCGTTCTTTGCGGGCGGCGAGGTAGCCGAGCGTTTGAAAGTAATAATCGAGGAAATCTGAGGCAATCAGAGATGAATCGGCGGGAAAGAGGGACAGAAACGCACAGAGTTGGGCGACGGTCGCTTTGCGCTTGACCTCTGCGCTCTCGAGCAGCTCGCGCTCCCAGAGCTGGAGTGCGCCTTTCTTCAGCGTCGAGGCACCCCTGGCAGTCTGCATGCTGATGTCATTCATCAGAGTCGCACCCTTGGCGGTGTGCATATGGATATCGCCGGCGCCAGGTAAACCCTTTGCAGTCTGCATGTGAACATCGTTGTAGTAGTCCCGCTCAGCAGGCAGCCCCGAGACGCTGTTCGACATAGAGAAGGGCAATAAAAGTACACAAAAATAACAAAAGAAGAGGGGAATCGATGGTGGGAGGAGGACGAAAGACGCGACGCGAAGGTAAACTTGACCACGTGCCCCTGTCTAGACATGTTTGGCATGGACCTGTAGTGGACCTCTCACACTTTCTTACGCCTGGCAATGTGGCTTTTGTGAAGAAACAGAAGCCTCGATAGAGACCGAGAAGTCGCCTTGCACCGTTGCTCGAAAAATTGGCAACAGCAAGAAGGACTCTAGCTCGGACCACATACCGATTATGCCGCTGCATGATCGAGCGTGATCGTCGCGCGACGCGCTCTGTTCAAATTTTGATGCCTTTAGACTTCTTACATACGACTTCAAGTCCATCTTGTTGCGTCTGCCCACCAAAGAACAGGCGTACCAACAGATCACCTCTGTGTACTCCGCCCTGGTTACCTTCCTACCATTCGCTCAGCATGTATATCAGGGGTGTACGCGCCGTGGGTGTGATGACCACTGCTACTTTGCTATCAATGCTAATACCGTAACCGTATTTAAAATTCAAGAAATGGCCAGGACTCACTCTTACATCGTAACTCATTCAACAGCACATGCGGTCAAAGCCAGGTATGCACGCTCCTTTATTGGACAGATCTCTTCTAACGATGTCGACCAGGACGCCTGGAGCAATATCACATCACGCGTACTATGTAGTCTTCACCTCGACTCCAGCGTCGTAGTAGCAGCCCAATACGTCAAGGATGGTCAGCTATTGACTAAGAACATGCTATATCCCGCTCTCGCCCAAGTCATCCGCGCCCATGCTGCTCTCGGAGTGCGCATCGTCAACAAGTCTCTCAACGATAAGCTGCTACGTACAACTGGACGAGATCAATCTAGACTCGACGGTCCAGTTCCTCACCGGTCGTGACATCGTACAGGTCACCGAGGAGCAGCTGAATACCGAATGGGACACGTCCATCGTGGGCCCGCTATGGCGTGTCTTGGTTCTGGACGGCAAGATTGTCGTATTCTCGTGGCACCACAGTATTTGTGATGGGATGAGCGGGCGCGCGTTCCAAATCAATTCTTTACGCGCGCTGAACGAGACTTCGAGTTCTCATATACCGAACTCGGAACCGCCACACACCATTTCCGTCCCCTCGTTATAAACTGACGCCGTCAATCGAATCGACCCGGAACCCACATCTCTCCCCGCCCCTCCCCCTCATAATTCGCGAAGTTGCTGACCTCTTCATACCTGCCTCCTGGAGCCGTATCGCGAAAGCCTGGACAGGCTTGCCCGTCTGCAAACAGCCCTCGCCCAAAGTCATGCTCAGCTTCACTAAGCTATCCCCAACAGAGCTTGAAGCTCTCCTTGCACTGGCCCGCGCGCAAAAAGTCCAGCATATCATCTGTCATGCATCGCGCTGCAATAGCTGCCATCTCCCAAGTCGTCGCAAAGCTCCCAGGGAAACACAAGATACTCGCTTGCATTATCGTCGTCTCACTACGCGCTATTTCTGGTACTCCACCCGATGCGTTCACGCTCGAGGTGGCGACTCACCATACATACCCACCTATAGAACCGACATTCCGCTGGGACGAGGCTACGCGTTTGGCCGCGGATCTCCGTAGACAGAAACCGGAGTCGCTGCAGAGGAAGTCGGCCTTTTGAAGTTTTTGTTTGGGAATCACGCGGGCTATTTCGAGGGACAGTATGGTAAGAAGAGAGTCGCCACCACTGTTGTTTCCAACCTCGGTTCTTTCGCGTGGAGGGTGGATGATATGTGGTTTGGACAGAGCGACTCCAATAACGGCGCTGCGATCAAGTTCAATGTTGTTGGGGTTGCCAACGGTGGCCTTACCATATGCATTACTAGTGGCCTCAATCCGGTGGACGCGGCTGTCTTCCAGGAGGTTTGTGAGCGATTTACCAAGGTGTAACAGGAGCTCTTGTCGTCATGATAACAAACCATACTATTCAACCTTCGTTTCAAGTTGCACAGGTGCCGTCGCGAGGCATAATATCACGCTCTCAGCCTGGACCTGGCCTCCAGGGATACCTCTCCCTTGTAGTGCATGCCATCATGATTGAATCTCATGGCCAAGTAGTCAAGTACTCACGAGAAATGCCCGCATCTGAATAATATCAAGAATTTCACCGACATCGAGTCACCAAGACGATAATATACAAGGTCCCAGTAGCCTACAAGAAAAAATGAGTACAGCAGATATGCATGCACACACAAGAAGCCCCGCCAAAAGGAAAGCCCTAATAAACGTCAAACGGCGGGGAATACGACGGTATCGCCATCCCCGGCATCATCGCCTGCCTCTTCCTCATCTCTACCTCCATCCTCTCCCGCTTCTTCTTCTCCCTCTCGGCCTTCTCCATCCGATCCCTCCTCTGCGCCGCAATCCACTCATCTATCCCGTGCATAGCGGCCCCCGGCGCCTTCTTATGCCCCAGCAGATACCCCTGCAGCTCTGCGGTCGAGAACTCATCCGGCGGTATGCACCCTGCGAAGCGTTCCGCCAAGTCGCTCAAGGACTCTTGTTCCTCGATATCGAACTCGGGCATCCGGCTGTCTGGATAAAACCTTGTGTACAGCGCCTTGGCCTGCTCCTGCGTGGCGAGGCGGTACTCGATCTTGCGGTCAATCCGCCCGGGACGAAGCAGCGCGGCGTCGAGACGGTCGATGTAGTTTGTGGTGGCGAAGAAGAGCTTGCCCTCTTCGCTGCCGACCCCGTCGATTACGTTGAGAAGCCCGCTCATGGTGACGAGGGAGCGGCGCGGAGGTTGGTACCCAGGCGGGATGAAGTGACCCATGGATATCATCTTATCCTCGTCTTCCCTGGAGGGAAAGGCGCAGTCGATATCCTCGATGAGGAATATGGAGTGCTTGGGGACAGCGGAGGCGGCGCGCTGGAGGAAGGAATCATCGACGCTATGGTTGTGTTAGTCTTTCGGTAAACCTTGAGGTTATGAAATTGACGCACGATTGAGACGCAAGGGATAGCGAGTATATTTCGAACCCCATCTCACCGGCGAGAGCATATATCGTAGAGCCTGTAGGATGCGTTAAGTTGAATGCTGACCAACGAAAACATGGACGCACTCTTCCCCGTCCCAGGTGGCCCATAGAGCAAGAACCCGATCCGATGTGGGATGCCCGCCTTGTTGTACCACGCCTCGGAGTCAATGAATTCCCGCGCATCTTGAATCAGGGAGTCGATAACACCATCGCGCAGGATGATCGACTCTATGGGACGGCGTGGCTTCCGCTTGACATCTGTCCAGAGACCAGATCGACTTGGTGGATATGAATGTGGCATCTATGTCGCTAACTCATCAGAAAGAGAAAAACAAGGTAAAAGGCGTGGGGCTCGCACCATATTATCTGTCGAGTGAATGATAACATTTGGCTTGCTGACAGCAATGTAACTCTTGCGTGCGTCCTCAACGAGGTCGGAGAGGACAGACATATTCAGGGTGTATACTCTGTGGCCGCATGGTCGGTCAATACATTTCCAGACGAAAGGACAGGCGAACGCACGTCAAAAAGATGGTACCTGCAGGTGGGACGCCACCGGCTCCTTGCATGCCATTGTATCCGTTACTTCTCTTGATTTCCAACCAATACCCCTTCCAGCGAAAGAGCTGGGGGAGCTCGTACGTTGGGACGTAATCCGCGTTCCCTTTCCTCATGTTTTCCGGCCCATTCTCGACGCTCCATTCGCGTTTCGAGCTCTTGGCGCTGACTTTGAAGTCGCGTGAACGCGTCCATACTTTTTCTTGAGTCTGTGAGATGTGTGAGGGGAAGACACTGAGTAGCAAAGCTTGCATGACGCACGATGAAGTGCACAACCCATTCGTAGGCTGGGTCGCCCTGGTCGAAGCGCGCTGTCATCGAGTATTCTGCCATGGTTGTCATGTCAGCGGGTAGTGTCAGGTGAATGGTTGGTACGAGATACACACGAAAGCGGACTCTCTCCATGAGCCAATAGCACAATCGCCTGCCCATTTCGATAAGCGTCCCAAGAACTAGTAGTCGGGCACTGTTTCCGATGTAAGACTGGCCCGCAATGACGGCGAAGAGCGACATGAGCGGCGCAAGCCATGAAGTCGGAGAGGTCGCATTGGTGTACGCATTGAAGGGAGAGCTCATCGAGTATGCGTGAGACGAGGGATCCATGGCAAGAAGCTCAAGGACCTGTTGGTTGTTGTCGGCTTAAGTAAACCGAAGCAACGGAGGAAAGGAAAGAAGGCGTCCAGAATCTGACGCAACGGAGCAGGTTCCTGATATACCCGCATTAGACGCGCCATGAGGTGTGGTGAGTCGGATGACGCTCACGATTTGCTTTTAGATATATTTGATGAGGCGGTTCCGCAGGATAGATGGCTACTCTGTCCAGGTTCGAGGATGTGGGCGCCAAAGGGAGACAGAGGGAAAGGACCCGGGGATGTGCACGGGAACGGAGGCCAATTCTGAGCCGAAGAGAACGCGCGTCCCCGCAAGCAGATACATTCCAGTCATGCATGGCCGGGTTTCACGAAAGTGCGGTGACTCGAGTCTGCGCTTTCGGGCTGTGTGGCCAAGACGATGCAGTCATCAGAAAGCCTAGCGCTATGATTGATGTATGCTGCGAAGCCAAACGATATCACAGATTGCTTTTTGAGTCGATGGCAGGACGCCTCGGAAGGACATGATCATGATGGCGGAAGCCAAGCGTGTTGTTTGCCGGCCAAATAAACCCGGTCACTCTCTTTTCCCCTCCCACCATGTTCTTCATTGTAAGTTGCCCACCGCCTCCGCTGCCCGCTCACCGCCACGGCATTGTCTTGATTAGAAAGAATTAACCCACCCAATCATGCTGCACCCGTCCTATTTCGGGCCGCGCATGCTAAGCCATCTCGAGTCAAAACTGTACGCGGATGTGGAAGGTACCTGCATCGGCGCCTTTGGATACATCATCGCCGTGGTCTCGATTCTGGACATTGGGAAGGGGATGGTGCTGAGTGGGAGCGGGCAGGCAGAGTTCGTAACGCGGTACCGCGCGATTGTGTTCAAACCGTTCAAGGGCGAGGTGGTAGACGGGCAGGTCCACCAAGTCACAAAGGTACGTGGTCTGCTCTTTCGGCAAGGTCGCTTTCTTGACTCCATGTAGATGGGGTTCTTCGCGGAATGTGGCCCGCTGACTGTCTTCGTCTCGCAACAAGTGCGTCTCTGTCTTCGCAACCAATGAACCACAACCAAACAGGAACTCTGCAGCTCATACATCCTGGCATGAAATTCGACCCGAACTCAAATCCGCCATCGTTCGCCTCTGACGACCAGGTGAGAACTACTCGCCTTCACGCATGCTCACTTCTTGACCTCGCTAGATCATCGAAAAAGGTACTTTGGTGCGGTTAAAAATCGTCGGCACGCGTGTAGACGCCACTGAAATTGTACGCCTTCCTTCTCCGGCCTTTCTGCGTGCTCTGAAACCTAACGCGACCATAGTTTGCCATCGGGACGATAAAGGAAGATCATCTAGGTGTTATATAGCTCTCGCTCGTCATTATTGTCTCATCGCTGTCGTTGTATCTGTACACTAATTATTCGAATATATTACTAGGCATCCCAATGTGTCTGACCATTTGGGTTAGTTGAAGGTTGGACGATGATCGTTGTGGCGAGGCAGCATACCTGAGGATTCAGCTTGAACTGCTCGTACAGCTCCCGGTTGAAGAAACTGATTTCTGTTTCGTTCTCTATGGCAAAGGCTTGAGATCTGTATTCGCAGAGGATGACTGTCCTCACCAAAACCAACATCCGCGAGTATCGATGAATCATCCTCGAGTATCCAGTCGTCGTGATCAAGGTTTATTATCAGATTCGTAGTCTGTTGGATGTTAAGATCGTGCAATATTGAGACAGAAAGCAAGCACACCTTGGCTCCATGGGCTTTGGTGTAGAGTTTGAGCGTGTCTGGAGAACATTGAGAAGATCCGGGGGTGGACAGATGAGAAGGGCCACCTAGGACGACAGTCTTGTACGGTTTCCAGCCAGGTTGGGTTTTGACAGCTAAGCCGAGATCGAGAGAGGGACGAAGACAAGGTGGATGCAGTTGGTACCTTGGCGTGCTTGCTCCTTGAGTTGGCCAACCGTGGTCGTCTCGAGATTGACATTGTGCAGCACAAGACTCTTCTCGGTTCTGAACTCGAACGATTTTATTATTCTGAGCGTCAGCGTCGCGGCCGTCTTGGGCAGAGCCTCGTTGGTCAGGACGTCTGAAAAGTCAGTGGGCATGATGTGATGTGTGATCGATCAGCCCTGTACTATTTTTTGCTTGCTTTCGACCATGACCTCGACCTCGACCGCCGACCTGCAGGCGTCTCTGGAGCGTCACAACGACACCTTCGAGTCTCTGCTGAGGCTCATTCCGGCCAAATACTATCTCGTTCAGGACCCTGACGAGGTCGCCTCCAAATTCCAAAAACACACGAAAAAGCAGAAAGAACTCAAAAAAGACGCTCTCAAGAAGGCTAAGCGCGACAAGGTCCGTCTGCTCTACTCGCTGTCAACTCAACCCATCTCATTGCGTCAAAGTTTGACCCCGCCAACAACAAGAGTGTCATCGACCTGCAAACCGAGGCTCAGGCCTCTTCTTCGAAACGCAAACTCGATTCTCCCTCAGACGATGAGGATGACGAGGATGAAGCAGGAGATGACGAGGACATGAATGTCGATGTGGACCTCGACGACGTCGACGAGGATGTCGACATGGACGCTATCGTGCCCATGCCTCAGGCGGGCGGCATAGAGGCGCTTCGCGAAAAACTCCACGCACGCATGGCCCAGCTCCGTCGTGGCGGCCGCGCACCGAGCGGCAGAGACGAGCTCTTAGAGGAGCGGCGCCGCCAGCGAGGCGCAATGCGCGAGCGGCGGAGAAAGGAAACCAAAGAAAAGATCCGCCGCGAGGAGGAGCAGAAAGGAAAACGGAAACCGGAGATGGGTAAGGACGAGAAGAAGAAGCAGGGGAATATCACCAAGGTAAGCATTTCTTGTTATGTCTGCGCGCACACCGTTTCTGATCATCTTTTAGACTCAACTCCTCGTACCCGACGCCGCGTCGGCGAAATACGCAACTGTCGCATTCGCATCCACCAGCACGAAACCTCCCACCACTCACAACAACCTCAAAACCTCGTCCGACCCGACGCAGGCTCTCGCGCAACTCGCGGCGCGTAAGGAGCGCCTCGCTGCGCTGCCGGATGACAAGCGCAAGGCGATTGAGGAGAAGGAAAAGTTCGCAAAGGCGGAAGCTCGTCTCGACGGTGTCAAACTACGCGACGACGAAGGGCGCCTGAAGAAGGCGGTCAAGCGGAAGGAGAAAGAGAAGACGAAGAGCAAAAAGGCGTGGGATGAGCGGAAGGAGCAGGTCACCTCGTCGATGGCTGCGAAGCAGAAGAAGCGGAATGATAACATCGCGTCGCGTAATGAGCGTAAGAAGGGGGGCGGGTCGGGCAAGGCGCGGCCAGGGTTTGAAGGGAAGAAACCGTTCAGCGGAGGAAAGAAGAAGGCAAAGATGGTCAACAAGAAATAAGCTCCTCGGTTGCCTTATCCCTCATTGACAATGATATTCATCGAACCGGACTCAAAGCGAGAGTTGAGGAATCGATTTAATCAAGAGCTGCCACCAGCCGCCTCGACGCACTTTTCTTCTGTACCATTACGGTGTCCTTTGGCAACTCGTCTTCTCGTACACTTCTGAGCTAGGCGGTTCATTTGTATCAGCATCATCGTCACAACACCCGAATGACTTTCTCAGTGTCCTCTGCGTGCGCTCGCTGTGGTCTCCGTGACGACCTCCCTCCTCGAACTCACACCATGACCTCTCCTCTCGCCGATATCCTTGGCACGGCGGTGAAGCTCGACGCTGTCGTTGCATACGGCCTCGACTTGATTCTTCTGGAGATTGACGAGCGTGTCGAGCTTTCGAAAACCTTGATCTGCTTGCCTTTGTCGATGATCCCGGCTTGGTGAAGGTATCTGTTGAACAGGTGCTTGAGTTCGACGACGGCAGGTTTTCAGGCCCAGTATCATTATTCCCGTCCGCTCATCTAGTCGAAGAGATGGGCTACAGCTCCAAGCATTTTCACCCCCATCTGAAGCCTTTCCTCTCGCACTTCAATTCGATCACGAGAGTGAACCTGGTCTGGGAATCGCGTATGTTCCCTTCGAGCCCCCAAGCCGCGTTTGACGACTTCATTGCTACTCCCGGTCAAGAGATCTTGCCCAACTTAACGTCCCTCTTCGGCTGTACCTGGACGTCGGGCGACCAGCAGCATATAGACCACTTGACAGCATTCTCTTTGAGAGTGGCCCAGCTCATTCAATCGCGATGGCACACTGGGGATGCACGTGTCTCTCGTCTTCAGTGCGTACATATCAGTAGAGAGGAAAGATTCTGCTGGGATGCGCAGAGTTCGGCGATAGCTACGGTCATTGGGGATCTAGTCACATCACTGGCCACTCTCAAAGCAGAGGGATTAGATCTGATTAGATGCTTCCCTTGTATGTTGACCCCCAACTGGTAGTAAGTCGTCACTGGCTCTATGGGCAATGGTTCGGAGACAACTCACAGATTGTCGAAGGTCTATACCGTATACGTCGAATATTTGTGATCTACCATAATACGTTCATCCAAGATTTTCGCCGGCGTGATGATACTTACTCCCATGAAGTTGTTATTACTCACAAGAATGCTCGGGTCTTGGGTAAGTACGACCAGAGTGTATCTTCGAGCCCGGACACGGCACTCGAAGCATGAGTATCACAAGGGCACATCTCCCAGCATTATACGAGCATCTACTTTACCTGCGAATTTCCGTGCCACGTACAAGTTGCCTGCAGTATCCGAAGTCATAGTACAACGAAGTCGCCCAAGTTAATCTCTTTGCGATCAGTGAGGTACGAGCTGATCGAGTATGCCTAGGGGAGAGTTAGTACTATCTCTTGCGGCATTTCCGCACAGGTCAATTGCCATCAGGTGCGCGCTCGAAATGTGCACCTTTGGCTTGCCGCCTGCCTATAGGCTCTAGCTCAGGCTATCTACAATCATACTCAATCTGTACTCAAAAGTCCTTAGGGGGTATAGAACGAACTCGTGATATGAGGCTGCTTGGCTCGTAGGCTAAATCCGAGATTTGCCCGACACCCTCTCTCTAACCTTCACCATGGCCATCGATAAATCCTTCCTAGACGCAGACATCCCCTCGCTTGTCAAGAAGCTGAGGATGGAGGAGAAAATATCCCTGCTTTCTGGGCCTAATTGGTGGAACACCAAAGAAGTTGCGCGTCTCAATATTCCAGCCGTCCGTATGAGTGACGGCCCCAACGTCGGTGACTCCGCCCTACTCTGCGTGTCCCCATGCTGATTCGGCGCCTCAGGGCGTCCGCGGTTCCTCCCACTTCGTGGCCACGCCTGCCCAATGTCTTCCGGTATACCTCTCGCGCCGCGCCCGTTGAACCATCTGAAGAGCTCTTCTCCCTGTCCACAGTGCGCAACGTCACTGGCGGCCACGTTCGATCAAGACATGGTCTACAAGGTCGGGGTCTTCCTAGCTGAAGAGGCCAAAATCAAGTCCTCCGTGATCTTGCTGGCTCCGACTTGCAACATCCAGCGGTCTCCTCTGGGAGGGCGCGCGTTTGAGTCCTTCTCCGAGGACCCCCATCTGTCAGGTAATTAGTGACTCACTCCGAGTCGCTCATTCACATACGCCGGCACTCGTCATAACCGGTTGTAGGTATGATGGCGTCGGCTTACGTGCTGGGACTTCAGTCGCAGGGTGTCTCGGCCAGTGAGTTCATTTGAGATGTCTGTCACTTGGCACTCACGTCCGCAGCCATTAAACATTTCGTTGGAAATGACCAGGAACACGAGCGGACTGCCGCTCGCTCCGTTATGTCAGACCGAGCTCTACGTGAAGTGTATCTCTACCCGTAAGTCTCGCGTTCTGTGCACATTGGGTTGAGCCTGAACGCGTCGTTAGGTTTATGCTGGCCCAGAAGCATGCGAAACCTTGGGCGTTTATGACATCGTATGCACTCATTCTTTCATCACGTGTACTCTTTCTCATATGGCTTGCTAGCTATGGACGAATCAGCTCTATTCATGTATCGGAGGATCCTGACTTTCTGGACGACATCCTACGCAAGGAATGGGGCTTTGAGGGTATCATCATGAGTGACTGGTCAGTATCTTCCTTGCTTCTCCTTCAGCTCTCCTGACCCCTGCGTCTACAGGTACGGAACGTATAGCGTTGATGCTGCTATCAACGCAGGCTTGGATCTCGAGATGCCTGGTCCACCTCGCTGGCGAACGAATGTTCTCGTATCTCACTCTTTGGTTGCTCAAAAGCTCCTCCCGAAAGCGATCAACACCAGAGTGACGAATCTGCTGGAATTCGTTCAACGTCAAGCTCGTAGGAATCCCGACGTCGTCTACGGCGATGGTGTCGAGCGTAGTCGCGATCACCCCGCTGGACGTGTCTTTGCGAGGAAGCTTGCTGCAGATGGAATCGTACTCTTGAAGAATAGGGATGGTCTTCTCCCTCTTTCACCTAAGAAGATCAAACGCGTCGCTATCATTGGGCCTAATGCCAAAGAGCGAGTGATTTCTGGTGGCGGATCGGCACAATTGAAGCCGACGTACGTCGTGACGCCTTATGAGGGTTTGAAGGAAGGAGCACCGGATGGTCTGCAGATCGATTGGGCAGTGGGCTGCTACGGTGCGTGATGACAACCTTCATGTACATGATGGTGCTCATATTTTTGCAGCGCACAAGTACCTGCCGACGTTAGATAATTATCTCCAGACACCGGACGGTCACCCTGGCTGGCAATGCACGTTCCACAATCTCTCGGATGATGGGAAACCGGGCGATGTCATTGCTACTTTCACTCTGCTCGATACTAGAGTGAAGTTGAACGACTTCCTCCCCCCTGGACTTGGCGAGAATTGGATGATCAAGCTGAAAGGCCAACTGACCATGCCAGCGACGGGGGATCATGAGCTGGGTTTGACCGTCGCAGGTATGATGACACGGTGCACGACTATGGGAAGGTTTTGACGAGAGTTCGTAGGGCGCGCAAAGCTCTGGGTCGATGGCAAGCTAGCAATCGATAACTGGACAAAGCAGACACCTGGAGATTTCTTCTATGGGCAGGTGATCGGTGTTATCCTTTGCGTTGCGTTCCTTACCTGCCGTCTTCAGACAAGGGACAATTGAGGAGAAGTGTGTCCTGCCATTCGAAGCTAGAGTCGGGCGCGAGGTCTTCGTCGAATACATCAACACGTCTGCGCCTCGTGACGCTGAGGAAGACCATGAAGAGGAAAGCTCCCAGCCAGCTTTGATGCGCGGAGTCGTGAGTTCACGACTTCAAACGCTTCGTTTCGCTGACCTTGTGCTAGCGCCTGGGGGGATGCCTGAAAATCGACGCCGACGAAGCCATTGAGGCAGCTGTCGAACTGGCCAAAAAATCCGACGCTGTCATATTCGTTGCAGGGCTATCTCCAGAATGGGAAAGCGAAGGGTTCGACCGACCGTCGTTGGATATGCCTGGCCGACAGAATGAAGTCATATCTCGTCTGGCTGATGCGAATCCGAATGTCATCGTCTGCATACAAGCCGTAGGTCAAGCATTTTGGTACGCGATGCGATGTGTTCTCAAGCCAAATGCAGGGATCAGCAGTCGCGATGCCGTGGGCTGACCAGGTTGGCGGCCTTCTGCAGACATGGTATTCTGGTAATGAATCAGGTAACGCCATTGCGGACGTGATATATGGGAAGGTCAATCCGAGCGGCCGACTTCCTTTGACTTTGCCCGAAAGGATCGAGGACGTACCATCGTATCTCAACCTGAAGAGCGAGTACGGCAAAATTCATTATCGTGAAGACCTGTTCGTCGGCTACAAACACTACCAGGCCACTGGAATCAAGGCCCAATATCCCTTTGGGTATGTCATTGAATCCCGGAGGCTTCCATCGACGACTCACCGTTTTGATTAGGTTTGGGTTGTCGTACACGGACTTCCGGATCTCTGGACTGAACACAACGCCGGTCGGTGACGCTGAATTTGACGTCTCCGTGACCGTCGAGAATGTCGGAAGTGTGGCGGGGTCTGAGGTGGTTCAACTGTATGTGTCGTACCCGAAGACTGGCATTACGCAGGTTCCTCTGCAGTTGAGGGGCTTTGCGAAGGTGCATGACCTGAGCCCTGGTGCGGCGAAATCAGTCACAATCAAGCTCGACAAGTACGCCTTTTCGTTCTGGGACCCGTCGATCAGTGCGTGGCAGGTTGCTGCTGGAGAGTATACGATACATGTCGGACAGAGCAGCGAGGATTTACCTCTGACTACTGTAGTTCAAGTAGCTACGAGGTTCACTTGGAACGGACTGTAATTACGAGCGTAAGAAATAGACTTAAGATTTGGTAACGCTTGTCAGGGGTACTCCACGTGGACAACAGAGCATTGCGGCGAATAACATACCACCTTGTCCAGACCCCACTGCCTCCATCGTTGCTCGCCTGTTGAGCCACTCGGTCTTTTGCTTTTCCTGCCAGAATGCCTCCGCCGCACTACGACTTCCTCATCAAAGTGAGTAGCGACGGGCTCGGCGTGACGGGCACCCATCTGACACCACACTGTCCACAGCTGCTACTCATCGGCGACTCTGGTATAGCTTTCCGCGACGGCGATGAGAGGCCAGCCGCTCACTGCTCTATCCAGGTGTCGGCAAGTCATGTCTACTATTGCGTTTCTGCGACGACCAGTGGACACCCTCATTCATCACAACAATCGGCATCGACTTCAAGATTCGCACCATTGAACTCGACGGAAAGCGGATCAAGCTCCAGATTGTGAGTCTCCCTGCGCTCAGAAGTGGCTGTCTGCTCACTGTCCCGCCAGTGGGATACCGCAGGCCAGGAACGATTCCGCACCATCACGACTGCGTACTATCGTGGCGCGATGGGTATCCTTCTCGTCTACGACGTCACGGATGAGCGGTCGTTCAACAGTGCGTATCTTATGCAACACCCTTCCGCCACGTATTCACTCGCCCTACTCAGACATCCGCACCTGGCACGCGAATATCGAGCAACACGCCTCAGAAGGTGTCAACAAGATCCTCATCGGCAACAAGTCTGACTGGGTCGACAAGAAGGCCGTGACGGAGGAGCAAGGTCGTGAACTCGCTGATGAGCTGGGCATCAAGTTCATGGAGACGTCGGCGAAGGTCAATGACGGCGTTGAGGAGGCTTTCTTCACATTGGCAAGGTCCGTCCTCCCCGGTTGATTATCGTTACTTGTACTGACTTCTTCATGCTAGAGACATCAAGACCCGTCTCATCGACTCCCAAGCAGAGGGCTCGGGAGGCCAAGGTGCAACAGCCGACGGTTCGGTCCGAGTCAACCAGCCCGTGTCGCAGACAACTCCGGGATGCTGCTCATGAATTATCTATACACGATGGAGTACTGGTTCTTACTCACCCTTGTCGGTTGTGCTTTCTGTTTTGAATCGTTTCCTTCCACTCAACATAGGCTTCATATTGTAATACAATCGGACACGATGACATTCCAGACAACTCTGGACTCCAAGAGCTTGGCGCTACACTCTGAGCGCATGATTCATCCTTGAAAGTTCTGTGATAAGTACGGGCATAAATCGATGACGAGCGGCGTCCATATGCTTTTGGTGTACGATGCATGTGCTGCAATGACTTGATAAAGCGGCTCGCATTAGACTGCGCTTGCCAGTCGACGAATGACCCCCACTCTGAAGCCACTGCCAGTTCTATTCTGCGCCCTCATCGGTTCAATCACCCTATACTACTACTACCACGGCGAACAGCTTCTCCCGTCAGTCTTCATGTCGTCTCAGCAATCCTCTTGGAGAGCCCGTGCAGTTTCGCATCCATCACCCGATACCTACACTCCATCCTACGCCTCTCTGGCGCTCCTCGCCATGCGTGATACACCTGTCGTCCAGAATTCCCTCACCCTCGCCGTATTCACCGACAAGGTGGCCATCACTGCCTCAGGGGACGTCGTCGTCCTATCCTCCGAGGATTACGATGCAATCACCACGCTCGCAGAGAAAGTCAAGGCCCTTCCACTGCCTGACACGTCCACGCATCTGTGGCAGGTGAAGCACCCCATCACCAGCCGCCCCATCGATCATCTTCGCCTTGGTGTCGAGGACGGAGCTGATATGCATCGAGTAGCCGTGTCTGGATACGACAACGTCGAGAAGGAGCTGAAGGTGCCCGTTGAGGGTCACACACACCTCCCGGAAGAGTTCTCCGACCTCATGGAGATTGTTCTTGAAGGGAGAGCTGGGTTCAACAAGGATACTATGCAGAAGGAGATCGTCAATAAGGTCGAGAGCATCCTGCCAGCGAAATAGAGCTTTATGTACACAACTCGCTGTGCGCGATGTATATCATCGTGTCTTTGGAGATTTGAAAAACTGTAGGTATATACAGCAGCCCGGATTATACGACTAAGTTACGAAAACAAGGTATGTAGCAGATACACATTACACTAGTACAAGATCAAAGCAAGAAATCCTACAGGACGGTGAATAGATGAGTAAGTATAACATGACCTTGGAGAGTATTATGGCAGCGACTCGGGCAAATCTCTTGCAAGATGTTGCATCTTGCGCTTAGCAATTGTTTCTGACGCGAGTTTGTGTATTGCGTTCAAGAGATCACCACGACGTAGCGGTTCTGGAGTCTTTGTCAGCGCGATATCCGTAGTCCATCGCAGTAAGACTGACTGGTAATATGATCGTCCATTCCTGCTTGCAAACATCGTTCACGATCGCCAATCACTACTTGAGGTCAGCAGGTGTCTATTGTGCGCCACACAGTGAGACTTACTAGCGTGAGCAGTCAGCGCAATGATGGGTATCCTATCCAAGCCCGTCTGCTTCTCGTACGACCGAATCAACTCAGTCGCTTCCATCCCTCCCATGAAGGGCATCGAAACATCCATCTGCGGTGCGATGAGACGCGCCACTCATAGAGCAAGCTGACCGAACTTACGAGAATCACATCGAACGGCTTGTTCTGCAAGGTTCTCGTCCTGAATGCGTCGACGGCCAGACTGCCGTTCTCCGCGATTTCGACCGTGTGACCATACTTTTCCAGAATTTTGACAGCGAGCTTCTGGTTCACCAGATTGTCCTCCGCCAGAAGGATGTTGAAAGTGACGTCGTTGGGAACGACCACTGCATTGACTGTATTGGCCTCCAAGGCTGAAATCAGAACCACCGATAGGTCCTGCGCCGTTACAGGTGTCGTTAGCGGGGATGCTATACTGTTGTCCAAGCACCATTTCACTGTTGGTTCGCGAGGACGTTAATGTAACCCAATTCGAGCGAACAAAGCACCCACAATTCAACTGTGAGAAAGAGGGTGCAAGTAGAACCACAGGCACAAATCGGAAATGTTCGAATTCTCGTATCCGTGAGACCTGGAGACTGTCAGCGCTGTACTGGAAAGAAAGAAAGAAAGCGCCCAGGACTCACGTCATTCAACGAATCGACGACGACAGTATCTATGTGTGGACAGGTGTCACCGTTGGAAACCTCGCCAAGCTCAGTAATTCTGTGGACCCTCAGTCCCAGCTCTTCCATACGATCCACAACCCCAGTGGAATCGCCAAGGGTGTCAACAAACAGTATGGTTCGGTTCTGATATGGAGACATCTTCGCCATCACAGACGCCATAGAGACATGACTGATCCTGGTGTTGATCGTGAAATAGAAGCTGCTCCCTTTCGATACTTCACTTTCGACCCACATATTGCCTTGCATGAGGGCGACCAGGCGTTTCGAAATGGATAGACCAAGACCGGTGCCACCATATTCCTATCATTGTTTTAATGAGGGAAGACATGCAAGCAATATAAAATATGACTTACCCGGGTAGTGGAGCCATCCGCTTGACAGAACGTATCGAAAATCATGTTGAGCTTCGCTTTTGCAATCCCAATGCCAGTATCTCGGACGCAGAATTCGAGGGTTACATTCTGATCATCCTGGGCCACAAGACGGGCTAGCAAAGCCACTTGACCTTTACTGTTGGAGGTAGTCTTTGAGGGTGTGAACTTGATGCCATTCCCGACCAAATTGGTGATAACTTGTCGTAGGCGTAGCGAGTCACCGATCAGATGGTCCGGGATGTCGGGTGGGATGTCGATAGTGAGGTCAAGTTGAGATTGCGAGGCGCGCGCCACAAGAGTCTTCAACATGCCAAAGACGGTATGTCGCAGGGAAAACGACGCTGCCTCCATGGTCATGCGACCGGCTTCAACTAGAAACAAGATTAGATTGTGGAACCTCGGGCGTGTCGGCGAACGCGCTTACTTTTTGAGATATCCAATATATCATCGATGATCAATAGCAGCGAGCGCGCAAGGTTGTGAACCATCATTAAACTCTCGCGTTGCGAACGGGTGAGCTCGCTGTCGAGCGTAAGTTCAGTCATACCAATGATACCATTCATCGGTGTCCTGTTCTAATCAGAAAGGGGGAGCAGCGACTAAATGCGACTCACCTGATTTCGTGGGACATGTTGGCCAAAAATTCACTCTTGCTCCTGTTGGCTAGCTCAGCAGCTTCCCTAGCAGCGGTATTCTTCTGGATGCTGTCTCGCAAGTTGAAGACCATGCTGTTGATGTGTGACTTCAAGGAATCCATTTCTCCACTTGCTTCGACCGTGATGAACCTGGTGAAATCACCATCCATAGCAGCAGCAGAAATCTGAGCGAAACCGCGGACTTGAGTTGTCAAATTTCCGGCCATGGTGTTGACGGAGAGTCTAGCAAACAAACGACCCTTCCTCAGCCTTTACCCAGTGGAGAGCACAAGAACCTACGTGATTTCTTGCCAAATACCCTGGACGTTGCCGACATCAGCAACACCGCCTAATTTGCCTTCCGTTCCCACTTCACGAGCGACCTTTTTCACCTCTACCGCAAAGATGTCCAGTTGATCGATCATCTTATTGATTGTCTCGACCAAATCGAACATTTCACCAGATACAGAGACTCCCATGATTTTCTGGGTCAAGTCTCCGTGTGCCACAGCAGTCTAATTGACAAGGAGTCAGCACGGAGCATACGAACGCAGCAGGAACGCACCGTCGCCGAGGAAATGACCCGAACTTGCTCCGTCAACTAGCGTAGTGTTAGAAAAGAAAGATTAAGGGCACTCGGACACATACGTTGCTAGCCATGACGTTCACATTGTCTGTCAAAGCCTTCCATGTACCTGCGACGTTCTTGACTTCGGCTTGACCTCCGAGTTTTCCTTCTGTACCGACTTCTCGCGCAACTCTGGTAACCTATCACACGATGTCAGATCATACGAAAAGGACGGGCTGAGGTAGATAAATTGCATGTTACTATCATGCACGGCCAGGGGCAGAAGCATTTAATTATGTCGCTTACCTCGTCGGCAAAAACGCTCAAGGATTCCGTCATTTGGTTCACCGTCTCCTTCAGCTCAAGGAACTCTCCTTTGACAGATATTTCGACCTTCTTTGTCAAGTCTCCGTTGGCAACCGCCTTGGTGACCTCTGCAATCCTACGGAGAAGTGAGACTGCGCATTCAAGAAGAGGTGCACGTAACTTACGATCGCACTTGGTTGGTGAGGTTCATTGCCATAAGATTCACGTTATCGGTCAACGCCTAGGAACAATATTGAGATGAAGAAAGGCGGCTGCATCAATGAGCGCTTGCATACCTTCCAAGTACCGTAAACACCAGGAACGACAGCCTGACCACCTGTAGAATTCTTTCAAAAAACTTTTCGAATTAAGGTCATTGAATGAGCGTACCCAGTTTCCCTTGCGTTCCCACTTCGAGACTCACACGAGTGACCTCTCCTGCGAAGACGCTCAGCTGCTGGACCATCTGATTGACTGTCTCCTTCAGGTCGAGCATTTCACCCTGAACATCAACGTCGACTAGTTTCGTCAGATTCCCAGTAGCCACAGCCTTCGTAACCTAAGGGATAAATGCGTTAGAGAGTTAATAGGAATGTCAACCAGAAAAAAGAGGAAGTATTCTGATTCCAGTGGAAAACAGCTAGAAGCAATCTTGACTTGACGCACCTCTGATATTGAGCGAACTTGATTAGTGAGGTTCGTAGCCATTCTATTTCAGGCATGCTAAATTGGTGGAAGGAGTGAATGGAAGTTGAATGGCGTACCGATTGACGTTCTTCGTCAAGTCAGCCCATGTTCCCTTCACACCTTCAACCTTTGCCTGTCCACCCAATATTCCCTGAGTTCCCACTTCCAATGCGACACGAGTGACTTCTCCCGCAAATGCATTCAAATCGTCCACCATGGAGTTGACAGTGGTCTTAAGCTGGTGCATCTCACCCTCGACTTCGATTTCGACTTTCCTTGTCAAGTCTCCATCGGCAACGGCGGTGGTGACAGAAGCAATGGAGCGCACTTGGTCCGTCAAAGAGAGGCACATACGATTGACCTGCAGATGATGAGAGATGCACAGACAAACCACACATGATCGCAGATACATTTTTGACAAGTTCAGCCCACACGCCTTCCACATCTGGGACTGTCGCCTGGCCGCCCAACTTTCCTTGACTGCCCACTTCCAGTGTCACGCGCGTAACCTCGGAAGCTAGTGTCCGTAAACGGACGACCATACCGTTGACCGTGTTCTTGAGATCAAGGATTTCGCCGCGGGCGTCGACCTCGATTTGTTTCGAAAGATCGCCCATTGCGACAGCTTTCGTGACCTGAGCGATAGACCGTACCTGGCTCGTCAGGTTCCCGGCCAAGATATTGACAACATCCGTAAGTTCCTGCCAGGTACCCTCAACGTTGGGAACTTCGGCCTGGCCGCCGAGTTTCCTGATGCAAATGAGAAAAGTGCGCGACCGCCCATACGAATGTACGACATACCCTTCTGTTCCGACCTCCTGCGAGACACGCGTGACCTCCTTCGCAAACTGTCCCAGCTTTTCCACCTAGGAGAAATAAGTACGCGCTAGGGGCTAGTATTGCTTTGGCATACCATGGTGTTGATAGCGTCTTTCAGCTTCACCATTACTATAGACCGGACCTCGACGGTAATCTTCTGACTGAGGTCGCCATTTGCAACGGCATTGCAGACGCGGGCGACGTCCTGAACCTGATCCTTGAGGAGCTTGAGTTCGTCCACTGCGTTGAGACTGCCGTCATGACCACCCTTATCAGACCGACTGCTGCCAGATATGATAGATAGAGAGTGTGGAGAGACCTGCGCATCAAGAGCGGCAACCTTAGAGGCTATCGAAGGATCCGTGACGCGAGTACCACATGTCGGGCAATCAATGTGCTCTGCATAAGCAGTAGCAGGTGCCGATGCCGTTTCTGCGAGGTTTATCGGTATACCGAACGAGTTGACGTTCCGCTGTGAAAAGTCGGGCCAGGAAAAGTCCAGGGAATCGAGTAGGTTGTCGCGCGTTTTCGACGTGGTGGATGAGGCGATGGAAGCGCTTTTGCCGTCCTCTAACAAGGATGGTGGTGGGGACGGTGGGGCCGCGGCTCTGTGAGGAGGTGGGGTGGGATGCTCTGTGCGAGGCAGCTTCGCAGCCAATTTGGAGAGCGAGCGGAGGATAGCGTCTGTCTCCCAATCCGAAGGGCCGTGGTATCTTGGGATGGGTGTGTCTGGTACTTGCGGGTATAATTCGTAGGAGGAGAGCAGCGCCACAAGGTACTTTCTGAAGGGATCCCCGTGGAGGCCTGCGCTTGCCATGGTTGGCGACGGAGGCGGAGGAGGGAGACGGCTGGTCAACGTCAAGAAGAAAGCCAGCCAAGGGCGGCCTTCCATATACAGAAGTCTTGATCATGTGTTAGAACTCCGGCGATGGCCATCTAGACTTTTGCGCTTGTTCCATGACGTCTGCGTTGTGTTCGAAAACTTTACTCGTTCTATTGACGTTCTGCAATAACTGTCTGCATTGCAGCTGCTCAACGTCTTCATTGCTGGCCTTGCCGTTCATTCTGTCGTTCTCAAGGAAACTGGAAATATTGTTAGCCCCACAGCAGCCCCACTCGAGCACCACACATTACAGTAATCCGGTTACATATTGGCGCACTGCATAATAGGCGGAAGTCACCGACTTCCCCAAGTGCCCCAGTACAGTCCAATACTTATATTAGGCTGCCAACATCCACGTCTCGCGGACATTTGGAAAGCCCAGCAAACCTCTTCGCCATCCAATCTCGTGCATTTGCATCTTGCTACTGGAGTAGTGCGCCTAGAAGTACATCTAGTCTCGAAGATACGCGACAATGACGCTCACGCATCTGCTTGCACCATCAGCTATAACTCACAACCTCGTCTCTTCATCACCACCTTCTGGACTCTGGGGTCCTTGAACATATTACGTTGACACCGACGATGCCCTCTTCAAGTTTCACGCCGTTCTAGATCAATATTCCGGTTCAAGTTCCGCCCACCTCTTCCCTCGCCTCCAGGGCGTATAAAGGACACGTTGGACCAAAGGTTTATCATCCGCCGTGGTCGAACGCTTGTGGCCAACGCAGCGTATGCGACCCCTTCCTTCGTGAGCGGCGAACTGAACCTGTTCATGCCCCCGAGATCTCGTTCTTGCCGCACCTCATCTCATTAGGACCCTGGGCCTCACCGTGGCAGTCTGACTATGTACGCGCTTTCCTCAATGTCTTCCGAGTATCAGAAAGTGGCAAATCTTGTCAACTTGCACTCCAGTCCAGTCTAGGGATCCCTCAGCCGTGATGCTACTCTTCGGCGCAACCCAGTAGTTTCCATGAACCTTTCCCTTTGTCTGTCCCAGATGGCGTCTACACTCGGTGGTAAGTTTCAATTCTTCTTACCTTATCGCTAGCTTCTCATAAGGTTTGTGATGTAGAAGCAAAGGCCTACTGCCAAGTTCCGATTGTATGAGCGCTCTCACCACGCGGTAGGCGTTTCTTCTACTTGTCGATTTATCACAACGAGCCCCGCCCGTAACTGTATACTTTGAATGTCAACTTTGACGCCCATCTATCATCAGACATTGGTTTCCCGGACTGGCCTTGCCGGGTCCCAGGGCGTCAGGCCCTTTTGAACAGACTGTCTGACAAGCGTAAATCACGCATGACCGGTGTGAACGCCGTCAATGGTCAGTGTGAAGGATGTTCCTTCAACGGTTGCCCATATTGTTTCGAACTTGGATGTGCTTATCATAACATATCGCGTTTGGACGCAGAGTCGCACCAAGTCTGTTGGCCAATATTCGAAGCTGGGAACGAGGTCGAGCTAAGATTGTCACTGGCACAATGACGGCAAGTCTGGAGGAAGGACGGAGAAGAAGCCAAACACACTGCCGCCAGCGGGCTGCAGAACCAAGCCCAATTTTGTCGATGAACACCGAACGCAAATCATCCTGGACGATGAACGACTCGGTAGTTTTCTTTAAATAGTAAATACCTTCCTCGGCTCGCACGAGTTCGGAACCGACAGAGTTTACACTGATCCCGCCTGCTTCCCCGCACCGATTAAAGAGAGCGAAACGTCAACTGAGCCCGACGTCTCTGACATATGGGGATAGGGTATACGTGAGTTTGATAACTTTGATTGGGTTGATCACTCGAGCGTCACTGGACAGAAAGAGACACGAGATTTTCCGATTGTCCGATTCGCCAAAGATTGAAGCAATGCCTGAAGCAAGTGTAATTTATTGCCTGAGAACTACGCCTTCCTTGTGCTCCAGAGCGACACGGGAGGAGAGGAGTGGGAGGCAATGTTGCACTGCGGAAGGCACGCCTTACGTGTCTGTGATCGATAAACAATATACTTCCGGTCTCACGCTGCCCCTCACCTGGCCACGGAGACGCTCGGCCCGGACATTATGTGATAAGGTTTGATGGCAAAATTCGCCTTTTTCCCACCTCTTCCCAGACCCTGCCTGCGCGCTCTGTGCAATTCTGAGTTTTCTACGCGTCCAAAGCGTGGATGAGCCCCGGTTCTGCGCCAACAGCCGTCTGCGAAAGATATCTGCTGTCCTGGGTGGGTCTTCCTGCGACAATCGGCCTCAAAAACTGTCAAAGTCTGGATTCGATCTTCTGATTTTCTATTGGAGAACTTCATTTCTTGTTCCTTATCCACCGTGGGCAATCGCGTGGCTGCATCCAAACGCCTCATTACTGAGCAGGTTGGATTTCTCGTGTCTCCGCAATCTTCCTTCCATCGTCTATGGTCGCGCGTCCGTCCAACGAGCTCTATACCCCCCTCCAGATCAGCATTATGGACGACGGGCCCCAATCAGGCTCAGAAGGCTCGGAACTGCACTCACCCGGCTTCGGGGCTTATCCACCTAATGACAGTTGTGAGTTGCTCTGCCTTCGCCTCTCGCTTGCTCTGAAGTTCTCATTTGGTTCCACCCAAATAAGTCCGGTATCATCATCAAGATCACCAGCTAATGCCACATACCCAATTTGACTACATGCCGCCGGTGGTTGGTCAACAGCCTCCGTTAATCGACGCCGCACTAGAGATACCGAGTCCCACCTCCGACGAATATGGGTCGGGCCCATTCGCCTCATCTTCTCGCGCAAATTCCCAGCTGCCGTCTTCCTACATCCCTTCCCCAATATCCCCTCGACAATCTGGCATCGACTATCGGTATCATTCCCAATCTTCTGAGCGACGGTTGCCATCTCATGACTCAAACTATCATCGACCTATGCCATCAGTCTCAATTAACGAAGATACTCGACGGGTCTCAGGACCTCTCTCTACGTCCGAATCGCCCGCTACATCCCCCACTACCAACACGTCATCAAATCCTTCGAGGAGAGAGGTATCTTCCGTTGTCATAGCCTGTCGCCAATGGTGCGTCCCTTCCCTTTTCTGCATGGTATCCAAGGCTTAGACATCGCTTCCAAAGCCGCGGGCGGAAGATTCGCTGCGACTCAACACGCCCCGTGTGCAACAATTGTGTCCGCAGGTCAAATGTCTGTGAATATGATGCAGTCCCCAAACGGCGTGGTCCCGATAAAAGGCCAGGGACCCGACAGCGTAGCTGCAAGAAAAGACCCACAGAGGATAGCTCGACAGACGCAGTTCCACCTCCCAAGCGAAAGCGCACTGAGAAGAAAGACTCCCACCAGAAGCCCGAAAGCGACGACGACAAGGTCGGTTATCTAGACTCCGATAGATTGACCGCCACAGTTCCTAATATTACCTCACAGGTCGAAGCTCTGCGGCGCTATTCTAATCCACACAGTTCCAGTTATTCCCATTCGTTACAAGCATCGCATCCGTATTCAAGGCTGGCCATGAGCAACTTCAACTCTTCCGATCATCCGAAATTTCCGCGACCCGCTTCTCTGAACACTGAGCAGCGTAGTTGGTGGGATGACTTTCTTCGATCGTATACTCTTCGGGATATTGGTGAAGAACTCCATTATCTGTAGGTTCAATGATCGCGACGTACTTGCACTCGCTGATCCTTCTTTAGATTCAGATCGGCGCCACAGCATCTTTCTTTCATAAATATTGAACGATTCCTGGAGCGCCTGTCCGCTGATCCGACCAGTGTCCAGCCCTCGTTCGTACTTGCAGGCATGGCAATGTCTACTCTCATGCGCTCGGGCGGATCAATAGCGCCTCCTGGGAAAACTGTCAGTGACCAGGTTGAAAGAGCTCTGTATCTCCGCACTTTGGCTGAGGGTGCTCTCGACGCTGCCTATGAGAGCCATTGGGTAGATGCGACTTTGGCTGAGGCCGCCCTGGTAAATCTTCTCTGCTTCCATATCTGCGGTCAGGTCCTGACGGCTACATAGATCCTGACGCTCTTTGAGACTTCACTTCACCCGGAACACGAGATCTCACGTATCGAGGCCGCGCTGATTCGTCTTGACAATATCGTTCGAGCTCTTTCCCTCACATCTCTGGATGAAAACGACAGGGACGCCACGCATTTCCCATCGGGAGCCGTACCTGTCGTCGAGACCGCCACTTCAGACACCGGTCCTCCACCCTCTACCTGCGTATGTACCCCTCCTGACCCCGCACGCCTCCCTGATCCATACAACGCGTACACTTATCCACTCCCTTGGGACACCAACTGGACGTTACACGAGATGCGGGATGAGGAGTGCCGTCGGCTCTGTTGGTCTGCTCTGGGCCTAGCAGCGCAGTACAGCATACAATGTGCTGTAGAGGAAAGGGACACGAGCATGCCTCGCCTCTTCATCTGTGATCCAGGCAATGTATGTATTTTCCTTTCATCTCAGTCCTGGTGACTGAATGGCGTGTAGTATCGCCTCCTCTTCCCTGGCGAGGCTGTTGATCGTGTCTCGCCTCCGTATCGAGCAGCCGACGCGCCATCTCCCAAGGATAGCGTGTGGGCGCTATATTGCCGATCATTGCTCTTGTGGTGCTTCTGTGATGGAATGAGACGAAGCACGATTTTCGGTTCTCGGGAGTCAAGCGAAGACAGGGCTGAAAGCGCTCAACTAGCTTGGAATGAGACACTGGCCATCCAGGATGCGATGAATGCCCACCAGTGCAACCTAGACACAACGGTTATGTGGATGTGCAAGGAGTACATTTACAAGTGAGTATCAACTCCCTTCTAACCCTACAGAGCTAGCTTGTGCTTATGCTACGATTAGTTGTCGTATGGCCATAACGCAGGCCTTACGAAGGTCGGTGTTAGTCCCAGAAACTGTGTAGGTCTCATCTCTGACTGTTCTTTTATGCAGCTTACGTGGAATACCCAGTGCACCTGGCCCTGCTTTCACTTCAAAGCAAGCAGAAGAATGGGGTGAGTGACAATGGCAACAGCTGACTTTGCGAGGCTCACTGGTGTCCAGTCTACTTCCAACACGAAATTGTGAAACGTGCCACGTTGTCCATCCAGCAATCCAGCCAGAATATGAACAACTCTCCGCATCAACTTGCTCGTCGCCCCTACCAGGCTCCTTGGTTCGCAACGCAGCTCAAATTGTCGGTTTTGCCTCGTTTCTCCGGAGAGTATCTGCTGAAACACTGTCTAGATGCCTTCGCCTTTACAGTCACGATCGAACACTGTACTCCGCTCTGGAACTTGGGAGCGCTATATCTTACCTTCTGGAATTCATAAATGCTCTTTGGCCTTGTCCAAGTAAGCTCTTCTTTCCTTCGACATTTTCAGTCTTGACCTTGTTCAGGCCATCAAATCACCTGCTCAGACCTTCGGAAGCAACTTGCAACAGCATTCAATTCGACAGGTCCTTCTACAGGACACCTTCGGCGAGCGCTCTGAATCCAAACAGAACAATCAAGCGTTTGACAGTCACAGTCCGTTCGTACTACTCAGTGTAATCTTATATCTTGCCCTCGTGCCCCCATGTAGCCTTCTTGTTCGTTCTGTCTCATTCATCTACTTTGCGATTCCTTACGCGGGCTGCCCATCGACGATCGGTTTCTTACAAACATCCATTCTGTAGTGTTATACTAGGGTGTGCTATGTACAAGTAAATAATAATGATAGGCTATATACATCATAAGCTATATGAAAGGCAGTTACAATCAGTATTGGTACAACAAAGAGTTCAGAAATGCGTCATGAAAGCTCGTGAATCGGTCGTAGATTCGTAAGTATGTTGGACGATGGCCATTCATATGGCCCCGCGTTCCTTCGACCATCGTAATATCATCAGAGATGCGAGATATTCTGGAACGAATTACATTAGCATCTGAATGAAGCCAAATAGAAGTGGTGATCCTACCAGGTGCTAGATGCGCGAAGGCCTCGTCGACCGTCAACGTACAGCCCGAGGACCCTTCATAGACAGGCTCCCCCGGGGACTTCAATGAATAGTACGCGACCAAGTATCCATTGGAGTTCGTGCACTGAAACGCCTTGAGTCGTGTAGCCCATTCAATCCGACATGCACGCACAGTCCATTCTTGCCCCTCCTGCACGCGCCATGCCCACAAGTACTCTTGTGAATCGGAAGCAACAAACTTCCGACCGCCGCTGTTCGGAAAGTTAGATGTCGTCTTATCTCATATGAGCATCCATACCTTGAGCACTTGGGACACCATTTCCTCATCGGAAGCACACGCATGCCCGAGTCAAAGGTGATGGTACGTAGACCAAAGTCGAGCGCCATGACTGCCATGTTATACGTCGAAGGGGATGTAGATGATAGATTGTAGATCATGTAGAGGTCTCGCGAGTTGCTGGTGCGCTTGTACAGCAAGCGCATCCGTTCGTGTATGTCAGAGAATTCAGTGCCAGAGGTAAGCGATCCCGTCTTGTCTTCCAAGAAGAGCGGCAGAGTGTAGACCGTCATGATGCTGTGAAAGGAAGATACTCTCTGACCAAAGAGAGGCAACATACCGTCTCCTATATATATACGGCCAGTACCCGCAATATGAGAATCCTCAGGGACAATAATCGCGTCGTGTCATCGATAAACATATGAGAATTGGTATTTCGCCCGGATCATTGTCATCAGATAATGAAAGATCAAGAGCACACACACTGAAGCCTGACACAGTGCGAGGAAGTCGATGATTACAGCGAGGCGCATCAAGCACGATACGCACTAATGCGGGCGCGAGGATAGGTACCGTGGCCAAGGCGTCCTTCGTCCTGCTTGAACCCGTGGCCGGAAGACAGCCATTGAATTGTCTGTGAAGCTCGATGATCACAGATCACGTACTTACTTTGAGAACTCCACCGTAAGCAGATAGCTTGGATCGCTACTGCCAATTGCAACCTCATAGCTGTCCATATGTGGCATTGAGATCTTTGTAAGGGTGCAGGCTATTATAAGCTATAGCGCATGATGATGGCAGCGTGACCACGGACTGCAAACCTGCTGCAAACTGCTGTCAACGATTCTATCGTCGACGTAAGAGAACACCAGTATACCGCGGGAGTTGCCTAGATTAGATGCAGACACCGAGTTGACCGAGCATTCCGAAGCTTTATGTAGCGCTGTAAAGAGGAAAGCCTAGCATCAGATCGGTGAAGCTGCCATGAGCTGACACAGTGACGTTGGATTCTCCAGGGTCTAGCGGAACGGAGTTGACCATGTGAGTATGCAACTCGCATACAACACAGTGAACTTGCCGACATACCGAGTTGTGAAGATCACACCAAATATTCAACGCACAGGAAATGAAGCACTGATGAATGTCCATTGGGCTTCCAGAGCACGAGTTGGAAGGAGAAGCTTCAAGTTTTATCAGACGCTGTTGGTATCATTATTGTAAGAAGATTGATGATAGGTATGGATGACATCTGCGCAAGAACGTCCAAATGTTATGCAAGAAATCCTAGAGGATAGTCCATGTTACGTCCGCTACCACTGCTTTAGCCCGGCTAAATCACAACAGCAGTAACCCGAACGTGCCCGCAATGAAAGACACCAGCAGACCGCCCATCACAACACCCTGTTCCCGGACGCCGTTGCTGCTGCTGCTGCTTCCGGTGCTACTGCTGCTGGAAGATGACTTGGTCGATGAAGAACCCTTGGCAGAGTTTGTAGAGCTGGCCGTGGACGAAGCGGAGGCAGAGGAGGAGACTTTGGCAACGCTGTCGAGGTTGGCGACGGAGCTCCATGAGGCAGAAGCTGCGTCCGAGGTGCTGGAATTGTAGGCGATGTAAGATACGGTGCCATCCGATGCCAACTGAAGAAGGGAGTCGGAGGTGGCATAGTATGTTGCAGAAGAGTCCTGCGACGAGGGACCGGCAAGAGTCGTAGTCGTGTTCGTCTGGAGAAAATTAATGGTGGAAAGTCACCGCGTGCCCAAACGTCATACCTCAACGTCAATAACATAAACATTCGAGCCACCGTCGGGAATATAGGCGAACTGCTGCTGGACGCCATCCGCCTCAAAGAAGGCAGGAGCCTGGCCGTGGCTGGCAGGGAAGTTGGAGCCGTATGTCTGGGCATCAGGCTGGAAGTACGAGACTATCCAGATGTCAGCAGCCAGCGTGCAGATGTGGGTGTTGCTTCTCACAATGAATAACGAAAATATCGACAGAGTCCTCAGCAATGCCCAAAAAGTGAATGTGGTTCTGGGCAATTGCCATTGTCGGCTGATAGTTGGTGGGAAGGTTGCTGAAACCGACTGCCTCCACGTCCTCCCATGCAAGTGCGGATGAGTTGGCAGAAACAAGGGATCCCATATCGAGAGACCACATCTCAGAACCAGCGACAGCGTCTAGGAAGAGCCTCAGCGTTTTTGCAGGGGGCCAAACGAGAATGAGACATACAGAACACGTTGGTGTCGTGGTCAAGAATCATGGTCGCCGAGCCGATGTCAAAACTGTCGGTAGTCGTTGTTTGCGTAGACCAGACATTCTTGGTTGCATCGTAAATGTAGATGTCGGAAGGATTCGACGCGTCACCGTTAACGACGTAGACGGCATTGAAGAACTGGCGTGCGATGAGAATGGCCCGTCAGACAGCCATAGATGATTGCTCACCTGTGCAAGATAGCAGGTCGTGTTGGCCGCGTCGAAAGGGCTGCGGAAAAGTGTCAATGTGGTCTAGACGCTTTTGGAAAGGCGCACTACTCACGGTCGTCCGGTGGCCGTGATGTCTGACGCCGAGCCTGCTGGGTGTGAGCAGGTTCCACGTTAGCTAGAAGGGACTCAACATACCAGAGGCCCAGCTATCCTGCGTGCCAGCGTTATAGTCCTTGCCATCGAACCCAAACGCCAACAGGTTCCAGTTGATGTCCGAGGCCAAGCAGGGACGAGCCGCCACCAGAGCGCGGCTGGAGATGAGGCCTAATAAAGGTAAAAGAGAGGCGAGGGTGAGCATTATTGGTTTATATGTAGGGCGTTGAAGAACGAAATTTTGGGGGTGATGATGACGGGAAGGATGGAAGCGGGAATGAGTATTTTGGGTTGATTTCTAGTCATGCTAAATGTAGCACTGTTGGATCACTGGTTGCCAAGGCTCCGACTGCCGCTCATCTGATGATCTGGGATGAGCGCACACTGAACACATCCAGCGTTCGTTGAATACTTGCAAGTAATTGACAGATGAGCAGGCGTCAAAATGTACATTCTGAGACCGTATGTCCCACCCCGGGGCACAACCGAAGACGGGATGATCGTATCCTTACTCTTTGCATTCCTACAACGTGCGAAACTGCAGCCTGCGCATGCAGGACCTCCAAGCATCCACTAAACCCACACTCAACCATTAAGATTCCGTACTGAACAATTGGTCTACACGGGATTTACGCCAATAATCCTCGCCGCCATACCCGTGTTGAATAGATGGACTATATGTCTTCAAGCTTGTAGACATCGCACGCAACTTCTTCATAAGGGTGGACCTGGACAGAAGGCGTTGTAGTAGTCTTGCAAGTGAAGTCCAAGGTACCTTTCTGAGTTCTGCAATAGTCTTGATTACCTGTTCTTTCCCGCCACTGCTAACGAGTATCTCGACTCGGTCTTCCTCGACAAACTCAAGCTTTTCGGGTGTTCCGATAGTGGGATTCGCATTCAATGAAGGCTTGAACTGGCCTAGGAAATTTGAGCGCGTACTCTGACTGATTGAGGGAGCATATAAATACCCCGTCCGCGAGTTACAAAGGCGCAGTGGTCGTACTCGCCGATATTACCCAGTTCTTTAGGGAAGGTTGCAAAAAGATGATTGAGAATCTTCTGAGTAGTCGCAAACGGAGTGAAGAAGACAAGTTTGAACTTGGTCGTAACCGACATGATAGCAGAATGACAAGATGAATGAACTGCTCGATAGGAATCGGGTGGACGACTCGACCATCCGCTACGGCCCGAGCTCCGAGGGTTCTACACGTCCACAACGTCGCTCTCGATCAGTTCAACACCGACGCGGTCTTCCACTGGATCTTGACCGCCTCATCAGTCTTGAATCTAGCACTCATCCTGCCATTCTTTCTCTGTCTCTCCTCTGTCTTTGGAACCCGACATGGCCAGGGCAGATCCACGAAAGCTAACCAACTTGGCTGACATCCTGTCTTCCCTATCGGCACTGCAGGCGGAGCACACACAACTCGAAAACACTCTCACCGACCTTCTTTCCGACCGACAACCCATAATCGTCTCGCTCGACCGCTTGTCCTCTCTATTGCCCAGTCTCGACGAAATTCATAGCCATGCCACCGTCCTGCAGCGCAACGTGAACGCGACTGCGCAGACAGCGGACCGCGTCGGTCTACGAGTACGGACTCTCGATGAAGAAATGAGGCGTATTCGGGAATCCGGCGACCGTGTTGGGCAAGTCATCGAACTACGAGTCCGTCCTCGCCGTTCCTCCCGCTGACGCTGCATCTGACTCCTTGTAGTCGTCTCTGTCCGCTCTACAAGCATCAATCGAGTCCAAAGACTGGGAGTCGGCATCTAGACACTGCGCCCGTGTCATGTCCCTTCCCCAAGAGGTCATCTCCGGACCGTTTGCTGAATTCGCCGTGGTATGCCCTTCCCTCAGTCCTCAAATCACTCGTTCACACCCTGAGTAGCCCACTTCCGAAAGCCATCTACCACCGGCACAAACACTACAAGCAGCGCGCGATCACCTTCTCTCTGTATTCCAACGCAACTTTGAAGAAGCCTCTCGCTCAAGAGATTCGGCGGCCACAAGTCGCTTCTTCAAGCTGTTCCCGTCAATAGGATGGGAAGAGGAAGGTCTTCAAGCATATGCGTCTTTTGTCGTCGATCTTGTCAGAGTACGAGCGCCGGCTTCCGCTAAAAGTCAGTTCTCATACATATTTGTGAACCTTGTCCTGAATGCAGCGTAGCCTCATCTCCAATGTACTTCACCACTGCTTTGACAGCGCTATTCGAGAGCATAGCCATGATAGTCGACCAGCATCAACCGGTTGTCGAGAAGTACTACGGTCCCGGCAAGATGAACAGTGTCGTGAAGAGATTGCTTGATGAGTGTGATCGTGTCGTGAAAGGTTTGATAGAGAGCTGGGGAGAAGAGCGATCCATGAAGCGCAAAGTGCCCTCTTCCCTCTTTACTTATGTATGCACTCCTAACATCCTGCTAGCTGTCCGACATATCAAACAATCCTCCCATTCCATTGTTCAATTCCTCAACACGTAAACAAAACACAGACGAGGACGCCATCGACCCGCGTGAGATTGACAAGGCATTGATTGAAGTAGCGGGCATGACAGGCAGATGGAATCTATTCCGGAAATTTCTATATGAGAGCATTTCGGTAAGCCCCGTTACAAGGACTATTGCTGCGTATAATATTGATATTCTTCGAGGGTTCTGACGACGAGTCTGTTGAAGAGACACAACCGAAACTGTCTTTGGAAGCAACACAATCGCACGCCCTCTTTGAAGAGATGCTCTCAACGTATTATGTGCCTATGGAGATATGGTACACTCGGACGGTCGTGGACAAGGTACGACCTAGAGAAGGCATTATGTCCGTGCTTACTCTTCCAGCAAGGCCCATCGTCTGTCGGATACGGATTTCAGCCAACTACCCGTCAGCACCACCACACCAGACGACGTGTTCTACGTTCTAAAAGTGGTGTTATTGAGATTACTCTCGACTGGGTCTACCACGGCCGTGGAAAGGACACTTCAACAGCTCAGAGAGGTCATGGAGCGGGACTACGTTGGTGTCATTAAGAAGAAACTGGACGACGTTTACCGAGTCGCAGGTGCAAATGCACCTGGCAAGGGCGACAAGATTGAACGGGAGAACCGTTTGTCTTTCATCGTAAGAAATCCACGCATGTGCGGAGGATCACGATCGCTGACGTCCACATATTTCAGACGCTACTGAACGACTTGGATGTGTCGTCCGGTCATGTTGAGCGGCTCATCCGCGATCTCGTCGCCAATCCTACAATCGGGCAACATTTCCCTGCAGCCGACCAGTCTGTCGTTAGAGATCAGTTAGGCTCATTTGCCACATTGTCGTCGAAATTAGAATCAACACTCAGGGTAGGTTTCCATCATGAGAAAGACATCAGGGTGTGGACACTGATGTACTCGTAGGTCAGCGTCGAGCAGCTGTTCAACCAACTCATGCGGCCGAAGCTTCGCAATCTACTTCCGGATGTCTATAAGGATATATCGTATGTCCTCGACGAAGATTCGTACGCTAGTGCCGATTATCAAGACATTGTGCGCAAGAGGTTTATTAAGATGTGGGAGAACTTCATGGATGGGTATAAGGTACTTTGTATTGTGTAAAGCCCCCTACTCCTCAATCGCTAACTCTTGGTACAGGATGCATTCACAGAGCACAACTATCGCATGTACTTCAGCCTTGCGCTACAGGTCATCCTGAGGCCATGGGAGAAGTTCATGATGAGCTTCAAGTTCTCTGAGGTATGCTTCGCCGTGATCTCGCGGTGAAGTCAGGCTGACTTGCACTGCAGCTCGGCGCTATACGCTTTGACAGAGACTTGCGAGCGATAACGACGTACCTGACCTCGCAGACGGCATTTGGTGATGCGCGGGAGAAGTTTGTCCGTCTTCAGCAAATGTCTACCCTCCTCAATCTGGATCCCGTACGTGTTGTAATTTCGGTAACGTGGTGACTTATTGATGGTCTGCTCTGTAGGAAGAGGATGTGGAAGAATTTTACAATGGCTCAGGCATCTCCTGGAAGCTGTCTGCGCAAGAAGCTCGTGCGGTGGTTGCCTTGAAAGTTTGAGGGCCTGACTTGCTCCTGGCGTCGACGTGCAAGGTTTAGTTGCTCAAATGTCCGGAATCCTTGCATATAATATACCCTGATGATTACACGGGCGCACAGGCGCTGCGAGGAACATAGCGCGCCGCAATAAAGACCTTTGTTGGTGATGCTTTTACACTCAGTCGTAGATGCTGTAAGTAGGATATTTGAGTAAGACGACTCCGAGGCCAATGAAAAAAGCCTCCGAGCGAGTTACGGCAATCTGCGAAGCAGTCTGAGTGGCTGTGTTGGAGGTTGTCTCTGCTTGATCGACCATTTATTTTCCTGCTCGGCCGTAAACTCCGTTCAAACTCTACTTTGTCCAATATGGCACCGGCTGCTAAAAGCAAAAAGTCCTCCACGCCAAAAAAGACGCCTACGCTCAAGTCCAAATCTTCAGTGGAGGCCCCCGCGCCAGCGCCAGTGGTCTCAGACAGTGAAGGCGACGAGTCGGACGACGGCGGTGTCGATGAAGAGGGCTTGGAACGGCTCATGAACGCTCTGGGCGACGAGGGGCTGGACGAATTTGAGCAGGAGCAGCTCGAGTCTTTGATGGGCGGCGACGATGACGACGAGGATAGCAGTGAGGACGGAGACTGGGTCGATGAGGAAGGTTCTTTGGATGATGAGTCGATTGGCGGCGACGACAGCGAAGATGAAGATGAGGACGCGGAAAACTCTGCAGAGGATGCAGACGAGGTGGAGGACGAGATAGCCCTGGACGACGTCGATGATGCTCACTCTGTGGACAACGATGCGGTCCCCAGGCAAAAAATTGAAATTGACAATCACGTACGGTCTTCAGTCACCTTCTATCTACTCCCTCTTACACTACCTCCCTTTCAGGCCGCGCTCTCCCGGATAAGAGAAAGCATACAACTGGACTCCTCATTTCCTTGGACAGAAACCCTCGTGCTATCGTATCCCGAGACGATCGAGGTCGAAGTGGACGATGACCTCAACCGCGAGCTGGCCTTGTAAGTCTCCTCATTATCTGGTATGAACGTTCATCTAACCTTTCCTTTAGCTACAAGCAGGCATTACACGGTGCTAACGCTGCCAAAGCTCTCGCCGCCAAACACAAGTTCCCATTCACCCGCCCCTCCGATTACTTTGCCGAGATGGTCAAGTCTGACTCTCACATGGAGAGAATCCGACAGAGGCTGCTAGACGAAGGTGCCGCCATGAAGAAGAGCGACGACAAGCGCAAAGAGCGTGACGGGAAGAAGTTCGGAAAACAAGTCCAGCAGGAGAAGCTGAAGGAGAGGCAGCAAGCGAAGAAGGACATGGAGGAGCGGCTCAAGGGATTGAAGAGGAGTGAGTTTACCTCTGCGAATTTGGCACAGATGAGATACTGACATACTCTCAAGAACGCAAGGACGTCCTTGACAACCCTCAGGCGGACGATGACACCTTTGACGTCGCTGTCGAGGACGCTATCAGCGACCGACCTGCCAAGCGTAGTCGCGGCGGCGGTGCCTCTCGGGGCGACAGCAAGTTCACGCGACAAGCACGAGACCAAAAGTTCGGATATGGTGGTGTCGGACGTCGTGACAAGCAAAACACGCGGGAGTCCACCGACAATTTTGAACACGGGTCCAGGAAGGGCACCTTCAGTGGTGGTCGCGGAGGTAGCCGTGGTGGTAGGGGAGGAGGCCGGGGAGGAGGCAGGGGAGGAGGCAGGGGAGGAGGCAGAGGAGGAGACAGGGAAGGAGGCAGGGGAGGCAGGGGAGGCGGTCGCGGAGGTGGAAGGGGAGGCGGGCGTGGAGGCGCAGGGGGAGGAGGTAGGGATGGAGGTGAAGGAGGTAGGAGTGGAGGCGGAAGTGGGCGACATAGTTCAAAACGTCTCGGTAAATCAAGACGAGAAGCCGGGCGAGCTTAAGTTTATTACAGGTACATGGTTAGGCATGCTACTGCGTTCTGTCAGTGCTATCCATCTTGGCTTCGTATCACAAGGCAGAATGAACCTGCATGTACAGGCGACTCTTCGAGCTTCAACTTAGCTGGTCACCGCGATCACAAGCTCCCACTTTCTATTCCTGACACAGTGACAGGGGAACACGACTTGAGAATACATCATTTCATTTCGGTACGAAGTGCTACGCATGTAACGAAAGTGATTATACATCGTCATCTCCAAAAACATTCTTCTTCGTAATGTCCGAGAGATCTGAGGCCAGAGCGAGCGACTTTCGCGCCACCTTACTCAAGAGTCCTCCAGATACGCTGTCGCAGCTTAGCTGCTATCTGCGGGATCTAGGTGATATGCTTGAGGCGTAGTACGGCGCCATCCTCCACTTGTGAAGATATGGATTGACTATTATCCAACTGTCGATCCTCGACGGCCTCGAAAAGACGGACAGGCTAAGAGTTCCTCTTCAGCAAAACATCAAACGTAGACGTAGCTGTCTGAGACGAACCGTATTCTTCACACGAGCGCGTTCGATCAGCAAATCCAGCAGTTTGCCTGCTATAATGGACTGGAAGCAAACCCCATCTTAGCCCAAGATCATTTCGAATAGACTTATGAAGGCACCTTGCGCACCCAATACACATTCTCCTCCTCCGAGTCCTCCTCCAAGCGTAGTCTGACATGAAAACGCTCCGTGATGGGCACCGACGTCGAATTATCCTTCGAGTCCGCGGGGACCGCCCGATGGCGCATCTTCATGAGCTCCACCTTCTTGTACTGTGCCAACTTGACTGGATCAGTCGGCGGGATCTTGAGACGCGACGCGCCGCCTTTCCCAGACGCAGCTTTCGGCGCGAAGTGTTTCGCCAGGAGGGCCTGCGCCGCTGTGTTCTTCTGACCAGCCGCAGTTGGCTTGGGCGCGGGAGAGCAGGCGTGGGCATCGGGGTATCGATGCCTTGAAGAAAGACATGGTTAGCGTCGCGATCGATGACGCGTCTCAAAAGAAAGAAACGACTTGCTCTGCGCAGAATGCTAGGTTGCACTTGGAGCATGCAGCCGACGTCTTTGCTTCAGACGCAGAGAACGCGTCGAGACTGGCTTTCTGGCATCCGTCGAGCGCACATCGTTGGAACTTCTCCGCAGGATCAGATGTTTGTGGCGAAGTCTGAGTGGATGATAGTCGGCAGGCATGTGCATCAGGACGGATGTGGTCTTTGCAGAACACGAGCTGGCACGAGCACTTTATGGGCAGGAAGTCAACCTGGCGGCAGTTCTCCAGGGAGCATTGCGAGCCAACGTCAAGAAGATCGGAGTTCATAATCAAGTGTCAATTCATGCATGCCGGTATCACTCATCGTTAGTTCACGGTCACTCTTTCCACTTCGCTAAATCTATGGCCCACTAATTCATACTTAGCTATACATCCAAAAATACAGTAAGTAAACTATGTGTTAATCTGATCATGCACCATCGTTCCCTGTGAGGGATATCAGCACCAACGTTCGGATGTTGGAGCTGAAGGTCACTCACCGCTCTCCTTCGTCCACTCGTCGTGTTTCTGGATATCAGACGCGGTCACCGTGGGCCGTACTGTCTCCAAAGAGCTCAAGAAGTCGTTGATCCTCAAAGGCGGCTCCATCAGCTCGTCCGACTCGATGTCTGACCACGTCTTCTCAGTTGCTTCTGGATCGCCGGGTGAACATGGAGTCCACTTCTCCTTGCCATCTTCTACCACCCTCTTGAAATGCGTCGCCGAGATAACCTTCCGCACTGGCTGCATCAGCGCATCGCGCACCACAATCGCTATATCACTGCCCGAATAACCGTCTGTCTTACTAGCCAGCAACCGGTAGTCCTTCGGCGTCAATTCGCAAGCTGTGGTGCCGACATGCAGCTGGAACATGTCCCTTCGAGCGTCCGGCCCTGGAAGGGGTATATAGATGCGCTTCTCGAAGCGACGCTTGATAGCGTTGTCCAGCTGCCAGGGTATATTGGTTGCCCCGAGAACCAGGACGCCCGTATCGTCGTGCCCGACGCCATTCATCTGGACCAGGAATTCGGTCTTGATGCGTCGGGAGCCCTCACTTTCACCTTCATTCCGAGATCCCGCCAGCGAGTCGATCTCGTCAATGAAGATGATAGACGGCTTGGATTCCCGCGCGAGCTCGAAGAGTTGTCGGACCAGTCTGAGTTGAATGAGTTTTGAAGCAAATGAGGGAGGATGGGATGCCGCACCGTTCAGAGTCACCCTGCCATTTACTGACAAGGTCCGACGAACTGACACTGAAGAAAGTGCTCTTAGCCTCAGTTGCCACGGCCTTTGCGAGGTAACTCTTTCCAGTTCCAGGTGGGCCGTAGAGAAGGATACCCTTCCACGGAGTCCGCTTGCCGGTGAAGAGATGGGGGAACTTTATGGGCAGAATGACGGCTTCCTTGAGAGACGCCTTTGCACCCTCGAGACCAGCGACGTCGTCCCATTTGACATTCGGCGTCTCCGTGATGATGGCTCCAGACAACGCGCTGCGTAGTTTCTTGACCTCCGGGTCGCCATCGTCGCCATCCCTTGGCAGTGACCGTGAGCTGGCTGCGGAAAGCCATGTGGAATGCATGCGTACTTCTTGGTCCCGTCGCCGCCAACGCCAGACCCCCCGCCGTTAGCACCGACAGCACTGCGTCCGCGGGACTCTTGCTGGGAATCGATGTGTTTCTTGAGCGTCTCGGCGCGCGCCATGTACTCGCTGATCTTGGACTTGATCAGTATCTTTGATTTCTCGTTCTTCTCGTCTGGATGGTGATTGAATAAACACGACGGCACGGATGGCGGCGGGTGAAGCGCACACATTTGAGAGCGAGCATGAAGTAGTCGAGCGAGTTCATGTATTGCTTGCAGGCCTCGGCATAGTTCTGCTTGACATCTTCGTCGATGGCCCGCTGCACGATGTCGATGGCGCGCTGGGTGGGTCGGTCAGTGCCAAGAGAGGCAGAGGCGGGGCACATACGTCCAAATTGCTCGCGTTGGCCATGGCGAGTGGCGGTGGTTGAGTGCTAAGAGGGTCACTCTTGGGGTCACTGGACTGTGACGTACGCGTGATACTATGGCGCAAGGCAACTCTGAGCCTGTCTGAGGAAGGCTTGAAAGATATTAAAATCAGACAAGTATTGTGTTGCGATTAATTGCAAGGTGTACTGATAAGTGTATTGAGAGATCATGTATTTGCACGCCGCCACAATCGACCATGCATCATCCCGTGTTACCCGCTTTCTAGGGTTCAACGCTTTTGTTGACTTTTGTTACGTGTCAAGCTTTTTGAAACAAAAGTGTTACTTAGTCGTGGTCCTTCCTAAACGGAACAGCTGAAAGCGATGCAGTTCCCAAAAAAGACACTTATCGAAGCCTTTGGAATGGCGTAGAAATGTCAAGCACAGGTAACAGCACTTCTGTTACAGTGTGACCCTCAGTCTTTCCTTCTCTTCCTCCATCTACTCATCATGGTTCGCGAAACGTACGCTCCCTTTCTGTGGTCCACTTCCCAGCGCTAATCGCCTCGTCGACAGCAAATTCTACGATCTCCTAGAAGTCCCCCCAAACGCATCCGAATCCGACCTCAAAAAGGCCTATCGCAAAAAGTGTGCTCAGCGTTGCTGGTGATGACCTACGATTGACCTGCTTTTTCTCTTCTAGGGCTCTTCGGTTACATCCAGACAAGGGTGGAGACCCCGACAAATTCAAAGAGGTTACGCATGCGTACGTGCTGTCGAGCCATCCTTTGTAATCATCGCTCATGCCTTCCACAGCTATGAGGTCCTCTCAGACCCAGATAAGCGCCAAGTATACGATGCTAGAGGTGAAGCAGGACTGAGCGAGAGCGGCGGTGGTATGGATCCCCAAGTATGTTGCCGCGCCACACTTGTCACCTTTTTTTCTAATCCACATTTCAGGATCTGTTCAGCCAGCTCTTTGGCGGAGGTGGCTTCGGTGGCTTTGGCGGCGGAGGCGGGCCCTCTTCGCGGCAACCCCGCAAAACCAAAGATCTCGTACATCGCGTCCACGTCACGCTCGAAGATCTGTACCGCGGAAAGACGACCAAACTCGCGCTCACCCGCAACATCATCTGTGGAAAGTGCAAGGGCAAGGGCGGCAAGGACGGCGCTGTGCGCACTTGCATGACCTGCAGCGGACGCGGTGTCAAGATCACCATGCGGCAGATGGGACCTATGATCCAGCAAATACAATCTCCTTGCGACGAGTGCTCAGGAACCGGCGAGACAATAAACATGAAGGATCGTTGCAACCAGTGCAAGGGCAAGAAGGTCGTGCCCGACAAGAAGTTCCTCGAGGTGCACATCGACAGGGGAATGAAGGGCGGCCAGACGATCCAGTTCCGCGGCGAGAGCGACCAGTCGCCCACCGCGGAGGCAGGAGACGTTATCATTGTCATCGAGGAGAAGCCCCACGACCGGTTCAGGCGCCAGGAGAACGACCTCATCTGTGATGTCGAGATCGACCTTCTCACAGCATTGGCTGGAGGACGCTTCGCCATCCGTCACCTCGACGACCGCGCGTTGATCGTCACAATTCATCCGGGAGAGATTACGAAGCACGGTATGTTCTATTTCCCATCCTTCATCGTGTCGTATACTCACCTACTTCCTCCAAGGCGATCTCAAGATGATCCCTGGCCAGGGCATGCCCTCACAGCGGCATCACGAGCCGGGCGACCTCTTTGTCAAAATCAGCATCAAATTCCCTGAGAACCTCGATCCCGCCGCATACCCCCTCCTCGAGAAAGCCCTCCCTCCCCGCGCGCCCATCGAACCGTTCGACAAGAACATCGTGCTCGACGAAGTGGAGATGGAGGCGGCTGACGCTCGTCATGGCCCCGGCAGTGGCGGGCGGGACGAGCCCATGGATGAGGACGGTGAAGAGCCACGCGTCCAGTGTGCAAACCAGTAACTGTTTTTGTTTTCGGACAGAATTGTATTAGAGTCAAGTAAAGCTAACATTATGATAATTGCATGTATTGCATTTCTGTGTGTTGTAGCTGTTGTAGCCAGAGGAGATCTTGATATTCCCAGGCCATTGGTATATAGCTAATGTTTTAACAGTGACAGATGTACGCTTAGAGGTCGACAATGTCTGATGATTCTTGACTGCGCGCCCCTTCCGTGACACTGCAATGAACGGTTTCCTTCAAATCCTCGATTCGACTTGAAACTATTTAGATTCACCTCAGCGGTAGATACCCAAACATGATGATAGCAAGCCCGCCAAGCACCTTACAGCTTACGGTCAATGAAACTCTCAATTACACCGGCAGTCGTCAGCGGGTACTCCTTGAGCTGCACTTCACCATCGACAACGAAGGTGTTTGGTTGCACGAAGATTTTGCGAGGCTATACATGACGTCTGAGCTAACCGTCGGCAGACCATTAAAGACACGCACCAGCTTCTTTTTCAACACGATATCGCGAATCTTGCCATCCCATCCTGGGAGTGGCGAAGTCAAGGCTGTGTAGAATTCGCGTGCGCCAGCCCCATCAGCGGTGCTCTTGCGGACCTGAAGCTCGATGAGCAGCTGTCCAACGACCTCCTTGCCCTTGGTCAAGACTTTCTCGCGGTCGACCTAGGTTGTATTGAGTCAATGCTCTGTGAATCACTCATTTGGCTGAACATACCCGGACGTAGACGTTAGAGACATCGTGATTCTCATCCTCGATGACTTCAAGACGAGCAATGTCGTTCTTGATCAAGTACTGAGTTATACCCATTCTGCGTGTTTGTGTAAGGTTACAATCAGAAGTGGAGGAGTATGAAGCGCACCTCGCCTGCATGTGCGCCTGACCATGCTTCTTGTTCACCGGATCGTAGAACTCGAGGGCTCGAAGTCCAGCCCGCGCCATGAGCAAGAAGGTGATGTACTGAATGTCCTCGATGTCTTCTTTTTTGGTGTACTATGCATCTCTATCAGTGATGAAAACAAACGATGAAACATCGTCAACGCACGTTGAATATTTTCAAAATATCGGGCTGGCTGACAACTGCTTTCTCATCAGCTACAAAGATAGGACGTCGAGGAATGCAACTTGCGGTACAAAGCAACAGTCTCGGCGCGACATTCCTCCATTGACGAGGATACTTCACCAAGAACGGAGCCCGGGGTCTGGCCAGGTTTGTACCATGAGGTACTGAAGCATAGCTAACATCAGGTCGTGCAGAAGCAAGGCATTTTCCTTACTGACATAGATTTTTGGGTCAGAGGATTTATGATCTAGATTTAAGTTGTGAGAGGATAGTCAGCGATGGAGCAAAGCCCTACCTTCTCGGGATCAAAGTTCTTCTTGCCGTCTTCCTGCTCTTGGAAAAGTTTGCCGGATCCATGCCCAAGAAGCTCGTGGTTCGCTACTTGAAGTTCAAATGCGCGGCTGTCCCACTTATTGTAGAGCTCAACATCGTCGGGATGGATGAAGGTGAGTTCCTCGTCTACATGAGAATCAGAGAGGAACATATGAGTGCGAAAGAAGGACCAACTAGGTGCCTTGGCAGAAAGGATATTCTGACACGGGATCAGCCAACGCTACCAAGCGGGAGGAAGATGCTTACCGCAAGGGAAACATTCTTGAAGCCGGTACTTTCCCGAACCTCGTAGTAGTTCTGAATGAGGTATCATCAATTGAAGTTCTACTGAGCTTCGAATCACGCACAGGAATCTGCAAGAAAGTCAGATATTATGATTCAAAGACGACTTTGACGTACGTTGATACCAGCAGGAATACCTGAAGATAATGTCAGATAGTATACGGAGGATCAGTCAGACATTCAAACCGCCAGTAGCAAAGGAGACGACCTCCAGCGCCGTAAAGTCGGGCTTCCGGAAGACATCGACCTCAAAGTCCGGTCCCCATGGGAGATCCTTGATGAGCTCTGGTGCACCATTAACAAGGACCTCATATTTCGCACTGAGTTCCTTGTTCACAATCGCCGTGAAGCCCTCCCATTCAGCCCTGCCACCATATGGATCAACGTAGGTCTCTACGAAGCCAATATACGACTCGACCACGGGGCCGATGTCCTTCACCCAGTGGGTCGAACCGTCCTTGTGGTCCTGAATGGAACCAGACTTGAACGACTTGATGTACAATTCGAGCATTTTGGCCTGGTGCTCGTTGGCAACGTACTTTTGTGCCTCCTCGAGCGCCGCGGCGGCTTTGGCAAGAGCTGGCGCGTGATCGCCGTATTCGATCGTAAGCTTTCCCGACGCCAAGTCGTGCTCGGTGGATGGTTTAGACTCGGATGACGCGACGAGTAGCGAGTAGGAGTCGGGGCCGTTCTTTTTGACGCGCGTGTTGAGGATGTCGACTCCGAGTTTCTCAGCAGCTTCTTGTATAGCAGCGACCTCGGCATCAGTGGGTGTTTCGCCGATGTAGTAGTTGGAGACATGGCCTTGTTCGCGCTTTCCGATGGAGAGGGATGCTTCGGGGGTAAGAGAGTATATATGCTCTTTCAGCTGCACAAACATGAGGTCAAGGATCATCGAGTACTGTATGACGGTGTACCTTGGCGAAGAGGGACGATGCTTGGTCGCTGCCCGACGCGGTGACAACGGCCTCAAACTTGTCAGCGGAGACTCGCGGAATGATCTTGGTGAAGCCAAAGGACTTGTAGTTGACCAAGTTGCTGAGGACCTGGGACGTGTACTGCATGATGTCCTCCCATTCCGCGTCCGAGACGGCCGAGGCCTTCTTGAGAGAGTCGAGGTCGGCGAGCTTGCCGTCTTTGCTGAACGTAGAGATCAGGAGATCGTACAAATCTGCGTTGGCGGAATCAGTACCACATTTGTCGGTGAGGTAGCGTAGGCAAGTCGTACTTACCTATCGCCTGAGGCGTCCATTGCGCCTGGATGATCCTCGCGCCCGCCCAAGATGCCTCGGTAACATAGTGTGTATATAGCTTTTCCTTCGAGCTGTTCGTCTTCGTATCAGCTGCGCGCATCGCAGGCCGCGCATTGCGCACCTTAGTTGATCGAATGACTTGGCAACGTCGAGGCTGCACAGCGGCGCCGCGCGGTCGGCGAAGAAGCGCTCAGCGTGCACAGATGCTGTAGACATTATCGTACGATGACGGGCAGGTGTCAAATGGCGTAGACTGGGCCGACATCCTGAAATGGCACGAAGCATGCGCGTGTGACCGAGAGCAGAAAGTTGATCGCCTCATTCGGCGCAATTCCAATTCGCAATTTCCTCAAAGTGTCACCAATCTGTATTTTGCTGGGAGTGTTGTTCCGTTACAGAAAGCGCATCTTATTAGTGCTTACAATAGTAGAAAGCTTATTACAGTAACCAGGCCAAACCCCTTCAAGACTTTGGGAGCCTGAACACAACCGTCTGAAGTTGATGTAAGGGTATCTTTTCCGAGTCCGTGGTCTTGGCCTTCTTCGCGGGCGGGCGGACCTCCTCGTCTTCCTCGTCCTGGCGTACCGCCCTCTCCTTTCCCTTCACCTTCCGCAATCCGATTCCCGGTAATGCCTCGTACACCCGTCGCATATTATCCGCGCTTAGGTTCTCGACACCCTTCGGGTTGTACCCAGAGGAGCCTGGAAGAGGAACTTCTTCCGGCCATCCCTCTAGGCCTAGGCTCTTCTCGTGAAGCGCAGGTAGTAAAGTCGCCCATGGTAGTTGCGGCTTGTTGAGGTGCGTAAATGGAAGTGGCACTTCGTGTTGCACTGAAAAGGGCTATCTCAATTCAGGTACCATACCGAAGAAGTTTGTATGTTACCGAGGAGGCCCATGAAGTGACCCCTGATAGCAGGTACCATGATGTTCTTTGTGACTTTGCGGGTGGGGGGCTTTTGGGCAATGCTAAGGGACTTGGAAGGTCCAGCCTAGACTAGAGTGAATATTTATGGAAGACATCGTACACGGGAACATCACCTCTGGATGTGCGTCACCTAGATTTGCCATTGCTGTGTTGGGGCCTGGCCAACGAGTTACCTGCAGACTCGGATGCGCATTGTTCTCGTAATGGTGAGCTGCCTCCAGCGATGACATTGCAGGAGCAGCCGATGCTAACGTCTTCTGAACGTTGTTAGAAGGTCTTGCGACTGGCGATAAGAAGGTCCTCTCGCTGCCATGCTCGTCGTGGTTGTCGTGGGGGATGTTAGAATAGTCATTGTCATCGAACTTGCCGGAAGACGATGAGGAATGCAAAGATGAAGAGGAACCCACATCCATTGATGGGCCGGGCTGCGGTGTATGAACAGGCATTAGAGTAGATTCAGGATGACTGCCAGGTGGTTCGTAATGAGGTATCGGAGAGGATGACCGCATGCTCGAGTCGACGCCGCTGAGCAGCTCGTCGCACGGGAATACCCTGGTTGGTTGGGACATACCGAAGCTGCCGTTGACATCTCCCGGATTGTAGCCTTCAGTGTGGTTCATGCGGGCTGTGAGCTTGGGATTGTCATACAGCAGTGCAGAGAGACCGAAGTCATCCGTGAACAGCTTCGGGAAATGAAGAGACTGCCAGTGATCAGCGCTGAAGCCACCGCTGAATTCGGTCGAGTTGTGGCCTTCGCCATAGTTCAGGCGAGTGGGAGTGGCGTAGAGCATGGCAAAGGGTCCTAAGTCGGTCGACGAAATCGACGGGATTTGAGGGTAGTGATCAGCGCTGCCGCTTACGCCGGGGCGCATCTCGGAGCGGTTGCAAGTGGCGAACGACTGGGAAAATGGGCACCTTCCAGGTCTTGTTCAAGGACTCGGTGTCGTTGAGGTTGCTGATTGCAACGAAGCTCTTGTTACCCTACGAAGAAACGTGTAGAACGGTGTCAGTCATCGTCCTTCCGAGGCCAGCTCCGACTTGAACTTGAGATTGAAAGATGGTAGGCATGTCTTCTCGAAGATGGTGGGAGGATGAGGGCAAGCAGAGATCGATAGGCCCAAAGAGTCTTATAATCACGGCTTTTCGCTGTTAAGTAGGCTTAGCATCATAGAGTCGGACAAGACAGTGATCGCGTCGCAGGTTAGGTCGAGAGGGCTGCCTTATTTGGAGATATCGTAGGCCTTGCAGAGAAGAGTAGTGGTCGCGTAGTTCTGAGCTGTGACAAGGTAGAGGTGGGCTCTGAGTGTTGTGTTGCCAGTGCATTTGCATAGAACCGCTCTGCAAATGGTACAGTAGTTCAGCAGAGACCCGCGATCAGACTTGACCTGGACTTGACCGCGTCAGATTCCCGCGTGATTTCCATTTGTCGTCCTGCCATCATGCCACTCGTCCAGTTCTCGCCTCTGCCGTCGCTTGCCCATCCCTCTTTCTGGCACAAGCTCACTGAGCTCAAACTCGACGTTCTCAAGCTCTCCGACGATCACGTCCCAGTGTCGGCCTCGTATGGTGTCGGCCGTCTCATCAAGGATCGAGAGGGAGGCGCGTCGATCGCAGTCAATGCCAGTCTTGCTGTTGATGAGGAGAGCTTCACCGACGAGATAAAGTACGATTCTATCGTGATCGTCGTCTCTGATTGCTCAGCGTCAGCTTTGAAGGATAACGACAGGCTCGACCTCAGCACGAGGCACGCTCAAGAACTACAACACGATCGAGGATTTCAAGGCCGCGGACAAAACGAAGATCTTCAATGAATGCGCAGAGAAGGCACGCTTCATCTGAAGAAATCTACGGCCAATCTAACCATCATCCAAGATCTGGGATTCAATCATAACGACTAAGAGCACCGCCGATCTCAACTCTTTCACTGTCATAACATACGCCGATCTCAAGAAGTACAAGTACTACTACTGGTTCGCATTCCCTGCCTTTGTCTCCACACCCGCCTGGCACATCTCCGATGCTGGTTGGACCATTGCCACAGACAGTGCTTACAGCAATGAACAAATGACATCAATTTACGACCAGCTTACGAAACAAGATACCAAATTACCATACTTCCTTCTTCGCCCATCCCCCAACTCTCCCTCCCAGATATCCGTTGCGCCCATCGAGGCCTACACTGCAGAAGACACCACTATTGCTTTCATCGATCCATCCGCCCAGCCCCAGAACCCAGGATGGCCGTTACGCAATCTACTTGCCTATCTCAGAGTGACTCATCCCGATTCCACCAAATCACTCAGGGTTCTCTGCTGGCGGGATGCTGAACTACCCAGAGACGGCTGGAAGAGCTGTATCGGTGACTTGACTGTTGGCGACGGTTCTTCCGAAATAACGGCACCCTCTTCTTCGCGCCCAAACGCTGTGGGATGGGAGAAGAACGTCCATGGCAAGCTAGGACCACGCATGGCCGACCTCGCGCCCATGATGGACCCTGCGAGGTGCGTTCCCTCTACGACGGCGGTGAATACTCGTTCATGTACTTTTGTAGACTGGCGAATCAAGCTGTTGACCTCAATCTCAAACTGATGCGCTGGAGAATTCTTCCTGCTCTCGATCTTGACAAGATTGCGGCTACAAAGTGTTTGTTACTTGGCGCAGGCACTCTTGGATGCTATGTCTCGCGATGCTTGATGGTGACGAGTTTCTCATCCACGTGTTGTTCAAGCTAACGCGGATGTGTAGGGATGGGGAGTGCGGACGATAACCCTGGTCGACTCTGCTCGCGTCTCCTTCTCGAATCCCGTCCGTCAACCCTTGTTCCAGTTCACCGATTGCTTGAATGGTGGGAAACCCAAGGCGGAATGTGCCGCCGAAAGATTGCGTGAAGTTTGGCCCGGTCTGGTAAGATATTCAGAGTCCTTCACTAGCCTCGACTAACGACCATTGGCAGAATGCTACTGGTCATTCTCTCTCGATACCCATGCCGGGGCATCCTATACCATCTTCCCCACCTACCTTACTCGAGCAGGCAAAGAAAGATGTTGAGAAGCTTGAGCAGCTTATCGAAGAGCACGATGTGGTCTACCTCTTAATGGACTCTCGCGAAAGTCGTTGGCTACCAACTGTAATTGCTCGATCGAAGGGCAAGGTATGTGGGGATCCATTGCTCTCTACGCCAGCCGCTGACAGCACTACAGCTGGTGATGAACGCTGCGCTTGGATTTGACACGTTCCTCGTCATGAGACACGGTGCGCGACCCAAGGATGGCAAGAAAGAGGGTGCTCTCGGTTGCTATTATTGCAATGACATCGTCGCTCCTGCGGATGTGCGTATGACGGTCCAAGATGCTTTCCTCCACACACACACTGACGTTGTTCTCAGTCACTGACAGACCGCACATTGGACCAGATGTGCACTGTGACAAGGCCGGGATTAGCCTCCATCGCGGCGTCGACTGCCGTAGAGTTGATGATGAGTGTTATTCAGCATCCCGATGGGTAGGTCGACAGCATCACAGGACGTGAATCCTCCCTGACGTGTTTGGTGGTAGTTTGTACGCGCCTGCCCCGAAGCCCACGACTGACTCGCACATCGCGGAAGACGAAAAGGGCGCGAGTGTGCTGGGTCTGGTGCCACACCAGCTACGGGGATACCTGGCGCAATTCCGTAACATGCCTATTGTCGGGGCGGCATATGACAAGTGTACGGGATGCAGCGAAACGGTAAGTTTCATCATGTGTATAAGCGCTTTTTGTTCAATGTGGCGTGTAGGTTGTGAAGGCATATGAGGAGCAAGGGTTCTCGATGCTGAACAACGCGTTCAATGACCCCAAGTATCTTGAGAAGCTTACAGGACTGGACAAGCTCTATGCTGAAGGCGAGGAAGCGTTGAAAGACGTGGAATGGATGGACGATGAGGAAGAAGAAGATTTTTAGGTTATATAGTGTACAGACGAGGTAGACCTCTTGATAGACTGTTGCTAGACAAGGGACCTCCTACACCCCAACTAGATGACATGTCTACTGATTTTCCATTTGTTGCACCATCTCTCCTGCTTCTTCTATTTTGTCTAGCATGGGTTCCGCCGTCGTGAGTCGGCGCCTCTCTGGTAACGACGGCAATTGTTGGTTCTGGCCATGGCAGTGGACTGAGTGGTAGCCATCGTGTGAATCTCGTGATCGGCAGGTTTCTGTGTCTCTTACCGCCGTTTGCTCATTGTTCAAGACAGTGACGGACGCCTACCAGCCAACCTCCCGGACGCGTCCTTCATTTCCCTCTCTTTTCTTCTTTCTCTCTCTGTTTTTCTTTCCATCCCATAATCCGTAACCCCATTCCACTGCCGTCTGTGATATACGAATGTCGACATCCGCCTCCACATCTTCCTCCAGCACACCGTCCGCCAATGCTGGGCCCAGCGGGCAGAACCTGCACCCGCATCTCGAGAACAACGACGAGAAGAACAGGTGCGTGGCGGCTGCGCCTCGGTGGGAAAGTGGTATATGTTGATGCCTTCGCCGCAGTGTCGTAATCAAAGTCGGGATGGTGGGGGACTCGCAGATCGGCAAGACGAGTCTGATGGTCAAATACGTCGAGGGCAGCTTTGACGAGGACTATATCCAGACGCTGGGTGAGCAGGCCGGCTCCTGTTGCGCCTTGTCGATTACTGAGATGGCACAGGCGTCAACTTTATGGAAAAGACGATATCGGTGCGGCGGACGACCATAACGTTTTCAATATGGGATCTAGGAGGACAGAGAGAGTTTGTTAATATGCTGCCGCTGGTGTGCAACGATGCTGTGGCGATCCTGTTCATGTTCGACCTGTCGAGAAAGAGCACTCTGAACTCCGTCAAGGAGTGGTACCGACAGGCGCGAGGGTTCAACAAGGTGCGTGGCTGTTGTCAATAGCCGGCATCATCTCACCGTGCACCCGCAGACCGCGATACCGTTCCTCATCGGCACCAAATTTGATCAGTTCTCCACTTTCCCGCGCGACGAGCAGGAGGAGATCACCAAACAGGCGAAGCGTTTTGCCAAAGCGATGCACGCCTCGCTCATCTTCTGTTCGACATCGGCGTCGATAAATGTGCAAAAGATCTTCAAGATCGTCCTTGCAAAGGCTTTCGATCTCAAATGCGTTATACCGGAAATCGAGGGAGTGGGCGAGCCTGTGCTAATTTATGTTGATGTATGATTATAATTTGGTGGAAAACCTTGCCTGAAGGAATGGCAACGCGGCAAATGATGAAGGGAGAAACTATCCAGGTAGCTCGCCACGCAGTCCCGTGTTTTCGTGCTCATGTTCATACCACAGGATGATTGCAATCCACCTAGGCGCTGTTCCTTTCCTCAAAAATGTTGGGATGGGCTGTACCACAAATCCATCAACGGACGTTTGGCGGAAGGACACTCAGGATATAGACCTTACTCTTCCTCTCGCATACCCTCTCGCCTTTTCTTGCTTTTCCTCTCCTTGTTCTCGTTGCATTCCTTCCCCTCCCCTCCCCTCATCGTGCAATTCCATTGTTTAACTTACTTATCGCCCACGAGCCCTGACCATTGAGTCGTTTACACTCATTATATATTTTCGATGCTATCTGTTCAAAATGAGCGGAATACTGTGACATCTTTTAGCCCAATTGGAGGATATAATAAAGCAGCGATCCTATGGGCGCTGTACTGTGATTGCAGTGCGGACTATGCTACTTACTTCGAGCTTGGTTACTGTACTGTACTGTACCGTTTAGTGAGGACTGACCGTATCACGTAAGTTGTGATAGTCATGTGAGCTACGCGACCACAAAATCAAGGTTGACCAGGGACATTCATGTTGGGACGCACCCGGCCCAATATCTGCAACATCTCCTTGGAACAGGCTGTTTCTCGCAACAAATATCCAAGGACGGCCAGGTGCGCTCACCCTCTGTCGGCGAAATGCAAGAAATAATCTGGGAAATATACAGGCAGCCCACTCACAAGGAATTCAACTGATCTCGCCTCATATCATCATGTCCAAGCTTAGACGGCCAAGCGGTATACCCACGCCTGGAAGATCACGCTCATCGTCGTCCGCTGGACAGAATGTTCCCATCGGACAGTCGGAGCACGACATTCAGGCCATGTCCAGGGCATTCGCCGATGCAATCAAGGCCAACGATCCTTCCCAGCACAGAATGAGCAGCGCCAGCGATTTCTCGTCCGCGGCGTCGCTGTCGCCACCCGCCGCCAATCACAGGAGTACATCCTCCAGACCTTCATCGGTGGCTTCAACTTCGCGGCCAAAGACACCATCATACGCGCGGCCCCTCAGCCGGCAGAGTGAAAGAAGCTCTAGTCGCGCTGGCCGTGGATTTGAAGTGGGAGATAATGTTCGCATTGAATCGCTCGGCTTTGAAGGGACCTTGCGATACTTGGGAGAGATTGACGGCAAGCCTGGATTATGGGCTGGTGTTGAGCTCAGCGGAGGATTCACAGGGAAAGGAAAGAATAATGGCTCAGTTGGCGGGTATGTCTGATTCCGGTTTGACTGTTCATCTTCTTCATTTCAATGTCCCAGGAAACAATATTTTTCTTGTCCGCCCAATTGCGGTGTCTTCATCGCAACGACTAAACTTTCGGCACCCACCGTTGGTCCAGGTGCCGTCCATAGGCCGCCGTCAGTTAGCGGACGCCTAGAAGCATCGCACAATGGCCGAATCACACCCTCCACTTCGTTCAGAAGTACCACCAGCACGCGATCAAGCTTAAGCAATGGCCGTATAACGCCATCTAATGGACGCGTTACTCCAGCCAGCAACGGTCGCATCACCCCATCTTCCGTTACAGAAACGCCAGCAGCGAAAGCAGCCCGTCTACGTGCGCTCACCAAGAAGGCTGACCCCGCTACGCCTGCAGCTATCAAGACCCCTACTCCTGGCACTCGTGCATCCAAGTATGCTGGGATGACTGCTAAGCAACTAAGTACCATCAATGCTACGCCGGACAGCAAAATGGCCCCTCCAGGCGCTGTACCACGCTCCTTGTCGTCTCCCATTCGCTCGCCGTTCGCTACGCCTAAACCGCGAGCACCCACAACGGGAATTGGGACAGCTCGTGGCAGGATCCCCAGCAGTATTGCCATGCCGCCACCACCGGCGCCAACCTCGCCTTCTAGGTCGGTGTCTCTGGGCGGCAGCGGCATCGTTTCCGCAGCGGACCTTGATCAGAGAAGCAGAGAGCTGCAGGCAAAGATTGCTTCTTTGACGAATCCGCGTACCGAGGACAGAAGAATCACATCTCCCGACCTGGAGCATCGCAGTAAGCCCACCATCCGTTTCCATCATCTCGTATCACTCATTTCCGTTCCAAGGAAACAACATCCCCAGTGTCCCTTCTTCTCCCCGACGTACGGACACCGCTCCGTCCTCTCCGCGCGTCGTGTCCTCGCCATGGCGTCCACAATCATCTGTGGGGATCTCAGGACATCGACCAACCTCTTCAATTTCCAGTATCACAGACGAACGCGTCGACGCTCTTCTGGACGAGAACGAGAGGCTTCGAGCCGATTTGGAACGTCTGAAAGAGGACGTAGAACGCCTCAAAGAGGAGAAAGATACTGCTCAGCAGTCCTATGCTGCTGAGGTACAAGTTGTGAAGGACGAATTGGATAAGGTCAAAGGGAATGCTGCTACAGCGTCCCAAGAGTCCGAGGCCAAAATTTCCCAAATCCAGAAGTCCCTGGCTGAAGCTGAAGAAAACAATGTGTCGCAGAAGGCCGAGTTTGAGGCTACACTGTCGAAGAAGGATATACTATTCCAAGAGCTGGAGGGCGTCAAGAACGGGTTGGACGTGGACATTGGCAAGTTGAAGAAGACCATCGTGGATCTTCAAGACGAGCGGCATGATCTGATGGGGCAGGTTGATGAGCTCCGCCAGGCTGGTCAAGAGACGATTGCACTCTACGAAGAGCGCCTGCGTGCATGCGATGTTCAGAAGTACGACTTGGAGGACCAGATAGCCGAACTGGAAGCTCGGGTGCGCGCGACACCGCCTCCGTCAGGCTCACCCGCTCCAGTCAACACGACTCCCGCCGCCGCTACTGGCACAGAGATTGACAACGAAACTCTACGGGACCAAGTGGTACATCTGCAGAAAAAGATTGCTACTTTGGAGGACATGATTGAGGATGCTCGGGCTGCCGCGGAGAAGGAAGAGTCATCTTTGCGGGACCGAATGCGTAGGGTGAAGGAGAAGGAGGATGCGATGAAGAGGGAAGTCAACGAGAGTAAGAAGGAGGTTGAGACAGTCTTAGAGAGGGAGGAGCTCTCTCGACGCCGTGTGGAAGAGATCGAGGAAGCCTTGAGGGAGAGCACCGTCGCTTTGGAGAATGCCCGAGCCGAAGTGGAGGGATTAAGGGCCGAGCTTGATGTAAGTGACCGTGGCGATGTAATGCGCGTCGGGACTCACTCGCGCCCAGAACCTGAATAGCCTGGTTTCGAGCGCCAGCAACCCCGACGGCTCTTTGTCTTCCAAGGTGGCTGAGGTGACTCAGCGCGCGTCCATTGACAAAGATCGCTACGTTAGCGAAATCGCGAAGCTGCAGCAGATGCTGAACCAGTCGCAATCGTCTGAAGACCCCGAATTGGCGAAGAAGACCGCAGAGGTGTGCTCTACTTTGGTGATGTCATGTTTGAGCAATGCTGACTGATCATGTTCAGCTTGAAGAGATGACGGAAAGCCATGTAGCGGAATTGACTGCCTTGCAACGACAGATTGAGGAACAGACGACCGAATTGGAGGCGCTGCGGAAGAAACTCAATCGTGATGCACCCATCAACCCTCCTGCTACTCCGAGCAAGCATGATGTCTCTGCCGCCCGAGAGGAGATCAAGGGTCTCAAGTGAGCTCTTCAAAAGGCTTTCCTCATCCCCTTTGCTTACGAGTCCTGAAGACATATTGTGCGGCAGCTGCAGGAGGAGGAAGTGGCCGCTTCACAGCGATACAAGACGCTTGAATCGGAGAATCAGCTTCTTATGACAGAGATTGAACAGTTGCGACAGGTATCATGATCTTTACGACCGGCAAGACCTGGCTCTCTGACGTCTTCAATAGGAGGTCAAAATACTGGAGGACAATATTGATCAGAGCATTATGCGGGAAGAAGCTGAACTCAATGGTTCCACTCCCAGTGATGCCAGTGACGCACGAAGCCTCAAGTTGAAGTATGAGGTGTGCATCCATCTCGCTTCTCGTATATACTATACTCATGCCCTGCTTTCATAGGCCGAAATGGAACAATTGAGAAAACGTCTGACTGACGCGGAAATGAAGAGTGCTAGGGTTCAGCACGATGTGAGAGTCTCTATCAGAGCTTAACTTTTCGCCTTACTTATCGGTATTTCTAAGCTGAACAAGGAAATCAGCGAGTTGGAGTCATTGGTGGAGAGCAAGGTATGCGTTTCTTTCCATCTAACTCTCTGTGTTTCTAACACTGCAATGTTAGATTTATCGCGAAGTAAGTTCCATGCTGATTAATTCGTGTCACCGGTACTCATTTGTTTACAGGACGAACTCGAGCAAGAAATCGAGCGACTGAAAGACAAGCTTGCTCGCCAGAAGAAATCTGGTTCGACACCAAACCATCGTGGTGGTGGTAGCACAACAAGTCTCTCCTCAGTCGCCACTGCCACTAATGAGGTTGTCTGCGAAATCTGCGAGAGACCGGGTCACGATATATTCAACTGTGATCTTCTGAAAGAAGGCACCACCACGCCGTCCATCAGCCTCCCGGGAGGGAAAGACGAGCTGTTCTGCGAGGACTGCGAAGGCTACGGGCATCTTCCGGCTGATTGCCCCCACTCGTTGGATGTATTCTAACTTTCTCAGGGACTCGTTTTTCTATGCTTTTTTTCTGCTCTGTTAGCGTATATGATACCCTTCGTTACTGCTGTCGCCACTTTCCTTGACGTTTTTGTGTATATCTACATTCTTTAATATGCATTTTCTTCTACTCTTCTGTTCAAATGAACAAATGGATGCTGCAGGCTGAAGTTCAACAGCAATGCATCGCTTGTCAATGTCAGACTTCGCTCGACACAGCTCGACACGCGTTGACCGACCCTAAAGCAGTGACTGTCACTCCACACGAATGAAATAACGCCTCACAAACGCGTCTCATTACCTTGCTCGACATTATGTCCTCACCCGTTCGCGGAGATCTTCCTTCCAGCAGCGCAGCTTCGGATCACGGTGGCGTTGCCTCACCACGAGCACGATCCGGTACACCCAATCGCTCGGGCACGCCGCGTCGACCAGAGGCATTGGATCTTGACGATGGCGGCAACGACGATAATGAAGGTGGCACAGCAGGTGGATCGACGCGAAGACGCAAGCGCGGTGTCAATGGTGTTGACCGGCTGGTGCCCGTCGTTCGCGACGCTGTTGGCGAAAGTGTCGCGGAAAGCTTTGAGATATTCCTGAAAACGTGAGGGCACCGCTACCGAGTCTTGCATCTTCCATTCTCACTCTATCTTCAGCTACACAGAACAGGTCGAACTTCCTCAGACTCCCGCGGCCAGCGAAGATGGCCTGCCTGAAGCCCCCGAGGGAGAACTGGTCTATATCGCCCACATACATAGTATGCGCGAATACGAGTTGACTACGCTCTACGTCAGCTACAAGCATCTTCTTTCGGCAGATGATGTCCTCGCGGATGCCATCCAGCGCCAATATTACCGCTTCCTTCCCTTCCTTCGACGCGCCCTCATCAACCTTGTCGCAGAGTTCGAGCCGGAATATCTCAAAATCAATCCTACGGCTGCTACCACGGACTCGGCCAACCAACTGGCGCGCGACTTCAACGTCGCCTTCTACGACCTCCCCCTCGTCTCTGGTATCCGCGAACTCAAGACAGAAAAGATTGGAACCCTGATGAGTATTAGCGGAACTGTAACCCGCACAAGCGAAGTACGACCCGAGCTATTATCTGGAAGTTTCGTATGCGAGGCTTGCAAAGGCATCGTCAACGATGTCGAACAACAATTCAAGTACACGGAGGTGCGTGACTTCGCGTATCCCAAGCATTCTTGACTGGACATTGCCATCAGCCTTCACTTTGCCCGAACGCCATGTGTGCCAACCGATCAGGCTGGCAACTACAAATCGACACCTCCAAATTCACTGATTGGCAAAAGGTTCGCATTCAGGAGAACCCCTCCGAAATTCCCACTGGATCCATGCCACGTTCACTCGACGTTATTTTGCGCTCTGAAATGGTCGAACGCGGGAAGGCTGGAGATAAATGTGTCTTCACAGGGACCTTCATCGTCGTTCCGGATGTTAGCCAGCTGGGTCTGCCTGGCGGCAACAAGGCTCAACTCCAGCGCGAAGCTAACAAAGGCAATGCCACTGCATCCACTGGCGGGGTCGGGGGTGGAGGCGTCACTGGTCTGAAGAGTCTGGGTGTACGCGACCTGCAATACAAGACCGCGTTCTTGGCGTGCATGGTCCAAGACGCTGATAGCAGGGTACGCTGGCGAAATGTATTTACGGGTATATGGAGGCTGACTCTTGACTAGGGTGGTACTAACATCAGAGGCGAGGAGGATGCAGGCGTTGACAACCAGCAGGCTTTCGTCAACAGCCTGACTGACCAAGAATTCGACGAGCTCACCAACATGATCAACGGCGAGGACATCTACATGCGCTTGGTGCAAAGTATCGCGCCGACGGTCTATGGCCACGAAATTGTCAAGAAGGGTCTTCTATTGCAGTTGATGGGAGGCGTTCACAAGCAGACACACGAGGGCATGCATCTTCGCGGCGACATCAACATCTGTATAGTCGGAGATCCTTCCACGTCTAAATCCCAGTTTCTGAAGTCAGTCTCCTAACCTAGTGTTTCTGCTGGTGTCCTGATGTACAGGATAGGTATATCTGCTCCTTCTTACCGCGAGCTGTCTACACGTCTGGAAAGGCTTCGTCCGCTGCCGGACTGACAGCCGCCGTCGTGAAGGACGAGGAAACAGGAGACTTCACGATCGAGGCTGGTGCGCTTATGCTGGCCGATAATGGGATATGCGCCATCGACGAATTTGACAAGATGGATATCTCGGACCAGGTCGCCATTCACGAGGCCATGGAACAGCAGACTATCTCCATCGCCAAAGCGGGTATTCACGCGACTCTGAATGCCCGAACTTCCATTCTTGCGGCTGCGAATCCTGTTAGCGGGCGGTACGACAAGAAGAAGTCTCTGCGAGCGAACGTACAGATGAGCGCGCCGATTATGAGTCGATTCGATCTCTTCTTCGTCGTCCTCGATGAATGCAACACCGCCACGGATGAGCACATTGCGAAGCATATCGTCAATGTGCATCAGCACGGCAACAACGCTATCAATCCGGAGTTCAGCACGGAGACCTTGCAACGGTATATTCGATATGCAAGGACATTCAATCCCAAGGCATGAGGCTCGGTTAGATATCTAGATTGTCATTACTGACTGCTGGATCCGCAGATGACCCCCGAAGCTGCAGACGTATTGGTCGAGAAATACCGCATTCTGAGGCAGGATGATGCTTCTGGGGCTGGCCGGAATTCTTACAGAATTACCGTCCGACAGCTTGAGAGTATGATCCGTCTGAGCGAAGCTATCGCACGCGCAAATTGCACCAACGAGGTAAGGTCATTTCCTAGTTCCCGGGGACGATACAATTGAGCCTGGATCCCAGATCACGCCACTTTTCGTCCGTGAAGCCTACTCACTGCTTCGGCAATCCATCATTCACGTCGAACAAGACGACATCGATTTCGACGAGGAAGAGCTCAAGGGCGAGCGCGAGGTGGCACCTGTGCCATCGTCGGACCACGACCAGGACGTGGAGATGTCTGCTATCGAGGAGAGTCAGGAGGATGAGAAGTCCGGGATGCCGCATGCTGGACCATCTACGCCGAAAGCGTCCGCGTCCGCATCCGCTCTGCAGCATGGGAGTGGGGATGCTACTACTCCTGCGCCTCCGCCGAAGAGGAGGATGGTCATCACTCACGACAAGTACGAGACGTTGAAGAACCTCATTGTGTTACATCTTGCGGACGTCGAGCGGGAGAACGGGCAGGGTCTTGACAGGGAGGAGCTGATTGACTGGTACCTCGAGCAGATGGAGGATAACTTCCAGGACGTCGAGGATATCGAGTACGAGAGGGAGCTCATCACGAAGATGTTGAGGAAATTGGTCAAGGTACGCTTTTTGGCGCTGGTGAATCTTGTACTGGTGCTAACGTTGACGTAGGAGAACTATCTTATTGAAGTACGGGGTGACGTGGAAGAGTCCTTACCGAAGACGCAAGACGGGTCGTCGGCGCCGGAGGGAGACCACGTCCGGATGTATTACATGGTCCATCCACAGGTTGACACTGATTCGTCTATGCCGGAGTAGAGTCCATGATTTAGAGTTGTCCTTGTTGATTTGCGCTTTCTATATTTTGTTGTAATCTGTTTAGCTTGTACAGTACTTACCGGGTGAAGGGTTACTAGCTTCGTGACGTTCCTTCTCGACAGCCGTAACCTAGCCAGGTAACCGACGTTCTGTAATGAGCCAGCATCGATACTGCTTCTCATACCAGGAGGCCAGCTTATCGGGCTAGTCGACCATACCCGTTGACACCGATAGACGGAGACAGACTTGTCACTCGTGGCACAGGCGATATCGCGAGGGCTGCCATCCTCTCGCCCTCAACGCTTTGGGGGCCACACTGCTACAGCAGTGTAGAGCATACATGACAACGTTGCATGACAAAAGGAACTCGCTTGTCATCGTATCATGAACTCACGATGTAGACGAGAAGACAGGCAGCTCAATGTCACTCTCTCGACGGAACACAAAATCCAATGTACACCAACAGCCTATGAAAGTGACGACCGCGGGCCAGGTTACCCCAGTGCGCGTCGAGCGGCGACAATTTGATTCAACAAAGGCAAGCGTACATGATACACGAGCGCAAACTACAGACGCCTACCACGGCGACCGCCCTTCCTCCTGGTGCAATCGGTGGGGACGGGGGTGACATCCTCGATGCGTCCAATCCTCATGCCGGCACGGGCGAGGGCGCGGAGAGCGCTCTGGGCACCGGGGCCGGGGGTTTTGGTACCAGTTCCGCCGGTCGCGCGGATCTTGATGTGGAGGGCGGTGAAGCCGACCTCGCGGCAGCGTGCGGCGACGTCCTGGGCAGCCAACATGGCGGCGTAGGGGGAGGACTCGTCACGATCGGCCTTGACCTTCATGCCACCTAGATACCATTGCGATTGAGATTGCGATTGCGGGATGGGAGTGAGTTGGACGAACCGGTGACACGGGCGATGGTCTCCTTTCCGGACAGATCGGTGACGTGGACGAAGGTGTCGTTGAACGAGGCGAAGATGTGGGCAACACCGAAAACCTGATAAGTTGACGCGTTAAATGAATCCGATTTGCCTCGTCGATAGATAGACGCACCTGCTCGCCCTCTGCGACCTGGGGGCCCAGAGAGACGGTGTTCTCTTCACGGGGGGCTTTGACTTTTTTGGGGGCCTAGGGAATGCATGAGTCGGCCGTTCGCAATCCAAGCTCATCCGCGTCCATCCAGCGCTTCAGCGTCTCCCAGTCATCGCGAGACTGGCGCGCATTGCCAGCGGTTCGCCCTGTATCCGTGCGGCATGAAACACTCACCATTTTATTGTCTTGAGGGCGGCGGCGTTGAGGACGGGTCGCTGAAACGCTCGGGAAACTTTTGTGAGGGGAAGGCGTTGCCTAACACGAGCAAAGCAATCGGCTGACAAATTGATTGGTTACATAATGCCTGTCCGAACAGGAACGCGCTCATCCGCGTCGAGGAAGGGGCGGCAGGCAAGTGTTCTCCGAATGACAAACACGCCACAAAGAGTCAAAGGAGAAGGAGAAATTTACCTCGTCAAAGAATGCACACCTCTTCTTCACATTAGCTGGCAAGTAAAATGAGTCCCAGTCAGCCAGCCGTCTTCAACTACAACCCATTGAAGTCTATGTTACATTCATTCCGATATACAATAAGCACAAAATCCCTTCACCCCCGTCTCAACGCGTCCAACCTTGCTTGTAGCGCATCTTCGTCGGACATGCCTCCTCCAGGACTGTCGCCCCCTGCTTTGTCGTTTGCAGGACGCGAAGGACCCCCCGCTGCCTCTCCAAGCGCAACCGGTGTCCGACTCGCAGGAGCAGCCTGTGGTACTGCGATGCCCGTGGGCGCCTCCTTGAGCTGCAGACAATGGTTACACGCTGTCGTTCTGCCATAACAGAGAACAACTCCCACCTGATGATCCAAATCCACACCTATCTCATCGAGCACCTGCTTCAAGATCGCATCGCCCTCCTCCTCCTCGTCCTCGAGGTCGTCGTCCATGACATCGTCGACAGCGTCGGACATCATCTCCTCCTTCATGTCCATCATCGAGCTCTCCTTCTCAAAGTCATTCATGATCTTCTGGATGCCCGGGAGGTTGAGTCCGCGATTCATGGATGCCATAGCCTACGCATCAGCTCTAGTCAACTGCAATCGACTTGAGATGCGGGATAGGTTACCCGAGTGGCGCCCCGCATTGCATCTGCCATGGCCTGGTTGCTGCGCAGCGTTTGTATCCGTAGCGAGACCGCCTGAAGCTGTGTGCGCATCTGGGTGAACTTCTGCACGTATCGCCGTGTCCTGACGAGGTCCTTGGCCATGATTTTGCATGCATTCTGAGTAGTTCCAGTTCAATCGCAAAGGTTAAGCTCAGGGAGGGCAAGCTACCAACCATCTGTCCGGCCTTGGCGCTCTTCTTGATATCTTGCACCAGCTTCTTCTCGCTGTTCTCCAGTTTCGTGCGCTCGCGGTCAAGTTCGCGCTGCGCCTTTGTCAGGGCGCGCTGGTGCTGCCTCAGGCGCTCCGCCGGCGTCACGGTGCGTCCAAAGAGGGTTTCCTGCGCATGTTCATTGTCATCATGGGCGGGGATGAGTATGAATGACTTGCGATGATGTTCATGATGGTCGTGGTCGTGGGTCAAGATGTGTGACGACATCAGCCAATCCATCCTTTCTTTACCCTTGTCTTCCACATCTAAAATGGACCGTGCTCAATCGCCGTCCCACATCCCCGCGTCGTCGTCAAAGTACCACAAGCCATACTTCACGCCGCGTGAAGTCGAGACCATGTCGCAGCACCGCGCTCCGCAGGAGGACAAGGTTAGACAAAAAGCATGCAGCTTTCTCGAAGCACTAGGCGCCAGAATCGGATTGTAAACACGTCCACTTGTTCGCTGCACTTCAGATTTTTCACACTATGTCGTTCGTTCTAGTCCACGAAGAACAATAGCAACAGCGCAGAACCTCTACCACCGCTTCCATCTGTTCTTTCCGCGCAAAGACTTCAATTACCATGCAAGTCATCTCACTTTCCCTCCGAGTTATCTCATCAACTGCGACTGCAGGACGTTGCCTTGGCCGCAGCCTATGTATCTACGAAGATGCACGATACGCTCAAGAAAACCCGTGAACTACTCGCCGTGTCGTACGCCCTGCGCTACCCAGACTTGGTCGCAAAATCCAAGAATCCAGCTGGCGAGGTCGATGTCGACACCATGGACCCGGCGGTGTGCTGCCTCCCCGCAAGCTTCTCGCATTGTGCTCATCCTCTTGGTTTCTAGATGGTGGAACGCGACCGCCAACGACTCCTTGCAATTGAACGTCTCATCCTTGAGACGATATGCTTCAACTTCACGTCAAAGATGGCGTTTCCGTACGTTATCAAGATAGGACGTGCCATTGGGGGTATGTAAAAACACAAACCGCACTCAACCCAGGTTTTGATGATGATTCGGTCCTCAGCGGAGAAGAAGCTGGTCAAGTTGGCGTGGCGGTTGGCTGCTGATAGGTATGGAATATCTCCCCAATGTCGATGCAGAGACTTTTGGTTGACGGTACCAGTCATCGTACGCTGGTCGCGATCGAATACCCTCCCGTGACAGTGGCTCTCGCCAGTCTATACGTCGCATCGCTGCTGTTATCACTGGAGACGTCCTCCCCGCTGCATCAAGACCAGAGCGCACAAGCGGTGCGCTCCCTGCTTAGCCAACACGGCGAGTGGGAGAAGAGATTCCAAGCACACGTCGAGGACCTCGATTGTCTGTTTCCGTCTCTCATCTCTACTTCCTATTTGCTGACTACGAACCAGGCATAGCCCACATCGTCCTCGATCTCCTCATATACGCCACCACCACCGCACCCTCATCAACCAACACCTCACCCAGCACCCCCTCCTCCCCCTCGCCCCACCCGTCGCCCCGGAATCACCATCTCTCCTCAGAGCCGATACCGTACAACGCAGATCAACTCACCCGTCTAAAAATCGAACTGCGCGAGCTGAACCACAAACCGCGACGGCGGGCGCCACACCAGAGTGGCGACACCGACGACGATGCGTCGTCGCTCATCGGAAAAAATGAGGGAAGCGTCCGGTTTTTGTTCGCCCCGCCAGAGTTTGCGAGGGCTGTATGATTTGTTGTCATTAGGTTGTACTTCTGGGGGGTATCTTATTGTATAGATAGTAATGCATTCAGGCCTTTTGTAGGTCTGCGAGGAGCCTGTCGCAATGCTCCAGCAAGCGCTCCGCGTCCTCCTTGTGTTCTTCATATTCCTCGACTTCTTCCGCCTCGACTCTGGGGTGGCCACGGCGGTTGACGAATGTGCCGTACTTGACAGGATGGCCGGGATCCAAGTCGGAGAGTGGTGTGAGCGCGACGTGGAGGATGGAGAGTGCGCCGAGGATGGGGAGGATGACGTGAACGGTAGAACCGATCCAGCGGGCCTATGGAGGAGGGATAAGTGAGGTGACTGAAGCAATAAATGGAGAACCCATACGACGTAGAAGCATAGCAGCTTGCAAAACTCCCCAAACCGGCCAGAGAGACGCGTGCCGAACTCTGTGCTGCATAGGGAAGGGTGCGAGACGAAGTGGCGGATGCGTTTGTGCGAGTCTGGGACGGGGGCAAGGCTGTCGAGGTACGACGCGAGGAAGTCGATTTCGTACTTGACGGTCTCGTATGAGTGGTCGTTATTGAGGATCTGCCAGTCGGCGATGTCGAACTTCCGGGGCGACGCGGTGTTTGAGGAGAGCCAGACGACGCGGGCGTCGAATGGGAACGCGTCGACAACGAGAAGAGGCTGTAGCAGGCGGAACTAGAGTGCAAGTCAGACAATGTAGAGAAAGACTGCATTGGCGTACCAGTGCAAAGTGTCCAAAGAGATTTGTCTGCCACACCCATCCCAGTCCATCTTCGCTAGTCTCGCCGACGTGTTGGAAGTGATAATTGGGACTGGTGATCCAGCCCTTGGGGTCTACAAAGAACTGCTTGGCACACAGAAGCCAATCAATATGAGACCAGCTTGCTGCGCCCGCGTTGAATATCATGTGAGTGATATATGGATATCTGGAGTACTTGAGATAAAGACGCGACGACGGACGCGCAACGCACTTTGTAGAAATCTCCCGTGCACAATGGAAGACAGTCGACATCTTTGAGAGGTCCACAGGGTGAATGTCGATCTTGAGGTTGTCGCGAAACTTTTCGGGGAAGCCGTCGTAATTTGGGCGCGCGCGGACGCGATTGATGTGAGAGTCCAGGAGCGCGTAGAGGGACTTTCGGGCGGTCTCTGCACGTGCGGTACTCCTGCACGCCATTATGAGGGTAAGGCCCTGACATGGGAGGGGTATAGCGTCTGCGGGGCGGTCTCCAGAGAATGTGTGAGAATGTCCGTCCGCGAGGTCAAGGAGGAGACGCTGGCAGATGCCCAGGCCGAGACCTCTAAGCTGAGGGATATAAAGATGATTACCAGCGTTCAAAGAGCTGACTTACCCATTGGCGCCAGTGACCAGGACGACTAGACGGGACATGGTGGTGATGGGACGAGCAGAAAGAGTCGCCTGATTTCTTTTGATGGCACAGTCCCAGAATGGATGCAGGTGACGCGCGTCCTGGACGCGAGGCATTCACCTCTTGCTTTCGCCCACCATGCCGCTCGAAGCGACGATGATGATCATCGACAACTCGGAATACATGCGCAACGGCGACTACATGCCCACACGCTTTGATGCGCAGGCCGACGCCGTCAACACCGTCTTCCAGACCAAGATCGACTCGAATCCAGAGAACACGGTCGGGGTGATGACCATGGCTGGGAAAGGGTGCGCTCTCTCTCTTCATCCTCTTGTACTCTACTGAGGCGCAATTTACAGCCCAGAAGTGCTGGTGACGCACAGCAAGGACCTCGGCCAGATTCTCCAAGCCATACACGTTACAAAGAGCAAGATTGGCGGCGCCATCGACATCCCCACCGCCATCGCCGTCGCCCAACTCGCCCTCAAACACCGAGAGAACAAGAACCTGCGACAACGCATCATCGTCTTTGCCGGGTCCCCCCTCGAGGGCCAAGCTGCCGACGAGAAGGCCATGATCAAGCTGGCCAAAAAGCTGAAGAAGAACAACGTTGCTCTTGACGTTGTGGCGTTCGGTGATGGCATTGAGGAGCCTGGGGCGGATGGGAAGGTTGTGCTGAAGTCATTTGTGGACAATACGAGCAGTGGAGAGAACTCGTGAGTGTCCGCAATACTTCGACTCGACAGACGTCTCACACTACTGTTAGCCACTTGCTCTCTGTACCGGCTGGCTCGCGGCTCATTTCCGAAGCCCTTATGTCCTCCCCCATCTTGTCTGCAGATCTCAGAAGCGGGATACCCGACGAGCTCATGCCAGGCAATGACGGACCAGCGGCGTCGGGCTCGGGTGGTGGGAATGACTTTGAGTTTGGTGTTGACCCCAGCCTCGACCCAGAACTGGCAATGGTTCGCGTCTTACATGTATATTGCATCGCATTCATACTGACCACTGACTTCTAGGCTCTGCGCATGTCCATGCAGGAAGCGCAAGCGCGTGAACAGGCCGAAGCCACCTCGTCTGCGCCTGCGGGAGCCTCAGCTTCAGACGCGTCATCGGCACCCACTGTTCCACCTATCCCGGAACACGCTGCAGGCGAAGACGACGCACTGTTGCAGGAGGCCATAGAGCAGTCTAGAGCCAATCGAGACGTTGACATGGATGCTGATGTGCCGATGGACGACGATGAGGATGAAGAGGCGGCTATAGCACGGGCTATAGAGATGAGCATGCAGCAGCAGCAGCCCCCGGATGGCAAGAGTACGAAGTAGTCGGAGTCGGGGAAGAATTGCATTAGCTGTAATAATATATATCGACTTATGCCTGGCTACAGTGCTTTCCCGTCATGGTCCTTCTTCCATTCACCTACAAATTCGCGTATTTTGTTGACCATCTCGCTGCCCGTGCTTACTTGCCCGAACGCCTCCATGAACTGGCCCTCGGGATCCATGAGGTACACGAAGATGGAATGGTCCACCAGGTAATCGCCCTTTGGGTCTGCGTCGGGCGGTGTTGAGAAGTAGACGCGGTACGCCCTGCATATGGCTTTGGTGTCGGCGTACGAGCCGACGAGACCGACCAGGGACGGATGGAAGTCTTGCAGGTAGCGCGCCATCTGCGAGACGCTGTCCCGCGCTGGATCAACAGAGATGAACACCGGCTGGAATATCGGGCCGTGTTCCTTCTCTTCAGACGGAGGGCTCAGCAAGGGACGGCGGTGGATGGGACGGGACGGGGGGCGCACCAGCAGCGTTCACGACCTCGGTCATCTTGTCCAGCTCGGCGGGACATATGTCCGGGCAGTTGGTGAACCCAAAGTACACCAGGCTCCATTTCCCCAGCAGTTCCTTCTCCGTGAACGGCGCGCCGGTGTGCGTAGTCAGTGTGAACGGTCCGCCAATCTTGGGGCGCCCATACTGTGCCGCTGCACGCTCTTTCTCTAGAAAGAATAGACACAGATTAGAGTGCAAAAGGGTGGGGAAGGGGCAGGAGAGAGATGCCTCGTTTCTCAATGTGCTTTGCCTTTTCGTGGCGGAAGTAGACGACAAGACCCACGAGCGCGGTGACGAAGAGTGCGGCCGACGTTGGGGTGAAGACACTGACGCGGCGAGGCGGCGGCGGCGGAAGCTGCGTCGAGTAGAATCGTAATGGACGTGGATGTCGAGCTGGCCGTGCGGGGACGCGCAGAACGCCTCGGATGGCGGAACGCGTGAACATGTCGAGGACAGAGCACGTTCCAGATCTGGACGAGTTTTTTGATCGTAGATACTAACACCAAATCCAATATTCGACCGACGCAGTTCAAGAGAAAGAAATCGTAGTGGTCAATTATGAGCTGCAATGCACATTTAACCCTAACGGCTAAAAGGAAAGACAGTAATGTAACGAAAGATGGAGGACTCATCGAAGATGGACTCTCTAAATGCTAAGGAATTTACAGTACATATAAAAATAATGATATTCCCCGATGATAGATCATGAATGGAAGGACGTGGTGTGTGTTCATCGCCCACGGTTGAGGTGATCCAAGAGCTCTTCAATCTCAGCGTCGCCTCCGAAGGTAAGACGTCTGTCAATTGAGCTACCGTGCGGGTCCGCGAGCTCGAAGTATGAGCTAAGGAGTGACATATGGCCCGGTGTGTCAATGTTGATTGGCGGGACGGGGAAGTCGGAAAGGTTGGACATCCTCGAGTACGTGGAGTTGGTCGTGTAACTGGTCCGCGTGGCATCAGTCAACGGTGGTTGAAGGCTTATCGTACGCGGTCGGTCTTGGGTGATCGTCAAATCCTCCTTGTCCAAATCATTCATATGCTGTCCCGACTCAAACTGGCCAGTGTACGAAGTCCTGTGAGCGCTCGAGACAGCGGGAGGCGTGGCCAACTGCTCTACATGGCCTAACCGGAATAGCTCTGGCAGAGTGTGAGCAACGTCCAACATGCTAACGTAAGATTCAGTGCACGTACCGTCGCTTTCCTCAGTAGGCGACTTTTCGAGCAGAGATGAAGCCTCGACGTCTTCAGGAATGGTGACCGACGGATGGAAGGGCAATAAGCTTCCACGCGGAGAAAGGACTCGCGCCCCCGAGGATCCCTCAGCAATGTCCGAGAACACAAACTGTATTGCATCTCGCCGACCGCCTGACCGTTCGCTGCCATTCGAATCGCGGGCACCGCCTGTATTGTACCTTTCACCAGTCTGATTCAGCTCGTCAAACTCTTGGCTAAGCTGCCTCGCCAAGTTAGTCAACTGGCTCCTCGCTGACGCCTTTCGGGACAGACTAGGTGACGGCCGGTAGAAGAGGTCCCGGAAGTTTTCCAGGTCATCTACGTTGTCGAGTGGTCGTGGCGAGGCTTGCGAGGACGACGTCTCCGGCGTGCGAGCGTTACTTGCGGATTCATCGGAGGAGTACTTTTGCGGAGGTGAGGGTCGTGTTAGTGGTGGTGTGAGATTGACGTGGACAGATGGTGATGGCGCAGGAGATGGAGCTGATGAAGAAGAAGTCGATGGATCATCACCATCTACTCGTTGCCGATACAAAGGTCGTGTGGCGTCGTATTCGACCGGTTGCCTGTGGAGTTGACTGCTGTATGGATGCTCGTCACTCCCCCCAAATCCACTATCTCGACTCTCTCGGGTTCGGATGGCATTCACCAATGCCTCGCCAACACCCACCATATCGTAAATGGTTCCGGATTGACGCGCAGGGGAACGAGTAGGTGAACCTGCCCCAGGGCCATACGGCGAGTATTGGATGTCCCCAGGACGAATTTCCCGGACTTCCTCATCGCCAAACTGTGCCCACATCTTCGAAGAACCGGGGATCTCGTTGTCCGCTCGCGCTGCTGGGAGGCTCTGCTCCTGTACGGGATCCCGATCTGCGTAGAGAGCGTAAGGATGTGGCGTCGCCCGAGGAGGTAGACGGTGCCGCAGCGATACATCCGTTCTCGCCTGCTCTGGCGAATCGACCGAAGAAGGATGCGGACCAGCAAATTCTGGCTGAACGGGACTAGAATACGTATACATGCCACCTTGAGCATAGGGATGGGCGGGAAGATGTATACTCTCGCGATCGTCCATAGGCGGGGTTGACAGCGCAATACCCACTCGCATATCACTTGGGCCCGAAGACGCTTGGCTGGGCGTGTTCCTTGCAAGGAGGGCAGGATCGATGGCGGATGTTGACGGATCCTCGAACCGTATAACTCTTGTCCCATCGGCATGCAATGCATCCTCAAACCCTATCTGCTTCTCTTCGTATGGCGAAGGTTCGCATCCATTACAGAGGGCACCCGTGGCTAACTTCATCGCGGACTTTCCCCACGATTCGTTACCGCTGGAGTGTGTTCGCGTATGGGTGTTCGCATTGGAAAGAGTCCTGCTCATGGAGTTCGAATGAGCATGGGACCTGGTGGTTCCATGGCGACTTTCAGTTGGACTTCGCGTGAGAACAGGTATCGGGTCCTGATTCCCTGCGAATGATCTCGCAGCCAGGAAATCCATGCGCGGGTGCTTTTGCTTGAAGTCCATGCTCTTCTGCTTCTTCGGCAGCGACTTGGTGCGTGCTCGCGAAAGATTCCGGGTTCGGCTATTCTGGAACGAATTGGTCGCTTGCATTTGCCACTTCTTGCGCTGGTGTTCCAGTATCTGACCTTCCTCCAGCACCCTACCAACGATATCGTCAGGACGCAATAAATATGACCTAAATCGACATACCGTGACAGGGACGGCGCGGGACTGGGAAGGGCCAGATCGTCTAGCGCGAAACTCTTCGGGCGTGGTGGCTTTCCGCTAGGCGCAGGAGGCAGGTCCCGAGGAATGTACGTCGACGGACCTGGATCTTGCCGTTGCTTCAGATCAACCATCGACTTGGAATGCGCCACTACCCGAGACACCATGTCTGCCGGTCGGAACTGCGTCGCGACAGGACTTCCGGGAGGACTGACAACGCGATTGCCGTAGTTGATAGAACCATCCTGCTTCACCTTGAAGCGAGGTCGCGGCAGGAAGAGCGCATCACACCATGTTTCAGGAGACAACCACCGCTCCCGGCCCTTGAGTAACGTCAAGGGTTTCGTTTGCGAACTGACTGGGGACCGACGGGCATTTCGCAGGTCTGGCGAAGATACGGAGTTCTTCAGGCTCAGGTTTGCGAGTCTGGGGTGAAGGAGGGTCGAGCTCGCGAGAGCGGGGCCAGTGCTTTGTGAGGGGCGCATGGCCAATGAACGGAATGGATCAAAGTCGTTGCTGTTTGTTGAGACGATGGGAGCAGAGTGGGGAACGCGGTCTTCTCCGTTAACGGGGAACTGGTAGGTAGCGTAAGGATGAGAGCTAGGAGAAGTCCGGTCGTGTAGAGTGTGTGATGATGGCAGGTCCTCTGATGAGCGATGAACATCAAACTGTTGTCGAAGAGGCGAATGAACTAGTGTCGAATAATAAGAGTTGTAATAGTCCTCATCCTCCGTTGCCCCGGAGTTTGGCGGCGGTGGGTGTTCGCGTCCCCGTCTGTGTGGCGAAGAGTCGGTGACAAGGATGACGAGTGTGAGATGGATACGCACGGGTGCCTGGCAGTCAAGCGTAACGGTTTCGTCGACTTGAACTTGTTTCCGGAGGTGGAACCGAAGTGGAATATGTTGGCGAGGCTGGATCTTTTGGCCGTGGCTGTATCGCGGGAAGTTCGTGGAGATGGAGATTCGCCGACACCTCCGGATCCATCAATGTTCACATAGGACGGAAGAGGATGTCGCCGACGTGTATTGCTGGAGCTGGGGTCCCCACGTCCAGACGAGAAGCCTACCGCCGAAGTCGTGCTCGCCCGAGGCTGCCCTTTCGATTCGCCAGCGCCATCACTGCCCCAGACATCCTGTCTCATGTCGCTGTACTGGCTGCTCTCTCCCCGCTTGTGCCCGTAGTCCCAGTCGGTGGTGCCCTCGTACAACGAGTCGCCCCAACTGTCTCTCTCCCTGGGCTTGACATACGGCTGCCTGGGGGCTTCGACCGGCCCATTGTACGGGATGTACCAGTTGTCCTCTCGATCTACGTCCTTATCAGATGATCGTTTCTTGCCGTTGGAAGACGACGAAGGCGATTTGAAGAGGGAGAACCGCGAAAATGGAGTGGGACTCTGCACTTTTGTGGCCATCAGGGGCTGGATGGCATACGCGATGGGACGACCAGGCTACGACAGCCAACTGCGGAGACAGGCGCTTGACGACGTCTGAAAAGCAGTCGTCGTCGAGAACGGCGAGCAACGTATGGGACGCAAAGTGAACGAGAAGTAAACGGTGCCTTTTTGGAAAACAACCATCATCATTATGCGCGATCGCACGACACGTGGTACCAAACTGTAATAAACTCGCCAACATCACACGCTGCCAAGTGCAAATCCGAAACATACATAGTATTTCTTTGAAGTGCGAAATTTGATTTTCTATGCGATATAGGTAAGGGAGGGGATACAGTGAGGAAAGCGAGAATACGACAGCCCAAATAGAGCGTCTCAGTAAGTGTACCGTAATGCAAATGATAAGATGGTCGGGAATAACAGCTACAACATATGTACAAAGAGAAAAGGAAAATTGTTCGTTTTACTTCTTTCCGAGCGTCAGGCTCTTCAACCCTTCCTCAAGAAGGGCAGTCATCGCGCAGGTCTCCTTTGCTTCGCTGGCCACTGAAGACCTCCGCTGCAATGGAGCCACCTCTTTACGCTCTGCCACGTCAACGACTTGCACAACTGCTTTGCCTTCAAGCACCCTGCGAACCTTATCCGCATCCATACCAGCAGAGGACGAGGACGTCCCGGAGAAAGCGTCCCAGAAGGCGCCCCCAAGCCGCTGCAAAAGGGTCTGGCTTGCGAGCGCGCCGATCAGCATGTGCTGCTGTTCCTCTGATGGAGACTGTGCACGAAGAAGTGGTGATGATGGAGGTGTTGGGAGTTGCTTGCCCGCGAGCATAGAGCTCGACGTGCTTTTCTGGAAGAACTTGGGTCCCAAAGAGGATGCCAAGCCGGGCAACGATGGTGAGTATCCAAACGGAGAGCCAGAAACGGATGGAGTGACGGATTTCGTGAACGGAGAAGGCGAGAACCTGGGATCTGGACTGCGAAGAGGAGAAGATGCCGGAGTTGGAGAATATTGCGAAAATGATTGCTGTTGTGGGCCCATCTTAGTCAATAAGTGCATACGATACCTACCGCACATCAGCCAACAGAAAACACAGAAGAAAAGAAGAACATACGGATCCAGGTTCTTGATATTGAATGGACTGCCGTCGGCGAAGCAATCAAAGGGAGCGAGTTTATCGAACGTAGGACTCTTTACACGGCTCTCCGCGTTTAAGGCGGGGTTGATGTTCTCTTGCAATGCTGCACCCCACGCGAAATCGGGCATGAGAACGGTGTGCACTGAAGTAATACCACCACCCATCGGCACGCCGCCCCAGAAGCGTGCCGCGCTCGAAGAGGCAACGTCTTTCTGGGTATTGGGACTAAGAAGGTTGGGCGTGGGGGATGTCGCCCTTGTTGCTGATGTGACAGGTGTAGCTGTCGGAAGGGGACCGGGTGGTGGGAGATTGAGAACCGGAATGTCATCGGCGGTGAGTTCAGATGCTGGACGGCCCTCGAGAAGGGCACGTTTGAGGGCGGCGATCTCCTGCCTAAGCGCCTGATTTTCGGACTGAGTGGAGCCAAGCTCTGAGCGAATCGCTTGGAGTAAACGGTCACGCTCCGCAATATCGAGCTCAAGGGTAGATATGTACTCTAGTGGACGCATTAATATCTACCGTAGCGAAGATTGAAGCAGTTGATTAAGCTTACCCTTGCGCCTGACCCTGAAGTTGCGAGCACTGATTTTGTTTCTCAGTTGACGTTTCTCCTTACTGGTCATCTTCGCGAAGACTTCCGGTGGTGGGCGCCAGTCAGCGGGGAGATCGTCGTCGTCAATATCCTTGTCCTGGGCTGGGGATGGAGCTGTCACGATCTGAACCGGCGCGGGTGGCGGCGGTGGTGCTGTAGCTGTCTTCTTCGCGACGCCTCCGTTCTGCACCGTGCCCTTGCGGGACTTGCCATGCCCGCCAACTTTGATGGGAGCGATGGTCACATTCAACTTTTCCTGGGACTGCTCTTGAAGAGGAAGCGGGCCAGGTGCTGGCGCTGGCTCGATCACCTCTTCCTCCTCCTCGGTTGGTGCGGGCGAGTCATGACTGGATGGCGTGCCGACGAGCTGGGGGTCAATGCCCATAGACGCCTGAGGCTCCACGTCCATGGCCACGCCAGAATTCCTGACTGTTCCGAAAAAGTCATATGTGTCCGCAGGCTGTGGCTCTTCCAATTTCAAGTCATCGTCGAGTAGCATGTTGAACAGGCCGCTCGAGGAGGGCGCTGACGGAGACTCGTAGACATCGGGGAACGAGGTCATCGGAGCAGACTGGGGAGGTGTCAAAAGTGACTGGAAGGGCGATTGTGGCGACGAGGCGCGCGACGAGGATGCGGAAGTCGAATTGAGGAAAAGATCGGTGTGGATGAATTCCGACAGGTCGGCATCGGCCTGCGAGTAGAGCTGGGGATCGGCGAGCGGGTTGTCGTCCGCCAACATGGTGGTCGAAGTTCAAAGAATTGTTACCAACTCCGTGCCAGCCAAAATCCAGAAATGGGGCAAGCTCGTGTTCGGCATCGATGCCGAACACCTTTGGCCGTCACAATCTCGTTCATCGTCGCTTCCGTTTCTGTCCTCCCTGGCTACTTTACTGCATGAAACGTGCCGCCGACATGTGTATAGTGTATTCTGTATGCCTCCCACCCAAGGCTCCCCAAGATTCACGATACTTTACGCGACATGAGTAACCCAGGTCTTGACTTGACAAGGCCGAGGAGACGTGGTAAGCGAGGATTAGCGATGCGGTACACTACACATGATTCTGTCTATATCTCTTCCTCTTCGTCGTCGTCTGCCTCCATGGGTGGCCAAAAAGTCTCCACGTCTGCTTTCAATGTTCGAACGACATCCCAGAACATGCGCTCCGCATACTCGACGGCGACATCAGGAGAATCAGGCAGAGGAAGGTTTGGTATTGAGGGAGAGATGATACAGCCATCAGGCTGTAAGCCTTCTGATTTCTCTTCGTAAAATGCCGAGAAGAGCGGATGCACGTCTTTCAGTAAGGCGGCGAGATACGGTTGAAGAAGGTCCTCTGGTGATATCGTTGAGGATTTCGTAGACACATAGATGATCCCTATTTCGTATTGAGCGCGACAATCATGCAAAAGAAAAGCAACATCCACTGACATTTTCCTGATGGGGTAGACATCGTTGCCTCACCGACAACCAAAGCTGTCACAGCTGTATCTGATGCCCCTCCCTCCACCGTACCGGGGGGAAACACGAGTATACCGGTGTCCAAAGGAGTGTCACCTCCAAGTTCCAATGGCTGATCTACTATCGCCACACAGCGGGCGACAGACGAATGGGAAGATTCAGCTGCCACCAAGACGCCACAAGTGATCGGTTCAGGGAACTCGTCCAGCACGACTGTGAAAGTCGATTCCGAATGGGTGACTGATAATACTTTTCTACCCAGGATGTATACGGCGCCTGCAACGGCTGCTGTTCGGCAGAATCCCTGAGCGATCTCGCCCGAACTGCCATAGTGTCCGACCAGGAAGGGAGACGCGCCATAGCGCCCGGACGATCGAAGGTAGCGTTGGAGTCTTCTCAACGTGGGCAACGTGGGCTCTGAGAGTGATGTTTGTTAGCGCCGCGAAAACACTCGAGGATTTGTGGTACCGGAAGGTGTGAAACAAAAAGCCAGTGCATAGACAATGGCCGTCGTCGTGTCCTCATTCAACGAGAACTTCTGGGACAAGAACTTTCCGAATGGCGCATCCTCCATACCCTCAAGTTCAGGTTGGTTCTCAAGTGAGCCCGCTGCAAACATGAGGAACCGCATGAGCCTGCGCTTTTCGACAAGACTGATAGATTTGCTCTTGAATATATCTTCTTTGCTTCCCGGGACACCGACGATCCCCAGTGTCTTGTTGTATAGTAATACCCGCTCGACTAGACGGAAGCCCCCATATCGAGACACGCCGGAAGAGACAAGACTTGAGATCAGTGGTCCTACTGCAGGTATGACTGACGGTGCAAGGGATATGGAGTAAGAGCGAGCCTGTGGTAGTGGCTCTCCGTGAACAGTAGATCGTGGCTGTCTTGAACACCATTGAACGAATTCGTCGAGGGATAGACTAGCCTCATTGTTGCCATAGTAAGGATGTTCATCGAGGTGAGCTATTCGTAAGCCTGCCTTGGATAGAGCACTGCCGTCGTTAGCCCTTTGAAAGCAGATAACAGTATAACTCACGCAGCGGTTATCGATTCGACAAGGCCTGTGCCTATGATAATAACATCGAACGCAGACTCATCGGTCATGGCTGTTCGAGATGAAGTCATGACGCACGCCTCCTTGTGAGATCGTCCAACAAGTCAGCAGCAAAGTACAATTTTTGACTATAAGTAGTGAGCAAGGGTTCATAATTGTCCTCTACTTGCTAAGGCAAGCTAAACGAAGAAAAAGAATTCATTCACGAAAACATAGACAAAGAATTTAAAAAAGCGCAGACACTAGATACTGTGCAATCAGTCCCTCATCGGAGAGCGAGACCTGCTTCGGCTATCTCGGATATCGTCGCGACTACGGCTTCTCCTACGAGGAGTATACGAGCGGCTGCGGCTCCTGCTACTATACGAAGAGTAGCTCCTTGAAGAACGAGAATACGAGCGGGATCTGGACCTCGAGCGGGAAGAATAGCCTCCATAGCTAGGAGACCGACGGCGCGGCGGCAGACGTCCACCACGGCGTATCGGGGATCGAGAACGCGAGTCTCGTCGACCACCTCGGTAGACGTCCCTTCCTCGCGGAGCACCACGTCCACGGCCGGCGCCTCGCCTGTACCGGGGCGGACTGCGCGAGCGAGAGAATCGACGGGGAGGTGGTCTTGGCGAGCGTGAACGAGGGGACGGAGAGCGGATGGTTTCAGTGGAGAGGACTACGCGGACGATAGCGCCGTCAAGTTGTCCGCCATCCATATGCGACGCCGCCTTTTGCGCAGCCGAGGGATCCGTGAATTCGAGCGCTGCTTTTCCTTTGTTTTGGCCGGCTGAGGGTGCTCAATTAGCGTGTGCAGATAGCAGCCAGAAGTGCATACATTTTAAATATATGGGAAGGTCGATTTTTGCAATGTGGCCGTACACGGAGAAGACGGCCTGGAGGTGTGGCTGGAGGATGTTGCGGGTGAGATTGGAGACGACGACAACGCGTGCTTCTGCCTTGGGAGACAACGAGCGCCCTCGCGCTGGCGATGGGGAGCGCGACATGGCGGTAGGATCAGAAAAGAGGTGCACGTGCGATCCGTTCTTTCACCATGGCTTCCATCTCGAAAGCAGAACGCTCCTACATCCAAGCTGGGCTGCTCTCGAGTCCTCCGCGGCGCCAGGATGGCCGGTCTCTCGACGAATACAGGTCAATAGCATTGGAGACCGGCGTCGCGCCGCTTGCCAATGGGAGCGCCCGCTTGCACGTCGGGCGCAACGACGACGGCAGCGGGGGAACGGAAATCTTGGCTGCGACCAAGCTTGAAGTAGAGACCGCTGATGAAGGCGGCGTCAGCGACGGCCGTGTCGCCTGCTCCGTCTCCTGGTCCGTAATATCTTGTCATCTTTCGCATAGAAATTTTCATGGACATATCATGAAAAGACAGTTCTCCAACCGCCTACCCAAATCTCTCAACCAATGCTCTCGACGATCTGCAACATGATCTTACCACCGTCTTGCACCAGACCCTCTCCCATCCATCCCTCCACCCGTCTAACCTGACCATCCTTGCTGGCAAAAAATCGTGGCTGCTCAATCTCGATGTGGTCGTCCTCGCCGATGCCGGTAACATCTACGACGCCATATTCATGGCAGCGCGCGCCGCCCTGTGGGATACTAAAGTACCAAGGACGAGAAGTGTTGAGTACAAGGCGCGCAAATCCGGATTCAACGCCAAAGGAACCGCAGATATGGATGTGGATGAGGAGGCGCCAAGTGGTTTTGACACGCGCCAAGTCAGCGCAGCCGCCGATTTCGAGCTGCAAGATTATTGGGATGAAGGAGAGATACTTGCAGGCAGAGACTCATGGCCTGTGTGTGTAACTCTCAATTTGGTACGTGCATATCGTGCTCGTAAAAACTCAAGAGTGTCTCACAATGCCCAGGAGTCGCAGTGTTATTTCCTCGATGCCAATCTGCAGGAGGAAACGACGTCACCTCTTCGGATATTGACCTTCTACTGCTGTGGCTCTTCTCTACCTACCTTGCAAGCCATGCGGACACTTGGATCCGGCGATTTATCTCTTCCTCAGATAAAGAAGCTGCTATCGGTGAGCACTCTAATGAACGCTCTAACTTACTCTTATTGGTTCGATTAGACTGGCGAAACTTACGCAGCTGAACTGTACAAAGCTTTGAATGCCAAACTTGTCGAGGAAGATTTACGGCGCAACCAAAAAGCAAGAGAACGATTCTCTGGTCGTCTTGGTCGCTAGCTGCTCATGCAAGCGTAGGATGCTTGTCCTGTTCCTCGTGTCCAAGTCTATGTACCTTTTGATGTTTGCCACTCGTTTGGGCTTTTCTTGCTTGGCCTCATAGCCGTGAAAATGTCAATGCTCTGTCCTTCTTATCGAACTGGGAGAAGGCCAAGACTACTTACCGGTACTATCCCTTACGCTGCATTCATAGCAGTCGACTGGTGACTGAACTCAGAACTGCCGGATGGCCGAGACGCACATCACGTGTATGTTGTCACGCCGAGTGGCTGTGCCAGTTCTCCTTTCTCCAACGCGCCCACGTTGGCCTTGGGACGATCATGGTTCGAGACGCATCGGAGAGCCTAAACTTTCGAGGACGGCTCCTTGATAGGTCTCCAACCAAGCGTACTGCAGGCGCTGCCGCAGTCAGTACTTCCCTTGGTCGAACTTGGCCCATGAACAACGATCTTGTGTTTAGATCGCCTTACCTGCTCTCCCGCCTAGTAGGAAGTCGCGGAATGTCTCAAACAAAGAGAATTTCTTCGCGGAAACTTCTCAGGCGTGTAATATCCGGCAGGTAAGTCGAGAACCTTGCGGACTCCCCATCTAGTCGGTCTTGTTCAATACTGCTTCTTAGATGAGGCAGAGATTGTCTGAACGAATCCAATATCGAGAAGAGTGCCAACGGCGCCTCAATAATGGAACAGATAGCACTTTCTACAGTGCGATGGTGTAAACTTACCGTTTTAATTCCACTATACCTCATCTGACTTGCTCGTAGGATGACAGCAGACGCGCTCATTCAAGATCTTGAGTCTGAAATATCAGCACTGGAACCTATTTCCGTGGGCCGGAAACTGAACTTGTATCCGGAGGCTCACGAAAAGCTTTCTGTCTTTGGTCTGAAAGAGTTCCGTCCCCTTCAGCTCGACGCTATCATGGCCGCACTCCATGGTAAAGATCTTGTGGTGCTCATGCCCACAGGAAGCGGAAAGTCTTTGACGTACCAACTACCTGGTATATGCACCACGGGAAAGACATGCGGTTTGACTATCATTGTCTCTCCACTTAAATCTCTGATTTCGCAGCAGTCGGAATACTTGCAGGCAAAGGGCATAGATGCTCTCAATGCGTCAGAAATAGGAGAGAGAGAATGGAGTCAAGGTGTTCTTCGTGCCATCGATGGTCCTGTCATCGCCTATATGACTCCGGAGAAGCTGGTTGGGAACCCAGCTTTCAATAGGCCTCTAGAAATGTTGTACGATCAGCATCGTCTCGCGCGATTTGTCTTCGATGAGGCCCATTGCATACCAGACTGGGGAGGGTCATTCAGACCCGCAGTATGGATCCTTCCCTCGTGTTCTAATGTTCCTACTGATGAGCACCTAGTATAGCGATTGCTGTGACCATGTTCGACTTCGGTATCCGGACGTTCCAGTCACTGCGCTGACTGGGACAGCCACCGATTGCCATAGACTTTACATCAAGGCGCGCCTAGCACTTCGTCAGCCACTCGAATTCCGCTCGACAAGCAACCGGGCAAACTTGATCTACCGTGTCTCGCAAAAGACCGAGGATCCCGTCCAACAAATCCTGAAGTTCATCGGCAAGCAAGGTTATACTGGAAAGAGCGGCATCATCTACTGCACTGGTAGGGCGACCACGGAAAAGGTCGCGAAGCAGCTCGTGGAGGCTGGCATTGTCGCAAAGCCATATCACGCAGGCTTGCTTCCCGATGCGGTGAAGCATGTTACGCAAAATGAGTGGATGACAGGGATCGTACAGATAGTTGTTGCCACGGTCTGTTCGATAGTATGTTGCTTGGACTCCTTGCTGATATGAACACAGACTGCATTTGGTATGGGAGTTGACAAACCGGACGGTAAGCACTTGTAGTGCTCATAGTGACGCCGACACGTCCGTGACATCAGAGTTCAACATACAGTTCGCTTTGTCATTCACCTCAACGTGCCTCGAAGCCTTTCGAAGTCAGTTGAATCCCATGTCTAGCTTCTGTTATTCGGCACTTAAGGGCCTTGGGTCAGTTACGTCCAGGAAACGGGGCGAGCAGGTCGAGACGGTCTAGAGGCTACCTGTCTGCTACGTGAGCTACCTATCGTATGATCCTTGCCGTTAAATTGACGAGGAACCCTTACAGTCTACAGCGAGGGCGACCTAAACTCCCTCATCAACACCACGCGACGGACCCCGAAGATGTCTGAATGGGATAAACGGACTCAGATTCGCCAACTCAATCTCGTGAAGCAGTTTAGTGTGAATGCGGACTGTCGGCGCAATCTCATACTCAATGCTCTCGACGAGCGAGGAACAGTCGTAGATTGCGATTCGACATGCGATAATTGTGCACGTTCTGACCACGCAAGTGTCATGGAGAGTGATTTCACAAGGGAATCTCAGGACCTGGTGAAGTTCATGCAGTCCTCTTCATCACCTTTGACCGCCGGCGACTTCCATTCCCATCTGCTCGGCAAGTTCGGGGCTCGGATAGCGAGACATACCCCTTCCTATCTTACAAAGTTCGATATCGCAGACATGATTCTATCCCAGCTCCAGATGAAGTCGATCATCTTGTTCCGCTACGAAGTCAGCACAGCCGGGTCACCGTGGTTCGAGGAATTTGTGACGGTGTGTGTCCAGAACAAGGAATCGGGAAAAGCTCATACGTCTCAAAGCTCGGTGAACGTGCCCTGCCTTTCCTCGATCCCACGAATGACGAGAGGGTGCGTATACGACATCGGGGAGATCTCCATAAGCCTCTATCCAAAACCCAAAAGCGTGTTACGCGTCGACGAGCTTCATCGGTTCACTGGACGGAGGACGTAGAAAACGAGAGTGATTCAGACCCCGACAATATCTACACCTCGGACGATTCTGAAGGGGAAGAAGACGTGACGACTAAGCTCGATGGTGGCGTCATGCGAACCGTGGATGGGTCTGTAGTTGGACACCTTTTTGAAGTCGACGAACACTCGGCAGCGCGGGAAGAGACCACGGACCTCAACTACGATGCCCGTCCAGACTTTGCTCCTGACCAGGAGAATATCTGGCAGGAAGAACTGCTTGAAGCACTGAAGGATGAACGCGTCGCGGTGAGTCATGCCTAGGATATCCCTGGAACATCAAGTTGAACAACTGACAATCCCATAGATTCTTCGAGAGAAGGGTATCCCATACATTGATGATTGGCCTGGACAGCACCCTGTCCTCAACGATGCTGCGATCCGCACAATGAGCCGACGATGTCCTCGAGGTGACATATATTTCCGCTCTTCAGAGTATGTACTCAAACTGATGCCTCTGAGATCCCGTTGCAGTTGAGCGGATTATCAAGGAGACATACGACAACTGGGATTCTCCTTATGTGAAAGACAAATGTGTCAGATACAGTGAGCGGTTTGCAGCCTTGTGTAACGCCTGGCGACAGCGTCGAGGGTAACAGATCAGAGGTCGCTAGTTTCTGGAATGCTTGGTACCCCCAACGTAACTATCTATGGTTTGCTAGAAACTGCTTCGAGTTTGAATGCATGTGATGTGAGGAGATTGAAAGCTCAGAGCCACAGCCCCACTACTAGTCTACGCTTCTCCTCCACCAACGATCATGATAGCCTCTTAGACGCAGAAGCAAGTTATCATGCGGAAATACTTCAAGTCCGCGGTCCCAGTCCTTCGTGTGCTGAAATATGGCCTCTGTATGGAGACGGCATTCAGCTAGAGTGACCGATGTCATCGAAAACTTTTGAAGGCATCCGACGGGAGTTTCATCCTTTCGGCCTTGTTCGTTTAGATCTTGCCATCTTCCGACGCGTTTTTCGGCCATCGACCTATCGGACAACAGAATGCACCGGTCAAACGAACTTTTGACGTGGTCAATCAGCTTGCCCTCTGAACATTGACTTGACAGCGTGCGATGATAGCGATACTGTGCTGACCAGAGGCCGTTGATTGTACCTGCTCTCACTCATCCTTTATAGATACCGCGTGGATTTAGGTGACAGTTAAATATCGATCAACGTTCATAATGCTTCATAATGCCACGATAGGCCACGACTCACTCACCATTCGTGCTAAATACTATGTCACATACGACGGAACATTCCGCTGCAAAAACAACGACCCTGGCACTCAGCTCCATCATCGTTTATTTATTAGTACCGGTCACCCTACCCTGATGATCTGAACGCCTTGCTCTTCTTTACCAACGTCTGACGCGCGTCTCGACCACCGGCTACCCCCCCTCCCTGGGAGCGTCGTTCAAATGCATCCTGGGGACTCATTTTCCACGGCCTCTCTCCATGGCCACACCGGCGACTCGTGGACGTGGAGGTTAACCAGGCGAAAGAAAACGCTAATGGTTGCTTTGATGATCCCCATTCTTCTCCTTCTCGTGGAACTGGGCTTCCCAGACACATTATATTCATTCGACTGGCCGCCTTCATCTCCTCCGCCTCATCACGACCATGCCGCTGAGACCATTACCCTTTACGCGACGACTACAGCCTACGATGCTCCCACAGCCACGGAAACGGTCTACCTTCAATCTTCCCCGGCCGAGGTCACTGAAGCTGTTACATTTGTCCTTGTGATGTGGTCGGAGTCGTCGGCCACCGAGGGTTCGTTACTGATCAAGGTGAGTCTTCTGCCATCTCTTGTTTCCACATCTTGATGAATGGGCCACAGTCGGCTTTGATGTATACGAGTGCTCCCACGGAATTCCATATCATTTGCGACGACGCCGCGCAAAAGGTTCTCGAAGAAAGGCTGTCGCTCATTACACACCCTGCCTATGATGTGCGCGTATACTTCTATACACCTTCGTGGCAGAGTATGCTAGACCGTGTCGAGCGTGAAGGGTCCATCAGGACGGATCATTCTGCGGGACTTGGTATGTCAACAGTTTGACCGATAGTCTGTTTGACAATAATTTTTTATCTGCAGCTGGACTCATGAAACTCTTTATACATGAAATCGTTCCTGCCCGTGTCAAGAAAGGAATCTATATCGACACCGATGCACTCTTCATATCCGATCCAGCTCTACTCTGGAATGTTTTCGCGCGCCTCAAGTCCACGACATCTATCGTAATGGGTTTCCACCCTGACGAGAACAGCCCCGAATGGATTCATGCATCTCGTATCTGCAGTTGCGTTATGTTACTCGACCTCGAAAAGCTGAGGGACACCCGTTTGATGGACTCGAGTATCTATCGACAGTACCATGGTGTCGGCGTCGAGTACCCCGAGGCGCTATCCCCTCCCACATTCCGCAAAATGTATGGCGATCCGAAGGCTGGCGAGATTGGCAAGTACGAGAACGTACGGCTAGGTGATCAGGGATATTGGTGGGCCATAGTCGATGGCCGCCCAGACATATTCGAGCCTTTGAGCTTCGACTTCGAAGTCACGTCTTGTCTTATGGACACTTACATGACTGGTCTTGGTCATGAAACGAGAACGGAAGAGGAGGAGATGTCTCTCCAGAGTCATGTCCAAGGCACGCCTCAGGAGGTATGCGCACATATACGTTCAAAGCCTGTACTGACAACGCCCAGGGAACTGTCATCCTGCCCAAGCTGCTGCACTTGTAGGTCTAGCTTAGAGTTACTCGAACCATTCGCTCATCTATCTTAGCAACTGCCTACATGGAACACCAATATATACGGATTGGATGGGGTGGGACGACCCCAATAATTCTCTCAACCGGCGCTGGGGCCCCGCCGTACGGTACCACCATGGCTACAAGTGGATTTGGCTCAACAAGGGCAGACACTCAAAAACGACGTTGGAGATGACCTCAATAAGAGACGTTCTCTTTGCCGACCAGCAATTTGCCGCCCAACACGATATCTCATACTGACAGATTTGTTGGCGTTGGTTCAGACGATACCCTTCACAGTATAATAGAATATTCCCTCGTGCTGTGCACTGTATTTACTTGGACGGCTAACACACTGTATTTGTACGTGGTCATACTGTTGCTATAGATCATCTATTTCTTTCTCTTCACAACTCGAAATGACGGTGACCATAAAATCTGAGATCTGAGCCTGATCTGAGCTTTGGCCGTTTGTCGACTAACAGAGCGCGGAGTGCAAGAGCGCCGCTCTCACGCCCTCAACTTTCTTGCCGGTCAAGCTGTGGGGTATTTTCACACCACAAGCATCTGATTATACAACTGCTAGGTAGTTTACTCCGTTTTCTTGCCCTTCTTCGGATCCCTTACTTCTCCAGCAAGGTACATCGCCGAAAACAAGAAGAAACCAACACTAGTGCTGATAGCACCCGTGTAGTAAGGCCACGCCGCGCTCAAGAATCGTGGGTATCCGTCATGCCTTGGAGGTACGACCGGTACCGTGATCGCGCTTTGCAAACGAGTCCAACCTTTTCGCTTGTAGTCCACCACAAATTTGAAGACACCGTGACGGTCGGGTGCGCGGAAAGCGACTTGGTATTTACCAGGCTCGCCCTTGACTGGAGGGAGGGCAGTGCGCACGTGTGGATCAAGCATGGTGAACTCAAGTTGCATGTCAGTCAGGCCAGAGTATGGTTCGAATGCTCCGCTGGTCGGGTTGAAGCGGGAGATATACGTTGTGTAAACCTGAACGAAATGAGAAACGAAGGCATTCAAGTACGAAAATGCGCACAATTTGATCATTTGTGGTATACTGTTCCTGTGGTTCCGTCGCGTTGACGAGGTGATGTGTGGTCTCATCGATCCTAAGAACGAGAGATTCCTGGAAAGCCCAGGCAGTGATATCGCGCACAAACTGGGCATTTCCAGATGGAGCGCTACAATGATGGTGAGCTAGTTATTTATAGCAGGATATGGACACGTACGTCGCGTATTGCTTCTTGATGAACTTGTCGCTGAATATATCGGCGCTTCCCACAAATGTCGCGCGAGCGCCTTCCAGAGGCTGGAAGCCAGCGACTAGCCCAAGCTGACTACCGGCCCACAGCCCTTCGCCGCCTTTGTCCGCGGCGTCAACGAGGGAGTCTGGTGTGCTGTCGGCATCCGCAGCAAAGCTCTCAGCGGGTGCATTCAGAATGGGAACGATGAGGGGGTTGTTGCCGAATGCGAAAGGTACTCCAGAGAACCAGACGGGCGCGGTGTTTGGCGATAGGATGGGCGAAGTGGGAACCTGAACAGGAATGACTGTGGCGGGATCTTCACGCTTCGGGAAGTAGGAGATGAGGGGCGTGGCGGGAGGCGGTAAGATGAGCGAGAACTCGGATGCGAGTGACGTGAATAGGTTTTGCTTCGGTGAGAGCGCGATCAGAACATTGGTGTTCAATGAGAGTAACTGGACGATGTTTTGTGGAGTAATGTCCTTCGCGAAAGCTTGACAGAAATGAGGAAGACAGTCATTTGTCAGTAGGTGGACACGTACTTTTGGTGTCCGAGGCAAGCATGAGGACGTGGTCAAATGCTGGCACATCATCTTCGATTAGAACGGGCTTTTCGTCCTTTGGTGCCCGGAAGGTGAGTTCATAACCCTGCTCTACACATTATCAGGTATGAATGTCCCACAGACTGAAGGCCTCCTCACCTCGCAGGCTGCCAAAGTATAGAGAATAATTGTCCTGCGCAGCAGGATCCAATATTACGAGAACAGAGTCTCCTGTGCTTGACTTGGCGTCCAGTAGACCAAAGAGGCAGAAGACGGTGGAAACGAGAGTAAGAAGCCCGCGCATTGTGGCCGCCGCTGTGCAGGTGTGGTGAGCTCAGTGAAGGGCGTTCGTGTCCAAGATGTGATCGAGCCACGTTCAGTGTATTTCCAAAACGGGACGCCGCGAATATCTACAGGTACCAGCTCTCCCTCTGACCGTCATCCTCGCGGTCCTTATACCGGGCTCAGTAACATCAAGCCATAACCGTATGCTCTGAGATCGACCATGAGTAGTCTAGCATTCTTGGTGACGGAGCTCCAGGTACGTATCCCTTCTCATTGACACCCCCTTCTACACTTACCCAGCCGTAGTCACTGGCTAGCGAGACGCGGCGTAAGCATCCAGACATCCGGGAGGTACATTGGAATATGGACATGAAAGACGCCCTTGGCCTCACGAAATCTCCAGGCTGCAGAAAAGTCACTTGCAATACTCAGAGCATCGCCGGAACAAGCTAATGCAAGCCTGGCCTCTGGTGCGTTCAATTTGTGACATTGGGGTCGGTTGACTGACTGCATCTGTAGATGGTCCACAGTCTGAGGATCTTCTACGCCCTGTTTTCATGGGATGCGCAACGAAGAATGCCAAAGTCGTGGCGATCTCGCTAGGCTCTCTTCAACGCCTAATTGCTCTCAAAGCCGTCCCACAGTCTGCCGTGCAACACATAATAAGCACCATGAATGACGCGATGACTCAAGGTGTCGATATCCAGCTACGCATACTGCAAACCCTCGTGTCTCTCATCACCAACTTTCCCGCAATACACGGGGACCAACTAGGAGATGTACGTCGCACTTTTGCGACCAGTGCACACTTACCGATGCACTGTACACATACAGGCTCTTCTGCTGTGTTTCAAGCTTCAGGAGTCCAAGATTGCAGTCGTCTCTTCAACGGCAGCAGCTACCCTGCGACAACTTGTCATGTTCGTGGTGGACAAAATGGTCGAGGAGGATAGGATGAATGACACCCCAGACGTGTCAGAAGTCAGACTTCCAGATGGAAGTACCAAGCTACTTGGGCCTTCCGCACGAGACGCCTTCTCTGTCTTCGAAGATCTCTGCTTATTGGCAAACTCCGAGAAGCCCAACTTCCTCAAGCTCGAGTTCCTTCACAAAACCTTCGCGCTAGAGCTCATCGAGAGTGTCTTAACCAACTATCACGACTCTTTTCGGGCTCACCTCGAACTCATCCAGCTACTCCAACATCACCTCTGCCCCCTCCTACTCAAAGCTCTTTCAGAGCGACCTATGTTCCCTCTCACCCTTCGCTGTACCCGCGTAGTGTTCCTTCTGCTAAAACAATTCTCTTACGAGCTCGTCACCGAGGCGGAGGTGTTTCTCATGCTTCTCATCAAAATCATCGTAGACGAGGATCACCCCCAATGGATGCGCGTCCTTGCAATGGAGATCATGCGTGGACTCTGCAGTGATGCCGAGTTGATGCGCAACGTTTGGGACCGATATGAAGCCTCTGGAAGCAAGGTCTTCACTGCCTTGATCACCGCTCTCAACCGACTGGTTACAGAGAAGCCAGCAATGTTGGGCGTTGGGACGCAAATGATAGGTGTCAATGTCCCTGCGTCAGAGCCGGGAGTCATGTCGGCATCGAGCTCGGGGTATAGTCTAGATATGAACGGAGTGGCTGGAATGGTCGCAAACGCTGCTGTGGGTGTCGTCGGGATGATGGGTGGTGGCGCTGGCCTCAGTTTACAAGGTTCTGCCATGAAGCTCCAATGGTAAGCACTGTGTCGGCCTATAAAGTATCACCGTCGCTGAAGGTTGTTTAGCATTGACCAGCTCGACAAAGCCGACTCTCCGCCAATTCCAGAGTCATACATATACCTTCTCGGCATCCAGTGCTTGGTATCACTATGTGAAGGACTCGCTTCTTTCACTGGTCCCCTGTACACTCAAATCGTCATACAACGCCCCCGAGCAGCCGGCGAAGCAGTGAACAGAGCGCCACCTGCCCTCAATGTGCCCAGCCTCCCTCCTGATGATCCCACGACCAAACACCTAGTCATTGTCCAGAACATCATTTCGGGAGGGTGGCCCGCATTATTAGCCGCGCTTTCCTTCGTCATCTCTACCAATCTTTCCGACGAATTGTTTGTGGATGTGCTGGCTAGCTATCAAGCATTGATCAACGTCTCTGGCATGCTTGGTCTCAACACTCCGCGCGACGCGTTCTTCACGAGTCTTGCCAAGTTTGCAGTGCCGACGCGCGTTGTGAGCTGTTTGGACTCATACCAGGAAGTTCCCTCAACTCCGCGCTCCACTGTGGCGGAGAATTTTGGCTTGACCGGACCCACCGGGCCTCCAGGACTTAGCGAGCGGAACTTGGCTTGCTTGAAAGTTCTCATTGGGAGCGCGATGTTTCTTTCGGGCAGTCTAGGTGAAAGCTGGTTCAATATCCTGGAAGTCCTCCAGAATGCCGAGTATGTCTTGACGAGCAAGACCACAAGCGTTGGTTCCCCAAAGAAGAACCGCACCGTCTCTGGAACCTCACCTCAAGGTCGTCATCCGATGCTGATGGATCTAGACGTTGATACGCTGCAGAATGGGATGCAAAGGTTGTTTGATGCATCCAAGAATCTGGACGACGGTGCTTTCAAGTGTTTCGTCGATGCGCTGTGCAAGCTCAGTGCAGAAATGGTTGAGATGCAGTCCAACGCGAGTGTGGCTGTAGAGAGTGATAGTCTGGACGATGGGCTGACCTCACCATCCGTCCACCATGGTAGGCGGCTCAGTGGCATACATATTCCGAAGACGTTCAACGCGGTCAGTATATACCTTGCTAAAGCCGCTCACTTGCTGAACGCCTTTCAGCGCTCGGGTGATTTCGGGATTGGGAAGCTTGGCGGCATCGCCAAGTTGAACTTGCACCGATTGATATATCGTTCGCCGGACGTTGCATGGGATAAAACGACCAGTCATCTGCTCTCCATCATTCGACTCCCATTTGCACCTCAAGGAATACGGATACAGGCTGCACGCGTCCTAGACGATATTTTGGAGACCGTACCGCGTAATCTAAGCTCGACCGGCGACATCAAGGAAGACGTACAGAAACGTGTTCTTGACGTTTTGAGACAGCAGGTCATGCCCGATGCCCTGGTTCATTCCACCAATACAAGCGTGGAGTTGCGGAAGATGGGTTTGGACACCCTTCACGAGATACTCCAGAGTTCCGGCCACACGCTGGTCGTCGGCTGGGAAATGATCTTTGAAATGCTTGGAAGTGTATGCAAACCACTACCCATTGGCAGGTCCCCGAGTGTGGATTCGGTGTCCGCGCTGAGCTCGTCCTCTGCATCTGGGCGGAACAAACCACTTCTGCTCGGTTTGGGAGCGCCATCCGAGAAGAGCTTCACTGCGCTCATCAAGATTGCCTTCCAGTCGCTCACTCTCGTTTGCGACTCGGTCACGACGCTGTCGCCGGACCATCTTCGCCTGTGCATCAGCACGCTTGGTCAGTTTGGTCGACAAGCGGACACGAACATCGCTCTGACAGCTGCGGCTAGTCTACTATGGAGCGTTTCTGACGCGATTCAGGGCAAAAGAAAGGATGCTGAGGAGGAGCCACGATACAGCGAATTGTGGATGTTCCTGTTGCTTGAAGTGCTGGGTCTCTGCACTGACAGCCGATCAGAAGTCAGAGATGGCGCCATCCAGACGCTGTTCCGCACAATGCAACTGTATGGCGGCACCTTGAGTCTAGAGACGTGGGATCAATGCATTTGGGAGGTCACTTTCCCTCTGCTCGACCAACTTAAGGCGCAGGAAACGGACGACTGGGACGAGAGTAAGAACCTAGCTCTCGGTTCCATTGGCGGTATCTTCCATGACTTCATTGCCAGCAAGATTCTACACCTGGAAAAGTTCGAAGAAATTTGGGATGTATTCGTGACTCATATGCAGGACATCGTCCTCCTGGACAATCGGACGATCAGCGCGCCGGCGCTGAGATGTTTAGAGAAGGCTCTGAAGGCCTCTGGTAATGCTCCCCCCGAGGTTAGCGAACGGCGTCGCAATACCTACGAGCGCGCGTGGGTCTTCATCGATGGCATCGGGAAGGCAATATTGCAAAGGACCGAAGGCGTGTCATCAAAGCCATTTTCCCAGGAAAGCCTAGTCGCGTTCGTGGATGTCATTCAATGTACGCGTACAGCCAGCAGATCGTTCAGCGGCGAAGAGTGGAATCTAGAAAGGATCACCAGGCTCATGGTCATCTTGAAAGGTCACTTGAATTTTCTATCTACCACCACTGTCGTGACCAATCTCGTGTATTCAAGGTATCTTGACGTATCCCAACTCACCCGATTATCGGCCGGATATCGACGCTCTCCCTCCTGTTCAGGTAACAGATAGTGTTTTATTCGGCGTAGCTTATCGGAGCTGACACAATGGCGTAGTCCGTGGTTATGGAGACAATTACTGGAATCGATTTGTCTGTGCCAGGATCGCCCTCCCTGGTGATGAGAGATCTATCGGAATACGCGACGCTTGCCTTTCTCGCTGCCTTCGATGTGCAACCAACAGGAGCGAGCAGCCAAATGCCTCTCAAGCGCATAACATACATCGCACTGTCAAAAAAGACGATGCCTATGCTAGTCGAGCTGTTCATCAAGTACAAGGACATGGTCGAGATATATGTCGATGGTACGCTAGAGTCGGTCTTATCGGTTCGTTCTCTTGCCGTTCCTATCAGTCAGTCCTCATGAATCTACAGGCTTATTCGATACCAGTCAAACTGAAGTATGATTGTCCGCCTGCCTCTAAGTTTGGCAAAGATCTGCCACTATGGAAAACGGCGACGACTTGTTTCTTGCGCATCGTGAAGGAGCTTTCACGTTCTATCAACTCATTGTCTCAAGGTGAATGGACCGCTTTTGCACACCCGCTGATATTCACCTGAACACAGACGTCCCTGATGAGCGTATTGAGGGCATCTGGCGGCAGGTCATCGACGTTTTCCGCGGTGGTATACTAGCAGACTGGTAAGGCGTCATTTTCTGCTGAGGGTTCCCCTCATCGACCTCGTTTAGTGTGCCGGCAGAGGAATTTCCTCTGGATGTTCAAGAAGCTGAAGAAAACTTTGACCTCGCCCTAATTTCATCTCTGGAGATAGATGTCGTTCCACATTTCGGAGATCCGAGATTACCGGACGCACTCGTTGGCCAATTGGCCAAGATACTCCAGCGAGGGAGTCGGTTATACGAAGCGGAGGGCCGAGGGTTCTCGCAGAATGGCTCCCCTGGGCCTTCACCTCGCAACTCACAGGAATACATCAAGGTCGAAGGATCTGTTGGGCACGGTAGCACCGACTCTGGACTGCTGCTTCCTCGCGAACGATTCTCGTATTGGTGCTTCGACTTGCTGTTCTTGATATGTTCCGACACAACCAAAGGTTAGTATGCCTTTCCTTGCTACCATCGTCGGCTCAACTTCGTAGACCAAGAACAATCAAGAAAACGACTGGCAGCGCTAAGCTTACCGTCATTATTACATCGCTGTAAGATGACAATGGAAGCATACGTAGCGGACGAATCATTGCGTGGCAACCTTCCTTTCCCGAGGTTCGTCCTTTTTTCCAGGTAGTTGACATGTTCTAATTATCGTGCAGAGCGCGAGAGGATGAGCTGTTGTATGTTCTTCGCAAGCTACTCGAACTGAGGCTTTGGTACGGATCTTTGTGGGCAGCGTTCTCTGAGACACCCTCAGCATATTGCAATCAACAACCGAGTACGTTCGTACATGTCGGCCTCTTGCTTCCCTGCTTACCTTCCATTCAGGCCTTGACACCACTGTAACACCATCTCTGCTCATTGCGAACGCCGTGAAGCGATCATCCATTGCTCATCTGTTCCACTTCTACAGTATCTTATGCGAAATTGCGTCTATACCTAGAAAGACACCTTCTGTGTGGATGGTAGGGACCCAGTCTGAGGTAGAGGGTGCTGCTGTCTACCTCGATGCGAGAGATTTGAGCCGGAAGTGTCTGAAGGAGGTCGGGCGAGAGATGGGTGTGGACTAAGTTAATGTAACCTCAAGTACTACAGGGACCATCTTGCTTATAATTGGTATAATCGGATTTGTTGTACATAGGATATTCAGCACAGCTCCATTCCAATGTCTGGTTCGTGACAATCCAAACGGTCCTGTAGGCTTTACATAGTATTATTATACAGAAGGGAGTTACAGTAAATAACTAGCAAATAACTGATAGCTCGTCATGGGTGCGAGAAAGATGTTAGTTCAGCGCCATACATCGGTCGCTTTTTTCTTTTTCTTTTTGTTAGGCTTGCGCTGTGCTCCGCCCCCCGCGTAAAGCCGACCTTTCCTACAGTCGGCACAGTACCACTTCACTGTCGTGGGTGCCTCCGTCAAACCCACACAACCAATGTGAAACTTCTAGCATCAGAAAGGTGTCCTTGGTGCAAAAAGCTAGCGCTTACCCATTCCAGCTTGCAAGCCATATTGTCGCATGCAATCATCTTTCGTGAGATTAGCAGAGATACTTCCCGCGAGAATAAACATACCTCTCCGTAGGAGACTTGCTGGCAAAGGCAGTATCTGGGCTCGTCTGGATGAGCGGGCTGTGGAGCGTAGACGTTGACCTTGGGTTTAGGGGGCTCTTCTAGGTTATCCTCTGAATGTAGAAGGGCCGGCGCTGTAGAGCCGTGAGCCTGAATGGGAACTCTGATCTTCAAGGCAGAACCGCTTGCAGCTGCGTCGAGAACGGATTCCGGTTCGACGTCGCTGATTGGGCTGATTGCTGTATGTGCCGGACGACTCCATTTCTCAGGCATTGAGATCGGTGGTAGTATGGTGCCAACAATGGATTCGGACTGGATGACATTCTCTTGTTCGGCTATGACATGATCAAGCAAGCGAATTTGGCGTTCAATCTTGAGGGATATCAAAAACAGTGGGCGGTATGAACACGAAGCCATACAGTTTCTTGCATGGTTTGAGCAAGGTTTATCTTTTCTTCGCTTGCGCGAACCCTGTCTTCCATGAGAGAGCCTATTTTTGGCAGAAGAGTACGAGAGCTGATCGGAGATTGGGTAGGAGGAGGAGGATGGGAGTCAGGTTCGGTGGCATCAGGAATGTCGGACATGTCCTTAAGTTTTCTGCGACGAATGAGATAGTAGTTCCGCATGGCTTCTTGAAGTCTTTCCGAGCATTCTGCACACGTGTCAGTTGAGAATCAGTCCGACCATTAGTGAGGACGACAGACCTCGCTCGTAATCGTCAACCTCCTTCATGAGTGACATTTTTCGATGGCTTGTATGTGAAAGTTGATCCAGAGCTAAGAAAAATTGATATTGCAAAGATACAGACGCGTCGAATGCTCACTTTCCGTATGCTCGTCCCGCACAATCTGGCGAATTAACTCCTGATCCTCTGATGGCAGACTGGCCGTATCGTCATCGTCATCACTTGCGGTGTCCAGTTCTGGGTTGCTGCTCTCCAGGGTTTGTTCTTCGGCACCAGAAAAGGCAGTTGAATGAGGTCGTTTGCGAGAGCGAGCGGAGGACATGATCGTAAGAGTAAGAGGTGGCTGAGAAACTTTGCGCTAGGGTTAGGGCTCTGTATCATCATGGCTGTGACGAATGATCTTGCTGTATCAATCATTCAATGCTTCATACGCTTTGCATCCGACCGTTATGGTTGCTGGCAAGACTGCCATGGCCCTTGGCGCCCTGGAATTTGCTGGAAATGCTAGCGGTGTACCCTTTGCTGGGTCAGCGGCTACCCTAGTCAAGGAAATTGCTCAGTTCGCTGAAAGCGTGCGAGTGTCCAAGGTACACCACAATGTACGCATTCTGCGGTCAAGTCGTACTAAATCAAGGTCAGGGAAAGGCCAAAAACATCGCAAACTCCTGTACTGTGCTTCTCAATACGTTAGACGACTTATCCGGGAAGGCCGTTGGAACTGAGCTCCAGGCGTCTGCCGATGAAATCACTCTGTATGATTGAACAGTCCGACGATTTAGAGAGTCCACAATTTACGGATGCTTAGTGCTCTCGAGGCTGTCCGAAACCGTACCAGGACGTATGCTCAGTATGGCCGCCTTAAGAGCTATCGTCAGTTCTGTCTCCAGTTACGATCTGGACGTCCTCTCTGATCGTGATGGTTCCAGTCAATGCGAAAGAGATTTCTCGTGGTATTGATCAATGCGAACAAAACATGGATTTGGTCATTAAGAAATTCAACGTGCGTTCACCCTTCACTCGGGTAGTATTGCGTCGACTTCTAAAGAATCCTGCAGATGGGGTATGGCTCACGTTCGACCGTCTTTAGCACGTCTGGCTCATTATGTTGTCTTTGTCGATCGAAAGCCATCAGTTCGTCGTCTACGAACTACAGCACGAGACACAGGAGCTGATACAACGCAATCACGTCGAAATGAGAGATCTTCTTCTCCAGGTTCTGGGAGATCGCGTCGAAATGGCTCATGTCGTGGCGCTGCAAAACTCTGGAGAACAGGTTGCCGAGCTGCTGATGAGGGACGGGCAGGAGGTTCATCTTCGGGTGCTAGTTACCTCTGATTTTGACTGACTCTTACCCATCTTGGGATTGTAGGAGCTCAGGAATCTCCGCGAAGCTCCGTCCACCGATGAACCTTTGGACCAACGCCAGGCGCGGTATCACCAGTACGAAGCTGGTGTTATGGGTCTTCACCTATGGACAGGCATACCACCGACTGTGAAAGTTTTAGATGGCGAAATCACGAAGATTGGAGACATCCCGTTCGCAGGGGGGCCATATAGTGACGTCTGGGAAGGAAAATGGCTCAATGATGAGAAGGTGACTCACTCTCCCTCTCGAGCCAATTGCTTGCAACTGACACTTTACAGGTTGCACTCAAGTGTTTACGAAACGTGAGAACGAGCGACCCAAAAGGCAAGAAGGTCGGATTAATTCTAGCACTGACGTTGAAGAAGATAGCTCATCCGTCTACAGAGATTCCAACGTGAAATCGCAGTGTGGGACACCTTGAAGCATGAACATATCCTACCGTTCTATGGCATCTGTTACGAATTAGGGTACAGTATACATATGGTACAGCACATCTCCTCTTCGCAGGAGAGTCTTCTCATACATACCCACTGCAGGTTTCTCCGTGGCAAGAGCACGGAGACGTCCTCGGGTAGCTGTCTGCTTACTGTGCTCGAGAAGAACAAAGCTGACTCAAGAATGTACTTAGCTATGTCAAGTCCAATCCAAGCGTGGATAAGCTACACCTCGTAATCGCTGCCATTCCGACGTTTCCTCGCACTGATTGTCATTTAGATACTTGGCGCTTCCAAAGGGATGGAATATCTGCACTCAAAGGGCGTCATTCATGGCAATGGTAGGATCAAAGCAAACACAATCACGTCTTGGTGCTGACCCATCTCCCTAGTTAAATGTGTATGTCTTCAATGTACCGTCACAGAGTTCTGTGCCCAGCTCAATCTTTCCAGACGAACATCGTGGTCATGGCAAACGTGAGCTTCAAATCACCTCAGTGGAGCAAACGATATACTGATGGCACTTCACAACATAGGGCGAAGCATGCATGTGCGACTTTGGCGTCGCCAAAGTGATAGAAGATGTGACAGAAGTGTCGGTGTCCGCCACGCAGACCAACTCAGGCGGCGCTCGATGGCTCGCCCCCGAGCTCATGGACTCGGCGTTGGCGCAGATGTCCCCGACCACGCAGACGGATGTGTGGTCGTTTGGCATGGCAATTCTGGAGTTAATGACCGAAAAGCCACCGTGGTGCGACGTGAAACGAGACGCTACCGTGATCTTGAATGTGGTCAGTCATCATAAGACACCTAACAGACCAGGAGTGTGTTCGTCGGATCAGTTATGGGATATTATGCAAAAGTGCTGGAGGATGGACAGCAGAGAACGACCAGCGATGGGGCAGGTGAGGGAGGACATTGAAAATCTCCAGAAAGAGGTTCAGTAGGCGGAACGGTGTTATGTACTGCACAAGTTCCACGTTCAGTGCGAGTCAGACACTGCGCCAGCCAGGTACTTAGCATATCGACGGCGAACTTTTGTAAGCAAAGAGTACAAGCAAAGAACAATAGTCTAGTGTACAATGGTCCGATTTCCTCTACTGGGTGGAGTATCCCCTTCGTCCTCTTTGATCGCCAGCACGCATAGTCCCGCCACAACAAACACTGCTACGCTCGTGTATACAGGCACTGCACGGTCAATCATCAACAGTACACCACCTAACATTGGTGCAATCATGCCCCCTCTGAGCAATACATCATTAGCGCCACATCTCTTGTTAGGAAATAAGAAAGAAACGTACATTCTAGACAGCGCAGAAGCGACACCACATGCAGTCCCGCGAACTGGACCAATCAAGTCAATGCAGTATACAAGCAGGAAGAAAAACCATACCCTTCGTCCCAAATATCTCGGGCGTCCATCCATATAAGACGGCCCACATTACCGTCACACTGAGACTGATTCCTACAGTACTCGCTCTAACCGCCCATGACGACTCGACCGCAACAAACACGACACAAAAGAACGCCGTTATGAATGTGCTTCCCGCCAATGTCCATCGTCTCCCCAACCGTGTTTCGACAAGATAGGCGGCCAACTATGAGGATGGTCAGATGGTGTTGTTCTGGTCTCCTCAAGATGAACGCACTATAGCACCAGGACAACCCCCAAGAGTGAATATCACGACGTCCCATAGACTTGCTTCAAGGCTCTTGGGAACGACGACATTGACTTTCGGCCCAGTTTCAAGTAGTTTGGGGAGGTATACGTTGAACATCGTGTAAGCTGCGACATCGTCAGAGATTTCAAGGAGTAGAATCATACCGACACGTACCTAGAGCCATAGAACACCAGGTAGCCCAGACTAACAATGTAGTCCTTCGCCACTCTGGGGTTAACACCAAAGACATGCGGTCCCACCATGCCCACAGTGGACGCCTTATGAACCGCGGAAGCACACTGTATATCTTCTTCTCGTAAATTGACGACGGTCTCCTCTGAGAAGAAGAGTCTCCTCGCGAGACTCCCCGAGGCCGAGGCGGGGGAGGTTCGTCGTCATCATCATCATCTTCCCCCTTGGGTAGCACATTCAGTATCGGCTCTGCGAGTTCTGTCGTTGGCGTCGCAAACGCATGCGAGTCCAGTGTTGGGGGAGACGCGCCTGTTGCGCTGTAATCAACGTACTCCGGAGTGGCACCGCCGTGTGCGCCGGTAGGGGATCGAGTAAGGGTGGGTTTGTGGGTATCCTCGACGTCGTCCAATTCCAAGACCAACGGCGAACCATTGAAACGCGATATCAGCTGTAATGCCTCTACAGCTTCCTGATGCCGTCCTGCATGTACCAAGTATCGCGGGGATTCGTGCAGCCGGAAAAATACCATACGCGCGAGGAACATTGCCAAGGTCTACTTGAAGGTCAAGTATGAAACGGATTGGGTTTGAAGATTCGTACAATAAGGCCTAACACAATGAGAAGATATTTCCATCCTTCGTTATCTTCGCATGTTTCCATTGTTGCAGTACAGGAATGCTGAGGGACGACGACGAGGGCAACTACAGCAGCAAGGACTGCACCGACAGAAAAGAAGACAGACAAAGCGGTGACGAGATATTGCTTTCCTTGCGGCATGTGCTCCAGTAGAAGAGTGCCATCTGTAGGCATCGAACCCTGACGAACGTTAGCTCGTGCGAGAAAGCGAAAAGGAGACAGACTGCTTACTCCTACTGCGGTGCCGAGGAGGAATAGAAGCACACACAAGGACGCATAACTCCAGGATAGCGATGCCAGCAGGCCGAAGGTCGCCGTGAAAAACAATGTTGCATTGAAAGCTGTACTGCGTCCCATCAAGTCAGAACCTGGATGACCGTAAATAAAATGTCAATTCGCACTAAAGGACAGACTTACATGTTCCCCATCCTACAGCTCCGAGCATCATCCCTGCGAAAATAGAAGAAGAGAGAAGACCAATGTATTGGTCGGGCACTGCCAAGCTTAAATACGCGACGTAAGATATGAACAGAGCTTTCACCTGAATAGTGCTGCTGAACGCGGGGAAGAATGATCGCCACCGCTTGGAGCCACATCTAAAGATTGTTAGAGTAATAATTGACTCTTGCTTCGTAGCGAACACACGTTGTCGGCCAGCCATCCTACCACCCATTCAATGAGGGAATTTGACTATGAGGGTATCGCGCACCGAAACCACATAGCGAAACCAGAGTCCACTGATAGCTTCCCATTCCAATTTTATCAATCGTTCTGTCCAACTTTTCTCCGAAGATGAACGAAAAATCACAGCCATGAGTAACGGATTGCATACTGGTGTTCTGCCATCTACGACGACGTCCCCGATGAGATTCTGCTGCTCGACATCGTCGGCATCTTCGAAGTAGTTGGAGGCCATTCCTTCCTCCCAGAGGCCAGATGCACGAGGTGTAACAGAAGCCATAAATAAGTATCGGCGTTGCTCTTTAGTGCTTCAGCGCTAGCGCTCTCTGTCAGCAAGTCCGGTGGATGCCCCGAGTTCGTGATTGGCCAAGTCGATGACGAATGCATATACCCTAAGGAATCAGAAACGTCAAATATGCTGCCGAGCCTGTCGGCTTTCGGTTCACAAGTGCGTCGTTGTAGCTGAAGATATTCTGGAGGGCCAGTGGAGGCGATGAAGCACGTCTAGGGATTACCTCTTTTGGCGATTCGGACCGGAAAGTGCGGTGGGTGAAGGGCCGATCAAACCACTGCGGTCCCGGTCCGGGCTGCGCAACGTGTCGGCAGGCTCTTGTGAGAATACGCAGCTGCAAAGCGTCTCTGTATACAACCACGACTATGGCGACGTTTACCAGATATGGGTGGTACGTTTGCCTTTGGGTACTACTTACTCCATTCCAGTACGGTTATCACATCTCTGTCCTCAACCAACTCCATGAATCCCTCACCTGCTCCGTTGAACCTTTGGGCCTTGAACTCCCCGACTGCATACCAATGAACGATCTCACATTCTCCCTTTTGACGTCCATCTTCACCGTCGGAGGTCTCGTTGGCAGCCTTATGGCTAACGTTGTATCCGACAAGCTTGGGCGCCGTCCGGCGGCAACACTTTCGGCTGCCATACTCGTGCTGGGCACTGTGATACAATCAGTCTCCGGGGGAGTGAATGCCCTCTTAGCGGGGCGTTTCCTGGTCGGAGTGAGCGCAGGTATCGGCCTTTGCGTCTCTCCCGTGTACCTCAGCGAGATCACACCAAAGGAGATGCAAGGAAGGGTTGGCATCCTTACCCAGCTTGGAATCGTTCTTGGCATATGCGTGACTCAGATCGTCGGTCTCAATTTGGGCAGCAGGAACGGGGGATGGCGATGGGTCTTCGTCGGTAGCTCGGCCCTTGCTGTTCTCCAGGTGCTGCTTGGACTGAGCGGCACCATTGTCGAGAGTCCGGAGTGGTTGGGAGCTCATGGACGTGCTGTGGTAGGCCGCTCCATTCACACCAAGACCCCACATGCACCTACTCCGGACACAGAGGCACTCCTCGAAGACCCTGAAGACCCCGAGCCCTCATCTCAATATGAAGCTGACGCCGATATCCGGCTGAAGATGCCACAAGCTTCCATTACACTCCCAGCCGTCATCTTCAGAACACCGGAAGATGTTCGCATCCCCTTGCTCATCGTATGCTTTGCCATGCTTTCGCAACAAGTATCTGGCATCAATGCCGTTCTCTACTACTCCAACGATATCCTGCGCTCAACCCTCCCCGAGCTCGGTCCCTACGTTTCGCTTGCTATAACCGTCGTAAACGTCTTGATGACCTTCCCGCCCATCTTTCTCGTCCAAAAACTCGGTCCCAAGAAGCTCCTCCTGATTTCCACCGCTGGCGCCATAATCAGTCTCATTCTGGTCGGAGTCGGATTGGGTCGGGATTGGAAGGTCCTCAGCAGCGTTATGATTGTCGCCTTCGTCATGTCGTTTGCCATCGGCCTCGGCCCCATCCCCTTCATCCTAATTCCCCAGGTGTCGCCATACTATGCCACCTCTGCTTTATCATCTATAGCGCTGTCCCTCAATTGGATTGCCAATTTCCTTGTTGGCCTCGCATTTCTTCCTCTTCGCAAATTTCTCTCTGGCGGGGACCCCACGAAGCAGGGGAGGGTTTTCTGGGTGTTTGCGGCCGTGCTCGCATTCTGTATGCTCATGGTTGCGCGGGGCTTGAAGCATGTATGATAATGATCCCGTACAGTCTAAATGACATCAATGTAAATTTTAAGAATGAATTTGTCGATGGGTATTCTACAATTGACTGACCGCCTGCGCGTCAATCTGGCGTCAACTGTCTTGAGCAGTTCTGAGAGATTTCACACATGAGCTCTATACAATCAGAGTGGGTGGGGTCCGCGCAAGCGAAAGGATGTAAGAACTGCATGAGATGGACAAGGGGTCATGTTCCTTTAAGGACACAAAGGTCTCAGATGCCTCCGCAGAACGCCTAGCAACTAATTCTGCTTGTGGTATATTAGGATCATTAGGTACAGAGACTTCCAGCAAGATAATAAGTGTCCATAACGGCGTCAATATGAGTGCCTCTACTCGACCATTTGGCGGAATTTGTCTTGGATTTCGGTGTGGAGAGCATCTAACTTGGCTTTGACATCTTCCTTGCCTTGTGACGGAGACTGGACACGATTCAGCATATGCTCATACTCAGAAAGACACAGAACGTACCTCGAACTTCATCTGTGACAGCTTGAACATGAGGTCACCAGCCGAATCCTTGATCTTCGCAAAGGTCATGTCGTTCTGAGCAATGACCTTCAACGCAGCATCATGGAAGCCCACGAAGTTCCGGAGCATTCCGCTCGTCTTGTAGAACGGACAGTACCTGTCATACTCGCTCATACCGTTCTGCTGCAAGAAGTCGTCTTTGAGCATGCGAGCAACCTCCAAGGTGATCTTGTCGTTCTCTCCTAAAGCGCTCTTTCCAACCAATTGTACGATCTCCGCAAGATCCTCCTCCTTCTGCAAGATCTCCTTCGTCTTCGTCCTCAGATCGACGAAACCAGGCTCGGTGGTCTCGTAGTAGGGTTCCAATACTTTAGTGTACTTGGAGTAGGATAGAGACCAGTTGACGGAGGGGAAATGCTTTCGCTGGGCCAGTTTCTTATCAAGACCCCAAAAGACCTGCACAATACCAAGAGTGGATGCTGTAACGGGATCAGAGAAGTCACCACCAGGAGGGGACACACTAGGTTAATGGATGAGTATGAGCCAAATGATTCATCAGTGTATATGTGACATACGCTCCGACGATGGAAACGGTACCCTTGCGGAGGGGGTTTCCAAGACAGACGACCTTGCCGGCACGTTCGTAGAAACTGGCCAACTTGGTTCCAAGGTAGGCAGGATAGCCGGAGTCAGCGGGCATCTCAGCGAGACGACCAGAAATTTCACGAAGGGCCTCAGCCCATCGAGAAGTCGAGTCAGCCATCATAGCGACATTTGTCCCCTGGTCACGGAAGTACTCGGATAGTGTGATTCCAGTATAAATTGAAGCCTCCCGAGCGGCGACAGGCATGTTCGAGGTGTTTGCGACAAGAGTTGTGCGCTTCATGATGGGCTCCTTGCGATCACCGACCTCCATGGTCAGCGTCGGGAACTGAGAAAATGTGAGAGGGAACAAGTATTATGCCAATATTCCTACCTCCATCAAGACTTCAGCCATCTGCGTAGGTGGGATATGAGACATGAATGGTGTTTGGTGAAGTAGCAACAGACCTCGTTGCCACGCTCTCCGCAACCAACATAGACAATAATGTCACTGTTGGAGAACTTCGAAAGCGCTTGAGAAATGACAGTCTTGCCACAACCGAAAGCACCGGGAATAGCAGTTGTACCGCCTTGGACACATCTACGATAGATAAGCATCGGCGCTCAAAGGGCGGAGATGAACGAACGGGAAGAGAGCGTCAAGGATACGCTGTCCAGTGAGAAGAGGGTAGTCTGCCGTCTGCTTTTCAGTGACAGGACGCGGTGCACGGACGGGCCATGTCTGCATGAGGGTGTGTTTGGTGACTTTGCCCTCAAATTCAGTTTCGAGAACGATATCCTGTTGAAAAGGTCGGACCATAGCCATTATAAGATGCTGAAGACACTGACATCGACAGCGTAGCTGCCCTTCTCAGCAATGTATGTGATCGTACCGCGGGCGCGTGGTGGGAGCATGATTTTGTGGTTATCAACGAGGGAGTTTTCGTAGACACCACCGTATATGTCACCGCCGGTTATGTGGTCACCGACCTGAAGGTATGGTAGTAGGTAGATCGCGTTGTGACAGAGGGAAGTACCTTGAACGTAGATTGCTTGAAATCCCACTTCAAATTACGGTCCAAAGCATCGGTGTTGATACCACGAGGAATATAGATAGACTTGGAGAGCTCTTGAATGGACTGCGAGATAAAGAATCAGGGTTCAATGTCGTCGCAAGTATACAGGGCACGCACTCTGAGTGGTCGCTGGATTCCATCGACAATGTTACCCATCAGACCTGCGGGTGTTGTTGGTGGATTGACATCGCACGTATTGGCAAGAGCTTACCGGGACCCAGTTCGACACTCAGAGGCTTGCCCGTCCGCAGGACAGGGTCACCGACAGTGACACCCGATGTTTCCTCGTAGACCTGGATAGTCGCCTTGTCGGCCTCGATACGAATGACCTCTTCTCATCAGGTTAGATATGAGAGGACAGGAAGATCCGCAGACCGACCTCCAACGAGCTCATCGTGGCCAACCCGTACTAGTTCGTACATCGCAGCGCCGACCATGTTTTCGGCGATGACGACGGGGCCAGATACACCGAATACTTGTCCAAATCGGCTCTCTCGGTCCTCATCTTGAATCTTGGCGATATCCCTCTTAGCGTTCTGCAATGCGCCAGCCATTGGTGTGGTATGCTGGTATGCAAGAGCAAGCCCACTTGCACTGCTCCATCATTGAGGGCCGGCATTTGCCGTGGCACACGTGAGTGACGCGTATCCCTCGTCGCCGTGAACTCGAGTCTGATTATTACAGTCATCTTCTGCCATGCCTCCGAAAGCGTACGCCGTGTTCTCTCGCTTTCTTGACTGCTCCTGACCCAATGCTTACAGTGATTGGGAAAAATGTATGTGTTATGGGCCGTAAATGATGGACGTATCTTGAAATTAGTTGCAGACGAGAAGAAGGCTGTTGACAAGGATGAGGAGAAGATAGTTGGTGCGTGGACAAGGAGCATCTCGCTGAACTCGCTGACATCGATATTTCAATAGCCCTCGATGACAGCGACATTCAAATTCTCAAGACCTACGTGAGCCTAACACGCCCCCGCCTCAAACCGACCACTCATTTCTCCCCAGGGCCAAGGTCCTTACGCACACGCTCTGAAGACCGTTGAAACGGATATCAGTGATATCCAGAAGCGCATCAACGAGAAACTTGGCACGCTAATTCTCCAAGCACTGGGACGCATTACTCATCCGCCATGTAGGTGTCAAGGAGTCCGACACGGGTCTGGCAGCACCTAACCTGTGGGATCTGGCGGCCGACAAGCAACGCATGGGCGAGGAGCACCCTCTGCAGGTCGCCCGCTGTACAAAGATCATCCCCGTCGATCCGAAAGCTGCTGAAGCTGCCAAATCTGTCAACCCTCTCGGTGCTATGCAAGGAAACAAGGGCGCTGACGAGCAGGATAAATACGTCATCAACATTCGACAGATAGCCAAGTTCGTCGTTGGGTTAGGTGACCGTGTGGCACCTACGGATATCGAGGAGGGCATGCGCGTCGGGTGTGTCAACTTGGGCTATCATCGCAACGTCAACTAATTGTCTACAGTGTCGACCGCACTAAGTATCAGATCCAAATACCTCTTCCTCCGAAAATCGACGCGTCTGTTACAATGATGCAGGTCGAGGAGAAACCGGACGTCACATACTCTGATGTTGGGGGTTGCAAGGAGCAAATAGAGAAGCTCAGAGAGGTTGTGGAGACACCGTTACTATCAGTAAGGCCACATATACGTATTTGAAACGCGTGCTCATCCTTCCCTAAAGCCAGAACGTTTCGTCAACCTTGGTATCGATCCTCCCAAGGGCGTCCTACTCTTCGGGCCTCCTGGAACCGGTAAAACCTTATGCGCGCGAGCAGTTGCCAACCGAACAGACGCGACGTTCATCCGTGTCATTGGTTCAGAACTTGTTCAGAAGTACGTCGGCGAAGGTGCGCGTATGGTTCGGGAGCTATTCGAGATGGCGCGCAGTAAGAAAGCCTGTATCATCTTCTTCGACGAGGTTGATGCCATCGGTGGCGCTCGCTTTGATGACGGTGCTGGTGGTGACAATGAGGTGCAGCGGACGATGCTGGAGCTTATCAATCAACTGGATGGTTTCGACCCGAGAGGAAACATCAAAGTGTTAATGGCCACCAACAGGTACTGTCTCTCCCTTTTCTCACGTTCTTAGTGCTCAAAATCATCATTCAGACCTGATACCCTTGATCCCGCTCTACTACGACCTGGTCGTCTGGATCGACGAATAGAATTTTCTCTACCGGACAACGAAGGAAGAGCTCATATTCTCAAGATACATGCGCGCAGGTACATGCCCTCTCTCTCACATTTGTGGTCCACACTTACTGAACCGCCTCGCAGTATGAGCGTCGAGAGAGATATCCGTTTCGACCTGATTGCCAGGTTATGTCCCAATACCACTGGCGCTGAACTTCGGTCTGTTGCAACAGAGGTATGTTTCGTCGAGTTGTCTCTTCACGTCGTATTCATTTTCTCTGTCAGGCCGGCATGTTTGCCATTCGTGCAAGGCGAAAGGTTGCCTCAGAGCGCGACTTCTTGGATGCAGTCGAGAAAGTTGTTCGGCAAGGCACCAAATTCTCCAGCACGTAGGTCATTTGTCTTCTGCGACTAGAATCGCCACTGACCCTCCCTATAGGCCGTTATATCAAGTGTACAACTAGGCTATCCTGTATCTTATATCCGACTCTTAATCAGCATTTGCATCTTTGTACTCGGGTAAAGGCCGTGTGGTCTAAGATCATAGTACGTTTAGAAATGTTTCGGTGTCTTCTAACTTCGACAGAGTATTACAGCGCCCTTTGTACAATATCCGTTCCTTATATCCGTTCACTGAATTGTTGAGAGAATAGAAAATGTGGGCACAGTCCTAATCAGAGTCGGATCCCGAGCCTGAGCCTGCATCGTCGTCGTCGTCGTCTTGAAATGATTATTCGTGGATGTTCAACAAATACCAAGGGGAACAAACCATTAGCAACATCATCCATGGACACGCTTTGTTCTGCCTGAGCTTTACAGAACAGAGTCAACAACTCAGTGTCATCTAGAGGCACGAGCTGTTCAGCTGTCTCCCCATTCTTGTCTTTGATTCTAGGAAGGACTAAGGTCGATGACCTGGTCGGCAAAGTAGTGCACACACCTAGTATCTGCGCCTGCCTCTAATAGACTATCCACAATGTGCAGTCGCAATTCGGGATCCTCAATCTTAACAGCGAGATGTAGCGGCGTTGCCTTCTCGATACGGTTTATAGGATCAACGTCACATTCTTCATGAGATAATATGTCTTCCAGGACGTCGGTAGAGCCGTGTTGGACACTGTGGTATGACTGAGTTTGGCTCAGAGCCTCTTAACAGAAGGGAGGCCTCACGCGAGGTGCAATGCTATGGTGAGATGGAACATGAGAGACCCGGTCAGCGAAATGCGGGCGGTACGTGACAGTATGGGCGCACCTGTGTTCCCAAGACCGTCCTGGAAATTGATGTCGAAGTCACCCTTCTCGAAGATCTCGAGGATCATTTCCTGGTTGTCTGTTCTCGCCGCCGCCAAGAGAAGTTCATCTGTGCATGCACGCTCCGATCAGGTCTTTGGCAAGCCAATGAGTCGCATTCGACTGACTGTTGCTCGCGCCAGTCTCAGAGTCAGCCATCGAGATATCAGGACGAGGAGAGACGGTGCAGTGAGCGTGGAAGGTGAATAGATGGGAATGCCCCGATCTGGCAATTTCAGCCCTTGCCCTCCGGCATTCATGGCACTGTCCAGGAGCAATTCGCCGGCCTCCTTCGACTTTGAAGACAGCGATGAATCAGATGGGTGTAGTAGACAATCTGTGCTTCTAAATTTCCACTGACTGACTGCTTACCAGGCAAGCAGAAATTATCGCGTATGGCGTCGCGTCGACGGTGTCGCTATTGGCGAACCGACAAATCGTCATCAAATCGTCGACCACCAACAGAAAGTTCGCCAAAGAGCCTCATGATATCATCAAAGAGTGTCGCATACTGAAGCTTCTTCGCCATCCAAATGTAAGGCTGTCTACACGTCGTTTGTATCCCCGTCCATCTTACACGCCAAGGTCATCTCTCTGTTAGGTGCGCACGACGATAGCGCAACACATACACTTCAGCTCCATCTGCCATACGTTCCCTTCAGTCTCGACTCCCTTCTAAATCACTCATCCTTCACACCGACTGGAAGTACACACTTTCAGACGGTCGCGCGATCCATCACCTATCAGATTCTCTCTGCTGTCTCCTACTTGCATTCTAGTCCGCAACATATCGCACACCGCGATCTGAAGCCATCCAACGTCCTCCTGACTGCCACAGGCTGTGTCAAATTGATAGACTTTGGTGTATCCTACATCCCCAGCTCAGATTCGCGTGACATCTGGCACGAAGAGAAGGACAGATTGTACTTTGAGGTAGCAACTGGGTATGTGAAGCGTTCACTACTGACTGTTTCTCGAACGTCTAAACTTACAGCACACTAGGCCGTATCGTGCTCCCGAACTTCTCCTCGGGACACGTTCTTACGATCCCTATGCTACTGACATGTGGAGTCTTGGATGTCTTTTCGCCGACTTCTTCACTGCCTTGGTTCCCGAAGAGGATGATGACGGGTACTCAACTTATATGCCTGACGTGCACCCGAGACTTGTTCGCAAGACCCTCTTTGACGGCACCCGTGGGGAGATCGCTCTCATCTGGAGTATCTTTAAGATTATGGGGACAGCAACAGAAGAGAATTGGCCTGTAGGTATGCATGTTTGTATCAAACGCGTCTGATCATCGTCCGCAGGGCTTTTCGAAACTGCCGGATGCGTCTCGTGTGGAGTTCAACATTGTGCCTTCAGTTCCCATTGAGACTTCATTGCCCAACTTGAGTGGCAAGAAGGAGCTTGATTTGGTCTACTTATTCCTTCGATATCCCCCATCATCACGCCTATCTGCGAAGGAAGCTTTGAGTCACGGCTTCTTTGTTGGGGATCTCCTCGTCCCAGAAGACTTCACGATAGAGGGAACTTCGTACGTATCTCAAAGTACGGATGGGCAGACCCTTGGGAAACTTCTGGAGCAGTTTCTTGTTGCGAGGGCTCATGAGCAATAGCTCAATTACAGTGTATTCTACGTCAGGTGTTAAAGTAATACTAATAGATAGTTTGCTAAATCCCGTGGACTAAACGAAAGCGCAGTCTATAACGAGGGGAACGAACCACAACAATTTATAACTTGCTTGCCATCATGCTGGTGCTAGAAGACCCTAGGTCAAGGGCACTTCGCTGCTCCGCAATGATAGTGTCTGCCCAGCTGATCATACCATCAACCAATCGATCTAGCTCCTCTCTCGTGTTCCCTGCGTGTAAACACACTCTGACGCGGTCTTTGCCTTTTGGCACGGTGGGCCATGTAATTGGACGGGCATTCATGGAGCGCGCGTACAGATGGGCCGAGAGTTTTCGTGGATGTGCCGTCATTACTGGGATTATGGGCGAGGTTTCGAGGTTAGGCGGTAACGAAAGCAAGTCGGGGGGTATGTGGGAGAGACGACTTGATAGAGTCTCCGTGAAATATGATGTATTGTCCATCAGTTTTTGGGCGAGTTTCTCGGAGGTTCCGTCGCACAGCATATCGAAGGAGCAATCTGCGGCGATGATGTTGGAAAAACTGAGGGACGTCGTATAGATCAAGGAGCGGGCGTAATTGAGCATGTAGTCCCGAATCAGAGGAGAAGTGAGAATGACAGCTGTGTACAACTCAGTCCTTAAATTCATTATAATCAAAGAAAAAGACTGACCGCCGGTCGCAGCCAAAGCCTTGCCAAACGTAGAAAGACGCGCAAGAACTTTGGATTCAAGTCCCATCATGGCAACTCTACCTCGACCTTGAGGGCCATATATTCCAGTCGAATGGGCCTCATCAACGATGAGGTAGCCATTCCCGTGTGGAAGGGTCTCGTCGATGATGTTTACTATCTCTTGCAAAGGGGCGAAGGTGCCATCCATGCTGTACAGGCTTTCGACCGCGACAAAGACACTGTTGTCGCCATGAGCAAGTGAAGGTCTCTCCTCCAGCAACTGCAAGAGGAGTTTGTGGAATGCATGCATAGAGTTATGGGGGAAGGCGTATGCTGCACCACGGGCCCTCGAGGCGCGTACGCCGTCATGTACAGACGCGTGGATATACTCGTCGTACACGACCACGTCGCCTGTTTGAGGTACGCACGAGAAGAAGCCAACGTTCGCGTCGAATCCCGAATTGAACAGAAGTGCTGATGGGGCGTTGAAGAAGTCAGCGAGGCGCGCTTCAAGAGCGCTGTGAGCCGGCCCGTTCACTAGAAGGCGTGAGCCCCCTGATCCAAGGACATCTGGTGCCTTGGAAAGCTTTTCCAGGAAGTGGCGCCTGAGAATAGGTGATGTAGAGAGAGAAAGGTAGTCGTTGGACACGAAATCTACCATTGAAGAGGTCGAGGAGGATGAAGATGGGTCTGGTAGTCGCCGCAGGATGAGCCGATCCTCGCGCGACGCCAGCGCGGCCACGAGCTGCCTAGTCAGAGATGTTTTCGACATGATGATCGCAAGACGCCAGGTTGCATCTTAGATGTTTTTTGGGGTGGAAAGACTGAGAACGGGGATAGTGCGGACTAACGGTCCGAAGCAAATTCGGCGTTATCGGTACGAACGTTTCTTGATCGCGTACCATGATCATGTCAGCATAGTCCAGGTCCTTGCTCTGATAGTTCACAGCCCTCATGCATTCGCGCGTGCTGAAGCAGTCGGTTCGCTCATATAGACGGGCGCCGGCACCCTCCTCCGCCGAGATTACCAACCTACTCGAGCGATACAACGCCGGCTCGCCACCCAGGCCCCTCAATCTCTCTCAGCTCCTCTCTTATGGTCGCCCTCTGAATGCGGAATCCGTCCTGAATTCTGTGACTTTCGCTCTTTCTGAAATACCCAGACGGCTGGCAGTACGCGTTCGCTCTTTGGAAGCCCTGCCATTCATCGTCGGCACCAATCCGTTCATCTCAAACACGTTGAATGCATACAGGGACAGCTTCCGGTTTCTGGCAACTTATAAACCTCCGCAAACATTAGAGGAGAATGCGACTTTTTCCGAAGAGTTAGAGAGCTTGGTAGAGAGCCACGCTAATGACATACCAACCATGGCCAAAGGGTTCGTCGCAGACCTAGCTGTTCACATTGTTGTAACAGTCATTAGATTCCAAGAATCCTCACGCTATCTTTCTCCCACTCAAGTCAGCGACTTTCTTGACGGTGCCATTCGCAACCGTATTTCAGTACGCTTAATCGCCGAGCAACATATCGCACTATCACGCGCATTGAACACTCCAACTACGAGCGAAGTTGACGGTATAGTTGACAAGGCGTGTTCTCCTGCTCAGATGATAAACATGTGTGGCTCGTTTGTGAAGGAACTCTGCCGCGCAACCTTGGGTTCCAGCCCACCAATAGTTATAAATGGTGACATCGAGGCTACTTTCCCGTAAGTAGTGTGTCAGAAGCCTCTGAATATAGACAAGCTAACTCGACATAGCTATGTGCCTGTCCATCTTGAATACATCCTGACTGAGATTCTCAAGAACTCTTTTCGTGCCACGGTGGAGCATCATACGGGGAAGGTCCTCCCCCCTGTTACAGTCACTGTCTCACCACCGCCTCCTTTCTCTCGGTCTGGCTCAAAGTTCCTTTCGATTCGAATCAGAGATCAAGGCGGAGGAATATCGCCTTCGAATATGATGCGCATCTTCTCCTACGCCTTCACGACGGCAGGCCGCGCCGCGGAAGAAGATGATAGTGGCGGAGGACCATATGCAGCCCAATACGTCGGCGGCAGCGCAGCGATTGGCGATGGTGGCTCCGGTGAAGGGAATCTGTTTGGAGAAATCACAGGAAAGGGTCTACAAACAGGCATTGGAACATTGTCTGGCCTTGGTTATGGTTTGCCCATGAGCAAATTATATGCCAGGTAAGAGCCTCTTTCTCGAGGTATTTGATCTTGAGTAAAGCTTCTTCTCACAGGTACTTTGGCGGCACGCTGGAGCTTCACTCTCTGGAAGGATGGGGTGAGTGTTATTGGGCTTTACCATCTGTTGAGGCTCACATTACATAGGCAGTGATGTTTACATCAAGCTGCGTTGTCTGGACGAGGCCGTGGATTCCGCAATCTAGTTCGTAAGCCACCGTATTCGTCAATTACGCAGAATCTCTGTACTTTGCGCTTGATACATTCTAATGCGTTTGTGTCTCTCTACATATAAGTCATCGTCGCTGGAAACTTGTAGTTGAATCAGACTACAACTCATGCGAGAGATAAAAAGAGAACACAATTCCCATCTGTTGTGACTGAGTTCTTGGACCTGCCGGACTGAGAAACGGACGGAGTTGTCGGTGATAAGATTTTTGGATCAATGATCAATTCGCAACTCTCTCTTCGCCTCCATCCTCCAAATCGAGTTTGCCATGTCATTATCAGATTCGGATACAGAAGACGACACTTCTCTCGGAGCTATGTTTCCCGTTAGTTCAAAACAACGCTCACGACTGTATCGCCTGAATTATCGATAGGAACCTATGCGTCCTCCTTCTCCGGAACCAACTTTCTCTACCTACAAACGCATCAATAGCACAAATAACGACTGGAGTGAGGTGAGAATCAGACTCGTTGGATCTCATCCATTGTGGGCCCATCACTTGTAAGTATGTGACAATCCCTGCGGACAGCAAGTGCCACACTCATCTCACATCCATAGATGGAACGCAGCACTCGCTTTTGCAACCTACCTAGATGAGAACCAAGTCATCTATGAGAAAAGAAATGTTCTCGAACTGGGGGCGGGCGGCGCGCTACCATCCATAGTCGCACTGAACAACGGCGCTGCGAAGGTAAGGAGCGGATGCGACCATGAGCAACTTTCACCAAACTCATCCATCTCTAGGTTGTTGTGACTGATTATCCGGATAATGTACTCGTCGAAAACATGAAATACAATGTGGAGACGAACACACTGGATCGCTATAAAGATCGGGCTTCCATTCAAGTAAGTACTTTCTTATGATTTGCGCCTATACTTACAACTCCCCCAGGGATACATATGGGGGCAACCGGCACAACCTCTTCTGAACGCACTTCCCGACAATGGCCGTTTCGACCTCATCATCCTGTCTGACCTCATCTTCAACCATTCTCAGGTGAGATCAATGCCGCTCCCGACTGCTTTAAGCTGACCTCGTCAGCATGATGCCCTTCTGACTACATGCGAGCGCTGTATATCTCACTCAAGTGACGCGAGCGTCCTTGTCTTCTTCACCCACCACCGACCACACCTCGCCGATCGCGACATGGAATTCTTCTCCAAGGCTCGAGAGAGGGGATGGACCTGTGAGGAGATCTTGACTCGAACATTTCCTGTGAGTGTAGCTGCTACCCTCTGTGTATTGGTCAGGTTTTAAAACCCTTTACAGCCGATGTTCCCCGATGATCCTGGTGCGGAAGAGGTTCGAGGAACTGTTCATGGGTGGCGCGTATGGCGAGGCTGATATGACCAAGCCATACGTTTTGGACTGTATGCTTGATATATCCAGGCTGTGTCTTAGTGTTAGACTGTGCCACTGTTAGAACTGCGTTGAAGCACATGTAACGTCAATTTGTCCGAACCTGACCAAACGCGACTTGAGTGAAGCCAAACATGTGACCGATCAAATCCCAATAAATACGTCGACAAACCGTAGACCGAACTCGACCAGCACCGCTAGTGGCGGTTGTCTACGATGGCTACGACTACTCCACAATTCACCGCACCCTCTCCGCTGCACAGAAATGTTCTGTCGTCACGGACACGTCCCAGAGACTCGGCGGGCTCATCGTTCTCTTTCGGCCCACAGCATAACGGAGATTCATACCTCGATGGCAATATCAGTACACTGTCTTTCTCGCAGTCCCTTGCACTCGATCCCAGTCGGTCGATCCTCCACGTCTCCCCTCTTCGCTCTTCCCCGCGTCGCCACCGAAGACCGAAAGAGAGCCTACCACGATCCGCTCATCCGCTCGCGAATGACACGACGGACGTATTCCACGACTCGGAGGATGATGCAGATGATGAAGAGGAGCACGAATGGGACATTGTGGACCGCATGAGGCTATGGCGACACGATGCAATGATGCAGCACCTTTACGAGACAGCGGCGTACTGGGGAGACAAGATCCTGAGTTGGACAAGTGAGTTCGCATCACGTTCTACTCTTCATCGAGCTCAAATATACAGGCGATCCGAACGATGCATTTTGGCTCGCTCAGACATATTTCATGATTCATCAGTACGCTCGCGCGGAACGACTATTAACGCGTCCATTTCCCATGAATACACCAGTACCAACTCTCAATATAAACGGAAACGCGTCAACGACCATGCCGAACTTCGAAAAACCGGCTTCCTCCTTGATACGACTCCCGATGGGTCCAGGCGAAGTTCTCGCAAGCTCATCAGAGCAACGTCAGAATATATCGACTTTGGTAGAACTGAGTGTGGCGTGTCGCTATCTAGCCGCCCAGTGTATGGTGAGTACCTCAGAATAGGCCCTGTACCTCGAATAAACTCAAATTTTCACCAAGGTACGCCAAGGAAATTGGTCAGGCGCGACCGAAATTCTAGGAGAGAACAATCCATTTCGTGATTCTGGTAAGTCAATCGCCTTTGTCCGCACGGTCATGTCGCCAACGCCTCACTTTCCCTATATAAGGTCGGAGTGGCCCATCCGTACCCAACGTAGATGGTGGTATCAAGGTACTTGCACTCGGCCTCCGTCCAATATATTGAATTGAAGTCTAAGACAGATTGAAGCTTCCATGTGCCATCTTCGTGGCGTAGTCATGCAACACCTATCTCGTAATGAGGTAGCGAAAGAGTGTTATATGGAAGCGCTCGTTCTCGATGTCAAGTGCTACGAGTCATTTGAGCGACTCATCAGTACCGAGATGATGACGTCTGACGAAGGTATGAATTGGTATGCCAATGGTCAAATTCAGGCCTCATAAGTTGTTTGCAGAGTGGGACTTCGTACATTCTCTTCCGTATGATCAACAGGTCCCGAAGGACGCAGAGTTCGTGCGGCTCATGTACACGACTCGGTTGAGGAAGTATAAGCATGCCGACGAGCATGCTTTGACAAGGCAACGGCTTGTTCAGGAGTATAATCTGGGCGACAACCCCGACGTCCTGTACAGCTTTGCAGATTCATTGTATCTATCGTTCCGGTGGAAGGATTGCTTTACCATAACGTCAAGGTGACGATTTTCTCACTCACTCGAGTGCGCTGGTATCTGATGGTCTCTAGAATCTTGGACTTGATCGCTATCCATAACCACACAATGCCTCTTCATATTGCCTGCATGTTTCATATCAATCATCTCCACTCCAAGTTGTTCATTCTTGCCCATGAGATGGTCGACCGTGAGCCGGACAATGCCATCAGTTGGTACGCAGTGGGCGTATGGTATCTTGGAAACCAGAAGTGGTCAACAGCGCGCCAGTATTTCAGGTATGTATTCATCGTCATCCTTTCCTCGTATCTCAAGATTTGCGTAGCAAAGCAAGTCTTCTGGATCCACGCTTCGCGGCTGCGTGGGTCGCGTTTGCCCATACCTTTGCCTTAGAAGGAGAGCACGACCATGCCATTACCGCTTATTCTACAAGCGCGCGGATGTTTACTGGGTAATGTCTATGTCCCCATGGGCCCTTGGTCTCACGTTGTCATGCAGGTCCCACTTACCTCTAATGTTCATTGGTATGGAGCAATTGAAGTTGTCCAACTTCAGGCTTGCCGGTGAAGCACTAAAAGCCGCTTATTCCATGTGTGATTCGGACCCTCTTCTGATCAACGAGATGGGTGTCATGGCTTTCAACCAGGGAAAGTCAGTACCCACGGCTGCGTGTGGAATACAAAGCTCATCTACGAAACAACAGATACGACGAAGCTGCCCACTTGTTTCAAAAGGCTCTTGGTTTCGCCGAAGTCACACAAGGATCTCGGTCAAACTGGAGTTCGACTTATCTGAACCTGGGAACATCGTGTCGGAAGCTCAAGTATGTATAGGTCTTGCACTTCGGTCTCCTCTCGCTGTAATCATGCTTAGGCGCTATGACGAGGCGCAGAAAGCGTACCGCGAGGTGCTTGATCTCGATCCGCAAAATTCTGTTGCTCTTGGTTTCATGGGCATGGTCTACCACCTCAAAGGCGACATTGATAAGGCTATATTGACCTATCACGAGGTTCGTTCAGTGGACGGCTCACTCTATGCGTTTGACTTATCTTTGATCTCCAGGCGCTGAGTATCGAGCCCATAAATCCGTATGTCATGGAACTGCTGAACATGGCGCTGGAGCTATCCTCGGTGGCGGGCGTTAATGGTCCGGAGGGCGAGTTCACGACGCTCTTGACAGCCTTGAAGGAAAAGTATAGTCGGTACAGCCAAGGCAAGGGCAAGGAACGTGAAAGACCGGACGTGCCAACGGACGTGGCACCGGGACACAGCGATGATATGAACCTTGGGTAGTGACAGCGTCGTTGGTTCGTTGTGTTTTTATCTCGGAAGGACGATAGCTCGACATTTCGGATAGGAATCATGGGAGTCACAGCGCCAGGAGTGACTTGCACTCTTGAATGACATGGGGAGGTCTTCTGTGGATGTAGCCATACAACGACGAATTCGCAACCCAACCATGATACTCCGCCCCGGAGTTTTTTTTCTGCGCTCTTGTTGGCCAAATGTCCATGTATCGTAGACCATTCCAGATGTTTTGTACGCACTATGTGGTAGCCAAAAATTCTTGATTTCGGGGCGCCGTTATAGCTGGGAGTGATGAAATGTCGTTGCTTGTGACTTGACTTCATAACACTTGCTTCCACCACAAAGCGCTTTCCGGAGGTTCCATTGTCGTCCCGGGAATTGTGCCGCTGTCTAGGACTCGATTGGCCTGGCTGAAGGTTGACGAGGCTGACTGGGTCGATGGCGTCGACAGCGAGCGTCCCGACTTACATGCTTCCAGGCGTCGCAGTGTGCCAGCCCCCTCATCTGGAGGGGGATCCGGCATTGGCGACAGAGATACTGCCAGGGCCGCCGCCCCTTCTTTCTATCCAGCAGTCGTCTGGGCAAAAGCGCGATCCAAAGAACTCCATCGTCTACTCTTACCTGCCCGCCTCTGATCCTGGTACCACCTACTCTGGCATCATCCATGGTACTCTAATTGGCCAGGAATCTATCCAAGCCATCGGAAAGCGGACGCGTGTTGACAAGAGGTGCGTAGCAGTGTCTCTTACTGTGCCACTGAGGCTTACTTTTTGCCCAATCCTTTCCATTCCATTTTGTCCCCATGTCCTCGTGCGTATTTTAGTGCTGTTACCGGTCGCGCACAGCGGGCATCAGCGCGCCATCAGGCCAACCCAACACCCGCTGCAGACCCTCCTATGCCTGCAGAGCCATTCCCATCCGTCCCAGCGCTCACGATATACGCCGACTCAGACTCCACCATGGTCGTTGATGATACTCCAACCCATTCCCGTTCCGCTTCCGCACAAAGGACTCTCGAAGCCCCTGTAACCACGAATGGCCGCCCGAAGAGAAAGGACAAAGGAAAGGCCAAGGAGACAGAGTCAGCGTCGGTCAGAGTGAAGGAGGAGCCCTCAGCCGTCTCGTTGAATTCGCCAGAGCCTCCTGCCCACGCAGTAAGCATCAATCGTGCTGTGCGTTCATGAACGGCCAGCTCAACGACCTTTCTTAGCTCGCAAATGAGGATCATTGTTCATCATGTCGGTCGCAGGGGTCGCTGGTTTACTGTGACGGATGTCCCAAGGCGTTTCACCTGTGGTGTCTTGACCCACCGATACAGAAGATAGACGAGAGCGACTCGAAATGGTTTTGTCCGGCATGCAATATCCGAAAGGTGCGTTTTGCTCTTTTACACAAGGCCCTATTTTCATGCACGCACCTGGATTCCAGAACCCGCCCAAGAAACCCCCGCCCTCCTTCATTTCTCCCCTCATACACCTTGTCGACACCTCCATACCCACGGAATACCAGCTCCCAAGTGACATTCGCAACTTTTACAAGGACGGTGAGCTCCGAGATCCCATAATCGCACATCCTCGAATCTCACAAGGAATCCCCCAAATCAGTGTCAACAGGTGACAGGGGAGCATACGTGGATAGCTCTGAAATCAAACATCCCCGGTTAAAGTGCGTAATCATTTTCCACACCGCTAGCGCATCGCTGAAACCCTCCGGGTAGTCGTCTGGGTCATGTTGAGGAGCGGGAACCATTTCGCCTGAAAGACAAAAATGGGGAACCCGTTCTTTGCTTTCGGTGTGGGACTTCCGCTATCCCGGACAATGCAGCAGCAGCTGCCCCTGCCGCAAAACGTGCTCGGCGTGCTACGGCCAAAGCCGTGCAACATGACATGTGGAAGAACATTATCTCTTGCGATTATTGTGATCTTCACTGGCACCTGGACTGTCTTGATCCACCACTTTCTTCGATGCCACCGTTCACGAAGAAATGGATGTGCCCAAATCATGCGGAGCATGTCCTGGTGAGTTGTGATACATTTACGTGGGCAGTTGGCATGGTGGTAACAACGACATGCGCTAGCCTCCGCGACATCGAATACCGAAGCAGAACGCGGTCGTTGAGATTGCGAAGCCGAGACAGTTCAACAATGGTAACATCGAGATCATACCATCACAGAACGCCTCGACCAGCCAGGCAGAGAGAAAGGTCAACATCGAGGAGATCTTGATCAATGGGAGGCGATACAGAGTGCCGGAGCGTATCATCTTGTTAGACTTCTGGAGCAAGATCGACAGGGCGTACGTTGAAGCTTCCTTATACTGGCGTTGTCGTTGAGTTTCTTCAGTGACCTGGACGATGACTCGGGTGTGTCGTCACCATTGACCTCCTTGAGCTCTCTCAGCGAGGTTGATGAGAATGGCTCTGGCTCCGATTCGCCGCTCAGCGACGACCTTTCGTTGGCGCAGGTGATGCAATCCTGCAGACCCAGCTATCTTCCTGTACTCATACTGTCCAGATGCTCTGCGATTTCCAGCGAGGAGCACAGAGCCCTGTTCGCTCGAAGCCGACGAAGAAGGCAGCTCCTGTACAAATGAACTCTCTAGCGGAGATAGACGACAAGCTGCGCAGCATTTGGCCAGCTCTCAAGGTATGGGTTACCCATTGGGACGGCTTCCACTGCTCACAACGAGCGACAGCCTCCCACACTAGGAAGTTCTGCTTCTGCCGGCCCTTCCACATCGACTGCCAAGCGGAAAAAGTTGACCCCACAGTCCGATCTCAGCCTGCGGGCCTCAAGATCCCGAGGTGAAAAGAATGGGGATCAAACCGCTTCTTCTTCTAAGGTAAGCCTCTTGCTAATCAGAGGGTCGTTCAATTGAAACGGTGTCGTTGCAGAGTTCCAGTCATCTTCCGGAAGACCCAGTGCCTAGTGCGCCACCACGAAAGATTGTTCGTGTCAAGGTTTGTCGCGTACAGTCGCATGCTCTTAACCATGTCAACCCAATTACCAGACGGAAACGGACAATCCTGCGAATGGAACTGCCGCTGCCTCAAACACTGAGCGAGTCAAACGAGTGCCTCGAGCTCGCAAGTCTCTCAATAACGACGACGAAGGTGTCATCGCGGAGGAGAAAGAGAAGCCAAAGCGGGGCAAAAAGCGCAAGGATCGAGAGGAAGATAGCGACTATGTCGCAAAGGGTAGCGCTGCTGCCGCTGCGAAGGGAGCCTTAGCAGGCAAGAGGAAATCTGTCAGAATGCCGACTGCAACCCCAGAGTCCCCAGTTACAGCAACACCATCGTCCGCTTCGGGCGTTCCCAGCACTCCTTCTCTCAAGATTCGCTTACGCCTACACCCACCCTCTGCGAACCCCGACACCACTGTATAGCGTTTCCCGTAATTTGTTGACTGTTTTCCAGAATGTTTAGGTAGTTTTCATTAACTAGTCGCTCGTTGCGTGCTGTCTACAATATATGTCTGCCATATTGCACACTTGAATGATGATGGGTGCAATCTCGAAGTAAGTCGATGCGGGATGGTAGTGAGGACGCGTCGGTCGCCGGGGAACATGGGGAGAGAGAGAGAGTAATATCGACACGATAGCATGAATCTAAGGGTCCGTTGTCAGTGGGCAACTTGACACTACATTGAGACTCGCCATGTCTCCCGCAACATTTCTCGCAGTTTCGACCTCACCCTGCCTTGCATATCCTTGAACGCCTCCTTCGGTATGGTGGGCTCAATGCGCAGATTTGCGGGCCAGTCGCTTCCTGCCTTTTGCTGCTTCTCTAGCATGATCTCGATCAGTGTAGGCGGGTTAGGCGTCGGGGGTCGCTCTGAAACAGCCGCAAGGATAGGTTTCTCGGTCTTGACAGCCGAGCGTGGAACGAGGCGAACAAGCCGACTCAACGTCGGTCGCATTGTGCTGGGGGCGCGATGAACAGATAGAAGAAATGACCGATATAACAAGCTCACTTGACTTCACTTGACCGTTCAAAAGAACTCGTGTGCGTGATGTCACTATCCGTGACGAAGTCGGCTAGTCGGCAGATAGTCGGCACGGGGGCATCCCCCGCAAACACGTCCACTGCAATGTAACTTTATTCAAGTCTGTTGCCCATCTTTATGGCAGCATCACGGTTGGAGACTTGAAGTAGTACTAGTAGCACAATTCATTATGATTATAATTTAGAGAACATTTTGGGCCAATCTGGATTATTGTGTACAAACATGAGCTCCCTATCTCAGCGTCTCCGACTCAATATCAGTTGCAAACCGTCCTTGCTCGTACCCTGGGGCCCGGGTGGGAATTCTATTCCCGAAATCTGCATGCTGAGGAGATTCTTGAGAGTACGCGCCGATATAGTCAAAATCCTCGTCCTCCTCCGATCTAGCTACAGAGGCCCGGGAATAAGGATCTGATACGGGCTCCGCCTCCCTGTTTAGCGGAGAAGCTGATACTAGTCGCGTACCGGGTGGAGGAGGGTAAGGAGTACTGGGCAGACGTTTTTTCAATGCCAACGGAGTGGTATCTGCGGGACCTGCTATGCCAGCAGCGCCGAAGTCACCGCTTCCATTACTCGCCAATCTTGGTGGGGGTCGGCGAAAAGCTGCTGCCGAAATCGTTCTGGCACCAGGAGGTGCACCCTGCCCCAAGCTATTAACAGACGATGTAGAAGCAGTCCTCGGATTACTGAATGCGGGACGTGGAGCTGGGTACTCTGGAGGTGTGCGATAAGGCGTCGAAGTTCCGTACGAAGAGCTACGATCGCCAAAATTGAGTTGAGGCGGCAGTGGTCTGCTTTCGGCGAGGGGACTAGTAGGTTGGCTGAATGGTTTGCTTTCAGTTGGGGGATTGGGGACCTCTCGGCTTTCAAGCACAGGACTAGTAGGAAGCCTTTCGCCAACAGGACTTGGCAAAGCGCGAGATTCTCCGTTTGGACTGGCTGGCACATCGTGAATGGGAGGAGATCCAGACCTGCGATGAGCCTGCGCGTAAGACTGGGCAGCGGTCGGGTTCGGAGAATCGATATCGGCCAGTTCATTGTGGAAAGGAGCGGATGGGGGGACTAGAGGAGACGGTTCACGATGTATAGGTGAGGAAGGTGCGTGACTATTCAGTGAAGCTTGAATCTGTGGTGGTCCACTCCCTGATATAGGTGTAGTCGGCGGCGGCGACTTGGACCGTTCAGGTGAAAGGTTGTGAGTGCGCGGAACAGGTCCTAGGAGGGGACTGAATGCCAACGCATCAAGCTCCCTGCTCACTTCACGCGCTGCAGCGGCATTTGCTTGCCTCTCTTCCTCTTCGCGGGAGAACTGGGGGACAAGAATCCCGCGTGACGGAGGGTCCTGATTCACGGGTGACACGCGTTGAAGATCTCCTTCTTCCGACTGTCTCTTCTGCAGCTCCGTATCAATGTCCCTGACGCTCCCAAAGCGAACCATGTTTTTGGAAGCAGAGTCCTGACGAGTATGCGCAGAAGGCTCCGCCTGCTCTTCTGTCATGTAAGCTAGTCCAACGTCACCCTCAGATGGTGCAGTCGAGATTCGCCGCATGGAGTCGTCCTCAAATGCTGTGCTTAGCCTTACACCAGGCGGTGGACCAGGCGGTGGAGCATAAAGATGTGAGTGATAGGACGGCGCTGGTTCTTCTTGGCTGGCCCGTTCCGGCAGTTTTAGAGCCGAGGCGACAGAGGATGCGAACGACTCCTCCGGCTCTGCTTGAGGGATCGCTGTGATTGAGGGCGCGCGGTCATGGCCAGCAAGGCCACGCTGAGGGCTGTTCACAGGAAAGGTGGCAAATCTGCCGCCTCCCAAAATGGCATCGGAAGACTTGCCCATCAGGCCGAAATCGTCCATAGGGCGGTTCGTCTCACCGGGCAGCAGGGGAAGGGTGGGCGGAGAAGAGAATTGGAGATGTGATGGCGTCTTTGGAGAAGTTGGAGTACTCTGCGAAGGCGATACATTTGGCGGCCCAAAACCTTGAGGCGTAGAAAGGAAACCGGCCGAGTCGCCAGGGTGATCGCTTCGCGTTGGAGAACTAGTCGGGTCTGGCAGAGATGGCGGACCAAAGTGTCTGTCTGATGGGCGAGATGGCACTGTGGAGAAGCCAACTTCGTTGACACATCTGTAAGCCTCGGAAACGAGAGACTCCACCCTGCCGTGATTATCGTACATCCTGCGAGGCATTCCTGGCTGGGTGACATCTTCGGGGATTTCCTTTTGAGGAGGTGAGAAAAGGATACAACAGCTTTCCTTTGTTTTGTTGCACTTACTGCTACGATGAGTTTGCCGTATTCGCCGATGATCTATGCATAATCAGTGTGATGGTAGTGACTGTGGGTCCTCGGACCTACAGTTCCCTTTTCACTAAACTCTAGGAGTCCCCCAAATTTAAGGCCAAGCATTGAACGGGTTGTGAGACGTTTGAAATCCCCCAAGGCAGCTTCTTCCGTCATGATATCGGAGTCCATGATGCGAATCTCGTCTCTCAATTTATTGAGAGTGTCTGTCTGCATGGGAAGATTCTTGTGCTCGGGGCTCATCTTGCTGAGTTTGCGCTCAGCAGTATCCGCCTTTGCCAGAACATTTTTCCGACGCCTTTTCAGTTCGTCGAGAGCTTCCTCGCGAGAACGTATGGACTTCATGTGATCGCGAATGGCGTGCTCGTGAGTCGCGTACTGAGAGAGCGCATGGGAGAAGCTAGAAAGAATCGTGGTAGATGCACTCAATGTATCCTTCGAAAACGTTAGAGCAACATGAAGCGGTGAATGAAGCAACCTACCCCGAGATCGTCCCCTTCCCCAATGCCCCATGTGCGCAGTGCCTCCGCTGCTTTCGTCAGGTCAACGCTAAGTTTTTGCATCCTGGCATGTGTTGGATAACAAGATAAGCAAGAACGAAGGGACACGCACGATATTAGCACGGATTTCTCAGCAGTTATGAGATCCTGTAACGGGCGCAAGTCATTGTGCCCGCCCAGCGATGGCAGAGTTGAGTTGTGAGCGAGTTTGGTCGCCGCCGACTTGAACATAGTGGTCGTCGATGATATGATCTCTGAAGTGGAAATGCGGCGGAAAGTTGTGGTTTAAGGAGACCTGTATGGCGGAGCACAGCCCCGCAGCGGCATCACCGCGATCCGCGGGGGCACCGCCACAGAAGGCGTGATCCGGAATTTGAGACTGCTTTCAACGTGCCCTTCCAGTCCAGTTCCAGTAAGTGGAATGCAGGCCTATGGTGCGCCCTCCGAGTCAGGTTGGATACAGATGCCTATGATGGTGACCGGACTACGAACTGTAAGAAGTTTGAGGGTAGCAAGAAGGAGTACATCCGTTGATGCGAGCGCACAAGCGCAACCGTGTATATTGCCAGGTGTACAAATGCATGAAACGAGAGAGATATAGGGCTACAAAGCAGGACAGCTATGACAGACAAACCAAAATGCGACGATGAATCCAGATGCCCAGTGGAAAACCAAAAGACTCTTTAATGCGTGAATATGTGAGTGAATAAGTATCGAATATGCGTGAATAATTGTAATCAGAATGAGCGTGCAAAAAATTAAAAGTCGGAACTCGTGTCGTGAATGACGAGGCAGGGCGTGACGATGATGACATGATGAAATAGGCTGAGATGAACCAACATAAGCGTCAGATTCTTGAGAGACATGCGATCAGAGAAGACATACGTGACAGTGGTCAACACCAGAGCAATACGTGTTTTCGTGCGGTCGTGTACAGTATCTTGCTTTTCTGGTCTGGTTTGGACCGGGCGGGCTTCGGTTTTTGCGGCGAATTCCCTACCATTCTCCTCGTATATCGCGTTCGTCGTAGTCGTCACTGAAACTGCAGCTTCCATTTCCAGTTCATCGTGTATCGGGACCCGTCTTCGGCCGTTTTTTCCCTTGAGATTTCCCAACGGCATCCGCTGCGAGAGTGCGCCACTCACTCAACAAAAGCTCCCCTACAGTTGGTTCCACCTCAGTTCCATCACGAGACACCTTCACCTCCCGGTCTTTGTTCCATTCGTTTCGAAGATGTCGTGTCATATAGAACGGGAGCCGCTCAGTGCATAACCACTCCACTCGAAATGGGCTCCCAAGCTCGCTATCATCCTCCTGGGGATTACGAACGGCTCGCAGCGGCGCGTTTCTATCCAGGGTGAATGAGGGATCATTGGAAGAGTGGAAGGTATCGAGAGTGGGCTGCTGGGACTTGATCCCAGGACGCTGCGGGTTGGAGGAACGTGTATCGAGGGTATGTCTTAATCTGACTTCGGCGACTGGTGTCAGATGGTGAGGGGGGCCCATTATGGGCGGCGCTGAAGCCAACTGGGGATTGTAACGTTCAGCACCCTCGGTAATCGCCGTGCGCAACTGCTCAGTTGTCTGCAGGGGCATCGGCGACTCCTCTGAACGACGATCGGTCAAGTATGCGGCGTCCGCAGTGTCTCCAGTTGCTGGTGACACAGGCTCTGATAGGTGCAGTGACTCACTCCTGATGGAGCTTGCCATCCTGAACATCGTCAATAAGTCACCATCGCCGATTGGACGTGTTGACTCACCTAGCATATCCAAAGAACTCCCCGCTCTTGTTGACACCAAATATCAAAAACACCCCATCCTTGCTACTGCGGTAAGCTTGGTCAAGAATGCCCTCATTATGGCGCTGAGTAGTCCAGGTCCCCGTTTCGACACTCCGATTCAAGTCTTCCTAGACATAAAACATGAGGATGGGCGTCCTGTCATTACGAAGATAACACACTTGTGTAAGCGACTTGAGAATGAAGTATCGTTTCGGGAAGTATCTTCCAAGCATACTCGAATCAGTCGATGAGAACGACGCCGTCCGTGCTGAATCTGGGCGCGGCAATTCGTCCTGATCCTTGATATCCACAGAGCTCTCAGTATCTGACACCAGCGACTTGGCCGAGGGGTCATCACTAATTCCATCAACCTCGAGAGCTTTGGCTTTATGTTGCTTCACCCATCGAGTGTGTATACCCGTACCTCGTTGGCCGCCTACGCCTGCCTTGAGATCATCATCCTTCCGCCTGACTCTACATACCAGCATGGGACATCGTGGGTCATTACGCCGCAGCGGCACACCGTTGAACAGAGCGATTGCCCGATGTAGATCGGCCTCACTATCAAAGTTCACAAACGCACAACTGGAACGTGCAATGAGGAAAATGGACCGAACGCCCGTTCTCGGTGCCTCAGTTTGTTGCGAGAGAGGCATACTGAAAAAATGCCAGACTTCATCATGTGTCGCATCAGAAGGGACGTTGCCGACCCACATAACCCATTCCGACCGAGAAGTAGGGGGATTCGGATGATACGGGCGACGAGCTAGTGGTATGTCGGGCGGTGTTTCCCGAGATGGTGGCGTCTCTCTCGAGGCTGTACCATCGGAATTTGGTGATACAGAGCTCGTGAATGCGACAGAAGATGATGGGGCTTGCCGGGGAGGTGGGAGTTGGAGCTGAGGTGTTGTGGAGTAGTGCGTGGACGAGGAAGTTGATGGCTGCTGGGTTTCAGGTTGTCGGTGAGAATAGTGGACCGCAAATGGACCCTGATACTGAGCGGGGCTGCCGTCAAATCGGCGTGAAGGAGGAAGATACCACCACGTTCCCTGATCCTCGGTCTCCGCATAATGTTGGGGATAGTTGATTCCTTGGTTGAACTGGGGCGTGGCATAGCGAGGACTGGTAGGATACGACTGCTGAGGGAAGGAGAACCCTGGTGGCGAGATGGGTAATGTGTAAGGCACTCCAGGGTGGTAGGACCCTACATCGGGATAATTTGTTGGATGAGTAGACTGTGGAGAGCTAGATAACAGAGGCGGAGGTGAGGTACCCTGTGGTGAATAGATAGACGAATTCGGCAGAGTATGCGAGCCGGTTTCTGCTGATCCCAGTCGGTGCTGAGGAAAAGAGGTGGAAGTCGCGTAAAGCGGGGGCTGATGAATGAGAGGCTGGTGGTACACGGCGTGGGATCCATGGGGTTGCGGCAAACCGTACGGTGGTGCAAGCAGACCTGGGCCACCTGGCGGGGGTGGCATCGGGTTGGACATTGCGAACGGTCCAAAGACCGACGTGCGCGGCTGCGCATAGGTAGTATTCCCTTGGGAGTCACGGAAGCCAGGAGGCGCACCAGCTTGCTGAGAGCTTTGCTGGGTTTGATGTTCGTCGGGATGCGCCCTTTCAGACGCCCCTTCGTGGCCGCCATCGCCGTACATGTATCACCCCACGTCGCCCGTCTTGGTGGGATTTTTGGTGGAAGACTTGCAAAGCTTAAGTAGAGCGGTGAATAGACGCGTAAGAAAAACTGTAGAATCGTTTCAAACGACTTTTTCTTCGCATCTTGTATAAGTGCCAAGATTGGACTCACGAGTGGATCTACAAGAAAGATAGGAAGATCAGCATAATCGAGGGACAACCGAATCAAAGACAGTGGTGAAAAATGCGCCTGCAAGGCGGCCGTCGACCCGCCGAGAGAGAGAGAGAGAGAGAGAGAAGACGAAACTGGTTAGATATTAATAAGTAACGTGGATCACGCTCTGGACCACTCTGCCGTGGGAAACTCTCAGCCGCTTCACGCGTCTAATTTCGATTTGACTTCGACACTACAATCCACCAGTTGTGTACACAGACCACCCTGTCAGTGTAAGATAAATCGACTCAACTTCCTGCCAAGTGCAAGCAATACTGATGATCACTCCAGATACTCAACTTAGACTTCGAACGGCAACTGGGACAAGTAGTGAGTAAGGATCTGAAGCGAATTTTACCTGGTTCCGAGGACCCCGAGACCCGGGTTGTCACACAGTGATCTGCGCTGTCACTGTCAGTGCGCTGCGCATCTCCCCATTGACATCACAAAGATTTGCCCGCCTTCCCGCTCACTGTTTTGCCTGAAGTGAAGCCATATGCTTTGAGTTGCTCTATTTCATTCATCCAGCTAAAATCATATCACTTGATCTATTTCTTAGAGTCAGACAAGACTCGTACTTAATCAACGAGATCAACAAGAGGTGACCATTTCAGGATGTTTACGCCATTGTCAATGGCAGTGAATGGGTCGGGATCATTGGACTCAAGGGCCGGGATACATCGGATTTTTGACGGATTGATGTGACCATGTCGGCTGTCACTAAACCTGATAGATTAGGATAGATCTTGGCCCAGATCAAGCTAAATTCGCCTCAGATCTAGTCAACATCTGGCCTTGAAAGTTAGCCCGGCATTCAAACAAAATGAGGCTCTGTTGTTGCATTAGCCGATGAAGTCAATTGTCAATGATGAGGCCTTGAGGGCAGTGAGGCCCTGAGGAGGTTCAAACGGCGACGAGTGAAGATTACAATGAGGAGTACTACTCAATACCGGTCCGATGCCATTGCGCCGTCTTGCATCGGAGAATGATTGTGGTCACGTGGATGTGCAGTCTCTTCAATGTCCACGACGACAATGGCCTCACTTGAAAGTCTCGTACAGCAATGGTTGGAGATGGACAAAGTTGCTTTTTCTGGTCTCAGTCGTAATCCATCTCAATAACCATCAGAATGCCGTCACGCGCACTGAGATCCAGCAACTGTGGGATGCAGGAAATACTGCAGAACTCGAAGCGCGGATGAGGTGTGTATGGCATTGAGGATGCTAATCTGATCACTTACTCAACATATGTCATAGGACGCGCATAGAATTCGGAACTGCCGGTCAGACATGCTACCTGGATCGCGCTGTGCGCTGTTATTTCATTCGCATTGTCTAGGTCTCAGAGGACGAATGGCGGCCGGATGGTCGTGCATGAATGGTATATACGGATAACTGGCCGTCCTGCCGCGCTAATTACTCACATTGCTCAGATCTCATCATCATTCAAGCTTCTCAGGTCTGCATAATATGCTCTCGTCATCAAGTTACTGCTACTGAAACGAGCGACAGGGACTCTGTCGATATGTTCTCTCGCAAGTACCGGAAGCGGCCACTCGGGGCGTAGTCATTGGACATGATCACCGGTATAATTCTGAGAGATGGGCGCAGTTGACTGCTGCTGCCTTTATCACTAATGAAATGAAGGTCTATCTTCATCGTGGCCTTGTTCACACGCCCATGTAAGATAAACGCAGGACACTCGTCGAGCGGCTCATATAGCGCTTCCGTAGGGTTCCCTTCAGTCTCAAGCATCTTAATGCAGCATGTGGTGTCATGATAACAGGTATAATCGTATGCGATCTCCACCTCAAGCAGTAATCCTCATCTCTACCCTCGGAAAGCTAGCCACAATCCCAAGGTCAGTCTGGTCTTTGGAGCCATGCGGTGACTGATGTCCTCTGCAGCAAGACAACGGCTACAAGGCAAGTAGCCTGAGCATACTTCGTGCAGGATTCCTTGCTGATGGAACAACAGGTATATTGGGAGAACGGCGTTCAGGTAGCTGAGAGCACTCTAAGTCCTAAACACGTCTTTTGACTCCACAAGATTATATCTCCCCACGACAAAGGCATATCCGAGTCTATCAAGGCAAATTTAGATCCGCGAGCTTGGGATATAGACCATGTCACGTCTTCCAAACTTTGCATCGACAGAACGGCGGAGCTGAAAGAGGCCTACTTTGCCAACCTTGCCTCTGCAAAGACTGCGACGTAAGCACCCGAGGCGACTCACCATGTCGGGACTTGACTTGAGCTTTCCAGCGGTCCGTTCTCCGTTCGTTTCGTGAACACGAGCATGCACGGGGTTGGAGAGCCTTTCGTCACTCGCGCCTTCGAGCTACACGGTCTTGTGCGCCCCATTCATGTCAAGGAGCAGATGAAGCCAGACCCAGACTTTCCGACTGTGGCGTTCCCAAATCCTGAGGAGAAAGGTTCATTCATATTTCGAATAATCCAACAAGTCACCTTCTGACGCGGTTCTCTTCTCCCAGGTGCTCTTGTAGGTGTCAATCTACCAAGGTCAAGGTTCGCTTCTGACGCCACCTGTTATGTAGGATATGGCAATGAAGACGGCCGACGAGCAGGGTGTCAACCTCGTCATAGCTCAAGATCCCGATGCGGATCGGTTTGCGGCGGCGGAGAAGCAGTAAGCTGGATTTATTGCAATCGAAACTATCAGTTTTGATGTATTACAGACGAGATGGAAGCTGGATTGCATTCACTGGTGATCAACTGGGTGTCCTTTTCGCCTCGTACGTTCTAGAAGCCTATCGGAAATCGGGAAAGCCTCTCGAAAAGCTGGCCATGGTGGCGTCAACCGTTAGTTCCAAGATGGTCGAGGTTATGGCACAGTCAGAAGGCTTCAAATTTTCCGAATGTCTTACAGGTATACAGATATTCTTTCCGAAGGTCTCTGGACTTCTTGACGAACATCTATCGCCCAGGCTTCAAGTATATCGGAAATGTCGCCCTCAATCTCGCCAACGAGGGCTATGATGTTCCTTTCGGTTATGAGGAAGCCATCGGCTTCATGTTTGGCTCACAAGTTAGAGATAAAGACGGCGTGTATGCTAGTGTCGTATTTGCGCAACTCGTAGAAGCCTTGCACCTCGAAGGTAAATCGGTCAAGTCACACTTGGACGACCTGTATGAGAAGTGAGTTCCCTCTTCTGTGATACCAGGCAATGCCTTATGCGTGAAATTCTCTCAGATACGGATATTTCGTGGTATGCATCGTCAATCAACGTCCACGTACGATTTCAGACGTTCTTTCAGACAAGCAATAGCTACTTCATCTGCAAGGAGGCTCCGGTGATCGATAACATCTTCGCTCGACTGCGCCACTTCAATGTACGTCTGTATTGTCCTGCTGAGCCTGCTAAACCTTATGCAGGGATCATCAAACGCCCATGATTATCCGACAGAGCTCGCAGGCCTCACAATCACGAAAGTCGTAGACTTGACCACAGGATATGATAGCTCCAACCCACCATCATTTAGACCGACACTGCCCATCTCTGGAGGCCATATGATCCAGTTCCGTGGCGAAAACCAGGCAGAGGGCACTAAAATAGTTCTCACAATTCGGTACGCATCCTTTGCGTTCGATGACATTCGACCTTACGCGCGCTTTACAGAACCAGTGGTACAGAACCGAAGGTTAGTCACCATTGCCCAAGGAAACGAAGCAGCTTCTCATGGGACGTCACGTAGATCAAATACTATCTGGAGGGCAGCGGGCAAGACAGAACCAAAGTGGCGCAAATACTGACCCAGGTAGTGAATGAGTTGGCAGATACCTGGATGGAAGCTGGCAAGAACAATCTCAAACGTCCTTGAGCGCGCGCTCAGCAATCTCAAGCTTCCGCATCATATATAACAGGATCCTTGAACAGACTAGAGATTGCAAGAACAATGCGACGATTATGTAGACATGATAACAAAGGGGTAGATATAAAGAGCAAGGGTATGAAAGCCAGCTTAGCGTTGATATGCGAATTCGTTCTAAGTAAGCGAAGTAGTATATATATAGGTGGATTCCGGTCGTGAAGAAGCGTCAGAAGTGAGCGAGATGACTAGTTACTTGGCACTGACGGTCTGAGGCAGATATGAGCAAGAAAGTCAGGAAAGAAAACGAAACGTACAGCATACCCGTTGAGCGTCCGATTGGAATGATAGGATGAGAGACTTTGAGGTTGTGATGCTCTGAAAGACCTTGACGTGGACCCAAGAGTAGATGCATGCGATGAGTTGCTGGGCGTGGTTGGTACATGGGCTGCCGTAGTGCGAGAGGTCCGAGCAGTCAATGGCGTGGGCGCACTTATGAGGGATTTCTTGGGCGTTTCCGTGGGATCCTTGCGACGCGTACTCAGGCTCGTCGTCGAAAGGCTGCTCTTGGATGTCGCGACAAGTTTCTGTCGATGGGGGCTAGCCCCAACTATGAAAGGATGTCGTAGAGCAGCAGCAGGTTTTAAACGCCGCTCTGGGTCCCAAACAAGGCACTTGGCAATGAAATCAACGAATTGGTCATCGGTACTGCGCAGGACCTGGGCCAAAGACTTGGATCCTGGTCTCCTCTTTCGTCCTTTCGAGTTGGTGACGATTCTCGGAGAGCCGTTGGATTCTGTTCAAGCAGTCAGTCAGTCTGGCTTTCTGTGTATGACAAGTCGCTTACCGAAAAAGAGCTTCTTGCGCGAACTCTTATTGATGAACTCCCTCTCAGGTACGCCCAGCACCTCCATGATACATGCGAGTTGTTCCTGCTCGTTTTCACCGGGGAAGATGGGGAATCCGGTGAATAGCTCTGCCAGGATACACCCCAGACTCCACATATCGATGGCCATGTGGTAATTCATCCCAAGTATCACTTCCGGCGAACGGTAGAAGCGACTCTGGATGTATGTATATACTGATGTTGTTGAGTGGCAGTTGAGCAGAAAACCAGTGAAGACTCACTTTTCTCGCTTTCCAGGCAGCTACTTCCAAAGTCGATGACTTTGATGGCGCTCTTCGCAGGATGTCGAAGTAGCACGTTCTGTAATGGGGAGTGAGGGATCGTCACAGAATAATTGAAAGTGATATACCTCCGGCTTGAGGTCGCAATGCACGATACGATGATGGCGCATCAAAGACAGCGACAAAAGCATCTGACTTGTGAACCGCCGTATGAGCGCAGTGGTAAATCCTACGAAACCGTTCGCCTTGATGAGCTCGTAGAGGTTGATGCTCAGGAGCTCCATCGCGATGCAGAGGTGGCCTCGGAAATAGAAATTCTCGGTCATTTTGATGACATGATGCTTCTCCTCCTCGTCCTGAGAGGGGAACAAGATGAGCGGTTTGTCTTTTTCAGATGATGTTTGCTTACCCATTTACGCAGATTGTCAAGAATTTTGATCTCTACGAGAGCCTGATGATGGAACCGCTTCTTGTTTCTGATTATCTTGATCGCCACAGAGTCTCCAGTTTGATGATCCCGGCAGTTGAGGACTTGCCCAAACGAACCTTTCCCAACCGATTCGATGACTTCGTACCGGTATGCCAAATGGTCATGCATGACGACCTGGTAGTCCCCTCGATCGTCATCGTATCCAAAGTTGTTGGTCGTAACGTCGCGTGTAGCAAGTTTCTTCTTGCTCCGAGCACCGATGCAGTATACAGCTGGATAGTCCTTGATTTCTTTGCGTTCGTAATCTGAAAGGTACTGGCTTTGCGAGCTTGTAAGAACCTCTGTATCCTGATAAGTATGCGTCTCAGTGATAGACGAGATTACTGACCGTCGGGTGTTAGGGCTTTGGCAGGTGGAATTGGCTCCGGGAACCGCAAAAGCTCGTCCAGCTCTTCCTGGGATGCACCATTGGACAGCTTCTTCGCATGTTGCCGCCGAATATAGCTCATCATTTCCTCATCTCCTGCAATCTCCTCGTCGTCAACCGAGCTAGGAACCGGTGATGGCGTAGACAGGGACTGTCGGCTCGAAGAGGCAGAAGCGATGGTCTGATGGATGTTGTGGGTACTAGAGCTATTTGAGGAGCGCGAAGTCAGCGATTTCGGGGTGAGGAGCTTGAGGCCTCTTGAGGGGGAGAGAGCGAAGCGCGAGTGAGAGGGAGCGGTGACATTGCCGGTATCGGTCCCTCCATTGGCCGTAGAGAAGGAGGCGACGGACGCTGTAGATGATTTGCGTAATCCGCTGAACGAGATGGAATCACGATTACTCTTCCGTGGAAGAATTCCGGAGGTGGACGTCGAAGATGCATTCCCAGACACCTGGCGAGGAACGCGAGATATCGAAGAGGTTATCGTGGAGGGAGATGCCCGGATACGCGTAGAACCAATGACAGTCTTGGCATTAGGCGTCTCGTTATCGATGAGTCCAAACTCGTTCATCACAGGCGATGGGTTGTTTGACGAAGGAGCCTGAGCCGTCGAACTCTGCCGGCGATTCGTCAGAGTCGAGCTACCTTTTAGCGTCGGAGATTCAGCAGCTGATGTTCGACTTGATATACGGGGTATCTTCGTTGGAGTTTCCTTTGGCAAGCCGGGATTCGCTAGGCTGATTGGTGGGCCATCCTTTGAATCCTTGCTAGACGTCGCCACTGTGCCAACAGAGGGTGAGCCAGCTATAGTTGGGAGCTGATTGCGACTGCGAAGAGAGGTGTCCGAGAGCTTTTGCATGGAACTGACAGTCTGAGAGGTCACCCTTGACGACGCCGAAGAGACTCGCGAAGGCGTCGACGTTGGCGTCCCAGGCCCGCCTTTAAGCCGCGCAACCCGTTGCGCGGTCGCGGGCTCGATAGCAGGTACGTTGAGGGGAGGCAAATTGACCGGTGATTTGGGCTTCCGGGGATCCGTTGAAGACAAAGTCTAACTCACTATGAGCCACCAACCAGTCAATAATGCACCGTCACACACCTTGCCACGCTTTCTTCCCATGAGCACAGATATCCTGCTCTCACTCCGATCCTTGTCATCCTTCTTCTTCTGCTCCTTCTCCGTCCTGGACTTCTCGCGCTCCAGATCCTTCAGTTTCGGGGAAGTCTTGGAAATAGACTCTTTCGAATCACTGTGAAGGCTCCTCCTTGAACTTGAACCTTTCAATAACGAAGGGAGACCTAAACTCAACATGGAAGATTTCTTATGGGCGGAAGTCGATGGAGGGTTGTGATCTAAACCCGGGGATACACTTTTCTGGTAGCCTGATGAAGGTGGAAGCATCGTGGACAGAGGCGGTGAGGCAGGTCTGGCGCTGCTGGACGCGGGCAACTGCATCGATTGCGAAGAGGACCTGCGAAAGAAGGGAATGGAGGAAGGTGTTAGTCGCTTGGACTGTCCACGACGAACAGACGAGGTCGGACTGAGAGGGCCAGGCGCTCCTAACGCAAAGTTGTGATTGGTACTTGCACTTGAATCAGTGCCCGATCGACTGGGAATACGGTGGTCGGGCGTCTTGGCGGGAGCAGGCGCAGGCGTGCGTGAGGAGCCGACGGACGATAAAGAAGCGAGGGAGGAAGCAGACGCCATGGCGTCTGGTTGTGTTGGTGACCATGGAGGTTCAGAGGGAGAAAGGGCCTGATCTTTGGAAGTAGATCTGCGGATCTGCTGACCAAAGCTAACGGCGCGTGGGCTAAGAGGAAAACCACCGGACTTCTGAGACGATGAGGAAGGTGAGCCTGTTAACTTGATGTTCAATGCATTCGAAAAACTCCATTTCTTCGAGGGAGTCTTTTGAACTGGTGGTGCTGAGTCCGAAGCGGAAGTCATACTGGCGTAACCTGAGGAATAGTGCTGGCTCTGACGACGCGCGGAGGAAACTCCCTCAGAGGAGGCTGTAGCATTGACGGTGGGAACCTCTAGATGATCACTAGCGCCCTTATCTTGACTGTCGCGTTCGTCCTCGCGAACGGCCGTGGGTGGGAAAGAAGGCCCCACGGCAGTCGATGGCGGTGATCTGTAGGTGGACAGATCCTTCGGCAGTGGGGGAACTGGAGGCACATCGACGTCGTCTTGTGCTTCTCCATTCACGGCAAGAGATGCCACACGGTCCTTCAACGACGTAGCATCACTAGAATGTACACTCGAGATGTCACTGCTTGCGCTGTTCCGTCGCGCCTTTCGAACAGAGGTTGCTGAGACTGACGTCATGCTAGTAGCTGCTGACATGGAAGCAGAATCTCTCGAGCTTGCGGTTGTGGTTGGGGTACTGGCGTATGTGGTCGAGGATGCAGAGCCACGTTTAGGCGTGAAGCTGGATCTTGCACTTCCTGAACCAGTCTTTTTGGGTGCCTTCTCGGGAAGGTGGGCATAAGACGACACTTGGTCATCACTGCTCAAAGCACTTCCGATAGGTTCGACATCAAGAAGCGAGTCATTTGGACCAGGCAATCCAAGGAGCTGGCGTTGGGCCATCTCTCTTTCCTTCGCCGCACTGGTGGACCGATTGACTTTCCCGTCACCCATTCCTTCCCACTGGCCACCAGACTTGGACGATGGTGTACTGGGACGGCTCAAGCTGAGAGGGCGTCCAAGGCTGGTAACACTGGCCCGAGCTCGACCGTTGCGCCCGGAAAGTCCGTCCAGTTTTCGAAGTGCTTCCGCCGTAGCCTCATCATCCATTCCTGACCATCCCTCCTGAGTACCACGCAATAAAGAATGCGCAACGTTGGGGGAATGCAAGAGATGTGCGTCTCTTGATGTGCTGAGGGCTGAATGGTTGGGACTGCTACCGTTGCCTGCTTGCCGTAGAAAATGCTGGATGGACGACGAGGAGGGCGATGGCGGGAGGTGAGAAAAATCCGTCGTGTGGACTCGACGGGTATGACTGTCCGTGTGGCTGGAGGAGGAAGAGCTTGCAGACGTCTGCCGTGTGTGCTTTTCAGGTCCCTTGTGCAGCAAAGACTTGGAAGCAGTACTGGTGGAAATACCGACACTTTCTCGTCGTCTCGGTTTACCATCCCGCGGAGGAGGCATACTGGCAGAATTGAGACTCCGATGGCGACGAGCGGAAAGCTTTTCCTCTTTTCCACCCTTGTCCTTGGTCAAACCCGACGAGCCAATGTCTTTGGGGACGAGAGACCCAGTCTGATCTAGTTCGAACTCGTCCGATGTGCGCTTTTTTGCCCGTCGAGCTGGCTGATTAGATGCACTGGGTGGCGGTGTGTTGAACGAATCAGACATATCATGGGCCGTGGGGGAGGCTTCGGTAGGGGGAGGAAGCTTAGGAAGGTCGGCGAGAGGTACCGGTGGCTTGCGCGGATACAGGATCTCCTCCCCGCCACTCTCATCAGCAATCGAGGGACGCTGCCTGAGGGGGCGGCTGACGGGTACCAGATTGGCCGGCTACAGGATAAGGTCAATGGAATATCGCGTCAGGAGCTGCTAGACACACCTCTTCCTTCTCTGACAGTTCACCATCAATGGCCTCGATAGTCCATGGGCTATCGGGAACCTCCTCCTCCTCCTCGACTTCGGCTGCATCAATGACATGATACGGTTCGCTCTCAAGTATGGGTTCCGGAATGGGTATCCGCTCGTCACTGCTGTTGTGAGCACTGCGCGTCCATCGAGGAGTAGCAAGCTCTCCCACACCCACTAGACCACGCCTGTCGATGGATGAAGGGTCCCTGGCGGGTGTGACAGGTTCGTTGAAGCTTCTGCTCTCCGGAGTGCCTCTCAGAGAAGGGAGAGGAGGCGGAAATGGAGAGTCCGACGGGGACTGGGCCGTAAAATAGTACGGGTCCAGGGATACGGACGATGTTGAGCGGGAGGTTGGATAATCAGAGTCCATCGGAGGCTCCTCAAGAGCCGGAGAAACGAGCAGACTAGGCTGAAAGGGTGTATGCAGTTATGAATATGAGATGAACACGAGAATGAGAAGATGGCCCAACCTGAACCGTGCGAGCTGAGTCTACGAGTAAGTCGTCGTCACGTTCATCGCGGGATTCCTTGGGCGCTGCATGCGAGCCAGGGTGAATTTCGAGGGCGGGAGGACGGTCTCGCCGTCTGGCATTGGCTGGGGTGGCGACTGGGGAAGCAGGAGAGGACATGAGGAGAAAGAGAGAAAGAAAGAGAAAGGAAGAGAGGCGACAGCGAACTTGACGCTGCTCACAACCCTGAGCAGACGACTGTGCCCGACGCGGAGGGCGAGAGCGACTCAAAATAGACCGCTGTGGTGGGCGCTCGTCGACGTGCACGGTGCCAGGCTCAGGTGCACTGTGAGGCCTTGTTTACCTGAGACGTTTGCCTGATTTCAAAGGCGCCGAGCCGACTCAGCCGGGACCCCAGCCGTGCCGCACTCAGCTGTGGGCCAGCATCCAGGATCTCACCAGTTGGCGTCGGGTTGATGTTGGTTTGAAAGCACAGACAGCCAGCCTTGCTCACCGCGCACTCGCTGCCTCGTTACGCGAGCGAACAGCGAGCAAACCAGCTCGCATCGCTTGACTGTCACATCTGTGTGTGTGATTTCCACCATTCAACTGCCTCGTTTACGCCCACGTTCCCACTCTTCACTTTGCTCCCTTCTGTCACAGCCCTTCATTCCACCATTGGTGCGTTCTTTTCCGTTCTCGCCGTGTCATGTGCTTCCAATAAAGCCTTCAAAAGTCTGCCAGCAGCCAGTACATCTTTCTGCCATTCGTCCTGGCCCCGTCTCCCAGTGTTCGCGTGAGACGCGCATTCGCCAAGCCGCTTCGTCTTGTCTTCTTCGACTTTCTCTTCTCTGTCCATGGCGTCCCACGCCTATCCTCAGCAATGTCCTGATATGCTGCATTCCCCCGCATCCGATAATTCGTCTCCCATGACCGTACACTCTCTCCCGTACGACTCTACGCCGATGCACACCACATACCCCTACTCTCCGGGCCTCGTCCCTGCCCCTCCTCTCCGTGCCAAACGCCGTCAGGTCAAGAACGCCTGCACCAAATGTCAGAAGGCTTGCAAGAAGTGCGACGAATCTCGCCCTTGCCTTCGCTGCATGCGCTATGGCATTGGCGACGAATGTGTCGACTCTCAACGCAAGGAGAGAAAGAAGGGCATCAAGAGAGGTCCGTACAAGAAGCGCGATGGAAAAGGTGCGTTTCGTTTTCTTCTGGCTTTCTGTTTGCCATCTGGATGACCGTTGACCAAAGATCGTGCAGGTAACGTCGACCTCGGCGTGCCTATTAATGGAGCCCCGTATCTGCCCGCGGGTGCTCCCCCTGCCGGTCTCGTCCAAATGGGATCGGGAGGTTATAATCCGGGCATGTATACTGGACCGCCGTCTCCCCCTGGCAAGCCTGGGGATCCGGTCGTATACTACGATCCTCAATCCTCCCACTACTACTTTGCCCCTGCCGTCTATCAATCACAGTCCCCTTCTTCGCCTGAGCCTGTCGCCAATGGCAGCGCTTATTCGCCCGTTCAATCACCACACTATTCCGCTACTTTCCTGGCTCCGTATGCTCCCCCGTATCACGGCTCTTCGTACGTCACGGCTCGTCCAGACGCCTCACTTGCAACGGTGTCTGATCAGTACTACCAGATGCCCCCTGCCATGCCCATGGTCCAGCAGACATAGCTATACTTGAATGGCCTCCTCTCCCCCCCCGTTTTGCTTCTGTATCGGATATTCTACGTGTTTGTGTAATCCTATTGCTTTCATTGTATGTACTTTCTTCCTTACCTTTTACGTTGTGCTTTCGCTGTACTCTCTTTTGTTTACTTGGATCCGGTCGTGTTTCGATTGTGTTGTTGCGAAATGTATGCAGTACCTTTGTGATACGGGAGGCACATCAAAGCTTAAGTTTGTTCGACACCTTGAGCAGTTTCTGAAAGGTCTCTGCTGTTTTCGGATCCGTTTCACTAGTAATTAACACGTTCATTTCAGCTTCATCGTTCTCGGTGGGCATTTGTCGATCGCGCAGATCATAAACGCGATCGCTGGAAAAGGTTCCGTAGCGTCTGGTGCAAGCAGCATACATGGCCGAGTATATACAAGTAGGACAAGGACTGGGTCATGCGGCACCACATGTCGATTGAGCTCCGCTTCTGCCAGACGTTACAGGTCTGGACACGCTTGATCAAGATGGATGAAGCCTGAACACGCGCCTCACTTGAAGTCGTGAGGAGTTTTTGCGCAATCGAAGAGAAAATGCGTGCAGTCTGTTGGATTCAGAGGCTCAATACATTCCGATTAGATAGATAGCTTTTACGTACACACCTGGTACACGCTAAATCTGTCGACGGCCACTTTCACTACCAACCTCCCCGCCCTGCCCCACAACAACACTTCAAAGAGGTCAGCCCAATCAGTATTCGGAGCAAAGCCAGATTCGAGGAGGCACGGTGGTTCGCCTGCAGACTCAAAGTCGGGACCTACACTCTCAGGCCCTGTCCACCGCATTTGCGCTTCAAACTGGAAATTGCTGCGCCCAGTATGCTGGGACCGACACGTCGCAAATCCTGCAGAAATGAGGAACGGCCCAGCGGGCAGGGAAGTCAGGCAAATGATAGCCTGATCTTCTTGCGAATTCTCTGCCGTCCTCGTGCTTGGTCCGAGTGAAACACGAAAGGATCGCGTCGGCTTGTCCAAAACGGCTCGAAGAACACTAGTAAAAGCTAGTGCATACTCAGAGCCTGTCGGAACGGTAACGAAAGTACGTGTTGACGTTATCTAGGCTGCTGTCTTCCGAATGCCTAGCGCAGGTGACATTACTCCTGGGATCATATTTGTAGGCACTGTCCGTGGCGGTCGCCTCTGAGAAGGCGCGGAGGCGACATAGAGAGGATGCTCCGCATCTGTCTACACAATTTTCGGTCTGTATCGGTGACGGCGGTCGAACCCGAAGACCAATCTGGGAAAGGTGGCGTCTTTTCCTGTAGGCAGCTGCGGTGCGCGTATTGCTGTGTCTCCCCAGTATGTTGCGGCTGCATTTTGCTGTGTGTTCGGGTGGCAGTTGAGGGTGCTCACGGCTGCTGCCTTGATCGCCTAGCTCGGAAACACCTTCTGCAGCGCAGCTATCGGGCGTCAACTCGAAGTGCCTGACACGAGCGACCCATTAGCAGATTCTTAGAGCACCTGAGGAATGCTTCCCCAAGTCCTAACTATATCGGAAGATTCGGTGTCGTGGGGGGATCCGAGGGTGATATGTGTAATGCTTCGTCTAACGTTCCGACGACGTTTGGGCGCTACCAATCGCTCACAAGCTTTTGGGAGGGGAAGATGTGGATTTTGGCCAGCGAAAGGCGTTTCAGTGCTATAAGCCCACCGATCCACCAGTGCCACCATTGACAGAATGAAAGGCAACCACCGGTTGAGATAGAGAGCATGGAGACTAGCACGGAGCGATTATCCTTGGGTTATCCCATGATCTAGGCGGCTCCTGAGGCGGCATTCTGATTGCGGCAACCGGGTCTTAATGCGCGCAGCTGTCAGTAAGGTGAGAGGTTTTTAGCGGAGATCTTGGACTCGAGGGCTGACGACGTACGTTGTGTGGCGAAATTGGCTAGCTTCTCTTGGGCGGCCAGTCGCGCCGAGTGCATGGATCCACGCATGCATCAAGCCAAACAGATATGAATGGGCCACGATGTGAAAGTATAGGGAAGTGCTGCCACACAAAGAAGTCTCGGTCAGTCCCCGTTACTTGTCCCCCATTTATCTCCTCCTTCGACAACGTTCTTGTGGTCATTGCTGGCTCCCTGTGTATCCGCGTGTTATTTCTGTTGACTGGCCAGCATAATTTCCGGTGAGAATGGAAGAGTAGCCGCAGGACATGCGGCAGAAGAGGTATGAGGTGATGGTTCTGGCAAGGCTCACGCTCAGGCTTGAGAGAATCGATCGCATGCAGCCATAGGCCTTGTGTCCACTTTTGTTTGCAAATTACAGCCTTCACACTCGGGCCAGCTTTATGGCGCGCCGTAAGTTCGGGTCCAAGTCTCAAGTCGACGTCTTAGATTGACTCTTTCTTATCACTCTCTTGTGGATTGGCGAAAACACTGGGGTATCTCGTATTCCTCATACAGTGCATGTATCTCTGTCGGATGTCCCAGCTTTGATTGCCTGGAAAGGGTGGATCGATTGAGATTTGGCGCTTGTTTTCACGGGTACACTTCTGACACCATCATCGAAGCTTATAGATACACAAATTGTCCCCCGTTCCACTTGTGGGTCTTCCGTCACTCGTTCACCCTACGCATCGAACCGTGCAGTCGTTGAATCGAGAAGTGGTTCGAATCCAGTCGCGACGAAACGAGCCGGGTCTTGTTTTGTCAATCGTCTGCCCTTATGGCCATCTTCCTCTCAAGGAAGAACTTCTTGTGGGTGAACACGTACATCAGGCTATTTAAGACTCTGGGAGCGTATCAACAATATGCACTGATGTTCCTCTAGTGATTATTGTTCTACATAATGATACAGTCCTTCTTAGCTTTGCGCGATCTATCCTGGCGAGACATTTGTTTATCAATTTCCGCCTGTCTCTTCCGTTCTGCTTCTCCTCGGCGGAGATCAAACTCGTATCGCGCATGACTCTCCTCTTCCTGTTGTAGCTGTTGCGCCAGTGCAAGACTAGGAATACATCAGTAACCGTGTCAACGATCAAAGCTGGTTCTCTCACTCGGCAGGGTCAGAGGCGATGAAGTGACTGGCTTCCAGTTCCGCTGCACGGAGTGCATCTTCGGCGGTCTGCCCAGCAAAGTCGCCTCCCGCAGGACTTGCTCTCATGAAGTTCGAATCAACGAATGTGGAGGACCCTCCTTCGACATCTTCCAAGCGCTCCCAAACGACAGAAGGCTCCCGAACAAAGATCTGGTCTGTGACAAGGCTATATAATGAGGTATCGTCACCTTTCTGTTTGTATAAGACAGATAAATGAAGATTTCTGTATAGCGCAACGAGAGATCCAGGTTGAATGGTCGAAGCCAAGTGAAAGAGTCCGTGATACGTTAATTGCGAACCGGTGGAGTCGAGGAAATCGCGAACCACAGTGGCTAACGCAAAAGTGAGCCACTCGGCCAAACAGAGACGAACGAAATCAATACCTCTAGCGATCTTTGCTCTATCTTCGTCACTCAGGTCGCTCGTAGCTCCTGAACCATTGCTGGAACCTACTTGTGGCGGCTCGCCTTCCTCGTGGACGAATTGCCCTTTCGTGAGATGATCGGCATCGGCAATCAACATGACGGCACTGTCATAGTCCGGCGTAGTTGCCAACGCAGAGGCTTCAGGGCTTTCAGGATCAACCAGCCAACCGTGAACAAGTTCAATGCCTGCTTGCTCGAAGAGCTTTAATTCACCGCCACTTCCGCCTGGTCGAAAGGAAGTAGAACCAGTGAAAAGGGGGTTCAGGTCCATGCCCTCTATATCCTACAGTGATCAATAGAATGATAAGACGCGTGTCCGGACACGCACGCACTTTGGGTCAATGGCATTACGGACAGCGCGGCGGAGATATCGATATCGGGACACGTTAGGAGTAGATATTCCGCCACCAGTTGAGAAAGTAACTCGTAGGATACGGTCTTTCGACCAGGGGGTTCGATGATTATTGCTCTACGGAGAATCAAGATATTGCCTGATCAGCAGGGTTTGAAAGCCTTGAGATTGGTTACGACTAGACTTGCTGACTGGACGTACATATTGCTATGAATGAACATGGACTGAAGACAAGTTAGACGCGAAGGCAGTGGAGCAGAGCGGACGGGTACGTGCCCGTTGAAGTTCTGTGTGATGATCTTCAATGGACTTCGCGACTCGGCGGTTCCAAAGGTAATCTCCTTGAGATACCAGACTTCAGCTTGTGACGCGTGAACCTGCGAATTGACGGTGTTGTCAACCATGATAGGGCTACACCTGAACCAGTCTAAGGAGAGGGGGGTAACAAGTGGCGGCAGCAGAATTGGGCTGGAGATAAGATCCTAGACTTGAGACTATATTCGCAGACGAGCTGTTCAGGACAGCTTGTGCAAATTCAATGAAGGTGAATTGGGCAAGACTTGGGGTAAAGTTGGGAATGCGGCCGCAGCTTGGTACGGGCCGAAGTGTGCTGACGTACATCAGCTGAGTCCTGCCGTTGGCCCGTTGCCAAGCTCTTTTTCATCACTTGGCCGCGGACAGCCAGATGTGGCAAGAACTTCCGTTCTGGCTCGCTCTACATTGGTGAGGTGATATGGTCTGTATTGTAAAGAAACTGACACACGAGCTCTGTTTCAGACTTGCAAAGCGTGCTCATTTGATTTCCTACGCGACGTGATACTCTATTTCAACGTTGACCGCATGAGCGAATGGAAATAAACAGATGTACCGGACTCAGAGCAGACTATCCCCCCAGTACGAGGTTGCACCAGATCCGTCCGATGCAGAGACCGTCGTCCGTCTCGGATCACACTTCACCTGTCTGGAACCTGCACTATTCGGTATTCTTGGGCACTGACAGTAGTGATCATGAACGCTTGTTTTGCCAAAGAGGGTGGTACCATGTACGTAATCAGCTTGTCGGAGCGCGGTTTCTTTCCAGACAGCTTTCCTTCGATACAAGGTCGTGTGCTGATCCCATCTCCTTCGTTTGATTGATGTTTGACCAAATACGCATGCGTTCACGGTTCGTCTGGTCTTGTCTATCTCGATCTGATTCCAGCTAACTCCTCGCCTTTCAAGACTCCTCAGCACTATCATGCCTCTTCGGACGTGCCTTCGCTCTTCCAGGAAGTGAGAAGACCTACCGAGGATGGCTTATCTGCTGGCTTCCTTGGGATCCTCTTGACCGTGTCAGCTAGTCCTGGGCGCTATCACTTATCTTACAAGCACATCGTTACAAAAGCCGGTACCTTGTCGTGTCATGGACCATGCGTCTCTGTACAATAACCTGCACGTTTGAAGTGCCCGACATCCTCCTTTCGGACATACATGTTTTCACGGTCTTGACCACCATACTGGCAACCATAGGCAAGCATGCTGCACCCCAAACTGAGAAACCCTGTGCTTCTGCATGGCCATCTCCTTAAAATGGGTCCTTCCTCGAAGTCAGATTCCCCGCAAGTCGCCTACTCACTGGCGCTCCTCTCCTTTCCTACTGGCAATTCTTTACCATGATTCTCGACTTCTCTCTCATACTCTTCCTTGCTACTTCTGTACTTGGTACAGAGGTTATGCATCGTCCGGAAACTTACAAACATGCACCCCATTCTTATGCGACATCGACCAATGCGACTACCCATCGTATTCATCGACGCGCGACAGGAAAGACTTCGGCCGCGTACTTCACCAACTGGGGTATCTATGGAGCCAATTTCCGCGAGTATAATCCATCTTTGTCTTCGTCGATGTCGTTAATATATTTTTCAGAACCCACTGACATTGTCACCGACACCCTCAGCCATATCTTGTACTCGTTTGCCGACGTCTCTCCTGATACTGGAGCTATATCACTCACCGACTCATATGCCGACGAAACGGTGATTTGTTTCAACTCGTTCCTATCGTATCGTTTCCTCATCATTTCTCGATGGTCAGAAACATTTTCCCGGCGACAGTTGGGATGAGACCGGCAACAATCTCTATGGCTGCCTCAAACAGCTCTATCTCCTGAAGCTAGCCAAACGAAACCTCAAAGTCTTACTCTCTATTGGTGGATGGACATACTCCCAGGACGGTGCGTCCTTCCCCTACTTATCCTCGAGATCCATTCTCATCGTTGTTATGTCCAGGCCACTTCGACTTTGTCACTTCAGCATCCAGTCGAGCTACTTTTGTGGCAGATGCCGTCACTCTGGTCGAAGATTACGGGTTTGATGGCATGTGCGTTCATTGTGTTCTCGTGTCTGGCATTGCACTGACCGACATACAGCGATATCGATTTTGAATATCCCAGCTCAGCTGCTCAAGGTCAAGGCTTTGCTGATCTCCTTACGGCACTTCGTACCGCCTTCGATAATCTGGCCACTAAGAAGGGTGATACGACTCCCTACCTCATCACCGCGGCCGTGTCTGCTGGACCTGCGAATTATGCGAATCTCGTCGTCCCGCAAATGAACAACGCGTTGACCTTCTGGAATTTGATGGTCTAGGACCGCACTTATCAAGTTGGAACATGCTCTAATCCTTCTCTATATAGGCATACGATTACGCTGGCTCTTGGCTGACATGGGCTGACAACCAGGCCAACGTTTATGGTGGCAGCAGGACTGGAGTTAGCACCGATGCGGCTATCAAACATTTCATCAGTGCTGGAGCAACTCCTTCCAAGATTAACATGGGTGAGTACAACTATATTTCTGAGATAGCCCAGGCGGTCCCTTCTGACATGTACTTACAGGAATTCCTCTCTATGGACGCGCCTTTGAGAATACTACTGGCATCGGCCAGCCATACAACGGGGTGAGACTATCAATCACTGCGCATCTGCACTCTGTTTATTCATGGGATCAACAGATTGGGCCAGGTACCATAGAAGCGGGTGTCTATTCGTATAACACTCTTCCTCGTACGCCTTCATTTCATACTTTCAAGCACACTATGAATCTGTCTGTCTAGTCGCCGGCGCCACAGTCTACGAAAACTCGACCGACGTTACCTCATACTCGTACGACTCCGCGAAAGGGGAGCTAGTCTCATACGACACTCCAAACATTGTCAAGACCAAGGCGCAGTACGTGAACTCCCAGGGACTCGCCGGGTCCATGTTTTGGGAACTTTCCACCGACAAAGTCGGTGCCGATTCTCTGGTCGGCGTCAGCGCTGGTGTACTCGGCACGTTGGACCAGACATCCAACCATATCAGCTACCCAGATAGTAAGTGGGACAACATCAAGAACAACATGGGTCAAGGCTCGACTGGTACACCCACGTCGTCTGTTCCTTCTTCGACCTCAACCTCCGCGTCGACCACCTCTACTGCTAGCTCCGGGAGCTGTGCCGGCGTTGCAGCGTGGTCTTCGTCGGCTGTGTACACTGGAGGGCAGCAGGCTACTTACGGTGAGTCAAGGCTTCCATTGGCTGGAGACTCAAACACTTATATCGTCATAGGGGGACAGCTTTGGACTGCTGCTTGGTGGACCCAGGGCGACACTCCCGGTGGCGCGGCAGGTGTCTGGTCTGCTGTTGCAACATGTTGAAGGGCGACAACCCCTCGTTCATGATGACCCGAAGCACATTCATTCTTTTGTTGACTGGAGGATACTGTGACTGTAATTCCTTGTATGTAGCAAACAGCAGGATTCATGTTTAAGTTATTACAAGTGGGGCGATAATATTTTGTGTTGAACACGGCGATGTGATGCCTGGAAATCAAGCTTGAGCTGTTGGCATTCGTGATCCAACGCGGAGTCGATGTTTAGTATGTATGATCGTCGACGAAGTCTCAGTCTGAGGCTTTGTTAACCTTCGCGTCCAAAGTGCCCCATCAAGGTATCCTTCAACGAAGTTGAACGCCAAAGATTGCAATTGGAAGGGTCAATAGCTTGGTAGAACTGGATTGTATTTGATGATACCATATAGTACACTAGACATTACATCTTGGCTTTGGGTGGCTTGGGTGGCTCTAACAACATTTCTGGATAGTCGATGAGGGTTGTTCTCAAGTGCTCGGTCGCGCCATCTACGACCAACACCTGCCCCGTCATGTACGCCGCTGCGTCGCTGAACAGGAAGACTGTCGTGTTTGCGACATCTTTGACATGGCCGAACCTCCCCAGTGGCTTGAGCTTCATGTTGATCGCAGCCGCTCTTGTTTTCGGGAGGAGGCGCGTGAAACCTTCGGTACTCTCTATAGCGCCTGTGATCAAAGTGTTAGTGGCATGCGAAGAGCAGATACCAGTCAAGCCTACCTGGAGCAATGACGTTGGACCGGACACCATACGGGCCTTCTTCGACAGCAAGCACAGCAGAAAGGGCGTCAACGCCGGCCTTGGCGGCGGAGACGTGGGCCTGGAATGGCGAACCGTTGTAATGCAGGGTGGCACTGACCATGATGTAGGAGCCTTTGGAACTGCGTATGTGGGGTAACGTGGCCTTGATAGTGTGGTAGGTGCCGATGGTATCAATCTCTATGACCGTCCTGAACGCATTCTCGGACAGGCCAGAAATCGGAGCGAGGAAGTTTCCAGCAGCACCACATATAACAAAGTCAATGCGACCGAACGCTTCTATGGTTTTGGCCACAGCTTGCGCGAGCGCTTTGGGATCGCGCACGTCTGCCTGAGCAGGAATACACTTCTGCCCGGTCGCTTCACTGAGCTCCTGCGCTGCCTGGGTAAGACGATCCATCCTAGTACGCGTCAGGAAATAGGCCGAGGGCGGTTCGTACATTTAGATGCTCACTTCCTCCCGACAATGACTGCGCTGGCACCATGAGACATGACTGCCTCCGTCATCCCGCGACAGATTCCCGAGCCACCGCCAGTGCAAAAAAGTACTTTTCCCTTGAAGAGCTCGGGATTGAAGATGTTGAGTGAGCTCGCGACTGGAGCAACATATGCAGTGGGCGCCATGATTGCGTTGGGGAAGAAGGGTAAGTCAATCAGTCGGCCATTTATGTGAATACAGATAGTCTGATGCCCGAAGCAGTGCTCACTGCTCAGTATGGGCTTGCCGACAGTGGACACCAATACGATGATACCGGTTCGGCTACCTTGTTCCCCGAGCGCGATCACAACGCGTCGCCTGCGCGTCGCGGGGTACGCACAACCGATCAGGAACGGCATACTACAATCTCGTCGCTCGGGCTCTCAAGACTCATCGACATCCATCGTCACATCTCAGTGAAGATTCACATTTTGTGACCGAAAGGTATGCAATGAATTAGTAGATGGGCTCTGACACGAGCTAAGTATGAGACATTACACTAAACCGGTTCCCTGGAGGAAAGGCCCAACGACATTCATTTCCGACCTCGACACAAGCTGCCGTAGCAGGTTCCCATCCATCGACATCAGCCTCTCTACCAAAAACTTTCGCGGGTCTTGCACATAGGCGACAGGATCCTCGGGCGCACTACTCGACGCAGCGAGCTGCGAATACGCCGCCTGGTAACCGGCGGTCTGTTCCTCCTGATCGATGTCCGTCATACCCATGCTGTCCTCCTTCGGACCCTCCAGATACTGTGGTTCGTTGAACTGCTTTACAAGCGCGGTGAACAAGACAGGCCACGCCTGTACATTTGGTTGCTGTAGCATGTATGTGCTGCTCGTCAGCAGGCGCGTCAACCCTACAACTGCCAACTTGCGATCCTTGACGGGAATCCGAGATGTTTCCGGGACGACGAAATTGTTGAGGATGGCCAACCAAAGGTTGGGTTGAATCCCTTCCAGCACGCTAATAACGTAGTCCTCGCTGAGGCCGTCGGGCACTTCGACGGCCATGATGAAAAGTAGGAACTTGACGAACAAGTAGGTGTACTTGTCGGTCTTGGAAGACTGCATGCGGTTCAGCAAGAACATCATGATGTTTTTGAAGAACTGTTGCAGACTGGCCCTACGCACGGCAATGAACAGACGCTTCCGAACGAAAGGATGGATGAACATACCCTTTCACATGCTGGACAAGCGACTGCAGCAGCTCGAAACCCCATGCATCGTTTACTTTTGAAGGAATCAACCGTTGCTGGACGATACCCAGCAGCGCCGTTATCTGTCCACCTTCGACCATCTGATTGCCGCCACGGGCCAGGTATGCTTTCAAGAGCTTGACCAACCCAGGGATGCTTCCCTTTTGCTGCCAGATAGCCGGAGTCAAGAGGAAGCCAAGGAGGTTCTGATAATCGGCGGGAACATCGGCTGTGTGCATTTCCAGCATCTGCGCAAGCAGCTGGAAAACATAGGGAATGTACTCTAGAAAGGTTTTGAGCATGAGCCAACCAGAAGGAAAGAAAGACTTACGGTCGATATCCTGTTGTAAGATGTAAGTGAAGGCTCCAAAGAGTGCGTTTTCGAACGTAGACAAGCTCGTCGGTGTTCCCTGTACGACGAAACTAAACAAACGATGTCAGAGACGGAGATTGAGAAGGCCTCTCTGCCTCTTACCGGATCAATCCAGAGATACTTTCGAAGATATACTGGTCAAACTTGGGATTACTGGGGTTCTTCGAGATCGTGCCCAGGATGTTCACGAGCCTGCTCAGGGTGGATTCGTAGATGGGCGTAGAAGACTCGCGAGCAGTGAAGATGACCCTCATCACGCCTGATGCCACTTGAGTCTCAAGCGCATTCAAAAAGGAACAGTGGACACGTACATCGCATCAAGTGGTCGTTCTCTGCTACCTTTTCGGGACTTTGGGCAGACTCAATCTTACTCAAAAGAGCGTCCAGTAGATTTGGCGCAAAGTCATGGATATCGGCAGGCGAGAAGCTACAATGAAACGTTAAACTGAGGACAAGACTAGGGCAGAGGAGACATACAGAGCTTGTGATGTGCCTTGCTGCTTCATTGCCAGAATACGGTCAATGGTAATGGCAGCATAAGTCACGCAAACGTAGCTCTCCGAGCCAATGTGGCGTATCAACGAGGGCAAGACAGATAATATTTGAGGCTTCGTCAACTGCAAGAAAATCGTGAGTCATGGAGCATTAGAAAAAGGTTGTTACTGACTTGATTTCGGAACGTTAAGAGGAACCGAATCGCGTCGACCTGTAGGATGGGGTGGACCGATCCAGCACTGGCCTCGAGGTCTTGGAAGACGTGGTTCGAGAAGAAATCAATGACGTTGATAAGAGCATTCGTTGATGTGACGCCCAGCTGGCTAGTCGATCCCCTTGTTGCAATTGCGGTGAGAAGGTAGATCGCACTGTCCTTTGCTCTCCAGTTTTCGCTGCGGTTACTTTCGTACTGCTTCAAGCCCGTCTCTATCCACTGACCAACCACTTTCGTAGTATTCGTTTCATGCCCGCTTGATACCAACGCCTGTAAGACATCAGCGGCTGCATGTCTCCGGGTGGCCAAATCGGTTCCAGCAGAAGTCAGTGCAAGATCTAGTCGAATGAACTCCAACGGGTCGTCCTCGAACTGTTCGACATCGACTTCGCGCAGAGCGACGTTGGGTATAACGACACCTTCAACGAGAGAGGAAATGATGTTATCAGCGGCGAACAGAGACTGATAATGTCCCGAGCGAATGGCAGAAGACACGAAGCGAAGAGCTTGAGACACGACCTATAGAGAATTAGCCTCAGCATACAAGAAGCAGGTAGCAACACACCTGATCATCGCTGACGTTGGGTAAACGGTTTGAGCCTATAAGTGCCCACACGTCTTGCACCAAAACTTCCACAGCTCCAGACTCTTGCATTTGTTCAGCATACAGTTTCAAGAAAAGCTGCATGCATACATCAGAAACGAACAAGTAGAAAGACGCCGAATCCTATACCTCTGCTATCTCAAAGATGTTTGCCTTGATCAATGAGGGATAAGACGGGGTGGTGTCATCTTCCTGGGGGAATGTAAGCAAACGGCAGCATTGAGAGTGTGAATGGCGCGCACAGCAGCTCTCAGCTCGATGGGATCCCAGGCCATGAAGTTGTGGAACCAGCCCTGCTCCCGCCCGAAGAATTCAGCCTGAGAATCTTCGATGGCAGGAGGCAGATCCTGACACGTGAAGTCGTGGAATATCTCCAGTAGGAGAACCATGCTTTGAGCTACCAGCGCCAAGTTAGAAGCAGGAGTTGTAAGCGCTGGATTAGGGCTGGGGTTCGAGAGCAGTAGCGTCGCAGTTTGGCGGAAGAGTTGGAGGAAGGGTGTCATGAATATGGAGAAGACAAAGTTGATCTCGCTGAACAGCTGGTCCGAGCGGACATGGGCGCGCCACTGGCCGAATATCGAGTGCGCCGTTTGAAGTACACCGACGTTCACATTATAGTCAGTAGGAGAGAGTGACGCTACAAGTTGCTGGATGGCCGTGAGAAAGGCAGACATACACAAAACAGTGCGCGTACTTGAATGAGGTCGGGCCACTTGGCGGGAAAGTCGAGTTCGGCAATGAGTGACACGGATTCAGCGACCTGCGCCCGAATGGCTTTATCTGCGGGGTTTGAGAGAGCAAGCATGGCTGGGACTAGTTGCGATCGAAGCGATGACTTGTCCTGGTCGGAAAGTGGCTGCACGTCCTGGTAATGGGTCGAATCAGCATTTGGCTGCGATGAGCAGTGATATCAAAGATCGTACCTCTTCCCATTTCAACTTCGTGATGTTTTTCAGATAAACGCTTCCAGATAGCCTCACGGCGCGATCCTGGGATTGGTCGAGGACGAGACTGAGAAGCAGAGTAAGGAAACCAGGTTGCGAGCTAAACGCGTCGAGTTGCTGCTCGGCCTGCTTCCTGGTCGACGGATTGAGGGAGCTCAAAAGAAGAGAAGGTAATTCAGACATGGCGGCAAGGAAACAAAAATTCTTTGAACAGCACAGGAGATTCTCCGGGACTGACGCGTGAGTCAGGTGACTGATGCTTACTCAGCCGTGGACCTCATCTTAGATTCCAGACTGAGACTTGTACAGTAGCGCTGGGGAAACACGACCACTCCCAGTGGTCTACAACTCTTCATGAAACGCCCATGCGTGTGCCATCATCAAAAAAAAATATCATATCTTACAAAGTGACATGTACGATGTTCATCTAACTTCGACGCGTCTTCCTGCCCAGTCCCTGCGCAGATTTTCTTCAACTATCGCATCCAGCTCCTTAGCCTTCGTAACAGCAGTATTGATATATGCTAGAAGATGGTCCGCCGACAAAGGAACGCCACCAAACTTCTGCACAACGCACAGTTCTTTTTGGGCGTTTAATGCAATGGACATTAATCCAGCACTCAATCGTTGCTCCAGTGATGACGGGTCCACTACTGGCTGTGTAGATGAGTCTGGAAAGAAGGCAAATGTGATACAGAAGGGGGTATGATGAATGGACAAAGGGACAGGCGCGCGTTCTGTTGGAGGGTGCTGGAACAAGAACATTATGTCAGTGAGCCGCCATGATGCAGTTATATTGCGCCTTACCACTGTGACCTCGTCTCCCACTACCTCAACTTCAGGACGTCGAAAATGTTTCAATGCAACGATGCCGGCCATACAAGCACAGTCTAACAGGTTGCCTGCGTCGGCCAGAAAGTGAAGGGTCAGCCGTAGATGCCAAACCTGACGACCATTCAGAAACAATTGGAAGATTGAGAGTGTTCTTCGACTGACGCGTTGCCCGGCGATGATACACAACGATTCTTTGTCAAGAGCATCACTTCGTCGTAAGACCTTGTCCAACATCCTCGTTATCGTGACTTCTTCCTCTGATGGACTAACACGTATGGTCATGATGAGCGCACAGACGATGACCATTAAGCACGTACCTACCGACCGATTTCATACTCGCTGGCTGCCATGGGGGATATCTCCGAGTGTATTGACAGCATACCCTCAAAAGGCCGCTCGGGTGTCGGCTTCACCATCTGTGCATCGATGTTTGCCAAGACACTGTCAAGGCGTTGAACGGCAGAAACTAACCAGATTGGACCAGTTCGCACCGTGTCTTGCCCAACGCGCACTCAACACATCCCAATTCCGCGCCGAACGTGAAATTTGGCTTGCGTATTTCGAGCGGCTGTCGGCCATCTAGGCGTAGAGACTGTTTGAGGGCGTCAAACACGAACTCTCGTTCTGGAATGGATGGCGATGGTGGACGCATTGAAAAAAGGATCAAGTTTGATCGGCGTCCTGTTCGGGAAGGCTTTTTGCATCTCATCTCTCGATTGCCATGGTCCGCCTCATCACCCATAACCTGCTGGCTTGCCACGTCAAGGGATGCACCTCAAACAACTTTCCTCTCATTTTCAAAGATGTACAGATCGAGCTTAGAGAGGCAGAATTCAATGCGGACTTTTTGAAGGGATTCATGCCCAAGATTGACTGGAACGCGCTTGTAAGTGCTGCTAAAGATGTAATTATCCTTATTTCTCCTCTCTTTCAAAGACTCACTTGATTGTCTCTCAGGTCGGAGATACTTCATTACCACCAGAACAACCGGAAATGCTAGACGATGAATTATTGAAAAGTCTACATCACGTCCTTCTCGAAGTTTGTCTGCCAATCCCTCGTGGTACCGATCCTTCTCATTTATCGGCGTAGATCCACGTTGAAGAAGGCTCAATGACTTGCCCAAATTGCCAGCATGTTTATCCCATATCAAACGGGATTCCAAACATGGTATGTTTTGTTTCTACTACACGACGAGAATTACTGTTGACCCATTGCTAGCTCCTTGCCGAACATGAGATCGGTTGATTGACAACATCGATTCTACCTCCAATAGTTGGTTTGTCACGACCCACCCCGCCCGTGTATAATAGTCATCCATCTATACAATCTCCCGAATTCCGGATTATCGTCCTCCGGAGGCATTGCAATTCAGTGTTGACCTGGTACAGAAGGCCACGCGCGTGCCGAGTTCATGTGTCTCGTGTGGCTTGTGGAAGACGGTTGTTTGGAGGATAGCCAACGGCATGAGCTACTTCAATACAGCTTCAATACAGCAATACTCACAGTAGGCCCGCCTCTGTCTACGTTTGGGCATACGTCGGCGTCATCCCGCAACCACTCTTCATTGTGAACTTCACAACGAGCGATTGGCAAGAGATCATGATGCAAGGTAGCGTCGTGGGCTCCACGACGTTCTGAGTCGTATCAAAGTCTTATGGATGATGCGCCCTGGGACAAAGGATCGAGAAGAGGAGAAAAAGCAAAAGACAAGTAGACCGACTAGTTCGAGTATCAAGAAGCCACACCCTCTAGATTGCGCAGGCAATGCACCGGATGCAACGACAATGAGTTCAATAAAGCCTGGACATAAGGCAAACAAAGAGCATTCAATATGATTGTACAGTAGTTCAGGCTGCAGCTGGTCCAAGCTGACAACATGCCTCTGCCAAAGTCAGACAGTAGTTAGAAGATTTGAATGATAACCTACCACAGAGGAGTGTAATGAGACAAAGGAGAGTGTATAATTTTCGGACCGACAGCGGCGAGAAGCGAGATCGACAAAGGGAATCGTGCAGTCCACGGGGAACCGGTGAGCAGACAAGCTGAAATTGGAAGGGCGCCAGCGGCGCGCCGTCTCGCTTTGGGAGAGAGGCAGATTTGGGTCTAGTTGCCGCCGGTTTGTACTTAGTTGCGATATGAGTCCCGGCGGCTGAATTTCGACGGACGGAGACAAGCAAGGTGTGTGGTCGTCCCAGAATGAGGCTCTGACATAAAGAAAAAGAGGATGACCAGCACTCTATTGTCAAACCTTGTATACGACACCATGGTTAAGAAGGACTAGAAACTATGGCGCATCCCATTCCCCATTCTCATCCCGATTAGAGCAGAGTGACCGCGACTGCGACGACAAAGAGGGGCACAGTGAGCATCCCAGCTTTGATCACAGCCGCATCACTGGTAGAAGCCAATACAACGCCACGTTGCGAGCAGGTGGTCTCGTATTCTTTCCAAGCTAGTCAGCAAGCGTGCGCGTATGCAGTTATCGGTAGAGCCACATACGTTTATGAACAGCCGCGGCCAGCGTAGTGGAGATGATATTCTGCGCCACTACGCAAGTCATGCACGTCCCGATCGCCGTGTCGGTGGCATCGCCACATGTGCAGTTCTCGACAGTGCAATCCTACGTACGAGGGAGATTGAGGACGGGATGAGCTTGTGGGGGTGATGAGGTGGCACGCACAGAAATGGCAGTCACAGCCTGGGTGTTGCAGCTGTCCGAGCAGGCGGCGGGGATGTCTGCGCTGGTGAGGTTGGCCGTGAGGCGTCGGCTCGACGCAACGTTCAGCTCCAGGTCGCGCTTGGCGGGGGTGTTGAGCTTGGCAGCCAAGCGAGCGGTGTAGTGGTATGCGAAAGCTGCACGAAGACTCGGGCATCAGAAAGAGAGTTCTCCATTATCATCGTGGATGCACGGACCTTCCTGAGCCGCGAAGAGGAGGGTGAAGAGAGCGCCAAAGATGTAGAACTTGAAGGAAACCATTGTGCCGGCAAGAGATTCAAAGAAGGGGCCTTCCAGAGGTCAAAAGAAAGGTCGTTGAAAGAGTGAAGGAAAGAGGGAAAGAAGCGTTGACGACCGCAACTGGCAACAGTATCAAAATATCCTGATGGCACAGTCGCTTGCATCAGACAGCCTGAGTCTAGAGCGCCTACTAGCGCTTCGTCATAGAAGCATAGTCAGGGCCCAGTGTATCAACGCGAGAGTACTCGAGTACAGACTAAGTACAGAGCCGCGGTGTGGCGTATGGGCGAAGCAAAGCCTTTTCAGAAACAAAATATCACACTTGTATGGCAGCCAGCTGAGTAATCTGACCGGGCGCTCACTCAAGGCACCTCTTATATCGTAACTCTCAGAGAAGTTACACCGCGTCTCACATAGAGAGATGTATGGGCGCACACCTCGAAGATGCTCGCGGCCGGAGACTCTCAAACTCATGAGTCACGATGGGCGTGAAACATACTGCCAAAGGTGTCTGCCGATACATGTATGCGTACGGGAAAAGGAAGCGAAACAGAAGGTGATCTGCTTGACCATTTGTTAGAGCTGTGAGTCGTGGCGTGGCGTCGTTGATATTAGCACACCAGTCGAGATCCGTTGATGGCCGTGAAAGTCCTGGAGCATCGTAGTCTCAAAGTGGAATGATTCGAGTCCGTGCGACTGGGAGGGAAACTGAAGGACACGCCACAGCAGGTTGCTCTGGAGGAATAATTGATTCGTCGGCGTGTGATAGCGATGGCGACCGGCTTCCGATTAGCGGAATGTGACTACATTGTACAGTGAATTACAAAACGGGAAAGACGTGGCGTGAATAGCGAAGGCGGGGAGAATGAGTATGTGCGATTCAGGAAGATATGGGAGCGGGAGGATCAGCGACATCAGCTTCGACTGCTGGTGCGGGTTCTTCTGACTCGGGTGCGGGCGCTTCTGGCTCGTCAAAGAAGGCCTTGGTATCAGTCGGAGAGGCAAGCCCGCTTTCCTTGTTGACTGGACTGTTCGATGCTGTAGGAGAAACAGATAACCCGTTATGACCGTTGACAGGCGACGATGCATGAGGAATGCTGCAGATTGGTCGTCAATGAAAGCCTCGAGGCACAACGTGCTCTCCCGCTTACTTTTGAGGATTCGGTATCGCAGTCCCAACGGTGCTCTGGGGGGCTACGCCGGCCTTGGACAAGGCGTAGTCACCAGAATCGAAGTATTTACGATCCTGTGGGAGTCCGATGAGAGAGCGATGGCAACAAAGGAGCATGTCTCCGACCTTCTGCATCTTGTGAAGGACATTCTTGTGGGTTGGTAGCTTTCCGTACTTCCTCAGTAAGATCTGCTCCTGCTCCGACAGTTTCTGTGGATACCGATGATGAGCACGAGGGGCGGGACTGATGACGACGACGTACACTAATATCGACCTTGTTGCGTTGCGCGGGGAGCATGGTTGATGAAATATCGTGAGCTGCTAGGCGTCGCCGAGAAATGAAACACGATGAATTGGCGTGGTATTGAAGCAGATGAAGGCCAAATTTATATTTGGGACGACTGCTTTCGGACCTTGAAGTCTCGGCGTCCGCCGCATCAGCTGTCGTGTTCCTGATCTGGCGCTCCCACCCTTCTTAGCCCTTCTTCAAAGTTTCAATTTGCGTTCCACATACATACAAGCTTCTTGCGGCGTTATGCACTCCATTCCAACCCAAGTCCCGCCTTGTTTGGCTCAAAATCTCAATATCGTCCGTACCAGTACGTATCACCTTTGCATGCGAACGGTCGGCTGACTGGGTGACTACGGTCGGTGTCTCCAGTATCTTGCGTACGATTCATAGTGGCGCGACTGCGTAGCTCCGGGTTGTCTTCCACAATAGGCGGACTCGATGACTGGCAACTTGCTCCGGAGGCCCCAGGCCCACGTATGGCTTGTCTACAGTGGATAATCATAAAGCAAGACCAGACTGGAGCGAGAACCCTTCCGATGGTCTCTCAGGCTGTCGCGGACTACATTCAATCTGCTATTTCTGTATTCCGCATCCGTCTAACATCTAACTTGTCTCTTGAATGAGCTTCACAAAAATGGCATACCCATCGTCCATAACACGCCTCAACTTGTCAATCTCGACTGCAAAAAGCTCCGACTTAGTGTACTTCGTGTGATGCTACATCAATAGGTGAGCCAGCGCCACATGTAATCACACGCTTTCTCTCACCTCCCGAGTTTCCCAGCCGAGGTAGTACCAGTTCATCCTGTCGTCGTTAAGCGCCGTGCTCCAATAACCACCAACGAATCCTCCGTCTGGCGCGTCGTAGCAATCCACAAAGGTCTGGTGCAGCGACTTGGCGGTGGCTTCTGACTTGTTTGAGCTCTCAAGATGAACACAACACTGGAACAAGTATCAGTCACAAGCTCTTATGACGATTAACTTCTCCAACCAATTCTGTCAGAGGCGCGGTGAGAGCTGGCCTGGGCAAGTCTGCGTTGGCGAAGGGAAGATACCACGACTGAGGTGATTTGTTGACATCCAAGACATTTACGGCATCCTGGAAACCTTGGGAGTCGAATTTCATGGGATTAGCGGTTTCAGGCCACTCTGTCGGGATCAAGCAGGTCAGTGCGCGTTACTGCGAGAATCTACCGACTGTACACACGGATGACCCATAAGAGTTTGTTGGCATCTGACCCGGTGGGAGTACCATAATATTGCTCCGTCGCGCCCCCTGTTTCGCGTGCAATCTGGCGGAGGCGACTGAAAGATGACGATCGAACGTCGAAGTCAGGACTGACGGTGAAGCGGAGGAACTGGGAGATGATGGGAGACATCTTGGCTAAGGGTACGTTTCTGCGCAAAGGAAGAATCATAAGAGCGAATGCGCGACTAGGGGCTGTTATAACTAAGTTCGGGCGGAGACGCGCGGGCTGGGCGCTGGAACTTAAGTGAGCAGATTTGCATGAGCTGGTGACAATAGTGATATCGATCGACGCCCATACTAAGAGCGTTATGAGACATATCGTAACGCTATCGGTCCCGAGAAGAGGTCGGCGGTCTACATGGGAAGAAACAAAAATAGAAATACAGCATAGTGATGTCAACTTCATACCGCCAACGCGACTGGGGCAGTTTCCAGACCATTTGCGTATTGAAATTCGTCTGAGTTTTCGTACTGGAGAGAAAATCAATATCTGGAAGCATCTAGAACGAGACAGACATACCTCCCACATATCGATGGCGACCTGACAGCTCTCTCGGACCACGCGGGGCGCATCTGGGCGGGTCATCCACTCACGTAGATGTGGAAGGACTTCTGGAGTCCCGATACCACCAAGAGCCTCAGCAGCTTCATGGCGAACCATATCGGATTCGCTGTTATCTCTGAGGACATCCACAAGACATGGAACAGAGTGTGGCGAAAGGAGTTGTCCAAATACGAATGCAATTTCATGTCTGCGCAGACAAGGTCAGGACGACAGGGAGCAGGCACAAGGGGGAGAGTCTCACTTGAACAAGGCACTGTCATCAGAGAAGCCCGCTGCGAGGGCGTCGACGGCTGGTGCGGTACCGATGTTGCGGAGCGCGAACATGGCGCGGTAGCGTTCGAAGAGGGGGAGTTTCGTGTCGAGTAGTTTCGATTTGAGGTCTTCGACACTGGCTTGGGAGAGATCCTCGGGCTTTGGTGCTCCCGAAAGCAAACCAGAAGAAGGAGGTGCGGGGTCAATGGAAGTGTAGGTGCTGTTGAAGTTGAGAAGAGTGATTCTTGAGCTTATAATGGAAGAGTACCTACGAATTATTGTCTCCGTCGTTGACCTGAGTCCTATGTCGCTTTCCCTCTTCAGAGTTATCCCATTCTATACGCGCCACGGCGATCTCGCATGTCTCGCGGACACTATCGTTGGCGTCTGAGAGATAACGCTTCAAGAATGGCACAGATTCGGCAGCGGATATCGCGCCCATAGCTTCAGCAGCCTAACTCGTGAGATCTGAGTGACAAGGTCGTTGCAGAGAGAAAAGCAATGGCACCTCATGTCGGACCATGGGATCCTCGGATTGGTCTGCTAAAACACTTTCAAGCGTAGGGAGCGCCGATTTTTTCTGGATCTGCCCAAGACAGTACGCAAGTTCATGTTTAAGCAACGCCGACTCGTCTTGGAAACCTGGTGACGAGGTTCAGTGATGAGATGCGGGAGATTTGGACTCGGATCAACTTGCCCTTGGATATTATTTGAACGGCCTCTTCCGACTTGAAAGATTTGAGAGTGAATAATGCTCGAAAACGATTGTGGAGGAGAACATTGCCGGACGTGTTGAGGAGGACATCTTCGAGATTTTTGAGCTCGGCGGTGGTGACGGCCATGATCAAAAAATTGCGGTTGCCAAATTTAGAACGCATCTTGTCTTCCTCCCTCCTTCGCCCACTATGCCCAAATCCAAGCGCTCGAAACTCGGTCAGTGGATTAATTTACTGCCAATTGTTCCGCTTCTCAAGTCTTGCTAGTGTCCCTTACAAAGGTCTCAAAAAAGACAAGAGACCAAAAAACTGCCATGATGCAGGAGGTCTGCATCCTCATCTTCCGCCACATATTCAAACGATTCGAACATGATCAACAGGTCCAAAATAGCGTCGACAAGTGGCAATATTGCTGGTTATTTGAAGTAGGTGCAATGCGGAATTCGCATCTCAAGACCGTCCGGAAACTTTGGAAAGAGTGTGTCTATACGGCGAAGATTGCAAAAACATCTCTCATGCGTTTTACAGCTCCGCTCGGATATTCTTTGGCCGTGGTGCAGTTATGGCGAAAGCTCTTGGATTGACACCAGAGGAAGAACACAAAGAGGGCATCTCAAAACTAGCTCAAGTGCGTGCATTCGCCTCACATACCGTCCGTCACCCTCTGATTATCCTCTAGCAAATAAAAGGCCAAGTCGGCATCCTCTTCACCAACACCGAGCCCCAGGAAGTCATCGAATGGTTCGCCGATTTCAAGCAGCCAGATTTCGCTCGGGCAGGCAATCTCGCCTCTCGCACTGTCATCCTCCCAGTCGGTCCCGTAATGCGCCACCACTCCGACCCTCCAGAGCCCTTCCCCCACAACGAAGACCCACAGCTCCGCAAACTTGGTCTCACCACCTCCATGAACCGCGGTGTACCCACACTAACAAGCGCACATCAGCTATGTGTGAAGGGAAAACCTCTCACAAGCGAGCAGGCGCAGCTGCTGAAGTTGATCGGCGAAAAAATGGTGACGTTTCGAGTAGGCTTGATAGCACGCTGGGATGCGACATCTGGTGAGGTGACGCAGATTCCTCGCGAGTTACTACCGACCGATGGAGCCGTCGGTGCAGACGACGACGACGACGCTATGAGCGAGTAGGATGTCTGTACAGTGTATGTTTGTATTATTTCTGTCCTTTCGGTCTTATTGAGAATATGGCTCAGCTATACGAGTTTAGCGCAATGAGTTTGTGAGGAAAATGAAAACCGCGACGTAAAGAAACAATTCTCTGCGAACCACCGCGCATGCCAGTCTTTCTACAACTGCATGCCAATGGAGGACTCCAGCGGCAGAGAGTATTCCATCACGGGTTCATTGCGTACACACCACTTCTGAGAGATTTTATCTTACAGATGATCTAAAATTCGATGATGACCTTCAAAGCATCGTTCTCCGCTGCCTTCCCGAACGTTTCGTACGCCTTGTCCATATTGTCGAATTTGAATGAGTGCGTCCCAAGCGACCCGGCTCGTATTCTCCCTGACTCCACGAGCTTCAGAAGCATGGGTGTGCTAGAAGCATCGACCAGTCGAGTTGTTATAGCTATGGCGCAACTAGTCAGCAGACTGCTCAATGCAAACGCACAGAAGACAGGACTGACTGATATTCCGATCCCAAAGCTTCTCCAAGTGCAGATCAACTTTCTTGCCATGCACCCCCAGATTCGCAATCGTCCCTCCAACAGCAATGATATCCTGACACAGGCCGAACGTCGCTGGCACACCTACAGCCTCGATAGCAGTATCCACGCCCAGCCCGTCTGTGATCTTCCTCACCTCCTCCACCGCCGACGGGCCAGACAGGACCGTATGCGTCGCCCCGTGTGAAACAGCCTGTTGCAGCCGATTGGGGTCGAGGTCAATCATGATGATCTTGGCGGGGGAGTATAGCTGCGCAGTTATGAGCGCGCCGAGCCCTACGGGGCCCGCACCGACAATAGCGACGGTGGACCCAGGCTGCACACGCCCGTTGATCACACCGCACTCCAGCGCTGTGGGGAGCACGTCGCTCACCATTACCTGATCCGCGTCCGACGCCCCGTCCACCATTGGATGCAGACTCGCATCCGCGTGAGGAATGCGCGCGTACTCCGCCTGCACGCCATCGATTGTGTTCCCCAGTACCCACCCGCCGTCGGTACAATGCGAGGGCATACCCCGTCTGCAGAATGTGCAGGCAGAACAGGCGGTTATGGCGGAGATGATGACGCGCTGGCCTGCTTGGAAGGACTTGACAGCGGATCCGACGGACTGGACGACACCGACGCCTTCGTGGCCAAGGATGGTCCCATGAACGCAGGTGGGGACGTCGCCTTTCAAGATGTGGAGGTCGGTGCCTGGAAGAATAGAGTTTGAGTGTCACCTCTTATGGCATCAGAGAGGAGAGAACGCACCGCAGATGGACGCCTTGACCATCTTCACGACCGCATCGGTGGGTTTGAGTAGCTGAGGTATAGGACGCTTCTCGATGGATGGCACGGATGTGCCATTGTAGATGAGTGCTCTCATGTTGTGTAATGTTCGAATGTTGTTGTGTAGTGCTCGAATGTTGTTTAGTGGTCTCATGGTGGTGTGATGATGGTCAGCACTGAATGTCGAACGAGCACCTTATATGCGCAGAAGACAAGGCGAGACCCGGACCGCTATAGAAATGCAGCTCACCCCAGATCGCGTGAGAGATGTAGCGCGGCGAGTGTACATAATCGCCAATCTACCCAATGAATCTGTCATTGGTATTATCGGGGCGGGGTGTGATTTAGGACTTGGTCGCATGATCGAGTCTCGACTCGATGATGGAGTCGCGACGCGGACTCTGGATCGGGCCATACGGCAGATGTACGCGTCTGCGGTTAGCCTCAGAGGTCCTCGACGTGTCAGTGTTGGTATAACGCCCACACAGCGAACGCGGCGATAACAGATTGGGCCCAAGTTTTGCGTTAGGAGCCGATGAGGTTGGGGAGACTCCATCATTTGACCTACAGTATGTAGGTTTTATGATTGATGCAAGGAGTCGCAGGTAAGTTACTCACTTGAGCAGCCTCAATCGTACCAAGAGATTTACGGGATGTAGAGGAATAACCAGATGACTGATCAAATCCAACGTACTTCCCGCCGCCCGGAAACCAATGCATCTGTGGAGGTCAAACGACCGAGGACACCTGACTGCTGTGGTGTAAGTGCCAGCGTCAGCTCGCGACAAGTATGTAGCTCACCCTCGACCTGTGCCAACACCTGGCCAACACCTCTCCCCGCCTCGACTCGGACTACCTTGTTTCTCTGGGCGGTTTGTCCTGTCTTCCTCTTTCTTCTTTCTTCTTCCGCGGGGAGCTCATCCTCCTTTCCCTCCCTCCCTCGTCTTCGGCACCTCAGCAGACTCCGACCCCGTGCGTGGCAGAGGAACTAGAATTGGCTATAGCCGACGAGTGGATCGAGGACATACTGATAGTTTTCCAGAAGCCATCTGGAAAGGAGAGTCTGCAAGGCTATGCAATTGGCTGGAAACGAGTGCTATGCACGCCTAGTGACCTTGTGTGATGTCTGTGTGGGCTGGCATGATCAGCGGGTTCGAGGGCGATGGCATTGCCGTGTAGAGTTTTTGTGGTACTCGTAGCTGTCAACATTGACAAGGAAGCACCCCTGGGACTATTATTCAAAGACCTTCACTACGTTTCCCTGCTGCTGCGTGCTGTGCTTGCGTGGATAGAAGCGCGACATGTCGCGTGTAGAGAATGCGCCGACCAGGACCGGTGATTCAAACGCGCTCGCGGGTTTGGTATGGTCGGCGTGTGTGTTGATTGATAGAGTTAGGGGATGCTGGCATCGCCGTGCGGCATGGTCGTCAGAGGGCATACATTGAAGGCTAGAGAAGGAGAACGTTCGCAGTGCGGAGTTGAGGTGACCGATCAAGCTCAAGTCGGACCTCGGCCCGATCACCTCCACCTGCTCTCGCTCTTCCATGGCGAATACGACCATCAGCGGTGCTTCTGCCATCCACGGCCAAAATCCTCAGGTGCGTCTCTCAATGTTATGGAAAGAACATATCCAAATGCCCACACGTAGTTCCTAGTTGAAACCGTCATCCGAAACCGAATATACGAGTCCGGCTATTGGAAGGAGCATTGCTTTGCGTTGACCGGTGCGTGTCGTTTCCCTCCCTGGTACTGCGACTGAGTCGGACTGTGTGTAGCGGAAACACTCATCGACAAAGCTATCGAACTCAAATACATCGGCGGCGTGTTCAGCAACCAGCGCCCCACGGAGTTCATGTGTCTTCTCCTCAAGCTGCTTCAGATACAACCAGAGAAGGAGATTTTGATTGAGTATCTACAGGCGGAGGACTTCAAGTGCGTAGGAATCTTCTTGTCGTTGCTGGTGGAGTTCTGAGACTGCGCAGATACCTGCGCGCACTAGCGGCGATATACATACGGATGACGTTCCGCCCTGTCGAGGTGTACGAGCTCCTCGAGCCGTTGATGAAGGATTATCGGAAACTGCGTGTGAGGAGCATGGGTGCGACTATCCTTCCCCGTTATTCCCAGTCTCACTAACGATACTTCCACACAGAGGGCTACTCTCTCACCTTTATAGACGAATTCGCCGACGCTCTCCTCAATGAAGAACGCGTCTGCGATATCATCATGCCGCGTATCGCGAAACGACAGGTCCTGGAGGAGAATGGAGATATTGGGCCGAGGAAGAGTCGGTTGCTGGATGCGTTGGAAGGGAAGGACGAAGAGGAACGACGGAGTAGGAGCCGATCCAAAAGCCGGAGCAGGAGCAGGAGTAGAAGCAGGAGTAGGAGTGGGAGCAGGAGTAGGAGCAGGAGTGGAAGCCGGACACCCTCTGATGCGGGCTCGAGATACGTGTCGCGGAGTCCCTCACGGTCGCGCTCTGGCTCGCGGTCGCCATTCCGGTCCCGCAGTCGGAGTATATCTCCAGACCGGATGGACACGACAGATTCGTGAAAGCATAGTTATGTGTGTATCATCATTGGTTGAGTTCTATTTATCTCAGCAAGCTGGAGTTCGGCCTTGGATATGGCCCCACTGGGGTGCCTGCCTTGGATGTGGTCCCACTGGGGTGCCTGCTCTTGCCTGCTTCGTATCTTTTGAAGGAGAGCTACTTAGGCTAAGTACAGGTCGCGTGAGAGACGGCGCGACTTGAAATTGAAATTCCGACTCTCTATCTCGTGCCATGTACATAGATGATGATAGTTGCCATGTGCGGCTCTGGCAGTTATCTTGCTCAGTACCATGCCGTCCTGGACCTGTTTCCCGCTCCCTAGCTCATTCTCTCGCTGCAGACAGAACGCGGACACGGACACGGCGTCTTCCCTCACGTGTGTATCCACCACCGATGAAGAGAAGGTGAAAGTGATACCTGCGGACACGACGGAGCGCCTGCGGGCGTTGAGAGCTGTGATGGCTGAAGAGGGTGTGGACGTCTAGTACGTGCTTGTGTCTTAATCCTGGGTGTGCTGAAGCCTGACACGCTGCAGTATCATCCCCAGCCGAGACGCTCACGACACGGAGGACCCACGGGAGAGCGATAGACGTGTTTTATTCATCTCTGGATTTACAGGCTCGTCGGGCACTGTGTTCGTCACCGCCACGACCGCCGCGCTCCTCACCGACTCGCGTTACTTCATCCAAGCTGCGCAACAGCTTGATCCGGAAACTTGGGACATCTTGCACCAGGGCAGCGCGGAGGGAGAGTGGAAGGGATGGCGGGAATATGTCGCCGGGACTTTCAAAGAACAGACAATAGGGATCGACGCGACGCTTCTTGGCCAGGCTGATGCTGCCTCTCTCTTGACATCGGGGATAAACTTGGTGTTCCCGCCAAGCAACTTGGTCGACCGGATAAAGAGCCCCAACGCGCCCGCGCCGACTCCAATTTCGGTGCACGTGCACGGTCTCGAGTATGCGGGTGTGGAGGCGGGGGAGAAGGTGCGGCTTGTCCGGCAGTGGGTTGGGCAGGAAAGCGGAGACGGGATCTTGGTGTGCGACCTGAGCGACATTGCCTGGACGCTCAACCTACGCGCGCGCGGGATGCCCTATACACCTCTGTTCCCTGCCTACCTCTATATTGGCGTGGCGCAGGTTGCGCAGCTGTTTGTGGATGAGGGCATGCTCCAGGAAGGTGTGCAAGCGTATCTGGAAGAGGTCGGTGTGCAGGTACAGCCGTATGAGGGCGTGTGGGCATTTCTCGAGGGAGACGAGGTGAAGGACAAAGTGACTGTCATCACAGCGCAGGCCTCCTACGCCATCTCCCGTGCACTTGGAGAAGGGAGCTTTGTGGTCAAACCCAACAGAGTACAAGAGATGAAGATGGTCAAGAACGCGGTGGAGGTTACCGGGATGAAGAACGCGTTCTTGAGGGAGAGTCAGGCCTGGGTCCGGTGGTTGGCATGGTTAGAGGAGAACCTCGCAGGATCAAGTGGAAATAAGCAGAACCTTACAGAAATGGACGTCGCCCGGAAACTCTCCTCATACCGTCAAGACTGCGAATTCTTGGCTTATGGAGATATCAGCGCGACATCCTTACACGCAGCGCTACCACATTACGCCCCGACGCCGGAGAGCGATATGGTGGTGGATGTGCGGACACCGTACTTGATGGACTCGGGCGGACAATACAAGGATGGGACGACAGATACCACCCGGACTGTGTTCTTTGGAAAGAGGACACACTTGAAGGCTGAGTACAAGGTCGCGTACACTAGGGTGTTGCAGGGGCATATCGCGCTGGACTCTGCAGTATTTCCTGCTGGGACCTCTGGAAAGTCTCTGGACGTCCTTGCGCGCCACATGCGCTGGGCAGCCTTTGAGGACTATGGACACGGGACGGGGCATGGAATCGGTGCCTTCTTAACGTGCCACGAGGGGGACGTGGGCTTTGGATCGCTGAGGCCGCTGGAGGTGGGCCATTGTGTGAGCAACGAGCCTGGATTTTGTGAGTGCTGCATGACATTCAAGGGCCCATACTGAAGTTAGGTGATAGATAAGGAAGGTCACTTTGGTATACGCTTGGAGTCGTGTATGCTCGTCAAGGAAGTGGAGGTGCGTCTTGCTCCCCTCTCTTGCTACTCTCAGCTCACCACAATACAAGTCCCCAAACCCGAGCAAGACTCAATGGCGCGCATTCGAACGTCTGACCATGATCCCCATCGACACGCGCATGATTGAGTGGGGGATGTTGAGTAGGGAGGAGAAGGCGTGGGTGAAGGTGCGTGCCTGTCATTGTTCTTTGGCGTTCAAATTTGGACTCCTTTTGACTAGGCCCACAATCGACTGTGCTTTGAGAGAGTCGCTCCGTTGGTCAAGGATGATAAGAGGGCGGTGAAGTGGCTGAAGAAGCAGGCAAGCGTGCGGTGTAGGTGGTGGGGCCTGTAGAGGTAGGTTGAATATCGTAAGCTCTGAGTAGCTCAGGACTGCGGGGAGCATCTTGTTAAAGTCCAAGTGAGGCACATCAGATTACGATAACTCGGAATCAGCCTGTAAAGTGTGGGGTATGATCTTGTTTTTACAAGGCAAGTCGCTCAACGTTGTTTGAAAGGAAATCTCGGTATGAGGGGACGCGTCGAGTGACACGAGTCTGGGAACTTCTGAGTTCATAGTCAATATTTCTGGTTGCGCCGATGTATATTAATCCTCGTTATCACCCTCTACTCACTGCTTCTTGGGAACAATGATTGAATTGACCACCAGCGCCGCCGCAGGCGGCAATTTCCGAGTCTTTCAGCCACGCTTTACATAATTCGGCCTCCCACGGACTGTCTCTTTACGCCTGCTTCACGCCAAGACAGTCCGGAGTCCAGATGCTTTTGCCTTTTTGGAAGGGTTGCTCACAGTCTGAGTAAGTGTACCCGATTCTAGAGCCAGAAACGACTTGACTTGAGTGGGCTTACCTGGATGACTGAGCACCGCTGTATCCCGGTATTACGCGTCGGCTATGTTTTGAAGTAAGCAAGTCTGACTGTCGTCGAAAGTCTGACACATACGCATGCCGAAGCGCTGACTACTGCGTCGCGTTCACTGATTTTGATCAACCGAATCGACGTGACAGCCTCCGACCTCTTGCATGAAAACGTATAAATGCCTCTGGTGTGCTGCTACTGCCATGCAACAAGACTGTCTCCCACTCCTCTCATACGTTGCCCCTCATGTCCAGTACAAGCGCCCTCTTCAAGCCCCTCACTCTGGGCCCCATCGTGCTCAAGAACCGCGTGCTCATGAGCGCGTTGACGCGTAACCGGACCTCTCCAGGACTCATTCCGAACGCGGCGAACTTTGAGTATTACCGCCAACGCGCCAAGGGCGGCGCAGGGCTAATCGTGACCGAGGGTCTCTTGGTCACTCGACAGGGTACGGAATGGCAGTATGCGCCAGGTATCTGGAGCAAGGAACAGATCGAGGGTTGGAAGAAAGTAAACGACATCATTCACGAGGAGGGAAGCAAAGTCTTCGCTCAACTCTGGCATCGTACGTATCATCATCTTCCTCGTTCTGGCAGCTGGAACGCTGAATGCATATTGCAGTGGGACGTGTCAGTCATCCTGATGCACCAGAGCAGATCTTGGCCGGACAGGTTAGTTCAGGGATTTTGGCCCGGTCAAGCTGGAAGTTCACCTAAAAACCAGCCCGTTTATGGCCCCTCGGCTATCGCTGCACGCGGTGGGAAGTTTAGGTTCCTGCCTGGGGAGCCTGGTTATGTCACGGTTAGTTCTCATTCCCTCACATTCCTTCATCCTATCAAATCAACCTCATCATCAGCCTACTGCTGTCGAAGACCCATCAACACTTGTTGCCCTCTACAAACAGGCTGCCATCAACGCCAAAGAAGCTGGTTTCGATGGTGTAGAAGGTGAGCATCACACCGAATGTTTGCAAGTAGACCGATACTCATTGACGTTCCACTGCAGTTCATGGAGCCAACGGATACCTAATCGCACAGTTCCTCGAATCAGGAGCCAACCACAGGACGGACCAGTGGGGCGGCAGTGTTGAGAATCGCGCTCGTTTCGGTTTGGAGGTTCTCAAGGCTGTCATCGAAGTCTGGGGAGCGGACAGAGTTGGCATCAAGCTGAGCCCATGCGGAGGGTACAATGATGCGGGGTGAGTGCGCTTCGTATAGGGCGCTGATTATGTCCTTATTCCTTGCGTAGAATGCCCCTCGAGGAAGCGATCGCCACATACAGCTACTTCATCCAGGAAGCCGACAAGCTTGGCATTGCGTACTTTGCCTTGGTGCGATATCTGGATTTCTTAGACCCGGTCATAGATGGTCTGAATCATTCATCACCTTACGATTGAAGATACTGACGTCCGCTTACTAGGCAAGAAGCGGGCAACCGTGCATGACACTATTGCTACATATGGGCCCCTCATCAAGAATGCGTTGCTGCTCGGCAACGGTGGTTACACCGGCGACGAGGCTGCGAAAGCTATTGAAGAGCAGAAAGTCGCCGGTGTGTTCTTTGGAATCCCCTGGATCACCCACCCCGATCTAGCCCTGCGGTTCAAGCATGGCAAGCCTCTGACGAACACTCCCGACTTCCTCACACTGCACGGCTCTTCACCGGATGTAGAGTCTCAGTACAAAGGTTACATAGACTACCCAGGACTTACTTCATATGATTAGACTGTAAATAGATCTTCATCCGCACTGGCACATTGTACATGTACAGCAATTTTCGCGGCCAATGAATTGATGCTGCACGCAATCAGGGTCTTGTCGCGGCACTCTCGGCTTCAAGAAGAAAACTGCAAATCTCATCACTGTGAAATTCGAGCAGACAGGAGGCATGAGCCCAACTGAAGTGTTTGAAGACATGAAAAGCGTTTGAAAGCCTGACATCGTTGATAGTTCGCTCAATGTTTTTCTATCCTTTCAAAGCCTCAATTTGGGACGTCCACGATCACGATATACACATTCAAGACTGAAGGATCTCACTCCGCTGATACAATCAACACCGACGCAGAAAGCGGCGGCATGTCGTATGTGATGGCCTTCCCGACTCTGAACGAGAAACTTTGCGGGACGGCCGCGCTGGGGTTCGTCGGCGTGTTCATCGTGCCCGACGCGGCCGTCATGACCGTGCCCGTCCCTGCGGTCGACAGGATTTTGAACGGGAGCGTGAACACGATGGTATTGGTCGTCGTCGCGGTGTTTATGGCCTGGCCAAGTCAGGTTTGGGAAGGAGATTGAAGAGAGTCAGTTACCTTGAGATAGATCTGCTTCGCGGTGGTGTTCATCGTGGCACTCCATTGGACGGCGCTACTGGCGGTGTTGGTTGTTGAGTTGAGATAGGTGTCGCCTTTGTAGACACCGAACATCTGTGTGCATGTAAGCTGAGTGAAGTAGTAAGTATCAGGAAAGAAGGCTCTGACCTGCTGGACATAGTACGACGTAGACTTGATGACAGTGGTGGGCCTACGATTCGTAGTAAGTCAAAACTGATGTGGCGTATACAGTGGGCTTACGAGAACGCAACGAGGTTCGGTGTCTACGTAGTTCTAAGATAGTCGTCCATCTTTTGTATGAGACGAGGTACTACTTACCCATTGCGTGCTATTTATGTGCTGCACAGATTGAGTACGCAAGTTGGCAAAGGACAAGCTCCACTTCTGATACTCACGTTCAAAAGCGGCGCATACGAAGCCGCAAAGACGATATCCGAGTTGCGGTCGAATCCGGTCATGTACGCTGCTTCAGCTACGGACCCTAATGAGCCAAGTTGGTTGTCAGATCCAACGAGCACCGACTCTATGTAGGAATTCACCGTCAATAGTGGGATACGCGATAGACGCGCCGCTGTCGCTCGAAGTGACCGCGTATTCACCCTTCACTCATGTAAGATTCAGACACATAGCGAGCAACGAGCGCGACATACCTGGAAGAACCGCAACCCATTTCGTGCAAGGATGTCAAAGTTGTAGCAGCCATTCCGAAAGAAGCCTGTCCAAGTCCGTCAATAAATTTCGGATCCTTGTACTGAGAGCAGGATTGACTAGGATTAGAATAGACATGCAAATCCCAGTACGTTGGCGCGGGCGAGATGGACGGGACGTTCCCGCTCGTTGCGCTGGTGGCGATGAATTCTACGTATGTGGTTTGTCAGGTACATATGCAGGGCAAGGAGAAGGGAAAGGGGAAAGACGGTACTGACTGAGTTGGGGAAACGCAGCGCTGAGGTTGCCATAGAAATCGCGCCAGCGGTAGGTGTTGTACCTAGCATAGTGTCCAAGTTACGAGTATAGCAAGGTTAGAAACGGGCAACACACGAAGACGAGGCAAAGTTATCCTCGTTCCCGATCTCGATGTACTGCAAGTCGAACGGCGCAGGGTGGCCCATGTAGGCGCGGATCGCGGCTGATACTTCTGAGAATGAAGCACTTCGAGAAGAACAGAACGCACCTGCAGCGTTCGTCGACGGGTCCCCGATGGCGAAGCTGATCTTGAGATCCAGGTTTCTTCAGATCGAGTAGGAACGCAGATGATAGTGCGTACCTGTTCAATAGCCTCCTGAATGTACGGCGCGAGACTCGCCTCGGGAAGCGCATCTCCGTCCAGCGAATATCCTGCGTTCCCCATTGCATTGACCTGAATTACACTACAGCCACAGTCCACTCACCCGCCCATACAGCCATAATCGGCACCATGCCCATATCCTCGATCCACTGCAGGTACTCATAGATGCCCAAACCACTTTGGTTGCTCAGGACAGGAAGAGAACTCTCCAAGACAGGACAGGACGTACTCGGTATTGACATACCCCCAATCCCCATTCCGCCCCGGTCTATGCAGCAGCGCGCCAACGGTGTTGCTCCACACCCAGCGTTCCGCTGTGTTCGCGCCTTCCAGATCTGCAAGCGTTGTGTCCTGAGTGTCAATGAGTGTTCACCGGGGAAGAAGTACATAGTACGCACTGTTCCCCCCTGGGAACCGGAAGAAGGCGGGGTTCATAGCCTGGAGCGTCTACCATACACACGCATCAGTCCGAGTCTCCCTTGCTCAAAGCACGACGCACCTGCGACAGATCCATTCTCATCCCATTCGCCCGCCCCTTGAACGTCGGTGGGAACAGCGAGAACAGCGCGAATTCGACTGTTAGGCCTGCTACCGTCGCGCCGTCAAGGGATACGAAGAATGAGTTGTTCGGGCCCGGGGCGCTTTCTGTGGGTTTGAGTGTGAATGTGATCTGCTGCCACCCAGGGCTGGAGGAGAAGGAGGCAAGGGTGTAGGCGAGGGCGGTGAGCCCCTCGTTGGTGCTCAAGCCGATGGTGAATGTGCCAGAGACGGCGGGGGCGGGTGCGGAGGGGAAGCGGTAGTAGAACTGCCCTGTGTACGTCCATGTGGAGTCGACTTGGATGCCTGGGGGAAAGGGAGGGTCAGAACCAGAACCAAAACTAAGGACCACTCACCCCAATACCCCGAATTCGCGAACCCGACGGGTCCAGTCGTGCCCGGCGCTGTCGCGAGACTCAACGCGTTGGGAAGCACGCTGGACACGGGCATGCTGGAGCTAACGACGGAGATGTGCGAGGTGCTCCCCAGGGGGCTCCATGCGTTTAGCGCCGCGGACGTTCCTGGGTCTAATTCAATTTAAGGGAAAGGAAACGAGAAAGAGGAAGAAAAAGGGGAAGAGGGAGAGAAGGGGGAAGAGAAGGAGCATACCGGGAGTGACTTGCTGGAAGGCGCGGTTTTGCAACACTGCCAGTGTGTCATGAGAGGAAGGAAGGTGAATGGTGAATGGAGATACGAACGTTCAGCGTACAAGCCTCCGTCTCCGCTCTGGATTCTCGTACCAGTGCATGAGAATCAACTGGCAAGGGTGTGTGAATGGACACTTACGTGCTATAAGTAGTAGGGCTCAACGACATGAATGGATAAGATTATTGAGGGACGTGCATTGATATCCTGAGTGGACTTGGAGTTAGCACTGACTCGGAGCGGTGAGAAGTGTCGGAGACCGGGACATACCTCGTACATCATACCGTCTATGTAGTATGAGACATTTTCAAGGAAGCACGAAGGTAAGTTCTAGCACGCACACAGCGTCGAAGGCACCGCGTGTCCCGCCCTGCTGACGATGACATCAAAATTCGTCGCTCTGACAAGCAAGATTTGAAGAAGGGGTACAGTCCAGAGGAGCATTGTGGATTGCCAGAGCCAATCCTTGCAGAATGGCTTTATGCCCCAACGAGAGGTCCCATGCATCATGCAGCTGAACAAGAAGAGTACTCGTTCCCGGACCGTATAGCAAACACACCGGGGGATTCGCGGGATAATGGGCATGGGGGCATCGCATGGGAGAGCATATACCATCTTAGTCCAAGCCGGTGGAGGAGTGATTGTTCTTCGAGAACCCACCCCTCAGGCTTCTGATGGACACATGCATAACAAGAGAAAGGCCCGGGGCCGAGGGCAGTGGCAGAATTCAGTTCCAGGGCTGGAGACACGCAAATCGGCGTATGCCAAGCCTCAGTCATTCGAAGACACAGTGCATAGATAATTGGAAGTCCAATCGAGGTGAGCGCACATCTGGATGAGGGAGAATGGCGCTCCGGGCCCAAGTTCATATCCCGCCGCGCCAACAATCGGAGGAGAAAATGAGCAAATGGTTATGGTGAGAGTGAAAGTGCTACTACAATAGGTAATCGGCCCGACACATCTGCGTTACGGGCGTCTGTTGTCATCGGTCAGTCTCAACTCCGAGTCAGAGGTATCCACAATGAATTGGAAACTCACCTGTGGCTCTGATAGCAGATACGGCGAACGAGCAATGTTCCTTGTCCGTAGATCATAGCTCGTTGCAATACGGAAAAAGGCACTTAGGCAGTACGCTCAGAATCGTTGCATCCCAGCAAAGACACGAGTGTCGCATGATTTCAAAGAAGACCGTCCGGACGAGTAGACGGCATTGACGTTTCGATAACAGTGAGTAAGTGTTCGTTATGGTTGAAAGTGTGAGTAAAGTGAAAGTGATTGACCTGACACATTACGTCAGGGATATATGTGCAGTACGGCGCTGTCCAAGCGCTGTCTCCTGCCAGTCTCCTGCCATCATCTGATTCATCACGACCTGGAATCGGGCTTAGTGGACGAGCTTATCTCTCACTAGTACTGCTCACCGGGCTATACCACCTGTTTCAGGAGCTTCTACAGCTTTGGAGACACGAGGACGAGTATAGGACGCCGAGTCCGAGTAGCTACAGGACCTCACGACGGCCAGGAGTGTAGCTACTGCGACTGGTACGCCGTCTTTTCGGGATTGCTTGGTCGCATTCGACTCACTCACAGTCACCACAGCGACTTGACGGCACTTGATACCTCGCAATACTTTGAACAAGAGGCGAACATACAATCCGCACAGCGCGCTCAACGATACAAGTATACAACATGAAATAAGATGCGGCTGATGATCTGCTGCGCGTCGGACGGGCACAGCGTCGAGTCGGACAGGGATGGCCGGTCACAGAACCCCACTCACACCGCTCCTCTCCGCACACACACACATCGCGCCCGAGGCGCTCGTGGCGTACGCCAGCGACGGGATGCGCGTACCTCGAAGCTGTGTCGGGCGTAGCGCTAGGCAAGAAGGATGCGAAGCAATTCACCCTTCTCAAAGTAATGCCCGCCCAGTCCGACTGCTCGCTGGGGGACCAGGTGATGTGCGTGCAACTGCACGGCGATGCGTCCTTTACCGGGCAGGGCACCATCACCGAGTCCCTCGCCCTTGACAGCCTCCCGCCCTTCACCTCAGGGGGGACCATCCATCTAATCCGGCGGTGCTCGCGTTCATTACGGCGCGAGCTGGGAGCGGCCCGGCCTCCTCCCCATCTGGGAAGCCCAATTCGGGGACTTTTGCAACGGGGCACAGATTATCATTGACACGTTCATCGCCTTTGCTGAGAGTAAGTTGTCTTTCTCCATCTCTTTTGTGCCTGTTTTGTTCCCCGAGCAAATCCTGTTTATTGCTCCGTTCCGGATCCTCTAACTTACCTGCCTGTTTGTGTTCCATACTGACACCTGTGCGTTAGAAAAATGGCTCAAACAAAGCGGGCTGGTCCTGCTCCCGCACGGCCTGGACGGCGCGGGGCCGGAGCACTCTCCTCCGCGCGCATCGAGCGCTGGCTCCAGCTCACAAATGATTGATATGATGACCGCACTACCAACAACAACATAAACTTGCACATAACATACCCCACCACCCCCGCGCAATACTTCCACCTCCTCCGGCGGCAGATGCGCCGGAACTACCGGCGCCCCCTCGTCGTCTTCTCGCCGAAAGGGCTCTTGAGGCTCCCCAGGGCAAGGAGCGAGATGGGGCAGTTCCAGGAGGGGTTCAAGCCGGTGTTGTGTGATCCTGAGCTAGGGGGAGGGGAGAAGATCAACCGCGTCGTATTCCTCACCGGGAAGCTCTACTATGAATTGCTCCAAACACGTCCCCCGGGGTCGCGCTGGTGCGCATAGAAGAGCTCGCGCCGTTCCCCTTCGCCGCCCTTCGGGACGTCATACGCCAGTACAAGGGGGTGGAGTGGGTGTGGGCACAGGAGGAACCGCGGAACCAGGGCGCGTGGGGGTTCGTTAGGGAGCGGATTGAGTGGGTGTTGCGACAGGAGGGTGTGGGAGGAGGTGGTTTGAGGTATGTGGGGAGGAAGGAGAGTGCGGTGCCTGCGCCGGGGGTGGGGGAGGTGTATAGGAGGCAGCAGGAGGAGGTTGTGAGGGGGGTGTTTGAGGGGGTGTGAGTGGGGAGGAAACGGGAATATCTGTCGTGTCTTGCTGTCCGCTCCATCGTAAAAATCTCGAAACCACAACACTGAGCAATATTACCGGTATGTAACACTCGGAGATAATCCTCCAAGCAAACTGCGATACATATCTGGGATTTTCTTTGAACATTGGCATACAAAACTCACAAAACGAGACAACATGCAGCTCTTTAAAAACAAGTCTACCAGAGAACAAGAAGAAAAAGAGGGAAAGGAAAGAAAAAAATCAGTTTTGGACTGGGGTAGAAAGGTTAGCAAGTTACTTCCATCTCAGACCACTGTATTGTACACCCAACCCCTCACCCACCCCACCCCCGTCCCCAATCCTTCCACCATCTTCTACTCCAACTCCCCCCGGGCCGTCGCCGGCAGGTGTGAAGATGATGACGGCGGCATCCCCTGTCTGTGCGCGGATGATGATGATGAAGTGTGTGCACTGAGCCCATTCGAGATCGAGTCGCTCGGGGACAATGGCAATGTGTCAGACACATTGCCGTCAGTTGATCCTGCACTTGCAGCTCCCGCACCTGAAAAGCTGGTGCCAAGAGACAACAGAAAACACTAGATGAGAGAAAGAGGGATCACACGAGTGAGAGGCACGTACTCAGTATTGCAGGCAAGTAAACTAGTCGGTAGGGATAAAGGTGCCTGAAGGCAAGGGTCGAAAGGCGTGTAATATGGGAGGAAGGTAGACAAGGTCCATGGTGGGAAGCGGATAAGGATAGGTAAGGTGAGAATGTCCCCAATGTCAAATCAAATACAAATACAACCGCCACCGCTAAGTCCGTTCGTCCGCCGATCGCGTCTGTGTCCGCCGTCCCTGTTGTGACCGCTGTAGTCAACGCGTAACGCGTTTACAAAACCAGGTCTTGCTGCCCCTGCTGCAGCCCCCGGACCTGGCTGCTGCTCCTGCTCCAACAGCGGATGCCCCACCTGAGGCTATAGCTGTAGCTGCTGTAGTTCCTCTTGCTGTTCCTCCTGCTGCTGCTGCTGCTGCGGGACCTGCTGCTGCAGCCACTGCCTCCAGAGCTGCAGCCGCTCCCGCCGCAGCTCCAGCCGCTCCTGCAGTCGGTGCAGCTCCAGTCTCCCCAGCTCCTGCAGCTCCTCCCGCAGCTCCCGTCCCAGCTGCTCCAGATCCCGCCGCAGATCCAGCAGCCGCTGCTCCTGCTTCAGCAGCCGCTCCTGCTCCCGCCGCCGCTCCAGCTCCAGCCGCCGCCGCTCCAGCCGCCGCTGCCAGTCCCACTCCCGCTCCTGATTCTGCTCCTCCCAGGGCTCCAGCTCCCCCAGCTCCCGCTCCCGCAGCTCCCACAGCTGCCCCAACTCCCGCAGCTCCCGCAGCTGCCTCCGCTGCCCCCGCTGCTCCTGCTGCTCCTGCAGCTGCTCCTGCAGCTGTTGCCGCTGCTGGGACACCTCCTGCAACTGCTCCTGCAGCTGCGCCTGCAACTGCAGCCGGTGTGCCCTTTCCTGCACTGCATGAACAATCCGCTCTGCCTTCTTTTCAGCCAATTTGACAGAAACACTTTTGACAATGTCACGCAAAGGTAGCACTAATAGCAACATTGCCAAAATCTGCCCAAAGGTCCAATCCGAATCTCCGGAAGCTTGTAGTGCATGATTTTGCCTCAACGTGAGCTCGATGTCAATGATGAAGACAAGGTTCACTGTCAGCAGAATGAGTAGCCCAACAATGACCGGAAAGATGCTTGGATTGAGAGGAAGTTGACGGTACCAGTGTTGTGCACCTTGAATCAACTCTGAGATGCGCAGAGGCAGATTGCCACTCCAAGAGTTGGGGCCAGGCCCACGGTAAGGATGCTTTTGGCGCCATGACTGGTACGTGATGCGCAAGAAAAGGAACAGGATTACAGGCATTGCCAGGTTGAGCATTGGCATGAGAAATGCTGCATAGATTGCAAGCGATCCCTGTTTGAGTGTGGGTGAACCAAGAGCAACATGATGACCGAGTATTGTGATAGTTGCACGGTCAATCGCACATGTATTGTCGGAGGTGCCAAATGAGTCTGGATTACTCCAAAGCCATATTCCGAGGGCAGACATGAGGGTCAGATGAAGTGAGCCTAGTGAGAGGGCAATCTTTCCGAAGATTTGTTTCAAGGATGCACGCCGTTCATCAACTGAATAATAAGCCGGTAAGTTGGTATCACACCCTGTGAAGATCAACACTACTTACCAGCTGCAGCAACTGTTGCGTTCTCATCTTCATCCTTCATCTTTTCAGACTTGGGCTGTTTGACTGAATAACAAGCCGTTGAGTTGTTATCACACCTGCAAAGATTGACACTACTTACGAATCTCAGTGACAGCTCGATCCTTTGTCTTCCCAGACTTGGCTTGTCTGTGCCTGGCTGTGAAGGAAGCGCACAAGCTCTGCCCAAAGTGGCGCGCCCAAGCTGACCATGTGGGATTGACGCCGTGCTCCGATTTGTGATGGATATAGAGGATGAACCAGATGAACGTGTTGGTGTTATTCATCCAGCTCAGATTGAGGATGATACTCGCATGGTAGCTCGTCAACCCAAGTGTCTTTGCCTCGACCATGGCGGAAATCAGGATGGCAAACGCCGTGATGAGGATTGTGACCGACTGGTCTTCGACACAGTCCAGTTCGTACTCGGAAACCTCGCCATCTGCAAGGGCCCAGACAGCGGGGACAAAACTGAGCAGGTTCTGGAGATAGGTGGCAATGCGGACGCCCAGGCCAGAGATGTCGGGGTTGGAGGGAATGCACGTAGGATCAGACATGGTGGGAGGAAGCAAGATGCTCGTGGACCGAGGACAGCTTGCATGTACACGGCATGTGGAACAGGGACGCATCTCTAACGTTGCGCTTAACCAGGAATCTGTGACAGCCTTGACATGGAGAGTTTCGTAACCTATTGTACCCGACAGGTTGAAGCGATGAGTAACTTGAGTTGCCAACGTCAAAGTAGATGCAAAAGGACCGACAGCATAGATTATAAAGATTGAATCTTCCTACCAAAGGGAGGAACTCAAAGTCTTGATAAAGAGGCACACATGCAATAGTATCCGAGTCGGTGGCGAGACGGACTGTCAAACCAATTCATTAATACTCGGGTCAAGAGAAGACATGTTTGTATAGCGACCTGACGCCACAGCAAGGACAGCCCAGTCATGATCGACAATGTCCTTGATTATCGCATCGCTGTTTAAGTGGGAAAGATACAGGAGAGGAAAGTTGCCGTCATTATGGTAGTGCTTGCTGCCGATGGTGAGCCCGCTGTTTATCGAGTCTGGGTCGAACTCACCACCCGTCTTCACTGTGTCGCTGGGTCCTTTGCGTATTCGTCAGACGCTCGTAACTCCAGTATCCTTTTATCCATTCTGCCGCGTTGACGTACCGGGCGTGCGCCGTGTATTGTCGTCGGTCAGTCTCACCCCAGAAGTATCAATTGGACACTCACCTCGCCTGTGGCTTCAATGCATAGCAGATACAAAGAACGTGCGATATTCAATGTCCGTAGCTTACAGCTTGGTGCGATCTGCGAAAGAAAGGTAGTAAGCTCAGACTTGTCGAAACGTTACCAAGTTGAACGTTAGCTGTGAGTTTTGACGGCGTTTCTCGTGTCTTGATGTCGCGTGCATTCTCATAGCCCACATCTTCGGTGCGTCTCCCCGGGCCTGTGGGCGACTTCCCGTCCTGGGTCGTGCTGGCTTTCACACTTCAAACTTGCGTCGATCGGCATCGTCATCGACACGCGGCGCTTGGATAGGCATAGGGAGCAGAAGGGTTTGGGGTTGACACGGTTGTGGGGGGGGGCAGAAAAGTGCTGGGCGCGCGTGGACATCTCACAAGGCTCTGGGAGAGGGTGCTTGGTACGTGCTTGGCTGGATCGTGCGATAGAAATGCTGTTGGTTGGATGAATGGACAGTGACCACACCTTGACCTGAGGCGTCCTGTAATCTTGAAGACGAGACACTAGGTCCGTCCAAATCTTCTGGGCGACCTTGTGCAGATACAGAGCAAAAGTGCTTTGACACCGACAAAAGACGCGCGTAGGGAAGTCAAGAAGTGTATGGGTATTGATAAAGACAGCGAGGACGTACGACGTCCCAACGTATGTGTGTCGGGGCCGTCCCTATGATCAACTTGCGCCCCAGCAAAGACACGAGTAGACAACATTGACGGTGAGATAACAATGAGCAAGCGTTGATTATGGTTCTGGTAGGACGAAAGTGAAAGTAATCGGCCTGACACGTCGGCGCTGCCCTGCCATGAGGTGCCATCAGTGCCATCATCAGGACCTGGATTCAGCAAGGATTCAGGCTTAGTGGACGAGCTTATCGCTCACTAGTACTGCTCACCGGGCTATACTATCTGTTGCTTGAATTTGGGAGACAAGATACGAGACAGGAGGACGGATATCGCGAGAAGCTCCAGGACCCCAGATTGGCTAGGAACAGAGGGAAGTGAACAAAGTCACTTTTTGGGCCTCACTCACTTGATCGCCACCCATCTCCGGCCAGTTCACTTATGCACTCCTTCACTTCGCACTTGAACTCGCACTTATACACCTCCTGCTCACCATTGCCGACACGACGTGCGATCCCGGTAGTGCCGCCATCCAGGACCAGCCACTTTTGCTCCGGTGGCCGTCCCCATCATCCACTGCTCTGTAGACCATACGCGCTATTGAACACGATCGCGGACGTCCTCCCAGTCATTATATGCTCGCTGACCGGCTGTCCTCACGCCATTAGCCTCGGTTCACATGTTGTAAGTATAATGGGATGGAGACCCCGAAATTCCTTTCTTCCCTGCGCGAGCTTCAAGCACGGTCCTGTGTGTCACTATTGCCGTTTGCGATACTCATGCCGACGGATCAGGTCAAGGCAAGCTGTACAGTGTGGCGAGACCTAAGTACTGTTGGTCTCACAAGCTTGGCATTGTTAGTGTGCCGTGCTACCTTCTCTCTGAGAATGTCATCGAATCGGACGCTACACCGATCTCTACTGGTCCCCAATACCTCTCAGAACACCAGTATGTTTTCCTCGTAACGTACGTCCTGTTTGACTGTCCGCTCGTGCAATTTCATTCTGCTGCTTGCCGAACACCCCTACTTGTTTCTTCGCTGGTTAGCCTGTATTCCTGAAGGTGATCATGATGTACTATATGCTACCGGTACGCCCTCCTCTCGGGATGCTTGGTTGAATCCGCACCACAGCGAATTCACACCTCGCAATACATTGGACAACAGGCAAATATATAATCCGCACAGCATACAATTGCAATCATACAAGATGCGGCTGAGCGCGTCGGACGAAAGGTGGATTGGGACGGGCGGTGAGTTTCTCTTCCTCTCGCTGTTCCATCGAATACAATACAGGAGGTCACGCTACGGCTCCCATCTCAAAATAAAGCTACCGAAGCCCTAGCTGGAAACTCGTCATTCATCTGTTCATGACCAATTCTCTCCTCTGAATCCAATTACGCCTCGAAACACTGCAGCATCATGACAGAGGTACACCATCCAGCAAGGCCAAATTCCACCGAAACAAGTTTTGCACTGCCAACGATCCCCGGCTTACCTCTTGACAAAGAGAAAATCGAGTCGTCCCTCTTACTGGTCGTGGATAGATGCGCAACCGGATACAGCGCACAAACCTGCCTGGTGCATCGACATATTGAAGCCAACGCTCTCGTGGCTGGATAGGAATGGGAACTTGGCGTTTAGACTCTTCTTCATGTCTTTCCATATCCAGGCGAGAACCCGCTCCTGAACCTGAAGTGACTGGATGGCATTCACACAGATCGTGTTTGATAGCACATAGACGAGGAGCTCTGGGTGTCAAACATTTCTTCACAATGAAGCTATGTAAGAAATAGAACAGCCTCGAAAGTCCTCACGCCAAGCTGCAGGCAGAAAAAATGATGAAGGGGACTCGAATCAGCGAGAGGTAAGTTCATGCAGCACGCACCTGAACAAGAAGAGCGTCCGTTCCCGGACCGTGATGATGAGGCATGGGGGAGAACATATACCATCTTAGTACAAGACATTCAGGTCAATGGAGAAGCGATTGCCGCTTCCGAGTCAAGTCATGGTATGCGGCACCATGAGAGCAACACTAGGAGAAGTGGCACACTCATCTGGGCCTGGACATAACTTTTGAAGCAGATTGAAAGACTCAGCGATTGACTATGTTTCTCTTTGGCCGTTGCCGCTTGTGCAGCCACAACAAAGAATCGGTGCAGGTACCAATTGCGCTCAGACTCTGAAAATAGAGCAACTCAATTCATCGCTTGATCTTACTGCAGTCCTATCATACATCCAAATCCAAACCCAACCCCCAATCACCCACCCCTCGCCCCCTCCCCTCCCCCTTCCCCACTAACACTCCCCCTCCTCCCACCCCCGCTCCCAGTCCCCCGACTCCAGCTCCCCGCAAGCCACGCAAGCGTCCCCCGCGCCGTCGCCGGCGTCCCCTGTCTTGATGATGGAGAGGCAATCGCGTGCGCCCTAAGCCCGTCCGAGATCGAATCGCTCGGAGACGGCGTGCTTCCCTCACTAGTCGGCAATGTAGCCGTGGAAGTACCAGATGTTGCGGTCGTCGGCGCCGCCTTCCCGCCTACCAGCGAGAACCGCGACCTCCGCGTGGAGCTTGCCCGCGAGCCAGGGCGGAGGGGGGATGTGCGGGGTATGGAGGATGAGGATGAGGACGCGGGTGGGATGGATGATGAGGAAGGGACGTGTGGGATGGAGGTTGAGGACGACACGTGTGGGATGGAGGACGAAGAAGAAGCCCGGGGGAGGTGTTGCGGAAGCCGCGGGGGAGATTGCGGGGACTGGGACGTGGAGGGGAAGGGCTGGGGTGGTGGTGGTGTTTGTTGTTCAGGCTCAGCCGTCCGTTGTTGTTGCACAGGAGATGCACTCCCCGGGATCGGACCCTCCTCAACCACCTCACTCTTCTCCACCACCTCCCCCCTCTCACTCTCCCCCGCCTGCGCCAACAGCCTCGACAACGAGCTCGGGCGCGCCCGCGGGCTCCCGCTCTTCCCCCTTCCCATCACACCCCCAACACTTTCAGGAGGCGGCGAGTGCGACGCGATGAACGCCGCCTCGGGCGCGGGGCGCGGTTCGGGCGGGGTGCGCAGGGGGTCGTGCGTATGGGTTGTGGGTGAGAAAACATCCGGATGAGCAGCAGGCGTAGGAGGTGGGCGTAGGAACGTCCCGGGCCCGCTCAACAGATTCGGCGGGGACGGCAGTGGCAGCTCGCTCCCGCGTGATTTCCGCCTTGCGCCTTGGCCTTGGCCCTGGCCTTGTTGGGTCCAGTCCTCGACCTGGAGCATGTAGTACTTCGTCCCCTCCACGAGGCCGAACGGGTTGGTATCCTACACGACCGATTTCAATAAACACTCAATTTCAAAGAAATGAAAAACACTCACCTCCCCACTCGCAGCCACCCGCTCCTCGATATCCGTTATCCTTGCAACGATCCACTCCCGCGTGCGCAGCTGCTCCTTCAGCCCCGGCGCGGGCGACAAAAAGTAGTGCGGGAAGAACACTGTGTGGGGTGGAGCGTGCGTTAGCACAAGGCAAAAGTGGCGTGTGTTAGCACAAGGCAAAAGCAGAAACAAACGAAGGGCGAGAGAGAACAGAGAGGAAAGGAGGCACTCACCATTAAAAGCCGCCCACCCCCCTCCGCCCCCTCTCGTCGGAAGGAACAGCGCCAGATCGCCCTTTGCAAAGTTGCGGAACGAGATGCGGCCCTTGGCGCGTTCGCGGTATTCTTTGCACTGGGAGCGAGCGAACCAGTGAGTGAGTGAAATGTTAGAGAGTGTAAGGGAGGAAGCGAGTGAGGTTGGGAAGAATGGGGAAAAAGAAAAGGCTTCTCACGCACCTGCTTCATCCACTTCCGCAACACCCCGCCCACCCTCTGCACGCTCTCCACAAACGCGTCCGCGTCGAACGCGCGCAGCGTCTCCAGCGTCTCTTCTGCGCACAATCCCTCCCCATTCACCCCTTCTCCTACTCCCCCTTCCAATCCCAGCCCTAACCCCAATCCACTAAGCTGCAGACTATTCGCACCCCCTGCCCCGCCACCCCTAACCCCCGGCGCACTAACCATCCCCTGCACACTCCCCAACACCCGCTCACACGCGGCCCGATACGCTAACCCGGCGGCGCCCAGCGCGGAGGCGAGGCGCTGCGAGGCTTCGAGCGCGTCGTGTAGGGTGTGCAGTTCGTGTTGGGTGGATTGGAGGGATGATTGGAGGGAAGATTGGGTGGCTTGGAGGGAACGTTGCGTAGCCTGAAGCTCCTCCTCCACCCTCGCGAGCTCCTTCCGCAGCCCCACCGCGTCTCCCCGGGCGTCCTCCAGCTCTTCTTCGGTGCTCTTGAGCTGTTCCCGCGCGGCGTCTCGTTCGTCCTGGATGTGCGTCTTGTCAGCCTGCAATTGCGTCTTCTCCTCCAGCAATTGCGTCTTCTCGTCCTGCATCTCCGTACGTTGCTGAAGAAGCGCGTCCCTCTCATCCATGAGAGAATCAGTTTGCTCCAACAAGTCATGCTTATCCTGGCGCAGGGCGTCCCTCTCCTCCCTAACCATCCTCCCCTCCTCTACCTCCTGCATGAACACCGCCCGATCCCCGTCCGCCTCGGCGAGGTGATCCCGCATGTTTAGGATGGTCTGTTGGGCGGTAAGGAGCTCAGCACGAGTGGTGCTGAGGTCGGTTTGCGTCGTGGTGAGTTCACTTTGGGCGGATTGATGTCCGGCTCGAGTCGACTCCAGCTCGGATTTGGCGGTGTCCAGCTCAGCCCTCGCAGCACCCAACTCAGCTTTCACGCCGCCCAACTCCTCGCCCACACCCCTCCCCCTCCGCACCTCCTCCCTCAACGCCCTACTCTCCTCCTCCACCCTCCGCAGCTCATCCACCACCTCCCCATACCTTGACTCCACCTCACTCATCCTCCTCAACCTTCCCGAACTCTCACCCCCAATCTTCCCCACAGCCCTCTCCCACGCCCTCTCCACCCCGCCCAGATCCATCCTCCCCAAAACCCTCCCCATCCCCTCCCTCGTCTCCCTCCCCGCCTCACCCATCCCCTCAAGCACGCGCATGAACTCCTCAATGTCTTTCCTCTCCACCCTTTCCTCTTCCCCTTCCCCTTCTTGCTCTGGGTCGCCACCACCCCGCACCTCCACCTCCACGCTCACGACCCCTCCCCCTCCCCCAATATCACCAGTCCCCCCTCCCAATCCCCTAACCTCAAAAGGCAGATACCCTCCGACCTCACCCCTAACCACGCCCCTCCGCTTCCTCTCCCCCGCGCATATCCTTGCAAACACCTCCCCCACCCCGCCCGCGCGCTCCCTTACCCACCCCTCCCATTCGCGCCTCCGCACGACCTCGACGAGGGAGGCGCCGTAGGCCAGGGGCATCCCGTGGAGGCGGTGCAGGTGTTTGAACCCGGCGGGTGCGGGGGAAGTGAGCAGCGCCATCAAAGGCGGGATGAGCGCGAGCTGGGCGTTCAGGTCCGTAAGTCGGTGCAGCGTGGCTGTGTCCGCGCTGAGTACGGGCGCGCGCACGCCGGCGTCCACCGCGCGCACCCTCTCCCCGACCTCCGCCCATCGCGCGCGGAGCTCCGCAGACGAGCGGACGCAGGCGGACTGGACTTGTTCCATCTTTTTGGCGGAGACGAAGTCGCCGAGGGTGCGGTTGGGGTTGTCGCCTAGGAGCCCGCGGACGCGCACCCCCCGGACACACGCGAGGTCGCCCCGGACGCCCGACACGAGCGCGTGCTGCCGCTCGAGCTCGCGCTCCACCTGTGCGCGGAGCGGGTCCCATACGGCGGTTAGGGCGGCGAGCGTGGTGTGGATGGAGGCGTGCAGGGCGGTGAGGGCGGAGAGTTGCCGGAGGGCGGGGTCGGCGGGATCTGCAGCGTTGTTGTTGTTGCCGTTCACCTTGGCGGCGGGCTCGTCCATGACAAGTCTCTCCTTGTCAAACACGTACACCCACCCGTTCCCTCCAATCCCCGGAGCCCGCCCGTCTACACGCGTCCCGTCGCTGGCGTATGCCACGAGCGCCTCGAGCGCGATGTGTGTCTGTGCGGAGAGGAGCGGTGTGAGGGGGGTCCTGCGTGATGATCATGGGTGTGAGCATATGTGGGATATGGGAAGGGAAGGGGGTGTGAAGGATACGTGGGGAGGGTTGGGGTTGGACGACAATGTAGGGTAGGAGCAACTCACCGGCCGTCCCAATCCACCTCGACGCTGTGCCCGTCCGACGCGCGGCAAATCGTCACCCGCATCGGAGTGTCGTCTTGTATAATTGTATGTTGTGCGAATTAGGAATCCGCCTCTTGTTCCAGATATTGCGAGGTGTCGTTATGTGTGTTGTAGTGCTGTGTGTTCGCCTCTTGTTCAAGTTGTTGTGAATTCGTCACTGATTTGAAGTATCCTGGGTTTTGCTGAATGAGACCAAGCAGCCCGGAACGTTCTACGGAGGGCGTACCAGTACCAGCCGTAGAAGCTACACTCCTGGCCAACGTGGGGTCCTGCAGCTACTCAGACTCGGCGTCCTATATCCGTCCTCGTGTCTCCCAAAGCTGTAGAGCTCCTGGTAACAGGTGATATAGCCCGGTGAGCCAGTACTAGTGATCGTCCACTAAGCCCGATTCCAGGTCGTGATGATGGGCAGGAGACAGCGCCGTACGTGCCTGACGTAACGCAGATGTGTCAGGCCGATCACCTACTGTAAGTAGCACTATAAGACTAACACTTTCATTTTCACTTTCGTCCTCACCACTGATGACCATAACAATTCGCTCATTTTCCCCCTCCGATTGTGGGATGAGAGACGCCCAACATGGCTATTTTCCCTTGCGCGACTGCTTGTGTGCAGTCCTAGAATATGGATTCTCTCGGCCCCGGGCCTTTCTCTTGTTATGCATTTGCTTGAGAGGGGGGGGGATCTTGAAGAACAATCACTCCTCCACGATTGCGGGTCTTCCAGGATACTAGTGTATATCAGTGCTCATTGAATCTGACAACCAAATTGAACCATCAGGTTCCAAAACTGAGGCAGCATACATGACCGGGTTTGACCGCAACTCGGATATCGTCTTCGTGGCCTCGTATGCGCGGTGGGTATCAGATGTAAAGCGTGTCCTTTGCCAACTCGCGTACCAAATCCATGCAGCACATCAATAGTACGCAATGAGTCTCAGGCTCCTATCGTATGGACCCACATACGTCTCTGTAGACACCAAACCTCGTAAGCCCACTGTATACGCCACACTGGACGTGACTTACTACATACCAATCACAGGCGTACCATGTCCAGCAGGTGATCGTCAAGTTCATGATCATTCACTATACCTACTCACTGCACTCAACTCAAGGACACACAGATGCGCGGCGTCTACAAAGGTGCCGCCTACCTCAACTCCACGACCAAGACGCGCCACGAAGAACACCAGCGCGAAGCACTCAAGGTGACTGACTCTTTTTTCCCTCAACACTGACCTCGAATGAAGGCCGTAAACACCGCGACCACGACCAATACCATCGTGTTCACGATCCGGGGCCGCGTCGAGCACCATGAACCCCAGCGCGGCCGTCCCGCAGAGTTTTACGTTGACGGCCGGGAAGACCACCCCATACAACACCTACTAAGCATCAAGAGTTGGAGATAGGATAGGGAGGTGGAAAGGTGGAAAGGATGGACCGGACCCAGCTTTCCGATACAAATCGCAGATATTTTCCCAACGAGTGCGGAGGAGTTGGTGTCGCACACGGTGTTTGATGCTGATCTGGGCATCGACGTGGACGCCATGGAGGAGGAGGAGGAGGAGGTCGGGAAGGAAGCGTTCGTCAGCGGACAAGGCCAACACAACCGACGGCGACGTGGAACTTTGTCGAAGCAGACGGGCGAGGACTCAGCCGGCACTATACGCTGTCGGTCACCTTGCCCGTCACAAGCAAGATATGGCTCAAGTTTTACGGCAAGGCGGTTCACATTCGTGGACGCGGGCTGACACTGGGGAGGAAACGAGTGATTCTGCAAGTTGGGTCCTTGGACAAGCCGTACGAGAGGGTTTTAGACCTCACAGAAGTAATTTGAGCAACTGGAAGAACACCGTGAACGTCTGACTTGAGGAAAGTACGAGTGTAACTAAGGCGTCTGAAGTGAACCCGTATCCGAATTTTTGTAAGGATTTCACGGCGTCCGCCACGTGGTTGACCATGATGCGCCCACCACTGTGCTTAGTTCATTCGGACTGGCGTCCAGGATATTTGGATTATATAGACGTGAGGCGAGAACATCGACGGAAACTTGAGCGTGGCAAATTATTTCCCTCTTTATCTTGTGATGTAGGGAGTCGGGCCAGGAGAATTCAGCGCACCCCCCAGCGCGCCAGCGCAGACCTGCGCAAGCGCACCAGCGCGGCCAGCGCGATCGTACCTGGGGCCAAGCGCGCTCGATCAGCGTGCAAGCGCGACATACAAGCGCAATATCAGTCCAGAGTCAAGGATGTTTTCTCGGATACTAGATTGCGTACTTCGATACTATACAAACAGTTCCGACACGATCTCATTGCCCTTGCTGCGTCATTTTGCCCATCCCATATATCGAGTCGCGTCCGCTGCTTCGTATAGACGTCCACGAACTCGCCCTTATGGCTCAATCAACTACAGTCCACTGCCCCAAAACGACTTCTGCTACAGCTGGCGCCATCGTGCGCCATTTCGTCATCGACCTTATTGCTCCTGGGGCGTCACGTCGCGTATACAACTTAGTCGCGTCCGCCTCCGTCGACGACGCCAACCTCGCCTTTGTGGCTCGGTCATCTGCAATCCATTGGCTCAAAACGTCCCCAATGCACTGTGACTGCAGTGGGCGACACCCATGTACCAATGTGTGGCATTGTTCCCACACAGGATCGAAGCCGCGCACAGACCCGAGTCCTGTGAAGCGCATCGCCATCTTCCACTCTGCTTCCATCCTGGTATCCCTTCGTTGATCTCTACGCGACAGCGATGGCAGATCTCGCTCTTACGAGGTCTACACCGGCGAATCGCGATCTGGAGGATCTGCGGGCCACTGTCTTCCAATACCTCGACGTCGCTGTCATTCTCACAGAGATGAATGAATCCTCAAAACTCCTGCAGTCAGAGCTGCGGGCCAAATGTCACTCCGTTCGTCGAGAGGTACTGTCTGAGACCTCGGTAAGAGTGCAACTGCCACAATGGCCCAGACTCATCATCACTCAGATCGTGCAACTTCGAAGAACTGCTTCTTTGGTCAATGTCACGGTCATACTACGAAGCTTGCTGTATGAGATGTTATTCGACCTTTCTTGGGAGGTTGATGGGTCTGATGTGTCTGTTTCAAGCCTCAATCTTGTTCTGTTTTAGAGTTGGACAGACGAGTAGGGACAAGCATGGTACAATGCTATGTGTCCCGCCCACATACGATATGGAACGTGTTTGGACATTCCATTTGATAGAAAGGTTCCTTTACCTGGCGGATCTTCATGGGCCGTTGGAACAGACTGTGCAAAAAGTGGCTGCAATGCTGGTACTACAGTTTGGCAGGATGAATATCCGAGTCGCTGCACTATCCATCTCTCTCCCCGGGTTGATCCCGGTCACTGGGAAGTCTGACGACGGCATGGGAATGGAACTGGAAAACTTATTCCTCGGTCTTGATATAGACGAGAGTGTTTGCAAGACAATTCCAGGTGTTGGTTCATTCATTGAGGGCGCGTGCGGAGCGGTTCGAAAAATACTGTCTGCAACAAAGGTGCGCACAAACACACCCTTGGTTACATAAGCGTGGTTAGTCCCAAGCAAGCCAAAGCCTGTCGCCGTGCTTGTTAGGATCTGGCTGAGTACTCGGCGCGTTTGGCCGTGACCATTCTCCGGGACGTGGCGTCGTCTCGCTCAGTCCATGTAGCGGACGAAAGTGTTTATCGTCTGTTCATGTGGGAGTTGTGCATGAACTGACCCCACTAGTTGCTTACGTCTACACAGAACGTTGCGAAATGTTGAGAAACAATTGTCAAAGTTGTGCAATCTCAAATCTTGGAAGGACTTTGTGCGATGGCTGCACATTCAAGGCAAACTGATCCAGCTTCGCGAGACTATGACAGAGGCTTACACAATTTCGGGGCAAGTCGTTGGCCTTTACATCTAAAGTAATCCCATGTAACCATTTCGCAGATTGATAGTCATACGTCGACAGTGCGCATACTCAAAGAACTCCGACAACTCGAGACCGCAATGCAGGGAAGTTTGAATCGCATTGAAGAGAGTCATGCACAGCTACATGCGGTAACCTGCCGAACTTGACAGAGTCCTACCGGTATCATCTCTCCAGAATTGCTTCAACTTTCAACTCATAATGATGTCAGCAGTGTCTGGTCTCGCCCATGGAACTTGTACTGGAAGTGCCGATCAGTATGCTACCCCTTGACTAGTGCCATGACATTGACTGTTACAAAAGCACATATCTCGTTGGCAGAGCCAGCGCGCTCACTAGAGCGTTCAGCGCATCGGAAAGCGCGCAACCAGCGCGTCCAGCGCGACCAGCGCACCCAGGCAAAGCGCGCCAGCGCACTACCAGCGCATTGCCAGCGCACCCAGCGCGGTCAGCGCGACGATCAGCGCGCCAGCCAGCGCGGCCCCAGCACGTCCCACGACGGTGATGGAGCACTTCCCATGAGCGGCGGTCGAGCAATGACGGTCAAAAACAAGTTGGACAGCACCCCGCGTCGATGATGCCGTGATCCGATCATACAATACTGCCCGAGTGAAAGGTGTTTGCTGAGTTATACAGTTGATACTTCAGAATACTCATCTGGTGTCTGCCTACTGATTCAATCCATAACCTTGCTTACGGAGACGAGCCCCAAGAGTTACAGCTCGCGCAATGATGGACCCGATCGCGTTGGTGACGGATGTCACAATGTCACTCACCCAACTCGACATACTCTCGACATGCCAAACCATGGATAGGAGCGAGATATTGCTCGGAACCTCTGATAACCCCACAGAGTTCTTCAAACACAGATCAGATACAGCTCGGAGGTGGTACTTCAAGTAGTTCGAGTTCTCGCTGATGGAGCAGCCGGCTGGCAACTTCCAAATCGGGCAAGACCTGCTGTTTGTGTCTTTTTTCGCTTCCTCTGACCAGGTGAGCCTTCGCATTTACTACATACTAGATTCTACTACTGTAACACGACGGCTCTAGTGATTCTTGACACTCCCGCCTCTGGTCAAGTTTCCGGTCAACTGCCAGCGCGCCCTACCCCGGTCCACCTCGCGCGGCACCAGCGCGGCACTTCAGCGCGCCAGCGCACCCGTGCGCTGGTGGTCCGCGCTGAATTCTACGTGCCCTAGGGAGTCTGGAGATATCGAATTTGTTCATTTGTTCACACGTCCACACTGGTCCACACTGCACAGTCCACCTGACTTCGGATCTTGTCCAGAACAACGTACAAAATGACCGCACCAGGTCCATACCTGGCCTTGACTTGCCCGTCAGTACTCAGACTGGCAACCCGGGCCTATCATGTTCCTCCGAGTTCGCGTCCGCGTCAAGTCCAAGCTGAAGGCCGCGAGATGGTACCACGACGAGTCGTTCGGGTACCGCGCGCCGCGCGCCCATCCCGATCCGTGTCCTGACTGTGCGTTGCCTTCCCATGCCATCCTACTCCACCTAACCATCTCACCAGACACCCCCGCGCAACTTTCCAACCGCTCCGCCAACGCCGCGCTCCTGCGCTACGTCGACTCGGTGCGGACGCACGCACACCGCGCGGCGCGGATTGATCCGCTTGATTTGATGGAAAGGGAGGAGGAGGTGCGGGCGTTGGATGTGGGGCGGTATTTGGGTGGGGATAGGGAGAAGCGGTACAACGTCGACGGCATACTCTGGACGGGCAAGGATGGGGAAGAGTGGTGGACGCTGGACGAGATCACGCGGCACTTGCGGGAGGTGTACGTTGGGAATATTGGGTATGAGGTGCGCGTCCTACTTACCCATTTCCAAGTCCCAGCTCTAACGTGATTGTGATGGTGTAGTACATGCACTCCCCAAACAAAGCCGAGCGCCTCTGGTTCGCCCAACATCTCGAGTCTCTCACCTCCCCTTCCCCCCTTCCCCTGCCCATCCCCCCAACGCACATCCACGCCCTCCTCGCGCGCTCCCTCGTCCTCGACACCTTCCTCCAAACGAAATTCCCCAACCTCAAGCGGTACGGGCTCGAGGGCGGCGAGTCCATGCTCCCCGCCCTGTCCGCCCTGTTCCATTCCGCGAGCGCGGAGGGCGTGCGGAACGTGGTGATGGCGATGCCGCATAGGGGGCGGCTGAATGTGCTGACGGACCCGGAGATGCTGGGGTATGATGTGAGGGGGGTGGTTAGGAAGATTGGGGGTGGGGCGGAGTTTGGGGAGGGGGAAGGGGAGGGTGGGGAAGAAGGGGAAGGGGATGTGTTGAGTCATTTGTGTGAGTGCTTTACGTTTGATTTGAGGTGAAGCTGATGAGGGGGAATAGTCACAAGTCGGATGGTCACGCCCACGCTCAAAGTGAGCCTCCTCCCCAACCCGTCCCACCTCGAAGCCGTGTCGGGCGTAGCCCTCGGCAAGACGCGCGCAAAGCAGTACACCCTCCTCAAATCCTCTCCACCCAATTGCTCCCTGGGGGACCAGGTGATGTGCGTGCAGCTGCACGGCGACGCGTCGTTCACCGGGCAGGGCACCGTCACCGAGTCCCTCGCCCTTGCCAACCTGCCGCACTTCACCTCCGGGGGGACGGTGCACCTCATCCTGGACAACAACATCGGGTACACCACCCCCGCGGCGCACGCGCGCTCCTCGCTGTACGCGTCCGACCCCGCCAAGATCATCGCCGCGCCCGTCTTGCACGTTAATGGCGACCACCCCGAGGACGTCGTGCGCGCCATGCGCGTGGCGCTGGCGTATAGGCAGCGCTGGCGGAAGGACGTGGTGGTGGACTTGGTCGTGTACAGGCGGTGGGGGCATAACGAGCTGGACGTCCCCGGGTTGACGAGTCCGCTTATGTATGACCGCATTACGCGAAGGGCGAGTGTGCCGGAGGGGTATGAGGGGAAGCTGGTGAGGGAGGGGGTGATTAGTGAGGGGGAGGCGAGGGCGGTGAGGGAGGGGTATAGGAAGTACTTGGATGAGCAGCTCGGGAAGGCTGCGGAGTACAAGCCGGGAGGGAGGAGATTGGAAGGCCAGTGGGCGAAGATGGTCTGGCCGTCCTCGGCCCAGGCTGTACACTCGCCGGAAACGGGCGTGGATCCTCAGACCCTGGTGGACGTCGGCAAAGCAAGTGTGCGCCTCCCTGCGGGGTTCGAGGTGCACCCAAAGCTGCAGCGGCACATCAAGAACCGCCTCTCTAGTCTAGATCCCCAAGGCAAAGTAGACTGGTCCACAGCCGAGGCGCTCGCATTCGGCTCGCTGATGCAGGAGGGGTACGACGTGCGCATCTCGGGGCAGGACGTGGGGAGGGGGACGTTCAGCCAACGGCACGCGATGGTCGTGGACCAAAAGACGGAGAGGGTTGTTGTGCCGCTTAATGAGAACATCGAGGGCGTGGGCAGGCTGGAGTTGGCGAACAGTGAGTCATTTCCTTCTTTCACACGATGGTTTACTGATTGATGTTGATGTCTAGGCTCGCTCAGCGAAATGGCGGTGCTCGCGTTCGAATACGGCGCGAGCTGGGAGCGGCCCGGCCTCCTCCCCATCTGGGAAGCCCAGTTTGGGGATTTCTTCAACGGGGCGCAGATCATCATCGATACGTTCATTTCCTCTGCTGAGAGTACGTTCCACGTCCCCCGTCTTTCTTCCTCACTTCCTGACGTCCGTGTGTTCTAGCAAAATGGCTGAAACAAAGCGGACTCACCCTCCTGCTCCCGCACGGCCTGGACGGCGCGGGGCCCGAGCACTCCTCCGCGCGCATCGAGCGCTGGCTCCAGCTCACCAACGACCGATACACCTCTTCTTCCCCGCACAACATAAACATGCACATAACATACCCCACCACCCCCGCACAATACTTCCACCTCCTCCGCCGGCAGATGCGCCGCAACTACCGGCGCCCGCTCATTGTCTTCTCGCCGAAAGGGCTCTTGAGGCTCCCTAGGGCGAGGAGCGAGATGGGGGAGATGGGGGAGGGGGAGGGGTTTAGGAGTGTGTTGTGTGATCCCGAAGGAGGGGAGAAGATCAAACGCGTCGTGTTCCTCACCGGGAAGCTCTACTACGAGCTCGCACGTCCCCCGGGAGTCGCCCTCGTGCGCATAGAAGAGCTCGCGCCGTTCCCCTTCTCCGCCCTTCGGGATGTCATACGCCAGTACAAGAGTGAGGGGGTGGAGTGGGTGTGGGCACAGGAGGAACCAAGGAACCAGGGCGCGTGGGGGTTCGTTCGGGAGAGGATTGAGTGGGTGTTGCAACAAGAGGGTGTAGGAGGTGGTGGTTTGAGGTATGTGGGGAGGAAGGAGAGCGCGGTGCCCGCGCCGGGGGTGGGGGAGGTGTATAGGCGGCAGCAGGAGGAGGTTGTGAGGGGGGTGTTTGAGAGGGTGTGAGTTGGTGAGGTAGTGTTGGATTCTGAAAGCTCATGTAGACAGATTATAAAAGAGAGTAAGGTGGCGAAGTATATCTGTGTGTACAAGAGAGATGAAATCAAACAAGGGGAAGTAACAGTGAGCATTCGTGTATGGGTATATATCCTAATCGGGTAGATTGCCATTTCCATGAGCGAGCCGCTACGCACTTTCACATTGACAACACGACCATTGGAGAAAAGTTGAGGCTAGTTGAGGCACATGTACTATATAGAGTGGATACCAGCTGATATTAGGAACAACATCGTGCAATGGCATGCAGTCCCCCAGACATGCTCTCCAGTTGTCGTCTCTTCATCCTCGCAGCTCTCATGGCCGACGATGATTGCATGCCATCTTCCTGTATCGCTGAACAACTCATGTCAAGCCAAGCCCCCTAAATCACCACGTCCCCAAACCCCATACCCCCCTCCACCCCCTCCCCATCCCCATCCTCACTCCCCTCCCCCTCCCCATCCCTCAAGCTCTCAACGACCGCCCCAAGATAATACCTCAGCTTCCACATCCCCCCAATCGTCAAATTCGCATGGTCAAATGCATGTACCACGTTGTCCTCTTCTCCCCCAGAGGAAGAGGAAGGCAACTTGGGGTATCGCGCCGAAAAGTGGTTGAGGAGGATGTTTTGCGCGTTCATCCTACACCCAGTTAGAAGAAGAGGAGTGGAGAAAGAAGGAGGAGGGGGATTAGACACACCTCTTCCCGATCCCCACAGCCTGCCCGTGCGTGCTGTGCGCCTTCTGCGCCGCCAGGTCCGCCTGGTCGTCCGCCATGGTCGCTTCGTGGATGAGCAGCGTGCAGCCCTGGCCTGCGTACACGAGTGGGTCTGCGGGGGTGGTGTCTGCTGAGAACCTAGGGGGCGAAGGGGGTTAGTATGGGTGGGAAGAAGGGGAGGAAGGGCAGACGTACACAATACTCCACCCATCCTGACTCTTTACATCCAGCCCATAACACGGCGTGCGATGCCTTACGTCAACAGTGCGCATGCTCTTGAGGTTCAGTGCCAAACAGAGCTTTGCGGCGTTCGCTTTGGACCTTTAAATTGAACACACTCATCAGTCAAGGGAGGGAGACACAGGACTTGAGACTCACACATCAATATCCGTCCACGCCTCCTGCCCGCCCATCCTCCACCTCCCACTATCCGGATACGCTAGCGGGTTCTTCCAGTGCAGCGCCTCGCTCATGATCTGTACCACCCCGTTCTCATCTCCCAAGCCCATGTTCTGCACATCCGAGAGCTCGCGGAGGTACAGGTGCACGGGGCGGATGGCAACGAGGTACAGCGGGGTCGTCGGCGAGGGGTTTAGCTACGAAACCTGCATCAGTGGTTTGGGGAAGGAAGGAAGGCAAAGAGAGGAACACACCGTCCTCCTCATCCTCAAGATCTGTGCGATGCCCATATGATGGTCCCCGTGCACGTGGCTCGCGTATATACACCGCGTCTCCCTCAGGACATCCTTTGCCTTGTCCACGCCGTACATCCGCGCCAGCTGGCCCCACGTCCCCTCCCCTGCGTCCAGAAACAAATTGCCGTATTCCGGAATGAGGATGAGTGTTGATGAGACTACAAGAAATCAGCCAGGGAGGGAGGGGAGAAGGAGGGGATTACCCACCATTCCGGTACTTGCTCGGCACCGCACTGCTCGTGCCCAGCGGCACCACCCCCACATCTGCGCCAGCAAAAGCAGCCTGCGTGGCTAGACGCTCCCTTACCGCCTCCCTCGCCTCCTCAAACGCTCTCACCGTATTCGGGGGCAACACCACCTCCACCCTCCCCTCCGCCGCCTCATGAAAATTGTCCCCCCTAACCCCCTCCTCCCTCACCACCCCCGTCCTCGGCCTCATCCCCACCGTCATCCCGCTCTCCATCAACACCGCCCCCTCCGGCATCCCAGGGATGGCGTTCAAGTCCCTCTCGGGTTTCAAGGAGTACTTGGGCACCGCGAATATGCTTGGATCGAGGCTCTGCAGCCGGAGCTGCTGGAACGCCGCGCTCGTGAACGTCACGGGGTCGGGGCAGTGCGCCTGCGACGCAATGACGTGCTCCGCGTCGAGCCCCCGCATGAACGCCACATATCGCGCGTCCTCTAGCACGCCGGGGCCGCACGTGTGAAACACACACCGCACGGTCCCCTGCGTGGCAAAGAAGGGGGAGTGGGCGACGAGCGCGGGGATGTGCGCGGGGGACGGCACCTCGAGGACGAGCACCACACTCGGCTCCTCCGCCGCCCCGACGATCTCCGCCGCGCGCACCGTGCGCACCCCGTCCTCGCCCGCCACTTGGAAGGAGATGTCCTTCCCCTCGGTCAAGTCCGCGCGGAGCTTCCCGTGCGGGACCTGCAGCTCCGCGGCGCGCTCCGCGTTGAACTTGCCGCGGCAGCGGGGGCCGACGAGGGCGTAGGAGAGGACGGGCGTGAGGGAGGGGTCGGCGTCGCGTGGGGGGTACGGCGCGGACCACTTGGGCAGCTGGCTGTAGAACCCCGGAGGGGGGCGTTCGCGGCGTCGGCCTTCCTCGGGGGAGGGCTGAGGCTCCTCTCCCTTCCGCCTCTTCATCTTGGGCGCGGGGTCCTTCACCGGCGCGGGGAACATGTGTCTTACAACCATCCGCCGCCACTCGTCCGCCATCTCGCCGGTGAGCTCCTCCGGCGTGAGCCCCGCCGCGTGCATGCGCTCCTCGATGGGGATGGGCGCGATCGCTTCGTGTTTTCGCTTTGGATTCTTTTTATTCTGCTGCTTCGCCGGCTCCTGGGCGGGAAGCGGCGCCATACCGTCTGGGAGGAGCGGGATCGCGTACACGCTGACGTTCTCGTCCCGGTAACACGGCTGGGGCGTGCGCTGCAGCGGGACCTCGTTGGGCAACACATACATCGCGTCGCTTTACATATAATCAGTCTTCATTCCTGTCTGAAAAAAGGTTGCACACGCACCGATAAGTATACAACCGCATCGTCGCCATATAATGCGCGATCCCCGGCGGGCCGTACACGCTCAGCCCCGAAATCGTCGCATCCGCGAACGTCATCAGCAGGCCTACACACCATCCATCAGCACTTCACAGAAAAACATAAGCCAGAGCGCACCAGGCAACCCCCCAACCCGATGCGACCCCACATCCGTGAAAAACACCCCCCTTGTCTTCCGCCAATTCCTCTTGCTCTGCAGAAACGACCGGCCCGCGTTCTCGCCCGCGTTGAACAAGTATTTCGCGTTGTCGAATGTTACGATGATGGTCGGCGTGGTGTCGGAGGAGACGGTCGTCAGCACGGACGTCGACCAGTTCATGCTGGGGGGAGGAAGCAAGTCCCGAGGGAGTGATGGAGAGGTGGTGAGGGGCCCCTCAATCAACGTCCGCTCCCCTCCCGCGTCTGCTGCGTCCCGCATGCGTGAACGTTCCCGCTTCCGTCATCCTGCCTTGCGCGTCGTGTTGCCGCCGTCGTCATGGTCGAGTGCAAGTCCGTGCCCGAGTCGGACTTTCAACATCCGCTGATGGCTGACCTCGGGCGTACCTCCGTCACTTCTTCGCGACCATTGCTTCATTCTCCTTCACACTGGCGCGTAACGCTCGCATTCTAGCCGGGAAAGCGAGTACTCCGCAGAGGATGGAGGGCAACATCACGAAATTCATCTTGACCCTTACACTTTCATCAATGCGAGCTCGACTTTTTGGACGGCATGTTCTGACGACGCTGGCAGACTGTATTCGCTGGCGGCTCGCATCGGATGGGGAGAAAAACAAAGCAGATTGCATTTTGATTCTACTTGTACTAAAACTATCCCACCAGTACTGCCACAACGACCATAATCTCCCCGTCAAAATCCAGAATTTCAACCTCCAGCTTGCGCCCGGCCTGGCGGGCCCCAAAAAGCCTAAAAAAAGGACCATCTCCCCTTGACGGAGAGACGGCCCTTTTCTCGACTCGCACTGATTGCTTGCGCTCCACCAGTGGCCCTCTCGGGACTTTGCATTTTATCGCATTGCTGCGAAGCGCACCCCATTGAAGGAAACGTCTTGCCCGCCGCCCATACACCTCATCCCCACCAAGCCCGCCATTTAAGCTCAACGGGAAAAGGGAGGAGGTGAGAAAGGCTTGAGACCCTTGGGGTTTGACTGGGTGAGTCGGGGTGTTATATACTGTTCTGGGTGGTTACCGGCCCGCTGCAACCCTACCCATCTATTTCGGGCTCAGGAGTGAGTTCACTCTTGAGCTAGATTAGAAGGGTGGTTGTGTAAGCTTCATGAGTATCGTTCGATTCGGATTTTGAGTAGCTTAATCAACGAGAACACGGGATGCAGCACAAGTGAGAATAGCAGTGTGAATTGAGGGAATGAGTTGCGGGCAGGGTCTGTCTCATCAAAGCCAAGGCGGAACAATTCGAGCAAATGGATCAATCCGTCTCAGTTCCGTCTCAAGGGTCTGTTTGAGTATCGCCGGAGTTCTGTTGTCGCGAGTTCTGTTGCTGTCGTTGTTGCCTCAAGCTCAAGATTATTGGACATCCGACAAAGTGAGGAATACCATGTACCGCCTTCTCCACCCCATTCTGACCTGAACAGGTTCCATCATTTGGTATGTGACACCAACAGCGCAATGCGCCTCGCCGGCGGGCACTTGATGTCTCGAGAAAAAGTGAGCTTTTTGAGTCCTCGTGACAGTCATTTTGAGCTCACCTTCAGAACAGTTTCGACATCTTGAACGCCCGAGAAACAACCCAAATGCACTAGGATACGTCGGGAACGGGGCAGGAGAATCTGAAGTGCTCCCACTCATCCTATTCGCAGAATCATCGGCACCCAACCGAGCACGTCAACCATGTCCTACAGCGTAACGCGCCTCGCCGGCGGGCTTTTGAGTTCTGGCAAAAAGTGAGTTTTTTCCCCTGTCAATTCTTGGTCATTTTGGACCCACATTCGACACTTTGGAGGCCATTCAGGGTCACGTCGATATCGTGCTCATTCGAATGCCAGCGACGACGGTGTTCGAACGCGTTGGGTTACGTCGGAATGGGGGCAGGGGCACGGGCGCAAGGTGTGTTGTGTACCAGATTGCATGTTCATCCAGTGTTCATCTGCTCATTGCATCACAGTTTTGTCGGCACGAGCCGACCACCGGGTCCAATTCGTCGGTGCAACGTTGCCTCGCCGGCGGGCGTTTGGATTTTGACAAAAGTGAGTTTTGCCGTCGCATTTTTACGCCATTTTTGAACTTACATTCCATCCAGTTTTGATGATTTGAAGGCCCCGGAAAACAGTCAGGGTCACGTCGATATGGCATCCGTTCGATAGCCAGCGACGGTACGGTTCGAACGCGCTAGATTAGAGGATGGGGAGCGAACGCGAACGAGAAATATCAAGCATGTGGCGCATTTCAAGCTCAGGTACGTGAGCAACTGGTTTCATACTTGTACAGAATTTGGTAATCTCCGTTAGTACCAGCAGCATGACAGCAGTCTGAAGACCCACAAAGACCCGCGGCGGCTATGCCGCCGCCTCCCAGTTCCCAACGCCGAGTCAAGTTCGGAATCCGGTCGCCTCATCGCAACCGTGCCTGTCCCTCTCCGTGATTTGCCTCGCCGGCGGGCCTTGGATTTCTGCCAAAAGTGAGTTTTTGCGCCGCAAGTTTGGGGTCATTCTCACCTCAGTCTTGAGATAGATTTCGCAAATTCGACGCTGAATTGGACCTCGCGAAAGATAGTCAGGGTCGCATGGATATGGTGCGCGTTGGACAGCCAGAGCCGAGACGGTTCGAACGCGCTAGGTGGGATGGCCAGCAGAGAAGGCGTTCACAAGTTACGCCACATTCGGGAATTGCGTGCGTTCTCCATCCATTCCAGACCCGACTTCTGATAGAATCAGCCAGTTTTAACAGTGAACCGATGGCGTAGACGCGCTCACAATGTCGAACGGCGGCTCTGCCGCCCCCCTCCCGCTCTCGAAATCTGACCTTGAACCGGCCTCGGATGTTCCAGCCCTTGTTCATCTCAATCGCCCTGCAATGGTGAGTCTTACTTACCCTGAATGTGCCAATTATGGTACTCACATTTGTGCTCAGGCTCTTCCCATTGGCGGCTTCGCCGCCCTGCTACCTTATTGACATCAATATCACTGTCAAACTTGGAACTGTGAGCCTCGTGCTCGCGGTGTCGCCAGGGTCCAACGACTCCCTCCGCGCCCCATTTGGACTCGTCCAGATCTGGATGAACATCGGGATCAATTAGGATACCAAGTTCATTTGCAAGGGTACGTTACCGTTATTCATCCCCGGGAGTTGGGCTGTCGTCTTCTTCCAGGGTTTGGCTCTAGACACATGTGATATCTTCAAGCTGTAATCAAGCTGTAGCGCGGCTGCGCCGCGGTTCGCCGCAGAAATACCGACCTCTGACTTTCTACAACGCCACAGTTCCTCAACTCGACAGCCGGACGTCCAACGGCCTCGCAAGACGCATCCATGGCAGGTTCGGACGTCTTGGGGTCTATTTCGACCGCCAACTCTTCTGGGATAGCGTCAGCTTGGAATATCTCGATTTGAAGGTACTTTACCTTTCTGCTCTTCAAAACCATACACATTTGGCTTTGTTTTGCTTGATTTTAGTGTCCTCCACACGGGATATACCCCAGACAATGACTACACCAGCCGCGACGCCCTGAAGATCGAATGGCGCCGACTTTGAAGTCGTTGGCGGCAGTGCCGCCACACTTCGCGAACACGGCAAGTACACGCCCAAAGGGTCGGACGCCTGGTACCACATGCAGCCAAAACATTATAGCAGACGATACCGATCCGACTTTGGACCCTCTGGACGTCAATTCTGGAACTAATGCAATTTCAATGGTGACCTACCTTTCCGTTGCCCTGAATCCAAATTGACGCAGGTTCTCCGGGCCGTATTGTCACTTTCGGTCTTTGAGCCCTAAAGCGTTCATCACCACCGTCTAGCGCGCCTCCGCCGACCTTCGAAGATGGTTCTCACTTCGAGGCGGCTTTGCCGCCATACCTCGCGAGACCCCGCTCTCAGGACTCAACAGTCCAGATACTCAGATAAGGGGACGGAAACCACCATCAGATACTCCGTTTGATTCAGATCTGGACAGTCTCGGCGTTAGTATTTTGGACTTGGGGACAATTTGAAAGGTGTGTCACCTTTTTGTCCTTTGTCCGCTCTCACAGGGTCTTTCGCAGCTGAATCCTGTGCACGTCATGTTGTAGAGCATGCTCTTCATTGCGTGCAATGGTGACGTCGACCACAAAGTGAATGGCGACGGATCTGGCCTCGGTGGCGCCTCTGGCGCCACACTATGCGAACTTGGACTCGAGAAGTACGGCGGCCAACACAATAGCGGCCGACCATGCGCACAGTCCAGGAGGTCGTAATGTCGGAAGGCTGGGCTTTTGCAGACCGGTGTTAGTTGAGCAGAACACTACTTCGCAGAAGGTACGTACTCAAGAAATTCCGATCGTCTAATTTCGCCGTTGACGAAGTTTGCAGGGTCGTTCGAGCGGTGCGACCCCGTCGCGTTGATGCAGTGAGTTTTGCTGGACTTGGGTACGGCGTAAGTTGGAGAGGTTGATACCAAGTCCGGGAGCATGCGGACAAGACGAGGGCCGAGAGAAGGGTGCGACGGAGCATGGTATTGAAAAAAGGTAAGTGCGTAGATCTGCGACGTAGATGAGCGTATCTAGACCTTTGTACTGGATAGAAGACTGGAAAATGAAGCTTTCTGAACACTTTCAAATGAGTGATGTAACAGAACTGCTTACCCGCCTTCAAGTGTGAGCTTACCCAGCCTCACGGAAACACCTTCCACTCGCCACCCGTCAGTACGTCGCCTAAAACGTCCCAAAAAGGTGTTCTAAATCACTATAGCACATCATACCAAAGTCTGGTAAATCTGGGACACGGCCATAATGACCGACTTACCAATGTAGCGGAGAATCGGTTTACGGATGAACTGCAGTGCTCGTAACATCCGATGATAAAAATGTTCCATCAGTAAGTCTGAGCAGTCCAATTCCGTGTGCAATCGAATGTTTGAACCCTGGAGATTGGGTTCCCGAGTCATCAGGGTGCAACGGTGATATCCAGACGGGAGACTCGCTCCGCTCGCTAAATGGCCCAGTCCAATTGAGTGAAACGTCCAGATGTTTGACGGCCTCGGAATTAGCGCCAGAACATTGTGGTAAGTGTGCAAGATCTATTTTGAGAATGCCAAGTGATCGCCATCACTTGCACCCATGCTACCACGTCCGCACGATCGCTCACCTCTCTGAATTGCTCTCCGACGATTCTTAGCCTCCTCGCACTCTGGGAGATCTTATTTCACTTGGATGCTACGCGTACGCTTACGTAATACAATATCCGACAATATTTGACACGGAAAAGACGCTCTGAACGCGCTTTGTGGACGCATTACTGCTTTCGCGATGCCTGGACCCTGGATACGATGCCCACGACTATGCGTCATGATTTTTGACAAGATCTCATCTTATCTTTGCCCAGGGACTGTGGGGTAACGGTCCGTGTCCGACCTTCTCCTCCATCTTCCTCCATCCCCCGGCGACGAATCCGCGATTTCATTCGTCTGTGAACCGTACCTCATTGCGACCAATGCTGGAGCTTTTGTGGGGTATGTACTTTCTATTCCAAGTTTCTATTCGTCTCAGAACTCGTCCAGACTATTGGGAACATGAGCGGACTGGGATGAGACTGAAAGGTACGTACCCTCTCGACTTCTTTCAGGCTCTGATTGACAATTTGTTTGTCACCAGGAACCTGATATTATATTTGCGTACCAAGAACGGCGGCGATACGCAATGCGGAGGTATGGGCGTGTTGCACATCAGCGAAAACTTCGCGCTGAACCTTCTCCCAGAGCCCAGACAACGGACATCAGACGCTCATGTGTAGTGCAGGGATGTAACTCCGTGCTCAGAACGGAGTCGTTTGGTGTTTGGAAGATGCTGGATGGGATGGGATGTGAGAATGTGTGCTCTGAGAAGGAAGCGGTAAGTTCGCGTATCTTCGTAGAATTTTGCTCTCATTTTTGACTCTAGTAATTCTTGACATGAATATATCAGAGTGTATACTACCACAGGGCGTCAGATGGTCAGGTAAGTTAATGCAATTCGAATATCCGCAACTTAGCGCACATCGGCATTCGGGACTTGTTCGAAAGTCGCGGAAGTTACTGACCGCAGAAAAAAAACATTTGTATCCGATCAGAATGGTTTGGATTCTGATGGCGCGCGCTGAACGGACGCCCCGAATGTTTATAAGAAGGAGGGGAATGTCCCATTCGACATCATTCAACATTCTTTCCTTCCCTTCCTCTCTCCTCAACACCCTGGCTCCTCAGCTTCCACTGTAATACCCTCGGCACTCCCACATCTACTACATTACTCCAAGAGCTCTCGATGCTGCTGTCGCCGCCGCCGCCTTCCCAGACGCGACGCGACTCGGGCACACATGTCACGGTATGTGATACTTGTGACTTTCTCACTTGTTTCTTACACTTTTCTTACCACCACTTCGATTGTCAACAGGCGGTCACCGGTCACCTTTCGTCGAACGCCGAGCCGTTGTCTTGACGCTCATTGGTACGGACTTCACGTTCCCTTTCTTGCGAGTTATTTACCAACTGGCAACAACAGTCAATTGCTGGCTTCGAGACCGACCCGGACCTTCGAAGGCTGATTGACGCACTGCTCAAGCGGTCTTCAAGTTGCCTCAAGCCTCTTTGTGCCCGTCAACTAGCCACTGACCGACAACTAGAACCGACAGGTATGTTCTCAAATACTCTTATTACTGTGTACTCACTAATGTTTGATTGGCTAGGCCTTGGCTCGCGACTACTGGCGTTAGCGGTTGTGACCGAGCTTGGCTCCGTGATGCAAGGGTGTCCGCAGTATCTGGTGCGTTATCCGCCTTCCCCTTGTCTGCGCCGTGCTGATCTTAGAGCGACTCGTAACAGGTCCCAGTTTGTTTCGGAACCGGTAACAACGCTCACTGGCTCGGCCAAACCAGTCACTGGAAACCAACACGCCGGACGGCCGTTCATTCTGTGTCTTGAGCAGGATGACTGTTGGCCGCCCCGCCAGCCCCAGCGCCCACGGACAACTGTACACATAACGACCGCGACCATCGCGAACGACGCGACCCGTTCACATTCAGAACAGCGACTTCAACGCCGTCATCAAGTAGGCAAAGTATGTTTCCTATCACACGTTCACTGGGCCGGTCGACGAGGTCAGTATATCTCTACGTCCACTTGCATTACTCATGCTAACGGACCAGTCCGGCAGCCAGCCGCTTTCAAGACTCGTTCGCCCTCGACCCGATTTGACTCACCAAAATGTAACTAGACGCTTACCCATGCTTTTGTAGTTGCTGATGACCCTGTAGTATATATTCGCGCCCTCGAACCTACCTTTGCTCGAGACCGGTGCGATCAATATCTCGACGAGTCATCTTGCAGGGAGATCGATGCAACCCTATGGCATGTTAAGCTTGTCCCGTCGACCACCAACTGCTCTCCTTGCCTCGTCACGGCCCTACCTGTTGCGGGACGCAACACGCTGTTTTGTCAAATGGGGCGCCCAAATTGAAGGTAAGTAACCGAATATCCGGCATTCTTGAAGTCGCTGACGAACGTTCACGCTGCTTATAGCTCGCCTTGAAAAGCTCGTAGCAACAGACACGGCTAGCGGTACGGATACAGTTTTCGAGACTGTGCGTCCAGTATCTTGACTTGGGCACTCGGGTTGAAGCTGAGACGACTACAGGGCTCGTCTGCTTCGTGCGCGTCAACCACCGACTATCGTCCTCGTCCCGTTGCTCGAGTTGACTTGGGTGAAAGCTTTCAGTGAAGCTAGTGGCCGGCAGACTCGAGCCTTCGTCAAGCACTCCATACAACGTTTGAGGCAAAGCCTAACATGACACTGTATGCCCCCGATACTTGTCACTGACAAGAGACTAACTTTGAGTAAGTTTTCATTCAAGGTCTAGTTAGCTTTGCTCATGCCGTGTACCAGGCTTTCGCTCGCCTCCGTGGACATCGACGCTTTGTTGCCGTTGATTACCTTCCGAATACTGCGATTCGCCTGTGTCCGTGACGATTTCATTCAAATACTTGCAGTTGGTCTGTGAGTACCTGCTTACTCCATACCCTCTTATCTCCTGCTGAAAAATTCTCACCCAGATGATAGAACAACCTCACACTTGGCACACGGCCGTTGCACCAACGACGACTTGAATGCTGGCCGAGTGACTGTCCCGCGTTCTTAGCTGCTAGCAGGAGAGACCGCTCGTCCATAGCTCCCTCAAGGTATGTTCCGTGTACTGGCTTGGCTGTGACTTGACTTACCTACTCTCAAGCAGTGAGTGCGCCGCGTTCCTACGTAAAGTGGTATGTCGTCTTCGCGCGCCCCGCCACTCGACTAACCGCACTTCACAGTAGCCAATGCTATGAGCTCCACATAATGGTGCGTCCAGTATCTCTGCCCGAAAGCTGGAGATATGACTGACGCGACCTATAGGTTGAGATCCGTGTCCGTCACACACCACCAACTCTCGCCGCCCTCCCGCTATCTGGTCCGACATTTTCGGGACCGTTTGGATCCTCCATTGCCGTGGACTCAATCCGTCGACTGGAGTTCTTGGGAGAAGACGGAGTACCCTGTCTGAGATGGGTTGGGCGAGGCGGATAAGCGTTGTAGTCGATTGATATACATAGTTTACTTATCCTATGGTTCTGCACCAGTTTGTAGCAGTCGTTCATGTACGACCGGGGATGGCGCGGTGGCAGAGTGGCTGTCATGCGCGGATAGGCGTACTCCCGAGGACGTTGTTATTGCCACGCTGCAAGGCTTGCCTGACCGTACTTACTCTACACGGGCTTATGCCCACGGTTGTGACCTTCACAGCCGCATGGTTGGGCGATGATCATTGTAGGTGCGCGGTTATCGTCTCCTGGCAATGACGATACTGACCAAATGTCCCTTTCAGATTCAATCAGCTTGTACTAAATGACATGGTGAGTACTCATTCATTGACAGTCACGGCCTGATTGACTAACGGGACGTTGACAGCTAATAAAATGAACATGACAATCTTGTTGTACTGACAATGAGCTGCCCGAGTCAGACCCTTGCGCCAAGTAGCAAGTAGATCCCGACATACTGATGCCACGCCCCCCAAGCCCCCGTTCCCTGATTCACAGCAGCCCCAAACCCCACCTCCATCCCCTTGCCAAACCCGTCCCCCACCCCATCCCCATTATCACTCCCCACCCCTCCGCATTCCCACAATTCAATGAGCACATCCCAAACCCCATCCCTCCCACCAACCCTTCGACTCCCACCCACACCCCCTGCCCAACATCACTCCCCTCCCCCTCCGCATCCCCCAGATAAAATGAGTACATCCCCAAACCCACCATCCATCCCAACCCCCTCCACCCCCTCCCCATCCCCATCCTCACTCCCCTCCCCCTCCCCATCCCTCAAACTCTCCACAACCGCCCCAAGATAGTACCTCAACTTCCACATCCCCCCAATCGTCAAATTCGCGTGGTCGAATGCATGTACCACGTTGTCCTCTTCTCCAGAGGAAGAGGAAGGCAGCTTGGGATAGCGCGCCGAAAAGTGGTTGAGGAGGATGTTTTGTGCGTTCATCCTACACCCAGTTAGACAAAGAGGAGTGGAGAAAGAAGGAGGGGGGGGGATTAGACACACCTCTTCCCGATCCCCACAGCCTGCCCGTGCGTGCTGTGCGCCTTCTGCGCGGCGAGGTCCGCCTGGTCGTCCGCCATGGTCGCTTCGTGGATGAGCAGCGTGCAGCCCTGCCCTGCGTACACGAGTGGGTCTGCGGGGGTGGTGTCTGCCGAGAACCTAGGGGGCGAAGGGGGGTTGGTATAGATCGGGAAGAAGGGAAGAAGGGGAGCAGACGTACACGATACTCCACCCATCCCGGCTCTTCACATCCAGCCCATAACACGGCGTGCGATGCCGCACGTCCACCGTCCGCACGCTCTTCAGGTTCAGTGCCAAACAGAGCTTTGCCGCGTTCGCTTTGGACCTTTAAATTGAACACACTCATCAGTCAAGGGAGGGAGACACAGAGACACAGGACAAGACTCACACGTCGATATCCGTCCACGCCTCCTGCCCACCCATCCTCCACCTCCCACTATCCGGATAGGATGTGGGGTTCTTCCAGTGCAGCGCCTCGCTCATGATCTGTACCACCCCGTTCTCATCTCCCAAGCCCATGTTCTGCACATCCGAGAGCTCGCGGAGGTACAGGTGCACAGGGCGGATGGCGACGAGATACAGCGGGGTCGTTGGCGGGGGATTTAGCTACAAATATTAGTATGTAATGAGGAAAGGAAGGAATGGAGGGAGGCAACACACCGTCCTCCTCATCCTCAAGATCTGCGCGATGCCCATATGATGATCACCATGCACATGGCTCGCGTATATACACCGCGTATCCCTGAGAACGTCCAGCGCCTTGTCCACGCCGTACATCCGCGCGAGCTGCCCCCACGTCCCCTCCCCCGCGTCCAGGAACAGGTTGCCGTAGTCCGGTATGAGGATGAGTGTTGACGAGACTACGAGTAATCAGCCAGGGAGGGAGGGGAGAAGGGAAGGGCACACCATTCCGATACTTGCTCGGCACAGCACTGCTCGTGCCCAGCGGCACCACCCCCACATCCGCACCAGCAAACCCCACAACATCCACCTCGCGCTTCCTTACCGCCTCCCTCGCCTCCTCAAACGCCCTGACCGTATTCGGGGGCAACACCACCTCCACCCTCCCCTCCGCCGCCTCATGGAACTTATCCCCCCCAAACCCCTCCTCCCTCACCACCCCTGTCCTCGGCCTCATCCCCACCGTCATCCCGCTCTCCATCAGCACCGCCCCCTCCGGCATCCCCTCGATAGCCCTAAAGTCCCTCTCCGGCTTCAAGGAGTACTTTGGCACCGCGAATATGCTTGGATCGAGGCTCTGCAGGCGCAGCTGCTGGAACGCCGCGCTCGTGAAGGTCACGGGGTCCGGACAGTGCGCCTGCGACGCGATGACGTGCTCGCACCCCCCTGCGTCGAAGCCCCGCATGAACGCGACGTACCGCGCGTCCTCCAGCACGCCCGGGCCGCACGTGTGGAAGACACACCGCACGGTCCCCTGCGCGGCGTACAAGGGCGCGGAGGCGACGAGCGCGGGGATGTGCGCGGGGGACGGCACCTCGAGCACGAGCACCACACTCGGCTCCTCCGCCGCCCCGACGATCTCCGCCGCGCGCACCGTGCGCACCCCGTCCTCACCCGCCACTTGGAAGGAGATGTCCCGCCCCTCGGTCAAGTCCGCGCGGAGCTTCCCGTGCGGGACCTGCAGCTCCGCGGCGCGTTGTGCGTTGAACTTGCCGCGGCAGCGGGGGCCGACGAGGGCGTAGGAGAGGACGGGCGTGAGGGACGGGTCGGCGTCGCGTGGGGGGTACGGCGCGGACCACTTGGGCAGCTGGGTGTAGAACCCTGGGGGCGGTCTCTCGCGTCGTCGGCCTTCCTCGGGGGCGGGGGCGGGAGTAGCAGGTGTTGGTGGGTCCCCCTTCCGCTTCTTCATCTTGGGCGCGAGGTCCTTCACGGGCGCGGGGAACATGTGGCGCACGACCATCCGCCGCCACTCGTCCGCCATCTCGCCAGTCAGCTGCTCCGGCGTGAGCCCTGCCGCGTGCATGCGCTCCTCGATCGGGATGGGCGCTTTCCTCTTTTTGTTTTGCTGCTTGGCCGGGCGCTCCTCGATGGGAAGCGGCGCCATCCCGTCTGGGAGGAGCGGGATCGCGTACACGCTGACGTTCTCGTCCCGGTAGCACGGCTGGGGCGTGCGCTGCAGCGGGACCTCATTGGGTAAAACATACATCGCGTCCCTTTACAAATAATCAGTCGTTTTCCTGTCTGAAGAATCTTGAACACGCACCGATAAGTATACAACCGCATCGTCGCCATGTAATGCGCGATCCCCGGCGGGCCGTACACGCTCAGCCCCGAAATCGTCGCATCCGCGAATGTCATCAGCAGGCCTACCCCCTCATCGTCAGCACACTTCCCTAAAAGCAAACAACAACGCACCAGGCAACCCCCCAACGCGATGCGACCCCACATCCGTGAAAAACACACCCCGCGTCTTGCGCCAATTTCTCCTGCTCTGCAAAAACGACCGGCCCGCGTTCTCGCCCGCGTTGAACAGGTACTTCGCGTTGTCGAATGTTACGATGATGGTCGGCGTGGTGTCGGAGGAGACGGTCGTGAGGACGGACGTCGACCAATTCATGCTGGTGGATGGCCGGAAAATCGAATGAGCGGTGGAAAGGGTGTCGCTGACATTTATCAACCTTCGACGACTTCGAAGGTAGCTGCTAGAATGCTCGTCTGTCAAAACGAGTCACTACTGATTGATGATCGAGAGATCCTGATGACCCTCGCTCACGCGAAAAATCGTCCCCGCCTCAGCGTAATGCAATCTTGCCATCCATCATGTGCAGATAAAAAAACGTGTTGGATAGTAAAGGAATAGCAATACAAACATTAAGAGCGAAAAAGTCCAAAAACATTATACAAATAGTTGGGACAGGCATGCAATCATCTCATCTCATCTCGTCTCATCATCTTAATAAGTCGTATCGGCCCTCTTGCGCCTATAGCTCCCAAACACCCCACACATCCCCGCGCACGACGCCAACATCAGCGCCACCAACGCGCCCAGCGTAATCCACAACGCGTTCCCAAACTCCGCATCAACACCTTGGTTGCGGATCCGGTTGCGCACGATCCCGAACAGGATCATGTCGAGGACCCACGCGACGAGCGTGACGATCGTCGCCAGAGCGGCGAATAGCGCCATGATGACGGTGCCGGCGCGGTGGTACCCGGCGCCGCACAGCCCGAACAGCAGCGCGAGCCCGGCGAGCCCCGCGGCGATGGGATGGAGGATGAGCGTTTTGGTGAGGTTGGTGATTATGTGGGTGTTTATGCTGCTGGTGCTAGAGGGTGTGTGAGTAAGATAAAAGGAATAGGAGCGAAGGAGGGTTGTGAACGTACTTGAGCCCAGACTGAGTAAAGCTATACCCTATCCCGGTGGACGACCCCGTGTAGCCAAACACGCCGTAGTGCGTCGAGCCGACTTTGAGGAAGTAGATCTTCTCCCATGTTGGTGAGGATACGCAGCTGTCCATCTATCAACGACCTTCCTACTGGACAGGCAAGGAGAAAAAAGGACTTACACAAACACAAGCAGAACAGTCGCAGCAAAGGTCAGGAAGAGTCCAGGAATGGCGGGTGACGCGGGCATCTTATCTTGACTTGACTTGGTTTGATGTCGACAAGGGAGTTAGGTTGAAGATTGGGAAATGAAAAGCGCCAAAACCCGCTATATGAGGCGGGAGAATGCATGACGTATCGTGTACCGCCATGACGCGCAGCTGGTTCAATCTCGGCCCCTTTTGGAGCGCAATCTGACGTCCCAGGTGAAGAAAAAGTCTCATGTGGGTAAGTGATGACGCGACGACCGTGCGCGTGTGAGGCCCTGGGCCCAGGAGAGGTTCGTGAACCTTCCAGTCAATCTGAGTGCGGCGCAGTGAAGCATACTTGGCGAGTCCAGAATCACAGCATTGGCTGTGTTGATACACTAGTACTTACAGCTGCGGGAAACTAGCTGGGCATCCCAAGATAGTGCGCTGAGACCGAACGAATCAGCCGTGAGATACGGATCCCACACCTGCCAACTACATAATAAGACTCTATATCTCAGTCGCGTCGCGAACTTTGCAATGGCAGGTGTGTATTCCACAAACTCAATTTTCTGGAACATACCCGACCGTGCATTGGCGGGCCTGCATCAAATTGAGGACTTCGCAATAGTCCATGCTCACCAGCTCCAAGATTCGTCACAGGGAGGCAGGCGCAATAATGAGAGACCTCGATGCCGACGAGGTCGCATTCAAATTGACAGGAGGGGAGGCTGGAGCACATGCAGCAGGGCGACATTAACAAGAATGCATATTACTTCAATGACGAGCGAGAACCATACAATAACTTCAAAGCGTAGTAAACCAGAACAAGTACAAGTCACAGAAACACACAAAACCAGCGGGACGGAAAACGACATGCAAGGAAAACAATTTGCAAAGAAAACATCACACCCGACTCCCACCCCCCTCAGACTCACCAGAGAACATCGCCTTTACCAGCAAGTCCATCTCCCTAACCCGCAGGAGGCCCTCCAGCCTCTCCTTCATCTCCTGCTTAGTCCTCCCAGACGCCATCACTCCATGCGCCTCGAGATTGCGCTTCAGTGCCGCACCAGAGAGCTGCGCACACAGACTCGGACGCGAGATCAGCGGCGGGCCGAGCGTCTTTGAGTCGAGGTCTAAGTCTAGTGAGGAGTGATGTGAGGTGGGGTGAGGGTGAGGAAGGGAAGGAACTGACTATCAAGATAGTGCTCACACGAGCTCGGAATCTCAACGTCGATGATCCACCCTTCGCGGTCGATGGCCTCCGCGAGGCGGCGCACGCCACACATGTCGATGTTGGTCTCGAGGATGGACAGGAACGACAGCTTTGTAAGTATGATCAGTGCGGGGATGGCGTCGTTGTTTATGCTTGAGGGACCCATCATTATGTGAGTTCTTTTTCCTCAGTGTGATAAAACACTCACTCTGGATTCCTGGCGACAGAAAGGTGAGTCAAGGTACGTTTCAGAGCGGTCAGAATGTATATGCTACGCAGGAATGAGATAAGTAGCCAGGCAAGGGCAATCGGAGGATGAGCTCACGCTTCGTTGCCAATCCCAGTATCATCAAGCAACAGAACAGAAAGCCTAGGAAGATGCTGAATATGCACAAGGTCAAAATCATGCACCTGCGTCCCGCTGAACGTCAGGTGCGTCAAGAAGATGAAGCTATTCGGCTTGCTGAAAACTGCCACCACGTTCAAATCAATTCGCGAATACTCATACAGTCACGTACCAGTAAGAGCCTCCCGCCCGTCGATATTCAGTCCATCCTCGTCCTCCAGCGAGTTAGTCATACTCAAACTCCGGATCTCAGACGTTCGCAGCATAGTCATCACCCGAGTGTTGAGCAGGCCGTGATCCGCGAGATAGTCCGCGACGGCTTGATGGGTCTTGGTGGACAGCGCGGAGAGTCGTTCCTTCAAGCGGATCCCAGGGAGGTGCGTGTCCAGTCTCTCCAGAAACAGATTCAGCCCGCGAGGCGACTCGGGTCCAATTGGGGGTCCGTAGAGGAAGTCTGTGGGTAGAGACGATGAGGATACTCGTCGGTATGAGGGCACCAGGGGAGAGGGCAAGACCTTCGAGCGTACGTATCCTATCAGTTAGTTTATCTTCCTTGCTCAAAGGCGGTTGTTGCTTCAGAGGTTTAGCAGGCGGCGAGTAGACCTTGTCCTTGTAGGCTTTGCTAAAGTCCAGCGGGAGATAGAACGAGTCCTCATCCGGTTCGTCGAGCGAGAGATTGATATTGGCAGCAGCGTTCAAGTCCAAGTTCGCGAGAACGCCTTTCTTGGTAGATTTTCTCGCCTTCTTAGCCGGTCGGTGCAGAATTTCGGTGCGTGAGAGCTTGCGTTTCAGAGCGGGAGACTTGGAGTCGAATGATGAGGAATTCGAAGAGGAAGACACGTCGGAGAGCAATTCCGGTTCTGGTCCATCCAGCAGCTCGAGTTGCACCTTGAGTTCACTAGTCTGGCTGCGTGTCTTGCGCGAGTTCTTCGAGTCTTGGAGGAAAAGCGCTTTGCCGAGGAGGCGCGAGAAGGAATCAAAGCGCGAGCGTCGGTCTTGTTGGTTCGAGGAACGGCGGCCCTGGTTGCGCAAAGTGTTCAGATAGGACGCGGCGGGGATAGCGGGGCAGTAGAGCGGGTTCTGCGTGTCGATGGAGGGCGCGGCGGGCATCAGCATGGTCGTGGGAGCGAATTGAGTTAGTCGTGCCCACGTGGTGCTTGCTTCCTCCCCGATGCGGGGTCTGGGGCACCAGTGTATCTGGGGTTCGACGGCCATGGGACAGCCTAGCTCTGTAGTCTTGTCTAGTCTGGACGACGCTCGACCTGTCGACCATGTAGCATGCCCTACCCATCCGGGATTGCCCGATGCGATACCAGTAACTAGACCATCATGATGCTCTGTGAATAGTATGTCCTAGACCTCTGGGGAAGTATAAGAACTGTCCCCCACCTCAACGGTGGGGTCGGAAATCAAATCCCCCCACCCTCGGTCCCCACTCTTTGTACATATAGCTCAACTTGCGATCCACTTGTACGCCACAACACCTTGTCCTCGCTGTGTCGAGTATTGCTGACGCGTAGTGCTGTAGCGAATATGCACCCCATCACCCGCAACCTGTGGACGCTCATCCTCATCGCGTCTGGTGAGACTACTACCAAGCCCACCACGACGACAACGAACACGAACACGACAAAGCCCTCGTCGTAATCAGGTATGTCTTCATTCGCCCGTCGTTGTTGAGTGAAAAATCTCACTCCGTCTTCAAGCTCGACGCTAATGACATGATACCCCTCATTCTCTGGTATGTCTTGGCCGTTATCCTCTTTTCGGTTCTACTCAATCTTACATTCATCGATAGTACTACCAGTGTACATGTACACATACCTACAAAATGTCTGCACCTGTCAAAATATGTATATGCTTGTAACACTATGAATTGTACTCTTCTGACACATCACCTATGCAAATGTCATCAACCTCCATACGTGCCACGAGCATAATTGCGGCGAGAACATCTACCAGCATCAATTGAATCAGCATGGATATTTACACTTTGAAAGCCATCCTGTTAGATTCGAATCGCGGCCTGTCCCATTACCGCTCAACCTTCTCCGTCTTCGCCTGGATCCTCTCCTTCACACTACCATTCCCGTCACTAACCTCAAGCATGACATATGCTGCCTTGGTGACCCAGGATGGATTTACCGCTGACGTCCCGTCCAGGTTCTGTCAAGACCAATGAGATGGAATGCCCTTGACCAAAACAGCCTGGAAGGGGAAACCGAACAAAGACCCACCTTAACAAACGCCCTCAACCGGCTTGGCACTATCAGCACATCAGGAGCGTACGGCCCGATCGCCAGCCCCGCTACACTATGCGTCACGTCCAAATTCACATCCCGCGCCTCATCCAACGGGACTGGGAAGATAGGGTAGAAGCTACGCCGCAGAAGGTCATCATCAATCCATTTCACGAAGAAGCGCCGGTACTAACCTGCGTTGCTGCAACAAAGTCCGACATGCCCCCGCCAGCCCGTCTCCATCTTCCTTAAACTGAGGTTCGATCGCGTCGACAGCGCGTCCCGGCACGACGAGCTCATGCGTCTTGACGTGATACACCACGTCCGTGCTCGTCACGCCGAACGACACGTCTCCGAGGCTGAACTGAGCAGGGTTTGGGACGAGGTGGATGCGCTAGAAAGATATGAGGTCTTCAGGGTCGCAATACAGAGCTGAAGCAGACTCAGACGCACCACGTCCCCGTCCCGCACGTCCTCCTCAAACTCCGCTTGCGGGTACACCGCATGTGTGTTGACCAGATCGCGTATACTTGGAACGAGCACGGCCTGACTGCCCGGCGTGGCATCTAGAAGCTCGCTGAGCGGACGCGTGAAATGACGGTGGAAGAGTTGCAAAGGGCTGCAGTCGATGTCACCAGTGAGGATGGATTTGTGATTGGCGTCGATGAAGGGACCAATCTTGAGCGTGAATATTGGACATGAGAGTAGAGGAAGGAAGGATGAGAGACGTACCATGACAATCACAGTGGGCTTCTTCGCCTTCAAGGTGGTCAGCAACGCCTTCCAGGGTTTGAACGACAGATCGTCCTCCACCGTGTAAGGCCCACTGCAGATACAAACGTTGAAAGCCTCCCCTTTGGGGTCGGGATCCAAATTCGGTGATGGTCGAGTCGACAACGGAGGTGGCTACGCATGCCCTTCGAATAAACAACCAGATTGCATATTCTTGACTGGCACTCACCGCCAGAAACTCAGTCACAGCGAACCACCCACCTCCTCCATTCTTTCCTTTCAGTGCCACCAGCGCGCCGGGAAATACGCTCAGGCCAGTCCCTTTAGGCGCACCACGAATGACCAGTGTTTCAGGCGGCGCAAATCGTATCGGTACGCGGTGTGTTCCCGATCCCATGGCACGCGAAGTGTCGAGCATGAGCGTGCTTTCGTCCAGTTTCGTCGACGTAGACTGTTCAGTGTCTTGTGAGATGCGGCCTGTGACATAGATCTCCTCCTAGACAAAGGGTGAGGCGGGCTGAAACTGAGTGGGAATGGCGGAGAGGACATACATCCGTTATCGAAGCGGGATCCGTGGTGAGTTCAACCCCATAGTGGCTCTTAATAAGCTCAGCGAAGACTTCCATCTGTCTATCCAGAACTGAGAGAAGTGAGCACGGGACGAACGCATAAAATCGAGAGAAAGCGCACCATCACATCGCTGGAGCATCTTTTCGTACATATAGCGGTCTTTCTCAAGAACGTCGGCCAGTCTCCGAAATGCGATGATGTTAAGCACTCACAAGCCCGAGATTTCCGATCACCCTCTGGTCCTCTGAAGACTACTTTCGAAGGCGCGTGTGCGTGTGCTGCCTTCCCCGACGCGACATTGGTCCCCAGGTCCATATCCACATCCTCGCTCTTCACCTGCGACCCAGCCATATTCCTCTGCATAAAATTGGACATCCTGTTCGGGCCTTTCTGCATGAACATTCCTCTCCGTGCCGGATTCTTGGTCGCCTGTTGTGTTCTTCGCGCTTTCGCCTCGTTGAGGAGGGTGGCTTTGAGTGACGACACGGCCTCCGCGTCAAACGCGCGTCGGGTGGATGATTGATACGGCATGGTGAAGTTGGCATTCATGGCCTCCCATTTGTACAACAGGTCGTCGGGCGAGAGCGTGTAGAGTTTGCAAAGGGACATGCCTATTGAGTATTCAAGATGAGATTATCCAGGAGGAGTAAGAGTGGCTGAGAGACGAGAGGGGAAGAGCTTGGATACGAACATTCTTCAATCAAGGAGTTGTCGAGGTCTTCGCCGAGGCGATCGCGAATCTCTTTGGCAGACATGGTCGTGGGAGGCAAAACGCGTAGCGTCACAAACGTGTCGTGACGAGTCACGAACTATATCACTCTCTAAGTCTTGATAGAGCTGTTCTATGACTCGAATCATCGAATTATACGCAGTGAGGTCAAATGTATATCCAAAATTCGTAACATGAAAAACGATTGCATCAAGAGGATGTGGAAGCAGGGCACCCTGAGCCAATCCTGGTGGGATCTTTCTCTTTGATCGTGCACGCCATCATGGCAGCGGCCTCTGTCCCCATTGCTTCAAATCCTGCTACGATCCCAGCCCGATCACCGGGGCCAACCTCTTGATTCATCTTCGCCTTCCCAACCAACTTCGTGATCTCCACCTCCAACCCAACGATAGCCTTCTTCAACAAGTCCACGTATTTTGTCGGTGCATCCGATACCTCCCAGGGCTTTCCCTCGGTATAACGTGCCTCGCACATGTCCGTCAAGTCCTCTACTTGTGTCTGGAGGAATGCAGATGCGGAATCGTGAAGCTTGACGAGCCCTGTGACCTGTACCGCGGAGTAGTTCCAAGTAGGCACCACTTTGGCGGTCGCAGGCTTCGTCTCCGTGTAGAATCTCGCTGAAACGTAGTGATCCACTGGTCCGTTGAATACGATTGTCAATGGGATTTCTGCGTTGGATTGGGATGCGGCTAATAACGCCTTGGCGTGCGGATTGGCGCGCGCCATGTGGCCGCGTAGCGTTCCCAGTCCACCGGTTGCTGGGTCGGGGACATCGAGCACCCATGGAAGGTGAGTGACTTCGAACTCGGGCGCTGGAGATTCGGATGATGGGTGTACGCTGATCATGAGCCCAAGTGGATTGGATTTGATGAATTCATGGAGAGTGGCAATATCCGATTCTGCGTGTACGGCACGAAGATACATCCTTGGTAGCGTAGGTGGTGAAAGGCCTGGGCAGAGTAGCTGGAAACAAGCTTGACCTCCAGGGGCTCAAATACCCTTGACGGCGTTCCTGATGGTTGATAATCACAGCAATCAAACGACATATTGCCGGCAAGTCGATTACAGTAGGAGTTTGGTGTAAGGACTTACTTTAGCCAAGTAACTGTATTACATAGATAGTCCTTACAACTCGGCACTTCCGTCGGGACCCCGTCGAGTCTACACTTCCTTCCTTCCTAGTCGATTCTAGACTCGGCTCCAGTCATGATCACTTCGCCAGTCCGGTCCGATCAGCCATCTGGCTTCGCCAGGTGCTCGATCGACTGTCATCGAGTACTTATCTTGTTGGCGAATCTTTTTTTTGATCAAGTCGATTCCTCCAGGAGTGCTTTGAAGCGCATTCAGACCGCCTTACCCATCCAGCATGGTGACTCGCCTGTTGGATGTTCCAACTCCAATGGAATTGCAAAGGCCACTCGTGGCGGCCAGCATCCGCTCTTCAGCACGATCTGTGCGCTTACTTAGAGGGTCGACCTATCATTAAACACATGGTCTCAATGTAAACGCGCGCTGAAAGGATTTCAGCACGGGATTACCATCAGGTTGAGGCTTTCTTTACGAGGGTAAGTTGAGGGTGACTGCTATTGTCTGGTCACGTCCCACTAATGGTACATACGCTCTTGTACACGTCTCTGTTCCGCCGGAAACCCAGATCTTGCACGTCAGAATGTGTGCCTCTTCTTGGTGTATCCGAGCAAGACGGTTGAATTATCAACTACTCCAGTGAGCATAATACATTATGTAGAGAAAACAGACCACCTTACCCGAGTAGACTTTTGTGGTCATTTCCTCTTGCTGAGAAGGTCGTGGTCAGACGGTGGACAGAGGCGCTTTCTGTTTCTTGGCAATCCTTCCGGGAGGCAGCAAGCTGAAAACTGGCATAGAGACACCATTCAACCCCGACGGATGGAGGAGGACTGCACATACGCACTGTATACAAAGACTGTCGTGAGAATTTCAAAAGCTCATATCTTGTGCTTGCGATCTTTCGACAGGCCAGATCGAGGGCTTCGCATTTTGACCCTCTTCTTCGTGTACGTCCGCAGCCCTCATGGACGGCGCCACATTCAACGTAGAACACAGCGCCTTGTATCGTGATCTGATCTGCCTCAAAAGTCTAGATATGTCAAGATTTGATGAGGACTCGTTGACAGATGGATTGACGCGAGGGAATTGTGAGATCTGGTCGAGAAGATGACGGATGTGGTTGACTGCTCGGCTGAGAATTTTGTCAGCAAAAAAAGACGAATACGTCGAGCTCAAGTACCTGTCCTCCTTCCCATTCTGCTCAAGTATAGCCTTCCATGTTCGTGCAAACCCCTCGTAGAAACCAAGCTCTTCCCACATCTCGAAGCCTTTCTCACGACCCAGAGCGCGTCCCTCGATGAGGCCGTGAATGCGGCCATGGTCGTACCCTTCAGTATATCCCGAGTCGTAGAAGCTGAGGGCCTATCAAAATATGCATTTTGGTGTAGAAGAGATATCCGACGTTTGTTCCAGGTGAACAAGGGCTTCGAGGTCGAAATCCATCCGGACTGATGTTGATGGTGGAAAGTGAAAAGATCAAGATCATGCTTCTGCGACTGAGGTCACCTAAGGCTCATACTAACTGATCGAGTCTGCCTTGGGGACACTGGCTCCGTTATCTTGTGTCCGTTCGTTAGCTGAAATTGCAGCTTCTGTTCGGATTGATCCAGTCAGTGTTTGCCTCCATATTCGTTTGAATACATTCGTAACATCAAGAATTACAGAGGGTACTATACACAAAACGATACATACGATACAAAACGAAGGGCATTGCTAAAGAGGGTACTAGTTATACGTTCCACTGAGATAAGAAGCCAAAAGATAGGCGCTAAGCAGTATCATCCACATCCGTCCTGACCCACTCGGAGGAATGCCCGAAGTGCTTGTAGCTTCGTGTATGATAGCGTAGTGCACCTCGTTGTGGCATATGTTGCTTTCGTACAGGGTGTCTCCCAACACAAGAACAAGAGGTCGCCCGCCACGAGTGTATTCCTTATCGAGATATCCACCTGCCCCGACAACCCATTGCTCGCACCTCCCGTCTCCAAACCCGCCCGAAGTAACATCGAAGAAGACTGTATCTGGCGCATACCCAGTCTGCACTGCGATGTTAGTCGCATTTCGACCGGGACTGCCAATGTTCGTAAGGATGACAATGACGGGTCCCTTCTCGAATCCGATTCCAAAAGGCGATTGTGTCAGAATTGTGGTGGGTGCTTGGGTCCACGAGTCGTTGAGTTTGTCCACGAGATAATTCCGAATGATGTTGAGCTCGCTGATGAGCGTATATGCGGGAGTCGTAGAATAATTGGATGTCCATAGCGGCTCGCGGTTGTAAGGGTCTCCGGCGCCCTTGAAGTACTGCTCTTGGCCGGCGTAAACGATAGGAATTCCGTCCGCCATGAACGTCCAGGTCATTGCGTTATACATGGCTTGAGGATCGGCGCTGTGACTATGCCACCTTGGGACATCCTGGTTTTCCAGAAAATTACCGAGGACGGTGAGATCTGTAAACTTGGCTTTGCTCTGCTCCAAGACTGTCGCCACCTGGCTAACATTGCCCGCTCCCGGAATAGCAAAGGCATTTGTCAGTGCGGCATACATTGGAAAGTTGAGGACGGAATCCAATGCCCCAGGCCCTTGATATGCAGCGATAGGGTCAACGTCCGCGTTGCCATAGACCTCTCCCATGCAGAACACACCAGCACTTCCACAGAATTTGGGCCAAAAGTCAACATTGACATGTTTTGCCGCGTCGATCCGAAGTCCGTCGATCTCGTATTCCTTGACGAACTGGGAGATCCACGAAGTATAGGTAGAGACGACCTGTTCGTTGGAGGTATCCAGATCAGGCAAAGGCACCTTGTCGTCACCCAACCAGCACTCTTGCTCGCTCGTCGTGTTCCCCCACTGAATTGCACAATATGGATGGTAGTACGAGGCATCCTTGAAAAGGTAGGAAGAGTAGTCGGGTGTAGTTGAAGTAGACATGACATTGTTGACCACGATGTCGACCATGAGGTACATGTTGCGCTGATGAAGAGCAGCACTCAGGGCATGGAGGTCGTCAGAGGTGCCAAATTTAGGGTTCAACTGGGTGATGTCCGCCATCCAGTAGCCGTGGTATGGGTCTCCGTATACAGTCCGAGGGCCGTCATAGTTTTGATTCACCGGCGAGATCCAAACTATGAAACAGTTAATATCCACTTGGGCGAGATGAGTGTACGACAAACTAGCAGTGAAACCTGCGTTCTGGATGTAATCGAGGTTTTCACGAATTCTGTTTCGCGTTCAGCAAGGGAACTCTGAGAGGACCGAACTGAGCGGTTACTCACGTGTTCCATGTCCCGCCGCAATATTCCTGATTCTCTGGGTCACAGGCGTTGGTGTCAGCACCCGCTGGCAAGGCATAACGGTCGGTTATGATTCTAGACAAGAATTAGAATTGAGCGAGGTTTCGAACAAACAAATAGAGCGAAACACGCACTGATATATGCTCCGTCCTCGCCATTGCTCGGCAGTAGCTGCATAGATGTGTGGTATAACGAGCTGGAGGATGGCCAAGGGCCAGTGAATGCGCATGATATCACGTAGGGGAAAAAGAGGATTGGCGAGGTAGTGAGCGTGGTACAAGTCCAGCGGCGGGCGACAGAGGGTATGAATTCAGAGGCGGAGCATCGACGGTGCCTGCAAGAAACGAGGCGTAATTATATATGTCCCTTTGTGGACAAAAAGGGGTCAGCTGAGGCTTAATTGACATCGAAAGCCAGGGGTCCTTCATTCGTCCGTGCTAGAAGGGCTTAAGCATTGGCCTTGCGAGGTCGCGTGCAGTGATATGCTATGGTGAGTGAAGACAGAAAGCGAAGAATGACTTGCAGGGCTGCGCTCGCAAAGAGTGACAAGCAGGTGACAAGTAATTGCATAAAAGCGGCGATATTTCTTTTATCTCCGTTCAACCAAGGACCCATACATGTACACAGGTGAGAGCCATTTATCCTAGAGAGACTGCTACTTGAGAATCAACACTATGAGAACGGTATCTTTCGAGTCTTACTGGAAGAAACCTACGATTACAACACGCCACCCGGATCGTCTTACGCAAGCTTCAAGAAGTTGAACAGAATTCGAAAGTACCTTGAACGGACGTAAATCGGCAGCGGAAAAGAGAAGATAGACTTAGACTCCCACCTTTCGGGAGCCTCGTACATCGGCAGGTGGGTGCAGTCTTCCATGTCGACCCATTTGCATTGGGGAATCAGGTCAAAAAACGGACGAACAGCGGGCTCCCACATCTCATCGTTAGGGGACGAGATGAGAAGAGTGCGTGCAGTAACGTCTTTCAACACAGGAAGGGTAGTCCAGTCCCGGAGCGTTTTGGCCATGGTAAAGTCAGGAGGACCTTGAGGACGTGTTAGCACTGATCTTATTTCGGTATACTACACTCTTACGATTCTTCTCAACCACACCTAGACTAGCCAACAAATCTTCTGGCCACGGGTCCAAGCTGCAGATGTGCATCTGGTTATACCGCTTCATCGCCGCCTTATACTCTTCCGAGCTTGTCGTTCCGTCGGCTCGGTGCTTCTTGATCACCTTGTCTAGTCCATCCGGCATCCTATCGATCCAATACGCTACGCCCTGGCGAAGCAACGCCGAGGATGCGAATGTATTGGCAAGAATTAGATTCTTGAGGCCAGAATGAGGGCGGCGTGAGGCATAGTCCGCTGCAAGAACACCGCCCCACGAATGGCCAAGTAAGTCAAAGTTGTCGCGAATACCAAGGTGGGAAAGAAGGTTGTCAAGTTCATCGTTGTAAAGCTCCATGGACCAGAACTCAGGTGGGGCGTCCGGTGCTTGAGGACGCGCTAGCTGGTCATAGTACACGACCGGGATTCCAGCATCCGTGTACAATTTGGTGTGTGGCCGCATACTGATCAGTTGTCTTCAGGCTTTCCGCCTTGCGACAAAAAGATCAACTTACTAGATGTAGTCCATACCTGGCCCTCCGTGTAACATTACGACGGGGCGGTAATTGCCACTCAATTCCCCGACGATCATGTACCATGTCGTAAAGGTATATGAGCCGACAACGAAGGAAATTGTTCCCTCTTTCGTAGGAGGCGTTTCCGAGGCAGAGGGTGTTGAGCTCATGGTGGTCAGCAGCTGTCCTTTCGAAGCGCTTATCTACTTATGCTCGGTACTAGGGCACACATGATCTGGTGGCTGATGGTCGGGAGAAGGCCGAGTGATGGATGCGCTGGCATATCTTTGTTGGAAGAAGTTGAATCTGCGGGATGAGAAAGAATTGGCGAGAACTTCCGCGCTCGTGTTGAGGAGGCGGAACATGGGAAAGAGTACTTCTGACCCTTTGTCCCTTGTTGTGCGCCTGTGGCGTTTGGCTCGAGTCTTACCACGTTCACAGAGCATGCGCAGAGGCTATGGACAGATAGAAATCTGTTGGAATATGAAGCATCAACTGAGTGGGATGATCCGAAGTGCAGAGCGTGTCGCATGTGTGACATACAGAAAGGAAGTCGGTTGACATACTCAATGGTGTTTGACGGGATTGGTGCCTAGTGACAGTCGGTATTCAAAGATCGCTAGAACCCTTGCGCTTGTAGTGGGAAGGAAATGCCTATAAGGATAGGTGTAAAGAGTGTATATCTGGTCGTTCATTTGAGAAAGTGTTGCCCTCACATTACCGTAAAGAGCGCGCCAGCGATACTCATCAATCTCATTCGAATGTGCAATCCGGGAACCATGCACATGGTAATCGTAATTCGGTGCTGAGAGGTACGAGCATGGCGATTCTCGAGAGCGATCGTGCGATAGTGGCGCGGCTGAATGAAAGTCAATCCAATGATGAATTACACAAAGGTTCGAGAAGTTTGCCTAGGTTTGTTCTGTGCAGCTTGACTGAGAGGCAACACGAAGAAGCACGGAACTGATAGAAGAGCTTACCGTTCCGGTTATTTCGAAGTACTAACACACACATTTCGCCAATTCAAAACGACAGCAAGGCTCAGGAGCAAAACTCCACATTCCGACTCGAACCTCTTATTATTGAGGACGAGGCTGATACTGTAGTCGCTCTAGAGTTCACCTTCGATGTTGAGCGGAGAACCGAGGATGATTGACAGTGTCCGTGAAGGTAGATACTGCTTCGCACCCTAGGAAGAAGAATTTCTGCTCGGTTGGAAGTGGGCCTGTTTTGCCCCTTGCTTCCGGACGGGTACACCATCTGGCTGATGAGACTTGATGGGCACTTGAAGATTCCAGAGAGCTCTGCGTTCTTCCTCCAATGCAATGGGCTGTCTGAGAGGAAAATAGTATATTTAGTAAGATATAGATTACGCCCTTTTGACTTTGCGCATGTCGAAAGCCTGTTTGCGCCACGCGCTAAGCTCCTTGCCAACCTCCATCCAGCGGTCTTGAACGAACGGCAGTTTGCCCAGTTTCTCGAGGTATGACGGTGATATGTATCCTCTGTTCCGCTCGCGGCCGTACCAGACTGTTGACGACATGAGCACAGGCTTAATGAGTTGGATTGAAACGCACTGATATCCTCGCGACGCGTCGGTGCAGCTTCCGTCCGGTCTGTCCTGCCCTTGATGCAGTCGCGAAGTGCGAGAGGGTTGTAGTATTTGCAGACGACTGTGCCACCGTTAGCTTCGATGGCTTGGACGGCACTCTTTGAGGCCCGGGAGGGTGTGATGTAGATCTTGCTTTTGAAGAAATTGAGTCCCTAGGAAGTGAAGAGATATCTTAGCGTCCTCTCGAATGAACACGCTCAAGCGACGCACGTCTCCCAAGATTTTGATGCCGTCGTGGGCGTCATGAATGCATCCGCTCAACAGTAACTCCCTGGCAGTAATTGGCTTCTCAGGCGAGCTAGTTATCCGACCTTGGTCTATCCAGTACTGAAGGCGCTCGAGGTTGACGGGTGCCCATGTCTTGTTATTCCTACAATGGTGCCATTGATATTTGGCTACTCGTGAAAGTCGAATGCAACAACGCACTGGTTGAAAAATCCTCGCTTGGGGAACAGCTTGGTTATGGGCGTCTGTCCTCCTTCAAATCCTGGCTTTATTCCAGCTCCAGAGCGAGAGTTTTGACCGTTATGTCCCCGTCCGGCCGTGCCGCCGTGATTTGAACCTTGACCTCGTCCGACTCGTTTTTGCTGTGCGGTTCGACTCAGTTGCTGCTTGAAAGCGACGGAAGATATATGCATACCTTGTGTTGGGACCCCCGCGCAGGGCTGAGATTGCCCATCGTTACGCGGACGGACCGCAGACGCGAAGCCATGGTGGGAAGAGGAGGAGGAGACGTTGTTGCCTAAACGGGAAAATGTCTCTTCCTCTCCGCCCTCTTGTGGCGATCATTGGCACGACCGGTACTGGCAAGTCGAAGCTCGCTGTGGACATTGCAAAGCACCTGGCGCGCTCGGGAAATGGCGCCGAAATCATCAACGCGGATGCCATGCAGGTCTACGCCGGGATGGACATCATAACAAATAAAGTGTCGACGGCAGAGATGCAGGGCGTCGAGCATCATCTATTGGCGTGCAGGCCGCCGGGGCAACAGTACACCGTTGGTGAGTGGGTCAACGACTCTGTCAAGCTTGTGAGTTCCTCGCAAAAAGGAGTTATCAGTCCTAAGCACGAAGCGCAGATTTCCGATATGCATAACCGGAACAAAGTGCCCATCGTCGTGGGCGGGACGTCTTACTGGATACAGCATCTATTATTTCCGGGGAGCGTCAACTACGACGATACGAACACGGGGAACCCTCACACCATCTCTCCAGAGCTCATCAAGTCCTTAGCCCAACTCCCACCGGAACTGCTTGACCTGTACAACACCCTACCAGAGGTTCCTCCCTCTGCATCTACCCACCCAGACGAAGCGCTTCTCATGTATAAGCTGCTGAATACGCTCGATCCACGTATGGGTGCTCGTTGGCATTGGCGAGACACTCGGAAAGTACACCGGAGTCTATGTATAATAAAGGATTCCGGATGTCTAGCCACTGAGAGAGTCCTCAGTCAGACGAATAGGCCTCGGTACGTGCGCATCTAATTTCTCCCATTCCAATGCCCTACTCAGTAAGGACATGTAGGCCTAGGTATCGCGCGCTATTCTTCTGGCTGTACGCTCAAAGTACAACACTGCATCCTCGACTGGACGCGCGTGTTGATGAGATGTTACTTGTGCGCCCGTCGCGGTTCTTTCGCTTTGAACACTGACTGTCTTGCAGCGCGGTCTCAGAGACGAAGTCCAAGCTCTCTTGGACCTGAAGGTCTCTCCAGAGTCAGAAAATATCGATTTCACCACGGGAATATATCAATCCATAGGTGAGGCGGCTTACTCTTCCTCTCTCTCTATTGACCTGGAACGCGCTGATCTCCATCTGAAGGTTATCGAGAGTTCCATAAATATTTGAATCTTCCCGAATCAGGACGCGACAACTCCACTTTGACTGCCACAATGGATGCGATGAAGACGTCGACGCGTCAGTATGCGAAGCGTCAGATATCTTGGATCAGAAACAAACTTTTACCAGAGGTTCAAGCCGCCAATGCGGTCGAGCCTGGTGTCGTGTCGATATACCTATTGAACGCTACTGGTTAGTATGCCGATTCAAGCTCGAGAAATGGCGTTTAGTAACGTACACAGAGCTTGGCGAATGGGAATCAAACGTTCACGAAGCGGCTATGCGAATCACAGATGGTACGTTCCCAGTCTTACACACATTGTCTGAGTTCAATCTTGGAAGCAGACTTTTTGGGCGGAGTGCTAGAGCTGGACCCCATGAGTCTCTCTGAAGAAGCCAAGTCTATGTTGCTGCCTCCAGGACGCGAGACTGAGTATGTTTTCACAATTCACTATCTGCCGAACTCATCATTGATATTTCAGCCCTGTTATGCGCCTCGACGCCCGCAGGAAGACACTTTGCACGATATGCACGACAGACGAGCAACGGCCGGTGCTCATCGACGAACAGGAGTGGAAAATACACACTAATTCGCGTACGCATAAGCGCATGATCCAGAGGATTGCAAGGCGGGAGAAGTGGCAGCAGTATCTACGTGACAAAGAGGACAGCATGTCTGAAGCAGAGGGCGAGCCCGTATCATGATCACACTCTCGACACTGACTGTGCGGCGGTTGATCCTGCTTCGAGGCAAGAGACATTATAACTTCGGAAGACCGCACGTAATACGCTATCCGTTCGACTACGCGGTCGGAAGAAAGATTTCAAGTGGGGGTAGTCGCTGGTCATCTAGTATCGCAGCTTGCCTTCTCACATGTGGTCCGATTATCAGGTACGCTAACTATCAACATGCTTGTACTATAGTGACAGAAAACGATCAGGGTGCGCTAACGATGCTGTGAGCCTCGTCTTCAGGAGTGTAGCACACATGGCTGCTAAGATCGAGGACACGTCTGAACGGCTTCTCTCGCGATCCAAGCTGCAATGTCTGCTTGCTCCCTGGTTTATGACCGCCACCGAAAGTCAGAATGGCTTTACCCCAGAATTTTATCCAGATGTCCTCAAGCACAACTGAGGCATTGCCCAGCGTGGCGTCGAGTACATATTCAGAATCGAGGCCATGCCGTCCGGCCTCTCCGTCATCCTCCTCGAATGTCCATGTAGCAGTGTCGCTGTACTGACCACTACCTCTCACCCGAGGGGACGTGACGCGGGAGAAGTGGGTGTCTCTCGACCGCTTTCCTTCTGTGGTGACCGATGCCACAGAGTTGGCACCGAAATTTAGCGACAGCCCGCCACTCAAAGAGTTATCTGTGTGGACGACAGTCGATTCGCCTTTGTGATCTTTGGGAAATATGTCCTTGAGTATGTGACTGTGCTCGCGCTGATTGGCATCGCTGTAGCCAAATGTGAAGCTGAGATACGCCGCGACGAAGCGCGCTTTCTCTGTACGATCCGGGCCGAACTGCACTGCGAATGATAGCTTGAAGTGTGAATCAGATGTCTGAGGGCGTAGTGTGACGCCAAAATACGATCCTCCTTCGTTTGCACGGCCCAACTGGATACCTTCGCGGGCAGCGTCGGCGGGGACCACACAGTTATACTCTGGATCCTGAAATAAGTCGGCGGATCGTAAGGCGCGTTTGAAGAGTCCCCGCTCTTCTCTGGGTTGATAGTTTCCTCGACATTGATTTCGTAACGACGAGGTGGATCTGGATCTCTGAAGTTTCGGGGCGTTCAGCTGTGATCCTTGAGACCGAGTACTTGACTCTGTTGTAGGTCGCGAGATTGGTCGATAGGCGACAGAAAGCAGGCTATCGTCTCTGGTATTGTGATGCTGTCAGTGCTATATATCATGACGAATGGAAGAGATATCTTACTGTGTCACAGAAGCATGCGGTGGTTGAGGCGACGGTGTTTTGATGAGGTTTTGTAGAAGAAAATCCTACCCGAGCTGATATGCCAGGGAAACAAGTGGGTATGTGGATGATTCATACCTTCAGATCACCGTAAGATATCAGGGACCTTCTTTCTGCCACAACAGCGCTTCGCCGGTATACGGCAACAACTAGACCCTATGAGAACGTGAATTGGGAAACTTTACTCGCTGTGATCATGAGTACACCAACCTGGTGAAGATCAAGTCGATCTTCGGCGCCCTATTGATGCAGGTTAGTACACCGATTGCCACTGTCTCTCTGAAACTCACCTCCGTTTCTGTGTAGCGTAGACCGAAGAAAGGGAATGATTTGAACTGAGCTTCGGCCGAGGCTGCCCAGAGAAGCCAATGCATGGCATTTGAAGCCGCGCTGTCATCATATAATAATACAACCACTGGTTTGAAGAGCGCTGCGGTCTGCCGTTTCAAGCTCAGACGACAAGCGTTCATTGCAAGGCGTTCAGACATACCTGTCTGCGGAATTCCTTCATGTCGGAGATATAAGATATAGTTGGTTCGTGAACCTCAGTCTGCACCGTATCGATGAGTCTGTTCATACATGGTTTAGCTTCACGAACCGACGTCGTGAAATGACATGGCAGACCTGTTAGCCTCTAGGCTTGTTTTCAGCCATTTCTCGAAGTCCATGCCATCAGTCAAACCGAATGAGTATTCGGAGAGTAAAAACGTGCTTCGATAAATTTTCGCGCAAGGTCTCTGAGATAGACCAATCAGTGTGCTGATAACTGTGTGACATCTGTCGAGGAGATACGAACATATTTCAGCAACTTGTGCTGGAAGAAGTACCTTGCCTGCGCAGGTCACAACGTCAGATAGCACCACCGTCAAGAGAGAGACACTGCACCTCGTCGGTGAAAGGCCCAATGACCTTGATGATGTGGATCGTCGTGTTGTGTTTGAGAAGCACGGCAGAATGGCGGGATAGATAATCAAGAAGATGCGTCGCATAGGGAGCATCGGAGCTGCAGAAGACAAGAATAGTGTCAGTGTTCACGAGGAGCTAACGATGCAGCTGTAAGGCTCTGGTAAAGGTGGGGCGGCAAGGAAAAGTACCTCATTCACTGCAAATGGGTCTCTCCATCCGTCATGGAAGTGGATAGCAGGAGACTCTTCCTTATTCTGCCCACGAGTGAGCTGCAAGTCGTCACTGGAAGCTGAAGTAACGTGCCGAATCGCCGCTTGGGTCGGGCTTGAGTTCACGGGCATGTTCAGATAGCATGAACCGCTGATCAAGCCTGGTACACGATAGGATTGAGTGGACTGATAACACAGTTGTGAGGCAGAGGCATACCCTTCGGCGTTGAAATTCAGAGAGAACAAGAGAATCTCCTGCCGGGGAATACGTTATTTCTTGGGCCAGAAGGGAAGCAAAAGACGCGAACCTCAAGTGGCTTCAACTGCAAGTAGCCAGATATGTCGGTGAAAAGCATAGCTCCTCGGAACACGAGAAGATGTGGAAACTGGAAAAAACATATTTACATATGCTTGAGAAATACTGCTTGCGAGTTGACTGACACCTTCTATGCCATACTTCTTAAGCATCAGCTGGGAGCAAGGAATCTCAGAGTCAGGTCGCGATTCCTTGGACACCACTGACTCACATTACATTCCTCCGAACCATCAGAGGCGTCCACAGTGCCAAAGGATATTGCTCCAAATCTCTGTTTGTCGGCAACGATCTGATTGAAGACTGGATGCATGAGGGTACAGAAGTAGCATCCCGTGCGGTTCACAGACACGACGACGAAGTCGTTCTGCGCGACCTAGCCATTGCTGAGTGTCTGCGTTGATTCCAGAGGGCTTGTTTTCTTCTTACCAGATCATTGAGCTCATCAAGATTGGTGAGTCGAGCGACAGTCATTGTTCAAGTTGTGGGACGCAATTATGCGGTGAGATTCCGTCCCAGGGTATGTTACAGATGCTTGTCAAACTTTGCTTCTTTGGGCGTCTTCTTGCGTAGTCCTCGGGTGCATGACATACGATATTAAGCGCCCGCATTCAGTTCTGAAGCACTGGACCAGGAAACTCCCGAACGACCTGATCCCAAACCCTCACCTTGAGCCAGGATGGCCATGGCAGCGCGATTGAATACCCGACCGGCTTCCCCAGTACAGAGTGCCAGAGACTCGATGAAGGTCACTAGTCTCGCCGCCTTCCAGGAGCTGGTATGATACGCTTCAGCTCGCCTGACTTTGCCCTCACGTGGAATGCGATTAGCTCGAGCGAAACGGAGACGTGGTGATCTTCTGCTACAAGAAGTGTTGCGCCCCTTGTGCGTTCATGGACCCGGTCTTCGAGAATACTGCCCGGGCACATTTATCAAAGGACGTCGTGTTTGCTAGGGCTGATTTGGGTGAGCATGAAGTATGCAGCCATGCTTGTATCGTGTTCAAGTACTGAAGGGCCGCAGGAAATACGCTTGGAATATCAAATCGACAAGGTAAGCCCGAATCTGACGAGGAGGCACTTTCAACTCACGAACACGAACATCGAGTATCCGACAATTGTCTACTTCCATCAAACTCGAGAGGTCATTCGGGTTAGCGGCAACCGAGGGCAAGAAGAGCTCGAGGTGTGCCTTCGTGCCTTCTTTCGTCAAGATCCTACGGTAACATGCCCGACAGGGTATCCTGCTAGATGCGATCAATTCATCAAGGTGTGGACTTTCCGGAGACGATATGATGGAATTCACTCACTCGGCGGTTACAGAACGAGCCGAAAGAGTCCCAATCCACCGCCGTAGGTGGATGACAATCTCTTGTGACAGCATTCTGATCATTCTACGGGGGCAGTGATGGCCCATATTGCCAAGGCATGTACGAAGACAGGACATCGAAGCTGGCAATCTTCAGCAATCGGAAGGCGCCATTCAAGGACCTCGAGCCAAGATGCGTCATCAGGCCCAATGCAGCAGAGCGCGAAACGCAGACACAGATTGCCCGAGCGAACGAAGGAAAAGCACATTTTGCTGTGTACTTGTGGAATAAGCCCATGGAGGCACCTGGACAGGTCTCCTTCCGGTTGGATTTCATGAACGATGGGCCAGAGGAGGATCGTTTTGAGTCTGCCATGTTCCAGGTTTCCTTCGCGCACGACGATGCGGACCAGACCCAACTTCCGATAAAAATTGCAAATATTTTCCCTACGAGTGCTGAGGAGTTGGTGTCGCACACAGTGTTCGATGCTGATCTGGGTATCGACGTTGACCAATTTGACGCCAATGCGAGCACGGAGGAGGAGGAGGTCGGGGCTGATGGGAGGGAAGGCCCGGGGGCGTTTATCAGCGGACAAGGCCAACACAGTCCAACGGCGACGTGGAACTTCGTCGAAGCGGACGGTCAAGGGCTCAGCCGACACTATACACTGTCGGTCACCTTGCCCGTCACGAGCAAAATATGGCTGAAGTTTTACGGGAAGGCGGTTCACATTCGCGGACGCGGGTTGACACTGGGAAGGAAACGAGTGATTCTTCAGGTTGGGTCCTTGGAGAAGCCATACGAGAGGGTTTTAGACCTCACAGAAGTAATTTAAGCCTTGGAGGAATGCCATGAATGTTGATTGTGGAGGAAAGTACGAGCCGAATTCTAAGGGACTAAGAGTCGGGGACAGGGAAAGGTACTTACGCTGTACAGCCACCTTTCATTTTCCCCGGAAGTTGCGATGACTAAGAGATCTCGCGTCTCATTGGGCTTGATAAGTACGACTTGCAAGTAATATGTACACATATCCAAGATATACCCACTCTAAGTAGTAAATGTACCTGCGACGTAGTAACTGTATCTGCGACGTATGTCGACAGATCAACTCGTCGGTCCATACCTAACCTGAAGTCCCATCACGATACCTGAGCTGATGATAAGGCATACGTACTTTCTCATCTGCGTGTAGGTCTCATATCACCTCTCAGTCCCCAACTCTAAATTTCGCCCTTGACCACCCTCCAGATAGCATCTGCCACCCTTGCACCCTCTGCCTTCTCTGGCCAACCCTCTTCCTTCCTCTGCTTTACACCTTCAACGATCTCCTGTGAGAGAATCCCCGCTTCGCCACGCGCCTTCACGAGGCGGTCGACAATGAGCTGCGTGAACTCGGGGTGGCCTTGGACGGCCAAGACCTGGATCTTCCCATCAGAGGGCGAAGTGGCGAGGAAGCCGTGCACGGCGCAAATCTCCGTCGACGCCAAGAGGGCATAACCCGTCGGGACGGACACGACGTGATCGCGGTGCATCTGTTGTAAAATCATCTGGCTTTCCTTCGTGCCAAAGACCTGCTGCCCAACATCGGACAGCGTTATCCTCGTCGGCCCGACCTCCCATCCCTTCTCGTTCACCTCCACTGTGACGTCAAGGGCGCGCGCGATTATCTGTTGGCCAAAGCAGATGCCGATGACTTTGCACTTGGGTGCGGGGACTAGGATGGACCGCATGTATGCGACGAGCTGCACGATCCAAGGCGTGTCGAGGTATGCGGAGGCAGCGGAGCCTGTGAGGAGGATGGCGTCGAATTCGTGTGGATCGGGGTATGAGCCTGGGGAGGACACGACATCGAAGGGTGTGAGGGCAAAGCCTGGGGGCGCGAGGGTTGAAGCAGCGAGAAGACGCGTAAATATGTCTGTGTAGGTGCCCTCTGTGGATTGCACTGATGGGTGAGGCGTATCACAGAGGAGAATTGCTATGCGTGGCGCGGTCATTGTCCTGTGGTACTATCTACAACCATACAAGATCCAAGCGGCGATCTTGCAATGTGCTTTGTCGACACTGGACAGCGATCTTGGTGGTCTTGATCAGACTGAGAGTTGCGGACGATCGCAGTAGCATGCCGCCGGCAAAAGAACTTTAGGAAGATTACCACGCTGCGACTGAGGTGGTGAACACGCACGATATTGCAGAACTGAGTATATACATGAATTAAACAGGATTGAACGCGCAAAAGTATCATATATATGTATCCAAAGTATCTCCTCGCCCCCACAACCCGACTCATCGACGTATCGAATCATCAGGTCAAAGGAGGCGCGGAAACAAGCAAAGGGCGTCGAAACTTCGCTCTCGCTCCCATAAAATGAGAACGCTCGTGTGGGTTATGTAGCACGGCGTCCAGAGTGTCGAGGAGCAGTACAGTAAGATATTGAACAGAAGAATGAACTACACCGGAGGTCTTGATAGAAAGATGGGCTTAAAGGTCGATAGGATTGAGAAATAAATGATCTAGGAAGGTTGAGCACCAATCGAGGCAAGAATGGACGACGCACCATTGAGAGTACCTACTCCGAGCCGACGACCTAATGTACAAAGAATTTTACGAAAAAAGATGAAGAGATGTCCTGCCCCAGTGCCTCTGGACGTGAACGGCAACGAGCTGCAAGGCTCGAGTATGCATTCACAGATGACACCAAAACAGAGTCAATCTTGCTCCGAAGAATGGACGTCCCGCCGTGGGTGTCTGGGCGGGAGGCCAAAGTGAGAGGAGCGTTGTAACGACAGGAAAAGAGAGAGAGAGAGAGATGGAAGAAAATGTGATGGGAAAAAGGTGAAAAGGTATTCTTGGGGTCCGATAACTCATGGGAGAAAAGGGCACTTGTAGGCTGGGACGTCTAGAGAATCAGAGATGAGAGGGTACGGAGTGATGATACGGTGAGGCTACGCACCACACGGGAGAACAGTCGCGCAAGAGGAAGACAGTTGCTGCTAGCCTCTTGTGTTGCGATACCACCTGGAGAAAAGATTTTCATTGGCATGGTCGAGAGGAAGTGGCAAAGACAAAAGCGATCGAAGCAAATTTATGGTCCTGATGGCCGGAATCGGCATCATCTGTCTGCCGAGATTCTTGCGGCTTGCCGTGTCGAACAGAGAGCAGAGCTAATTCGTTGCAAGAGCTGTACATGGAACACGGTACAATAGTAATACATGATATATGACTTCTGTTCGCGCAAATCCCTCGTTAACTATACACAGAAAATTTCCGCCTACGACGACTGCAATATTCAGCGCGCTTGTTGGGTGGCACGCTGGCCAGTCGGGACCGGCGCATGCGGAACAGGTGCATGAGGCGTCTTGATCTTGATACCTATATAGCCATGAATATCTAGCAAGTAACACGTCTCTTGCAAGAGTCTCACCCAAGTCTTCAGCAAGAATGTCCGCGCCTTTCTCACCCACGAGCCTGTGTTCCCATCAGTCGCTTCGCCCACAATCAAAATGCAAAGACGCACAGGGCAGAAGAATAAGTATTCGTGCCCAGATTATCCGGACAGATACTCAAATCCACGACCTTCAAGTTCTGGGTGCCAAAGACGTTCAAGCGCGGATCGACGACACCGCCCTGTTCGCGCGGCTTCATGGCGCACGTTCCCAAGCTGTGCCAGGTCGTCTCGACGTGGTCCGCGACCCAGTCGTCGATGGCGCGATCGTCATCCTCGGTGTACTTGAGGTCCTCGTGCACTTTCGAAGCGTCGTAGGTATCTCCAGGCCTACCAAATACTCAGGTTACCCATCTGAGAACGGACAAATTGACAGGAGACGCACTTGTGCCATGTCCCCATGTGAATGCCAACAGTGAAACCTTTGGGAAGGATCTCCTTGGCAGTCCTTATGTCGATGTCCTTCGCCGCAGCAGGAGATGCGGGATGGAATCGAGGATGGTGCGACGTCAATTCACCTCGGAAGGCTGCCAAGAATATAAGTACATGATTAATTCGCCATTTGAGAACGCACCATCCATCCTCCTGGCGATCTCCCTAGTCTTCTTGTAGCTCCACCGAACGGGGGCAAAGTCCGCCTTGTTGTTCATGAAGCCGCTGTCGAAGAAGGGCTCGACGTAAGGGCTCTGCGACTGGATGTGGATCTTGCCGCGAGATGCGGGATATTCCAAGTATTGGAACATCGTGATATACTTGCCAGGCGGGAGGAGAGAGTGGTCCGCGTACGCTATACGGAACCAGAGTCAGGTGTAGGCCATTTTGATCATGGCAGGGGAACCGCACCTCCAGAGACGATAGATCCGAACCTATACGAAGTCAGTCAGGATACTGCCTTAGAAATTTCGGTAAACTTACATGACAGGTTTGTCAGGCTTGTCCTTGAAATAGCGGTCCCAGAGCTCGTTGAACTCGGGACCCATTTCCTTGAGCTCTTCCTCAGTCGGGCGTATCTAGTCTAGATGTCAGTCCCATTGTACAATTGACCGTGCAAGATGCGTACCTTGAAGCCAGCATCTATGGCATTTGATGACAACCTTGCCTTCTGTGGGCTGACCTCCCATTCTTCGAAGAGCTGTGTTGGTGGTCTCAGTCCAGCCCTCAGCAACAAGAATGATGTCGACTGTACCTCTTTCTGAGCGTCTTTGTCTCCACGGAGGAAATCGTCCAGCGTGAAGCTCTCGTTAGAGACACGGTACACTGCGATACTTAGTGGCTGCATAAAGTTGAAAAAACAAACACTTACGCGTCAAAGTCGTGTAGTGATCCTGATATTGCTCTCTACAAACCATGCATCAGCCTTCCCAATCAGCGGCCGTCGAGACACAAAGAGCAACGTACCCAACCCCAGGCAAATCGCTGACAACCTTCAGGTCCAGCTTCTGCATCAGCTTTGAGTCACCCACGCCGGAGCGCTCCAAGATCTGCGGCGTGCCCAGCGTGCCACTACTCAGCACGACGTACTTCCTAGCCTTGACGATGGTCTCGCGCAACTGCCCACCATCAGCGCGGTTCCTCGCGGGAACGTATGCCACGCCGACGGCCTTGTTGCCCTCAAAAATGACGCGCGAGACACGCGCATTGGTGCGGAGATACAGGTTGGACTGGATGTCCATGACGCTGTGGACGTAGGCCGTTGCGGCGTCACTTCGACGTCCGGTCTGCCGATTGATGTACTTGGCCCAAATTTCGGAAGCGTGCGAGGTGTCCAGGTCTTGAGAGGAAGTCAGTATACGTGAATTGCAACTGCTGCGAAAGCTCCTTCACCTTGAAGGTCATCTGAAACCCAAGCATTAGTCGGTGGTACGGATCGCAACTACGCAGAGAGCTTACCACTGAAGGGAATGCCCATGGCATCAGAAGCCCTCAGGAAATCATGAGCGAGAGCGCTGATTGAGCCGCCATTGCTGATGGCGATGGGGCCGTCGTATCCGTGAGTGTCATTGTTGGTAGGCTTCTGGTAGTTCTCAAGCTATGCGAAGAGTGTCAGACAACAGGATGGAGCTCATAAGTAGTTCTTACGCGTTTCATGAGCGGCAGAAGATCTGAATAAGACAAATCAGTCAGCTTTCGGTTCATTTGCGTATGAAGCAAGCCGTACCTTGGGCTGTCCACCCCTCGGTCTTGAAGTCGTCTGCGAGTACATCAGCTTGGGCGCGATAAATCGTCGAGAGAGCAATTGGTACCCCAGTCGGAAGCCGAAGCCTGTCTCGACGTCAGTCAAAGACGCGCTTGATTTGAGTTGTCTTACCCTTGTATACATCTTCACAGTGGAATTTCGTCGTTAGCGACGCCAAGCCCAATACTAAAGAAACCATACCTGGAAATTGATACTGTCGATTGTTAAGTCGAGGTTTGTCATTATAGAAGTCGAAGGGCTTACCTGCTACCACCGCCCAGAATATTGGCACATCTTGTACGGCGTCAGTCGGGAAGCCTCAGCACAGTGAGATCTCAATGAAGACATACGGCACTATGCTTTGTCGTCCACGCAGATGCGATGACTGCATGGTATCGGTGTAGAACGTGGCTTTGTCATTACTGAGGCGAGTGATGAGACTTGACTTCTGGTCGTGAAGATCGTAAGACGCTCACACTCCATCGCGCTGCATATTCTTGACATAGATACCGGGGCTGGTCACATCGAGTCAGAACGAACTGCAAGTTCGCACGCCAAAGTATCGACTAACCGGTAAACCCAAGGGTCGTCTTTGTTGTTAGCGCCGCCTGAATTGTGGAAATGAGGTGGGGAACTAGAGCACGGATTCCTGAAAAGACATACCTTCGATGAGCATCACCTTCAGACTAGGGTCTGCGTAGGCGAGACGTCCAGCAACTACACAACCTGTTGCCATGAATCTCGTCAGACTCTTCGCACGTACCTGCCACAGTGGGTACGCACCAGCAGGACCACCGCCCGCAACGATAATGTCGACTTCCTCAGGATGGCCCATGTTTGTGTATAGCTCGGAATACTAGAGTGAAGAGTCTATGAGACTCAGTGAGACAATGACATACTCTCCAGTCATTTAAATACCAGTCAGACAGATGAGTTCCGGCATACACCGTCGCGTCAGATGATAGAACGTGGAGACACAAGAAAGTGCGCTAGCATCACGAGCTAAGAGTCATAGACAGGTGAGCGTGGCTATAGGAGATAGTATGCAGGGATTCTGGATCAAGTGAATGCTGCGAGATAGATGAGATTCAGAGATTGACTGTGACATCGACCTTTCATCGAGGAACGGGATGGCGACAAACCTTCTCAACCTTGAAATGGAGGTTGACATACCCCACGGACGACTGGGTGTGAGAGAATACTAGCCAAAGAGCTCGACGATGGCTGGTATGCATCATTTGAGCTGTTGCGGTCTGCTTGGTCTCAGTTTGTGGCGTCGCATGGGAACGGAATCCCTAGCAGGAAGTGCGTCATATGATAATGCTGGAAGGTGGAAGTGTAGAAGTATAATCCTTCGTGCGACTTTCGCGGTCAGATGGTTGGTCTCAAATGTTCACAGCTTAGCGAACTGAATATCTCAATCGAGTCAGATGATAGGGAAACGGGCTTGAATTGGAGACGTTTGCCGAGAATAGATTCAGGCTGTATATTTGGTTCAGCACTATGAATGAGCTGTGAGCTTAACGTGGCGCGGTAACGCAAATGCTACGACTGACATTAGAGGTGCTTCTCTGAGATTTCCAGCTGATCGACGTCGACGCCAGGTTTGAACCATCTTTCTTCATCCGTAATGCGTACATCATTCCCGCTCATCATACGCTTTCTCATGAGACCTGATTCATCGAATGTCCAATCCTGTCATACCGTTTGTGTGAGAAGCGGCCCGGAAGAATGCAGCGCAATTACCTCGAGACCGTAGCAGCGATACCATTGACCAGATGCATCGGGCTTCTCATTCCATTCATAGAAGAACTGAGAAGTAGTCAGTCCAAGAAGCTGCTATGAATGCGTGGGACATGCTTGAACGGCGATCTTGTGGTCCGTGAAAGCGAACAGATCCTTTCTCAAGCTGTAATCGGAGGGTTCAGAGCAGATGGTCAGCACATACGACTTGACGTACATGTAGTGATGTTCCTTTGCCCATTTGGCCTCCAAAAACTTCTCGATAGCGGGGCGTCCTCGGAGGAAACTGTCGCGGTTACGCCAAATAGAATCCTCGGTGTATCCGAGCGCGACCTTGGAAGGAGTACGCGTGTTCCAGAGGTTCTGTGCGATCTTGACCTTCTGGAGAGCGGTTTCATGGGTGAATGGCGGTTTCAAAGACATGATGGGCGTTGTGATTTGCTCGATTGCGAAAGGTCCTCAAATACAGGCCAAAAAAATCACGCGATCCGTTATGTACAGGCCGTGTCCATCGCCAGTGGGTCTGAGTACTGCTGGGTATTGGTGAGCATTATGACCGTGACACACCGAGCGCTGCAAGTCTGAAGAGGATTCGGTGTTGCGTGAATTCGCACTCACGTACTGTAGAGCAAGACGTAAAGGCTACGTGGGACGAGAGTTGGACTGAGTTGGCCCATGGTCCATGCCGCCGTGCGCCGGTGGCAGGATGATGGCGATTGCCGACGGCTACGTACTGTATGGCTCAGCTCAGCTTGGGGCTTTGCAGGGCTGACAAGGACTTGAGGGAAGCCAACATCTCGGACTGCCCAGGACAGTTAGGCCGACTACTTACTAGCGTAGCCGCCGCAGCAGGCCAAGCAGTGCAGATGGCATGTGGTAACTGAACAGCCTTTTGCTTCCGCCAAGCTTTTCGCAGTCGCTGATCGGTCACGATGACGCCCATTTGCAGGCCTCGTTGTTGGATTCCTTCGACGACCAACTGCGGCTCATCTTCTTTCTTCCCCCTCACCTTGAAATAAAGACCGGCTCGCTGTGCGCAACTGGCCAAATATCCACCACTTCCCCTTCACACTCCCATCAAAAACGATGTCATCTAATATTTCCGAACCCGTCGAGTGGCGTTCGCTGCCCGTAAACACTTCTCAGCCTTTGACCACATCCATGGACGCCTTTCCCAGCGACGAGAAGACCGCTACTCATCAGCACGCCCATGGATGCTCTGCTTGCGAGCTTGAGGCCAGCTCGCCTTGCCACAAGAGATGCCATGCATCGCGCGTCACGCGCTTCCTTCTCCCCATCCTACTCGCATTCCTGGGCCTGGTCGCCCTACTAGGCGCTTCATGCTACGTGCGGTTTGATCCCTCTGGCATTGTCAATGGGCAGTCCATCTTCTCGCGTGCAGTGGATAGCAGCAGCAGTGGCAGCGGCAACAGCTTCACGAACCACAAATGTACGCCGAACGAAAGCTGTGCAAAGCTCCGCGGTCTGATTTTCTTCCAGTGTACCTAATCGTGATCTTCGTCGGACTTTTCGTCGTGTTGTTGCTGGGTATATGCCTCAGTGCATGGTGCTGTAGAGGTATGTGTCTTTTTTTGGACAGTTGGTATCGTCATTCTAATTTTGTGGCAGGATCATTCGAGAACCCGCTCTGCTGCCCGTGTTACCTCTGTGCTTGCTGCGGCGGTCTAGGTTAGTTTGTCTCCATCAAGGCTGTTCATCAATCTCATAAACTCCTCCAGCATGTCTCGAATGTGTAGGGTGTGGACTTTGTGCGGAAGGCGTTGATCAGATGTAACTGTTTCCTTCTCTTCGACGAATGTCGACGTTCGTTTTGCTTGGACTTGATGACCCAGATGATGTAGACCTACTTTCTACGGACTTGATACGTTACTTACGGACACTAAGTACTTAGTACTGTCGCTCCCACACGGGGCGTCTGGACTTGACGATATTGCATGTAACCGATATTGGAACTCGGGCCTTTTCAGAGAAGCATTCAATTGAGATCAAACAACGTCAGAAACAACGTGAATGTGGGGTAAGTATACAACAAGACCTGGAGGCGGGGATTCCGACCGGGACCCCGTCGCTTGACAGATCGCCCGAGCGGCAATGCGTCGGCATGTCGGCAATGCCTTCCTGTTCATAATCCTTGAGTAGGTTAGTTCGAGACTTCAGCTGCTGTTCGACTCACTTTAAATATAGAGGGGGCTATATCTACTATTTGCGCGTCGCCAGCAAGCTGTATGCTGCTTGAATAGAAGTCTTCACGGGTATCCCAAGCACAAGCTGCCGAGCCATGGCGTCAAGAGCTGCACGATGCCGCCATGCCGGCACCCGCGTAAAAGTCACCCAGCGCCTATAAAGCAGTCTGGACCCGACATGCGACCGGGAAGTACCCGCGGAACTGTTCCCTCCAAACCATCATGAGGATAACTCCCTCGCTGCGAAATGCCGCCCCGGGCAAGGCCCACTTGGCCTCTGCCGCGCTCAAGGACAGGGTTAAACGTCCTAGCTATTGGCATAAACTCGCCGAGCCCGCCGACTTGGCGCCTCTGTTCAAGGTGAGTCTCAATGATGTATCCCTAGTACTAAGTATACAACTAATGGTTGTTAGCACGATGACTATGTTCGTACCTACCACTGTGTTCCGAGTCTCTCTCATTCTCAGCTGTAGATTGGCTGGTCCGGGTTCACTGGTGTTGGATACCCCAAAGCAGTCCCTACGGTAGGTTCCGGGTTCATGAAGCAGACGTCATGTACTGAAGGAATGTAGGCGATTGCGGACCACATTGAATCCAACAATCTCCAAGCCGATCCAGAGACCAAGAAGAAGGTTAGCATACAATACAATCTCATGCTATCGGAGAGTCCCGGTATAATTCTTGAGAGTTCTATCCCTTTCGAAGGGTGGGAATGAGTGGGGCAGAAGCTCACAATTGCTGAAGAGTTACTGAGATACGCAGGGGCCAGCCTTTGTGTTCAACTGCACCCCATGCACTCCCCCTTCTCCTCTCCTTTGCTTGGGCCCTCATCTCCTCAAAAAACACTCGTTTCTTACCGAATGATTTACAGTTCAACCTCTTCGTTGGCGCTAGCTGCGGCCCCGAGGTCGAGGACAGATGGGCTCGTTTGGATATGTGAGTATTGCTGTAATGTTGTCGTGGTCAACGGGACTGACAGTCCACCCATAGGATCCAACGTCGCTATCCCCACCAAGTCGGGAAGGAGATATCCAAGGGTATTAATGCCGGCCGCATTGACTTTGCGGACAAGCATCTTTCCAGTGAGTCGAGTGTTGGCCGACCAGTGTGACATTCCTGACATGACGATTCTTGCTAGTGTTCCCACAGGATCTGGTCTATGGATACTACAGTCTCCAGAAAAAGCATGGCGATCCAGCCAAGCCGCTCAACTGGGCAATCGTCGAAGCGACTGCCATTCTAGAGGATGGTTCCATTGTCCCTGGTACGTGGGCCTCCTGTACATATCCTGCACCCCACAGTGCTCAAACGTACTTCAGGTGCATCCGTCGGCGCAACTCCGGAAATCGTTCAGTCAGCAGAGAAGATTATCATCGAAGTCAACACCCTCATTCCCAATTTGACCGGCTTGCACGACATCAATCATTCTTTCGTGCCTCCTTACCGCCAGCCCTACGTGAGTGCACTTGAAATCAGTGTCATAAACCAATCCTCTCATCAACCTTCCCCACGGGCAATCAGCTCATCAGCCATCCTTCGGATCGTATAGGGAATATCTCCATTCCAGTGGATCCAGACCGTATCGTGGCTATAGTTGAGAGTAGGAACCCTGATAACACGAGCTCTAATTCGCCTGAAGTACGACAACCCTGCTTCCTTCATGTGCACCTCATTGATGGTTTTCGACGCGTCTAGAACGATGAAAGTCGCGCTATTGCGCGTCATCTTATCGATTTCTTGTCAGACGAGGTCTCTGCAGGTCGTCTACCGAAGTCCCTTCTTCCTCTTCAGTCTGGCATTGGCAATGTCGCGAACTCCATCATTGGTGGCCTTGCAGACGGTCCCTTCGATCAGGTTCAAGTTTGGACCGAGGTGCTACAAGGTAAAGACATCACCCTGATAACAACGGGATTCTTCTGATCTCAAACAGATACTTTCTTACACTTCTTTGACTCTGGGAAACTTGAATTCGCCACTGCCACCTCGATCCGCTTTAGCCCTGAAGGGTGCGTCTAGTCTTGATTGTGATATTCCATTGGTCCTGAACGACGTTGGCCTCAGATTTGAGCACTTCTACAAGAACTGGGCGTCGTATAAGGATCGGCTCCTCCTGCGTTCCCAGCAGGTTGCCAACTCGCCTGAGATTATCCGCAGACTGGGTATCATTGCTATGAACACACCTCTAGAGGTCGACATCGTGCGTTTCATGCTGACACCCAGAAGTATACGCGCTAATCCATTCTTAGTACGCCCATGCCAACTCTACGAACGCTTTGGGATCCAGGTGAATATTGTGTGCCCTACTCTCGACCTAACGCTGATGGGATTGCAGGATGTTAAACGGATTAGGAGGCTCGGCAGACTTCTTGAGGAACGCCAAATTGTCAATCATGCACACTCCTTCCAGTCGCCCTACCAAGACCGATCCCACTGGAATCAGCTGCATCGTTCCTTTCGCCTCTCACGTCGACCAAACTGGTATGTCCACCTGGCCTTGAGGCCTAATAGCAGAACTGAATCTTGGCTTGCAGAACACGACTTGGACGTAGTCGTTACCGAGCAGGGTCTGGCTGATCTCCGTGGTCTGTCGCCGAGGCAGCGCGCACCGCTCATTATCGAGAAGTGTGCGCACCCCGACTACAAGGATCTCCTGCACGAATACTACGATCGATCTTTACACGAATGTCTGAAGCGTGGCGCAGGTCATGAGCCCCATATGCTCAGGGTAAGAATAATGTTTCGTTATAGTCGCCGCCTGCTGATACCCGTCGTCCCACTGCAGAACGCGTTCAAGTTACACACCAACTTCCTCGAGCACGGCACCATGAAGATCAAGGGATGGGATTAATGGAATCGGGGATAGTATAGTTATCATTACGATGTTATCACTTACCTGCAAACCGTCCGATGATAGTGACACGGACGAGAATGATATGTACACTGTGAAGTCCAAACTGTTGTGATAGTGATGCGCCATTATATGTAGTGTGAAAGGGTATCAAATCAGTATAGAAAATCCACTTCGATAAAATGAATGTCCAGAGTGTTGGAACATTAACGTTGTATCTTCGCGCTCATCTGGATAGTCAATGATCAGAGAAGCAACTTGAAAAATGAGATGAAGCAAGCACCTTCTCGCGTTGTTTCCCAAGCCAACTTATACTCTCCTTCCGGTTTGGACCACCAAGATGTGCTCGCGTTGTGGCCATACCCATCGCGTGTATGGATCCCATCATCAGTTCCTGTTCTCTCTGGTAGCGACGGTAGGCTTGATGCAGTAAGTGCTAGATACGCAATGAAAGTTACGTGAGCCTAGGGATAATGAATATCGAGCTTGTACCGACCTTCTGCCGCGCGAGGTCCTCTTCCAGTATCTTGATTTGGGAGCGGAAGCTTGCCTCAGCTTCCCCAAATGTGCCCTGCATGACGGTGAGTGCCGAGTAAGTATATGGACCTGGCTAGGACTTACAGAACCCAACGAAATGCCCTTGGAAGCCTGTTCTTCCTTGAAAAGCTTGTCCTGCGATTTGATGAACTGCTTGGCCTTCTGTAGCTTCTCTTGGGCGGTCTTGTAGGACTCCTTGAGGGTCACGTTCTCTTCGTGGAGAGCAAGCATCTTCGCTTTCACATCTTCGGGAACGCCCTTGCCGTTGAGTGAAGCGCGCAGGTCACTGTCGCAATTGTCAGTCGCTAACCAAAGCGAGAAGAAAAAGACAGACCCAAAGTCTCGCTCGCGTTGCAACATCTTCTCCCTCTGGCCGATACCATCGCTTTGTAGATTGATCTTCTCAAGCAGAAGGGCATTGACTTGCTCCAGTTGCATCCTATTCTTGTCGCTGAGTTCTCTGTTGACTTTCTGAAGCCGCTCAACGTCCCCTTCCAGACCGGCCTTGTCTTCGTTGACAGATTCTCTGAGCGTAGCAAGGATGTCGAGCTGATCCTTGTTGACCAAAGTCACTGTGGATGTAGAGTGTAAACGGCAAGATACGACAGTGGACATGACAGAAGACATACAGTCGGACTTGGCAATCGTCAGCTCCCTGTTCTGCGATTCATATTTGACTTCCAGCTCAGCATGCTCTTTCCGTAGACTATCGAGTTGATCCACAGTCTCATTGAGACGCTGCCGTAAGGCAATAGCGGCTTCAGCACTAAGAGACTAATGAGATGGGACAAAGGACAAGCGGCAGCCAGAACTGACCCATCGCCCATCGACTTCCCACTCCGGATCTCCTCGAGGTCCCTCTGCAGTACTAGCTTCTCGCGATGAGCAGCAAGATAGTCATTCTCGTAGCGAGACTTCATCCTGTTGGCATCTTCCAGAAGGTTTTCCAGCACCAGGACCCGACTTGCGTCAGCCTCATTCTTCCGCACCGCCTCGAGCTCCCTCTTCAGCTTACGAACCTGCAACTTCAGATCCGTCATCGTCGTGCCAGAGATCGCATCGTCTAGTTCGCCGCCCAGTCCATGGTCGGCGTGGTGTGCCTCTTCTTCATCAGCTTCCGCCATGGCAGTTTCTAGAGATTCGGGCTCTGTAAATGAGTCCGTGGTTTCCTTTCGCGAAGGTCGGGCCGAAGGAACTGGTCTGTGAGATGACAGCTCGAGCTCTCGCACACGCTCCTGGTAGAGGTCGAGGGTTTCCTGGTCCTTCTCTCGCTCGGCCTGCTGGATTTTCGCTTTCGTCTGCGCCTGCTCCAACTCGAATTTAAGCGTATCGATCTGCTGCGTGCGCTGAGATACTTTGCCCTCCAGCTCCGCGACTTGATTCTTATACGACTCCATCAGAGGTTTGAACGCCGACACCTTTCGATATTCTTCTTCCAGCGATGCATTCTTGTCCACGAGGTCGGCGTTCTGTCGTTCTAACGCCTGCATTTCGCCTTAGCATTCATCACTTATCACGATGAGTAGCGTCCGACCTTAACATGCTGTCGAAGGTCTGCTCCTTCCTGGAGTTTCTTCTTGTACTTCTCCATCACGTTTTCCGTCTTCTGAAGTCTGTCTGCGGCGTGTCGATATCTTTGGAAACGCGTTATGACAAGCCTTGTTTAGACGCGATGCAAGGACCTACTCGTCAACTTGATCTTTCAGCTTGTCAGCCTGATCGGCTTTGAGTTGCAGCTCGTCAACTTTCTTGGTCAAGTCGGTAATGAGCAGCGTATTCTTGTCGAGCTCAGACTCGGCCATGGCAAGGTTGTCTTCGCTCTTTTGCCTGCACTACATTAGAACGTTCCCATATGCAATGAAAGTACTCACAGTTCAGCCCGAAGTCGGTCTATTTCACCTCTCAGCATACTATCAGCCTTCTCGTTCCGCTTGTTGTCAACTTGAGTCCGAGCCTCTCGTAGCCGTGCTTTAGCCTCGTCTTTCTCCAGTACAGCATCATCATAATTGGTCTGGAGAGTACGATGCTCTTCAAGCAGTGATTGGTAGACCTTTTCCAGTGTCTCCTTCTCGGAAAGAATCTGACTCCGTTCAGACTGGAGACGATAGTAGTGGTCGTCTCTGGAGAGCAAGATTTAGTTGACGAATATAGGGAACAACAATTACACACTCTGTCATGCTCGCTTCACTGGCGTCAGTCCCGTCGGTGTTGTGTGATATCCGCGCCATGACCTGACGTTATGACATTCTATTACAGCACGAGGCGATGAAGAACTCGGACACACCTCCTCGATAGCTCTCATAAGGGTGTGCTGGTCCGTTTCACTCAAGCCCTGGATCTTCTCAATGAACTCCTTGTTTCGCTCGCATTGTACACCAATAACGATAGTCATTCGGCACATGATCAGTATAGCGTTTATGTCGTGGTCCTTCGCCATCGCGGATAGGTTCGGTACATCGAGAGCGCTGCTGGGCTTTTGCAGTACATCGGAAAAGTACTGCGTCATGAGCCGGTACAGTCGCTTGAGAGCCCCAAAGCATATGATCCAATTCTCGGAAGGTTCGCTCGTCGGTCGGGGAGATTGGCGGAAGTAGTCATCATCGCTGCGACTGTCAGTGGGCGCGATAGTTCATGACACGGGCACATACACAATAGACAGAATCTCAAACAATGGTGCGCCATCGGTGAGGTCGACGACGTTGGTAACAGGCCTCGTCAACGAGAATGTTGCAAAGAAGTGGAAGAAAGCGTCGAGCTCCCGTCCAGACCGCGACGTTTCTGCCATGATGATGGACGCCGGAGGTGATCAAGGACGACGTGACCTGAGTCTGTTGCGCGCGTCACTCAGATCAAATCAATACCCTTATCCGGACCCATATCGTTGGGAGATGTAGCAATGCAAGGGCAACTTATTCCCTGCTCATTTTCATGAGGTGCAAGGTAATGTACTGCATATTGAGGCAGCCGTAGCTGTTCTGTCGACAGGTCTCTCCTGATTCGCTTTCTCCTGTCGCTGTCTCATGGTCTCTTCCAATCCTGTTCTTCGATAACAACGACACCCCCCGTTGCCTTGGACGCGTCTTACGAGATGACGTACCTTGCCTGCTTTTGAAGATTCAATTGGCAGCGGTCCAGTTGATCAAAACTCCTTTCCTCTGGGTCTCTGCGCAGCCTAGTCTGTCACATTCCAGCCGCCTACTTTTGACATCAAGCAGAATAACGCGTCCCGATTCACTTCCCGGAAGGAGCCATGCTTGCTTGGAAGAACTTCTCCCCTTGGCAGACCTTCTTATGTCCAGTATCTCATCTAGGCGGACAAAGACACAGGACATCGCGGGCCGGAGTTTCCTGTTCAAGGTTCTCAGATGCTGAAAGATGTGAGTTCCTTGAAGTAGGACCAATGAATTGCTTACACTTGTCGTTTTCGCATAGATGACACTCACGAATAGAAAACACGTTCACTCATGAGGCCTGGGGTCCCCACGAGAGGATGGCTTCAATTCCAAAGACTCGAAACTTGACCTCCAAGGACTCACATGCTCAAAGATGTATGTCAGTTGACCTTCCTCACAAGCGTCTGTGTGCTCTCAATTGATAGAAAGACGATTAGAGTTGAGTGCTCACTGGCCGCGAATTTTAGTATTGCTCGCGCACGACCGTATGATGCTCTCTTCCCTTGGGTTCTGGTCTTACACCATTGATTCTGCTCTTGTGAGTCGTTACCATCTGTAGCTCCCCCACATATCCGTCCTCTTAGTGAGAATTCGGAAATGTGGCGTAGACAATCACCAACGCAGCCCCGCTGGTGACGGATTCTGCGACATCTTAGAGGTCTTCTGCCGACATGTTATCCCCGGTGTAGACTCTGTCGAATATGAAGCTGGACAGTGGACACACACAAAATGCTGTAATCTGTTGAACTAATATCATGATACGATAGACATCATGGACCCTCCCGGGCCCTAGGGCGAGACCAACAACCGGCGCACTACGCGCAGGCAGCAGGCGGTCATCAACTTAATTCATACCCGTTGGGGGAGTCTGACAGGTGCAGCCCACCTAGTCCCTGGGTCTGCAGGAGGTCCGAAAATTCTAGATGCATACATAGGCTGTACATGTAGATGGACGTCGGTCGCCTTTCACCGAATATTTGGAACGGAAGGCCTTTTTGACCTCGAGTAAGTAGTTTGAAGTCGCCGCGCGCTCCACGCGTGAATGGCGGCAAGGTCATCGAGAACGGCGATTCCTTTGTGTGCCATGTTCGGTTTGATCACAGTAGCGATGATGCGGTGATACGGCCTGTGATTTGAAACGGTTCTCGTAGGCGACAAAGATTGTGGCGGAGAGTCCCTACAGCTCCATGCTTGATTTCAAACACAAGTTCATGGCAAGAAAATAGTAGGCAGTACTAGATTTAGTTACAAATACAACGTGTATGGGTATGCGTAGCAGTCAAGGGACTATAATTTAGGGTGAGACTACAGAGGGGGGCGTTACTGATACAACTTTATCGAAAGCCATGTTCAGCATTTTAATAGCAAAATATAATGTACAACACAACGAAGTCCCTTGAGGCGAAAGGGCCCACCCTTCTCGTGATTCTGCAGCCTTATAAGGCATATTTGCCTGCTGCTGCATTCAAGGTTGCCCCCCACTCTCGGGCCATGGGTGTTGTCACTGTATCCCGAGAGTTTTCGAGCTGCAGGAAGTATTGTATTAGGCCCTGCATCAGGCCGTCCTGCTGCGCCATGTTACGCTGGAAGCCGACCATCTCGACCAGAACGTCGTGGTAGTTCCGCTCCAGGTTGCGGACATGCGCGGACAACTCGTCCTGCGCCTGTATGAGACGGTCGATCTCAGAGTGTAAGGAGGTTGTATTGGGGGAGGTAAGTGGTCTTGATGAGAGAGGGGGAGGAGTGGTGTGCGTCTTGCGGGCAGCGGGCACCTTGCGTTTGATATTCTCAAGCGCGGCACGCTGATCAGCATGGAAGTCGGGATGACGAAATACCCAGGACTGCGAGTTAAGAATGTGAGAATGAGCTAAAACATTCATGCAATGGTGGTCATACATGTTCGCCGAATTCGCCTTCTGTATTCTTCACTTTATGGAAGTCATACTTGTTCAACTGGCGAACAAAGCTGGCGAAATTCGCGTGCTTGAATAGACGGGGCAATATTGACTTTGTGAATTCGTGAGGATCCTTCACCACGAAACAATCGCCGTGGGGTCCCCAAGCGACGATGGATTCGAGAGTTGGATCTGAAAGCATCCTGGGCGATATCAGGTCAAGGCGTGAAGTCAAAAGACCTTGAATTAGACTTACTTGTATAGCTTCTTCACAAAGTCACTGGTACTGGTAGAGGGCATGGCGTCCTCTTCTCTGTGAGGTTCAATCATGTCCTCGTCCTTGAGCGGGGTCCAAGAAGGATACGACGTGTTGGAAAGATTAGAGTAGGCCGTGATTGTAATGGGAGGAGGCAACAGTCACTTGGAGAAGGAGGCTGGACCAGGCCCGCGATTTGGTGTTTTATACTTGACGGAAGTCGTACCTCGGGGTAAGTACTGGCATCAAACCAGAACGCGTCGTTCCACACCTATTTTCATATATCTTCAGAGGTATTGGGCCCATCCAAAATGTCTCCAGCACTTTACACGTCTCTCTGACTTGCCACTCCGTGTTTTCGAGCAGCTTTGTGCGCCTTGCGATGATAGCTGAGCCCGAGAGAGGAGACTGCCAGGGTTCTAGGCCGCCAGGTCTGGATCGATTCCATCTCGCGGGTCTAGGTCTCGGGCCCATACGTGACGTACAGCACCTTTGATTCCGGGACCTGGACCTTGGTCGACTGGGGCGTGGCGAGACACGATGACGATGAACTTTGTAGAGCGGAATCGTCCGTTTAATGCGGCGATCTATAGCCAATCTGGACCTTGTTTTTTTGCTGGAGGGAGTGAGATACAATCAGCTCACACAGACTGCTGTGACGCTGTGGCTTTATCAAGTTCATGGCTACGCAAGACCCTCCCATTATCTCTACGCGATGGAGCGAGGGTCTGGGCAACAGAGGGACCCGCGGACGTGAGGGGGATGGCAGCTCAATGGATAGGCTGTCAACCCCGTGTTAATTAACATTGAGCAACGCGCTCTTCGTTGTATTGTCGAAGTCTGGATCGTGAGATTATCAGATCACAATCAAGTGGAATGCCACTGCCTATGAGACTTCCGGGGTCGTAAGTTCTCCTGAGTAACATCGACACGTCCAGAACTCCACTTGAAACGGAGGGAGAATGAAGCCACTGAGAGTTTTCCAGCTATGAACTGAAGCTCCGAGACAGTCCGAGACGGCGGCATATTACGAAGAAAACCCAAAGGCGATATCAGAGAAGATACGCGCATTCGTGAGCTGTCGGGATCCGACTCGCATTCGGTTCGCCAGAAGAGTACTTACATCAGAACGACTTGGCGGAGAAAGCACTGAAGAAGCGATTCAGAATCCTCTCGGGGACCTCACCTGGTGGAGACTGAGCGCTAGCAGCAGGGAAAGGTTACTTCCGGGAAGAGACAAGGAGGATTCTAGCACGAAAGCCGCCCTACGATGTACGTGCACAAAATGGATCAGAAGGCGATTGTCCGTGGATCAAAGTGGGTGGCGGTTGATCGCGGCAAGGACGATCAGCTCTGTGGGAGGCTCCTTCCATTCTTGGACTCCAAATATTACCCCACCGCATTTCATTCGCGTTTTGTACACATTTTTTGTCACCACCACCACCATCATGTCTTCCTCGTCTCGCTCTCCCAAGGTATGCATACCTCTTTGCGCCCGTCTGGTCAATTCTCACCGTTATTTCCAGCTCGTTTCTGGTGTATACAGAATCATAAGCGAAGCCTCACACTCGACTATCCGTGTCCATCAGCATGGAAAACCCATCTTACTATCGTATCGATACGAGCTTCTTGGTGTCTTTGAGCAGGTGCGTCTCTCTCCTGTCCCATCCAGTTATTGTCTCACTAACGCGGCTCTGTAGTGGGAGCTGACTGCTCAGGAAAATGGCGGATTCATCATCAGGAGCATGGGATTGACTTTGGGGCAAGTCGGCATCGACGACGTGCGTCGGACTCGCTGCTCATCGCTCAACCTCTCACATGCTACCACAGGGCACGATGATCATCAACGGCGGCAACCCAGTGGCCTTTGAGGTGGAATTTGTCGGGGATGGCCTGTTTACGGTGCATACCCTTTAGCTCGCGCTGGCCCTGTAACTGAATTGGCGCCCACAGGTCAAGGAGCCTGGCGACAGCACGAAATACTGGAACATCGAACAACCGCCGACTCGTCAGGTTCCCGAAGTCCACGTCAAGCTGCTTGACGGTCCATCCGCGGACGGCGAATTCGAGTCCACTCAGCTATGGAGATTCGAGCGCCTCGATGACGATGACTCTTCCTCAGTGTTCTAGATACCATTACGAACGGGCGTCAGACCAGAGCGCGGTGGCACACCGCGTAAACACCATCCACAGGGTCGATTTGATATCCGGACTACACTATAATAGCTATAATCTGTTGCAATTGCTTTCGATGATCCCAGACACGTCGTTGAGGGAAGTGACGCGACGCCACACTTGCAATTTTGCCCCAAGGTTTCTGACAGCAGAGTTGTGGGGTGAGCCGTTGCAAGCGCAAACAAGCATGTGAAATCCGAAGGAATAATTTACAGGGACCGATCACTGCGTGGTGATCTCATGTGATACGGAGACTGTTCCGTTCAAGATCGAGTCGGCGGCGTGCGCTGCGCTTGCTTCTCACGCACGTCTCCAACAGCCGCAACCCGCTCCCGCAACTCCTTCGTACTACCTTCGAGGGGGCTTAGCTATCCGCCTTCCGGTCTATCTTCATCCACAGTTCATGTGCAGCTCCTATATACTATACTCTTCATGGGCGAGCGGTGATAGCACTTGTTCCTCCGGTGTCCTTTAAGCAACACATGGCAGGCATCTGCCCTGCTCTTATGCTTCTCACCAGCTCTCAGCTTGATGACTCGGAGATGATATGTTATCTATGTGAGTTATGTTGCTCTTCTATGGAAGCGATGAGTCTCCAGCAAACGGCAGCACTGTAACATATCGTCAATGATGCTCAACCGCTTTCAGACCTATCAAAACTACTACATGGTGTCGCTATTTCAAGGGTTATCCTATGCGACTTCGACAACTTCTACGTACAGTATCGTTCGAAAGGATCGAATCGTTGCCATCATCTTTTCAGGCTGGCACTTCCCCCTCCGCGCTCACCGTCCTAGAATGTTCCACCACTCTTTATGCCAATCCATCACAACGTACGGGATACCTCCAACGTTGGTATCACTCATAATTGCTATGAGACCTTTCATCTCTTGCAAGGAGGCGTTAGAGCGAAAGGCCTGACCAAGTCCTCTCGGACTACAAACTAAACGCGTCCAACTTATTCTCGAAAGCATAGTGTTGGGCGCACCGCGCTACTGACGGGCCTCAACATTCTTGACTTCTTCTTGCACCGAACAGCTTTCAAATTAATGGATGCCCAAGTGAGCCGAGTGTCCTTCCCTAACAGAGTGGCGAATTTTACCCAGATGCTGTTTGAACCCTGGACATGTACATCTGATTCTCACATCAAAAGCGACCTCGACAAGATCGCACAATGTCACTGTGGCCCACGTACCAATCAGTACCAGGCGTGCAAATGGGACTGCCCGGCTGCTCTCAATCGGAGTCAATGGTAGGAACGATTTCGAGATGGACATCTAGATCCGTAGAGGCTAGAGCTGACCGGAGGGGTGCCGGAAGGAGCTCTGGAATGCGCCGCGGGCGTTTGTTGGGCCAGGGCGCGGGATTATATGAAACGTTGAACTCTGGTTGAACAAGTACGACTATCATTCTTGCGCGTGGCGTTCCTGCGGATGTTTCGTTTGCTGAGCAAGCTCCTAATATCCGAGATTGTCTCTCCGAACATGAAATCTTTATCTAAACGATACGGCCCCTCAAGGGCTTTTTACGTCTCAAGAAGCACAAATGCATATAAGAGATACATGTTTCAAGCATCAGCTGTACAGTTCACTCACCGCCCTCTCTCCTCATGGCCATCGACCTCTTAAACGCTCATCGCCCAGTTCAGCGCGAACGACGTTACTCCGGCTCAAGCTTCGTGCACCGCCACGATGACATCCCTTTTGATCACTCTCTTCCACGACCAAAATCGACTCCGCCCAGAGCATCTGCCGATTCGCGCTCCCTCATCATAGAAACCCACGACGATATCGATAGCATGGAGGATGAAGAGACGACACAAAACGTGACGATCTTGAAGAATGTAGAGCGGCCCATTCGACCACTCCCTGCGCGCTCTGCCAATCCCAATCCATCCATGCTGCCTGTGCAGGCCCACGTACCCAAGGGCGCGGCAGCAGCGTCGGGCCGTCGACTTTTCGTCATCCTCGAGCAAGCGTGTCTAGAGACATACCGCATATCGAGCGGCAGCGCTAAAAACGGACGTCACGGAAAAGGCGGCGAGGGCGAGGTCAAGTACACGCTCTTGAACTGCGATGACCACCAGGGCATCCTCGCCAAGACTGGAAGGGACATTGCCGATGCACGACCGGATATCACACATCAGGTGAGGACATCGACCTATTGATCTTCTTGTTTTAATTGTTTTCCTCCAGTGTCTGTTGACTCTGTTAGATTCGCCTCTAAATAAATCGGGACTACTACAAGTCTACATACACACGGCAAAGGGTGTTCTCATTGAGGTCAATCCTCACGTTAGGATACCTCGGACGTTCAAGCGGTTCAGCGGTCTGATGGGTGCGACGCGCAGTTGTGCTTTCTCTCCTTGATTATTGACATCGTTTGGCAGTCCAACTATTACACAAGCTGTCTATACGTGGTGTCAATGGACCTGAAAAGTTACTGAAGGTCATTAAGGTATGTCCGTTCCAGGAGCTTCTGTTCATTGACTGAACAGCCCGTTAGAATCCAGTCAACGATCACCTTCCTCCAAACACCATAAAACTCAGTATGTCCATCTTTCTCTCGCGTCTCGAGATCTCACATCTTGCATAGCTCTTTCTGGCGATGCTCCGACCGTCCGACTATCCAGCTACCTTTCAAACGTCCCTGAGACCCACAATATTGCAGTATTCGTGGGTGCAATGGCAAGAGGACGGGACGATTTTGCCGACGCCGTAGTGGACGAGAAGATCAGCATTAGTGACTACCCGCTGAGTGCAAGCGTTGCGTGCGGGAAGGTACGTGCCAAGAGGAACAATCGCCTTCCACACATTGACTTTCACTCTGAAAACAGTTCTGCTGTGCTCTTGAAGAGCTCTGGGATATTATCTAGTTGCGCGTGCCTTACGATTGGAGCGCGGCTCTTTGAGAGATACTGCGGTCATGTACACTGGTTATTGGTGAAATATTGTATTCATAAAAAGTTGTCGGCCGCGGCTGTCAAAATGTATTCGTACCACGTCCGATTCCTTGCCCCTTATTCGGCCCCACAGGTTCATGATACGACATTGCCTTGGCTTCCACCATCACTCCCGTCACCTCTTCCATCACTCTTCTCCATATACACTCTCTTAGACTCGCACTCTCATTCCTCACGAGCTAATGGCAACTGTGACGATCACAAAACCGGCGAAGAACACGGTCACCTTAGTCTCTAGTCATGGAGAAGATTACAAGCCCCCGCCGGGCAGATTGGGCAACTTGACTGGTGCTCAATCGAAGGCTTTGGAGACCCTGAGGGCGGAAATCAAGGCGGAGGGTTGGTTCGTTGAGGAGAGAATGGACGACCATTTGTTGCTCAGGTGGGTTACGACTTGTTACAGGAGTAATCTACCTTACCTCTGCATCAGATTCCTCCGGGCCCGCAAGTTCGATGTAGCCCTAGCCAAGAAGATGCTCAAGGAGTGCGAAGAGTGGCGCAAGGAATTTGGCATCGACGAGCTAATGAAGTTAGTCAGTTGCACGCGACCCCATTCGCTTCCGTCTAAATGTTCATCTAGGACTTTCGAATTCAAGGAAAAGGCGGAGGTTGACAAGTACTACCCCCAATATTACCACAAGATAGACAAGGTGGGCTCACCACATCCATCGCACCACTCCAGACTGACTGGTTCCAAGTCTGGCCGACCTGTGTATATCGAACGACTTGGCAATCTCGACATGAAAGCGCTCTATTCGGTGACGACTCAGGAACGTGTCATTCAGCGACTCGTCTTCGAATACGAGCGGTTCCTCAACGAGCGCACCCCCGCGTGCTCAAAAGCGTGCGGACACCCTGTCGAGACGTCATGCACCATCCTTGATCTTGGCGGCGTCTCCCTTACCAATTTCGTCGCCGTGAAGGACTACGTGAACAAAGCCTCAGCCATTGGCCAGAATCGTTACCCCGAATGCATGGGCAAGTTCTATATTATCAATGCCCCATGGGCGTTCGGTGCTGTCTGGCGCTTGATCAAGCCATGGTTGGACGAGGTCACTGTCAGCAAGGTCGATATCATCGGCAGTGACTACAAGAAAAAGCTGCTGGCTCAGATATCGGCCGAGAACCTACCCAAGGATCTGGGTGGCAAGTGCGAGTGCCCTGGTGGTTGCTCTCTCAGTGATGCCGGTCCGTGGAACGAGTAGATGCTTGGATTCTGGTACGAACACGTACTGTCACTCTTGACGGACAACACACTGACTCTGCTCTCAGGATTAGATATCCTATTTTGTGGCGCTTGGGAACACATATGCGCCTGTACAACGCTTCATCATACCAACTAATTCGAAGCCTCAATGATACGAGTGTGGGTCTTACGTAGCTCTTCAACGGAGTAGTGTGTCAACGTCGGTGAAACGGAGCACACGGTGACCAGGAGGGACCTTGTGGATATCATCAAATCTTTACCAGCTGACTAGAGGGCCAAGGGAGCATTGAAAGGAGAAGTGTCTCCCTGTTCGGAACTTGGCGGACTAGTGGCGTCGTTACTGTAAGATCGTTCCCCGCGTTTCGCGAAAAGCTCACGATGTCCGCCCGGGAGCTATCGACCTCGTAAATGATCTTGAACATCATTATAACCAGCTGCCGAAGTCATAAGAAGTCATGCAACGCTAGATATGGTGCTCGACTTGCTGGATTTGTATTAGTGCCGAGAGCACGTGATTGTTGCGTGACACTTGCCTCGTTAGTTCAACACGACGTCCGCGTTCTCTCCTGTCTCCAAGCTACTACGACATGAAGCGAACATCAAGTGTTCGTCACCAACACCACGCCCGGCCATCATTGGCCCTGGCCTCGGATGATCTGGGAATCCTCCGTGAAGGGAATGAGACAGACGAGGATGTCTTGCGAAAGCAGCTGGTGGTTCGGGATCGCGAGTGCGACAAAGTGCGTAACCCGTCGGGAAAGCCAACCAGCGTCTGACTTTTGTTTCAGCTACAAACACAGATACAGGCTTTGCAAGCACAACTGGCACAACGCCCACCACTGGAGACTATACAAGAGCTTCAAAAGGAATACAGAGACCTGGAACTGCTCCTCGAGGGTACTCAACGCGAGAACGAGCGTTGCATGTCGGAACTGGAGCGGTAGGGTCTTATGTCTCATCCAAGTGCTAGGACTCATCCTCCCCAGTGGCAAGACACGCGAAAAGATGCTTGAACGGGAACTTGCCCGCCTCGCTGGAGAGAATTGGCAAGCCAACCTTGAGCTTCCCATGAATTCCTCCTCCGTCTCGCTATCTCTCAAGAGTCCCCAGCGCTCCAACGCTGCCGCTAACTCTAACTCAGACTCCAATTCAGAGAGTGCAGTATCAGCCGAGATGATCGAGAAGATCAAGCTCTTGGTTTTGGGCATGGAGCATCGTTTGGAGATACGGAAAGACCGGCTCAGCACTACCATGGCCGAAGCCAAACAAGAAGCGCAGAGGTACGAGGACTTGGCGCAGGCGCTGCATACTTAGCCATCTTCACGGGCTTTGTGCGGAATCATGTACGGTATGCTACTTGTAATCTACTAGTCTATTTATCATCGCTATCGGATCGTTTTCACTTAGTTCCTCACGAACAGCTCTCGAAGCTGTTCGCACCGGGATGGAACACGGCTCACATTCATTTGACACTGCAGTGAGTATTCCAGATCATGGACCGCTGAAGTTCAAGCAAGAGTCAACGCCTGCGCATTAGTATGCCTTCTCCGATGTTCCAAGTCCCAACTTCAACTTAGCGAACACTGAGAGTCCTCGGAGATCCTATCCGATGCAGTGACTTCTTCCTTTTCACAGCCACTCTGACCCCGCTTCTTTTTGCGAAGCGGTGAGTTTGTTCCAGGTTGAAAACGCGAAGACGACCAGACATTACAGTTGTACATTATCACAGGATACAATAGAGCGCCGAAAGATTGTGGAGGTTGCGTGTATACGAGGTCGCGTATATACGTCTCAAGGACGAGTACGCAGTAATATAGAGTATCTACAAGTAAACGGGATTGTCTGCCTTGATGAGGTCTGCGCCACGTTCCGAGAAGAGATAGATTGGCTCCTGAGTATGACCGTTGGGAAGATAAGGCTGCGAAATGATGTTATTAGCTGCTGAACGTTTTTAGAGGTAAACAAGAAAGTCATACAAGAACTGAACCATCGACAATGCGAAGTCCCTCGGTCTTCTTCACCTTAAGGTTTGGATCGACGACACCCCAGCTGGCCGACTTGGGGGACATCATTGCCGTCGAAATAGGATGGAAGAAAGTCGCCGCATTCTTGCGCATGTAGGCCTCGATACTGGCGTCATCCACCGCGCTCGCGAAGTCGCCATAAGGCCCAATAATGTAATCCTGCCACGGCGTTGCAGAAGCGAATTTCTGGATGATTTTGACAGATTCACGCAGGGCAAATACGTCCCAGTCAGTGCTGAGAAAGTTGGGGTCAATCGTCGGTTTGCCAAACGGGTCTGTGTTCGCCAGCTTGAGGTACCCGCCTGAGAACCGGTAAGGACGTGTCAAGAAACCATCGATGTGGTGAAAAAAACAACAGACTTACGAGAAGTCGGGGCTATCACGGTGGACGTCAAAGTCATGAAACTGCCATTGTCAGGTGTCGGGATACCAGGTTGCACCCATAAATTCTGCCGATGGATGAGATTGACACTGATTGTGGCGACGTTTCAAGATAGCGTACCGATACGAGGAATTCAATATGGGCAGCATTAGGGCCCGCTGAGGGATCTCCCATAGTTTCGAAGATGGATGAGTTGCTGGGAAGTCTCAAAAAGGCTAGATGGTTGGCGACGCCGTCGACGAGGGGACCCGACTGAGATGTCGACCACTCCTCAATGGCGGCGTTCAAATTGTCGCCCCGGAAGACGCTATCGAAGCTGCCGTTCCCCTGCACAGAGTATACAGAGGCGAGGAGAGGGTGGTCGGTGAGGTTTTGGCCAACGGAAGGGTTGTCTACGATGGTTTTGATACCTAGAGCGGTGAGGTCGGATTTGGGACCGATGCCAGACAACATAAGGAGCATAGGTGTGTTGATCGAGCCTCCGGAAAGAACGATTTCCTTGGTGGCATTGACAGTATAGGTGGCGCTACTTGAGTTCGTCTTGTATTGGACAGCATGGAAAGACGGCAGACCGCCGACTTTACCAGTCTGTACAAGCTTGGTGCCCGTAGCGCCCAGAAGCACATACAGGTTCTTTCTGTTGATGTAGTTTGGACCGAGGTATGAAGTGGCAGAACTGCTCCGGACTGCCCCAGTCCCGATGGTAGACTGTGACCAGGCTGAGAGAGAGAGAATGTCATGTCAGAATCATTCAAGTTGTTTTGGCACCAACTCACAGACGCCGAGGACGCTGCCATCGTTATGATCGAGATCGAAGGGGAATTCATCGCTCAATTCAACGGTGGTGTCCAAAACACGTTGATCAAGAGGCGTAGGGTATCCAGGGAGACTGACCTGGAGAATACCGTTTGTGCCATGTGCAGACTTGTTATATTCCCCCGTAGTATCGTGTCCATCGGCGGGTGCTACAAATGCCTCATGCTGCAGTGGAGCATCACCTTCAGCACAGTGAAGGACAGTAGGTGAACAGAGGTACTTGCCCGAGCAATAAATTTCTGCATGCTGTTCCATGACCAGCCGCTGTCGCCAGAGTATGACGCATAGCGGTCCCAGTCGTCCTGAGAGCCACGGGTGAATACCATATAGTCTAGTGGTTTACATCGTCGATGGCAGGTCAGGAGGAATGCATTGGACGAATGACATACTGACGGAACTGCTCCCGCCGAGCATCCGACCTCTGGCATAGGGAAGCGTGCGTCCATTGTAACCAGCAATCGCGGTCGTAGTATAATTGTAGTCATAGATAGTATTGGGAGTGAGCGATGGACCGAGCAAGGGTATGATAGAGGCAGCGACGCCCTCGTTACTAACGTCCAGGAGGTCAGCATGAAGCTGCTGCAAAGAGTCGGAAGACGTCAATACCTGACGCCTGCTTCGAGCACGAGAACCTTGACGCTAGACTTTTCGGTCAGACGGTTTGCGACAACGGCACCACCGATACCGCCTAGTGACGGGGTCCAGAGTTTTGATACAGAAAGGCATTGAACGAACGAACCTCCAATAACGACATAGTCGAAGCTAGTGATGGGCAGTTGTGCAGGTGAAGTGTAGATGGCGGCAAGTGAAGGAGCGACAACAAATGAGAGAAGCCCGAGGCTCTTGATCAAGACCATGGCGAGCAAGAATACCAAGATCGTCATGAAACCCAGAATACCTTATACTTATGAGAAAATTGAATACAGTAACAAGCGTTCAGGCACTTGAACGAGCAAGGAGATCAGGTCTGATGAAGCTGTGAATTTTGTGATGAATGCCAATGGAGAACGTCGAAAAATCATTTGGCAGCTTCTTGATGTGCTGACATGCCAACGTGGCTATCGGATCGAGAAAGGTCTGGTGGACGAACAGGTAACAGGACCTGCCAATCGCTCGAAGGCCGACCTCGCCAGACAAGCGTTCGCTACTCGAGAGAAGCCATCAGAGAGCAGAAAATCTTCTGGCCCGGACTCAGTTTGATGGAAAACGTCGGGCATGTGGTAGCCAGCAGAGAAGGGATTTGGTGAGCCTATCAAAGTCGACCACAGATACAAATTCAGGACATAGGCGTCTGCACTAGAAAGAGGCTGACAAGACCGCCGTAAGCAGATAGCGACTAAGGACCGAGGATGGCGTGCATGCATGATGTACTGCGGCGCATATGGTTGTATGGAGAAGAGTCAGAAGACCAAGATGATGGGATCCGGATATTGGACAAGCCTGAGGAACAAATTCGTAGCCGATGTAAGCCGATATTACCACCACCTTCATGCCGCATCTCTGGGTACCAATGCTTACAAGGCTACACTCGCCAACACTCCCAAGCACTTTGACACCTTTCTGTCCACAACCAACAAGAATCTAAAACATGAACTCAGAACTCACACTCGGCATGACTCTGTCATGACTCTACGACACTGAAATTCTGATGCCCACTGGCATCTCTCTCAATGACTCCCATCTTGATCGACGGCAGCGTCCTCGAAGGCGGCGGGCAGATTCTGCGAAACTCGATAGCGTTCTCGTCTTTGCTATCTTCCCAGGTGACCATCCACAAGATACGCAACTCTCGTAAACCACCTGGGCTCAAGAATCAGCACCGGACAGGTACATTATTTCTCAATTCGGTGCTCGAAAAATACATCTCTGATAGATCTATAGGTCTTGAATTAGCGGCTAGAATAGCATCTGCGAAGCTAGAGGGCGCGCAAAACGGATCATGTCAAGTCAAATACACGCCTGGCTCTCTCTGTCTTCCCGGGCATTTCGAGGCAGACTCTGTCACAGCAGGCGCTACCACACTGTTGCTCCAAATTGCCCTCCCACTCCTCCTGTTTTCACGCGATCGCTCGGAACCCTCCACTCTCACCCTCAAAGGGGGCACCAACGCGCAAAGCGCTCCACAGATTGACTACACTCAGCACGTCCTCTTCCCTTTCATTGAGCGTCACTTCGGCGTTCGTGCCGAGTTGGAGATTAGGCGGCGGGGGTACTTCCCGAAAGGCGGAGGCGAGGTGTTCGTGCGCGTGCATCCTGTCTGGGACGCGCTCACGGCTATCCGCCTCACGGAGCGCGGTAGCGTCAAAGTGATTCGTGGTATTGCGCATCTGGCGGGGCTCCCGGGACATATTGGCCGGAGCATGGTCGATGGGGCAAGGACACATTTACTTGTTGCCTATCCTGATGTGCCTATTGAGATCGAGAGCAGACGCGAGGATAACAACAACACCATCGGTGCGGGGAGTGGTATCGTGCTCTGGGCAGAGCTCCAGGGTGGGGGCATCATCGGCGGAAGTGCACTCGGCAAGAAAGGCTTGGAACCCGCCGGAGTGGGTCGCAACGCCGCAGAGGAGTTACTTCGTGGCTTAACTGCCGAAGGATGTGTCGACGAGGCAGGTGGAATGTTGCTTATCTTGCATGGGAGTTCTCTGACAATCAAAGCAGTACCTGCAAGATCAGATCATTATTCTGATGGCATTGGCGAGAGGCTCGTCAGAAGTAAGATGCGGAAAAGGTGGCCTAGAGCTACACACCAAGTTCGTAAGGCTCCATCTTAACACTTCTTGTACCTCAACCTTCCAACAGAACTGCTATTTGGGTTGCAGAACAGATGACACAGGCAAGATTCGATGTCGAAGAGGAAGCTTCAGGACATACCATCATTCGATGCACAGGCATCGGCTACTCCGCACCAGTGGAAGAAGTTTCTGTTGATAAGACATGATCCATACGCGGAATATCTAGCTCGTTTCATGACATATATCCATCTTCGTCCATGTCGTCCAAGGGCTTCGCGATCTGAGCTCGTTCCTCCTCCGACGACGACTCGGCCACCGCCAATGTATCCCTCATCAGTCTTTTGCTGAACACCATGGCCTCTTCGTGGCTCTCTGTTCCAAAGCCGATCTCCGCTTCCTTCTGTTCTGCTGCCTGCATCCAGTTTCATTGAATCGAAGTGATGTCCCCTTCTCCTAGGTCAATTCATAGATGTTTAGCTTGGTGCCTGCACGACTTCCCTGAAGATATGCTCCGTCTCTGGCGTTGTTCGGCAACAGTGCGTATCAGTAATATAACTCAGGTGTACTAGGCTGCCTACAAGAACGAAGCAAGGGTCATGGTAGCTACTTCACCAGCGGCAGCGAGAGAATCCCAGCCGGTTAGGGAATAGGCACACCTTATGGAAGCCACACAGCTGCAGAGAGGTCCCAAAACGTGTGGCGCATTTGGAATGCAGGAAGTCACGGTGCATTGGACAGATCTTAGACCTGCGCTATTTCCACACCTCCACCCACTTGGAACGATCCGATCTACGAATTCTGGATATCTGTACAGAGGAGCGCCGTCGAGTAAGTCTGCCACTAACCTCCCACTCAGACTAGCCTTCATTATGGCACATCAACTTCGTAATCAACTTTTCGACAGAGCTGCTACTTGAGTTTCCATAACAGATGAAACAAAAAGTTCAATGTCGGAGAGGAAGTTTCTGAACATACCGTCCTTCGATGCACAGGCAACAGCTCCTTCACAACATTGGAAAGAGTGTCTAATGAAGATACATGATAAATACTGGTATTAAAATCGTGGAGTGGCATAGGGATAGATCCAGAATCGTGTAGGGTACAATGGGGTAAGTAGGACAGATCGCAGGCACTTCAACATTCATCATGTACGATTCCACGATAGTAGAGACATATCTCCCAAGCGTCTATTATTGAATGAGCGGATAGACCGGAGGGAAACAGCGTTTACCACGAACCGTGGTTTGATGAGATGTCGGGCGGTTCCCAAGACAGCCAACAACATGAACAGCCCGGCAGCGGCGACGTACGCCCAGCCTAAGAACGGATTCTTCCCGCCTATCCACGACACAGTGGTGATCACGACAGACTTGGTGCCGCTATACGGCAGAACGGGGTAGTCTGCGCACAATCGCTTGAGTATGCACATTCGAAGCGGGCGAGGGAAACGGAAACACGTACTCATACCGATGGTAATCTGGTAAGTACCGGAGCGGAGGACATCGTTGTCATTACGGCCATACAATTTGGTGAACGTTGGCAGGCCGGCTGTACGCATCCAGTTCTGGAAGTGGTAGTCGTGCTTGAGGTCCGGTGGCGGATTATCGGTGGTGTAGTTATTAGGGTACCGCTTCATCCAATTGGGCGGGGGAATGATGTCGTCAAGGGAGGCATAGCCTCCGTCGCCGATGGGAGTCGTGGCATATTTCTTGGACTCTCCTGGCCAGGAGATATCGTTGTCGGTGAAGTTGAAGTACGTAGCGTCGAGACCACTGGGAGGGTTGAGTAGAACGGGAGAGGAAAACGTATCTGCCCAAGGTCATGAGAAAGCCGAGTAAGATTAAGAAGGCTTTTTGCTGACCGTTGAACACTGAGTTGGCAATGAGACCGCAGGGATATATGGCCTTTCCACCCCGGGTAGCAAGGGGCTTGCAGTCACTACTGTCGAGGGAGCTCGTCGAGACATAATTCCCCTTGAGCTGGTTGGAATCCAAACTTTTGACGTAGCGCCTATGATTCTGATAGAAGTTGGTGAGCTTGTAGTAGAGGAAGATGGAGGCCTTCAGATCCGTGGGGACATCGAACTGAAGAATGCATTCCAATTCCTGGGAGACGTTGACGTTGCTTTGGCCCGTGTTGTTCAGCAGGGCGTAGCGGGGGGTGGAAGGGTTCAGACCACTATGTCTCATGCGATAGTTGTACTTGTCGGAGGGCAAGTCAGTGAAGTCGCTGTCTGACGGTGTGGATGTGACAGCGCTGAGCTTCTCGCAGTTTGTGTAGTCGAAAGTCATCTCCGAGACGAGAGACGAGCCCCATATCAACAGACCGCCTATTGGGCCGAACAGGATGGCAAGGATGAAGAAGGTGGGGAGAACGGTCTTTGGAGTCAGAATGGGCTGCCACGCCTTCAGTCTCTGCTGCTTGAATGCAGTGTCTGTAGAAGAGCGTTCATCAGTAGCTAGAAGGGACGGGTATATTATGCAGCTCACTGGCAGGTCGTCGCCAGCCGCTCTTCTCCTTCTTGTTCTCGCCACTGCTGCCATCGTCTCCCGCGTCTTCCCGCCGTGATTTGCGATTGAAGAGGCCCATCGTCGAAGGAGGGAGAAGGGTGGAGGTCGTGGGTGTCAAATGTCAAATCCGTAAGCCCAAGGCCAAGCGGAAGTGGCTGTGTCTGTGTGTCATCAACGCTGCCTCACATCGCCGCTGCACGGTCTGCGCGGTCTCGGTGCGGGCTTGGGGTAGATGGTCTCATATTGCTACTCGGATTCGCATATGAACGATGGCGGAAGAAGGTGGTAGACCAGCAGTAGACTGGAACAGACCGCCAAGTGAGGACGAACTTGTAGAATGATATCAAGGTTTGGGCTGAATCGCTGATTCCGACACCACATACTTCACATCGTGCTCCCGACAGTGCAACATTCCAAGATTTTGGAGCCAGTTTGCGCGTATTTTGTCTTGGAGTTTTGAGATTTTCGTCCCACAAGCGTGTCAAGCGCGTGATCAGAATCTGCCTTTGACATTGACAATCATGGTCTCATCTCTCGTCGTCGACGCCGTCGCAAACCCGACTCAGGCGCTCCAAGATCTACACTCCGAAGCCAAAGGCAATGATCCAGACGCGTTTTTCGACAGTGTCTCGTCGCATTTCTCCGAAATCTTCGCCCCACCTCACGCGATGGCTGAGATACCCATCTTGGACTTACAGAACCCTCCCGAAAAACATAGGCATGGCGCGCTCGTTCAGTTCACCGCCATGATCCAGGACACGTCCATCTCCCCTGAAGTATATCTGGCGAAGCTGCCTGGAGGAAAGCTCGGTGGATGGGGTATCGTGGATGAGACGCCTGGACAAGTAGTTGACTACGCGGATCTGAGGGAGTGTTGCGTTTTCTGGGCAGTGACCGTCCCAGGCGCGCCAGAGCAGCAAGGTAAATGTGATTTGCTATCTCAAGTTTAGACGCGTCCCTGATCAATATACTTAAAGACGCGCAAGAGCACTTAGCCACTCAAAGCCACAAGTTCCCTATCCCTGGGGCAAACCATATCGGCGCTAAGGTCAAGGTTTACGATACGCATGCAGAGTCCTACCGAGCAACCGACGTCGTCGAGTTTGTGGGTATTCTTTCCTCGGAGCCGTACGTACCAGTCAGCTAGCTGACGGCCAAATATCCATGTAACAAGACCCGTACAGGAATCACGCAGATCTAGACGGCAGCACTTCAACACTCGTACCGACTCTGCATGTCCTCTTCTCTCGACCAAAATCGTCAACCGCGCCTCTCAAACCCGTCGATGAAACACTGCGGAGTGAAATATTATCTTGGATCGCCAAGGAAGGCCTTGCGGGTGATGAACTTGCAGCTGAATGGCTACTTATCAGCAGCTTAGCCAAAGTGTAAGGACAAAACAAGTTGCCGACCAGAGACACCACACTGATTCGATACTCCCTCTAGACAATCCCGAACACCGCCCATCCTACCCCATACCTTGTGCATATCCCGATTTCCAGTGCCTCCATCGGGGTCATCACCTACTCCGTCCCTCTCTCAGATCCTCTCCCTCCTCTTCCCCTACGCCACTACCATTCCTCTTTCACTCTCTACCATAAACGCCACGTCCTTCTCCCCCGAATCTCACGACGAGGATCTCCACTCCGGATGGCTCCAACTACCGAAAGGTACTCGGTGCGTCGTAACAGAGACAGGTGTGCAGGAGGGAACGGTCACGGAGCGTGGATTGATGAATCTCAGGCGCATGCAGGATGTGATGTCCACACAGATGCTTGAGTATGTGTTTCCATTCAGCAAGTTCACTTTCGAGACGGACATTGTGTTTGTGGTTCTTTGTGAAGGGAGTAAAAGCGCGTTCTTCCAGGTGCGTTTCTTCCAAGATTCTCTTCCTGTAAGCTGATGGTGTGTCTGGACAGAACAGCGTCATTCTCCCGTTGTCACCTAGCGCCGAAGCGACCGAGATATACAAACCGGTTGCTCGACCCGACAAGCTCGAGCAATTCCGTGCCTTTGTTCTGTCCGCCAAAGCTTCAACGGCATCGATCAGTGACGAAACCGCCAAGGTAATCAGCACCTCATTTACGCCTGTCATTCTGACACTCTCTACCCAGTACATCCAAGAGGACTTTGTCCAAGAGCGTAAAGAAAGCAAGGGTACAATTACGGCTGATGATTTCATTCACCGCATGACGGTCGCGAGGTACGCGACAGTGAAAGCTTTGGCATACGGGTGACTGACGCATGGGCAAAAGATTGTTAGCGATGTCGTACGGCGAAGCGGAGATCTCGAAGGGGACATGGGAGAGAACGAAGACGCTAGATGCAGAGCGAAGGAAGCGCCTAGCGTAGTCATGTGTGGATTCAAGTTGCTCCGTGTTTCCCTACTTCGGTGCTTCAGGACTTCAACTCCACCCTTCAATGAGTGATGCCATTCCTCGGTTGCTTCGTTGAAGGCATTAGTTTCATTTGAACACGACTTAGAGAGAAGAGACTCCGTCTCTTGACAGACACGTTGATGTCATCCTCCTACGTATTTGACAGCTTGACAAGCAATTGAAATAGCACGCTGTCCTGGACCTGTCCTGGAACAGCGCTCAAACGACAGAGTGTCAGACAGGTGTGTCCCATGAAAAGCCGAACAGAGAGCCGGCTTAAAGCAACAGCACACTAATCACATACTGGTACGTACTAGCTAGAATCCATTTAGGTACTCAACAGTCGCCAAGCCTGCGCCAATGTCCACAAAGTCGATCATGACAAAATTAGGGGATACGTTGCCTGCCAACGGGGCACATCCATACGCGTTGGCGAGAATTCTACAGCAGACTGTGATGAACGCGACGGGAAAGATTGGTCATACAAAGTACTCACGACGTCCGTCCATTAGTCGTGGAAGCCGCAGTGAAATCGGGAACGAGCACGGAACTCCCAAACACCTTCGAGTTGAGATTGTGGTTGAGCATGTTCATATGTTGAGCGACGGATAGCGAGCCGGAGATGCGGTCAACGCTGCACGGGAAGGTCTTGTCAGTCACGCTGAAGGGGGGCTCCCAGATCATATCGAATTCGGGCAGTACGTAGTCTAGCCCGCCTCCGGCGACGTCGTCGAAGAATATCAGAACACGCTTGCCAGAGTCGATGAGAGCGCCGAGTGTAGGCCAGTCGGCGCGTGCGACGGGGGTGGAAGGAGGGACGTAGGCGATTGAGGCAATCCCTACAGAGGATTATCACATTGTTGCGGACTCAAGAAGAAGGGTCTAAACTGACCTGAGTTCTCAAAGGCAGTCTCCCAGGGTCCAGTGAGGGATATTTCTTCCGGGTTGGTGAACAGGAAGGTAAGGACTTCGTTGGGGTTTGCGTCAAGCCAAGTCTTGACAGTTGTGAGATAGTCGACGACAAGACCACCGTCAAAGAGAAGCTGGGAGTGGTTTCGATGGTTAGCGAGCGAGAAGTATTTTTTGAGTGTCTTCAACGTACACAGCCTCAAATGAAGAAGTTACAATGAATGAAACAGTGGTGATAATGTATAATCACTTACTTGTATGGCAAAACTTTAACTGATCGCCATCCCTGCTTGGATGTTAGTACGTGATACAGATGCGATGGATTGCACCACGTACATGTGGGATTGGGCTTGAAGCATACGAACACCCGCGTTGAGCTGCGCGGTAAGACTGATCTCCTGTGTCCTAGCCACTGGTTGTACGGACAACATTGAGACACGGCCGAGAGGGCAAGCAAGTACTTACGGGCCAAGATATCCGTACTTATCGCGTACGAATCATGAGAGCTCAGGAACGTCGTATTTCCATAGCTGCGAGTGCACAGTTCAGCGTGACCATTGCACACAGTAGCTCTTCGTAGACGAGGGTTCGTTAGCCAAAACGCAGACAGAGCCGAGGGATGGCTGACCTCTTTGCTGGAGTAACGAGAGCCGCAGTACATGCGACAAGTGTGGTGACGAGAGAAACGAGCAAACGCATAATGGGTCCCAGGGAAGGAGAAGATGATTGAGCAAGAGAAGGTCTCAGCCTACCCGTTTTATATGTCTTCGACTACTACCGCCGCTCGAAATCAATGGGTATTGGCCCACCTTCGACACGCATGGCCGGTGAGCTTCCAAAACACTGACAGAGGGAGCTAGAATCAGATGATTGATGTCAAGAGGGGGATCCGTTGGCACTCTTCTCGCGCATGGGTGATGACCACGCGTCGAACGTTGCTACCTGCACATGCGCTGATGAAGACAAAGGGTTTTGATGAGCACATAGACGAGGAGCCCTGCCTGGGAACGGTGGGCGAGAACTTCAATTTCGTCAGGCTCACCTCATGAACGCCGTGAACCCTCGCGTCAGCCTCCAGATCGTTTGGGCACCAGTAGGGACTGTCCAGTGTTATATAGAGAGAGACACTGCAATGAAGGTATGACTCGTTCGCTGATGGATCATTCCCAAGAGGATAAGCTACGTGTAACATCTCAGGTGATGGTAGAAGTCGAAGGAGAGTGTTTTCGGTCTGACGGAACGAGGCCGTGTATATCTAATCTTATCTCAAATACATCCGCTTCTCGGGATCATTACATCTCCTGCTGCAAAGTTGAACGTCTCAAACTCACCGTCATGTCGCGCCGAAGGGTCAGCTACTACTACGACAGTGCGCTCTCCTGGCCCTCATATACTCTGCTCTCTACTCATCTTACTCGTAGGAGACGTGGGCGCATATACTTACGGATACAACCATGCCATGAAGCCTCACCGGATAGGAATGACCCACGAGCTCATAACGGCATACGGAATGCTCGACAAGATGCACGTTTTGGTGTTTAATACTCTGCTCGACTCTCTCTCTCCCTGCTTATTTATTCTCAGAGACCGCCGCGGGCCAGTGCAGAGCAGATGACAGCGTTCCACACTGACGAGTACATCAACTTTCTCAGCAGAGTCTCGCCAGAAGCAACCGTCGCCACGAATCCCCAAGTCACACAATGTACGTCTATCTCTCTCGAATGACCCGCTCTCAACTTCTGATGTACAAAGTCCTGGGCTTCCCCGACGACAATCCTCCATTTGACGGCGTCTTCGAATACCATACTATCTCAGCTGGTGGATCTCTCGGTTCGTCTGCCCTCTTGATGACTCTGCAAGTTGTCTCTGACCGGCTTCAGCTGCTGCACAATCCATTATATCCGGCGCCGCCGACATAGCCATAAATTGGGCTGGCGGCCTACACCACGCAAAGAAAGCCGAAGCGTCAGGCTTCTGCTACGTGAACGACATTGTCCTATGTATCCTCGAGCTTCTACGGTATCACGCACGCGTGCTATACGTCGACATTGACTGTCATCACGGTGATGGCGTAGAAGAGGCGTTCTTAACCACAGACCGGGTCATGACCTGCAGCTTTCACAAGGCCGGCAATTTCTTTCCTGGAACGGGCACGAGGGGTGACAGAGGCAGAGGGAAAGGCAAGGGATACGCTGTGAATGTGCCATTACAAGATGGCTTGTCGGATGAGTCGTTCAAGAGCATCTTTGAACCGGTCCGTGCTCCGCCTTCATTTGTTTCGATCACTGACCGTCATCTGCAGGTGTGCGCGAAGATAGTAGAGGTCTATCGTCCTTCAGTGGTTGTACTTCAGTGTGGTGCTGATTCCCTTGCCGGAGACCGTCTCGGATGTTTCAACGTGACCATGCAAGGACACGCCAACTGTGTACAATTTTTCAGAGGCACGAACTTACCAATGATCCTTCTGGGCGGGGGCGGGTATACCATCAAGAACGTCGCGCGGACTTGGACATACGAGACCGCCTGTGCACTTGGCGTTGAGAAAGAACTCGATCCACATCTCCCATGGCATGATCACTTTGAATGCTTTGGCCCACGATTCAGACTCGAGGTCGCGAAGAATAACTCGGAGGACGAGAATTTGGCTGACAACTATCTGAACAACCTTCGGTGAGTCGGACTTGTGTTTCTGGCTTGTGCTAGGCTGAAAGCTGGTGATAGTGCGGACGTTCTCCAGCAACTGTCAGAGCTAGGCTCACGGTGTGCGCCATCGGTGGGCATGCACGACATACCCACGAACAGCGTAGCCAAAGAGATAGGACTCTACTTTGACGAGGATGAGGCGCAAGATGACTTAGACAGGCAACTCTACGGTGAGTTTTTTCTCTCTGTTCCGTCGCACATCGGCGCTGACATATAAGTTACCAGAGCACGCGAGAGAAGTGTACAACATGGTATCGAGCTCGGGATCCGAAGACGACATGGACATAGATATCGAGGAGGAAGACTTGAAGTATCGGCGAGCTTCTTCTGTCACCTCGACGCGATCGCGCGGTAGTCAGGCGAAGATGAGCATAATGACGAATCAGTGGCATGCACCGGATGTATCAGTAGTGTCGAGTCCGAAAAGGCGCAAATTTTTCAAGTCGGTTGTGTAAAATAGTGTATATGCATGTACGGCGTTGGCCATAGAATCTTTCTCGAAGATTAGGGAGCGCACAGTCTAATAAGATCAGTAATGCATCACAGTGACTTGGAGGTTACACGCTGCTTTCGACTAAAGTATCGTATTACGCTGAGATAGGTATTAGTGGAGATACAAGATTGCACAAATTTCGCGATGACCATAAACTTGAGGATAAGAGAAGTTTCGTTCATGAATACTCGTAATCAGCGTTCAACGTTCAACTCTTACACCTATTTCAACACTTGAAAACGGTGACAAATAGTGTTACAATGCTACAGTGTAGAAAGGAGGAGGAATACCCGGGATAAAACATGAGAGATAAATGTGCAAAAGATAGCAAGGATAACAGCAACGAGATTCTACGGCGCAAAGATGACCTTGCCCACCTGGAAGACTGATCAATACGACGACGGCGAGGAGATGAAGCGGTACATACACTGTCCAGAAGCAGTTTGACCTCCGGAGCGATGTTAATAAAGTCCTTGTTCCAGAACTGGTACTTGGTGGTGTTGCGGAGGAGTTCGATGAAGGTCGCCAGAGCTCCCCAAGGATGGGGTCGATGAACAATGAACCGCTCCAGGAGAACCTTGGTAAGAACTTCTCTGAACCGGTCGTCTTGTACCTCAACAAAGAGGTGAAGGAGGAGGGAGCTAAACCAATGGGTATGGGCGTTAGGGTAACGCAGGTGGAGCACGATAGCACTGAGGAGGTGGTGTTGGCCTGCTAGTCGGTCAATACGTGCGGGCGAGGAGGAGATGCTCGACAACTAACCTTCGACGTCCAAATTAGTTGCCAGGTACTGTAAGGCAACAACACCGGGATCGCCAGCAACGAAAAGTGGCGAGCCACTCCGGGCCTTGGTCTGAGCGACAGAAGAAACTCCAATGTACATGACGAGAGAATTGATGAGTGATAAGTTATAGCTTTCGACGGATCCTTCAGGGACGCTGGTTAGCCTCAGGCGATCCTTGAGGGAGGGTAGGAAAGACGGAGAGCCGCGATTGAGCAGGAATTGATCCAAGTGTCCTCTCAAGTCCCCACTCTTTAATCCAGAAGTGAAGTCGGACAGAACGGGAGGTATAATCCCGGTTTCGGGAATATTCTCAAGGCTTTGACCGCGCAGGTGGGGATCGGGTAGGATGATGGAGGTGGGGAAGGCGCAGAGAATGATGTTACGGAGTTGAATGCATCGAGGGGGGATCGCATCACAGAGTGTGAAGTAGTATTCGCTCAAGAATTCGGGGAAGTCATGAAGCAGGACAAGGAGGATGCGGAGTGCACCGCGGTACAAGTCCTGTGCTGCGTGCTGGAGGTCGGCATCCTTCAACAACGGAGACAAGAACTTGAACAAAGAGAGCAGCAGCTTGTGGAAGGCCGACCAGCCCTATCGTTTTGGCGTCAATAGTGTAACCAATATAGGGTGATTTATGACGAACCTCTCTGTTCTCCGACAACAACAGTTTTGGCATGTACAGCCTGTGGGATATCAGGCACATCCAGGAGAAAGAGAAACCGGGGAAGTAGGTCGGCTGGAGTGAACTGAATGCGTCACTAGAGAAGTGTTAACGATTGTACGGGCAGATCAATTGAATTGATGTACCTGATCGCCAGCAGTAGCTGAAAGTAAGCGGAGCCCAGCTGAGCTTCCATGGCGTGGAAATCATTGATAAGGCTGGAGAAAAACCTGAAGAACGGTTTCTGCTGGAAATTCGCCCCTTGCTCTTCATGCATGTTGGCCAGCACAAGAACAAAGATGGACAAGATCTTCGTAAGATAATGTACTTTCGCTTGATCATTGTTGACACCCTGGGCATCACCATGATACTTGATCATGTACGTGATCAACCTCGATAAAGCGTCGAGAGCTTGGAAGGAAGCATTGTTCGGCGCGTACTTGATGTAACTGTTCACGCTCGATTCCGCGCACACTCGGAAAAACAACGACGACATTTCTTCTGCCTTCAAGATGCCCTGCTTTGTTAATTGGGTGATGAAGGGAACGAAACTCTTTTCGGGGGTGTGCGAGCGCTGGAAGATCATGACCCATTGGTGGAACCAACCAACAAGTTTCTCGCGCATCTCAGCGTCCGGTTTAGTTGATGGAAGGCGAGCAGGGTTGTCCACAGCCACTGGGCGACGTGTTGCTCCGAGGTCTTCGAGTAGACGGTTCACCCTGGAGGAGTCAGCGTCAAAAGGGAAGTGATTGTGGTCCTGGTACTGGGCGGCTTACTCGTCATTGGCTTTGCCACTCTGAGCCAGTTGCCCAAGGACCTCGAGTGTTTGACCAAACTGGGCTTGGGCAGCAATTGGAGGATCAGTCGAGAGACACTGCCTGATCAGGTTTGTCGCAAACAAGAGAAGACTCGGCCGTGCATCCGCATAGAGAGACTTGGCTAGCTGTTGGTCTTGCAACGTGATGTTTAGCAGTCCGCTCGAAAGAAGGGTGACCGTAACAGGAACATTGAGTTTGCGCTGCTCTCGCATTCAGTGAGGAGCAGTTAGAGAACAGAAAGAAACGAACCTCGTCCTCGGCATACAAGAGCCAGCTAATGGCCTCTTTGGCCACGTCCTCATAAGTGCGACAGAGTTGATCAAGCAGCGTGACATAGACCTCCCTGCCTAGCTGAGTAGGCGTCTTGTACAAGAGCTGCACAATCTTTTGGGAGAAGACAAGCGGAGTTCTCGCCCGATCGACGCTTTCCAAGGTCAGGTAGACAACCTGTCGGACAAGATGGCGAACATCGTGATTCTGAGGCAAGACGCTGAAGCTCTGCGCAGGCAACTGAATCATGACGCTTTCGAGATCTCGAGAGATGACCTGTGAAATGTATCAGTCTAGCGACACTGTGAACAGGCTTTACTTACATTGAACCGATCCATGGCTTCTTGGTGACTGATGAATGGCTGCTGGTTCATAACGGAATCGGGAGCAGGAGATGGGGTATAGGGATTATAGGACATCGTCGAGCTCGGTCGACTTGTAGCCCTGCGACGCGCTGAATCCACGCCTGGGATGTATGAGCAAAAGGACATGTATCGTGAAGATCGAGCTTACCGAAGTCGTCATACACGCCAGCCTGATTGGTCTGAATACCGTTAGGTCGAATGCGAAGAGGATCTGGGAGGGAAGTGGAGAAAGTCGTGTGCTGGGCTCCAGGAGCCCAGAAGACTTGTCCTCCTCTCATCTAGACAACGAGTCAGCGGTTGTTTCAGATAGAGCGGCGAGATGCACATACTTCGCGATGGCGATGACGGGCGTCGTACTGGTCGGCGAATGCCTCATCGACGTCTGTCACGGCCCGCTCCATGGCAGCCTTCTCGATAGCGGCGCACGCAATCTCCAAGTTGTCCTGCACCAATATGAGGGTGACCTGATCCTGCTGAACGACTTCCGTGAAACCAGCCTCGACCAAATACGTCCTGAGATGGTTAGCCAGATTGCTCTTGAGGGGCTCCTTGCAAGTAACGAGGGCAAGGCTTCCAGCCAACTTTTGAGCCATCAGATGTGAAGCCTTGCGTATCTTATCCTCGTTGGGTTCCGTAGCAAAGTCTTTGACGACCAACTCCCGAGTCGAGATGCCGGCGATTGTGACAGACCTTTCGACGACCGGTAAGATGATCTTGAAAAGGAAGTCAATGCATGGACATCGAATCGGTCAATTGTTCTCACATCTCGAACCGAGCGATCAACAGCAAGTTGGACAGCCCGCTTGAACGCCGGGTTCAAGTTCAAGGGATTCAACTGGGAGTTGACATGAACGTGCACCGCTAACGTCGATAGGATCGACTCAATGTGGCCACCCAGGGGACGTTGCGTTTCAGCTGGGCTCGCAGGACCGAGAGGCAAAACCTGCGCATCACCACCAAGGTGCTGTGGCGTCGGATCGTAGTCACCGCCCATGGGCAACGAATTGATATCAGACACATACTCCGGCAAAGGCGGTCCCGCGAGACTGTCAGAAAGAGGTCGGTTACGCAGTATGGTCGTCGGCTCCACGTTGCTCAAATCTATCTCGAGAGAGGTGCATAGCAGCTCAATCTCGAACTTCGGGTTCAGACGCAGCTCGGCGAAGTAGTAGAACTCAGCCAGAAGACTGATCACGGCCATCAACCACGGATTGGGACTCTTGAAGACCCTGGATTTGGAACAGCCCTCCAGCGTTTTGCACACGAAGGGCAAGGCGACGTGCAACCGGCCGCTGTCATACCCTTCGATAAGAAGGTCCTTGAACGACAGATTCTTATGTTTGATGGGTTGATCGCGAGCCAAGGTTATAGAGCCCAGCCAGGAGCCGACGTTTTTCAGAGCATTTCTCTCCGCTCCGGATTGCATGGACCGCTCGGAGTTCAACATATTCATAGACTTCACGAAGGTCTCGTGTAATATGAACTTGGAGAGGACCTTGGAACCCAAGGCATCGAGGAAGCGGAGGTAGAGGGAGTGATTGTTGGGCTCTGAGCTGACGCGTTGATCAACAAGGTAGTTCGCAAACCACCTGGAGTGGTCGTCGACGAAGATGCCTTTCATCTCGCTGAGTTTGGAGTCAAAATTACTGGGAGCCAAATTGTTGACGATGAAGAGAATTTTGTCAGAGAGTTCCTCGGGTGGTTCCTCGATATGATCCGTGAGAGAGTCGGGTTGAATGGATGTGAAGGCGGGAGCGGAGTCGGAGGAAGCGCCAATCGCAAGCGTTCTGACATCGCCGTTCGTATACCCCTCAGCAGACAACGTTGCCAGATGTCGCTGAATACTGGCTACGAGTTCTGGCTTGGCCTCTGCCAGCGCTGGAATTTCGACCAATTTCTCGCAGAGTGGACGCCATTCTGCCAGTCGGTACTCGAAGCGACTGAGAGACTGAAGCCCAAACTTGAAAAGATTGGTCTCTGGTGGACAGTGGAGGGCATCTAGAACATAGCGCATGGCGATGCCAAGAGGGATGGAGTCGATGAGCTGGTGCTGGATGAGTGATCCGAAGAGGTATCCAGTCATGGCTAGCTCCCGGGCGGGGTAGTAGGATTGGAAAAACTTGTACTCGTCGAACAGGAAATGAAGCATGCACGAAAAGACTTTGTGGTCACGAGGGTTCGTAGAGTCCTTGTATCGCTGCAGCTTCGAGATCACATCGTCGATGGTGATGTTCTCGTCGTACATTTGCTTGTAGATGCCATCTACCTCCGCCTCAACCTCTAGAGGGTAATTGACAACAGTGGTACCAGGTTCCACGTCTGATCCAGGGATGAGACTCATGAGGCGAGGATGGATCTGAAGACAGAAGTTTCGGACTTCCATGCTTCGCTGCGCGTCTTCTTGCTCCATTAGATTGGCACTAAAGAAGATGGGTGAGAGTGTGCGTGCTCAACAGAGGAGAGCTGCTTACCTGTTCCGTAGAACATGAAGTATGATGGTGATGGTGCTGGAACTTAGCGGCATGGTCCTACTTTCGATTTGTGGTTCGGATATACGCGTAGTCTTTTCACTTTGCATCTTGTCTTCCAGGAACTCCACAACAGCTCGAAGAAATTCGGCGCCGTGATTCGTCACATTATCCGCGAGCCATTTGTCCAAGTTGAGGTACTCTCGGCGGGATGCAAGAGCAGCGACGTCAAGCGCGAACGCAAACGGCCGAACATCGAGTAAGGCTTCAAGAATCTTGGTACAGAATGAGCTTGTCTGACCATAGAGTATCGATACTAAACGCACCTTTAGATCCTGCGCTACATCGAGAATGCGGGTAATGTTGAGCGGATTGTCGGTGTAGAAATCGCGGAAAGCGTTCGTTAGGTAAGACGGCTCAATTTGCCATATTCTCATAAAGACCAGTTGATGGTTCGGATGTCCACCGAGGAACATGGTCAGGAGCTTTCGAGAGTACTCCAGCCGAATTTCATTCCATTGAGGATCCTAATTGAGCACCGTTAAGTTCCGGAAACCTATCTCGAGAATCCACATACCGATACTTGTAAAAGACCCATATGGACCAATTCAGCACTGATTTTGATGGCTTTGTCGAGCATCTCCCGAACGCAAGTCCGGATTTCTTGCGAGTCGGAATCGGCGAGTCGGACGAGAACTTCAAAGAGTTCGAGAGAGTTCCAGGTATGACCTTGAACGTTAGCAGCTAATGCTTTGATTGTGGGGCTGGCAATAGCGACATCATCAACGGTGACTATTCTGCGGCCAGGAAGTTGGACGAAGTTAAAGGTGTCGGCGGGGAGTGAAAGGAGGGCGTCGAGAAGGCGGAGTTGGTAGAGAGGGTTCGCCCAAACGGTCCAAAAACCAGTCACAGCGTGTGGTTCTTCGTTACGGGGGCAGTTCATGAGGATGGCGATAAGGAGTTTCAGCGTCGCGGTATCGACACCAACGCGGTCAGGTCGGTCAAAGGATTGAATGACAGCAGCCCAATTGATCGGAGACGACTAAATTCTCGTGAGTTGAGAAGGTATGACGGGAGAGAGAAAGCGTACAAAAGAGGTCAACGCCTTCACCAACGACGACGCATCACAAAGCGTGGTACCTTCTGTAGCATGACGCGCCAAGGAAGACATTATCTCCACAACTTGAGTATCCCTAGGCGGATTTGCGTCGGTGATACCGAACCGAGCGAGAACGGCTCGCACAAGCTCGTGGTCACTTGTCAGCTCCGGTCCTAGCTGGAGAAGTAGCTGCACTAGAGACGTCCCGGGCGCTATGCTAATGGTATATCTGAGAAAATGTCGTTGCACGAAGAACACGCAACACACCTCAGCGTGGGCACTATGCGATGCAACATCGGAGCAACCGTTTCTCGGCCGTACTTTGACTGAGCTGCAAGGATGAGCGCGTTCCGTTCCTGATAGTCCAATATGGGAGCGTCTGGCGAGTCCGCGAGCATGTTGGAGAGCAATTTGGCGACTTGTCCGGGTGAGAGGTCTGCGTGGTCGAAGGACGGGTTAGAGTGATACAACGCTGCCACCGCCTCCTTGAACTCCGTTTTGATGACCGAGACTGCCTGGCTCGCCAGATCCTTGCGGGTCGCCGATGCCACCGATGAGGCAAGGACGAGGCGCTCGAGGGGACGAAGACCGGTACGCTCCACAAAACGAACGAAATCAAAGTGCCGGAAGATATCACCCTCCCCTTTGTCGATGCCGTCGCGAAAACGGTCCGCAAGAAAAGGGTCGCGTGCGAGGCGCTGAGTTTCCTGGACGAGGAGACGGAAGGTGAGGGAATTGGCTGCGTCGAACGAAGCGGTGGCGCTGGAGGAGTTGCGGGACTGCGAATGGACGATTAACCGGCGGATGAAGTGCAGGTACGTGTCTATTCCATGCTGCTCCGAGAGCTGTTGGTTGAAATTGCGCATATATTAGTGTGCGCTCCCTCGACACGAAAATCGACACGCACCGAGCGGATCTCTATTTGGTTCCTCTCAAAGTTTTCTTCGGTAAGGGTCGATAGCAGGAAGACAATCTGGGCTCGGACGATGGTGTGTATGTTGGTCGTACTGGGCGGGTTGTCCATGTGAGACCTGGACGGGGTCACCGAGCGCCGTTGAGCAGCGTTTCCGTGACCGGTCGCCGTTTTTGTAGAGAGAATGGTAGCAGGATGAAGGGAAGGGTAAGGAGGTCGAGGTAGCGGGATAATGTCGATTTGGAAAGCGACGTCCTCATTTGGCGCTGTTTACCTACACCGTCTTTTGACGACTTTATTTCACAATTTAACTTATGTACGTATCAGAATCGTTCAGCTAGTCCAGGACATCTCGCTATTCCAACTCCAATCATTTCCCCACACTCTGAAAGTCAGATTAGGTCAAGTCAGTCAACGCCAAAGCTCCGGTCAGTCTTTACTCACCCTGCGCTCAATACGCCACCGGTACCACGACTATCCGCAAGCGGTCCTACAATCAACCAATCTGGCACTGGGATACCTGTTCGGATGGGGAACAGTCTAGCAGCCTTTTCTAATCCTTCGCTATCCGTCGATTGCAACATGACCATGTTACCCGCTGCATTTGACGGATGCAAGTGCAGAAACACTAGGCCTAAGTAAACCGCGTCAATTGACATCCAAGATCTGAACTATGCTACTGACCGATTCCCGGGCCATCAAGAGCTTGTTGAGGCACCAAACTTTTCGCTTGGAGTGGCGTTCCATCCGGCGTCAAGGCCAATGAAGCTTCATTTCCGATGACCACTACATTCCCTTGACTGATCAGATCGAGCCCAGCCGCCTCGGAGCTCAAGATGATCTCGGAGTCAAGTCGGTGGTATAGCTGCAGGTCATGCGCAATTCGGAGTGCTACAGATAGCTCATGTTCGTGCGTTTCGTCTGGTATGACGAGCACAAGAGTTCCATTACTGGCCAGTACGCTTTGCATACGTCCCGATGGCTGGATGATGTTTTGCTTTGACTGATCGACCACCTACACGGTGTCACAACAGTCATTCTCCCAGGAAAGCAAGCCTCACCCTCCACACTTTGCGGTTGACAGCTTCGAAATAGATGGTAGTATGGCCGTCCTCGCTTATGTGAATGGGGTTATCGTCGATTATCAGTTTCGTGACGGGAAACACATTCGTGTCAACCGACAATCGTTCCAGGTTGGTTGTCCTGACGTTGACCTGGTCATCAGTTTTGCTCCTTTCAACGGAAAGACGTCCAAGCCTGCGAGAAACAATGTAAGTCAAACCTCTACGTATATAAAGCAGCCAACGACCTTCCAGGGATTGTCAAAGCCTGTACACTCCATCCGTGCAAAGCGCCGACTTCGGCGGGGATGGAAATGGTCAATGTAAACCTGTCCGCAGCCTCATGTCTGGCAGGATACTCTGCAATGACGCGATCCAAGAAAGCTTCCACTTGTTCATTGTTGAGCACAGTAGGATACCAATGTTTCTCTCCTGGGTCTTCGCGAAACCTAGAGGTTGGGAAGTGTCTTTGCGACGGACGTTAGAGCACGTTCAGCTCACGTTACATTCGCGTCTGGATTCCACGCCTTCAAGGTACTGACGGCCTCCCTCGAATGCCATGTGGGGACATTGTCATCATCGCCTCTATGCAAAACGAATCGAAATTAGTACAGAATATAGACGATGACTGACATTCGGGAGAGAAGAACTGACCCGTGGATAGCCAGAACTGGTGTATCTACAAGATTACTCAAGAACAAGTCGTTGTTGTCGGGAGTCAGAGAGGATTCTAGTATCGAAAGCAGGACAGGATCCGTGAATCGCGCGGATCTTTATGTAGATTAGCAAAACGATTGCCGGTGAGGAGGAGAATGACACCTCGACATCATCAAAGGCACATATGACTGAGACTTGATGTACGCAGCAGCAGGAATAACTACAGATGAACACGGTCAGATTACGCATAGATTCATCATATCAATCATGAGCGAGTGACAAACCTGCCACCACTCTATCAGGAAACCTCGACGCGCAATACCACGCGCCCTGGCCGCCATTCGAATGTCCCATGAGTATAGCGGGTGTATCAGGTTGGATCGCCCAGGGATGGAAGATATCGCGGCTCTGGAGAATGCTTCCGAGTGCGTCCAGGGTGTTCCAAGCATCCTTCGCACTCGGACCGTGCCAGTCCAGCCCCCAAGAGGTTCGGCCACTGGGAAGGACGATCCAGCTCTTTGAATGCCGCGCCAAAGACTCGGCCCAGAATGTGTGATTGACAATGTCAACCCCAGCACCGTCTGCATCAAAGTAAGCTACCCTTAGCTACGAAAGACCGGATGCTGTAGTCAAACGTACGAAGGGCCAGAATCGGCGGTTTGGGCGGAGAAGAGCTTTTGTATCGTGGAGGTACAACAGTGAACACAGTCGGCATAGAGTTCGCGTAGAAATATGTGGCCATGATGGGTGCGTAGGATTCTGGAGTCCATAGCGAATGATGCGTGATAGGAAGAGATACTGGTATCGAGATGGGTCCACCAGACGAGAACAATTGCAAGTTGGCCTTAATGACGTCCCCAGCGAAAGGTCCGGTTTGTGTTATTCGAACAGGTACAATACGCGTCTGCCCGCTGATGATTGGTATCTCTCTGGATATTTCGAGTGTGATACCCTGTGTATTCAATATGTGTCAGGTTAAGCTAGGTCAGGACTTACTTCTGATAGCGACGAAACGCGCGACGCGGTCCATGTACCAACAACGCTTCGTATTCCAATTCCAATGGCTTCGCCAAAAGAAAATCCACCGACAAAGCTGGGACTAACATCTTGAGTCACCTCCCGGACGAGTGGCTTCCCTATGTCACCAGCTTCGATATCGACTGTTATTGAGATGCTCTGAACAGGCACTTCTCTGCCTTGGCTTCGAGGGTCGCCGAATAAACGAATCTGGATTGAGGTGTAAGCATGAAGGTGGTATAGTAAGGCTTCGGGAATGTGCACCTCGTAATCCCCGCTAACGAATATGTCGTAGGTCGTCGGAACGAGCTTGGAAGGAGTAGAGGGCAGTGGGACAACTTGCGGCAATCCGCGCTCCATTGCGTAGATATTTCCTGCATACCAACGTGGCAATATGGAATGATTTTCTGCTGTAGACAGGATGGTGAAGTAAGATCCTTGAGTCAGTTGAACAAGCAGGTGGGGTATCATTTGAGTGGAGAACATGGTTGGGGGGTATATGGTCAGCCTGCTATGCAGAAGAGCGTGGTGCTGGAGAGCAGCCCATCCTTCTGTGGCGCGTAGATTTGCCCACCTAAGAGGTGCACGCTTCAGGTTCATCAACATGATGTGTGGAAGAGGGAGGGACCTGATATTCGGAAAGGAGATTTCGAGTGCCCCTTCGTTTCCGGCAGTGGCGGTCGTCCAAGAGACGTGTCCTCCGTCTGCATAGGAAGATGGCCAGGACTTCTGATAATCGATGGGTTCGGTTACTGGGTATGAAACTCTAGAGCGCGCGAATTGACTGGCAGTGAACGACCTTACAATTCACAGGGAACGCAGGGGAGAGGAATTGCTGCTCCCTGGCTTGTACAGGAAATGGTCCCAGAACCTTTGAAAGATTAAGAGGCGTACTAGAGCAATGCATGTAAACAGGACTTGCATCCCAGTTCTTGGACAGTCCGATGGTCCATTCTGACGATTCATTCGTGCCCATGCCAAATACAGTCTGCTGGGCATTCGCAACTGCCATTGCGCTGCCTGAGTATATCAAGATGCAAGGGAGGAGCATCCCAACAAGTATGCCTGCCGCATCATCGGCCCGGGGGTGCGATGATCAACACACGGTTGGCCCGGGCCGCCGACCAGGCGTGCTTTCGTCTGTCAGTCTGCATTTGGTCTGCATCATCCACTGTGCTCTATGACTGCTCTCCTTACCGTCTCAAATTATGCCGAGCTTGAAGCTCAACAATGGGAGCTCCCCTCCAATATCAGCACCCATCATTATGGTGCTCAATTGTCTACGCCGCTTCTTGACTTCAAAACAACCATTCGTGGTCAACTCTTGACCGCTGACTCTGTCCGCCTGCTACAACTCAACCAATATGTAACATCCGGAGTCACTCCTGCAGGTCGACCCAACGGCTTCCATACACAGTCACTGTCGAGGCGCAAGAGCGCGGCGAATGCTTTGACAGAGGACCATGGTTCTGGAGTTGGAATTTTACTCCCATTTACCACCAACATGGTACGCGCGATTACTCTTGCCATGGGTGAAATTCACGTGCTCGCTAGGCCATATCCCGCGCTATCGACCTTGCCGTCAATCTCGCCCTCCTGATTCGCGTCGAGCAATGGTTTTTCGATGGCAATCACCGTACCGCCCTTGCCGCCCTCGTCTTCTCGCTTGCTGAGCACGGTGTCATCCTTGCCTCCAGCTTCGATGCTTACCACGCCTACACGATCATCAGTGCTCGCTTCCATCCCGGAAATGAGTCAAACTACTTGAACACTGAGGCCAGGCTGGACTCCCAGCTTCGTCTCAAACGCTATTTGAAGTCCCGTACCTATCCTCTTGGGAAGACACAGCTCGACTCGGACGATGGTTTGATGATTTCGCGTCGCCTCATTGATTACCTCGAAGGTCGTCTGAACGACATAAGACTCCTTCCGATTACTGTCATGTATCTCAATGCTTGCTACACCGAGCTGCAGCGGCTAGCTGCTGAGAGAGATTGGAAAAAGCGCCTTCGAGTGTGGAGGTCTTTGAATGACTGCCAAAGAGGGCACGCGAAACTCACTTTTCCAGATCTCGCGAAAGGACCTCTGAAACTACGTTGACAGACCCTGTTCGCAGCTCGGACTTGAAAACATACGTTTTGATTCCGGCGTAATGACCATACAGTGTGGTCTCAATCCGTCGGCTGAAAGTTCACAATTCGAACTTAGAGAAACGTGAAGACTCATCGAGACTCAAGTCTTCAGATCCTCTGTGCAGCATGTTTCTGAATGAATAACTGCATACTCTGACCGATTTGAATGAAAACGTCGTACATGCATCTGCAGTGATGAAGTCTTTGACCTAGGCCGAGATGCTTCCGACATTGCACGGTAACATAGGCAAAACGCAAAAAAACTGAACAGTGTGTATGTGATAGAAATATTATACTAGAAGAAGCAACCCAAAAAAGACAATAACAATAAGCAAGACTCAGGACAGATGGAGCACATCCTCCTCTGAGTCCTCACATCACAAAACCACCATACATTGTCGCCGGCTCCTTCACTTTCCTCTCCCCGCTCGATCCCCCATCCCGTGCGCGCTTTCGAGCATCCGCTTTTGCCTTGAGCTCTTCCGCAAGCCGCTCCGTCCTTGCCCGCTTCTCCTCGGCCTTTCTCCTCTTCATCTCCTTCGCATCCTGACCGTCGTCGCTGCCCTTTGGCTTTCCGCCACTACCGAACAAAGATTTGATACCTTTCTTCGTCTGTACGGGCACCTCTGGGGTAGGCGATGGTGAGTACTCGATGGAAGATATCGAGAAGGTGGATGTGGTGGGTCGAACAGCGTCAGAGGGCTGTGACCTCAAAGCCTCTCTGTGCCTTTCGCGGTTGTTTTCATAGGGACCGGCGAAAGTGGCTCCCGCAGGGGGGGTGTAGGGAGGTAGTGGTGGGGACGGAAGCCGGCGCTCGCGCTGAACCTCTTCTATCTTGGAGCCATGCGGGATAAACACGGAGCTCTTCAATGGCGGTGTCACGGGCGTCGACAATACACTCCTGCTAGACGAGGACACGCTCGGGGTGTAACTCATCGACGGAGTGGGCGGAAAGTTGGAACTGGGGGACCTTCCACTGTCCGTCGGCGTGTAACTGGTGTCTATCGGGTCAAAATACTCGTTGCTGTTGCTCCCATGTCGTGGACGAGAAGGAGCCTGATTGCGATATGCGGGCATCTGGACCTCAAGTCTTGGTCTGACAGAAGTTCCCATCAAGAGGTCGGACATTTCTTGCAGATCTCGGTCCGTCTCATCCCAATCATCGTCACTAGGCGAGACAGATGCTTGCGCATGACCATGACCTGGACGTCGACGTCTAGCTTCGACCAAAGAGTCTCCAGTGGATATGAGAGATTGACTTCTCTCCTTATCCATCTCAACCCAGTCGTTCGGCGGGGCAGGTGGGGGAGGAAGGGGGATAAGTGGTGGTACATGACTGCGACTTGGTCGTGGGTGTTTGTCTACAACTATAGAAAGTCAATCAGACATCTAGGCTTGTAAGGGCGTTGACTTACTGCCTTGAAGACCGCCATTCGCTTGCAACTGCGCCTCGCTTGGCCGCCGCCGCGGCCGTGGCGTCGACTGATTTCCCCTGCTCATATTCAAGTAGCCCATCGCAGATCCAGCTCGCCCTCCATTGTCACTACCGTTGAGCCTCCCATCACTGTGATGTTTTGGGGCACTCGACAGGAGCCTCATGGCACGGACCTGCAAGGACCGACAACTGCACGATGTCGCAGCTTCATAGACATCAGCACTTTTCGGATTGTCGAGAGCGAGGTGCATGGCATGCCTGGCCAACACATCCAGAGGCTCGATCCCGTAATGCGTCGCAAGTGCAAGCAACTCATTTAGCACTGCCGGCGTTTGCTGAATCGGCGTCACCAGGGCCTGGGCGTAGAAGTACTGCACTAGCGCGAGGCTAACCTGATAAGACGAGGGCAGATGTAGGGCTCGCAACGTAACGAATGGATCGGTCTCCCGCTGAGACACTGGAGCATCAGACCCTGGCATGTTCATGGCGGCTTCCAAGAGTTGTTTCCGTTGCTCTTTGAACCACGGCCATCTGTCCTCCAGCAGCTTCCGCGAGCAGGATATCTTTCGTCCATCAGCACAGATAACGTCAAAATCTGCCCGAATGCCCTCCTGTAGCGCCGTCAGCCCAAGCTCTTGCATGGAGATGTCAAGCTTGGCCTGCGGAGGCTGATAAACTCCAAACGCCTCTAGATCTAGCACCACGACATTTTCCCAGCTCAGCAATCGTTGGCCGTAATCGTCGATACGGTTCCCATCCTTGTCACCAAAGATGTAGAACTTGTTGGAAAGGGGAGCAAGACAGCCGCGGAACCAAGATCCCGAGTCCAATGAGCTACCGACGTCGATGCGAGACCACTGCAGTGTGGTGAGGTTCAGAGTCCAAATCATGTATGACTGCTGAGAGTGCTCAATGGAGGTGCCGGCAACTACGAGATGATTTCCGAGGATTGCGCCGGTGGGAAAACGAAAACCAGGCGGAACGACGGTGCCAGACATGGCCTGGGTGCTGTCAGTCATGGTAAAATCATTGCCGGGCAGAGGAGATATGATCTCCAAATCGCGATGCATATCCTTGAACTGGCTGAGGAGTGAGATTGGGACTAAGACGGGACCCGATGTACGCACGTTGTAATTGGAATAGAGGTATATGTCCGCAGGATGGTCGTTCGTCGGTAGTGCGGAATATGAGTGGAACACCAGCTTGTCCGATGAGGCCGAGGCGGCAGCCTGAGGATTCGGAGGGATATGAACGATCATTCTGGGGGCCACAGCCATCGACCTGTACGAGCCGCTGTGCCGAGCGCGAGGGTGTGAGCGTCGCTGAACCCATTTTCGAGTCGGAATATCGTAGAGACAAATGTCATCCAGCCATTCGTTGCGGCGGTCCTGACCACCGATAACGAACAGACGATCGGCAGTGACAGTTGATAAATGTCCGTAGCGTGCCTGGGGTGCCTCACCACTGGATGCGTAGTCAGGAAGCCACCGCCCAGCCTCGGTGTCGTATAATCGCACGTCGTCGAGCGCGCGAATCTTCTCGACATTGTTATCGGTCGACTGATGGCTCATGCCGCCGAAGATGACCAGCATACTCCCCCAAGCATCCGCGCTGTGAAAATACCGAGGACAAGGTACGTCGTCGTTGGGATGGCTGGCGAGCTTCTTCCAGGACAACGTCTCGAGATCCAAGCGGTAGAGGTCAGACGAGATGTGCCGCTCAGCGAACTGTATGCCGCCGAACAGGTACATGTAAGACCCCATCACGGTCGTGGTTGCGCCGACAAGCTTGGCTGGGACATCGCCCGACGTCGTACAGCGAGTTATGGCGAGGTCCTGGAGGGATTGGGCCATGGCGGATTGAGTTCAAGGGGAACCAGAGGGGGACATCCAGGGGCAGGGTCGAGGCAGTTAACAACTTTCGCAAGACTTCAGTATTAGAGTTTGTCTTCCTAATAAACTGTCTATTATCACCGCACTTCTGCATATGTACGCGTTGAATTGAGATTGCTTACCAAAGTACGTGATCTGAGCATGATGGCGCGTGCAGTCGGGGAAAATTGGCGCGTATCTTTTGGTCATCGAAGCCTGAAGAGGCTTAGCACCTCGTTTCGCGAACAGCGCGAATGTCTATGCACAGCGCTTGTTGCCAGGAGACGCCAAGCGCCTCTAGAGCGCTCGAGGTCGGTTGATGACGGTTCGTGGCAAAGCCATGTGCTCGCGATCGTAAGTGGTAACTCGGATCCATTAGTCTGTCATTTTAAAATGTCAACAGGCCGGCCTCCTTCCTCCTTCCTCCTGCATGAACGCACGGACTGCAGGCCAACGTACTACTGAATACTGCCAAGGAGTCACGTATTGTTGAGTGCTGCTAGGGGGGCTCTGTGAGTCCTGTTCTCTTGCCTCATTTGTCCCGCGCTGACCGGGGCCTTTTGGTTGAGCACTGCGACCGAATTTCGAAAGCATTGACATGAAGATCAACTCAATGACAGCCGTACAAGCTCCTTATGTGCCTGCTATGTGCAGGCGTACGAGATGAGTGCCTGGATTTTTCATAGCAAGCACACAACCAGCGCGCTTTTGAATACGTGAAGCACTGGGGATTACCACAATCTTTCCGTGTCGGGAATCATTCCTTCAATACACTTCCGCATGGACACGAGAAAAGAACGGCCAGAACTACGTGAGAGAGTCCTTCAAATGCCTAATTTCGTGAGATAGACAGCTCTGAGAATCTGATGGATCCGAACAACGAAATCACATAGAAGAGTCATGAAGAAAATGATACAAGAATGAGAAAAGTGTAATAATGAACATCCTCGTCGTAATTCAATCTATAAGCATGCGACAATGATTTCCTCTCCACGTATCGAAAGCAATGACAGCGAAATAAGGAATGTACCATGTTAGGACGATGCGTATAGTTTGACAACTCCGTCTGCGCCTGCACTGGCCATGAAGGGTAGGGTGGGGTGGAACTCGACGTCGAGAACACCTTCGCGGGCCTTCTCTCGGTGGGTCGTTATCTCCTGGACACAGGCACGAGAGCCTAGCAGGTCCCAGAATCGAATGGAACAGTCGTGGCTGCCAGATACTAGCGAAAACCCAGCAGGGTCAATCGCCAAGGAAGTGACCCCGTCCAGGTGCGCCAACATGGAGTACGTGCACTGACCTGTGCGGACGTTGGAAACATGACAAGTGAAATCTAATACCAAGTCCTACCTGATTCGATGTCAAAGATTCGGAAGTACTTGTCTTCGTGTGCGGTCACAAGTAGAGGCATCGTCGGATGCGAAGCTATCCGGTTGATCTGAGTGGCTGGGGTGCCATCTACACACGACAAATCAACTTCGGGTCAATGATTGCCACGAGACGCTTGGACGCACCATAAGAGGCATCACTGGCTAACCGAGAAAGCTCCTTCCCAGACTCAATGTCGAAGATCTTGATGACCGCGTTTTGATATGCCACGGCGACCTTTTTCAGATCGACCTTGAGGGCCTCAACAGCCGTCGCCCCGGGAGCGTCCCCTTCGTTCAGCGCGTCCTCATTCTCCCCGCTCTCCAAACCGTGCCAGCCCCAGGTCATTTTGAGGTGCCCTGCACTGGGACCACTGACGTCCCATACTTTGACGGAACCCTCAGCGCCACAGCTGATCAGAGTGGTTTCATCTCGAACGAGTGCCAGATCCCACACTGCGTCTGTATGCCCTATCAACTCACCTCTGGCACGCGTCTCATCATAAGGCGCATATGTCGTATGCGAAGGGGGAGGCAGCGCCCAGACGCGTATGGACGAGTCCAGCGACGCAGAGTATAGTAGCCGTCTGGAAGGCGCGTGTATTAATCGCGTGATGGCTGCAGAGTGTCCGCGAAGGGTCAACTGGGGTTCGACTTCTGTGGTTGGCCGAGAACTGAGAACGATTGAATCAATCGGGCTTGGGTAAAGAGTTTCATAGGTGACATACGCGGAAGAGGTTAGAGTGGCCACATCCATGCGCCATATCTTGACGGTGCAGTCATCGCCACCCGTGGCTAAACACAACTCGGTGGGATGGAAGGCGAGCGCTCGAACGGCATCCAGATGACTGACGGAAATGAGCGCGTGAGAGAAGTCGCAATGTGAGCGAACGCATCACTTACTTCCTGAGTGTCCGCTTGGTCTTCCAGGTTTTGCCTCCTTCTCCTTCGCTTTCGACAGTCTCGTCGTCGTCGATATCACCCTCGTCATCTTTGAGTTCTTCCTCATCCATTGACCCTTCCCTGGCCAGTCTTGCCTGCTCAGAAGCTTCGTGAGACTGCCGTAACCTCTCCTTCCAATCCGGCTCTGGGCGGAAAATGGCAGTAAGTTGCCGAGGTTCGCTGTCCACGTCTCTCTCGTTCTGAGTATCAGAGAGCGGCGGCGGTGGCTGGGAAGGTCCTGTGCCTTGTGTAGACTGCTGTTGGGACTGTGGAGCAGAGGAGGAAATTCCGGCATTGGGCGCGTGCTGCTGGTGCAAAGCAGAACCGAGGGTATTACTGCGCTCCAGGGCCTGCATCTGCGAGCCAGACGAAGGTGGGGCGGAGGAAGGACCAGACATGAGATTGATGCCGTTCAAGAGATTGCCGTTGGCTTCCGAAGGTAGAATTTTACGAGGTCGGCCATTGTAGGGCATCTGGTCAAAGGAAGGGACATTAGGTAGGGAGAGCGGCATAGATGAGTTGTTGAGTAAAGGTCGGTTGGGAAGGGGGTTCATGGCTTGGGGGGAGGTCAGGTATGAGATTTCCTGAAGGCATCTAGGACACGCATCAAGTAGAGCACAAGCGAATGATGCGGATGCACGTACTGCTTCAAATAATCACGACTTCGCGCTCTGCTTTTCGGGTCGCGACCTGGTGGTGGTTTTCCGAGTCCCGCAACCGTGGCGGCGTTTGTGCCCCACACTGACCCTGCCCACGACATGGGTCGACCGGAGGGTCCAATTGAGGCCGCACCATTGGGTAGTCTACCATCGGGGAGCGGAGAGTCTGCAAATTGAACCGGTTACGAGGCGGAAAAGCACTGAAGGCGAGTTTGCTGTACCGTCGCTCCTGGGTGACCCACTGCCGCTGCTTCCCTCTTTGTGGTTCTGAGCCTCGTCCTTCTGGGAAGACAACTGATTCAGACCTGCGGATTTGGTGGGCGCGGCTTGTGACGTGGAAGACGTGAGCTGCTTTGAGCTGCAGGCGGAGAACACGGTTGGCTTCGGGGGTCGCAAGACAGGCGGGATGGACAACTGACCGTTCCATTCGCAGCGCATATTCGAGCATTTTTATGCGCCGCATGAGATCGAGTTTGACGTTCTCGAACGAGCGTCGTTCGCCCTCGAGGAGCGCAATGCGGGCCTATGGAATATTGGGGACACGCGCGGGAAGACACACGCAAGGCAACGCACCCTCATTTCAGCCCGTTCGATTTCCCACTCGTTGCGGTCGCGTTCGTAACGGCGCCATTCCGTCTGGAGGAAGTGCAGGACGGTGGAGAGGGTGTAGTCCTGGCCGTTCTGCGGGGGCGGCGGGGGAATGTTGTTCTGGGGGCCCTGCTGCTGCTGGTTCTGCGACATTTGCTGCTGCTGCTGTTGCTGCTGATTAGGCTGGAGCCCTTGCAGCGGACCCAGCATTGACATGGACGGAGATCGACACGAGCTTGGTGGCGGGAGGAATTCAGAATGTCCAAACTGGTCCAAACACCCAAACCAGGTGAGCTCATTCCTCGACTTACTCACCCGACGGCTTACAGTCCAGACATTGCCAAGTGCGATTTCCTTCAGGCGTGGACATGCATTCAAACCAAAAACTAGAGCAAAATACAACATTGGGTACACGGAGCAGCGGGGAGGTATGGATATCAGAGCGAGTCTACGTCTATTTTTTGCCAGACCTGGGGGATCACCGTTAGTATGCGATGGATAGCTGATCCGACACGAGGAACACCGACTTCTTGATGCCACCTCCTGGCGGACCACCTGTAGTGGATAGACAGCGTGAATGGTCGGTCGACACGAGCTACAGCACATAACATACCTTTCAGAGCTGCAGAGCCGAATGAGTATAGTCATTATCTCGATAGAAGGGATTGCTGCGCACCCTTGTCCCTAGCAGCTTTGAGTGCTGCAGCTTCGGCCTTCTTCTGTTCCTTGAAGGCAGTCTCATCTTCCATTTCCTCCTTCTTATCCTTTTTCGGAGCCTGTGCACGTCGTAATGGGCAAAAGAACCTCCTCGTTGAAAGATAAAATGACCTTGAGAGGCTTCAGCTTGCCACCTTGTCTGCCTGACATATCGACTGAGATCCTCTGATGAATGTGGGAGGCGAGGTTCTGGGCGTTACGTTATGTCACACTCAATCTGTTGAGCCGTGTTGAGCGAGCTCGCCTGAAATATGCGAAAGTCGTGGTCAAATTACATTGCAGTAGCAATACAATATCGTGGTCAAAGCAGTTACACATGATAGCAGTGGAAACAAGAAAGCAAAAGCGAATGCAAGAAATGTACTGTGAGACTACGCGGACGAAGCCAACCATGGACATGGTGTAGGACCCAGAACGATGGGTTTCCCCACACCACGCAGGAACGTTGCCCACTCCTGATCCTTCCTACGCCTTGAAGCGACCGATTCCAGTTGCTTGCGTGTCGGCGCATGAACGAATATGAGCAGCGTATACTCCGCCATCGCCCGATCTTGGGATATCTCCACCTTGTTCTCGCCCACCTCCAAGAACGCGGACAAGTCCACGAAGTTATTTTCGTCCGCCTGCAATCATGTTAGACAGATATGTAGGGCCAGACGTGACGTACAAATGCGGGAGGTGAGAGAGGATAATCCACAAGTTCGCCAGACGTGAATTTGAGTGAGCCGGTGGACGGCCAAGCTGGGAGCAGTGCACCGAGTGCGTCAACTTGGGTTCCCGTGGCACTAATCATCTGTCTGATGTCCTCCGACTTGTAACAGACCATCGAAGCACATAATGTATCTTCTACTGCACTGAAGAATCCATTAGCGCCATTCGAGGGTGTACATGAGGACGACGAACTCCACGTCTTGGAACCTCCGAGCCCACTGTCGTAAGCGTGCGTGTTCTGCTTGGCCAACTTTCGCCGTGATTGTATGAGTGGAAGCAGCTGTATCATGTAGAAGTTGCTTGAAGTGGAGCACCCTGATGGACTTGTGCCATTCATCTATATCGGAAGGTTGATACATGACCTGACGCGACGCAGGGAGCCAACGCATACCTGCTTCCGGTAGAGCAATTTCCTTGATAGGAATAGGATCCTCTTCGATACTATCTGGTCTCTTCTCGACTTCGACTTGAAGAAAGGAGTGAGGTAAGAGTCTCACAGCAGGAAGACGACTCGGATGCTTTACCTGTAGGAACATACGACACGAGAAGCTCGGACGCCAGCTCTTCAAGCTGTTTCTTGGTTGGTTTATGAGCGACAATTGCCCATTCGACATCCGGCATAGGGCGTTCTTGCAATATGGTGAACTCATTGCCTCCTTCTTGCAAATAAGGACACAGATCCACAAGTCCATTTGGAGGCTAGACACGGGAATCAGTAAACATCCACCCACATCTAGCCTGACTTACAATTGAAAGAAGAACAGGCTCCTGGAGTAGTGCTGTGCGCAAGTGAATGGCGACACTGGAGGGCCAAATCGGTTTGATGGTGTGCAGAGGTTGATCCAGATCGTGCAGTTTGAAGCAACAAAGCGACAAACACTCTGCATGGGGGATTTTTCTGGATTATTTGCGGTCAGTCTGATTCTAGGACATCATTCGCGAGCCTTACGCAGAGTCCCGTAGGCGCTGTTTCCATATACTGCATACGCGGAATTGTGCCGATGTGAGTTCAAGACTCAGAGTGATCTTATAAGTCTCCCCTGGAGATGAAACACGGCGTAGAAGTTTCGCCTCTTCAGGAAGGGTGACTGAAGACATTGTAGGGCATGATGAATGCATGAAATGAAACGATGCTTACCATCAGAATATTCCAACATTACAGTCTTAGGAAGAACGGGGGCAGGCGCAGGTGGTACTACTTCGTCGTCGTCGGGAGCATCGTCCGAGTCGTATGGTGGAGGTTCCATAGTGACGTCTTCTGCAGTGTCCATAGCAGAGGCAGCGCTCGCATCCTAAATCATGATAAGTTCACTGTACCTCTCTCAGTTGAAATGTACCTACAGCGCTAGTTGTCGCGACCGGGGCATCTACATTCATTCTGTGATCGTCGTGGTCAGATTCAAAGGTCATAATCTCCTCAGCCAGACGGTTCAGGTCGGCATCCGACGGATGAAAGTCTTCTGTACTCCTCATCGGGGCCTCGCTATTTCCCTGTGTATGCCAATGATCTACTGCAGTAGAGGCGCCAATGGAGGCGCGAATGTCGCCTGGTTCGGCGGAGCGGTTTCGAAATCGTTCAGGTGATACGCTTTGAGGATGCTGGAGCTCGGGAAATAAACCTTTGTTTTCTGATTCGTCCTGGTTGATGACCTGCTCTTCCATCTTGACTTGCCCACACGGGTTGGAGGACGAGGAAGCGGGATTCTCGACCGCGATCCTTTTCTGTTGATAATCCTGGGCATCGATCCTGAGAAGCTGTTCGAGTTGGTTGGGATCAAGCGTCTTCTTCTTCTTCGGCTTTCGAATCTTCGGAGGACTCAGTGGAGGCGCGGGCACCTGGCTTTGGCCCATATCGGTTGAACCTGGCTCTATTGGACCCGGCTGAAACTGGGATGAAGCCACTGCCCATTCACCAATGCCAATGGTCATAAGCAGGATTTGGAGAAACTCTATGGGGCGAGTATGAATCCCATCTGATACACACCGAAACTCAATGGCGCACTTACTTTGGATCTCTGGAGGGTCTTGTTTGTACTGGTCGGTATATTTCGCCAGCTTGTGTAATAGAAGACAGTATGAGGTAGCCCAGGGGTTATCTTGCATCAAAGACAGATTCATGGGAGGTCTATCTTCGAGAACCGGGGGTTGAAGGTGTGCAATCGCGCTCTTGTAGGCTGTCTGCGAGCATGAGAACACTCTCCCTGAGACATATAGTAGCCCTAGCATACCGCGCACAGATCTAGAATCTACGTCGCGTTGAGATGCAGTTCAGAGTGAGAGCTTTCTGCACTTACTATCGGTCGTGCTTGGGCATAATACGCTCGACGATTGTCTATCCATAGCGCGAATCTACCAGAGTATGTTTGGTAATCATCAAGTTTGGGGCTTTGCAGCATAGTCTTATATGCGGCAAACTTCGAGGTGTTTTCGTCTACGGCCGTCATTTGAGATGGGGGCGGGAGCAGAACTGCAGGCAGCGGGCCGCGTCCCGACGCCGATTGATGGCCGCAAATTGATCAGGGCCGGCGACAAAAGGCGGTTGTGTAGTCCCCGCCATCTCCAGTCCCGCGGTATACAATGAGCGCTCATACCAGCCATTGCTTTCGACTATAAATCAAGCCAACACGAGACCAGTGGCTCCCTGTCTGTGGCCTTGTTCCCCGTTGGCGTGTCTCGCACTGCCCCCATCTTGCTATCACATACCACGCTCAACTCACCCTATCCTCACTCTGCATCTGCTCACTCATGCCCACCTTCGATATGGTTGTTGTCGGTGCTGGTGGCGGTCCAGACGAGACTGATTTATCCGCGTACGCTGTCCGTGATTCTCCCCACCCGAGTACTAACGACACCCACTTAACAGATATCTATTCAAGCCATCAGACGCGGACTGGAGCGATGGCATCGTTGCCTTAGAGGCTGGTAGGGTCAAATCCTGCGACAATATGCCCTGCTCATCTATCCCAGGCTCCGGTCAAGGCGCTCTCCGCCGTATCCTAGCATCTAATCCTGACCTGTTTGGTGACACCCATCCTACTGTAACAGACGTATATTCCTGGGTCCAGTGCGTGTCTGTTGACCTTGTCCACTAAGCCGTCTCATTCTCCGCCGCAGCTCGTTCGTTCTCAGTCACGCCCACCTCGACCACATAAACAGTCTGGTCATTTCCGCTGGATCCAATCTCGGTCCACGCAAAACCATTTTCGCTTCCAAATCGGTCCTTGACGCGTTGAAAACACACGTCTTCCAGGGTATTGTATGGCCTGACCTCGGTAGCGACATTGAGAACGATGACATCCACAAATACCTCTACCGAGAGTGCGTCACTTCCCGTCTCTACGTATCCCTCCTCACCTCATCATTCTCCCAGGTTTCCTCCCCTCAAATATCAATCTGTCCTACCCGACGTCTCTATTCGCAGGGTGGCTGTCAGTCATGGCAGTTCCGAGTCTTCTGCCTTCTTCGCGCGACATGATCCCTCGGGAAAAGAATTTCTGTTCTTCGGAGACGTCGAACCCGACTCCCTCGCTGCGAAACCCCGCAACATCAATGTCTGGGCCACAGCTGCGTCCATGATTCCGGACAAACTCTCGACCATATTCATCGAATGCTCTTTCCCCTCTGGACGACAAGATGACCAGCTATTCGGTCATCTGAGCCCAGAACACCTCATTGATGAGTTAGCGGTGCTTGCGGAGGAAGTTGTCAAGACGCGTTCGGTCTCCCGGCCGCCTCGTAAGAAGCGTCGCAAGACTGTTGTCGTGGCCGATTCACTCCGAGGAGTATTGAGCGGCTTGAAAATTGTCATCATACATTGCAAGGACGATATGAATCTTCCGCGCCATCCGAGAGAGACCATATTGGCCCAGGTCAAAACTCTTGTTGAAGAGAGGGGATTTGGTCTTGAGGTCGTCGCCGCAGAGCAGGGCATGCTCATAAGTGAGTTCTACTTGCAATCTCAACGTTGTTGTTTAACTGTTCTCTAGCTTTGTAGCGGTGAACTTTTCATGGCTCATCTGTTGTATATTAGTCCGTCTCCCTCTTGATGTAGCAGTAGTTCTCATGCCCCTACGGACATCATTCACGATACCCTCATGTAGTACTCAGATGTAGAAAAATGCAATATATATGTGTGTACTGAAACCAGTAAGTCACTTCCTTGTTTTTGTTCCCCATCACATCTCACACCTAGCGTAGTATCGCTGCCTATGGATTGTACCTCCAACAATCACGGCTGGCACCATGGACGACTTGTCAACTCCCATGCCACTTGATTGTGAGCAGCACGTACCTGAAGTTGTATCTCGTCCACGTCTCGTCGACAAATGATATGAGGGATGTCTCCGTTTCGGGGTAGCCCGAACCCCTCTTCTTCCCTGGCCAATTCTCCCAGTGCTCGTCTCTCTGTCAGTAAGGAGTTCTGCAACCTATGGAATTTGGCCGCGGCCCGCCGGTTATCATAGCGACTTGGGTTTCCCTCGAGCTCTGGCCTGCACTGCTGTGGCGCAAATTTGACGGCTTACAGAAACAGTGTTTGCCGGTAAGCACATGCAATACAGGTTGTGCCGCACCTTACGACTGCCAACTAGGTGTTGCAGTAGAATCTCGGACTAGTAGTCGGAGGACTGTTGTCTGTAAACTCGATCAATTGTTCATCGATAGTCTTACTGTTGAACTGCCCACCGACTCTACTCTACCTTGATCTTGCACGTTGAGTCGGAATGACTCCCGGCTAGAATCACACCCTGTCCGGCGTACCGCTGCGAGGTTTGGAGTCGGTCAGTCCCGTCACATTCTGGAAACCTTTCGAGTTCGGCACACTTTCCTAATCGGTCGAGTCCTTACTGATTTCTTTAAGATGGTTTGAACTGATATGAGCTGGTCTTGTTCTCAATGCGGTTCGGAGCCCCCTGTCAGTCGGGTTGACAGAACAATGGCCAACCGCTACGCCTCGAGTTTTCCATGGAGTTGAAAGCAGGAGAACGTCAGGTAGATAAAGATCAGAAGCGAATCATAAGGCCATCTCATCCTGATTTTCTTGCATCTCTAGGCCGCCTCGTCCGTAGGAGTTATTACTTCCGCCCACCTTGAGGCTTGCCCTGCATCCATTTGGTAGCTAACCCCGAAAAGGTGTGAAATCACACTTTGAGTCCTCTTTTGGACGTGGTACCCTGATGACAAACCCCTCCAGCACATTCACAATCACCCTACACGTGACCAAATCCTACACGATGTGCTATTAGCGAAGGGCGCACCCCCCGAACGACGTCCGGCGCACCTGGCGCCCTCTGAGATGCCGAGGATGACGAGAACTATAAAGCCTGGACATTACTCCGGCTGTCCCTCAGCCCTCTGCTTTTTCCCCCGCCCCCCAAATGCCTCGCAAAGCTCCTCCCTCCCCTCGCAAGCCCTGTACGTGATCACTCTCAGTACATACTTGCTCTGTGCTAACACCTACCCTCCGCTAGCTGGCAAGCGGCCATACACCATAGACCAGTTTGTGGTCGAAAAGCCTGTCGAATTTACCTTTACCTTCGCGCCTCCCATCACTCCCGACTCCGACGCTGCTACCCTGTCTCCCGCCAACGCGGCAGGGTCGTCTCCCGCCCTCGGCAACTCATCGCCTCTACCGGCATCCCAAAATTCCAGGACCGGCCATATCCCTCGTCCTCGCAACGCCTTCATCCTCTTCCGCTCCCACCTCATATCCACAGAGGCAAAAAGCATCGGTGCCCGGGACTTCCGCCACTTCTCCCGCATTGCCGGGCACTTGTGGCGCAACCTCCCCGCTGACCAAAAGAAGGTCTTCGATGACCAGGCCGCCCAGCTCAAGCGGGAGCACGCCGCGAAGTATCCCAACTACAGCTTCCGCCCGGAGAAGCGCGAGAAGAGGAAGAGGAACGTCTCGGGGAACGGGCCCGAGCGCTTGACGTGGTGCGCGACGGTGGCCGATCTGGTGAAGAATGGGTTGTCGGGCGATGACCTGGCGAAAGCAGTCGCCGATCTGCCTGCGCCTAGTGAAGAGCGCCCCCAGAAGAGGCGCAGGGCCCCGAAGAAGGCAGAAGTGGTCGCGGTCAGCGAGACCCCATCGCCAACTCTCTCGCCGACGCCTTCGCCGACTCTCTCATCGAATCCCTCGCCGACCACCAGCACTAGCTCTCTTGATGATTATTCCTCAATTGAATCCTTCGCCTACCCTCTCCTTCCCGAGAATCAGATCAACGTGCGTTTACACTCTCCTCCCTTCGATCTTGACATGCTGATGAACGTCTTTAGCCCGAGTCTGTCCAAGCACAGTATGACCTCTCTTACTCGGACAACTCCTACAACTCGTTCGACGAAACCGTCTACCACGAGGGTACACTCTGGACGCCTCCGACGATGAACCCGTTCCCCGACTACCCGCCCATGAGCACTTACGATACGTCAGGCTATTACATGGCTGGCTACGAAAACCAAATTGCGCCTTCAGGTTACGGGTCATACGATGGCATTGGCAACTCTTATGACACCTCTGCCTGGTCCCTGGCCTGCTAGGCGACTCGGTATCATTATTGGATAATATTTACCTTATTTTTGCTGTCCTTCTTCTACATAACGCTGCTTTGGCCTCGATATCTCTCTTTCTCTTCTTGACATCGTAGTGCATCACTTACTTACGCTTATTCACCGATTATAAACAACTGTACCAACACCAATACGATTATGACTACTTGCATCTTGCCAATTTTGTGACCAGAAAGCGGAGGAGAGAGTATCTTCAACCTTGAAGTATGTGGCATCCACGGTACGAGTTGATGGTTTTGCATCTTGCCGACTTTTTGACCAGCAAGCTGAGGAGGAAAAGACTAATTGAGCAATTGTTCAGTCCATTAGAATGCGAGTTGGTATGTTGAAGTATGATTACATCCACGGTATAAGCTGCGTTTAGATTGTGTCCAGCCACCTTCCAATGTCACCCCAGACCTCGTCTGTCACTTTGTCGTCCCACCAACCAGGCGGGATCATCAACACATCATGTGGGGCGTCCTTCACCCACCGTGTCTCCACCTTCACGCCATCCCTCGACATCGCTCGCGCCAGATTGCCGACCTCGATCGTTAGCCTCTCCGCATCGCCACACACGATCATACTTTTTGGGAACTCGGCGAACAGCCCGAAGTGCTCCGGTCGCAAGTTCGGCGGGAGCTCGCTGATGGGCGTCCCGGGATCGATGCCCAACTGCTGCAGCGTAGGACCAGGCCCGTCGCTGCCGCCATCATACAGATCAACATCATGCCCCCATCGCCGCAGGACCTTGGGACTCGCGGGGCTGACATACTCAGAGTGGATGATCTCCTTCAACCTGCGAGTTTCCTCCTCGACTTCGGCCCGGATTTCTTCGTCTTTGTCAGTGGTGGTGAGGCCCGCCTCGCGCTTATGTCTATGGCGGAAATGGGAGAACATCTTCAGATAGCTTTCCATTTGGTCGGAACCGTCACGCTTCAGCGGCATCCAGCCGACGTTCTTGGGTCGATGCTTGAAGCCAAGGAACGTACGCTGGAGAAGAGCGCGAGGCTCCGGAGTATCGGTGAGATAATCGGTGTCGGCGTGAGGGCGCGCAACGTATGCGGAGGGCACATCAGGGAATGCATGGGCTGTAAGACGTCATGAGTTGATGAGCACAGAAAGTGAAGGATGCGCAATCGTACATGTATCACAAGACGGTGACAGTAGCAGCAACCCCGCAGGCGGGGAGAGCTTCTTGTGGTCGCGTATCCAGCGCGCAAGAGCTAGGACCAGGTTACCGCCAGAACTGTCGCCAATCAAAACGATCTTCGCTTTTGGTCTCGCTTTGAGGACGTGCGCATAGACAGTTGCCGCGTCGATGATGACAGCAGGGAAGGGCGCATGCTGCAAGAGTCTGTACTCGACACTGTAGATTTCCGAAAACTTGCCGTCCTTCATGAGTCTGCGAGGTATATTTGACGTCCTCGAGTTCTCATGAGCAGACATCTGGCAATACCCGCCGCCATGCATAAAGATCCCGACAATGGGACCTGGAACGATCATCAGAAAGCATCACGGTGGAGAATGATTGAAGACGTACTGTCGTCATGGTATATTGGAGGAAGCTTTGGCCAAATGAACACTCCGACCCGTTTGAATGGTACGGCCTCGACGTCGACAATGACACCTTCTCTCAAAGACTCGTCCAATGGGGGAGCCCACTCAAAACGTGTCTCTTTGAGCGCGGCCTGGTCAGGCTCAGCCTCTGGATCTCGAGTGGCAAAGGTAACGCCCGCAACTTCAACCACCTTGTAGATTCGGCGGGTGAAGTTGACGTAGACAATTTGCTTCAGGCTCCAGCTGCGCCGCGGTCGGTGTTTGCGGGGAAGCACGGCATAGTAGGCTACCCAGTACGGGACGAGGAGAACAGTCGTGAAGAGACGCTGGAACACATAGATGGCCTTTAGCGGCTCTTTCGCCAGCGGAAGATGCTCGAAGTGCGCATAAGGATGAGTTGTCTTGTCATAGATCATAGTTTCTGCTAGAAGGCGGATGCCATGCGAGTGACGGCCTTTTGTGAGTCCTTAGCGCCGGCACATGACACCGTGTTGGAGAAAGCGGAGCGCGTTATTACTAGAAAGCTCGTGTAATGTATATGGCGCTATGAGCCATGAGTGACATCATGCCCCGGACCAAGCAATCTTCGCATCGACCGTGTAATACTTAAGTGCCTACTATAGAACAGCGTCCCCCAAATTACCACCCATCCATCGCCACCATGTCTACCGATAACACCTCTACCGCAGCACTCAAGTCCTCTGACAGCCTCGGCTCCAACTTCTACACTCAGCCCGACGACAGCAGCGCGTCGGGTATCGCTGCGACCGGACAGCCAGACTTTGACAAATCCTCCATTGCCGGGCTTGTTGCAAAGTACGGCTCCGCCAGCGCCACTGCATGGCTCGAGTTCGACCGCTACCACATATGGCAGGCCCAGCCCAACCAGATCCCCGAATCAGAGTTCCCACCCATCCAGGGCTACATGGCCCGTAAACGCTTCGTATTCGCCTGGGGAAACCCACTCGTGTCCGACATATCTGCCTTGGCGCCGACTGCGCGTGCCTTCATTGCGTGGGCAGAAGGTGAAGGTCTCCATCCCGTGTGGTGTTGCACCGACGAAGCGCTCGAGAAGGTCCTCGCCGAGATAAACTGGAGCACCGTGGAGTGCATCTACGAGGAAGTCCTCGATCCAGATCACGTCCTAGAGTTGACCGCGCCAGACGCTAAAGGCCAGGAAGGTGCGAAGGTCGTGAAGGATCTGAAGAAGAACCTCCGCCGCGCTGAGAAGGCTGGTGTCAATGTCGTGGAAGTCACCGGCAAATGGACCCCAGAGATGCGCGAAGAGATTCACAAGGGTGTCCAGGCATGGAAGGACAACCGCAATGGTGTTCAGATCGCGTCTGTGAGTGAATTATTCCGCGTGACTAGGGCCTGAAACTGACCTGTTGACAGACGACCTTCAGCGTCTTTACTGACGAGGAACATCGCCGATACTGGGTCGCGAAGCACGAAGAGTCCATCGTCGGGATCCTCATCCTCACACCCGCCGGTGAAACGTCCTACCTCATCAAGAATTGCGCCTCCTTCCCCGACGCGCCTCGAGGGACCTCGGAAAAGCTCATACACACCGCCCTGGAGCACATACGCGAGGAGGAGAAGCAACGCGGTGTCTCCATCACAGTCACATTCGGGATCACGGCCTCCGACCAAGTGAAGCCCGTCGACAATCTGTCCGGCTGGAAGATCACGTCTTTGAGCAAAGTGTACAAGTCCGTCGCGTCCAGTGCGGGTCTCTTGAGGCGAGGCGACTTCAGGGTAAGTTGGGATCCACTACGTATATCCTTGGCTGTTTTGCTGACATACTACCGACAGGCGAAGTTCGACTCTGGCAAAGAGCCAATGTATGTTTGCTATCCTGAAGACGGGTTCGGCATAGATGGCATCCGCTCGCTTATCAAGCTCCTGAAGAAATAGAATTTTACCTGTTACAAGCGCTTGAACTTGTGTACCACTTCCTGGACTTTCACAGCATTTAGTATCGAACATCTAATCAGACCGTTTTGTAATCGTGATTGTAGTAGACAACATGTACTCTCCAATAGCACATATACCACCAGACCATAGCAGCAGCAGTGATGTTACCACGAAGAAGCTTATGGTCTGGCCGATTTCTAACCATGAGCCTGATGCATAGTCAGTTGAAGAAGCGTCACACTTTGGGGGAAGCATACCTGTATCAGTGACATTGAAGAAAAACGTGAGGGTCATGCCTGTATTCATTTATGAGATTACGAGCGTGTAAGTATCAGGTATTACGCACCATCCGTCAACATGAGGGCGTCCAGGAACAGCGCAAACGGTGGTAGACGCAGACGATCAGTGAGTGTTGCGAACGCCAATGCTAGTATCAGATATGGTGCCACGATTTTGAAAGTCTAAGTGTGTGCGTGTCAGTCAGATCGCCTCAAGCCGAGGCTGTTATATATGCTCGTACCAGCAGCGCAGCCATGTAGAATGGGTTGAAGACCGGTATCAAACGATAAACGGGTGACAGATAGAAGGAGGATATCGACGCGACACTGCCTGGTCGTCAGAAATGGGCACTCAACAGAAAAAGGAGTACGTACTTTCCCGTTCCGAAGAAACCAACCTGCACGAAGAAGAGAAAGAACAGCACAATCCTAAGATCATCCGCCTGGAAGTGATATACGTCTGCCCTCTTTGTATTAGTCGGTACCGGACGCAAAGCCGCCTCGACTTCGATCCACTCCAACAGTGTAATGCAGTATGCGACGAAAAAGAGGCCTTCGACGCTGATTGACAGTATGACGAAGCATGGACCAAGCCCAAGAAGCATCATGATGATTTTGGATTTGGCGCTCTGGTGCGATACGCGTGACACGAACGGCAGCAAGGATGCGACAGCTAGCGAGCTCGAGTCAAGCCAGGTCATCATGAAATTGTTGAAACATACTGAACACGATCCATCCTCCCATTTGGTTGAGAAGCGGCAGCCCTGCCTTCGCTTGTAGACTTCGTACTGAACTCGCTGTGATTATCATCGTGATGACAATCAGACACCGCTTGAATTCGAGTCAAAAAATGAGATCACAGAGCGGATTCTTCCTCACCTGAATAGTAAACACTCTGTTCAACGCGGGCGAGTATGGACCGGATTGCTTGATGACAAGAGTAGAGCACAATAACATGGCGAAACCACCAAAAAGTCTATGGAAAGCATTCATTAGTGCTACCACTATTGTATTCCAAACGTGCACTTGCATATTTGTCAAATTTTCCGATCGGTCCACACTCAGAAGAGGGAAAATGGCAGTGACCGCACAGCAAGCCGCCCAACGAATCTGGAGAGATGCTGGAACACGATCTCGGTCGCTGCGAGACCAAGTCAACGGCCACAAGAAGCCAATCAGAGCGAAAGCAACACTCCAAATTGACCTGTGTGTATAGGCTACCTAAGATCGTTGAGTATACGGTAGGTGAACGCAGCAAAACCACATACCACCATGCTCATCAACGAAGCAACAATCAGCAGACTTCTTGAGAGAAGGCCCACGACTGGAATCGATGAAGGAGTCAAGGTTGCCAGCCATGGGTATCCTTTCGAGATGAACTGCTGCCAAAAGAAACAAGGGAACGCGACGTAGACATAGTACGTCCACGGAGCGTGCTCGACGTAGAAGACACTCCAGAAGCCGACGAGCACAAATGACGCGAGGATCGTGACAGCATTTGATGCCCGCGAATCAGTCGTGGCTAATAAGCGACTCTGGAACACGAATAGAGAGGCATAAGCAGCCCATCCAATGTAGGCGAATGTCGCTATGCTACGGAGTAGCGTCCGCTCATACGTTTGCAGGTATCGCAGGCCCTCGAGAGCAGTTGTTATGAGGTTCAATGACCTTTGTCGTGCGCTGTGCCAATTTCCACCGCCAATGAGCCTTCGAATATCCTGTAAGGCCTGCTCTCGGATAGTGCCATTGCCTGTACTGTCGTCTTCCAGCGCGGCGAAGGGACGATATAGTATCTTGTGTGTCCGCTTGATTTCTATGAGAACATCAGTCCTGTAGTGGGGCAAGGCGTCGTCTACTTACCGTGTTGGATGCGATAATTCTCCAGAATGACCTACTTATCGAATGAGTTTGGCTTTGGGCGTCTGACACCGGGGGGAAACGAACCTTGGCATTGACAAGCGCAGCCTGAGCTAACGCCTCTTCGCCATCGTACGGCAGTAGATAGCCAGGTCTTGTAGGATCAACATCTGGAAGGACGCCAACCGAGTTGACTGGCCAGTCAGCGCCCAACAACGCTGACATGAGAGCCGCAATATCTGCCTGCTCGATATCACGTCGGTACAGATCATTGAGACCCCAGGGCTTTGAATACGCGTCGTGAGACGATGGCGCGACGTCAGGTAAAGGACCTCGAACGCCCTTGCCCCAGGCGACAATGGGTGTTCGCGTACTATCCGGGTCTAGAGAAGACGGAATGTTCAGATGGGCAGGATCACAAAGGATAGCACCCACTTCCATCTCCATGGTTCCCTATCACGGACATGCCATGGTCAGCGGTGAAGATATAGCTCGTCTCGGCGTCATCATAGAACTCGGATATCAGCTGTTCTGTGTATTTCACGATGTTGTCAACGACCCGGATGTTGTGCATATATTCCGGCGAGTGTGGTCGGTATGAGTGGCCCGTAGTGTCCAAACCCAGCAGGTGCAGAAATATGACGACCTTGTCGGCTCTGAGTTGGTCGTTCAGATGTGAGTCTGTCGTGGCATTTTGGAACAGAGTCTTCAATTGGTCGAGGACCCAAAGGTCCAAGTTGGTGGCATCTGAATTGAGGTATGAGAACGTGTCGGGTTATGGATGAACGCGTCGGTACCCTGCGTGAAATCCTCCGCGTCCTCGTCGTAGCTCCATTCCTTGACCCTTCCTGGTACAGCCCCACGAGCAAACATGGGTAATATATCGGGTGAACCAAACGAGAAAGTATGACTTGATTGATTGAACACGGAGTCGAAGTCGACAGGATTCGTTTTCCAGCCCTACATCCTTACTGTGAGATGGCAGCCGCTGATGGCTACCTGACAACGCACCTTTGCCACTGCCGACACGTCCTCATACATCCCACCTTCAAATCCAAGTCAGCACAGTTCAAGTCTGATACGGAGGACGCACCGATGATGGCAACGTGTCCCGGCCGACTCTCAGTCGGTACGCGTGTATGCGAGATCCCAAACGCCCCACGAGTTTCTACGATTGACCGCAAATGGGGAGCCACGACCGCCGGTGCATCTGGGTACGGAGGAAATCCATTTGGCTCGAACAATAGATCCGCTCGGAGGCCGTCACCTTGGGAAACGATGAGCGCACCGTTCTCGAGCGCGACTCGGAACACAATGGGCTCACCGACGATGAGGACCAGCCGCTTCGCCTCGCCCTTCCCGACGTTGAAGCTCTTCATGCCATGGACGACCGGACTCGTGAAGTAGCAATCAAAGACCGATAGAATAAACACCAGGTGGAACAGAAGGCCGATGACAAGAAGCTGCGCTAGTCTTTGCGATGAATTACGCGCGTCACTGAGGAGATGGGTGAGTTACCAGTTGAACCCATTGCAATGATGGTGGTCGATCATCAAAGTTCACGCCCGTTTATTGCCCCGTTCTTTGGTTTGTTATATTGTACTTTGCAATAAATACGTACTGTATGTACACATGCAGCTGCGATATAAAAGATGAAAATACGTATGACGACCGTACAGCGGCGCATAGATTTACTTGAAGAAAAAAGCGATAGTATATATATAAAAGCAAACTGCTAAGCAATTCCACCGAAGAAAGGAAGGAAAAGGGAGAGAGAGATATAGAGATTTCATCCGTGAGCAGATTCAAAAGGAGAGTAAGCATGAAGGGAATGGATTGGGTTGTACAAATCAGTAAATGGATGAGTCAAGATTGAGGAGAAAAGGAATCCGAGAAAATTGGATGCAAGGCACGTATGAATGGGGAGGGAGGGGTGCTTCGTCTAGTCTCCTCTGCCATCATCGCCCGTTAAACTATCTGAGCGAACTGCAACCGCAGTGAATATATTAGAACTCTAGTGGTTCGTGAGTTTGTGCATCGAGCCCACCTCTGCTTGGACCTTCACTGACACGGCTGTCACGCCGAGCAAAACCGCCAACGCCGGGGCCGCGCGGCTGGCGGACGACTCCAGCAGGGCTCTCGGGCCCAGAACCTCCGTTGAGCATCCCAGTCTGCAAGTTGGGCGGAAGCGTAGGGACGGGAGGAATGGCATTGCCACCAAAGGGCGAACCGTTAGCGAAAAGGGAGCCAAATCCGCTTGCTCGGCGCGGCGCAGCCATCGTGGCATACCCTTCGCGGATGTTGCCGTTCGATGAGCGCGAAGTGAGACGAGGGCCTTGCGAATGCAGCGTCTTCATATCGGGCATGGACTTCTTGACACGGAGAGGCGTGGCTGGCATCGTCGATTGCGTGGACGTAAGATAGGCCGAAGGAGCGCGAGATAACGTGTGTGGCTGGCGCTGGTTCTACGGCGGGCACGTCAGCTCAATTGAGTCGATCAGCACCGAAGGATCATCACTTACTCGCTGAGGATCAATCCGAGTAACAACGGCGTAACGCTCGTCACCCTCACCGACGGAATAATGATAGACGCCAAGCTTTTGGGCAATAAGGTGGACAACCCGCCTTTGCTTGGGAGACAGAGTCCTGGAGAAAGCGAGCTCATCGCGCATGCGATCATCCTTGAAGAGGAGGATCCTGGAATAGATCTCCAATGTGGAGGGATCGTTCAGATCCAATTCGTTCGAGGACGACTTGTCCGAGGCGCTGCTGGGAGTGGGAGGCGCCTGTTGGGTGGGCATGTTGGGTGGGGCCGATGCCAAAGCGTGACTGTAAGGCGAAGCAGGCATGCCCGGGATGCTGTGCTGAGAGTAATCCTGCTGCTGGTAAGAGCTCGATGAGTAGGATCGCTGCGGTTGAGGTGGGAAAGGCGCTGCTTGGAGAGGAACGCCGTAGTCCTCATAGATAGGCGTCCCAGCGCCGTGGTCCTTCTCGAGCTGCATGGAACGCATGCGACGAATAGCCTTTTCCCTCTCGATACGCTCTTTTTCGCTGGCCTGGAGAACCTTCTTGTATTCAACGCGTAGCTTGCGACCCTGGACATCAAACCCGTTGAGGGCAACGACGACGGCGTCGGCGTCGGCTGCCTGACGGAAATTAGCGAACGCAAGGCCGCGGAAGGAGCCTTGCTGATCAAGATGATAGTTGAAAGCGTAAGGTGTAGGGATAGACAGCGACGCCTCGAGAAAAAAGTCAGACACGGGTAGAGCAGGGCGAAAGGAAAACTGACGATTATATCAAGGAGGGTCTCGCGCTTGACGTTGAATGGTATATTTTTGATAACGATTGCAGTAGGGATGATCTCGTCATCTGGGTTTTGGATAGGTGTGGTGGAGGAAATAGGGGGAGAACTGAGATGGTTCAGAGGAGGAGAACCGCCAGCGGAGGAGAAGTCCGAGTTGTTTTGCGGCGACAGGGAGCGGGCGTCGGAGGAGTTGTCGAGCCATTGCTGTGGAGGGCTGAGATGATGCCACCGCGCGAAAAAGAGGCAGGACGTACGCTGGGGAGGCCACTGCGGAGCGGCTGCTTCTTGCTGGGGGACTGGCCCGTGGTCAGAGGATTATACTGGGACTGGATTGGGATCCCAGGCGATGTTGCATAATGGTAGTGGGGTCTGCCAGTGTTGCCTTCGTAATCGTAAGTGTCATGAAGACGTTGCTGCTGGGAAGAAAGCGACAGAGAGGAGATGTCCGGGGGCGAGCTGGTCATTATGGTAGCGTGGTATCAGCCAACGACTCGTGAGACGACGAAGAACGTGAAGAAAAGAAAGATGCTCGATGAAGGAAAAGTATAAGCCTGACTTGACCGCCTTGATGTGGCTGTTGACCACTGTTTTTGCCTCGTGGCTGGTTGCTATATATGGGCCGTGCAGGAAAACAATAATATCTCCTCTTGTGCCCAACAAGGCGGCTATCTATCTGCTTACAGGGCCCATCGCCACAGGGAGAGGTGGCCTAATAAGGTTCTCCACATCAATGACCAGCGCAATCGATATCGTCCCCGAGTGATCCCACGGACCGCGCACTCTTCGCTTTGCGCCACGAGCCGGCTTGGTCATGACTACGCTCTCCTCATTCACTGCACTCGCCCGTGGCGCCGGCCCTTTCCCCAGCGTGCTCGGTGGATGGAACGTCGGCCGTGGCACAGACGGCAGGGTATGCTTGGGTAGGCTAAGAGGACACATGTCAGAATGCTGATGCCAGCTCGTCCGAATCGAACGCTTACTTTCGAGGAGGTGCAGGTCCAGACACAATTCGAAGGGCACTTGGAGGCGAGCGACGAGGCATTATGTAGTGTAAGGAGCGTAGGTCTCGCAGAGCACCAATTTGAGTTACTGTGGCGGCTGCTCAGCGTCTAAAGAGCACACCGGATACACGAGACACACTTGACTATATATGCGACCGGCGCCGTGAAGGAATAATGAACTGTCAGAGAGGAGCCGCACAGAGGCGTCCTTTGCTGGGGAACGTGAATGGCAGAAGCAAAGACAATCAGATGATACGTTGCCACACAAACACTTAACTTACGTAAATATGGGTCCATGTGGGATAAACTGTCGACCGCAGCAGTGCACTAAGTTGGCACTAAGTTAGACCCAAGACACGTCTAGGTTTGGAACGACAACTGTCGAATGAACCGGCCTCTCACCTAATCTGTACCAGGCTCTTACTGAGGGCATCAGGAACGTAAGATATACAACAAATGATGCAGATTCGGAAGGAGGAGATGATGTACATGAGACCAACAAGCATCAGACCATAAGCGGTTGAAAGACCGGCCTATAGTTCACTACTGTCTACTACATCACAAAGAACGAGACGATTTAGGAACTTTCGTTTGTAGGTGGACGGTAGTGGGCCATCAGCTGGGTTTTGAACCCTACACGACCAATTAGCGGGAGATCAATGAAAGCGATTGCATCACGCACTGTCCGGCTTGTTCCAAAGAGACGCTGCCTCCGAGTTTAAAGGCGATGCATTATTCGGTTCTAATTGTTTGTGAGATGGAATGGATGATTGATTGATGTCTGGGAGCTCCACATACCTCCGAGGAGCGACTGTAGAGACAGGAGAATAGTCTGAACGCTGTACACGGCTGACCATTTGTCCTGTTCTTTGTGAGACACTGATTTGTCTTGGCCATCATGAGGCGTCATAGCTTTACCTGAAGGATATCAAGACAGATGGCACCTCCAACAATGTCTACGTTTGGGTGGAAACAAGGCGTGTCGAATTTGATAGCCGGTGGCACGTATGGGTAGTTTGCAGGGAAATGTATTGATATCTTGAAGGTGAGTCCCGCGTAAATCTGTTGAGTGTATGAGAACGATGTAGAGAAAGGGAGCGATAGTCGGCGTACGGTCTCTGCAGGGCCTTCAATGGTGCCCGCCCAGTCGAACAGATTGCCGTCGTGCTTGGGAAACGCCGACTAGAGATACGTCAGAGGCTGGAAGAGATAGTCAATGGCGAAAGCGACAGACTATGCCTGGTGAGGACGACATCTAGTGGCGACGTGAGCGGAGGATGGTCATAGGGCGGTAGCAAGACTCACCATGAGAGTCATCAATTCACTTCCCAGCCTACGAAGAAGTGTTATGACACGACTTGAGAACGAAAATCGGAAGAACAAACCGCTTCGCAACGCTGCCCGCGGTCTGCTGAGGCGGGGCGGTGACCGTGCTCTTCTGGGGAGAACGGGGTGGCACGGTGGCTGAGGTTTGCTCCATGGTTTCGCAGAGAGTGGGAGAGCGTTGGAAGAGATACAGAGCGCGAGCAAAGCAAAGAACAGGGAAACAGGAGACTAAAACGTCGAGGTAAGAGGACAAGCTCGGCGAGTGTTTGGAAAATCCACGTGAGCGCACCCCGGCACACGCGGCACGTCAGTTCGATACTCGTCCCCTGCTTGGGTTCCGCCTGTTCCTTACTGCTGACGATGTCCGCCAATTTCACGGCAACGGCGGGCGAGCTTACGCTCGTCTCCCGCATACTGTCTCAGGGCGACCCCAACAAGACTGGCCATCTCGCAGGCGATGTCGCTGTACGCATATTCGGCGGGGCGAAACTTCAGCCAACGGTTCTCGGAGAGATTTGGAGCATCGCGGACGAGGACAACCAGGGCTCGCTCACCAGCAAAGGCGTCGCCGTCGCCGTGCGGCTCATGGGATGGGCGCAGAAGGGCGAGAAGGTGACGGCGGCGCTCATCAGCAAACGTGAGATTGCGCGTCGCATTTCTCCGTATGTGCTGACATGGAAGTCCAGCTGGTCCCCTGCCCACTATCGACGGCGTCAGCGACATTGGACGACAGAATACGGGCATGTCTATTCCACGTTCACCACCCCCGCCCATGGCTGGCTTCCCTCCATTGACCGCCCAGGACAAGGCCAAATTCCAAAATATGTTCCACAAGTCTGGACCCGCCAACGGTCTTCTTACTGGTCGGTTTCAACTTTTCGATTATCAGCGCGCCCTGTCCTCAACAGGTCTCACAGGTGACCAGGCTCGCAACATCTTTGTCAAATCCAAGCTCTCCAACGAGAAACTCGGCCAGATATGGTACGCTGTATTCTCAACGGGCCGCGTGGATGATGAACTCATTCTCTCCTAGGACTCTGGCCGATACTCATGACCGCGGCTCCCTCGACGTCACGGACTTCACCATCGCCATGTACCTCATCCAGGGAGCCATGTCCGGCCAAATTGCTACCATACCCGCTACCCTCCCTCCGGGTCTATACCAACAAGCATCGGGTTTACCAGGTCCCGCTAGCGTCATCAGCCACACGACGGGCAACAGCGGCTCCTACAGCCCTGTCAGCAGCACATTCTCCCAGAATCGCATCCAGCCTCAATACACGGGCCAAACTCAGATGTTGCAACCAAACATGACAGGAAGCATGTCGGGGAGGCGCGGTCCGCCCGCGCCCCCTCATCTTCCTGCCCGACCAAACGTATCTCAAATCGCGAGTAATGCCTTTGGCACTGCGCCAAAGCCAAAGTGGGACATAACTGCGGCGGAAAAGACAGAGTCGGATGGCTTCTTCGACACGCTTGACACGGCCGGCAGAGGCTACATAGAGGGAGAGGTCGCGGTTCCGTTCATGCTGGAATCGAATCTCCCTGGAGAGGACCTCGCACTAGTTTGGTAAGTCCAATTTGACGCGTCATGAGTGCACCTCCAATGCTTCTCTTAGGGATCTAGCTGACCTCAATAATGACGGGCGCTTGACAAAGGACGGCTTTGCGGTGGCCATGCATCTCATCAAGAAGAAGTTGGCTGGTGGCGAATTACCTGCCACTCTCCCCCCAACGTTAGTACCGCCCTCTATGCGCAAGGCTAATGGAGCTGTACCAGCATCTCCTTTCGCCTCGCAGCCAGCCGTTCCACATGCAGCGGAAGGGCTTGCTGACCTTCTTTGGGATGACCCACCGCCTGCTGTAGCACCTCCGGTTGTCCCTCAATCAACTGGCTTCTCAAGTGCTGTTGCTCCTCAATCCACTGGTTTCTCAGCGCCGGCCTCAGGATTTTCCTCGCCCGCCCCGCGTTCAGTCAGCTCTCCTGTGTCGCATCAAGCACCCCAGGATCCATTTGGCGCGTCATTCAGCTCCAGTATGTTCTCTTTCGAAAGTCGTCAACTTCGATTAACTTTAGGCGTTGTAGATGCCGCTCGGGATTTGATGAGCGACGATGACGAAGAAGTCACTGCGTCTCCTCCTCTGCAGGACCACTCCGCCGAGATTGGCAACACCCAGAACCAGCTCAACTCCACCAATCGTTCTTTGCAAACTACGAAAGCAGAACGAGAGGCAATGGAGCAGACCGTCGCCAACCAAGCCGGTCAATTGGCCGCCCTCCAAACTCAGCTGTCTTCTTCGAAGATTGCGTACGACACTGAGACGAAACTTCTCGCTGGTTTGCGCGAGCGACTGTCGAACCAGACCGCTGAGATACAAAAAACTCGCGAGTCCCTCATCAGCGCAGAGAGTGACCTGAGCGCTGTACGCGTCGAAAAGGCGGAAGTTGAAGGTTCACTCCTTCGCGACAAGGAGGAAGTGAGGGATCTGCACCGCAGGATGATAGAATTCGGACAGCAGTCGGATGCTCTGAAGGCGGAGGCTGAGAAGCTGAAGAAAGAGGCGAAGCAGCAGCGCGGTCTTCTCGCGATCGCGCGCAAGCAGCTAAGTACGAAGGAAGCTGAGAAGGCAAAGGCAGAGAAGGAGATGCAGGAAGCGGCTGCTGACCTCGCTTCGGCCACGAAGGAAAAAGAACAGGTTGACGCCGAGATTGCTCAAGTTGAGGAATCTATCAACAATTTGGCGTTCAGCACTCCTGCGCCATCGGAGGCACTCGACATCAACCCTCAGCGCGCGCTTTCGTCGGATTCTTTGGCGTTTGCTGCGTCGCATGCCTTGCCTGTCACTCCCGACCCATCCAGCCCAAGTAGTGGTGGAAAGAGCAACAACCCATTCGAGCGTTTGGCGATGTCCTCCGGACAGTCGACTCCTACCCGAACAGGTTCACCGTTCATGCCGTTCTCCGGTACCGCGGTACCGAGCCCGTCCAGTACAGCTGCTCCTGCCACTGCTACTGCTAGTGCTGATCCGTTTGGGTTCGATGAAGTCTTTGCCCCGGAAGCTTTGGGTGCTGCTCTGGCGTCACCATCGGTCGAGGAGTCAGCTGTCACCTCCCAGGCTATCTCTGTTGAGACGCCCACTGCGCAAGCTCCCGAAGATGCTGCGTCACCCACTTCTCCCACTGAGACTGAAGATTTCAAGACGCCTCCCACTTCTTCGTCTATTCTCCCAGATTTCGCTTCTCCACCGCGCAGCACTACTCTGGACGCTGTAGCTTCCAAGTTCCCGGCCCTTGATGACTCGGCCGCGGCTTCACCCTCCAATCAGGCCATCCCCGGCCAGTTCCCCACTGCTTCGGAGCATACTGATCTCAATGCGCCTTTGAAGGAGATTGAGATTGATGATTCAGACAGCAGTGATGACGAGGATGAGGATGAAGTACCTCTTGCTGAGCTTGCAGCGAAGTCGAAAACCAATGGAAGTGCTCGTCAGTCGTTGGCAGCGTCAGTGGATGCAAGGCCCGTGTCAAGCTTTGACGACATATTTGGGGTAGGCTCTACCTCGACAAGCGAAGCCGCCGCCGCCGCCGCAAGCTCCTCAGCTCATCCTGCGTCTTCGCCATTCCAGGCATCGTCGAGTCCGTTCGGGTCAGCGGACGCCTTCGGGGCTCCTGCCGCATCTGAGCCCAAAGCGACTTCCCCGACGGCTGGTGTCAGCGCGTTTGACGAGGCTATGGGTATTATCCCGAGTTCTGGCCCGTCTCCGGCGGCTGCTACCTTCTCCTTTGACAATGGTTTCGATGATAATTTCGACTTTGGTAGCTCCCCATCAAGTGAACCCGCTTTCCCTCAGCCTCCCAAGGCCAATGGCGCGGCGGTCTCGCCACTTGCTACAAAGGGCGATGGCTTTGAGTCGCTGTTCGCCAAGCCCTCGACTAACGGGGTGCATCCTCCCGCTGCCGAGCCTCAGCCTGCGCCGACTCCCGCGCCACAAGCTGCACCAGCAGTTGCACCCTCTTTCGATGAGGTCTTTTCAGGTTTTGACTCAACAACTCCTAATCTTGGTGCATCATTGGGAACGCCTGCGACTGCTCAAGCACCATCAGAGGCGGCATCTTTCCCTACCGTCTCACCTCCGAAATCCAGCAATGCACGACCCGTCTCTCCGCCCAGAGAGCGATCGCCGCCTCCACGTGTGAGCTCGCCGACCCCACGCGCTCGTCCTTCAACCTCTTCGTCTAAAGAGGGGGATAAACCACAGCCTACGGCACGGCACTCGAAACTTAGTGTAAGTTTCATCATTCAGTTCCATCTCTCAGTGTTCTTTATCTCTGATCCCTTTTAGCAGATTCGTTTGCCTTTCGGCAAGAAGAAGAAACAGCAGCAAGAAGCTCCGCTACCCCCGCCTTCCCAGTTCCTCACTCCACCTGCTGAAGAGCCGCGAGTTGGTTCTCCTGCTGTCGACGATGACGTTGAAGCGGTGAAGCAGATCACAGCGATGGGCTTCAGCCGGACTCAGGCGGTGGAGGCGTTAGAGAAATACTCCTACGACGTCCCCAGAGCACTTAACACCCTTTTGGGCCAGTAAGCGAATTCCACTCCCTCAAAATTTCAACGAACACTCGTACATCGGTTCTGTATGTCTTATCTCCCACATTCCTTGTTGTCTCGTATTATGACACCTTTATGGATCCTTATTATCTTCGTTCTCGTTTCAGTTTACTTACCCTACCATCTAATCCAATGGTAATTTCGGAACTCTGTTCAGTGTATGGCTTGTACCTTTCTATTCTCGAAATCTCGACAAAATCATACGCCACAGTCAAGTACTGTACTTTGTTCCTTGACTGGCTCGAGGCTCTATCCTAATTCTCCACTCACGCGACTGACTGCCACCCGGACACCACCTGGACATGACGACTGCTACTTCAGAGGTGATGATTTTGAGGTTGTGCCTCTCGCCGTCGGTCATATATACTTCCATGAGTTGTGACTCGTGAGACTATTCGTTCGGCAACTGCCACACAAGGCAAACACAACTGTCGCCTGATGAAAGCTTGAGATTCTCAATGTCTAAAAGGTGGAAAGTACCGCAATGAAGGTGTCGAGCGTCAGGGATGCCGATGTGCCGAAAGTGCCCAGCTCGAGGCAAACTCGCTGCGGACTCGAGCTCGACTTGACCAAACCGAGGCGAGGCAACCCCGGTCCGCTGGCTTGCCTCGAGCTCGCCTCGCCTCGCGGCAGCACTAGCTTGAGCCAGAGAGGTGTTCGATGCCGATATGATGCGGGACTAGAGAGATAGATAAATTGCTGTATGAATACTTTCGAAAGATACTCATAACAATTCGTAGACGGATAGTAATTTGACTTTGAGGCGAGGACACTGGAACACTGGTAACTTCCTAGGTTGGGAGTCCAGTACACAATCGACGCGGGAAGCAATCATTGCCATCATCATCTCGACGATATGAGACGCAAAATCGTCCACATACACGAGTACCTCTAGGCATGGGAAGAGAACATTGTCAGCTCTGACAGTCAGAGCGCGCAGCAAGGCAGGAGTGATCTTGCAATGTGGAACACGACCTTCTGTACCGCACATGTCTGAGAGGACAAGCTTGCTAAGGTGTGATGTTTGCTCGAGAACACTTGCTACCAGGGAATCCGATGTCGCGGGCAGGCCGGGTGCAATGGCCAGCTCCTGAAGGAAGGGCTTGGATCTCCCAAGTAGCCCCAGCAGTGCGTCAGACCACTCGTCTAGCCCGCCCAAAAATGTGGCATCGATTGGAATTCCCAAATGCAAAGCAACAAGTGCAGGCGTGGATATGTTGGACAAGAGGAGAGGTAGTGTGAGTATCTGTTCCATGGAGGAAAAAGGCCACAGAGCAAGTGTCATGGATGTTAGATGTGCCATAAGAATGGGAGGCTGCCCGCGCAAGTCCATGGTCTCCTGCTCGTGCATAACCGCCTGCAGGTCTGTCGCAATGTACAATGTCTCGAGTAGAGGGCATCTGTGTAACACTTCTACCATTCCGGGGGTGTTGGCGGACCATTGATTGGCGACATGAACCTTGAGGTGTATGAGATGAGATAGTGGTGCAATTGGGTGGCATAGATCAGGACACAGATTTGAGCATGTCAGTTCGCGAAGCTGTACTGCTCTGGCAAACAAGGCGGGACGACCACCCCAATAAACCTCCTCTGCATCAGGGCCGACATGTTTCATCAGAGTGATGACCTTTAGGCGAACAAAATTTAAAGCGGGCTGGCCAAAGATGAGGGATGCAGATGTTTGCGTGAGGTGAAAATGAAGCGTCTCGATATAATTGTAGTTTTGAAACAGTGCCATCATTGTTGCTTTGAACAAGGGATACTCCGCCAGCGACGGTAGATGGCTGCGTGCAAATTCGACTTGCAATGTGAGGGGAACTCCCACCGCCTTCTGCATCCAGTGATCGGCGTGCCGACGAAGAGCAGCAGTATTCTTGACAGTGAGGGTGGGTGGGACAGATATAGAGAAATATGACCACAGCTCGGGAGTTGACAATGCCACTGTACGCCATCGCTGACACACAGCGGACAGATCGAGCGGAGGGCATCTGCGCGGATCGAGCTGATTAGGAATGGGAGGGTAACAGTGAGCTTGATCGTAAGTCGCTGTGGTAGCATAGATTGTCATGCTGATAGTCATAGAGAAGATAATCTGGAGGAGCTCGGTGGGGAGCAAATCAAGGACAGAGGCAATCTCCCCAAGGCGACGTAGATGTTGTCGACTGAGTGTCTGCTCAAGTACACTGCCCAAGCAACCAGCTCCTTCTTTGCAGACACAAGGACTCCAGTCGTGTCCAGGATCACATACGAGAGCCTCAAGATTCTCCGTGCCACCGTGGCTTTGCAAAGCGGCGCTGCATCCCACATCGAACGCGCAATCAGAGGTCAACTGGGGAAAACAGGATGACCGCCTGCAGAGTTCAAGGGAGCTCCATTGATGAGCCGGAGGAGCGTCATGACAGGGCGGTATCATGGCGAAAGTGAGCTCTAGTGAGGTCGCTGGACGTTGTGACGAGATCGGCTGTACAACTGTGCTCACTGACATTCAGAGGTTAGCGCATCAAGTCATAGCTCAGCAAAATTGCATACCATGCAATTCGAGAAGGAATCCACTCAGACTTGTTCAGCCGACGGTGACAAAGACCAAGCTGCTTAGCCTGGGGCCCTTCGGTTCCTTATATACGAAGTGTTGATGCGATCAGTGTTCGACTGTAACTTGAATGCGCGGTACGAAGTAGTAACAGTACTCTATGACTTATGTAGGTGGTCGTCGTACATGTTTCATAGTACAAAGCTTTCATGAGACTCCTGTGTTGCCTGATTCGCCCACCCTTTAGGATGGGCAGGTAAGGAGGAAAGATAGCTGAACTTCGCATTTCGTAAAACCGGACGGTTTCCTTTTTGGCGAGATGTGAGTCGAAGGAGACGTTCTGGGTTCTCTGGGCGGAAAGAACCACTGTATGTAGGTGTGAATCGACTGGCTTGTGAAACAACAGGATCTGGCCCAGATAATTGCCTCATTCTGTGTCGCCGCCGATCGCAAATAAGTGCTTAATCCACTGCATGGGCAGCGAGGGATCGCGAACCATCTTCTTCTTCAAGTTGCATTGCCGCCTCCGCTTACCGGGATCTCGTCCGACCTTTCTGCGCTCATCAGACTCAATTCCGAGCAGCCCATTCCAGGGACCAGTGATTCTCGGGGCCCTCCTTGTGACCGGTGCTCGCGAGTATTAGCACTGAACACTGTTGACACCATCTCGCGAAACGGCCTTCCGAGCTCCAGGGAATGTGAGACCGTTTTATGCGTCGAAGTATTGCTATCGCTTCAGTGGCAGTGGCAATGGCACCGTCATCGGCTCACCAACTACGAAGGGAGCTGGGACATGCAAAATACCAGTCATGCAAATTCCGAGGTGGAGGAAATAAATATCTACTAGACAATCCATATTTTAACCAGTGAGCACCTACTGCTTGCCCATTGAGATGCGGTCCCCCAGTGATAACGCAATCCCTTGTGTCTTGCTACGAATTCGGACGTGGCCCGTGACTCCCGTGGGGGTCGTCTCGATACTCAAGTTGGCAAGGGCGTCCTCGCCTACAAGTTGAGAAGGAAGGTCTCAGACAAACGTAAGGCATATGAGAGACTTGACGCACCGAAGAGACTTCTGGCATACATGTTTGCTGACAAGAAGTTGCAGTCGCCGGATAAGGCACCGTCTGGGGTCAAGCATGACATGTTCGTCGCTTTCATGACATACTTCAAGTATTCCCGAGGATCACTACACGTAGAACTTAGTCCTGAAGATGAAAGAAAAACATATTTGGTTGCGTACGCGATGGTGCTGTTGACGTTGACACGGTTCTCCCACTCGAACTCGGTCCACATGCTTCGGAACTAAGGAATTGCTCAGAGGGTACACCACGGGAGAAAGTAGCAAGCTTACCTGCATCTCCTTACAATATGCAGGCTTGATGTAGTCCATGATGTCGACGTGTATGTCGTTCAGAATGACACAGGACTCCGCGAGATTAGGTCCTTCCCATAGAATACTTCCAAAGATGACACCGGTCTCTGTTGACGACACCTGAATTCTATGTGAGTATCAGAATCAGGTCAAGATGCAAATACCGACCTTGATAGTCGCTTTGATACTCTGGAACCCATGGGGCGCGATAGTATGTACAGATGGCCGCTCGACGATCTTGAGGTCACCGAGGGTAGCAAAGTCCAAACAGAGGTTCTGGAGGGTATTTGCCGTTTGATTGACCAGGAGAACATCTGTGAGGGGTGATGAGCAAAGAAGACAGACAACCTGCGAGTGGAAGAACAAACCCAACAAGATATCGAAACCGTGCATCTTGACATATGCTTCCGCGTATATTGGGTCCGAGAAACCTAATCAAGTTCAATCAGCGGGAAAAATGACAGGAAACAAGGATGCATACCAGTCAACTGTGAGATCCGGCTGAGGTTTGAGATAAAGTCTTCATGGGCCTCGCCAGATCCCGTGGCACGTCCAACGTCATCGTCATCGTCCACAGCCTCGTCAGCAGTCTTCTTCGAGAACTGCCTGAAAGAGAGTAGGTCATCAACTTGAACAATGTTGCTCTTGGTTGACTCCGCGTCCTTCTTCTCTGAAGCGCGTTTCTGAATGACAGACAGTTAGTGGGCACGAAATAACCCTGCGATGAAGAACAAGACGGTACCTCTTGAGCTGACAGCATCTTGGAAAACGCGACTTTGGTATCATGAAGGAAGACCTCATGAACAGCGGGTTGAGACTTGAGCTCGCTGAGAGACTGGATGCAGTTCATGATGCGCTCATACGAATCCTCATCTATCTGCACTGTCACAAACTTGCTCTGTCCTACGCGGATCATCGATGTCATGATCAGCATTGCCTAAGAAATTGAGTGAGTTCACAGAATCACGTTTCGACAAGGTGGACGGACTTCAGCGCGGAATGCGTTGGCAGCAGTCTCATCATCGGTGATATCACCAAAACGGAGGGCCAGCTTGCTAAGGGCAGCAGCGAGGACAGAGCCCGTGAAGAAATCACCCGCCAATAGTAAGGCTGATCCGCCATCAATCATCAAAATTCAGAGAGAGAAGAACAGGACTTACATCGAAGAGGAGGTTTAGACGCTGCCTTGACCGCTTCGAGCTTCGAGCTTGACGCCGCAGTGAGAGCTGTTTCGGTAGCGTACGTGCCATCCGCAAGGACCTTTGGACGAGAAGACGTTCCATCTGCCTTCACTTCTACTTCCTCATCTGCCCCACCAGCTTCATCCAACAATCTCTGCTCCGACGCCAAGATGGGAATTTCGCCAATGACTTTTCGGATCTCCTGCATCGTCATCTTCATGTCCTCGACATTTTCTACATATTCCCCAAGGATCCAAAGAATTCCGCGATAGACTTTGCCTGACTTGATCTCGGTGAGGGTTTGGATGAGCTTCTCGCAAACGGCCGAACGAAGGCTCGGGAACTTCTCAACCACCTCGCGCACAAACGCTACAACATCCAGCGCTGAGGGATTGTTGGTATCGCCGAGGAAGTCCATGAGAGCGTTGACAACACTAGCAGCAACCTCGGAGAACTTGATGGCGGTGACATGAATAGACTGGATGAGGAGCTGGCGGTACTCGGGCGCCTGCAGGACTGTATCAGGTCCAGTTTTGAGATACAAACAGAAAACACACCTTCTCGAAATCACACTCTTGAGTCTTCTGAAGTTGCTTCTTCATGAAGAGAACGACATCTTCCACATTGCGGCTCGAGGTCATGCTCAATACGACGGCAATAGCTTTGCGGCGTACTTCCATGTCAGCGCTAACAACGATGTTAGAGCGCGCTGTCGAGAAAGTAAACTTCTCATTTACCTAGATAGAATTTGCAGAACGTCCATGATGAGACTATCGAGGACATGTCCGTGACGCGACCGAAGGCTGTCGAGACGATCCAACACAATGAGCTTCACGTTGTTGTCGGATTCCTTGATGATGAGGTTGATAAAGCAAGCCGCAGCGGCCTTGACAGCGGCTGGGTTTTGTGTGAGTGTGGTGAGCGTCGTGGCGGCTTCGTATTTGACGGCATGAGAGGATACGTTGAGAAGTTCGAATATGCAACGGACGTAGCGCGCCTGCGTATTCATTAGGAGAAGATACAGCGGCCCAGAGGTAACACGTACGCGATTCGATGCATCGTTCTTGCAGTCCATGCGTATCGTCTCAATCAAGCTCATTTGGAGCGCCTCGTCCAGCGACGCGATTGTGTCATAGATGCTGACGATGTAGTCGACGGCCTTCGGGATAGAGCAATGAGCAAGGAACACAAATGCGTTGCGTTTGCAGGTGGGGTCTGTCTCGGCAGCAAGGAAGGTGGTCATGAGCTCGGCGGCATCGGGGATGAGGTTCTCGTGCTCGCGGTATATCGCGTAGAGGGCGAAGACAGCATTTTTGCGAACATAGGAATGGCGGTGCTCGAGGCAAGACCGGCACGTTGGTATGAGCGGCTCGAGGAGTTCGGAATCCTTGGCGATTTTGGTGAGGAATCGGAGTGACGCGCCGCGGATGTATTCGTTGGGATGTTGCTAGAATTGGGGCGCATTACTTTGATGAATCGAGTGTACATCAAGGAAGAGGAGCGTACCAGGTCATTTCGGATAGCGTTGCTGGAGAGTGTCAGCCAGAGAAGGTCGGGGATAGATGACCACGTACACGACCAAAATCATCTCCTGCTTCAGCTTGCCCTGCTCATCGTACTTCGGGCAGACTTCCCAGTAGAAGTGCAGCAGCTTCTTCAGCTGCTTATTGCGCGAGGGCATCACGAATTGGATTATGGGCATCATCAACGTCGGCTTAAAGGAGGTTCAATCCACGGTGACCACTCAAGCGGGAGGGCGGCGCACCTGTGGGTTTCCGTTCATTGTCGAAATGACGATGCGCCGCAACGTGTCGATTTTGACATCGTCCGAGCCCTTTTCCAGCGACTGGCGCAACTCAGCCGCCGACGGATAGTCGGACGTCGACTCGAAGACGACGGTGTAGCAGGACGGGTCGGAGGAGGACATGGTCGGCGCGGCAAGTTGTGGTCTCCGCAGAGGGCCAAAAGCTGGAAGCGACGCGAATCGTGAGAACTTCCTGCCTTATCCGGTTGCACGGCTTCAAGCAACCTGTACTCGAATAGACACAGTACAGCAAGACGTCGTGTATATAAGACCCCAATTGACACGCTAAAAGCTGGACTTGGTTGAGTTGTCGAGCCAGCTTTGTCCGGAGCGATCCATCTGCCCCTGAACTCCAACTCAACTCGATCATTGTATGTTACATGGTTTTGTGAGATGTCGTTGTAATGAGGATACACTTTCCACTTTATATTCCTAGAGTCCGTTCCTATGCCTATGCAATTACACTTCCATTCCATTATGTCTCCAACACCCGGAAGATCTGTCAAATTTCACTCAGTACATTCATTCATATCAATGTGAGAACGGCCCAAACCTTGACAACTCCATTCTTGAGATCTTCGAGACGATAGCTCACAGCTTCAACAGTCTGCACATATCTCATGAGTATCATACCCTCTCAGAGCAAAACAGAAACCGACCTGTTGCCCAACATGCTGATTGGCCTGGAACACCCGAATCTTGAACTTCTTCGGCTCAAACTCGCTCACCACCCCAACCAGCGCCTCGCCTTCCCCTACATGCTGACTGTAGGTGTGAATCCCTTTATGCCCCTTCAGCTTGGCCTCCGAGATCCAAACGATATCACCAGGCATAATGTCCCCAGCCCTCTTCTGCACACTAGCCCCGCTCTGCACGTAGATCGTGTACCCATAGGAGGGCGGCGCAGGCCGAGAAGCACTCGGAACTTCAGCGAGCACGGCTTCGACAAACCCATGATACGTCCCATCCCCGATCAACGACTTCTTCGATTTCTCGTACAACGCCGTCGCAGACTCGCACACCTGCACCCCAATCCGTCCCCAGACGGAAACGAGGTCTTCCGCAGAAAGTGGCGTCTCGTCGGGGTTTTTCGCTGGGCCAGCCTTGGCTGGTGGTGGAGGCGGAGCACCATCGACTTCAGACCAGGACATCGACAAATCGGGTCCAGCACCAAAGTCCATCGCTGCTGAAGGGATAGTAGGTAGCTCCCATTGCGAGTCAGCAATGTCAGCGGAAGGCTTCGGAGGAGGTCTCGATGTAGGCCTGGCCGGTGGCGGAGGTGGTGTGAAGTCTTCCGGTTCCTCAACCATGACAAAGTCGGCTTGATGCTGAGGTGGTGGCGGATAGCTGAATGCACTCTCTCCAGTCGACTTCCGCTTCGACGTCATGCTGCTGCGCTTGGTAGGTGTACTGGTGGGAACAGGCGGACGACCACCCGGAAGTTTGGGAGGCCCTTGACTTGTGTCAACCGAAGCTTGAGGCTGGACGGACGATCGCCTTCCAGCGCGTGTAGGAACCTGCGGAGGCGCTTCCTCTGAGGGCTCCTGCTCCTCGTATGCATCCTCAAAATGCACTTCCTCAATCTCACTTTCCTCAGCTTCAACCTTGACCCCATCTTGACTCTCGTGCTCTGAATCGGTCTCTTGTGGCACAGGAGGAGGAAGAGCACGACTCGGTGGGGCCCTGGAAGGAGGCGGAGGAGCCTTCGTCTCCTCGTCGTCCGCTTTTGAGGCGGCACGAACACGAGGAGGTACCGCCCTGTTTTGAGGCGGCGGTGGCGGCGGCGCGGATTCCTCCTGCTGTCGAGGTGGCGGTGATGGACGGTACATCGGCACACCCGGCATCATCCCAATTCTCTGTCCACCCATAGAGGCCATCTTTGCCGCAATCCTCTCCCTTCGCTGTCGCTCCTCTTCCTCTTCAGTCAACTGAGGTGTCTCCTCCTCCTCGGCATCAGTCGGCGAATTTTCCGTAGGTTTGTCATCCTGTTCGTCTTCGTCGCCTGCTGGCTCTGCTGGCTCCAAAGTCTGCTTCCGCGGAGGTGCGGGCGGCGGGCGTCCCATGGGAACGGGCGGGGCACCGAATTTGATACCACCCAGCCTCGCCATGCGCTCTGCTATGGTGCGGCGACGCTCTTGCTCGGCATCAATAGCAGGCTCGGGCTCTGGAAGAGTCGCGTGTACAGGTGGAGGCGACAAGGTTTGTGCAGGCACAGTGGAAGCAGTGGCAGCTTCAGGAGCATTCGCGAACGAGGCACGGCGGCTGGGGCTATGAAATGAAGGATCAATGGGATCTGAGCAGATGTTAGGAGTGGTTGACAATATAAAGTGGATGGTTAACTTACCACCCTCGTCCTCATCCAGAATTTCGTGGACTGAGCCTTCAACAGACAAGACGGGTGCGACCGCGGACAATGTTGATGTCGGCTCATCCTGGAGATGTGGCGTAACATCAGGGGCAGTATTCTCGTCAAGAGTTTGTCTTCGAGGGGGTGGTAAGGGTAATGGTTCGTCGGCGAGAGGTACCGGAATGCTACGCCTAGGTGGCGGTGGCGGCAATTCTTCTTCGGTCTCTTCATAATCATCTTCCTCCTCCGCTTCTTCAGCATCATACTCCTCATCCACTGGGGTCGGGGGTGGCGGAACAATGCGTGTAGGATGTACTGAGGAACGTTTTGTGACTGTGTCAGACTGTTCCCGTTTAGGCTCCGTGATCAATGGTACAGTATCCGTGGAGAAACGTCTCGGTGGCGGGACTTGTAACGGCGATGGCGAAGGTAGCTGCTCTTCATTGTCGATAAGATGATGAGGAACAGCAGATTGTACGGGACTCTCTGTGACCTCTTCTGGTTCTTGCGGGATGATGGGCGACAGAGGACTAGCGGCGCTGAGAGTTCCCGGTTCTTCCACTTTCTGGATAGAGAGCCGTCTGGGTGGTGGCGGAGATATATACTCGTCCTCTTCAGACTCCGGGGGAGGTACGGGCGCACGTGTTGGGCGGGAACTAGTCGGAAGGGGTGGAGCATCTTCCACGGGCTGGGGCGCATGCTCCGCCGAATCAGGTGCATCATCACCGCGCTCTGAGGGTGCATCACCACCGCGTTCTGAGGATTCTTCGTCTATAGGATCCGACTCGGGCTGCTCCGGATGAGTTAACGACTCGGGTTCCTCCGTGATTGTTCTTGGATGTTTGGGCTCGGCATGGACGTCTATAACACGATAGGTAATCAATATTGGTCGTACACGATACACGAAAGACAGTGAAGAACGACTAATATTCACCATCTTGAGATTCTGTGTGCTCCGAAATGCCCTTTGACGAGTTCTTATGAGGAGGAAGCGGAAGCGGACGTGACTCTTCTAGTGGTGAATCAACGGAGGCTTTCCTTTTACCCACAGAATGCACCGAAGATATGCTTGAACGCTTCTGGACAGTGGGAGAAGCGGGTGCTGCTGATTCGGAGACGCCAGATGAAGTGCTCGTTCGCCTCTGTATCGATGGCGAGGTGGAGGGTTCGCTCGAGCGGTCAAGGGGAGGAGGCACCTCTGAGGAAACTGATGACTGGCGCCGAGGAGGAGGAGCAAACGGATTGACACCGCCCATCTTCGCCATACGTTCTGCGATGCGTTTCTTTCTTGCCTGCTCATCCTCTTCCTCTTCCTCCGCGGAAGGTTTGTCTTCTTCAGTTTCAGCTACAGGTTCGGCTACCTCATGGGATGGGGTGGCCGCTTCACTGGCTGGCACTGTGACGGCGACAGGTCGGTCATCTTCGACGTCATGTGCCATGGACTGGGTAGTATCAGAACTATCTTCCTGGTTCTCAACTTCGATGTCTTGTGGCGAAGTAGAACCTTTCGGGGTGGGCGCTTCGAAGTGCTCTTTGGGAGACGGTGGATTGTCGTCGCGAATGGGGGAAGGCGGTGTCGGTGATTCCTCTCTATGATAGTGGAATTCGGTCAAATCGGCCTCCGTCGCTTCAGGGGACGTTGGAAGAGCAATTGCAGCAAGAGGCGCAAGAGAGTCAGAGTCAGATGTGACGATGTCCATACTCATGCGTTTGTCATCTTCGACAGATTTAGCTTCAGGCTCTTCGGTTTTCGGTGCCACGTCGGTCACGCTGGTAGTTGTGTCCACTCTGTTATCGACAGGCGGAAGAGGGTCCGTTGTCTCATCGCTGACAGTGGCAGGCGCATCCTCCGGTTGCGGTGCAGGCGATTTGGCTGGTTTGCGCCTAGGAGGGGCAGCCCTGCGGGGTGCCGCTGGGACAGGCATCGCGTTGGGAGTACGTGCAGGAATGGAGGGAGATGAGGTATCAGTAGCAAGAGACTCGGTGCTCTTGTTGGCTGCATATGTCGCATCGGAGGGGAAATAATCTGCAGACAAATGAGATTCCACTGGAAGTGAGTGTTTTTCAGACTCACCCGGCTTGGTCTCGGTCTCGGTGGTCATGACAGAATCTGGGGGTGATTTAACACCGGACTCTATGTATTATGTTAGTGCTATCAATGACCAAACTAGCAACGACGTACCGTCCTCCTCCTTGGAGGCCGGAGTCGCTTTGGGCGTTGGACGCTTGCCGAATACAGGTGGGCCCATGCCAACGCGTGCGCCTCCAAGGCGGGCCATACGAGCCGCCAACGCCGCGCGTCGCTGCCTCTCCTCTTCCGCCGGATCGACGTCGGCTTGCTCTTGGTCTCCTTCAGGTAAAGGCTCTGGCGGTACCTGCTCATCACTAGGAGGTGCTGCGTCGGCAATAGCGGGCGAGATGATGGGGATCGGTGGAGACTCGCTCGCTACGGTTGCCTCGTCATCGTCTAGGGGCGGGGACGCGACAGGAGGGGGAGGTTTCCACTTTGGCCGCTCGACAGCCGGCTTGGGAGCCACAGGCGGCGGCGCAGGCGCGCCAAATGCACCTCGGCCTTGCAGAGCAGCCATACGTTCCTTGAGACTGCCAGCTTTGCCGATGCTTTCCTTTGCATCTGAAGCGGACATGCCTCCAAGTCTCTTTTCCTTCTCTGCACCATCTACGGGGGCCGAGGCTGTCGGCTCTGATGGAGACGGCGGGCGGGGCTTCCACGCCAGATGCCCTGGCTTTGGGCGCGGTGCTGGTGCTGGTCCAGGCGTGCTAGCAGCATTGGGCTTCTCGAAAGCTGCGATCCGGTCGCGCAGAGAGCCCACCTTCTTGGGTGGTGGATCAGCCATCGTGACAGACGTAGATGAACAGATCGTGCGGAGGTCGCCGCTGTCGTGTCGTGATGTCGGGAGACAAGCAGCAGGCTGGTTTCTCACGGGCAAGCGGGGTCCCACGCTGCGAATCTAATCTAAGCGCCAGGGTCAACCACGTTGTTTTGCGAACACGCTCGCCTTGACTTGCAACCACCACCATCGCCATGGATTTCGTTCAAGGCCTCGACACATCCAAGCTTGTTCTCGCGGGAACGGTAGCTAAATTGCACTCTAATCTTTGCATCGTCTAAGGCAGCCTCAGACGCTGTCCTTCCTTATTGCACCCTTCACTGTGCCCACGTATAATCTGCCCATCTTCCTCTTTGGTTCCTACGCCCAGGAGAACACCGAGGCCGTTCAATCCCTCCAGACGGTATGCTTCTCCCCTCTATATGTGCCTCCGACGACTGAGCCATCTCTAGTTCACCGGTCTTGTGGGGGGCTCGATTATCTGGGACATTATTTGGATGAGCCGCAATGAGCAGCACGGGTTCATCAAGCTTCTGTCAATAATTCTCTTCTTTGTCAAGGTGGGTGCCCGTCTCACGTCTCCGCCGCACGCGTACTGAGGATATTGATACGGCATCTTCAGATACCAACTTTCTTGGCGTTTGGCGTAGCTATGCGTCAGCGAGGTGCGCAATTCGGTGGACTGGGCATTCGCGGTGGCGACCTCAGCGGACCTACCGGTGCGGCAGAATGACAATGCTGTCGCAACATATACTCACGCATTTCTAGTCTGGTCCATGCCCGGCGGCTTTACATCGACCGGAAGGGATGGATATCAGGCCATGGACGAGGAACAGGCCGTCGCCCCTCCACCTCCTCCACGCGCTCCGGCGCACGTCCAGCCTACCCAGCTACCTCCGAAGTCACCTCCTCCCGCTGGGCCATACCAGACTGCCTGAAATTTACTATTCACGGGCCAATAATACCTATAAATTATTAAAGTCCTGTAGCCCGGCTTCATCCTCCAACGCGTCCAATTCCAGCTCCTCGACAAACTCGTTTAGCACCGACAGGGAAGTAAGCTTTGCCTCGGCTCTTCGTCGCGCAAACATCCAGGAGCAGTCCAACGATTCGCACTTCACTTCATCGACGTTCGGCGCCTGGGCGCATGACATGCATACCTTGTGAGTCTCGACGAAGCGCTGCTCAATCCTGCGCGACTTTTTGAGGACATCAGCAAGCGTGGCCTTGTTGTCCCTCCGGCAGTCATGACATATCCCTTCGGGAGCATAAGCACCGCATATGAGACACCTTGCCCCCGTAAAATGCTCGTTTATGTTGAATAGCTCCACGACTTCTGTATTGGTTTTCTTCTTCGATGGCGAAGAAGGCATCTCGAGCGGTTTGGCTTTGGGCATCTCGTTGTACCATTGTCGCACGTTGGCGCCTAAGAGGTTAAAGATCCTCTCCAATGGCGGGATGAGCACTCGCGAGATATAATACTCTGCATCGAGGCCGGTGTGGCTGGTATCCAAATTCGCGTTAGCTAGGTGCCAAACAAGAGGTGGCGGTACAACTGACGGGTTGTCCAATAGCTCGAAGGGGTTCAAGGCCCTGTCCACTAAACGACTGCCTTGTGCACCTCTCGCAATCACGTAGGGTACCCGCTCGCCCCATTGTGGTTCGTCGTGAGGATCCACCACCATGCGTTTTGCCGCTACGACCGCACCCGGTGGTGGAGGAATACCCTCACTACGAGCCAGGCAGTCAAATCGTGTCCTTCCGGCTTCGATACCTTACTCACCTATATGTCCCTAATCGCACTTCCTTGGCAAAGATGAAATCCTCTACAGATGCCTTGTTCTCGAGAAGCTTCAGCCAAGACCTGCAACAGTAGTCTTTCACCAGACTAAGATCCTGCGTCCGAAAAAGAAGCCTAGGTCATGGCAACATTAGTTGAGGCTGATAACGGTTCAAGAGGGATAGGTCGCACTTCAAGCATGTTTCTACCATCTTCTGCTGAGCGGGTACGCCATCTCGGCGGACGGTTTCGATGCCCTTAGCATCAAACACCGGCTCCGTATCGTCGATATTCTCGTACTTGTATCCGACGTAGCGTTTCTTCGCCATCAGGACACACGGTAAATACACCTTCTCGAATTTAAGCTTGATGGGCGCAGGATTCATCATTGTGATGGTGTCCGCGATATCTTGTCCGATACGAAAGGCCTGTTCCTTGGTCTTGCCGTGCAAGTGACTGAATGCGCATCAGGTCATGTATACAGAAGAGCTGAGGCGATACGAACATAAACATACTGTCAGTGTCTCCATACACGACTTTCGCACCCCATTTAGGCGTCGAATCAATCAGCATTATGGCCTGGTAACAAGCTCAACGATGAAGTGGAAATTCTGTGACAAAGGTGACACCGACCTTCTCCAGTGTCTCGCGGCCACTTTGTACGATACTATCGGCAATTTCTACAGCGGGCATCCGACCAGAGAACGTTGCGCTCGTATAGCCATAGGTGACATTTGCGATATACTTCAATCCCAGCTGTCGAGCGTCCAGGATTCGGCGCAAAGCCTTCGCACAGGATGTGAGTCCACGACAAACACAAAGTTATAGTAGCTACAGACTTGCCTTGTCATCTTTGACGCCCTTCATCGCTTGCTTGACCATAACGCGGGTATCGAGCAGCTCAGTAAGCATGCGTCCCAGCAAGCCTTTCCGTACTTCTGGTTTGACGTATATCATGCCATTAGGTGAGACTGATCGAGAGCTGAGACGGCCTCGCGCACGGGGAAGGAAATCGACTGTACCGGTTATATGATCTTGTAGTTTCTCAAGGAGACCTCGAGGGTTGTCGAGATCTGTCACCCCAAATTTGTTGCGCCCTTGGAAGTCGATGGCCCGACCGAGACACGTAGAGTAGCAATAATTGTAAGCGATCATGATCGACGGATACAGCGACTGAAAGTCCAGGACGACGACGGGACTGGTGTAGAATGCCGATTGTGGTTCCATGATGAGAGGCATGCACTCTGCTGCGTTCTGTTTGCCAACCTACACAGCATGTCAGTCCGACTAGGGGACAACAAGGTATATACACACATCCAACTTGCTGGGTGAAAGCAGAACGAAGTTCTCCGGCTTCCCAATTCGAAACATGAACGATTCAACTTTGAACTGAGAGCCACGGCTTATGACAGAAAAAAAATCGACTCCGAAAACGCGTGCAAACTCCCTGTTGACTTGTCAAATTGGCGAGAAAGGTCGAGGAAGACGAACACATACGCAGTCTTCGTCACAATGTCTACGGCATTGAGAATATCCAGAACCATGGCAGTTCGCCGAGTGTAATATCGGAACAAGATCCCAAAGCTACTCGGAACCCCGCTGTAGTACCAGTCGGACAAGGTTGCCTGAGAGTACTTTGGTGTTCTGCGCAGTTTCTCAAGTAAATACACTTGATGACAGTGAACGCCGTTGTACATACCTGACGCGCAAAACGTGAAAAGCGACGTTCTCAAAGGAGTACATGTTGAGGTTGAGTTCTGACCGTGCGATACGCCAGGCGTTGAGGACGTGTCGTCCGGCAGCTTTGAACGTCGAGGTCTTTCGAGTATCCCATTGCAGAGACCCGGTTTTGTGAGGCATCGCCGCTCTCGATATCAGCTCCGAAATGTCTAAGCCTAAGACATCAAGTTCAACTGACCTCGCTCGCCAAAAGATGTCGAGCTGGCTTACTGTGCACATCACCACGGGCCGCCAAATAGCCCCATGATGACAGCTGGACATCCCAACCAACCAGAATGTCAGGTTCCAGGTCCATGATGGTGTCAACGACCGCGTTGAGAAGTTCAATTTCATCTCTGACAACCTCCATCTTGAAGTCTCGCATTCGTAATGGATTGAAGTCGCCGGAGTCGATAACGACAATGCCATCGTGCCGCGGAAGATCCTCCGATGATTGGAACGAGTAGAAGACGGCGACAATTTCTGTTGTGCCGGTCAGAGATGAGATGAAGGTCATGACGGGTCACTTGCCGTCCTCCTCGGGATTAGGACGTCTGTCGTCACGAGATGGTGCTGGTGAATAGATGTCAATCGTCGATTTCGTTTATATGAGGCAGAATGAGCATACCAAAGACTTCCAAAGAGAATAGAGTCATGTCGTTCCTTTCACGTACTTTAGACGTAGGAGCCTGAGTCGCCTTCGTATGGTAGATATTAGCTTGCGTCGGTCCTTCGATCTGCAACTTATTAAGGCCTTGTCGACCTATGAGTATCCGAAGTCCACATACCTGAGATCCATGCTTGGCTCTTGAATGCTCTAAGGCCTTCCCCTCGTCCGAAGCCAGCCAGGCTTTGACCACCTTCACACTCGGTGGGTGTCCAGCATACTCCCACCCACTAATTTCATGATAATCGTTCATATTCATGTTCCCACCAAACCGTATAGAACTTTGAGGAGAGCTATACTTCCACTCTTCGAGATGCTTGATCCCCTGACCGCCCTTGAGACGGAAAGTGTATCCGCCGTACTCCCATGGGCGCACGGGGACATCTCGAGCCCTCGAATAATGAGGGGGCCGGTAAATTTTGGTAGGCAGATTATATAGATCCAAGGTTGAGAGAAGTTCTTTAGCTGTGGGTGCGGTGGTGGCATAGACGTAGCCGTTGTTATTAGAATTGACTTTGACTATGGGTTGAGTGTGGAACGTCGTGGATCTGGCGCTCAGCTGGGTAGACTCAATAGCTTGTGGCAGGGCAACGTCCATGGTAACGTCATCATCTAAAGAAGGTCTACGAGAGTATTTGTATGACACTAATCGCAAAATGGCGGGAACTCACTCGGTGTTTGGTTTGATTCTGAGGGGTATCGCGATATGAGTGAGGACGCCGAGAGGCAGCATGTAACTCACTTCGAGGATGAAGGAGAATTCGGGGGAGAGGCTGAAGTCGTCGAATGGTCCAAACTGTACCATTGTAAGCTGACTGCAGTTTTTGAACATGTCAAGGATTACCTGGAGGCGTCGTACACCTGATCGTACTTTATCGCTGCGTTTCCGGGGAGCTTGTCGTCATTGAAAGGGCTTGGGATGCTCTGAGTACGCTTAGGGCAGACGACATAGATGTACGTACTCGTCATCGTCTTTATCCTCTATGAAAGGATCCGCGTCTTCATCTGAGTGCGTCGAACCATCTCCTCCGTTATGGGCATCGTCAAATTCCATCTCAGCGACGTGAAGCTCGTCCTCCAGGTCATCGCGATCCTGGTCATCTTTCCATTCTTGTTCGTCAACTTTGACGGCGTTCGCCATTTCCTGGCTCGATAACAACGCCAAGTCTACCTCGACATCTCCGCCCAGGTTATGCTCTTCTTGCGCTCCAAGATCTTGCTCAGTCATCGTAGCGCCCTTTGGCGTCCAGTCTCTATATTCGTCTTCCCAGAGGGCTTCCACGCTTTCAAATGCAGACATAGTGTACGTTGTCCAGGTCCCCGGAGGTTCATCGATCTTCATGGCATGCTGTTCTTGTTCAATTCGCCTCCTGATTGCATCCCAATAACGAGCCTCGGCAACCCAGTCGCCACCACGACCTCTTGAAGATGCAGTGGGATCTATGGGAAGCTCTGGCGACGGCGGAAGGCCACGAGCTTGACGGCGTTTACGCTCGTCTTCCCAAAGCTCCCGTACACTCAGAACGAAATGTTCATCGGGCATGGGCGTGGCAGGAATCTTGAGCTCGTGATGATAGTCGCGCGCGGATAGTTTGTGTCGATTCAGAATATGATATGCTTGCGCGTCGACCTCCAACGCCATCCGAGACTGACGAAAGTGAGGCGAAGGAGATAGATTCAAGGTATCGTCCTCTTCTTCATCTCTGCAACGCTTCACAGCAGAGCCAAGGTCGAGCCACCCACAGCCATAGAGTCCAAAGTCAGAAAGAAACTGGAGGATATAGCTCAGATGACTTTCGAAGACTGTGAAACGTGTGCCCATGACCGTACCGGACTGCATGAGAGTCACGGCGCGGCTGACCATAGCAGGGTCAATTACATAGATCTTCAAGAACGGGGAGTACGACGAGTGGAAGCCATAGAAGTGAACGCCTTTCACGAGCAAGACGGCCCGTATAAACTGATGTTTCCGTGTAGCATCGAGTGGCCGCTTCATTGATATTGTTATGGCGTGGTTGAGAGAGCGCCTCAGCTTGTCGGCATACTCTCTGACTGCAGACAAAGTTGAGAGAAGTCGAGACAAGCATCAATACTGACACACCTTGACGTCCATTAAGATCACCAGTGTATTCAACGAAGAAATATGGATAGACTTGATGAATATGGAGGCAGCATTTCTTTCCGAGCGAAGACGCCCCGTAAATGCGGAGAACTGGGACCTTTGGCAGCGTTGAGTTGTCCAGCGGTCCTGGCCTTTCGAGAACATGGTCGATTTGGTTGATTTGCACGCGTAAAATGGGCTGTTTGGCTTCATCGCGTATGTCCATGGCATTGATGAGAGGTCATGAGAGAGTGTGAGGGCACAGTTATGGCAAATCGATTGAGTCAGATCATGGCAAGAGGCAAGACGCGGTTTACCCTTGGACCACCATCATCAACCACATACAGTATCGTCACGATGGAGGGTCCCTCGCACTTGCTGGCGCTCAAGGTCATGAGGGTCTCGGTGCGCGCTGTTATCTTACCATCCGAGAATTCGCGAATTCAAGTACAAAACAGCGACCGTCATTAGCGAACGCATGGCAGCCATTCTACTCGAGCTCACCGTCGTTCTCAGTCCGTACAGTTCCCAAGCGAGGTCCCTTCCGAGCTCTAAAGAATGAATAGGCTCACTCCACCGCGTCGATAATGTCACTACAAGGCAACACACCACTTACAGGCCATCCAAAGACTCTGAGAGACTTCACGCAGGCGACAGAGCTGCTTACTCTTCCTGCTTCGTTTGGATCCATACAACTTGGGGAGACTTTCTCGAGCTGTCTCGCCGTCAACAACGAGGCTCAGGTGGAAGTGGGTGGTGTTACCATGACGGTGGAGATGCAGACCATGACCGTCAAAGTCCTGCTTGCTGAATTTGGAGGCCCGGACTGTCGTCTAGCAGTCGGGGACACTCTTGAACATGTCATTCATCACGAAATCAAGGAGCTAGGGCAACATGTCCTGGCCTGTACTGTGTCGTACCGCTTACCGCCTGGTGTTCGTATATCTAGCCAGAATCAATCCGAGGATAACGCGGATCCAACTCTACAAACATTCCGCAAGTTCTATAAGTTTGTGGTGCGTTCGTCACTCTGGTTTTGGTTATGGCATCAAGAGCTCAACCCTCCCAGGTCAACAATCCGTTGTCTCTAAAGACCAAAGTTCACACTCCACGTTCACCTTCGGCCGCGTTGGACATGAAAGAGCGGGACAAAGTCTTCCTGGAAGTGCACATTCAAAACATGACGCTAGAACCAATCTGGTTTGAGCGCGTGTTGTTCGAATCCGCCGAGGGTTGGGATGCACAGGACGTGAATCACACATCACCCGTCGGGGAGGCAGAGAGCCTCTTCTCCAGGTCATTGGAACTGTTGCATCCACAAGATATGCGCCAGTACATTTACATTCTCCGCCCCAAAACGCTGACCTTAGAACCCCCGATCCTCACTCCTGGGAGCAGTATTCCTCTTGGCAGATTAGATCTCTCCTGGCGTTCATCGTATGGCGAACCTGGTCGTCTCCTCACTTCCATGCTGTCACGCCGTCTATCAATACCTCAATCGACACCGAAATCCAGCCAGCCAGCATCAGCCCTTCCTCCATATCTCAAACGTACTGTCGTTGCATCAGTGCCAGGTGCCGCTCCGAGAACGCCCCAGACACCTTCACGTCCAAACTCCCCAGGCCCTATGTCGCGCCCAGACTCTCCGTTCAGAAATCGCCCCGCGTCCATGGGTTCTGCACGCGTAACCTCTCCACCCCCGACCTCACAGCCCAATCCAGTAGCACCTCTCGATGTCAATCTCGTTGTGAGAGACATCGACAGGAGCTCAGTGAAGGTCGAACATCCATTCACCGTCAAATTAGCCTTAACAGTTGCCACGTCCATCCCTTTCGACAAGCGGCATTACAATCGCGTTGTGTCGTTCGCGGTGCAGTACATTGAGCCTCCAACGAAGATCACGCCCATCGCTCCTCCCGTAAACCTGATAAACTCGGAACCTTTCACACGAATACCTGCGTCCGGAATGTCTACGCCAACACAGTCGCCAACGACTACAGCGTTCAGCTCCCCAGTCGCTCAGCAAGGCACTCTCTTAGCATCACCAAGGCAGGCTCTGATAGACCTAGGGAATGAGCAGAATCAGGTTCTTCTTCCGCTTCCATTATCGGACTCTCTGGCGCGCACGGGCGACTCCCAAGGGATTACGTACTACGGCCCGTCAGCTATTGTGCTTGAGCCGATTCAGCTGGTAGATGTCGACCCTCATGCTGCAGACACCAGAAAGGTCCATGCTGTGCAAGAGTTCGAGCTCACTTACATGTCTCTGCGGCCGGGATTCAAGGTGTTTGGTGGGCTTAGGATCCTACTGATGGAGGACAAGCTTGTTGGGGGTTTGGAGGATGATATGAACGGCCCGGGGAGGACGGCGCAAATCCTGAAGGAGTGGGATGTCATTGGAGAGGTGTGGGTTGCTTCCGAGTCTGAACAGGTTTAGAGGTGGCCGATCCTCTGACAAATTGTCATGTATTCATTGCTTTACTAGTGTGCAAGACCTCTATGAGTCATCTGCACCTTTCGCGGATTATATGGTCTGTATCCCGGAGTGTTTTCCATGTTGAAGCGGGCGCCTTGAACCTCTGCCAGGCACGGCAATCACCCATAACCAGAGCCCGGAGCCCAGCCGGTCTCGACTCTCGTGTAGGCAGACTCGATCCATACTAAGCTGACAACTGATCCATAGGTAGATCTCGCTCTGGCCGATCCGTTTTCCTTGGTCTCGACAGCATCCAGAGACGTCCACGCCTACGTCAACATCGGTTGAACTTACGGCTGCTCTGTCACAACCATTGACCGACAGAGTGCTGGGCTTATGATGCAATTGCCGCTCTCCCGATAATAAAAGTCTTCTCCATGTGCGAGGTATTGAACAGAACACAGCTCTCCTTACGCTTGTCATGAGCCGACTATCGACACTACTCAAAGAGAAACGAGTTGAGAAGGGCCGTCCACTCTACGCCTCCAACTTCTTCGACCTACCGGAACGCAAAATCTTCCTGAAGATCTTCTTGCTCGCATGCTTTCTCTTCATTATTCTTATGTTCGGGGTATTCAGCATATACTGGGGCGCCCTTTGGAAACTTCCCGCCCATCCCCTGCCCGGCTGGGTGGTAGATCTAGATGGTAGCTCAGTCGGACACGCGGTATCGACCGCTTTGTTGCAGAGTAATCAGCTTGGATCGAAAATTGCATGGAAGATCTGGTCAGGAAGCACTGATGTAGACGAGATCGGCACGCTTGTACGAGAAGAACATACGTGGGTGGCCGTCGTTGGCAAGTTCTTCAAAGTTTTCCCATGAACGGCACACTCACCTCAGACGGGGATCACAGTCAATGCAAACGCAACTGCCAATTTGCTGAACGCTTCCTCTGGGTACGACCCCACTCAAGCGGTCACATTGTTTGGGGTTGAAGCTCGGAACGAAAACGCCTTGTATGTGTTCTCTGGAGCTTTTCTATAATCACTCAGCCACAACTGCACTGCTAACTTACTGTCGTCAGCCGAATCATCATCCGCCCTGTTACAGTAGCCAGCCTGACGGCTATCTTTCAATCTTTTGCATTGCAACGCGTTCAGAATATCTCTTCTGACGCGTTCACTGCTCTGGTGGCCGTGGCTCCCCAGGCGGTCACCAGTCCTATATCATACACGCTCGTCAATCTTGCTCCGTACGATGTTCCAGTGTGAGTAGTGCATCTTCTGCGTATCTGATGGTACTCAAGCATTGTATAGAGCCTCTGCGATGACCTTTGTCGGGTTGATCTACCTGCTCATTGTCTCTTTCTTCATTATCATGATAGGCGTAAACGCACGTCAATTGTCAGGGATAGAGACTTTGCTCACAACGGGATCCTTGATTCGCCTCCGAATTGCCTGCATAGCCGTCTCATACTTCTTCCTGTCTCTGTTTTATTCGCTGTTGAGCGTGGCATTCCAAGTGGACTTTACGAGCAAGTAAGTACGAGCTGGCTGCTAGTATGGCCTATCTCTATTCAGAGTCGTCGTGACACTGAATCCTGGATGTCAAGGTTCGGCCAGTCGGGATTCCTGGTTTTCTGGGCCATCAACTACACGGCAATGCTGGCTGTCGGGCTCGCGCTCGAGGCCATGCTTTCTCTAATGACGCAACGTTTTGTCCCATTCTTCATGATCTTCTTCGTCATTGGTAAGTGTCCTCTAGTACGTTCAATTTCTTGGGAAGTGACCAACATTCTTTATGCATAGCGAACACCTCCGTGTGCTTCATGCCTATCCAGATGCTCCCTCGAATATTTAGATACGGGTACATCATGCCGTTTTACAACGTTTCCTGTGCTGTTCGGACTATACTCTTCGGCACCAAGAATCAAGGTGACTCGCCCCGATTCCATGAATCAAATTTTCATTGACCATCCTATAGTGGGACTCCACTTTGGAGTTCTCATTGCTTGGGTTGTTCTTTCGCTCTTTACTTTGCCCCTCTTCACGTGGATAATGAGAAGAGGAGCGGTACGAAGGGCCCAGATGGACGCCAGTGATGCGACGGTGAACGAGAAGTCCTTATGAGCTCGTCTCTCCTTGCTTGTCTCTTATGTATATTCCTGTACAATGAATGTTAAGATCATGGTAATAAAGCAACAACATAATGTAGTATACATCTTGAGAGCTTGAGCCTTACATGAGAGTCCGGTCTTAGGCCTGGGCCCGATCAGGTTACCCTTTCGGGACCGGACGCGTGCGCGTGAACATCTTGCTTGTCGCGCTCATCCCGTCCATTTGAGATCTCCCGTTCTCTGACCGTTACGCCCTAACATCCGCGTTTTTTGACCCACCACCCACTATCATCCCCTACTTGGTTGGCCTTCACTCGGGTACGTTATGGTTCATACGATTCCTTTCCTCTAGTCCTTGTGAACTGTATTCGACGTCGATGGCCAAATACCCTTCTTCCTCAGCCTGTTCTTTGAGGCGCTTCGCTAATTATTTTGACTGCACATAACTCAATACTGCCATTCTGTTTAGATCTCCCTACACGCCGGTACACGATCAACAACGCGCACATTCACTAACACAATCTCCTTCCTCGACAACTCTTCCTTCTCTTATCTCTGCAATGGCCGACATGAAGGCTTATCTTGCGGAGAAGTACATGTCCGGTCCAAAAGCAGACGCAATATTGGCTCGCACAGGTACCAAAAAGAAGAAGCGCAAGGCGAACACCGCCGCGCCCACAGCAAGTGCCTCTTTCGTCAATGACGACGATGCGGGCTGGGGCGGCCCAGCAGTACAAGAAGAGAACGACGACGCGGTAGAGGCCGTCGTGGCATCAGATAGGGCATTCAAGAAGCGAAAACGAGAAGGAGAGGAAGGGTCTGGTTGGGCAGTCATACGCGAACCAACGCCCCCACCACCAGAAGACGAGAAACCACTAGTCGTAGAGGAGACACCATTCGTCGGTGGTCTGGTCTCGGCGAAACAGCTGAAGAAGGTCTTACCGCAAGTGCAATCCACCACGGCGGCGGATAGCAGCCTCACGGCAGAAGAGATTGCCCAGGCGCAGGAGACCGTCTATCGCGATGCTACGGGACGGAAGATCGACACCAAGGCCGCGCGCGCGGAGGCTGCGAGGAAGAAGCGAGAGATGGAGGAGAAGGAGGCGCAGAAGATGGAATGGGGAAAGGGGTTGATCCAGAGAGACCAGGTCGAGCAGAACAAGAAGGAGTTGGAGAAACAAAGGTTGAAGAAGGGCTTCAGACACGCCGATGACGCCGACTTGAACGAGGAGCTGAAAGCCAAGGAGCTCTGGAACGATCCGGCGGCGGCGTTCTTGACTGTACGTTCAGCATTGCGTGGCGGGATCGGACCTGTGTTTTCTAATCTGTTCCCTCTCCACAGGAAAAGTCGAAGAAGTCAAAAGGGCCCAAACTACCGCAATACAACGGACCAGCTCCCCCGCCAAATCGCTTTGGCATACCGCCAGGTTACCGATGGGATGGTGTTGGTATGTCTTAATTGCTTGTGCTCCGACAGTTGTTGATGTATCGCCCTGGTAGATCGCGGAAATGGATTTGAGAAGAAACTATTCCAGACTCAGAATGCCAGGAAGCGGAGAGGACTCGAAAGTTACCAGTGGGGTGCAGAGGACATGTAACATCTTGTACTTATATTCATCGCGCATGCATCTACTTTCATCTATCCTCCTGGAATACACTATGTATTGAACTGTGAACTCACACTCGATCAGACAGCGTCTACTACAGTATCAGATCTCATTAATTTACCATTGTCCAGATATCAATGCTATTAACGTGGTATACTATGTGCTATACTGTTCATGTCGTCGTTCAAGCCGTGACCCATGGTTGACTGACGAGCTGTTGTACGCTTATCAACGCGCGGTAGCGCACGTCCGAGTCCGAGTGGGTCATTAGCTCCATCACACGCCTCTTTCCGCCGAGGTCGGTCACCAGCCTGGAGGGAGATAGTCAGTGAAGAATCAACGGCGATGAAGGGTGGGACGCTTACTTCTTTCCGCGCTCGTAGTGCTTCACGTACTGGCCTACATCGTGAGCAGCGACTGCAAGGACAGTAGGATCCGTCGACTCGTTCAGCAACTTCAGAAGCGTCCTATCATGACTTTAGCACAAGGCCAATAATTTCGTTCCGAGGACGACGTACTTGAGCTGCTCTGCATCGTGCTCGTTGAGTTTGGTCGCGTTCTCCTTCCAGAAATCATCAGATTCATGAACTGGAGTCCATGACAAATGTCCCGAGGACAATTCTGATGCGTATTCATCGTAGGTGCTGTCGAAGGGATCAGAATATGTTGGGTAGACCTTGCGTAAACTAACGTTAGACTTTGGAAGTTGACTGTCAACTCATCGCGAAGGAATTGAATATCCTCCATTATATCTTCGTCGGACCATTTTCTACCAGCGAGATTCGTGACAAATGGAAGGAGCTTAGAGACCAGCATGGCAGGAAGATTAGCCTCCGGAGCCTTTACAACGAGATTCTATTACATAGATTAGACCATAAAGCACAATATCACTGACTCCATACCTTGAATGTCGCAACAATCACACGAATGACTTTCTCTTTTATCGCACCTTTCGCGACGTCGACCAAGAGTGGTATGATGTTGCACTTTCTGCGTGGCAGTTAGTCACGGAAACGCAGAGATAATGGAAATACTAACTTGTCAATCTCCTCCGCGACATTCTGCTCGAAGGACAGCAGCCATAGTGAGAAAACAACTTGGTAGCTCATTTGAGATGAAGGGCTGTGTCGCAGGATCTCCATGAATCTATGAAGGACGCGTTGGATGGAGTCAAACATCAAGAGAGCTTCAAGTACCCGTTGGTGATGCCTTGTATAGACCAAACAGCTTGACGGCAGTCCTGTCGTGTTAGAAGAGTCTCGAGGCATTGAACAGCAAGATCGCCTTTGTTGACAGAAGGCTCCTGGACAAAGGACGCCATGACAGTAAGATATGTGTGGACAATGTGGCTGGGTATTGGAGAGGCTGGATCTCCGCTGGGACATCGAGTTAGGTTATGAGGAATGCGGGGAAGTAGTAGCGTGTATACCAGAGCAAGACGGTAAGTATCTGGGCAGCCTTGAGTTGAGTGAACTCGTCATCGCTTTCGGCTAGAGCTCTGTGATCGGCTAGGTAAAAGCGTAGACGGAGGCAGGCTGTGAACGACGTACTTGAGGAGCGGTCCGTGCGGAAGATCTGGCTCGGTATTGACGGTGCGGGTGTACAGAGCGATACGTTCGTCATGATCTGCTTGGGCGTGAGATGTGGATGAACCGGAGGCGAGAGACAGGCGTACCGACGAGCGAGTCGGCGATGAGGACGAGGATGATCTGAATGGTGTCGACGCGGGTCAGCTTCTTGAGCAGCCGCAGATACAACAACGCATAGGCCGGGCCATCCGAGAGCAGCACCGACTCTATCTTGGCCTTGGGCTGCCGGTCGACCTTCTTGATGAGGGCCAGTTCGTCCAAGGTGACGAGGTCTGCACGCTGGTAACCCTGTGTGGTCATTGAGCTCGACGACGACGGGGGCGGCGGGATGCGCTCACCTCCCACGGCACGGATTTCGACCGGACATTGGCAGACGCGGACTTGAGATAGTCATTTGAGACCAGCGAAAAGGACATCGCTGCAATGATGAAACTGAAGCCAGGGCCCTCGGCAGTACTTGGCCTGGCCACGTGGGGCAATATTCGAATTATTTTGGGATTTCCGTCTATTTCTCGCACCGTGATGTTGCCTCGAAGCGTGCTGTCGACATGTAGTCGGCGCTCACTGTGTATGCACCGCATTTGCCCTGTTCAGTGTCTCTGCTTACATCTGCCTGCTAGACTCCCGCTCCTTCGCTACTGCTGTCGCGGACGTTGCAGACTCTCCCTCCGCCAGCCCTCCACCTCCTCCGAAAAATGGCGCCAGGCCTATCGTCAGGACTGCCATCGTAATCAACCGCTCCCCATTCCTCACCCGCGCTCCTTCGTCGTTTGAGGCCGCGTACCACAGCTATCAGGGCCGGATACGACGCGCACTTCACAATCCATTCCCTTATGACTTTTACTTCAAGGAAGGATCCATCCTTGAGACACGGTTCACCGTCGAGGAGCGGAAACGGGAAAGAGAAGCATTTGGCCCTACATTCGGTCTGGACGACGACCTTGACCCGGAAAAGGCGGCGGCTGCACGGGCAGCCGCTGCCCAGCTCGCCGAGCAGGAGGGTGAGCACGAGGAGATGATGCCTCGCCAACATCCGTCCGACATCTCTGGCGACACGCAAAGCCTGGATCGACAAGGCGCGCGTAACATCTACCTCTTGATCAAGGCGTCGCAAAACGGCAAGGACTTCTGGCGGTTCCCTGAAGGCGGTATAGAGAAGCAAGAGCTCCTGCACCAGGCATGTATAGTCTTCGAAGGCTGTCTCGTACTATCTCAACATCATGCAGGCTGCGCAACGAAACCTCTATGCAGAATGTGACAAGTTCATGGATACATGGATCGTCAGCCGAAGTCCTATGGGCGTCTACCATCCCCCACCAAGCGGGTCGCGACCGGTAAGCCTATCAACCCAGGTTCCCATTGTCTGCTAATCTTACATTGCTTTCTGCTAGGTGTCCACGTTCCTGTACAAGGCGCACATAATGGCGGGACAGGTCCAGCCAGCTGAAGGAATAACAGACTTTGCGTGGTTGACCAAGCAGGAGATAGAGGGCAAAGTTGACCCCCACTATTGGCAGGGAGTAAAGGATGTTCTATCCGACTACTGAGTGCTACTTTATATCTAAGTATACACATAATTTCCCACCTGTGCTGGGTAGGCATTCTATGCTGGGAAGCGCGTCATACGCTCTCTTCCTCTTTCCCTCGCCTGCTTGGCGTCACCTTGGAGTATTCTGTTTCCTCTTGTAGCACTATGCTCTGTCAGGATCGGCTGAAGACGCGCCTCCGCGTAACTGGGGTTCTTACGTCGCGTCACGGTGGATTGGCACCTGGCATCCACTTCCTTGACAGCGCAGCACTCAATGCTACATGAATCCGTAATAAGTACAACAAGACGATGTCTCACAAGGTTCATCAACGCTCTGAAGGAAGGACATCGTCTTCCTACTGAAAGTCAGTTTACGAGACGAGACTACATCGGCCGCAATTACTTATCTCCCTCCGACCACCATGGCCGATTTCACCCTGGTGGAACCCGCCGGTTGGACGCTGTCTCTGCACTCAATATACTCTGCATACATCGGCTATTTTCAAGTACACAACATCCCGTGGTACGACCGCTCCTGGGGCCATCTCTTCCAGTCATTCCCGGCGTTCTTGTCCTTCTCCTGGCCGGTTATAACGCTCACTGATGCAGAGTCTGGCAAAGCGCACATTGTCACCCGACCGGGCAGCTTGGGGGCCTTCGTCAAGATGGTCAAGACGAGGTACGTCTTTTGGAAGCGGGGTGGGGAGGGAGGGCAGCTCAAATGTGTTACTATCACTTAGGTTCGGCGAGACGCTTCCATCGCCGCCAAATATCCTCCAGGTCTCCCCGTTCTCGAATGCTTCGAGGCATATGCGACACATCTCAGACTACACTGCGTATAAGAAACTCTACGCGACATTGCCCGCCGCCGAGCTGGCAGCTTTCAAGGTACTCATGTCTTATAGCAGTGATTCCCTTGTGAGTACTCAATGTGAGTACAATACTTCTAGACCCGCATACGCGCAGGCGACCCAACAGCCATCTCTCCCCTCTGGGAGTCCCGCTCAAAGACCTTCTTGGCGCTTTCGTTTGCCTGGAGTGAGCGCAACGAGAAGAGCTGTCTAGAGTGGGGATACGCCGCCATGCGATGCGGAGTCTTGGACTCGTACGTGTCATGTTCCTGCCCCTCAAACTCAGAGCCAAATCTCCCGCCTCAGACAAGGTCTATGGCCGCCGGTTCCCGATGTGAATTATCGGTGAGTACGTATGCATTGCCCTCTTGACAGCCAGCTCAACAGTTATCCGACAGTGTCGGCCACTATGTCACTTCAGAGTACTCTTCCAAGACTGTCAATCGCGTAAACCCGACGTACCCATGGGCTTATGCTTTTGGTGATACCCAAATCATCGGCAAGTCCAAGATCGCCCAGGTCGTCGAGGCTATCATCGGGTATGAGAGGTTCCATCAACACCTCAAGGCACTCAAGACACTCATTATTCCACGCCTTCGTTATTCTACAGAAGTCTCGCCTCTCCAGAGTCCGAGACCGCCTCAAACACCCTCGTCCTCGTAACTTACGGCGGCTCGTCCAATCTTCTCGCCCGTCTGGAGGATCTAGGTGTCAAGATTCCACCCAATGTCATGATCCTTGACGGCGCCGCATACGAGCGCCAACTCTTCGCTGCTGGACGTCGCGGCGCCATGCCCAGCCGCCAGCCCGGCTCGTCCATGACGCTGGAGAACATCATACGCTCACTCCTAGGCGTCGTCGGCGGTATCGGAGGGCCCATTCCAATGGGAGGCGGGATGGTCACGCCCCACAACACGGGCAACGACGCATTCCTCGCCCTCCTCACGCTCCAGATGCTCATCGAGCCGGAGACCGTCGAGATACCCAATCTTAAGAACGCACCCAACCCGCAGCAGATGGGACCTATGCAGATGGGGCCTATGCCAATGGGGCCTATGGGTATGACCATGCCGATGCCAATGGGGATGGACATGTTGCCACCCCCGTCTATGACCCACCGCCACTCGATGCCGCCAACGGACTCGGGGCTGTTGGATGAGTTTGGGCAGATGCGACTTGGCGGGAGGTCTGGCTCGCGGTCGCCTGGCAGGCATCTGGACGTGGACACAGGTGGAACGGGACCACGCATGAGGAAGTTGAGCGGACGCTAGAGGATTTGACAATATCATGGACACAAAAAATTACGGATTGATGGACACTAGAAAACGTTTGGACACCTCATACCTACTGGACTTACACTTTGCTTTGCTACACTGCTATGTCTCATGTTTTGTTACGCGGATATTGTTTGTCTTCTTGTTTATGGGTGTACGTAGAGTACTGTACAGGTTATTTGGGTGCAGCAATTGCCCTGGGCTTTTTCCTGGCATCGTCGAATCTTCGGACGATAACTTCACATTTTGTGGACTTGCAGATGTGTTTTGAAGATGCCTTCACAGCGTCGGAGAAGAGGGTGAGGCCGGCAGCGCGTTCGACGGCGTCCACTATTTGGACATCAGTTGGGTGTCATGAGCAATAGAAGAAATATACGTGCCTGGGACTACAAAGCTTTCTAAAGGCGCATCGTCGGGAATGATGGCATTCGGGAGGACGAAAGCACCAGTCGATAATTCTAGGATATCAGGAGTCGAAGGAGAGGAAGGCCTGGAGGTCAGTACAACTTTGGCGAAATGTGTTGGTACTGCAATGTTGGGAGGTGAACCGATGACTTCATGTGTCTGAGGGACGAGAGTCAGTCAAGCTGTTCCGACAGCTCACGCGTAGAATTCTCGCGTACCACGCGCCATTTCCCATCCGTATCCTTACGCGGTAGGTAGAGAGGCACTGTGAAGACATAGACGTCAGAGAAACTGCCTGTCAGCCTTCGACACCAATCTTCAAGGTATGCCCAATCTAAACGATAAGGTGATGAGTTCACCTTACCAGGCTTGAATGCTTCAACTCACAGTGACGATTGAAGCCTTCTCCAACCTGAGGTGCAATATTAGAGAGATAGAACGTCTCGTTCATGGCCTCTTGCGAAAACTTGGCGTCAGCCGCAGGAACCATGTGTCCTCGGTCGTACCCGCTCTTGAAGTAGTCCTGTAGACGCGCGCGGAACGGCACGGGAATACTGTCGTCCTCAATGAACGCAGATTTGGTCCTGTCGCCTGATTCCGACGTATCTGGGGGTTCTATTCGCGACCGACCGAGAGAGGCCAATGTCAGATGTTCAGCTGTCTGTTTGTACTGATTAGCAGCGACCATGCAATGAGTAGAGAGCCACGCACCCAAGCAGGATGGCGCAGACGCCGGTCGTACGCGGCAACGTATGCTTTGCGCACAATGGGATCCGCAATAGGACCTAAATCGAGACTATGTCGGGAAGTTGCAAAGAACTAACTGAGCAGGGCAAACCAGGATTTCCGTATCTGAGAACCGGTGGCAGGGAGGGGACCGTCGTGGCAACAGCAGAGATGGCAGTCTGGCCATTCGGTCCTACATCGACGACGGGAGGCGGGAGGGAGGAAACCGCCGGCGTGGAAGGCGCCGACGGAGGCGCGAGGACAGTGGCCGCCGAGCGTTTTGTCACAGCAGTGGCAATACCGCCTCCGACGACGGCGCCAGCGGCGAATATAGCCGCTTGAATGATTGACGAGGACATGGCAGTTGAGAGTGAAAAGTTATGGACCGGCACGCGCCGGCAGGCATCGCGCGACAAGAGAATCCATGATGGCACATTGTTCGTTCAGAGACTGAATGGTATATGAAAGAATCTACACGCTCCATATAAGATGGCTGAATGATACTCCCATGATAATGCCCAGCTGTGGAGACTCTGGACGGCGACGAGAGGTCTGTCACGGTGCCCTTCTTCAAACACTGTGGCACATAGGCTATCATTGCCTACAGCATCGCAGGCTTGCCACTTGTCGCCAAACCAAACAAGCCACGTCGCTTACTCGTGTACTGCACTTCGATTAATTCAGCGCGCCACCAGATCTCGAGTCGCGGTTGTCGATCGTGCAGTTGAGTTCCTTCTCGAGACGGAGTAGTAAGTACTGTACAACATGATTGCTGCTGCTTGTCGGTGGTCAAGGTCTATCGAAAGTAGGCGCTTGAGGGGGATGCGCTTGAGAATCATGCCAAAGCGATGATCAAAGTGGCGTAAGTAGCGGCCGAGCAAATCGACCTGATGTGAAAGGCTCAGTCGTAAGGAAGCGTAGAGCACATCTCTTTCTCCTTTGGATCGCAAGATTGTCAGCGCCAGGTGAGCTCGATCTGTTTGACACGCTCAAAATTTCTGATGTAGCTGCTCGAAAATCTTTGGTAGACTGTCAAACAAGCACTAACTTTGGTGAGGCCAAGAGGTGTCAGGGTCTGGGTCAAAGTAATCTTGTGGTGTGTGGTGGGCGCTGATGGGTCATTGTTTCAATTTGTTTTGAGGCGAAGGTCATGTGGCTCAGATTGAAAAGCTCAAGAGTCAAGTGTATGTTGGCTACAAAAGGAGACCATTCTGAGGCGGCAGAGTCAGAGGAGTATGAGTGCCTCACTTGCTCACTTGCGTGACCAATTTGGCCATAGACGTCCCTGCCGATCCTGCTGAATTACATCGTTCTCTTTGTTGTGCGCACAAGGCATGGCTTTCAAAAAAACGACAAGATGGTAGGGGAGATGATAGATACGCAGACGGACACAGGAGAGCCAAGAAGGCAAAATTCCTAGGATTGCCAGTACTGGGCCCTCGGGAGGAGCTCAGAGGACGAAATGATGGGTGTACTGACAACAAGAAGTTAATCCGCCTTATGTTTCTTCTTCTTCTTCGTACCACTCTCCCCAGTCTCCTCTGTCGCAGTAGCTTTACGCTTTCGCTTTTCTTGAACTGTAGGCGCAGACGTTTCGGCAGGTGCAACGAACGCTTCCGACCGTTCTGCTCGCCGCTGCTCCGTCGTTTCTGCTTGCTACATAGGTCGTTAGCATGTGCATCAAAGGTGATGAATGCTGCGCACCTTCTGCCTTCGCCGTTCTGTCTCGCGGGCCTCTTTCTCGTCTCGCTTGAGGAAGTACTCGCCGGATTCGAGTTGTAGGTCCACCTGAAACAATCGTGAGTCGCTTGACACAGGTGTGAAATATATGACAAACCTTTCTAGGCAGCTGCGCTGGCGGGAACGGCGTATAGACTTTCTTCGCAGGTTTGGATGAGGGCTCTGGAAGTCCTGCAGCAGTCCGAGCTTCTTTCTGAGTTTCTGCCCTCTCGTTCTTCTTCGCAGTTTTCTCAGACGTCTTTAGATGACGTTTCCTGAATTGGGGTAAGAACCTATCCCAAGACTCGGTGGCAAGCTTGGGATCTTTGGCGAGTTCACGACGTATCATCAATTCCTTTCAAGGATTAGTTGGTTACTCGAGAGCGACGGACCGAGCCTCACTTTTATCCGGTAGATGGGATGGATGTTCTTCATGCAGTCGAGCACTATCCTCCGAACCTCCTTTAACGACTTGTAGGGTCCCATGACACTTACAGTGCTACCCTGCACCAGGACATAACATTGTGTTAGCAGTTCGATGGCCTGCGAGTGAGATGAGTGGGAGCACCGTAGTCAGGTTAAATGTACACGCACCTTTAGCGTACTGCCGTCGGGCCCGATGATCCTCTGCCTCCGCTTGACGAAACGCTCCTTATTCCGTACGAGACTGCCAATCTTGATGATGTCGCAAGCTACGTTGTCGTCTAGTATCTTGACGGCCTGGTTGATTGCAACACCACGGGCCAAAAGCTTTATCATGTCCCGGGCTTTGAGGATGATGTAGGGGTCGTATGTTTTTCGCGTCGTCCGCACGGCCATCGAACCGTGCACAAGATCTAATGTGCATGCAACTCCCTAGAAGGCGGTGAGTCGGTGGACTTGTTAGTTCAGCGACGCGTGCGCACATGCGTATCCAATGCTCGCGTCACTGCACTCCAGACTTCCCGAAGGTACTTTTCTCGATATTTGGGAAAGAGGGTGGCGAAAGATGATTCTTCGGTAAATGCACCGGCTTTGTTGTCCTCAGGTGCAAATGTATCGACCTTCCACTAGAAAGCGCTATCAGAGGTCTTGTAGGATGGGCGTTTGTGGCTAAGTTTACACTTCGGGACGTTTAGTTTTCAGGCGTTGATGTATGTATGCTCAGATACTCACTGGTCGATATCATCAGTGTCCCAGGCTACGGTCAATTGTCCTTAGCTTGTGGAGCCAAGTTATCACGGAGAAACTCACGTTTGTCCTTTCGGTGAATCTTGTTCTTGTTCACGGTCACCTCGTCGTCGGACATGATTGTTCGAAATCAAGAATTTTCAGTGACGTAAACCCTAACCTGATCTTGCTGGGATCATCGGACCGGACCCGAAGCTGTTTTCTACCGCCACCAAACCACCACCTTCTGAATCTGTCTGTGATTCTGATTGGCTAGTAAGTAGCGAGTGTACATGTTTTTGTTGATGACTTTGAATTCGGTGATGATAATTCTTCGATAGTACGAGGCTTCCCTTGGCGACCTTCTGCATAGCACCTGAGCCTCGACTTGCATTTGACTTGAAGTCTCCTCGCTGGCACTCAAGAAGGCCTCTGCTATAACCACATTACAGTCGTTCTCCATCCCCCAAAAGCTTGGACACAGCCCCGCAAACTGGCGCCCTGAATCATTTCGTACCATTTCCTGAGTCCTCCACGTTACGCAAGACTGCCAATCACGTACGCCAGCGGCGCAAAATCGTCCATATTCGTGCACTATTCCCCATAGGATACAAAAAATGTGATTCAATTTGGAGAAGCCGAAAGTTTAAATCAAGAGGTCCGCGATGGAATATCTTCTTTAGATGTCGACACTTCCTGAGGGGTCATGAGCAATCGAACATCGAGCGGTCATTGTAATCCATACCTGCATCGTGATCTCTCCTTGCGTCTCGCAGTCTTCATCTCTCATGATTTCTCTTGTTTGGCTTCGGGATATGTGCACGGCGAGTGGGCTCTTGCCACCTGGTAGGCTGGGGATAGTGACATGGTTCGCACTCTGTCCTGCGTCAGTCCAGAATGAGCTTGGAGGGGGGGATCCGGTGCTCATGAGACTCGAGGTGGGCCGTTTGAATATGGGTGACCTGTAATTCAGCGTCGCCATCAATGCGTTCGAGTATCTGTTTGGCTATGAGAAAGGGTGAACAAGCAGAGAGAGATGAATAGCGTACAGCCTCCCGAGACAGAGGAACCTGTGGAAGAACACATGAGCACCGCTTGCAGCTTGTATCAAGCCACATACGGTATATAATACCAATTCACGTCCAGAGTACTCAGGACGAGAATGAGCTCAATAATTGCACCTGCACTTGTGAGCAGGCCGGTCTCCACACTGAAGCGCATGAGCTTAGACATGAGGCTACTTGTTTGCTCAAAGGTTGTCATCGTTCTGCGGCGGTAGAGCTACGCCAAATGATGAGCTTCAAGCTGATATTCCTTGCGCCACTCACGACTGTGACAATTGTTGCAGTGATGAGAAGGTCGCAAACTGCACTACCAACGAGCCAGACCTGTGCTGAAGTATTAGCAATGGTAGAAGATGATTCAAAGTCACATACAGTTATCTCGGCCGACAAAGAGTGTAACGCGAGAGCGCTGTGGTGATAGTCCCTCACCTCCTATACGTGTGGTTGTTCATGCAAGAAATATCGCGTTCTATGGAAGGCTCACCTTCACTTGCCAGTACACTGTAACAATAAACTGCATGACGGAGATCTGACGGAGTTGGATGAATCGCGAATCACGATTGTTATTTGGTCAAACGTACACTGGCAATCAAGACCGGAAGCCACATCTTTCGCGTCAGTCCTCGGATGCGCCATATGTAGAAGCTGTGAGCGATACACGCCACTATGAGAGCATCAGTGTAAATATTCCGCGATTGTAGAGCGCCTACAAAAGCTATTAATCGGTGGGAGAGGATCCCAACTCCAGTCGAACGTTCGCAGGGTGTCAATGTTCCCCCAGCCTGATCCAAAGGTGTTCCACGCGGCGATGGTCATAAACACCGTGAATGTGGTCTCGAAGATGAACATCGTAGCGACTGAGCGAGTCAAAGGTGAGATGGGACTATCGAGCACGAGTCGAACGTACCAAGTATTTTGATGCCTCTGGAATCATTGGGAAACAGTTCAGAGTAGAGGTCTGTGGTTCAACATGTTGAGGTACTAAGGATAGTACTGCACGGATGCGCGGCGCTTACACAACTGAACCACAATTATACCATAGAGGAAGTAGCTCCACATATAGCCGAGAACCTGTATACACAGCCTAAGAAGGGCAGGCACCTCTGAATAGGAAGCACAATACCGCAGGTCCGGTCCTACGTGTTATTCAGATAATCATGCGAGGACTGCGACGAGTGATTCAGACGAGACGTACAACTGGGCAACATCATTAATCCCGGGGACGTGCACGGGAGGCATTTCGATAGTCAAGAAATTTGGACTGACGGCCGCTGCAGGTTTATAAGTGGTGGCGATGATGTAACTCGGGTTCGGGTCCCATCTCAGGACATCCCGTCAAACAACATGCTGGAAGCATCCTAGCCCCGTGTCTAGGTGGAAAAAGCGTGAGAAGGACGTGGTGAAGTGTAGGTGACCGTGTGAGAAAGTGACGAACAACCGCCGGCTCTATTCTGAGATAACATCGAAGAGCGAGAATGGAGTCGGCTTAATCGCAGTGACCAGACAGCCTGAGGTCTCAAATCCAGTTCATCTCGACGTCAAACAGTCGCGTTGTACTTGACCATATTGAGGAGTTCTCGACGACGATTTCCAAGTCAGAGGAAGAAGGTGAAGAGCCAGATATCTATACTCAGTCAGCCCATGGCAATCTCAAAGCAAGGCAGCTGCCAGAGCTTGTCAACTAATGAATGGATCGGTGGCACTGTGGTGATGGCAGCGGAGAGAATCAAACACAATTCGGCATCAATATGACAGACGTTTTCCACGTGGTCGAATGATGGATTGACGCGCTGGGTCATGGTGGCGTTGAGATTGGGCACTTTCTCGACAGAGCTGCTTACTCCTCATAGGCTTATTGTAGCGGTGAGCTTCTGTCTCAGAGCGTGTCATACAATGGTGGATGCCCGTGCCGATACGATGTTGTCTCTTGGAGCCAATTGCTTGATTCGACTGTCTTAGCTTTGCATTCTACAGAGCTCTCTACCGTCGAGCTACACAGACGTTTCAAGACCTGCATGACCAAGCCATATATACCTTCTTCAATCACTCAAACCAGTCTGTTGGTTGATACATGGCCACGTACTAATAATCTACAAAGTTCGAACCCAGAGATTTTCGGTGGCATGAAAGTTATCCAGATTATGAACAATGCGAGAACGTTCGTTGGCAGAACTACTTGTTAGTATATTTCTTGTTGCTTGTAACCTGAATGCGACGCGTCGAACGGAGTGGAAAGTTCCGTCATGACTTCCAAAGAAGAGCACCTTCGGGGCAGGAGAATGACATAATGCTGTGTAGCCGCCTCCGAGCACTCGAGTCAACGTGACCCTGCTGACGAGTACGCTATTTAACTAGGCGTCCCGAGCTTCGCTCTGGCCTCATTCCTTGCGCAAGGGCTTCTTACATGGTACCCTCCAGCGTAATTCTGATGGTGATTGCTTACTACTCGGTCCTCTTCAAAGAATCCAGTCTGTGAGTAATATCAAACCGTGCCAGATCGAGATTCAACATCACCGACGACAACTAGAGTCCCATCTAAGTTCCTAATCCATCGGACACTGTCCAGCTCTCTCAAACCGATGATAGGCAACTCGATATGAACTGTTTTCCTGTATTGCTGTTAGTTGAAAGCTGGATCTTGCCGCTTTCAGAGCGATGGTCGCAAACATTGACAGCAGATGCATCCAGAAAAACAGGGCGTGAGCATAGATAATTACTATGGCATAGATTATGACTACAATGCTGTGGTGCTGGTCTGAGGAGACAAATACAAGGTATTGAAGCAATGCAAAGTATGCTCCGACTTGGCCTCCACACTCTTCTTGAATCGTCGAAACTCCCTCCTTTGATAAGTTCTCGATAACTTGATCATACCCTCCTCGTCTGGCTCCAGATATAACGTCTTCTGCTTCAGCTGCTTCCCCACCTCCGCAGCCTTGTCAATGTCCATCTCGATACAACACCTGTCATACTCTGCAAGCGCTTCGAGAGCGGCAGCGATGCGGTCCCCTGCGGTCATGGCCTCTTCGTGAGGCAAGACTTGAACAAGAAGGAGCATGCGATCAATCAAGTCCGTGACTGTAAGCTCGATGTTTCTCGTCATCTCAGCCTGCGAGTGCTCGACGATGCACAGTTGGGCTAATTGGTTGCGAAGGCCTTTTTGGCGTTCATGACCTGTGCGTAGCATCGGAGGAGGCGCAGCGTCAGTATTGACACCTTCGAGAGGAAGGGTGAAGCTGAGGAGACCGGAGAAATAGCTGGGACCAAGACCGGCACGTTTGTCCTGGTCTCCTTTTCAAGAGAGTACACTTCATCGAGCGTAGCTGAACAATTTGAAGACGGATGAGAGTGAGCGTAACTGGTTTTGATACTGAAGTGTCAAAACAGGGAGCACAAGATTGATAAAAAAGGCACAAACCTGGAATAAGCACAATCCTTCTTGAAGCGCAGCACACAAGGACCATACATCTGGAAACTATCTCTCCAGAACCGAGGCACCTGAATCATCGCTTCTTGCAGACCAGATTTTTGCTCCACCAGCTCCTCGCCACAGGGCCTGTCCAGGAAATCGAGCAAGGTTGATGTGCACCTCGCGGCTGCGGTTAGGATCATTGTTGCGGGGAAAGGGCAGTTTAGAAGAACGTCAACTCGGCGGGCCTGCACGCGCCTCGGTAGCACAAATTATTACCATTCCAAGTCGTCAACAAGAGTTTTTTTCACCTGAGGCACTAGTCCTCGTGACACTTTTTGTAGTCGTCGCTAGTGGTGTATCATGATTTGTCCAGGGCGCGGCGGATGGCTGAAGAAACTGTCGTGGAACCAAATCTGGACTTCGCGCGCCGGTGCGCGGCTTTGAAATTTGGATAGGATATGCGTCATTCACGTGCAGTAAATCTTTTTGATATTATTTTGACATCATAACTTGAGGTGGGAGAGTCCTAGCTACGCAAGGAAACTGCTTTCCCTCACCCCATCACACCAAACCCTTCCACTACTACCCATCCACGACAATGAGCGAAGACTGGGATGCCAAAACTGTTATCGGCCAGAAACGCCAGGTAGCCAAAGTCACCAAGAAGGACTCTGACTTGAATGGTGCGCCACATTTAGTCTTCCATCTGACCTGCTAACGTGTCTCTAGCGGTTCGTCGATTGACGCAGACACTCAGGACTACCTTACTCACTATCTCGTAGGCAAGACGAGTCGGCGCCGTTGTGGGCACCGACAAGAAAGTCACTGGCGGCTCGAACAAAGCCCATCAAGGTTATTCCCTCTCGAGATCGCCGTCAACGTCCATCTTACAGTCTGCCCAGGGACCGACCACCAGCGCATAGCAAAACTCGACCGTGAGAACGAGGTCGCTCCGCCAGCCAAGGTGGCACCGTCAGTCGGTCGCGTGAGTACCTCGTTGCCTCCGCATGACGAACACGATCCTTACCCACTATAGGCCATGCAAGCAGCTCGTATGGAACTCAAGCTCTCGCAGAAAGATGTCGCGCAGAAGATCAACGAGAAGCCATCGATCCTCCAGGACTACGAGGGCGGCAAGGCGATCCCCAACCCCCAAATTCTCGGCAAGCTCGAGCGCGTACTCGGAGTCAAACTTCGTGGTACGCATCCTTCCCAGATCTTTCCCGCTGCCTTGTGCTTACTGTATCATAGGATCCGGGATTGGGGAGAAACTGGCCAAGAAATCATGATAGCCCACCTCCTTCACGTCGTATCACCGCTCTTAGTCGCTAGACTTGTAGATGTATAATGCTTTGTTGGTTAGATGAATTCATTGTTTTCCGTCACCCAAATGCTCGATAAAAGGCACGTTTGATCACCATCAGTGGCACACATCTTCACACCGATGCAAGCTGTCCAAGTGGTTTTTCCTTTCTCCCTATACAGTAATGACCAAAAGACGAGTAAGTATGTACAATGAAGCAAGCACGATGGTAAGTAGGGTCTGTATGAAACGTGTACAGTATTCCAATAAAGCTGAAGCAGAGGGTATGCAGGATAGAAGATGGAGCAGTCGAAGGAAGGGCAGAGAAAGTGATTTCTAGGCAAAGATGGAGAGATGGTGAATCTTCTTGTCGGTCCGTCTCAAACGAAACCTTTTCCGCCGCGCTTCGCATCAATCTTCTTGAAGCGTTCATCTTCTTTCCTCTGCCGAAACAATCAGCGGTGAAACGGGTTGCAAGATCGACGACAGACCTTCTTGATGACGCACAAGGAGGCTAGGATAAGACAGATGATGACGGCCATGAAACCATAGACGGTTGTGAAGATTTGATTCAGCGTCACATCTGCGAAAGCGGTGATGGGCTTCACGCAGAAGAAAGCAGCGTTATTGTCATCCGCGGCATCAAGCGTCTTCAGGAAATCGACCGTAGTTTGATTGCAGACGGTGCCACCGATTTCGACCAGATCCGTGGCGTCAAAGTAACCGCAGCATTTAAACTGACATGGGTCAGTTGGCGCGAAACGACAGGATGGTGGGGAGGAAACGCACCTTCTCCTGTATAAAGAGCCGGTTGGCGCTGGACTGTTCCGAGTAGACCTTGTGGAAATTGACACGCTCCTGGAGGGTGAAGTACCAGACGAATGTGCCGATGACAACGATCATAAGGCCATCTACCAGGAGCGCATAGTTGAGCACGACGAAGCCTACGGTGACGTGGTTGCGCTGGACGACGGCGACGATGGACACTAGGAAGGTGACCAGCAAGGCGATACCAAGAATAAGACCGGCTGCGGAACTATTAACGGACTCGATCTAGGCCGCCGCATAACAACACGCACCGGTGAGATCAGCCGGGGACAGGACCATGTTCATGAGAATGTTGGGCGCGCGCCAGACGATGGAAAGGGCGATTGAGACGGCGCCGGCCGCGAGAAGACAGAAATCAATGAATGCAAAGCATCCCATAAGCTTCCTGGAGACCATTGTGAATGCGACAAAGTGTGTGCTAGCATTGAGTGAGTACCGCCTTGATTAGCGCCTGATTGACGACGAACGCACCGAGTGTGAGGTTCAAAGTGAATGACAGGGAGAAGGGCTCTCTCAAAGAGTGAAGATACAGAGGCGGCTGTATGCACCAGGAAAAAAGGTTGGAAGAAGGTGGAATGAAAGGACGATCTACGTCTTGCGCGAGTGCACTGCTGTTCAAGGGGAAACAAAGACAGTCAGCCACAGGCCCAAAAAGAAGAGAAAAGCGAAAAGGCTAGAACGAAAGGGAGTGGAAGGAAAGGAACAGCACTTGCCAACACACGAATCCGGAATGATGGTCTACTCAAGGGTCGAAACGCTAAGCAATGCCATCAGTGTGTCCGTCCACTTATATCGTCGTCATGGCTGCCAAAGGTCGCTCTGGGCCCAGGCATTTTCTTCCGCCTTTTGTTCCCATTTTTGTGCCTGTCTTTCACAGAAAATGACTACGCTTTCAAGCCTGCACCTCTGCTACAGCCCGCAGCTTGAAGTCCGAGACTCATCTAGCTATCTGTCCCCCAGTTTGGACTATGTACACTTTCTGATCAACTTTGGATTGCTTGACTCCCATCATTCTCATTTGGCACACTTGGCACACTGCGCTTCATCTTCTTGGCAACATTCACACGTACTCGCCTCCAGCTGCAGGGCTGCACGGTACTACCACGCTTGGACCGACCATCGGTCAACAATGAGTACTGTAGGACAATAGATAGCAGCCCAAGATCAGAGGAGCGACTGAGGACCACGAGACGACAGGTTGATGCGCGCTCTCGTCACAACTACAATAGAGATGGCAAGCTCAAAGTCGGAGCAACCGAAGATCATGGAAGAAGTCCGAAGGACTACGTGATGCACAGTCCTGGCACGCTCTCGCCACAGATTCTCATCGTAAGGGCGGAAGGAAGGACGTGGACAAGAGAGCATATTCCGGGAGTACGTCAGATGGCAAGGTAGACTTGTGAATATCTTTGAAGGGCAAGCTCCAAAATGGTTGGCGCATGTGGCATGTCATAGCGTACCATATCGTGTACAGGGAAGGAAGAACTAGTGCATTTACATTACACCACTGTGCCAGCGTTTGAGGCAATACGCGGCCAGAGATCAGCCTGCAAAATCGATTAGAGGCGAAGCAGTAATAGGTGAGCAAGGACGTACGCATTCTTTTGCAACAGGTCCTGTGATGGCAGATCCCTTCATCTCACCCTTGGGGTTGACAATAACGCCGGCGTTGTCCTGAGGATTATGTGTCTTTAGTGAAGGTCGATAATATAGCGCGCTACACACCTCAAAGTAGAGGAAGACACCGTCCCGTCGGCGCCATGCTTTCCGTTGACGGATAACGACAGCAGGCATGGCTGGGCGCACATATGATCAGCATCTCTACTCCTTTGATGAATCGGCAGACGCACTCTTCTTCCTCAGCTCGGGCTTTCCCTTCTTCACGGACGCAACCACCATGTCGCCAACACCAGCATCGGGAAGCCTGTTCAGATGCGCTCCGAATCCGTAGGGCTCGATAAGGAAGAGGGATTTGGCGCCACTGTTGTCGGCGCAATTGATGACGGCGCCGACGGGCAGACCGAGCGTCAGACGGAATTTGTTACCGGAAGCACCGACAGCTACACAGCGGGCGGTCAGTCGGGCGTCGGCGGCAGCGATGGCATGATAACGCACTCTTCGACATTTTTGAGGGTAGTGTATCGGCTCGAGCTCGACTTTTTCGAGGCGAAGGTCTCGAGTACCTGACGTAGGTTAGGGTTTACTGGTCCTGTATAGTTACACCACGGTACTTGCCGAAGCGGCAACTTGGGCTCGACGGACCGATCCGCCCGAGCCTCTTTGCCCACTTCAACAATGTTCATGTAGCAAGGCGTCGGATATGCTCGCCTAGGATGCCCAAAGCGAGAAAGCGAAAAGCTCCGGTCACCAGCGCGTCCACATCGTCCACTGCCTCCTCCAGCAAACCCCAGTCCAGTCGCACAGTGATCCGGCAATTCCATGTCCTCCTCAAGGAGCAAGCCAAATTGACTGCCGCTGGCTCTGCGAGAGACGCCCATGCGCTGGATGAGATTCAAAGAAAGATCGACGAACTGGGAGGCATCGAATGCTATCAGAGCATGTCCGCGATTGGGCAGGGCAACGATAGAGGCGGCGGCAGTGAGAAGGTCTTCATTGGCTGGCTAAAGGAGTTGAAAGTTCACGGTGTCTGTCCACCCAAGCTAAGGTGAGTTTGCAACAATCATCAAAGTGCTGTATTCCTTAATTCAGGTGCAGCCTTCTTGAAGTCGGGTATGCATGTCCTGGTGCAAACTAGACCATCAATTGACCGTAATGCAGTGCCTTGCTTCCTGACAACTACGCATCATGTTCTTCTTGGATTGACGCGACGCCCATGGACCTCCATTCGCGACATCCTTCGATCCTCGAGCAGGACTTCTTGACATTGGATGAACAAGCCAATGCTAGCAAATGGGATCTCATAAGTCTCAGTCTCGTCGTGAACTTCGTCCCCAAAGCAGACGACAGAGGTGATTATAGCGCTCGCATGTCGCGTAGTACTCATGCGGTCCCTAGGCCGAATGCTCCGCTTGGCACACAGGTTCCTCGCACCCAACGGAAAGCTCTTTCTCGCTGTACGTCTATTCGTTGCCGTGACCGTGTCCACCAGTCTCACCTTCGTCAGCTCCCCCTCCCCTGTGTCAACAACTCCCGTTACATGGACTTTGACCACCTCCGTTCCCTGATGCGCGTCATTGGCTTCGAACAGCTCAAGGAGCGTTGGCGACCTGCTGGAAAGATGGCGTACTGGTTGTACGTGAAAGTCGAACCATCGCCCCAGGCCGAGCCGTTCAGGAAGAAAACCGTCCTCAAGCAAGGGAATCGTAATAATTTTTGTATTCTTCTACCGTAATATGTGACAATGCTAATGTACGTTTGATTGGACTGCGCCTGAGCGAAACTACTTTTGACCTTGGCGATATGGCGAACCTTGCGAACGCCATTCCGACGCGCCGAGTCTTGTTAAGTAACTCCCTGTGCTAAAATGAGCACTGGCCCCGCATCATTGGGCAAACTGATCCTCTTCCAATGTAAATGGACGCTTCAAGTGTGTATTGTTTGCCCCCATTCAACGTCGTTGCACTGACATCTGGCAGCCGATCCAGTTGGAGGGACTTTTTCCAGGTCACGAGACTACGGTCGCGACTGTGGCGTTGGATTGGCGCTTGTTTACACGCTAACTCCTAGCCCCTAAGGCCAGCCAGGAATATAATTGGGCGTTATTTGGTCCTAACAAGCCATCGCTCCTCTTCTACGAACGCTCATCACCGCGCTCAACCAGAAACATTTGCGACCGTTCCCTCATCGTTGCCAAACCGCGATGATTACTCTCTTACTCGCCATTGCGGCTTTAACCTTCCTCCATACCATTCCTCCCACTGGAATGCGCATCACTCCCACCCTTGAGGTGTTCGCCGACCCGACGCCATCCACCCTCATGGCTGTCAACGGCTTCTTCACGCCCTGCGCGTGTCTTTTGATACTCAGTCTCGTCTTCGCGGTCACCATCATCGTCGTTCTCTCCGGATTCTCATCTCGCTCCCTCCTCCCTGCACCGATCACCACCCCAGCTGGCAGCCAGTCAACCAAACCAAAATCGCCCAGACAGAAACCGCCTTTTGTCGTCTTCCTGCCAATGTACCTGTTGGTGGGAATCACATTGGCGTTTTCTGCTCTAGGCGCTGGACTGCTCGTCCTCAACCTCTCTCGCGACGCGGCCCTTCCAGTCTGGACGTTCATCGAGCACGGCATTTGCATCTTTGCTGTCATGCTTGGTGCGTTCAATGGACTGGAGGAGGATCTTTCCGTCGTCGGATATTCGGACAACCAGACTGCCATCACGCTACCACTCGAACCACAGGTCGTCGTGCTTGGACTTCGGGAGCTCACCATCGAGGATATTCTGGAGGAAGAATCGCTCGAGTACAACCTTTGTTGCAGGGAAGATCGGGTCATCGAGAGACATGAGGACTTCTGGAGCGCTGCCGACGATGAAGACGAGTCTCTCCATAGCTGTTCTCTGTACAAATCTATCACTGTCGTGGCTGGTCATAATCGCCTTTCAGTTTGTGCACCATTCAGGGACTTCCAGCAGGAGATTGACAATATTCTGGCCGAGAACGAATGGTTTACCCTCGAGCCAGTCGCCGAGGTTGACGTGACCCAAGAACAACTACTCGCTTACATTGACGCACCAAATTATCGTCGCGGCATGCATCCCCCCTACAAGAAGATACCGGAGAGGTGTCCAACGCCTTCGTGGGCAATGATGACACCTCTGCAGCGGGAGGTGCAGGACTATTACTATGGAAAGACGAAGCAGGCTCCCGCCATTCTCGGTGACGATCCCGACTACGTCGTGGAGGAGCTCTGGGACACGGCATTTTGGCTTCCGCCGAGGCACCTGCCCAAGAAGAAGAAGAAGCGGAGCAGTCTTTGTTCCACCGCACTCATCTAGCCTACTCTCCTTTCTATTCTTTCTTTCGCGTCCCAAAGGTTTCTCATCCAGTGGTGTTTTCATCGGCATTGGGGACGCACGGGATCCAAGGGCGGGATCATCCTCTTCAGGCTCGGCATTGCTTGGCCTTCGCATCCATACCCACATACATACCGTTGCGATTCATCATCGCTCATCACTCCGATCCTTTCGATTTCTCTCTCTGTCCTTCACAGTCATCCTTTCCTTTCGCATCCACAGAAACCCTCGCGATGCATGATCGCTCATCGTTCCTCTCCTCTCGATTTGTTCTCTCCTTCTTTCCCGGATCCAGAAGCGGAATTATTCTCTCCATGCTCGGCCTCGCTCAGCCTTACAATACCCGCAGACTATCAAGATACCCTCGCGATTCGTCATCGCTCATTATTCCCTGCCTTTCGATTTGTTCTCTGTCTATTATCCTTCCCTCACGTACCCACAAACACCCTCGCGTTACATCATCGCTCATCGCTCATCTCCTCTCGATTTGTTGTCTCTTCTTTTTTTTCCGGTCATCGTTCCCTTTCGTTGCTCTTGCTTATTCAAAACTCTTCGTCGCAACACTCAACGGGATTATTCGCACGCACCACGGGCACTCTGGTACACACTCCTGCACCTTGAAGACAAGGATAGGACGCGCGGCACCGGGGCGTTCGCCAAGTCGAATGACTACCGCTATGTGCTGCACCGCGTCCTGTCCCATGACACACGATTAAAGCCGGATGAAAGCGCACGACCCACGGTCGTGTTGTTTCCTGACTTGTCGATGTGTCGTCTTTCAGGCTTCGGGAAGTTATACCAAGAGGATCGCTCAGTGTTGATGTTGCATGGTCTCGATCGGATTCATACGACAGGGATAGGACGCTTTGACCGACGGGGCCAACGGCGTTGGCGGTGAGGCTAGTCCTCGTTGTCCGCGACGTCGCCGTCAGCAAGTCAGCTCCTGGAGTTGCGCATTCCTTGGAATGGCGCTAGGCCAAGTCCCCGAGACACAGCACTGATTGGCATATACTCGCTCAATGCTGATGTCGTCGTTGTTCCGGTACTGTGTAGTTGTGTACAGAGAATGTAGACTGAGTAGTTCAATGCAATGTGACTTTTGACTCGAACATCTTATGGATTGCGAGTATGTACTCTCGTGATTGCCTTGCTGAGAGGAATCACAATAATATTCTGGGAACACCAAAGACTCCGCGGGGACCGTGTCTCTATTTGCGTAACACTGAATGCCCTCATTTTTGCCTCTAGATATACTCAAATAACAGCGTCAGAGTGATAATCAATAACTATAACCATAACCAGCTTCATTAGAGCCGATTAAGAAATGATGGGCCACATCGGCTGTACAGTCTCTGCGCATTCGGTGAACGAAGTTGTAGGGGTCAGCTTATGTAACCCGCGATCCTCTACCACCTGCCCCCACTCTGTACTGACCTTTACAGGTCATTGCTGCGTGCCTCCCTGCATTTTGCATACCACTAGAGGGGACGATAGATACGTCCTTGGGTTAGGATCTGCGTCCAACGATGGCTTCTTCGGGCGGCCGAATTTCTATACATAGTGGACGTTGAGCAGAAACAGTGCGTCATCCCAATATTGTTATTGGACAAGCTCATGAGAATTTTGCCGGGTCAGATGTGATTGTGCAGCCTGTGGCAATATCTCCGCAGGCCATAACTCGATGTACACTAAGCACTAGTGAGTCGGTTTCGGCGCAAAGACATTTCACCAGTATCTCACGACATTTTATGAATGGACGCAGCCAGCTGAAACCTTCTAACACCATTGTTTCCACTGGCATATGTGAGAAACCGTTTCCCGTTTCCCGAGTGTCGTACATATGGAAGACGTCTCGGGCGCTCAGTTACCTCAGTACCATTGAATGAGCTCTCAACGATCTCAAGGCAAAATCGGCAGCCGCGCGCGTAGGATGTGCTATTCATCAGTACCGAGTCAGCCGATATCAGCGGAAGCGCTCTGCCACCGTGACTATCTGCTTTCCTCATTACTTACTGTTCTCCTGTCATTGACATGCAGAACCACTGCTGGGCAGAGAAAAGCACCTTTCTTACTTCCGAGCGTTCTTCCTCCTGATGGCCGGCCTGTGCCGCATTCGACCATCTCCCCATATCTCACCTACTGATCTTGTGTGGCCTACTATAGTGAATGGAGTGTATTCGCATCGGGGCTTGTGTTTCTGCGCCACCATTTTTGTGTATGTACCTCGAATTTACTTATACGGTTGAGACGTTCAGAGCTATTCGAGACCTGGATCCACCTTCCAGAACGATTAAAGCAGCTACCAGCTACTCTGACAGGCCGGACTGCCATTCAGGATGCTTTCTCTTGTTCTCTATCTCGTTGTTATCTCTGCCGCCATCCTCGCTCTACTTCGCGCTCAGCGGCAGTATAGACTCTCTGTGGAGACTGTTCTGCTCGATCTAAAGTCCCTCGGAGTGTCTCGGGATCCGAAAGCGAAGATTCATGGAACCGCTGTCATTTGTGGTGGAAGGTGCGTACTAACGACTGTCTTGGCCTTCTTAATGGCGATCCTCATCAGCTCTCAAACTAGTATTGGGGGCCTTCTTGCAGCTCGAGTCTGCCATGACCACTTCGAACGTGTGGTCATCGTTGAAGCCGAGGAATGGCTCTCGACTGACGAAGGGCGCCTCATTGATGCACGACTTCAGAAGCATACGAGATCTCGAGTTATACAGTACAACTCTTTGCAAGGTGAGCACACATTGGGCGTTGTAGCCTAGCTCTCACCCGTGTCGCAGGCTGTCAAGGGTTCGTGTATCTTGGCCTGAAGAAGCTCTTCTCGAATATCGCCGAAGAATGCGAGAAGTCAGACATCCAGTAATTCTAAGCTCCGTTTCACATCATATGCCGGCTAACTGACAGCAAAACGTATTGCCAGGATCGTACCGGCCGACTTTTCTACCAATTTCTGGGGGAAAACTATCCAAGTTCCCTACGCTGAGTACCTAGGAAAGCTTCCCAAGACCCTATGGGCCTCACGTCCAGCATTGGAAACCCTACTGCGACGATTGACCTTGGACGTTACACGGTATCCTAACATCTCGCAGATGACGGGCACGGTGGTAGCGATGCATTGCGATAGGTCCGGCGGTTACGTGAATCATGTCAGCGTTCGTACAAGGTACAGCGGTGTTGATACTATTGAGGCGGTCTTCGTCGTTGGTCTGTGGAAATTCTTCGTTATGATTGTCATTCTGGTTGACGGTTCATGTCCCGGTAGATTGTACGGGTCCGACGCAGGCAGGCATCAAGTGCCTTCGACGTGCTGCGTATGATGCGTCCGCTCTTGACCGTCTAAAGGTCACTTTTGACCCGAAGATGCATTACTCAACATGCCGGGTCGATGTGCCTCCAGCGCTTGCTGAAAAGCTCCCCATACCCGGAGGTTACGCCAGCTGGCACGGAACCTTGCTATGTTTGTTTCCAGATTTGACGAAGGACGGGGGTTTCTTTGGCTGTATCAAATCGGAAGCAAACTCAGGTGGGCCGGCAGATGCCACAGTGGCCAGCGTTCGAGGCTGAGATTCTTCTTACAGTATTCTTGTGTTGTGGCGCCTGGGGAAGCAGCGACTTGCCACAGAATCTCAAGGATATCCCCAAACATGTTGCATCAATCGGTGTTACGCGCCCACTTCCCGATTGGTTCTGGGATTTCCTGGACATGCTGATCGAAGCGGAAGACACGCTATCATGCAGCCTAGTTCGAGTTCGTATGTGATAAACTCGAGGAACTTACTGCCTTACTTCCTGATACATTTGCCAGCTTCTTCCTCCTGGACACATTTCGAGAATGCCCCCGATTTACCATCAAACTGGATCGCAATTGGCGACAGCGTGATGCGAGTGAACCCCCTCTACGGGTGAGTAGCCCACTTCCTCTCGGACTTCAGCTTGACTTTGATGTATGTTCAGGCAAGGATGTGCAAAGATTGTCATCGGTGTTGCAAGCCTGAACACGCACTTGAAGGATGTCAGAGGGACAAATGTACTTCCTGCCGATTTCTCTCGTCGATTCTTCAAGGCCCAAGCCTTCAAGTTGCGGCCGATTTGGTACGTGAATTTCACATCGGTCGGACGCGTGAAGCTAACGCTACATGTAGGAACATGGGGAAGGCTGTCGGTGGGGCGCTTTTTTTGTAGACTTGATATTGCTTGAACTGATCGAATGCAAAAAGACTACGGACGACCAACGACTGTACCCATTGAAGGCGAGACCTTGGCAACTGGATCTTTCGATCGCTGGTTTATGCGCCAGCTCCAGCTTCTTGCCGCCCATGTAAGCGAGTCTTCGTTCGTCGAAGGTACGAAATCACTGAATGCGGCCCTTAGGATAGGCAGGCTGGCTCTGTTCTGTGGCATAGCCAGCAGATGATAGACAGCGTTGCCACTGATGCTTTTCATCCTGTCTTGATTGCTAAGCTGTTGTGGCAGGCTTTTGGTGAATGGCTGAAGTCTTGACTTCGTACCGTGCTAGGTTTGACACGACTAGACGTGGCTTCGGACTTCTTCTCCATGGCTCCTGTTTCTTATCGGCCCGTACCATGACCAAGTTTTCACAAGGTGTATGCTCTACCACGGTCACCGCGAGCACCCGGAAAAGACGCCCTGGGACTACAATCCGACCGGTTGCAGTATCCGTTTTCGGCACACTTCGAGTATTACGGGACAATCGTACAGTACATAGAATAGAAATACAACAACTATGACATGAACCGTAAATTTTACCTCAACTAGCCCACACTTCGAGATCATTCTCCATCAGGACCGCCCTATTGACGACGATCAGCGCACGTCCTTCGCAAAAGCTCGCTACTCACATATGTGATATAATCTCCACTCTCGCAGGCCTTATACTCTTTCAACAGCTCGTCGCACGTAGCGCTGGAAGAATGCTAAGCTTCGGGTCCACTGTGACCTTGACAGAGAAACTGACCGTGCATCATCAAATTCCTCTAAACCATTCTCAAACATCTTCTCCTTCTTGTACTGATCCATAAATGCGTTTCGTCGTCTTAGTTTGTCGAATTGATCGAGCATTCGCTTGAAAAGCTGCATGGGCGCGTTAATTAAGTGTTCGTCGCAGTGTAGGGACAAGACAAACTGATGCGATACTTGTGTGATTGGCGAGCATGAGACCACTGACGCGATGGTTCGTGGCGATATAAGGAGACTTGCGCGTCAGAGCAACTTGTATTGATGATGGGCCCCAGGGTATGAAGTTCGCTAGCTGACGCTCTCGGATACGCAATAATGATTGGTGTACCTGTATCATCATAAGACAAGTACAGAAACCGAGCGATATTCTTACATCCGTCGGGTCCACGTCTCCTTGTATGATGTTCAAGATGGAGATATAGCAGGCGGTCTTGCTGGGCGATGTCGAGACCATGCGGTTCTTGGGCTGTAAGAGACGGCGCATAACATCAAGGACAGTTGTTCTCCTTATGGGTTTCGCCTCGTACAAGGATCAACTAGGGCAGGACAAGTTGGATGGTGGACTTACTTTGTCAATCTGATCGCTCGTGAAAGGTGTGTAGGAGGTCATGAGGAAGTGGCAACGCGGAGTAGGTATCAAAGAGGCGATTATTCCGACGAGGTCATTGTTCATGTATCCTGGGTATCGAAGAGTTTGTGTACTCGCAGCCATCACAGTCGAGACCTGACGACGCGCTTTCAGATACAAGTCTAGTATACATCGAAGTACACCTACAAGTTGATTGGTTTGGTCGAAACTGGGTGTCTGTACATGGAGCCTGTCCGCAGAAATGCGAGCCAACGCGCCGTTATCCAGAACGACGACTGAGTCAGCGTGATTTACTAGACGCTTGAGGGTAAGCAGAGAGTTGTATGGCTGCACAACGACGTCGCCCTCCTGGATGTTAGGGAAAACACTGTATGTCTGGATCAACTTTTTCGGGAACTTGTCGTTCAGTCGTTCGAGCAGGAAGGAGCCGAGACCGGAGCCGGTGCCCCCAGCTATTGAGTGCATGAGCATGAATCCCTGCTAGACGTATGAGCCATAGGGAGATTGTATGTTGATTTCACACGCACCTCCAGAGAATCACTACCCTCCGCTTCGCGGTCTATCATCTCCATCACCTCTTCATATATCCGTTCACCAGCCGAATATCCCTGCGCCCAATTATTTCCGGCGCCGCCGCCATCTTTTGAGACGAATATATTTTCCGGGTTGTACAAATTAGCGTACGGGGACGTGAGAATGTTGTTGATAACCTGATCCAAAGATCAGCCAAAACAGAGCACAGCCGATTTCTCTCTGCTCACACGAGGCTCGAGGTCGACGAGAATGGCTCGTGGGATGTAGTGCTCGTCGTCGGCCTGATAGAAGAACACGTCCTTCCTGTCCCCGCCTTCAGTCGCCCATTCCTCTACGATGCCTTCTTTGCTGATACCGTGTTCGGCGCATAGCCGTTGCCAGTACACCGAGCCCACTGTTTCGTACTGTTTGGATTACGCGTCAAGTAAGACGATAAAGACGCACTTTGGTTGCCGCATTGGCCCAGCTGGACGGTGACGATTTCCCTGGGCATTATTGGCGCGTACTGATGGTAGAGCGAGTAGAAAGGCGCGTGATGTGACCGACTCACGAAACGCGTCAAAGGGCGTCCAAGTAGGTCCAAGTCCATATCGTTCGAAATAAGTACAGGGCAAGTGAATACAAGTTCTACATCCACATCCACAACGTTAGATAGCGTCCCAGTGCACAGTACGTCATATCAACCGAGAGAAAATACAATGCTATCGATATCGTAGGGAACATAAAGTTGAATCGTGGGCTGTCTGGAAGACACTGTCCGAGTCAAGAGGATCCTAGCCTAAGAATCATATGTCAGGTTACCACGAGACTCAGAAGTAACTATGCAATGCGTACAATAAGCAAGGGGATCACCATCTCTCTCGAAGTCGTCATGTAATATAACCTCGGAGGGTAAATCTAGCGTATTATCGACTGTAGGTGAAACAGACTCCTGGGGATCATATCTACCCAGATTCAACCACTTCAGGATTCACTCCTTCGATGTAAAGGTTCAACTCACCTAAGAGGCATCTGACTGCGGCGTTCATGTCGATGTACCACTATCGTCGGCTCGGCCTGCCCGGAAGAGTTGATGTACGGGTTTTCCGCGATGAGTCGATTTCTATGATTTAGCCGATGGAATGAGACCACGGGATACACGATCAGCAACGCGAGCATCCCAGTCAGAAGGACCACCAAGGAAACTACACTGCCTATCCGACGACGCGACCTCAAAGTCGTCTTTGTGTCCTCTGAGTCTGCGAATGTAGAGTCATCTTTCTCATCCTGCAGGTCATCCAACGGGTCGAAGGAGTACGCCACCAACCCTCGTTCCAAATGTGAGATCATTGGGTACTTGGAATCCTGCGACATCGTTATTACAGAGTCGCCAGAGGATGACGCAAACGAGTCGCGTATCGCATTTGATACGCAAAATGGTGCTTCGATCTCATTCATCGGCTCGTCTGCGCCGATGAAACGGTACAAGACCATGGAGGCGCGGTGACGAGATCCAGGCAATGGACTGGGCGCGTTGTCGCCCAGCGCTCGTATATCCTCCGAGGGAATGCAAATGATATTAAAATGGGTTGGACTGCGTGAGTCAGAAAGGGCGGAGACACCCTTGACGGGGGAAGCATTGATTGCGGTCGGTTTCATAGGTGGCAGATTGTAGCTTTTCGAGGAAGCAGAACGAGTGGGAGCATTGGATGAGGATGAGAGCTCCGTATGACGGCTATCTGAGGAGGGATGCGAGATCAACGAAAGCGACGAGGCAGAAAGCACCTCAGAGAGCGGGGAATGTGGGCCGTCGAGTGAAGACTTTCGTCCCTGATACCTAGCCTGCGATAGAAACAGAGGCTTCGGAGGCACAACAGGGAGACTATGTGCGTATGCAAAGCTGGTCATCTCGCCGTCAGGCGCAAGAGGAGGAAAGTACGACGAGGACAAGTTGCGAAACTCGGAATTGAATTTCTCGAAGCCGTCGACGAGAGGTGGAGAGGTCATCTTTGTTTTCTGGGGTAGACATGTTATGGCCTCAGAGACCGGTATATATAGACACAGGAATGTAACATGATGATTGACTTGCCAGGCGGTCAACGCGACCGCACCCGACTACATCGCCTAGGCCGTCAGCTTGAGACATTCACGGAATGTATAGAGAAGCAGTGCAGCCTGAAGTAGACCGCGATGAAAATTTGGATACAGTGATTTCGGAGCCTGTAAAAGACCATCAGTCGGCCATGAATCTCCAGTCCAAGGTGCAATGGAGAGAGGCTGAAGGAGGCTAGGTATCTCGAGCGAGGCTCCCCCAGGGATATCGAGCGAGCATGCTAGACAAAGATCACTACCTAGCAAAGATCAAACATTGATATTGAGCACTTGACAAAGAAGTAACTCGTGCAATGAAACTGTTTGAAGGACAGGACACTGGTGAGCGGACGGGACCATGATAAGCCCGGTCCTCTCGGTCCGAGGTTGTATGCGCTTGATTGATTGGCCATCCCCTCTGCACCGCCACCACTGCTCAACACTTGACCTTTACCGTCACTTCAGAGCCTCATCCTTCGTACCCTCTGCAATGTCGACAGCTCACAGGCCAACATGGGATCCCGCACAGGCCAAGGATGTTAAAGGAGGCTCCCGCCAATTCTCAGTACGGGACATGGCATCCCATACAAAGCTGAAATTCAGGTAGTCAATGGCACATTTCCTGGTCGCCGCTAGGCTGATCTTATGCGTTAGACAAGTCGGCCAAACATCAACGGACGAAGTCAAGAAGCGTGACCTGAGGGCAGAGCTGTTGGCAGCAGAGCAGGAGGCACGGAATAAGAAGCGAAAGGCTGAAGGGAAAGCGCCGCTGCTTGAGGATGCCCCAGCTGACGAAGAGGCGAACAAGCGACGGAAGCTGCTGCAGGATATTGAGCTCGACAAAGACGATGACGAGGAAGAAAAGAAGGAAGGTGCAGACGCGAACGATGCAGACGACAGGTGAGTCTCCGTCCCGTATAGCAAAGTTGTGGTTTTGACCACATTGCAGCGACGAGGATTCCGATTCTGACGACGAAGACGAAGAGGCGGAGCTGCTTCGCGAACTGGAGAAGATCAAACGCGAACGCGCAGAGGAAAAGGAGCGGCAGGAACGCGAGGCGTCAGAGTCCCAGGCAGCGTCCCGGGAGGCTGAAATCGCCACTTCGAACCCGCTACTCAATCTCGCAGCAGCTCTCGGGCAGGCTCCAACCGGCATCAACACGACTGCACCTGGCACATTCTCCGTAAAGAGGCGGTGGGACGATGGTACGACTCAATCAGTTCTTTTGCCGAGGAGAAGCTGACTATAGGCCCAGATCTTATATTCAAGAACCAAGCCATGGACACGCGGAACAAGGGCCAAGGGCAGTTTGTCAATGATCTCCTACGGACAGAGTTTCACAAGTGCGTGACGCGCTTCTTACAATTTCATACAACTGAAGTCTCTTCAGGAAATTCATGGCAAAGTTCATCAAGGTTGGAAGCTTCTGCCTCTCGATACTCCTCTTGACTGACTTTGTTCAAGTGATCTCGATGCATACCGCGTATGCTTATCGCTTGCCACGCTGCACCGATATTGTGGTCGAGCTATGGTTCGAGACGCCAACCTGGGTCATTGCTAACTCATTTGCTCGACCTTCCTGGCGATGTTCGACACAAATATTTGGTGTCTATCAGAGAATATATATATATATATACCTGAACTGTGTAACCGATGATGCGTTCCGCGTCCGTCCTTTGAACCTTGGCTTGCATGATGGACTCACCAGTTATGGTGGTCAGACAAGGACGTGAACACAAATACAATGGGATCATGATTAGAAAAGGTAGAACTTACAGTGTGGCTGCACAACGTCACAGTTCCATGTTGTGCAACTGATCCCGAACTAATGGGTATGGTGGACTCGCTTTGAAGGAACCGTCTTGCAAGTATACGAATCGTTCAGACGATAGGATTGTGATATGATACAAACGTGAAAACATTGATTATATGAATAGCATGGAAAATGAGTTATACGAAAACATGGTGTGTAAGTGCTGCTGAAGTTGGCCTTGAGCCAGAGTGGTATGTAAATGATGCGGCCTTGAGCCTGCGAGATAATCTAATGCGATACAGTGGATCAATAACTCCTTGGGAAACCGAGGGGACAGATAACAACAAGGGTGAGAAAAGAGAGAGAGACGTGTTCGGGTGCGACAAGATGTTATGGTGTGTGGTGCAATTTGGTGAATAAATGGATGGTGGCAATTGGATGCAAGAAGGAATCATGAACCAACGATGGAAAGAGAAAAGTAAGTGGAAACAGAGGTTTTGGGGAGAGAGAATAAATAGATAGATAAGTATGAGGGTGTTTAGCGCTTGGCGGGGCCGCGACGATTGGGCAATTTCTTAATTTGTCTTCCGCCGCCGAGAGGGGCAGCACTTGGCGCGGCGCCGATAGTGAAAAGTCCGCCGCCGCCGCTCGATGCCACAGGAGTCGTGGGTGTAGAGCCAGCGAAAGGGTTGGACTGAGCAGGAGCACCAAAGGTGCTTGAACTACTGCCGAATGCTGGCGCAGGTAGAGTCGCGTTCCCTGGAGCAGGAGACGCGGGCTGCGATCCGAAGCCGAATGGGTTGGTCGTCGTCGGTAGAGCACCGAATGCAAAGGACGGCGAAGCAGTACCGAAGGTCGACGGACTGTTCGGCGCCGACGACGCAGCGGGTGCCTGCGGGAATCCCGAATTACTGCCCGTGCTGTTGTTCCCTGGACCGCCAAAGGGGAAGCCAGTGGATCCAGACGCCGAGGTAGGCGATGCAAATGGGAACGAACCAGACGTAGCAGGACGCGGCGGGTCCTCATTCTTCCGTCCAAAGGAAAAGCCCGTACCACCAGTGCTCTGCCCGAAACCTCCAAATGCACTCTTGTTCTCTTCCGGCTTGTCAGCAGCCTTGGCGAATGGGTTTGATGACGGTGCGGAGGCGCCGAATGCAAACGTTGGCGTCGTGGAGGTGGGTGGTGCTGTCACTTGACCAAAGCCAGAGCTGGAGGAGGCCCCAAACGAGAATCCGGCATTGCCCAGCATCGGCCGGGGCTCTGCGATCTTTGGCGCGGGGGGAGCAACTTCTCGAGTTGGACTCTCGTCCATGCTGGCATCCATCTCCTGGTTGGGCGGTGTCACGGGACGCGCAGGCCCGCCGAAGTTGAGAGAGAATGGCTTTGGGGGATCTGTCGATGTCGCAGCACCGAATGAGAATGACGGAGCAGGAGATGAAGAAGTGGCTGGCGCTGCAACGGGGGGGAAGCTGAATCCCTTTTTGTCAGCTCCGTCGGACACAGGCGGTGTACTCGGCGCAGCACCAAACCCAAAGACGCTACCCGAGCTGTTGCTGGAGGGAGCTGCCGCGGGAGCACCGAAGGTGAAGGGTTTGGCAGAGTCCTGTGTCGCACCGCTGCTCTGTCCAAAAGAGAAAGATGGCTTGGGCTTCTCTTCCTTGGTATCAGGAGCGGGAGCAGGATTGGAACCAAACGCGAAGGACTTCGGTGCATCACTGGTCGTCGACGTCGAAGTGCTACCGAACGCGAACATAGGCTTTGGTGTGGCATCTTCAGTTGGTGTCGGTGCCGGAGAACCAAACAAGGACTGCTGAGTAGCACTGGCATCTACTGGCTTCGGCTGACCAAAGCTGAACATCGACGAAGCAGAGGTGGACGTGGAAGCCGATACAGGGGCGGACGCAGGCTGTCCGAACGTGAAAGGACTGCCCGTCGACGCAGGTAAAGACTGCCCAAAAGAGAAAGTCGTCGGAGCATCTGTTTTCTCGGTCGATGAAGCGGGTTTACCGAAGAGGGACTGGGCGGTCTGTTGAGAGCTCGCCGTGGGCACTTCAAGGGCAGCTTTCACTGTCTCGGCTGCTGCTGATGGCTGACCGAAGGTGAACACTGGGGCCTTATCTGCCCCATCGCTCTTGGCTCCGAACAGCGAACCAGAAGGTGCTGCGGCAGCCCCGTCCTCCTTGCGCTCAAACAATGATTTGGAGGCAGGGGTTGCACCAAACAGAGAAGGCGAAGCTTCTGCCGGTGCACCGAAGGAGAAAGGCTTCTCGGTACTTGGCTTGCTTTTCTCAGTGAGAAGTTTGCCTGCATCCTCAGAAGGTACAGTTGGAGTCCTAGACAAGGAGAATGGCAAAGACGGGGCAGACTGCAAAGGCACATCGGGAGGAGCGAAAGAAACAGGCTCGGCCTGGGAGACGGTCTTGCTTTGGGCAAAAAAATTGGGGATGCCGCCGGGCTTTGAGGACGCAGCATCACTGCTTGCCAAATTGGAGGTCTCGTCGGCCTTGACACCCGGTGCAGCTGATGGTTTAGGCTCGGGTGCTTTGGCAGGCGTCGACGACGGAGCAGCGAAGGAGAAAGGAAGAGATGGAATCGGTGCCTCTTTGGTGGGCTGGCTGGTCTGAGTAGGTGATGCAAGCGGGCCCTGGATGTTTATGAATATGATGGGTGCGAAGCAGTTGGAAGATGAGCTTACATCTTTGGCGAAACTGAATCCAGCAGGCATACTGAAGACTGGGACATGCTTCGCAGCCTCCTCCAGCGTCGCACGTTCCTTGCGAGACTCTTCGTCGTCTTTGTCTTCATCTTCCTCGAATGAAGCAGAGAACTTCGACTTTCCGGTGCGGGCTGCAGGCCGCTCGATGTGATTGCGAGAAGTGAAGGTACGGCCCACACGAAGAGATGACTGAGACGGAATGGACGACTTCTTCTCGGCAGGCTTGAAGACTTCCTCTTTGTCCTCCGGAAGCTTCAAGTTTTCGAACGGTTTGGGAGTAGCCTCCTCGTCACCTGCCATTGCATCGTCCTCTTTGGGCAAGACTTCCTGTTCCTGGGCACGAGCTTCTTGCTGCTCCGCGAGACGATTGCGAGCGAGGTGTTTTTTAATGCCAGCTTCACCGGCGTAGGGCTTAGTCTTGTTGGCGGCTTTTGCGTCCGGCCCGCGAGCACCGGGCATCCGTTGATACGACTTTCTACGGCTGAACATGTCTGTAACATCTGCACCAAAGGTTGCCTGACTCTTGTTTTCGCGGATGCGAGTCGGCTTGAGCGGTGTTTTGTAAGCATCAAGATCCTGAAGGGCACGTTCGGCCGCAGTGATAGGACGAGCTGGGATGGCATGAGGGCAAGGGCAAGGAGATTGAGTCATATGGACATACTTTTGAGCTGAGGAAGAGGCTGTGTACCGAAAAGGAGGGAAGTGGCGCTGTGCGACCGGATGGGGGACTGTGTCTGTGTAATCGATGAGGTCAGTGCCACAAAACGGAAGGTTGGGCGAGCGTACCCGTCGCTGATCATCGACGATGTCTCCGAGCGTCGGTGAAACAATCTTGGTGCTCGTTTCCACGACACTGGGGCCGCGAACAAAGACCGGTTTGGAGCCAAGAGAGGTGATGGTGGGTGGCTCAGAGTGTTCACGGATCGGCTGCGGGGTCATAGAGGTGCGCATGCGGAATGAGGCTCCATTGCCACGAGGAAGTGATGTGTCGCGAGCGGAGAGACTGAGAGGGCGGATGAGCGCAGAGCCAGAGGGCGGCTCCATCGACTGATCCCGCACGGCAAACGACGACGCGCTGCGCATGGAGACATCGCGGGTGAGACGCTGGGAGAACGACGTGGCCTGTGGCGGGTCGACAGACATGGTTCTGCCGATGCTGCTGCTGAGCTGGATGCGCAGAGGGGAGAGGGTGGTGCGGGGCTCATTACGGAGAATATCGACGGTAGACGGGGGAATATTAAGAGAGTGTAAACGACTGTAATCCGCATTCGGTTGGCGGTCGAACGCGGCTGCTGGCGGGTCCAGATAGGCACTCTGCCGCGGTTGTGGCTGTCTGTCCGGGCTCAGCCGCCGCAACTTCTTGCTGGGCGCCGGCCCGTCCTCCATTGTCGTCACCGCTGGCTCATTCTGTGCGCCCTCGACCCGCCGCCTCTTTCCCATCTCGTCCCTGGAGTCATCAAACTCTTCGGTCCCGCTGAAAAATCGAGACAAAGGAGCAGCGACAAAGCTCTTGACCGACGCAAGAAAAGACGAGTTTTTCCGACTCAAACGCCTCGCAGCCGGCGCTTTCTGGGACCGCCTGCGGTTGTCGAGGGCATTCGAGCTGGACATGGGTGGACGAAACAAGAGACGATGGTCACGTTGCCTGTCAGTGTCACCCATTTTCCTGGTCCTTCCATCTCTGTGCCTGGCGTTGCCGGCCGGCCACAACGGCAGCAATGTATGCTTCGGTGCTCGTACTGTATGCCTGTGCCAGGACTGTGCTGAACGTTGATCTATGGGCCGTTTAAATGCTGATTTCGAACTTGACGGCGACGCTTGAGCGCGATGGTGCTCGCTACAGCCATGTTTGCTCGATTCAACCAACTTGAATATGTCACGATGGACGTCAGGAATTTGAAGAAGTTCGACAGAGTTCGACTCGGAGAAAGACATGCGAAACAGCTTTTCAGAGTCACTGTTGCTACTTATCAGATAACAATATGGCTGGGCTGCACTGGATTAAGCAGTCTTCGGGTGCAAGCTAACATTGGGAACGCGAGGGCAAACTCTTCGGTTGGAGAACGCGCGAGAGTAACTTGACGCACGTCATGGATGTTTGACGTCAGTGTGCCTAACGCCGCGTCGGACCAATCTTGCCTCCCGACCACCACCATGCTACAGAGCGCGTTACGCGCGTCCCAAAGCTTGCGACAGCGACAGCAAGTCAGATTGCTTTCGGATGCAGCACACGTGCGCGACTCCCTTGCTACCGCGTCCACTAAGCTTCAACACAGTTCCATAGGCGCATGTCGGCTGTGTATTTGTTGACTCCGTATTCCCGATAAAACTTGGAAGACTAGAGTGGGCATTCAGGCAGCGGTCTCCTTTTTTGTGTGCTCACCCAGCGTTCAGCTTTCGCCCTTATATCGCCAACCTCCGTGAAGAAGTCCTCTTACAAGCGATCAAGCTCCGTCTTGCTTCCGTCAAGGCTCACGGTTTCACTATCACGTCTGTGGAACGACATCCCAAGGACGGTGGAGTCTTTGTCAAGTTTGAGTACAGCGCCAGCGACGACGCTAATGCCCTTCGTACAATCGAGGACGAGCTGAGACAGAAACTAGTCGAAGATGGAGCATTACCGTCATGGCTCGGCACACATGCAGGCCAGGCTTGGCTTGTCAAGGGTACACCATGGCCAGAGGCAAGCGATATTCTTGGTTTCTCTCAATCCCTAATGAGTCTATGACAGGACATCCGAGACAGACACGCGTCGCCTATCCTCAAGATATCATTCGAAGGACCAGACGTTCACGAGGAATCATTATATGCGCTCTTACGCGTGAGCATTGCGTTCTATCTAGCGCGTTCCAGTCTCATGCATTCTCCAGCCATATGGACGCATTAAAGAACTCGCAGAACCGAAACCAGGATCTGCTGGCATGCCCCGTTCATCGATGGTCACATTCACGAGAGTGCGATCGTCTGCAATAGCGCGCAACGTCTTACACGGTCTCCAAGTTCCGTCTGGCTCCAATAATGCAATTACCAGGCTACACACAGTCTATGTGGATGATGATCCCATCCAAAGCCATACAATACGAGATTGGCTAGCCAGTCATCCTAAGATTGCGCTTCCCATCATCTTAACCCTCCTTGGAACTTTGACATACGCAATATTTGACCCCATACGCTCTCTGATGATACAAGGCAAGATCGAGGAATGGTTTGATTTCCGAGGTATATTACTGCCTCGTTACAACGATGTGGTCTCACGCGTCACTCCTAGAGAACGCAGTCTATCAATGGCTCAGAGCAAACACATACGACCGCATATACACTGGAACTAGCACCTCTGGATCTGACGCTGACGTGTGGAAGGAGCGCGAAGATGCCGAGGAAGCAGTTAGGACTTATCTGCGCGATTTGCCCAGTAAGCAACAAGCTCACACCCTTCCCAACTCCAGTGTTGATGCTCTTCAAGCGACCATGGCCTTTGTTCATGGACCTCAAGGAAGTGGAAAGTCCACCATGCTGCAGGCGGTCTTGCATGATACAGAACGGTAAGCAAGATACCTTTTGGTTCAACGAACTTTCCTGAGTCAGTTGCCAGGAAAACCTTGATAGTTGATTGTCGTCCTTTACTGAAGGCATCATCTGATTCGTCCATTGTTTCTGGCCTCGCACACCAGACAGGCTATTGGCCTGTCTTCTCATTCCTATCCTCTGTCAGCCATATGGTCGACCTCGCCAGCGTCGGTCTCATCGGCCAGAAAGGTATGTAGAATCTGCGAACACTCGTGTATCTTCACCTCTCATATTCCTTCTAGCCGGATTCAGCAGCTCGTTGACTGACCAACTACATGACATTCTCTCAGTGACGACCGACGCCTTGAAGAACGTCAGTGCCTCTCACCGTAGCGCCATTCGTAAGCAGATGCAACGGATCGAAAGAGAAAAACTGCGTAAAGCAGAACACGATCGGCTTAGGAAACGCATCGAGAACGGGACTTGGCACGACGGTCGTTTGGATTGCGTCGCCGGTAACGGTGTTATGAGCGAGCTCGGGATCGGTGATGAGCTGTTGGCAGACGATCATGCCTTGAGCACGGACGATGAGAAAAGCAAGGAGGAGGAGGAGAAGAGGCAAAAGAGTGCCGAGGACGCTGAAGCGATTGAGAGTCTGCCCATTGTCATGATTCGGAACTTTGAATCGAAGGGTGGAGGGGCGAGTAAGGAGGAGCTTCTGACGGTCATTGCTCAATGGGCAGCCAATTTGGCTGAGAGCCAGGTCTGTGATTTTTCACAATGACCAAATTCGCCCATCTCATGTTGACAGATTGCCCATGTTATCGTCGTGAGCGACAATCGAGAAAACATGAAGCGCTTGACCAAAGGTGAGTATGTGCTATACTAATTCACGATTTGGCTCATGTGAATTCAGCACTTCCTACGAAACCACTGAGCATTATCGGTCTGGATGATGCGGACTCGAGCAGCGCTCTCGCCTTCGTACGGCAGAAGCTCAAGGACAGTGGACTGGATGTCGACTTCTCGCATGAGCAGAAGAGCTACATTGAACGTCTTGGTGGAAGGGCGAGCGATCTAGAGAGTGTCAGTTGTCTCACCTTTCTCTATCCAAAGATTCTCTCCCCATTAACGTTCTCGATCTTTAGCTCATCCACAAAATGCGTGGCGGCCAGGCTGTCGAAGAAGCGGTCGAGGACATTATCAGTCGCGGTGTTGGCGAAATCCAGAAGAACGCCTTTGGTGATGATGCAGAGGATGCGAAGAATCTTCCCTGGACTCGGGAGCAGGTTTGGATCGTGCTCAAGAAGCTTGCGAGCCAGCCAGAGGTAAGGAATTGATCCAGCAAGGGCCATAGACTCTAATCCGTCGGGTTTCAGATATCATATTCGGAAACTCTAGTGGACTTCCCTTTCAAGGGCGACGAGAGTCCGTTACGCAGTATGGAGCAAGCCGAGTTGATAACTATGGGAATGCACAATGGTATGTTTGTGTATACATCAGTATCCCATGCTTGACCACGCCATAACAACAGGTCGTCCATCAACAATTCGACCAGGAAAACCGGTCTTCAGATACGTCTTCCAGCGATTGGCGCGAGGTTAGTCTCACTTATCATCGGATGAAGCACCGTGTTGAAGAAGCATTCCATCTTCAGACCCGATCTTCCAGGCAACTCAAGATCTGGCGTTCAACGAGAAAGTCATTGCTGGCGCTGATAGCAACGTCAAGGCTTACGAGGAAGAGCTGATCAAGCTCAAAGACATGGGTGCTGATACTAGCTTCTGGACCGCCCTTGGGATGTCATCTGTATTGTCGCAGCGGGCGAAGTATCTAATGGATAAGACCAAAGCAGCACAGAGCAAGATAGAGGGGCTAGAGAGGAAGAATGCGGCGTTGAAGAAGACACTGGCGAATCCGTCGACCAAGTAGCGGGTAAGATTCGCTGGTAGTTGAAACAAGCTTCGATCTCTGTACACCATCTCAAAGAAGCTTCACGTTTCTCCAACCACTCGTCCTAATCTATTGACTTCACAGTATCACGGTCTTGAACATCGTGCGATTCGCTGCTCTGGGCACTGTGAAACAGAAGGAATTGACTTCGGGATAGTACTAGCTTGAGACTTGTGCCATGAGTAGAACCTCAGCGGTGAGTGACTCAGTGATTATCAGACCAACTTGTCGTCTTACGATAGATCTCACACTGTAAGTTATCTGCTAACTGCCCTACACATGACTTGGCGTAAGCACTTGCTAACGAGTCTCACGAGAGCCGAGAGCGGTCATGGGGTCAAAGCGAATTGCCCTGAAATACTGGTACGTGGGGTTCCCCGCATTTTACCCCACACCTGCCCCACACATTCATCTCGGGGCTTGGCCGACTGTTCAAGACTGTTCATCGCTCCGGATACCAACCTGAAGATCAAGATGACTGAGTTCTGCACGCTCTCCCCACCATTACCTGTGATTCCGACCGATGTCTCGCTTGCCCAATTCACCCTGGACTCCCACCATACGTCAACCGTCTGGAAGTCCGGGAGACCTTTCCTCATTGACGACGGTTCCGGTCAGTCGCTATCATTGCAAGAGGTAGACGGAGGCTCGAACCCTCGCTTTCACCCGGAATATGGCTGATTGTAGATGAAACAGACCCGATCGCGTACCGATGCACTTGCCAACGGACTGAAGCTGAAATATGACATTCGTGCGTTCGTCGAATGTGGGCCACAGTATCGAACTAACCGCTGGCACATCTAGGCGAGGACAGCGTCGGTAAGTCAAACAACGCTTAACAATTTCTAGCGCATGCTACATGTCCTCGCAGTTCTGGTTTTCAGCAGGAATTGCATCGGTCTGTTCTCATAGCATGTCGACGTGAACTTCTTGGACTCACCCCATGCAGACTACCCCATCGTCATCTGGGCAACGCATCGACTGGGAGGCATCATCTCGGGTGCAAACCCTGATTTCTCTCTAAGCGAATTGCAATACCAATGGGAGATCACCAAGGCCGTCGTCGTCTTCGCACATTCTGACTCTTTGTCTGTCACTCGGGCAGCGGCAAAAGCATGCGGCGTCCCTTCAGAGCGCGTCGTTGTGCTCGGACAAGCTGAGGCTGGATCTGAATTCACTAGCATAGACGATCTGGTGAAGCTAGGTGCTGGTCAGCGCAGATTCGTCGAACCAAAGATCGACGCTAGTACCAAGCTAGCATTCTTGAGCTTCTCCTCCGGTAAGCTGATTGATCACTCGGATCGTCATATCCTCAGCGGTTCCTCTCAGGCACCACGGGAAAACCAAAGGTCATTCAAAGGGCATCAGACTCAGTGTAGCGTTCTCAAGAACATTTTCGCAGGCAGTCGCTATACCCCACATCGCCCCCATAACCAATGTCATACAAATGGCCGTGCACAACAAGGTCCATGACCCATCAGTACCGCACGATCAAAGTCGATATAGAGTCGGGGACACTGCACTCTGTGGTGTGTGCTTCAGCTTAGGTGAACATTGTCAAAATATTGATACGGACGGCCTGTACAGTATTACCACTATATCGTAAGTCTCTGTGCTTTTCAAAGCTCACGCGCTCACGGACAACTCACAACTCGACATCCACCCCAACACAGACATATACGGACTAGTCGTGAACGTAAGTTTTCATTGTCTGATGCTTCATCCCCATTGAAATGGAAAAGCTGCACTTCATACTGCATTGTGGCGTAAGATCTGTGTTCCTCTCGCGGATCTTACGCTCAGAATCTCAGGCAGATATCGGTAGTCGTGGTGCCAAGGTTCAATTTCGTGCAAATGCTGAAGAGCATCATCCAATATCGCATGACACATCTCATGTGAGCCTACCCAAGTGTAATCATGCATTCGAGTCGCTTCAGATTGAGACTTTCACAGGCTCGTCCCACCACAAATTGTCCTTCTCTGCAAAGTAAGTTGGCAGACCGACTTGCACCACTAGAAGTTCGACCAACCTTGCCCAGCACCCGGCTGTCAAGGAGTTCAAGACGGGACTGCAGGTCGTTCGATGCATCATGGTCGGTGCTGCCCCGTTATCTGCAGAGGTTAACGAGCAGCTGTTCCAACTCCTACCGGACACCCACATAGGACAATCTTATGGTGGGCGTGCTTGTCGCTTGGTCCCTTCGCATCTCATAGATCAAGCAGGCATGACTGAAACATGCACGGTGGTCACCTCGTGGCCCATTACGAAGCGACGCGGGACATCAGGAAGTGAGCCCTCTGAAATCTGTGTCATTCATCCTGTTCATGAGCTCAATTAAGTACAGGTGCCGGAGCCCTCCTCCCTGGTATCATCGCACGCATCGTGAAAGAGGACGGCACGCTCGCCAATTACGACGAAGCTGGCGAATTAGTGATCAAGACTCCCTCGGCCGCACTTAGATACGAGAATAGTACAGAAGCGTAAGTTTCGACACAAGCGGGTGGCGGCGGTGGCTCATCTGATTGTCAGAACTCGGGAAACCTTCGTGGATGGGTGAGTGTCAACCGTAGGAGCAGGACAGCCTGTGGCATGAACATGGACAGATGGATCAAGACTGGGGATAAGGCCAAGATAGATCGGAATGGTGAAGTTTGGATTTTGGATCGCATGAAGGTAAGTTGAGATTGATGCTGCCATTTGCCAGCTCGACGTCTTTGCACAGGAGATCATGAAGGTCCGAGGGTTCCAGGTTGCACCGGCTGAGCTGGAGGGATGCATTCTAGACCACCCGGACGTGTCTGACGCGTGTGTTGTCGGCATTCCTGATGATTATAGTTTGTTCTTGATCCCAACGCATGGGGGTATGCTGACAGAACCGTTCATTAGGCGGCGAGTTGCCTCTAGCTTTCGTAGTCCTTAAGCAAGAAGTGGAGGCCAAGATCAAGGGCAAGCCGCAAGAAGCTTTGAAGGTCAAGGAATCTATCGCCAAGGTCAGTCGCGATCGTCGACGTCAAGTCTACAAAATAAGTCTTCTGATGCGGGAAGATGTAGCATGTAGCGACACACAAAGTGTCCTACAAACATCTGAAGGGTGGTGTTGAGTTTGTTCCACTAGTCCCGAAGAACCCAAGCGGGAAGCTTCTGCGTCGTGTGCTGAGAGAACAGGCAAAGTTCTTGAGGAAGATACCAGCGAAGATGTAATGTCCAATGTTCATCTATCCGTATACGAGTATACTTCGCCACCCCAGTCTGATAGTCACGACGCCGGACGCAATGTGCCTGTACGTGGCACGCGCGTCGTGGCATTGCGCCCGTCGACTCCCGTCGCCCTAGTCGACGCACATCGCAAGTTTTCGAACTCACCCAGGAGAAAAAAAGTGTTGTCAACCCATTGGACACATTGGGAATTGAACCCAACACCTCCCGCATGCTAAGCGGGCGTGATAAACCAACTACACCATGTGCCCGATGAACAGGGATTGTCCTTTCTTTCTGCAATTGACCAGACAGTAGCAAAATGCACTGTTTCTCTGCTGGACGCTGGCATTCTTCTGAGCACAAGTGTGGCACCTACTAATACTTAAGCAAATTAGCACTGATAGACTGTGCAAGTGAGAACAAGCTCTTAGTCACGTGTATTATGAGTGAGGAACCGCCGGAGACAAGACTCAGCAAGCTCAGCAAGACAAGAAAGGCGAAAAGAGTCACGAACGCGTGACCATTGTGACACCGACACTTGGCCAAACGCGACCGGACAATGGACTGACCGAACAATGGGCCATCATGCATCAAAAATGGCTGACTATAAATTCTGGCTTCTTGCAGAGCTATTCTGCATTCTGCTGTGCGGATACACTTTATTGACGACCACAACCTCTTCGCTCTACGCTTTCTTCCTCACGAAATCTCTGAAATGCACGCCTCAGCCGCCTCAGCCATCATCTCCTTCCTTACAGACTCCCTTGTCCCATTCTACGACCCCGCATTCTTGCATGCCATTCGTCTCCACCTTCGTATATCCTTGCCGGAATACTTTGCCTCGTCATCAGAGCTGTGTCTCTGCCCCAATACCGCCCCTCCTTCGGTCATCTCCCAAGTGCCATTGAAATTTTCTCATTGGATGCTGCTGCTTGGAAACCAATCCATCACTATCCTTGCCTCGCCGACCGAGGTCAAGGCCGTTTTCGTCAGCCGGACTGTGATTCTTTGGAGAGCGCCTGAAGAGGAGGACTTACAGGAGAACAACATTCCTTTCATCGCTCGGGGTCTTGGGCGCCCCGCAGTAGTGGCAGTTGGAGCTGAACGCTCCGCCATTCGCGTTCCTTGTCTCCCCCTGCTCCCCCAGGTCGTCATGCCTATCGACATTGACTCTGACTCTTCTTCATCCTCATCATCTGACGTGGAATCGGATGATGGGAACGTCTCCGAGATTTCTATGACCTCCGTCTCCTCTGTGCGGTCACAATACTCCCTGTCCACGAGCGAGACGCCGTACCTGCCCCGCGCTCATTCCACACAGACCTACATTTACCAAGGTGGCAAAACCAGTGTTGTGACTGGTGGGGTCATGCTTGGCAGCTCTTCCCGGAAGCCTGCATTGCTCGCTCCTCAGCAGACTCCCCATTCCAAGCCATCCATCCACAACACACCGTACAGTCCTGCAAAACGTACGGCGTCTCGCACCTCCCGTCGCGTCCTTCTTGGCCCTGAAAGTGACAACTGGCGCCAACGTGATTGATGACCCAATCATTGTATTCCTAGACTTACGCCTGCTCATCGGAGTCATCTGTATCTATACACCTAGTCAAACAACCTTACAACTTCCGCAGGCGGATTCTCGCTATGTATGTATCCCCTCTGATGTTTCCGCTGTAGATATAGTCTCACGTATCATGTACTACTTTACACGTCTCTGGAAACGGTGACACGCTTGGATAATCGTCAACAGCTCAGGCTGGGCATGCCCTCGGCCGTTGTACCGACGCCTCAGGACGATGGTCGGGGGTATACGTGAGTCGGTCCGAGATTCCGAACATTTCGACGCGTCCAGCACCGACGGCGATTACATATCTGTGCGCGGTTCTCCCCAACGCATACATCTAGGTTTGGAAAGCACAGATCAATCACTACTGTTTGCTGCCGCAAGTGTCACCAGCAGACGTCGGGTTGTGATCAACGTAATCGGACTTGCTTCATAATACTTACCACCATCCCCCACTCATCCCCATCGATATGCCGGTCCTGCACATTGCCCACTGGAACGACGTCTACCGTGTCGCGCCTCAGAAGGTCGCCCCTACATCGAAGGAGACCATCGATGTCACGCAGTTCAATGCTCTGCTCAACGACATCAGAGAGACGTGGCCGACGCTGCCAGACGGGACGAGAGATGGTCTTTCCCTGTTCTCCGGGGATCTCTTCTCGCCCAGTGTGGAGAGCTCGGTGACTCGCGGCAGTCATATGGTGCGGGATACGCGTCGTTATGTGGCTCGTGTGAGGTATCTGATTCGCGCAGGTCCCAGTCATGAATGAGATTGCCCCAGACGTGTCGCTCACTGGTGCGGTTCTCCTAGCGCTGTTGTCCAATGGACTGACCACTATGATGCTCATCAGGAAATCACGACTTTGACTTCGGTATGGAAATCGATCTCCTCATCAGTCAGACTCTGAACAATTCGGAACCTCGTCCTTAGGATACCCACATTTGACCAAACTTATCAAAGACACTACATTTGTACGAGACATATCGGACCTATGCCCTTGTCTCACCATCTTGCTAGCCTTGGGTTCTGAGCAACATCATTGACACCAGGACGTCTAAAGTGCCCGAGCTCTTACACGAGTTCTACGTATTCGAGAAAGCTGGTATCCGCATAGGTATCATTGGACTCGTGGAAAAGTCAGTCCCACGTCGGTCGCACGAAACGGAACTCAGTTTCGTGACAGGGAATGGATCGGCACTGTCGCAACATGGCCTGTAGAGTTTGAGTACCAGGATATGAAAGAGACCGGCATGTCACTTTCGAAACGTCTCCGAGATCCACAAGGAGAGTACAAATGCGATCTTATCATTGCCCTTACACATTCACGGCAAGTGATAGCGAATATGAAGTCACATTTGAGCACTCACTGAGCCCAAATCTAGCGTTCCCAATGTGTGTTGTGCTTCACCAGTTCCATAGAGGCTAATCTAGAATTGTAGGACATCACTCTCGCCAAAGATCTACTTGCATACTCGCCTTCTCATCAAGAACAACACCCTGTCGCGGCAGAACATGGCGCAGATCTACTTCTAGGTGGTCATGATCACCTCTACTACGTTAGCAAAGGCTGCAGCCAGTGGGAAGGGTATGATGTTTCGGAGGAAGTTCTTGGCGCAGAAGATGACCACGGCGACGTCTTAGTCGTCAAGAGTGGCACTGATTTTCGAGATCTGAGCGAAATAGACCTGGAGCTAGAGCCCACGCCGGATGGCAGTGTTCGTAAGATGATCATAAAGAGCATAAAGGGTAGGAGATCCTTCATACTCAACAATCATTGTACTGATCTTTGAGCCACACAGGAAAACGCCACACGACAAAACCGGGTTCCAAGTCATCGGAAAAGCTCGGCAAGATTCTAGAGAAGCTTCTATCTTCAGTATCAGACACCCTCAAGGCACCTGTATGTCAGAGCACAGTTCCAATAGACGTTAGGTCGCAATTTGTACGCACTGCAGAGGTCTGTTTTGCCATTTCTGACGTTTAACTGCCTCGTCTCACCTGTCACCCTAGTCGGCGGCGGGCAATTGGTTTGCGGATGTCATTCGCCACGCATACGACGACTGTCTGTGTGTCGATGGGGGTGGCTCCGACGCCGTCTTCATCTGCGCCGGCACTCTACGCGGCGACTCGATGTATGGGCCAGGTATTATTGCCCGTTATCGACTGTGTCGTCACATCCCCCTGATAAGCCTGGCTTAGGAAATATCACTCTTGGTGACATACTGGAGATTCTTCCGTTCGAGGATCCCATCGTCGTTCTGGAGCTTGACGGACAGGCGATATGGGACGCATTGGAGGCTTCTTTGGAGACCTGGCCGGCACAGGAAGGGTGACTAGTCTTGTTTTTGATTCATAGTGTTTCTTCCTTGACGCAAGTCTCACGTTAGACGATTCCCTGTCATCTCAGGCATGCGAGTTTCCTGGGACTCAAGGCGCAAGCCCGGAGATAGAGTCTTGGGTGTATGGCTGTCTAAGGAAGTCGAGGATAGCGTTTTCGATGGTAGCAGCGGACGTTCCACTCCGCGGCTAGTTGATGCCCAGCCTATCGAGCGTACAAAGGAGGGGAGAAAGTACAAGGTGGTTACGCGAGAGTACATGGCGCAAGGCCATGATGGTTTCTTGGCTTTGAAAGGGCATAAGTATCTGGTGGATGATGAGGTTGGTCAGTTGATGAGTACACTAGTGAGGAAGTATCTCATGGGTATGTTCCTCTCGGCCCTTCTCAGTGAGATGACAGTGTTGATACATGAATACAGGAAGCCAATTCGTCAACAAGATGGTTCGCATCCCCGATGATCCCAAGCACGATGACCTGCACCACGCTACGAAGCAGGCCATATCGCGCGAGGAGGAGAGTCGCAAGCACTACAAGAAGGATGTCCACACGCGCGCGGTGGCGCAGTGGAAACACGCCGTTGAGCTGCTTCATATGAAGAGACGGTCGAAGGTGCACTACCAGGGTGGGTTTGAGGTTGGTATGAGGGAGCATATGAGCACTGTCGATGCGTTCGACGGGCAGCACGCACGGACTGGGAAATCGGAGGCAAAGGAGCCGCACCATGATGATGACTTGTTGGTCATCAGTCCGGCTGTTGATAATCGTCTGAAGGATGAGGGGAGAAATTAGGATATGATAGACGGGACGGACAGACCAATTTTCAATTGTAGTTCAACCACACCTAAGGAAGTGAGACATCGACGAAAGCCTTGATACAGATTTCATATATCGTTCGTGTACGCAACCGTGATGTTTGGCAATTATGAGCAAGTTGATCAATGACAATATGCATACTTTATCTTTACTTTTCTGTCAGAGTTCAGAGAGGCACAGGCGCCCTGGGAGGCGGGTCTCCCGTCAATGAACGAGTATGATGCCAAAACAAGCCAACGCTGCTCCCGATGCCTGCACCTCCAAGCACCACTACAGACATATAATTAGTAACAGCAAGAGATATCTATAGCGCAACTAACTGTTCACAATATGCGCACGCTTCCAGAATATGGCGGGAACAATGACGCTTCCCAGAAGAGACCCGATGACAGAATGGTCTTCGGCGCGTATACGATTAGTCTTGTGAAAGTTGAGAAAACAATAAATCAGAGTAATAGAGAGACTTACGTCGTAAGTCGCGCGTATCCTTTGTTTCCGGACATGTTCTGGATTGGAGAAGCTGTAACGAACGTAACCGAAGGCACCTCCCGCCAGAGTTCCTGATGAATGTCCTCAGAGGCGACAGGATGGAGCCAACACAGTTCGTGTACCTCCAGCACCGCCTATCCAGGTGGCGCGAAGTAGCCGGTTCACAGTGAAATTACTCCGGCCATAACGCGACAGTGTAAAGGCTACGTAGACAGGTGGGACGAGAAGCGAGGACAGATGGTAGCCAGATACCATTGCCTTGCGAACAAGGAACTCAGTGTCGGCAGCATGGGCAGCAGCCGTGTCTAGTATTTCTTCTTCCATGACGGTGGAGGCAGGGAGGGTGGTGAAGGCGTGACCTGGCCCGTGCGCCGCATATATTTGCGAAGTTTAGGTAAGCGCCCTCTCTCTCAAAGACTTCCACGAGCCTCACCCAGACTTAAGCCTCGATGGCGACGGCTCTATCCATGCTTGAACCCTTTGATACTCCAATGCTCGACTACCAGGCCGACGACGTCGAGATGGACCCCTCCCACGAGCTGTGGTCCCACCAAATGGACACAGACCTCCAAATTTCACCGGAAAAATTCGCAGAACATGACGACGTCGAGATTGACATGGACGCATATCCGCAGGACCAGGAGTACGAGATGTCGGACGCGGACGCGGAGTTCGCTGGGGAGATGGTCGATGTCGAAGAGCTGGAGGGGACGGAGTCCCACTCGGCATTTGCGCCAGCCCCAGAGGTCTCCCTGTCCGACGCACCGCCTGCAATGGACTACCCTTTGTCCTCGCGTCCGCAGACCCCGTCACAGCCGTTCTCAGACTTCGCTGAATTTGCCGCACCAGAGATTCCCGAAGCGATCACAGTGGCGCACTCGTATAATTCAGGGTTTGAACCTGAAGCGCAGGAAGAGGCGCCTGCTGCTCCGGAGGTTGTCTTTGCTGATGCTCCGACTGAGCAAGACCCCGCACTTGAATCCACCGACGCTGAAGTACACAATGACCATGCCGAGCCACCGGCTGATGCTGCAACCGCAGAATCAGAGTACTACGGTGATGGTGGCGATGCTCCTGCTCCCGAGGCGACCGCCGATGACACAGTCACCGTGACTGAGGCGCCAGTGACTGAGGCGGAGTACACATACACTGAAGGCGATAATCTCGATGCAGATCACGCCACGGAGCAGGAACAGTCTACAGAAAACAAGGACCCCCATGAGATTTCGGATGGCGTCTTCATTGAACCGCCTCCTGGTATACTTCTTTCCTTCCCTGACACGAATCATGGAGACGTCTGTTTGTTCAACCAGGCCAGTCTAGCCTCTTCCTCGTCAGCAGAGCACACGGAATTCGCCGTCCTTCTTCGCGAACGACCCACGCTTTATTATGAACCGCTTACGTCTGTCTTCGAGGCTCTTCGTCAGGATCAATACTTGGCGAACATGACTGACCTTTCTGCATCGGAGCTAGTCCTAGACGCATTTGAGCTGCAGCTTGTCGTTTCCGAGGTAAGCTGATACTTATCCAGGCTTCGCATTTATGAACATTTCATCTGTAGGACAACATACACGCACGCGAAGTTTCCTTGCATGAGCTCAATCTGATACACGATGCCTCCGTCGCTTCTGGCCCTCTCCGGTTGAAACTCAGCACTCTGATTCCAAGATTTATCCTGCGCTATCGACATCTTCAAGAGGAAGTCTCTCGTCTCCACTTAGGCGCAGATGACTATGAGAGCCATACAGCAGAGCGTACGTTCATATCATCATCATTCCTCAGAATTATATTGACTGATGAATCTTGAAGACCACACGACGGACAATGGCGCCGAGAGAACTTTGCTTCAAGAACATGCGCAAGAAACTACCGAAGACCAACAGCCCACGGAGGAAAGTTCCCACGCAGAAAATGTGCCTGACGAGCAAGAAGGACAAGAACAGGAATATACGGAGGAGAGCGGCGATTACGGTTACGACAATGCGGATCCATCTGTTCAAGCTGATTACGAGCAGCAAGCACCTGCGACCACTGATGTCCTGGAGTCCACATTGACAACTGAAGAGTCGCACGGAAACGAAGACCCACAAGATGCCGATGAACACCCCTCTTATGCGCCAGAAATCCAGGCCGAGGAGAATTCCTTCAATGAGAGTCATGTTGTCCGCGAAGAAGGATTTGATGGAGAGCCAGTTGAGCGGACAGGCGATGGAGGTCAGGCAGTCGAGTCGAGTGCAGCCACGCCTCTCGTGTCGCAGTCTGCTCTACCTCCCACTGATCTGTCACACTTTGACCTTCCTCCACCACCTGAAGACGACGACGACCTCGATGACCTAGACGATTCAGGTAATGGTGAGCTATACCTTTACCTTCGCGCTGTTTGTGCACTAACGCATATCCAAATCAGATCAGCAACTTCCCGACGGTCCGGTAGCTGAAACTGACCACAACGCTGAAACTGACCCCAACGCGGAGACCCACGAGGAAGATGGTACGATGCTTTCCGTTAATTTAAATCATTCTCTCATTGTGCTTTTATTCAGACATTTATTTTGAAGCTACTGAACACGGACCTGTGCAAGAAGAACTCCAATCTCAAGAAACAGGTGGGGCATCTTTGAATTCTAGCTGCGATCGTGTACTCAAACATCCCGCGTCCTCAGAACAACCTTTGGAAGAAACACCACATGAACATGAAGACCATGAAGGATCTCCGGAAGCCTACGATGAGAGCTGGGTCGACGAGGCTGAATACAGTGAAGAGCATGGCGACGACGTGGCTTGGGATGATTTGGACCCGGACACGGCCTCAAACGAGAGCTCGGTCACCTTGGAAAGCAGAACCTCGAAGAGATCTTTCGATGAGATGGAAGATTTTTTGGTATTAGAAGAGCTGAACATAACACCTGGCTCTCCAGGTACGTTTTTCGGCCGTGCTCTTTGTTATGCAATACCGACTGCTCTCACAGACTCCAAAAGAGCTCGCGTCGAAACATGAGTACAAGTCGAGCGGCATAAGAGACTCGGATCCGCATCCATATCTCACTTGCTCGACTCAAAACAGACTAGGTTTCCTTCCTTCTTCTAACCCTTTGCAGACAACGTTATGCTTTCCATAATTTTGGTTCCGACTTCTACTGACCTTGCAGCCTCACCCCGACATCAGCGATGGATTGGGAGTTGAGATTAGCAATTATTTTATTTCTTTACTTGTTCCGGCAGATGCCGATATGTCCACCGCCAAAAAAACCAATGTGAATAATTTTGTCTCCTGCCGTCACGTAGTGAGATGGAACTATGAGGCGCCTCAATGCCAATCAGTACTTGAACTGCTCTTAACCTTGAACCGTAACCACCACCATGGCCGACGCCCATACCTCGAGACTGTGCGTTCAGATAATTCATTCTCACTTTGGCGCCCTGACAGCAGTGAGCAGCAAGTTCTGGTCTCTGTCCTCCTCTTTTTCACGTCTTTTTCGTCTGCTAGAAGGTCGCATCGGTGCTCCTCACGCGTGGCCGGCTGACACTGCCCAGCCTCGTCCGCTTCTCCGGCCTCAAGCCACGGACAGTGCGCGCCGCGGTGCTCGTCCTCGTCCAGCACAATCTCCTGTGGCATGCAACGATCGAGAGGGAAGGAGAAGGACTCGAAGTCAACGTCGAGGAGTGCTTGATGAGGCTGAGGTTCGGAAAATATGTGTCGGTGGCGGAAGACTTGTTCGGCGACCCGGTGCGTGAATTATCAGCATTGAGCGCTGGATTGCCTGACCTCTTGCCAGGGTAGAAATATCATCCAGCTCATTCTGGATCATGGGAAGCTTCGTCCGAGTGATATCCTCCGTCTGCTACCACTCAGAGACCACAGAGACCACAAAGGTCCGCCTCGCCATCCTCCTGCTTTCACTATACCCCTTGACGCGAAGCTAGAAACCACAATGTACTCCCAGGCCCTCTATAAGCTCGTGGAATCGACGTATCTCAAGCCGTCGACGTTGCTATCACACGAATCCCCTCGCGACAAGATGATTAAGTATGAGGCGGAGGAAAAAGCCAAGATCTCGGGAATACCGACGGGGAAACAAATTCGCGAGGCGAAGGAGACTGCCCAGGCGAAACTGAAGCGTGAAGAGGAGGAGGCTGAGAGTGTCGGGATCGTGAGTCAGTTAATTTCAACCGCGAAATCAAGCCAACACCTTTTCTGTCTAGAAACGAAAAGCTAAAGAACAGTCGTCTCAACGATCGTCCAAGGTAAGACATCGCTTCACGATGCGACTACGACTTATTCCAAGGTGTAGAAGCGCAAGACTTCTGACGACGACGGTTTGTTGGATGTATGTGATGGTGTTTGTCTCCTTCTTCCCTTCTCATCTCGGATGTTAGGATTCGGTTCATTTTCGAATTAACTTCGACAAATTCAACATCCATCTTCGTAATTCCGTGAGTACGTGCCTGTGCTCCGTCTGCTTGTCTGAACGGCCTCCAGTTAATCGAAAGAGCTGTCAGCGAGCGCTACAACGAAAGCGCTGCTCTTGTCATCAAGGCCGCTCTAAAAGTAACGGAAGCCTCTCAGCGCAACTTGGAGGACGTCAGAACAGGTTCGTGCATGTCCACATTTCCCCAAAGTCATCTCAACCTAGCGAACGAAGATTCAATATCTGTCGCCAACATCGCGCAGCAGGTGTCCGAAGATGACGATCTCTCCGTCGGTCTGGCGTATTCGTCCAAGACGAAAGTATCCAACACCAAGTGCATCAAGGAATATCTCGGTATACTGTCCAACGCAGACAATCCTACGACGGAAGGTCGTGCGAACGCGTTCCTCTCGTACGATGCGCCCAAAGTACAAGTTGAATTCGACATCATATCCAAGCGATTGCGACGCAACGTTTTGGAGGCTATCACACGAGAGCGGCATGGGCCAGAGGGGGTCCGCATTGTCAGATTATTGCTACTGGAGGGTAAAATGGAAGAAAAACAGGTTAGGATAGAATCTTCTCCATCTCTAGCATCCTCTCATCACCATCACCAACAACAGATAGCCAAGGTGGCGATGATGCCTGCGAAGGCGGTACGCCCATTGCTGTCTGCATTGGCGTCGGACTCCATAGTTAGCACGTCTGAAGTCCCAAAGACTTCAGATCGTAATCCAACTCGTACATTCTACCTATGGTATGTTCAAGCTTCTGTCAGTCCTTGCCGCTCTTGACACCTTGATAGGTACGTCGACTTGGCGAAGGCATATTCTGTGATCCTGGGTCACCTGTACAAAACACTATTCAACATCAGTCTACGGCGGCAGACTGAGAGGGAGGAGCCCATGGTGAAGGCAGTGATGGAGAAGCGCGAGCGTAGTGATGTCAAGCTCGACGAGACTTTGCTCTCAAGCCTGGATCGCGATATCATCCAGGCATGGGAGGAAAAGGAGGAGCGCCTGACTGTTCTAGAGATGCGTGTTGAGGAGTCTGTATTTGTCCTACGGGATCTGAAGGTCAACGGAATAGACAACGATTGAGCGTTTGGCCAAAAACGTCGTGTTCGCTACTGCTTCAACTGCTCCAAGATGAACTCTACTTCAGTTTCGAATGTGCTCAACATGTGATCCACGCCGTACTTGGGCGTCCAACCGATGGTAGGCCCGTTCATTGCCGTCAAAGCACATCTGTGGGTATCGTTGACTTTGTGCAGAGCTAAGCAAACTTGTAGCAGCGTACCTGCCGCCAACCGAAATGTCAACCATCGCCTTTGGACCTCTCCCCAAAGCTTCTGCCATCGCCTCGATGTCTTCATCCTTCGGCTGACGCAAGACGTCATTCTCAATGAGCGCGCGCGACGCCAAGGCGGAAGCGATGCCCTGATAGAGATCCTTCCACTTGAATTCTCCGTTCACCGCAAAGTAGTACCCGCTCTCTTTGCCACTGGGGATAGTCTTGCCTTCGACCAACGATTTTGCAACTAGGAAGTACAGCGAAGTCACATCTTGGAGGTGACACAGAGGCCATTCCTTCAATACCAGGTCAATATGCTATCATCAAAACCACCCACTGAAGGAGCCTACGTATGATGGATCGGCAACCTGGTACACGGCTTTCAGCTTCAACGCAATTTTGACGATGTCGACGTATTGGATGGAGATTTTGTTTCCGAATCCCGAACGCGGCCCGTAGACCATTGGAGGCACGAAGATGTACGTAGACACCCCCAGGTCTTCCCCCGAGCTCATGTACAGAGGTGCAAGTCTTAATCGCCTGAAGAATAGGCAAGTAAGACCTGAACGTCAAGAAGAAGCGTGCTACGAACCGGCGCAATAATGGCGATAGGTGGTGTGGTTGACTTTTGGACAGAGTAGATGTCTTCATCGTCGTATAGGCGGCGATGGATCCCGGTGTGGCTGGAGAAGACCTTCGCTCCAGAGGTCTGCCGCAAAATCAAAGCTAAAGTATATGGACTCAGTCGAACTAAACAGAACACACATGCAAGAAATGAACGCTCTTGCTCGTCTTTGCTTTGACAGAGGCAAGGCCCTTGATGAAAGCTTCCGCGGGGGCAAAACTGAACGCGTCGGCCAGGTGAAAGATGATGGTGACTAGTATGAATGAGATTTCAAGCTGCCTTGAACAGGACCAATCAGAGAGAAAACTCACTCTCGTGTTCTTCGACAGTCCGGATGATGGCGTCTTCATCCATCAGGTGGAAGCGCACAGGCGTCACTCCCATGCTCTTCAGAGCGTTCTCCTGGACATCGGTTCTAACTAGTGCATATATATCAAGTGTCTTTAATTCCAGGATTCGCGTGAGTAGTTCTGCGCCCCTAGCAGCAAGAAAGGTTAATTAGTAAGTATAGCCGTATTCTTTCATTTTGAGATTCGGATGGCGCACAAATAGCCAGACGCTCCGGTGAGAAGAAGGCGAGGCATGGCAATGATGGTTGAATCAAAATCTAGCTCGACCAGATTGTCCCGAAGGACGAGGAATGTCACTATAACCGTCTCATCGACCGCATAAGACAAGCTTGAACACTGCAGATAACATACAGCTTTTTCGGAGGAGCAATTCAAAAGCCAAAATCCTGTAAGATCAGGGTGAGAAGCAATGGATCAACTTGGCGGGGCACCAGGCGCGCAGGCAGCTAAGCATCAGATAAGCCGTCGGCAAGAGTTACATCCTCGGGCCGAGTCTGCCGACAATTGTTTCGATCATGAAGAGTCAAGACCATCCGATTCTGACGATCTGCGCTTGGCCTGCGAAGCCTTATTCTCCTCAAACTGTCTTGAGAAACCGCGCGCTTGCGCGTGGCCGGTCTACCTTGTCATGTGTAACCTGTTTAGTCAGAACAACATCACTTAAGCATCCAGATTCTCCTAGCGTCGACCATCTACAACTTCCAGCGACTGCAGGCGCCTTCTTCGCCCTTTCGATCATTAAACACTGATTAACCGACCTCTAACAATACCACACTCCGAAAGCGAGGATCCGCTTGCCTTGTTATTGGAGAGATTGACATGACTGCAACATCTCCATAACACCGCTTCCATAGACGATATCCGCTCCCAGGCCGAGTGCTTGAGCACCGACGGAAAAGGGAGAGAGGGAGAGGGAGGGTCAACTTGTGCGCTGGATTCAGCAGATAGGTTTCGACAACATTGACGTGGCGCTGCGAACTCAAAGCTAGATGTCCAGCTTTTACGCCTCAAGTAGACCGTATGAAAGAACGTAAGTTTTAGTCTCTGAGGCTTTCAGCTTACGTAGATGAGCGAAGATTGATCAGCGCTTAGTTGACAGGCCCAAGCTTCTTTGTTGTTCTTCATCCTGACTTCGAACCATCAGCTGTGCCACTGAGGGTGCTCTTTCTTGGGGACAGCACGCACTGCAGACAGTGCACACCGTCCTCTCAAAGTATATTGGGATGTTACACGTTTGAGTCACTGACAAATGCGCCACTTCAGAAGTCAAGAACTATAGACAGAAATACGACATGGTTCGACCATTGGGCCCTCTAGATACCGAAAATACTCGAGGTGCATTCGTGCAGACCACTTTACCAAAGCTGGATACGACGAACGGCGGCTGGGCGCACTGCTTCCTCTCGGTGCCTGTCATGCGCTTCCTGACGACGTATCCTGGATACCCCTCCGAGCCTATCCAGCCCATGAAACCAGCCTTCACTGTGGCTGCCTCAAAGATTGGAGGACTCGGGATGTTCGCGACGCGTAACATCGCTCAAGGAGATCTCATCTTCTCAGAGCGTCCGCTCGTTATCATGCCAGCTGCGATGATGTCAAGCTCGACAGACACCAAAGGCTTAGATCCAGACTCGGACGATTACAAACGCATCACGTTCCGTGCTGCTGAGCTGTTCATGGAGGACCTCTTGGACCGTGCCACACCCGCAGAGCAGAAGGCGTACAAGTCGTTGTACAATAGTCACAAGCATGACGGAAGTGGGCCGTTGCTGGGCGTTCGCAGAACCAATGGTTACTCAATTGACGGCCTGCAAGAACCAGGTGAAGCAATATCTTGATCTCGGCTTGTGTGTATGAACTTACAGATGTATTACAGGAGAAACTGGTGCAGTGGGCGCGTATTCTGGCGTGTTCCTCAAGCTTTCTCGCATCAACCACAGGTGTGCAAAGATCCCAGATCCGCCAGTGGAGTTCGCGTCTGATGAAATCTATCTAGCTGCGGTCCCAACGCCATGCGCAACATGCACCTACCCTCTCTTTCCATGCGTCTATACGCTTCCAAGAATATTGCCAAAGGCGAAGAAATCACCATCATCTACGATGCCATCTGGGAAAATACCGCGGCGCGGCGTGCGTGGCAGATTCCTTATGCCTTCCAATGCCGCTGCCCCATCTGCACCGACTCTGCAGCATCCGACCGTCGCCGCGCCAAGATCAAGGAATACTACCTTCCGAAGCCGGTGATAGAGCGACTCACGAATGTGGCTATCTCTTCTTGTACGAACGAGTTGTTGATGCGTGATATTGAAGTCGGGCTGCGTCTTTTTGAACAAGAGGGGTTGGAATACCTGTATGCGTACCCCATGCTGCTTTGGTACGCGTGTGCAGTCGTGAACGCGATCGGCGAGGATGAGGCGAGGTTCAGGAAGTACGCTCTGCTCATGATCAAGTTCTGGATCATGAGCGGGACGAATGTCGGGAAGATGATGGAGCGCTTCAAGGAGGTTATAGTCCCTCTGCATGGTATCAGGCGCGGCCTTTGAATATGTTTCCTCCTATATATCATTTCTTGGCCGTCCGAAATATAGTAGAAGTAGTACCAATACTGAAGTGCTAACTCCTGAGCCGGAATGCAGAACTTTGGCTGCGTCGAAGGCTTGACACCTGTCCGTGACTAGCGTCTGTGGGCGAGGGTGGTCCAGGTTCATACGTTGAGATTCGTTTGCAGTTTAGTGCATAGCGAATTGGCCAATGGTGAACGCCAAGAAATTTTGGTAACGTTGGTCGATGCTAGATGTAGGTATATGTACACTGTGTTTGTAGTGAATGTACAATTTGTCTGTAATGTGTCAAGTATAGTAGCACAGATAATACACTTCTCCATTAGATACTTCGAGAGCCTAAGAAGTTGAGGGTCCCGCCATGCGCACCTTCTCATCAACATCCTTCTCGTACAGCGCGAACGCCTTCTTGAACATACCAGCCAACTTGGTCACCTCGCGCTTGAACGCCTCCTTGTCCTTCCACGCCAATTCGGGGTTCAGCAGCTCGCGGGGGACACCCTCAACCTCAGTGGGAATGGACAGCCCAAACGTGCCAAAGTTCTCGTATGTGGCCTTGGCGAGGGAGCCATTGTGCACGGCGTCGACGATGAGACGCGTAAACTTGAGCGGGCAGCGCTTGCCAGAGCCATACTTGCCACCAGTCCAGCCGGTGTTAATGAGGTAGCAGTCGACGTTGTGCTTCGACATGCGCTCGGAGAGCATCTCGGCGTAGCGACCGGGGTGGAGGACGATGAAGGGTGCGGAGTAGCAGGTGGAGAAGGTGGGTATGGGCTCGAGGACACCATCTTCGGTTCCAGGAGTCTTGGAGGTGTAGCCAGCCAAGAAGTGGTAGGAGGCCTGCTCGGGAGTGAGCTTGGACACGGGAGGAAGCACACCGAAGGCGTCGCAGGTAAGCATGATGATGTTTGAGGGTTGTCGGTCAACAACACAAGGGATCTTGGCGTTGGGGATGAACTCGATAGGGTATGCGCAACGAGTGTTTTCGGTGATGGACACATCGTCGTAATCGGGAGCGCGGGTCATGGGGTTGTAGACGACGTTCTCGAGAATGGAGCCATAGCGAATGGCATTGAAGATTTCGGGTTCCTTCTCAGCGGAGAGATTTATGCACTTGGCGTAGCAACCACCTTCAATGTTGAAGACACCAGTGTCGGACCAAACGTGCTCATCGTCACCAATGAGGAGACGGTTGGGGTCAGCGGAAAGGGTAGTCTTGCCGGTACCGGAGAGACCGAAGAAAAGGGTAACATCGTTATCCTTGATGCCGACGTTGGCAGAGGAGTGGAGGGAAAGCTGGCCAAACTTGACGGGTTGGAGGTAATGCATGACGGAGAAGACACCCTTCTTCATCTCGCCAGCGTACTCCGTACCGAGGATGACCATCTCCATGCGCTTGAAGTTAATCTCCACGGAGGTCGTTGAAGACATGCCCTTAGTGAAGCGGTTCGCGGGGAACTGGCCAGCATTGTAGATGATGAAGTCAGGCTCGCCGAAGTCAGCGAGTTGCTCCTCCGTTGGGCGTATCAGCATGTTGTTCTGTGCATGAGTATGAGTACTGCCTTACTGCCTCCGTGCGGGGAAATGACGTACCATAAAGAGCGCATGGTATGCACGAGCACAGATGACACGGACTTTGATCCTGTACTTGGGATCCCACTGGAACAATGACAGTAAGATTGATGGATAAGAATATTGGGAGTGGAGCACATACGCCAGCATAGCCGTCAAAGACGTAGACGTTATCGCGAGTGTTCAGATAATCGATGGCACGCTCGCGGTTGATTTCAAAGGTGTCTAAACTGCACGTCAAGACGCGTAGGAGAGCGACGATCATGACATACGCTCGTCCATCTTGATGTTGACAGATCCCCACCAGATATCGTCTTTGGAGGTGTCCTCGTAGACAATGCGCTTGTCTTTTGGTGAACGACCGGTCTTCTTTCCGGAGAAGTTGATAAGGGAGCCCGAGGAAGAGATGATGGCACCCTCGTTGCGGATGGCATCTTCGTAGAGCAGCGCTACGGGAGCATTGCGCTTAATTTGTATCCGATCCATGTCAAAGCCAGCTTGGGAGAAGTAGTCCAGGTCCCTGCCAATCACTGCAGAGATTGTCAGAAAATAATGGGGAAAATCGCGAGAAAAAATGGCGCACAGGAACCAAACTGCTCAGTGTCGAATGCCTGGGCATAGTTCTTGTGGAGGATATGGGGGGTGACATAGGGCGTGTGATGGGGTGCCATGACTGGATGGTGGGGGCGGTTAGGTGGTGGTGGTAAGAGGCGAAGGTGTGGGGCTGTGGGTGAGCGTTTCGGCAGACCGCCCGACTTTATACTTGCAGCCCAAGTGATAAGCCGTTTGGAGCTCATCCCTCGTTTCCCCGAAAAGGAGAGAGCCCCTGCCTGCGAGCCAATTAGCTGTCCGCTTTTCGTCCCGCTATGGCAATGGTCGTCCTCAGAAACCTCTCCTCCGGGAACTTCCGACCGGTCCCCCGGCGGAAAGTGCTTTTTCCACCTGAATGCGGGGCACACAGCTGATTCACACACACACTGATCTATTTAGATCTCACCTGCGCCATTACTTCCTTTCATCTGGCGAAATGCTCGCCGTCTGTGGGCGAGACCCTTATGTGCGACTCGGACCTTGTGCCACAGCCTTTGGTCGGCAAAGTCACGCACCACTGCTTCCGCCCCATCGCTAAAACAACATTGAAACAGCCTTTCCCCGAACATACCCGGTCTCGTGCCCGCTGTCGTTATCTCATCCATCTCCCAGACACCATCAGGAACCAGCCACTTCTCCGCAATGGCCCCCAGTATATCAACTAGCGGGGAGCCTCGTCCCGCGTTACACACGAACGTATCCCGCAAAGGCCTCATGTTCTCAATGAAAAGTTGGCCGAGACTACAACCATGTTCTCTTCTTCATGCGTCATAAGCTGCGAAACGAGCTTCTCGCGGCTTGTTCCGGCCCTACGCCACGCTGCTCTCTGTACGTATGGAGGAGGGGACGAGTATCCGGATCGCGTTTACTCCGCAACGCGGGGTGCCTCCTGTCTCGCAGAGTCTGAATCACATCATGACATCAGTTTGCCCTCGAAGATGTTTCCTGAGGCAACAAAACTGTGCCGCGCTGGATAGTGGGTTTGTCGGGATCCTCTCCAACACGCGTCGTCGCGTGAAAGCAGCCCAGAGACGATCGAAATCACATCTTCAAGCTCGCGTAGTGCTGACGCGCTGAACATGCATAGTGACGCGCGTGAGGAGACCCGCATGATCGTTCCGGGAACCTCTGAGGACGTACCGAGTGCGCGACCACCGCGACGCCCAGTGATCGAATAATTCGTAACATCCAAATTCTACAACAAGCATCTAAACCTGAGCACATTTCGCCATACCCTCGTCAAATGTTCGCTCTAACAAGGCATTGAATTCATTCTGGCGCTGATAATGAATTCCGTGTCCAGTTCCTGCCCATTGTACCAGTTCAGCTTCGGGCATGCTCGCTTTGATGCGCAGTGTATTGCTGGGGTCGACCAAGTGGTCGTCGTCTCCAGTGACTAGCGTAACCTGTTCAAAAGTCAATGCAGAATTCACAAAGAAAGGAAACAATTGACCTTGGGAATAGAGGATGATATCTTCTTGAGCCGCTCGGGGCTCACATAGTGCGTCAAGGCGGCGCACATCTGAAAGATGGATCCTAAGAATGTCTGCTTCTTCGTGTATTGGAAACGACGTTGTAGATTCTGGGGGCATCGTAGGATGTTGACAATAAGCGGAGGATACTTGTGGATGAAAGCCACAAACCTTGATTTGAACGTCTTGATTGAGCTCTTCGGGACTGTCTATAGCTTTCTCGGCCAACCAAGGTTCTGCGAATAACATCTCCATGATAATAGGTATCTTGAGGTCGACATCCGACGTGAAAGTTGCCCTGGGTGTCGTCAAAGCCCGTAGGATAACAACAATAGCAGAGGCGTACCTGGTCAGCAGTTGGAAGCCTTTCCACTGTATCCTTTCGGTTAGACTTTGGAGACGAACCGAGCCAACAAGCTACCCACCGGAGGAAGGTTGTTCCAAAAGTGGCCTCCAGGTGTCGTGACGCCCAGAGTCAGCGATACGATGCGCTCCGGAATACGGTACGCCAGTTCTACGCGTGGTGATCACTGAAAGTTCGTAGGGTCGGTCGATCGTGCGTACCCTGCGCTATCATGCCGCCCAGCGACACCCCAACGACGTGCACCTGACGGGGCTCGGTCCATCCGACATAGTCCAGCAATGCAACAGCATCCTCCGCCATGCCGCTCGTCGTAAACGGACCTTTGGGCACCTCGCTGTACCCGACTCCCCGATTGTCGAACACAAGACACGAGTATTGCGGATCCCGGCCGAAGTGCTCTATCTGGGCAACCCAAGAGAAAGAGCTGCTGTTCAGGCTGACACTACTGTTATTGGGGTGGGCCGGTAATGATTCGCGATGCGCACCCCATGATGAATACAACCTTCCGGGGACCACTTCCATGTTGTTCAAAGTAGAGAGAATGGCTCGTGAAAGTGTTCGAGTTGCGTATTTGAGTGACGGGACACAGGCCGCGCTTTGTGAGTGTAGAAGAGTCAAAGATAGAGGGCCAGTCCTCCATGCGATGGTGGCAAATGTAGAAGTTCAAGCTATAGTCTGATTGAGTGACGTCACCCGAGTGCCCCAAATGTACTGTGGCCGCTGCGCTCAACTGTGAGCTTGCCTCTTGAAGCTCGTCCCAACGCGCGGAGTGCCGAGCTGACAAGGTCTCAATAAAATTCATGCGCTCTTACTAGTCGAGTCTTTCGCCACGACTATTCCATAGCCCTTTTGAGTTACTTTGATATCGAGTCAGTGCAACTTCTCGCTATGCCGCCCGCTTTGACGCGTACAGAACAAGATCGTAATGATTATATAGACGGTATAGATGTATGTGAGCGATACAGAGAGAATGAAACAATGATCAAGACGTTCATCGCTTTCCCTTGACCTTGCCATTGGTCTGCGTTTTGGGTTTAGACTTGCCATTCGTCTTAGATTTCTTCGGTCGGTCAGAATCTGAGTCATCATTCTTGCCACCTCCCTCGGCCTTCTTCAGATCAGCTGTGGAAGACGTCAGTCGCTGAGTGCGAAACGAAGACTTCATGTAGACTCACAGCGAGCGGCCTTTCGTTCGAGTTCATCCCAGTCATCGCCTACAACCAGGACGATTAGTCTTCTCGCGAACCAGACCAGTACAAAGAAACTCTCACCCTCTTCGTCTTCGGAACCCGAAGCTGACGCGCTCTCATCATCGTCGCTGGCGTCAGAGAAAGCGCTACCACTATCATCGTCGTCATCATCTTCGAAATCGACCTCAGATGCAGCAAAATCGGATTCGGACTGTTCATCATCCGATGGATCGCTCTGTGTCCAGGGCCTCAGAATCAGCAGCTTCGAGCAAAGACGGTCAAAGTACTTACCACAACTCCATCGGCGGTGCGCAGGAAAGTCCATCCACCACCTATGAAGAACTCGTGGGGACTCTCGTTGATGTGCTTCATGATCGGACCCCAGTTCAAGTTGACAGGACTCTCCGCCATCGGAATGTCCACAGAACTAGGTCATTCATCATGTCAGTTAAATTGGCAGAAGGAACAGGTCCGGGCACGCACTCTAGCCAATTCTTCACGTCGTCCATCTGCGTACTCGAGATGGAATTTATATGCAGTGGTGTCTTGTTGAAATCCTTGAAGATAAGGACCAGATCAAATTGCCTCAATCCATATTGTACACGTTCCAGCGACGCAATCTCAATCTCGCTGAGGGTGACGACGAGGAATGGTGGGTCGGTAAGATGCACCAAGCAGTCTGTCGTGGGTTGCAGCCTCACGCCAGTTCGGAATGGCACACCCTCGAACGATAGCTCTCGGAAAGGAATATCAAGGTCCAAGGTCTCATCGAGCTGAGGAAAAATCAGCCCAGCCCACAAGATGCTACTCCTTTCTTTCTCACCGAAGAAGAAGCAGCCTCGGCTATCTTTTCAGAGAAGGCCTTGATCTCCTTGTTCAGCATTTGGCGGCGCTTGCGTTCCTGCTGTTCCATTTCGATTTCGTCCTCATCGCCATAACGATGCTTTCTCTTGCGGTTACCAGTCTCATCAAATTGCACGTCCGAAGCCTCTCGGAAGAATTGAACGTCCTTGGAATGACTTTGAGGCTCAATCCCGGGCGATAGATGGTGCGTGACTCACAGATGCTTTCTTCTTCCCTATCATTATTGGCGCTTTCAGATTAATATGAACGATGACCAAAAGTTCGTGATCGCAAGGTTGAAAGAAGAGATGCTTGATGTTGCTGAACAGTATATCTGAAACGACACGTCAATAGCATGCTCAGGAGGAAGCTGGTCATCAACGTACCAACTCTCTGCGAGCTGACAGGTGACTGGTATCTGATACCATTCTGGTGAATCTCGACCTCGCCAGGTAAGCGTTTACCATCAAGCGCAGGGCGGATGAATGCTTCGGTCATTCTGACCGGTCGCCTGCCCTTCAATTCGACAAGGTTATCCTGGTCAACAACGTCCGCCATCTCCTTCTTCTGTTGTTCGCGCTTATTGGCCTCCTTCTTGAGCTCCGTGATTTGTTTGTAGACCGTGTCAAAGCGGTGTCCATCCGTCGAACGATATGATACAGAGCGTATGAAGGTGGCGTCTGGATCTTCGAAAGGCTGTCATAGTAGTCAACAGCTGTAACATGACATGGCACAAAAAGGAATACGAACAGTATCCTCCTTCTTGCCGACGAGTTGTCCCGGTGTTTGGAAGTTGATACGAAGGTACGTGAATTCGTCTTCGTCATTCTTGCTCGCATTCTTGATCGTATTGATGTGGAACGGCACCGCGAAACCGTGGATGGGCAGGATGACAGATTGCGCTTTGCGGTCGACGAAGATCTACAGTATCGTGTGAGAAAACACTCTTGGCAGATTAGGTAGACTTACGCGAAGTCGTTCGACGTCCGGTGGGAGAGCTGCCTCGCCCTTGTAACTCTGGAACTTCTTCCACCCTTTACCTTCCTTTCCGTTGGTTGCGCCACCCTCTTCCGAGTACTTGGCGAGACCCTCCTGCTGTATTTTCTCGTGTAGTTCTCGTTGATGCTCTCGCAATTTGGTCAGTGCAGTCTGATGAACCTCATCCTGCGTGCGTCGGGTTTGATTGCGAAGAACTTTGCCTGCGACTGTCTTCTTCCCTGGTGTACCGTTGTTCTTGGGCTGCACAGGAGGTTTGCGTTCCTTCTTAGGCTTTTCATCAGCACTCTGGCTGTCCAAGAAGAAGAGCGTGTCCTTCGAGCTCTTGACCCCGTCGGTTAGAAGCTCCGATTCTTTGTCTCCGACTTTGATAGTATCGGCGATATGCAACGCGTACCTTTTAAAGTCAGCTTTCATACACGAGAGGTCACGTATGTAAACCTACTTGGATCCATTACTATCCACTAGATCTGTGAAGCCTAAAGTCAGGATAATGACCATGTTCTTGCGAAGTTTTCGGGAGTTTTTGCCGGACAGCAAGTACGTGGAATCTCGGAACTCGATTCCGGTCTAATGAATGAACAAGTCAGACTCAGCAGTCGCTGGACGAGCTGAGAGAAAGTGACTGACTCCAAAACCGCAATTCTTCACAAAGTTCTTTTCCAGCTCGGGTTTATGTTCTGCAACGTAGGAAAGAGCATGCTGGTAAAGGTCGCGTATAGGAACACCGTCCTTGATGTAGGACACCATCTCGGCCTGCAGAGCAAGCAGCAAGTTGTACTGCTCCTCTTGGCTCTGAAAACTGTTGGTCATTGACTCGCAAAAGGATGCATGGTAACGCACCGGTGTTGGATCGACGATAAAGGTGCGCGCAACATTCGAAGAATATGACTTGTAGCGTAGCCCGAACGCGACAAGCAGAACGCCTTTGTGAGAAATGTTGTCATCGGATGATTCACCAGTGTACCGCAAGTCATAGCCACTCTTGGTCGATTTGGAGATTATGATGGGAGAATAAGGAAATTCGACGACTCCCCAATCACTCTGGCGGAATTGGTAAGCATCCCATCAAGGAATCGAGTATGGAGTGCACCTCTGAAAGCTTTTTGCCCTTGTAATGATCCCAAACCTTCATATCAGGACCCTTCGCCGATGACCCATCACCAGAGCCGAGTCGCGCTTCAATTTGTTGGGCCAATGAGTCATGCGATATCTTGGTTTCCCGGTCAAGGATAGTCTCCAGCTTCGTGGCAACATAATGTCTCAGTAAAGTCGATGTTAGTGACGACGCAATTTGGGTTGCTTTCTGTCAAATGGTCAGCAGGGCGGCTACGGGGTGAGAAACGCGAACGCAACGAGTTCTTCGCCATCTTTAACAGCCATAAACGAGGAGACGGCAGGTGACATATCGACAAGTTCTGGCTTGCTGCTTGCTGCTTTCAGGGCCTCTCCCCAGTCCTTTACGACCTTTCCTGTGTGAGTCTCCTTCACCATCGTTCCTACTCGTTTATGCGAGAGGTATAGTTCGGCGAATTTTGGCAATGCATCGTTGGCTGGCTCCTTTGCTTTTGCTTGCGCGAAGATTTTTACAGGAACTGCGGCATTGGGGTCCTGCACCTGCGACAGATACTTGGCTGTGATGCACTAATGGTCAGAAAGGAACGCTTTGGAGAAGACGACGCGCACCTTTAGATGCCGAACACAGGATCGATATCTGCTCCTTCTCGAAAAGTATGTAGGTTGAAGGAAACTCGTATCCCAGAAGCCATTGCTGTTGTGTGTACGCGTCAGCGGCTATCGCACACCAGCGCCACACGATCTAGGCGGAAGCAGACTCACCTGAAAGCAAGTGCCCTTCTTCATTGGCTCATCTTCCGCTCCCGGGTCTCCAGACGCAAGTAGGAGTGCGTCGCATTCGTCCACTGACGCAAATTCGTTATCTGGAGTCGCGTCCTAAGCAGAGGGGAGTCGTGCTTCAGAATCACAAATGTGCAATAAGTTTGAGACAGAATTCACATTCCAGCCGTCGAGTATCCGCTTCAATCGGGCTTGAAATGTCGATTTATTGAGCTCGACAAGCATTTTTGAGGGAAAAGCGGAAGGAGATGGTGGCAAGAGTCAAGGTGTTGCGCGCCGAAGGCGCGAACACCTTGCGGACTTCGAATTTGTCTGTCACATACACGTGATGTCATCAGACGGCGAGGTATTCGACAGCCTTGAGTTTGACTTGAAGTTCAAGCATATGTAGTCTCCAAATATTACTGCAAAATCTAGTTCTTCAGATCAATGACAAAGGGCGATTTATTTATCGGATATGCCGCGTTCACAGAGACGCGTTGTGGTCGTGTATCATCAACTGATACCCCCGCCGACTCGTGTATGTGGCCGAATACATGAAGTCGACAAGCGTCAAGGAACCTCAATCTGCTAGATAGTGCTTCACATCCAGCAGATTTCCCTCTGCGGGTCTTGTCCAGCGTTCCAAGTGGTGGCGTGTGCGTTATCAGTATCTCCGTGTCATCCGGTATGGCCTCGCTGATCGCTGCGAACCTTGTCGGCCAAAGATTTTGGAGGAAGTAGGTACATAAATTCTCACCTTTGGCACTGACCGGACTGTTGTACTGAAAGGAGCCAGTGTACTTATACACGGGAGAGGACTGAATCCATGGTGGGTGATAAAGCTAGATTGACTAGAGCAGGAGATACTGACCGGAGATCCATAGATGATCCATCTTCTCCCTTTCGGTAGCTCAATGGTGGCGGCCTCATGTTGCAGGTAGTGCAGTCCGGCGTCCAATAGTTCTTGGCTACGAAGGTAGGCTAACAAATCATCTGTTTCCTATACTGACTGAGAAAAGAAAGGAGACAACGGCAGCGTGTAGACCAACATTGGCGTAGTCAGACGAAACAGATGGATCCAGGAGCATCTAGTATCGAGTCTACTCAGCAAAGAGAGAGATTATGCACTCTATACCGGTGCTTACATCGTGATTTCCTGCTATGACTCTACACCCCACATTATCACAGCGACGAAGGAGCACAGCTGACATACAGTTTGACTGGGTGTGGGCAGTCTTTAATCCAGCTAACAGTCTCGCGTACTTCATCAGGCGTTCCCCATGCAGTCAAGTCGCCGGCGTGGATGAGAACGTCACCCATTGGAAGAGACGTAGGTTTCCGAGAATGAGTATCCGACAAACATACAAACCGTGTCCACTGCGGTCCTGGATGATATGAAGGTTCCTCTGAGAGAGGATACACGCGGCAAGAAGTATCAGCTACTAGACAAGACATGGAAGAAGTGTTGCACATCTTAGCACTGGCAGAAGAAAGTCAAGAAGTTTATGACGTTGATGTCACGACATTGTCACATGCACATGAACAGGAATGTCCGGGTGGCGCGTACAGGGAGTGTGTACCGAGAGAGAACCAACTAAAGTTGTCAACGTTGTTGATTCTGTCTGCGGTAGACTAACGAGTCAGGTTATCACAGCCCGGCACCCCAGCAATACGATCGCTCGTCAGTACATTTAGAGACACTCATCACATTTCTTTTCGGGTTGATTTACAGGCCAAACGCCACAGTTGGTATACCGTACAACGAATTCAAAACCTTGATTTCCCCTGTCTCTGCTGCCCCAGCCGCAATATACAGCGGTACAAAGTGTTCTTCACGGGGATTCGCAAGTCTAAACCCGGCATGTTGTGTGAGGGCAAACATAGCCTTCTTCCGTGCTTCAGCCTGCGAACACACAGCATTAGCGTCTTGAAGAGAATAAGAAGACATAAGTTCACCTCAGGAACAGTAACTGCATCGAGGATGGCCTTGTCAAAATCTTTGACGACTGGTGCCGTAGTGTCAGGAGACCACGACGAGGGATCGCGTAAGTTGTGTATCGGAAGCCCGCCAGAAAGCACGAGGATTCCTTCCTCCCTATCCAGACATTAAAACACTCTCTGACGTGAAGCCATTGCTTGTACTGACCTTAGCGCGGCAACAGTCTTTCCAAGCTTCCAATTGTCCTCAGGCTTCAAGCTCGAGTCTATCGAGACCTGAACGATGGGGACGTCCTTGAACTCTTCCCCAAACATCAAGCTGAATGGCACGAAGACTCCGTGATCCAGACCGGGGCCTGGAAAGCCGCGCCCGTCCTGTCCTCTTGCTTCCTGCTTCGTCGTCGTACGTGCTCGGTATCCGGCCTGCAGCAGCGTAAGTATGAGAATGACACGAAGAACAAGATGCGACCCACATCTTTATATAATTGCACGACACGTTGTGAAAGCCCTGTGTCACCCTTCGACTTGAACTTGAGCTTGTACATCTCAGGCTGGAATCCATAGTAGTCATACAAGAGAGGATTCTCGTCGCCGTAGTCCGTGACCAATCTATCCCCGGAAGTTTCCCAATGCGCGCTGAACACCACGATACCCTTGGGTTTGTACTTGCGCAACAGCGCTGGCCCGAAGTCTTTCAAGAAGGCCGCCAGCAAGCCATTCGGTCCCTGCCTTTCTGGGAGCCCAACGCGCGGCGAATGACCCGGCGGGAATGCCAGGAATGGGCTGCCGTGGGCGAAGAAGAACGACGGGATCTTGTCGGGGGTAGATGGGAGTGATTCCAAGGCATCGCGCCATTTCGCCTGATTGGAGGCAAGAGGTCCGTCCGCTGACATAGTGTAGGAGAAGGATGTCAAGGTCACTGATGGTACTGATGCGGCTTTACGCAGGCGCGGGAGGAGGAAGATGGCTGATAGCAGAGACAGGATGAAGCAGGCTATTTGTAGCTTCGTGGGCATAAGGTCATGGTGGTCAGTGTCAGGAACAACCCGGCCTTCTTTGTATGAAAGTTCGAGCGAATGTACGGATTACCTGACTAATATCAACGTGAGGACGATTACGAGGTCTACACACGGGCAGGCGAGGCTGACTGTTCGTAACGTCAGTTGCTGCTTATTGTATCGTGATGAGGATGACCGCAGACTCAACCGAGCAAGTATGCAAATTGAATGCATGTATGTACTCGTTGTGTGCAAAAGTGAGTGAGGTACAGCCACAAACACGTGGCGCTCCTCACCGACATTTGGGTGATGCCGAGTTGCCGGATGTGGCTGTACCTCACTCACTTATGCACACAACGAGTATATCGCCTCAGCCTGCAATCGCGAGTTCCGAGCTGCCATTGGACGGGCATCGGGCCGCGCGTCCGGAGATTCAATCGACGTGATCGGCTCATGATCGGCACTGAGACTCGCGATCCAAGCTCCAAGCCGGATGAAGCGACGTGATATCTCCTGCCTTGTCTATGTGTCGTCTCTGAGGCTTCGGGATCGCGTACCACAAAGGTCGATCTGAACAGGAGGATTATACACTTCTTGATATGAATGGTCCTCCCAAATCCCCGGGCAATGTCTAATGGTTCTTTCGACGTTGAGCCATATCTGTCCGTTCAGAGTGTTCTTATCTCTACGTCGCATAACAGAAGTCCTGTTCTCAACCTGTCGTGTGCGCGCGCACTGCCCGATTGCGTTTTTAAACTCCCGCCACCTGGCGCATGCGCCCGACGCAATCTGTGACCAAAGCACGTCGTGTTCAATAGGAACAGGTTATTGAAGGATACACGAAGGTCAATCTCATGTGGTCAAGGTGAAGTTTCGACGAGGTTTCGACAAGCGCGCCTCAGCGCCGCTGTAGCTGGCAAACTGTGCATCGGTCGGAAGACGATTAGACTCGTGTCATGATATTTAATGTACAGGTTGCTTGGGTACAAATGTTATACATATATTTACTTTCCAAGGCCAACGGCATTCTTGGCGCTGTCGAGCAGGGAGCCCTGGAGGACCGTCAGAATAGAATTGAAGAGGAAAGGGATGTTGCATACCGAGTTCTCGTTGGAGTTGCCGCTGACAGAGTCGCCAACTTTCTGGGTGGCGGACTTCTCGCTCTGATGAAGGATGAGAAAGATGAAGGAAGGCTACTGGGAGATACGAACCTCGGGTTGAGCGGAGGAGGAAACGCTATCAGCAGTGCCCTTGACGCTGTCGCCTGCCTGCTCGAGGTACGACTTCTCAGAGTCGGGCTAGACTACGGTAAGCGACGTGATATAGACGGGGACAATGGACACAAACCTTCATGGCAGAGGAAGCCTTGTCGGTGAAGGATTGACGGCCGGTGTCAGACATGATGAAGATTGGTGGTAGAGTTGGTAGGGTTCGTTAAGAGGGTTTGAGATGAGTTGTTGGATCGATACAGCGCAAACAAGGCGACTTTATACGCGCAACGCCTCCGCGTCATAGCGCCAAGTCCTGGGCGCGTCATTGCATGATGCATCGCGTCGATGACGCGTTGCGTCATGCATGATGCATGCTGCTAGTCCAGGAGCAGCGTAGCCGCCAGACCGGGCAGATCTCTCCAAGAAATCTGTCAACTTCATCGATGCCGATCATGCCAAACGCCGTCGCAATCGGCCAGTCGTGAGGAGCCCGCCGCCTCGGTGCCAAGTCAAAGGCTAGTGATGGGGAAGGGTACGGTGATACCGTGAGAGTACGGGTCCATTGCATTCAGTCTGGTACACTTGGCACGATAGTCCTTCGGAGGATGTGGCGCAATCTGATGGCACCGGGAGTGCAAGGATGAGATTGTGCCTCTGATGCCAATCAATTATGCTTCCACGGATACGGGCTGAGAAGGCCCTGCAGGCAACGATTTCAAAATCGATTATACGAAAGCAGGTCTATTACACAAAATGCTACACGACGTAGAGGTAGAACTACTCTGGAACGAACAGGCAGGTGATTAGAACAGTATTAGAACAATATATAGCTTACAACGTCGGAAGGAACATTAGACGATGCCCGGGGATTTGGAAGAACAGTTTATATCATGAAGCGCATAATCCTCCTGGTCAGAGTCCGTGTGTCTGTTGGTGGTAATCTGAACTTCGGTCTGTGCTTCCAACCCCACGGTGTTTACACCAGACATGCTGGCTCGCCTGACTTGACTGATATTCTGAGCATGGAAGCTCATCGTCGTGTTGTTGGGCGACCTTCCGTGCGTTATGTCAAGTCCGACTCGTACGCTACAAGTTGATCAGCATACTCGAAGAGACATGGAACTCGATTTATCTCACATGATGAGCAGCGGTGTCATAGTCTAAAGAGGTAAGATGAGATCCTCAGCATTGGGAGGCAAATGCCTGACTTACTGCCAGCTGAACAACACTATCAACCGCGGCAAAAGTGGCGACGTTGTTTGAGAAATAGAGAGCAACGGTAATCAAGGTCGCCACAGCAAAGATGGTTCCAGATTCCACTATAGTCAGTATAACTTCATAGTATTTATGAGCGCCTGAGATCGTGATGTCCCGCACTCGGCGGCCAACCAGCCACAGCCGGATGGCAATGAGTGCAGTGCAGCCGATGTTGACCGTAAGGTCCAAGGTCCAGTTCACGAGCGCCCAGTCGCGGAGCACCTTGTCGAACACGGATAGTCCAGGCAGAGAGCCGCGGGCCTCAGCAATGAACCCAGCCGCTGTCGAATATGTCAGACGTAGGTCAAAGCCTTGAAGTCACGATGTACCAGTATGCATGAGTTCAAGGCCAAGCTAATCCGAGATGTCATGTCGTGCGATTGTGACCAAGGAGCAGGGTTGACTTACGAAGGGCCCCGCCACAAGCCAGCGCTTCTCACAGACGACCCAAAGACGCCATATCTGAAACGAAGTATGTCAGATCAGAGATCCGGACATGAATTGAACTCACGAGTATGAGATCTTGGGCGAACACCTACCACGACCGAGTTAGGTTCTCCTAGTATCGGAAGTACCAGAGGCTGTACTCACGTTCAGACTATACAAGATCAACTTGGTGTTCGGTAGCGGCTTGTGTTGTTCGGCGAAATACTCCGACGCAGTGCCAGGCGGGGCCCAAATGAACGCCTCCAAGAGCTGTCTAAGGACCAGAGACACGTGTGCTGTCGAAAGCACAAATAGCAGAACTGACACCGCAGTCAAGGCTCTATTCAAATGTCAACAACCAGTGCAATGGGTAGGTATCTCATGAACTCACCTCGAAGTCTTTAATCCCCTTCGGCGTACCAACAAGACATACAAGGCGGCGAGAAATACGATGAAGCTAGTACCCGCTAATGTCAGACTGGGTCCAAGGTGACGCAGACGGACTCACTTCATGCCTAAATATTGGAGACAGTTGACAAAGGGCTGCACGAAGAAAGAAAGGACCAACATACCATAGAGAAGGGTCTCTATCCAGATACCAACAAGAAAGGTACGATCCAGAGGGACTGCGGCTGCCATTGTTAACAAAAGCGATCGCCTGCAGAAAGGAAGAAATAGTGTGCAAGTGACTGACCAAAGCCCTCAGGCTTTTATACGATGTGTTGGACAGTGCCGGCATACTCTCAGCATCTACTACCTTCGCGACGATGCATGGTGGAACAAGAGAAAGAACAAGGACCGTCCCAAAATGGGTTGGACAACAATGCTAGGTCGAACATGCATGAGCGGGATTGGAGACGGCGGCTTATTTTAGGATGCAGGCGTGATGTTCATTCCTGCGCTGACCCCGGGGAGGCATTGATCATTCTGTCAACGGAGCTCCCATCACGAGGGCTCCTGAAAGCTAGGCTGCAAGTAGGACAAGTGGTGGCGTGCAGCAACATGCATATTTTAGCTTGTGCATATACTTACATTCATAGATAGTGGAGAGTTGGTGGAGAGCCGATGGGTCTCATCGACGGCATACATTCTCATAGACAAGCAGCTGAGCGACATCAAGATACTAGACAGCGGAGGCTATCATAGTACCTTCACATGCCGTACAAAGTAGTACGCAGACGCGTCGGATGTCTTGATTCGGAAGAAAGAGCAAAAAAATGACGGCAGGCCACCTTATACCATTTTCTTCCTGAAACGATTAGAGATGTCAATCCTTTCGCAACAGAAATGAGCATGTCAGGTAGGGTACAGCACTCACAGCGCTAATCACAACTGTATACAGTATGGCAAAGTGACCTTGATTGTATGCAGCATGCAATGATGTGGGACTAGGTCACTAGGATGGACGGAAGCAAAAAGGAACGGATGATGCCGACTGATGGCATGCAGGGAGCAGCAGGGTCTCACGGACCTTTGCTTCCGGCCGCCAAGTTGAATTCCTCCAAACTGATCCTCGTCTGCTATGGCTGCTCTTGTGTCCCCAAGTAATGCTTCAGTGCTCAATCTCTTATTCCACCTTTGTAGCGCGTTCAGGCGGTCTTCTAGGACTTCGTGTGCAAGATCTCGTACCCCTTTTGATGATGGACCATGCATGATGATACACATATCCGACACTGACATCTAACGGTCCTATTAGGACAAGAACCATTCAATTGCAACTGTGTCCTTGCCCAAAGACATTCACTCGCTTTGTATCAGTAGAGATCTGCCATGTCTTCCGCCGTCGAGTCGTCTACACTCGCGACCGCGCTTCTCATGCTCAAAATACCCTTGATTATCGCAGAGACAGTCGGCATGCGAGTGAGCACTGCGTCTCCAAATCCTACGCCGAGCATGGCCCAGCAAGTAGCCCTTACCAATCGTGAAGTCTTCGTCAGGATCCTGATGAAAGGTGGGCTGAAGTTCATGAGGGTGAGTGTCAATCGCCGCATCTCTTGGCGCGCCTAGTATCTGACGCGTATCATAGACCGCGTATCTCGTCGGCGGCCTGATAGAGATCGTCGCCATTCTGGCTTATACCTTCCCCTCTTGGCCTCTTTCCCCACTCATACTCGAAAGTCTATGTTTCCTCGAAGGTTCCGGAACCCTAGAACTATACTTCAACCCCATCGCCATATGTGGGACCATCATAAGCATCCTAGGAGGGCTCCTTCGCTGGAGATGCTACCAAACCCTCGGCCGTCACTTCACGCTCGAGCTCAGCATCTTGAAGGACCACCAGCTCGTCACCTCAGGCCCATATAGCATCGTTCGGCATCCGAGCTACACGGGCGGTCTCATGGCAATATCCGGTGCCATCCTTTCCCGAGGAGGGCGCGGAACATGGCTGCGACAATCTGGTGTTCTCCATACCCCCTGGGGAGGCGCCATTACGGGCCTATGGGTCTTCTTAGCGTGCGGATTGGGTATTGGCGCTTCGGCGAGAGTCAATGAAGAGGACGCGTTCTTGAAGAAGGAATTCGGCCAGAAGTGGCAGGACTGGGCTAATCAGGTTCCCTGCAGGTTGATACCTGGCGTCTTCTAAACAATACACGTCGCTCCGCTGTTCTCTTGTGGTCATATTCATAGTGCATTATCCATAGAGCGTAAGGTATAGCCATGTTCTACCTTTTCCTAAGACTCCTTTTCCTAGTACACAGCGATCGCGAAGATGTCCTCTGTCAAGACATCGGTGTTCATAGCGTCCTTCCCTACCAGAGACTTGATTTCGAACGGCTCCAAGAAGACTTCCAGCACAGGGTTTGCAGTCCTGGTAGGTGTTTCTGGGCCAGCAGAGCAATCAGAGTCGCTATCGCTAGCATCGTCGGAGATGAGGTTGGGTTCTTCTTCATCAATGAGCATTTCGAGGACTTCGGTTTCGTCGCAGACGCTTTCGGTGACGAGGTCCCTGGTGGAAGTGGAGCAGTAATCTGACTTTCCCAACGTGTCTGAGGGTACAAGGAAGCCGCGAAATTCACGGACGACGCTTGGAGACGGGTCGCCACGGAGGAAAGCGTTCATAATTTGACCAGTCTGTAGCCCGCCTGTTTGAGTCGCCCAATCTTTGGAAAATGAACAGAAAGATACGCACGGCAAAGGAGGTACACGCATATAACGGCACGTAGATCATTTGTGCACTGACGGCGTCCAACATCCCCTCCACGCTCATGCCAGCTGACCCAAACACTGCATCCCACTCTAGCTTTCCATCAATGTCGTACATGAAAATCCCGCCTATGCCCAATTCATCAACGCGCATGAATCGGCGGCCTCGGAGTCCATCCAGTAGATCCCGCGCTACGGCTTGGGCGAGGGCGCGCTTCCAGAACATGTTCTGAGGGTAACGTTGAGGGCAGAGCGGCAAGCCGCGAGAGGGTGGGCGAATGAGACGGGCGATGTTCGAGGACCAGCTGGAAGACATCGCAATTGGAAGGTCAGACTCAGGCTGAGGGGATAGTATGAAGACAAGCGGGTAGTGTGGCGCCGATCGTTGAAAGCTGCTCATAGCATGCTGTGCTGACCAAATGTAGATATGAGTCTTTGCGCATCACCTCAAAGCTGCACACACAAGTTGCGTCTGAGAGCCCCAGAGGTAACAGACCGCTAGCTAGAGGCGTACAGGATTATCATTGTGCTGAGTTCTCCGAAACGAACGATTGGAGGACTTTCAGCGCGACTGCATCAAGTTGTCAGTGCCGGGAAAGTCACCCATATTCAAGTCAATCTGAGGTCGTTATTCTCGGCAAGTATTCCAAGTATGAAGCCTTCTGACCTTCTGGTAGCCGACGCCACAATTGTTCAGTGCCAGTGCGAGCCAATGACAAAGATTGGGTCATCATTCGGCGGATCGATGCCGATCCTTCCGGCAGGCGCTTGAGTCCGGCCTTGAGGGCAGCGTACGCAGCTGCACCCATGTCAACCCGACGCCGACGACGATGGACTGCAAGACATGCGAGATGAAACAACGCCAGTTCTACTGCGAGAGATGCCTCAAGACACAGTGCGTCTAACTGCACTCTATAGTCTTTGACCGATGCTTATTCACCACAGTCTTCGCGATTTCAAACTACAAACAGCCCACTTCGTTTCGGACCGCGATGAGCAGGTTGCCAAGGCATCCAAAGCACTTGTGGGCGTAACGGCCGCCCGAGCTAGGCGTGCAGACGTGGCGTCCATGCAGCGCAGAGTCGACGAACTCATGTTAGGACTGACAAAGCTGAGGAAGGAGAACGAGAGGAGTGCGTCAAGTTTTGTCTGTATCTGACTGATCTTTGACAATGAGCTAGAACGAGACAGGCTGAGGACGCTGAGGGAGACGATTGCCACGCGCCGACAGACGCTTAGTGCTGCAAGACTTGTCCCGATGCCGAGAGAGACACTGGTTCCCGGCAGCTTGACTATCAGCATTGCGAGGGCGCGGGCGCTACTTGTTCAGGAGCTGGTGGAGGTATTCAATGTCGTCGAGGTCGGCGGGCGTCCGCCCATCGGCGGCAAGGCCGGTACGAAAGGCGAATGGACGATTGGTGATCTTATATTGCCTGTTCCAGGTGATATCAGACGTGTGTTTCCACTGCCCAGCCTTGTGGAAGATGAGTTGACAATCCGTCTCTTCAGGATATCCACCAGACCATATCAACGCGGTCATCACCCATACAACCCACTTCGTTGGTCTCTTGACGTTCTATCTCGGCGTCAAACTGCCTTTTGAGATCCAATGGACTGGGAAGAAACTGGGTGTGGGTCAACCGTGGATTGGTGCCACGCGGGGTGGTGAATCCGGAGGATGGGCAAAGTAAGTGCACAGCTCCCCCTTCCTGGATGTGTAGACTCACTCATCTTCGCGCTGTTAGGTGGTACAAGAGGCACCCTCTACATCTCACAAGCTCAACACAACCAGCGGATCCTTCCAGTGCTAGTCGGCCTAGCATACCCGTCACATCCGAGTCTTATGTCGAACCTGAACAAGAGCCACAAGCTTCGTTCACCACGGCACTCGCCATGCTCTTATACAATGTGTCGTACCTCGCCTTTACGCAGAATGTCGACGTCCCTCTCAATCAAGCAGGAGACGTGCTCAGCAACCTCTGGAGCGTGTGTTGCAGCTCGGAGTTGGGGAGACGGTCTCACGAAACTCAGCCGTACCTACCTCCGCCAACCCCGTCTTCGTTTGCGTTGGACTTTAATCAGTTACTCCAGGCCACGACGGCGAATCCTGGCTCGCGAGCGAAGACCCGCAGAACTACACGAAGACGAAGTAGCACAAAGCTACAGGAACGTATCCCAGAGGTAGATGAGGATGGGTGGGATTTAGTGGAGGATATGTAGGCGAAGGAGTCAACATTCGGTCTGTCCTCTACGCAGACAACGTTGTATACAGGAATCTCTAGCTCTTTCTTGTATTTCTATCTCAGTTGTAAGTAACTTAGAGTAATTGTAACTGTAGAGTATCAGAGTGTACTAATACTATTCTTGAACGTCAACGTCCGATCAAAATCCTCCGTTCAATCACACGGCCACGACCTTCACCACCTGTGCCTGCCATCCCGCTCATCGGCCATGTTTGCGGCCGCCTCCTCGTTCTTCGCGCGCACGGCCATCTCACAGTCATACAACTTTGGCGAGCCCTCAACGTCGACAAGCGGAGGTAGTAGATCTTCGACCCCGGGACCATCCTCGTCTGCAACAAGTTCACCGCATGCCCCCACCGTCGCCATCCACATAGGACTTTGGAAAGTGCAGGCCGCGTACCACAAAGTAACCAACAAACGTGTCGCGGTATGGAGTTTCGATAAGCGTGGGCCAGACATGGAGAGATTGGGGCCGGCTGCTAAGGAGCGCACGCTGGAAGTGCTGAAGGGAGAGGTACGTGATTTCTGTGCAATTGTATCGTATTTTCTGATCTGTGGGTAGGCGTCTGCGCTGGGCAGGCTACGCCATCCTTCAATTCTTGGTGAGCATCTCTGGATTGTATTGCGCGCGTATCCAGATGCTTATTGGGCGGTAGAAATGGTGGAACCGTTGGAGGAAACGAGGAACGAGCTGATCTTTGCGACGGAGCCCCTTCTATCTTCTCTCGAGGTGTCGATCCCCGGCAGCTCGCGTTTCCGACCATGGGTCGAGCTTGACGAAGTCGAGGTGCGTGCACAGTGCTCTGCTCTTTCTCAAGTACATTCATCGAGTCGTATCAGATTCAAAAGGGCATCCTCCAGATATGCAAAGGGCTCTCGTTCATGCACACCTCCGCCAAGCTGATCCACTCCAACATATGCCCAGAAAGCATCGTCATTAACAGCGCCGGTGACTGGAAGATATCCGGTCTTGGCCTCACTATCCCTCTGCTGCAACCCGACGGCTCCGCCACGCGTTGGGAATTCCCTACCTTCGATGGACGAGTGCCCTCCTACATACAGCGTTCTTTCGACTACATGGCCCCCGAGTACGCCCTCGACGAGCTGCTACTCACCGCCTCTGACATGTTCTCCCTTGGTGTCCTGGTCTATGCCGTTCACTGCAAGGGGAATGTCCCATTCAAGACTCACGGAAGCTTAGCCGGTCTCAGAGAGAACGCGGGACGACCGCCGCCTGGCATGGAACGCCTCGATCCGGACTTGCAAAGACTACTCACTTCGCTTGTGACGCGCACTGCGAATGGACGGCCGACACCCACCACTCTACCTTCGCATCCCTTCTTCTCTTCCCTTCCTATATCTACCTTGAACTTCTTGGACCGCTCAAATTTCACGGCCAAGACACGAGAGGAGAAGATCGGCTTCATGAAGGGACTGACGAATGTCTTGGACAAGTTCTCGGAAGGGCTTCGCACGCGGAAGATACTCCCGTCCTTACTCGAAGAGGTGCTTGGTTTCTGGCTGATGGTAATCTGGTCGATTGACTGAACACTGCGCAGATGAAAGACACACATCTGCTACCGTATATCCTTCCCAACGTCTTCGCGATATCAGCCGCACTCAGCGCGCCCCAGTTTGCTAGCTTAGTGCTACCCAGCCTGAAGCCTCTCTTTGCCGTCAAGGAGCCGCCGCAGAACATGCTGACACTATTGGATAACCTGGCCATGCTGCAAAGCAAGACGGAGAAGTCAGTCTTTCGAGGAGGTTTGTCTCCTGCGTGTCAAGACTTGCAATGTGTTGACCGTGATTTAGAGGTGTTACCGCTCGTTTATAACGCGCTCGAGTCTGAACATGCCTTGGTGAGTCCAAGCCTGACTCACTTGATTGTCTCTCATCCAACGCCCACAAGGTACAAGAACGTGCTCTCACCGTAGTCCCCGAGCTCTGCGAGTCGATCGACTACGCAGAAGTACAAGGCGTACTCTTTCCACGTGTTGCAGTACGTCTGTTTCTTTCTCAATAGGAGCAGTCGTGAGCATTGTAACTAATCATAGCATCCTAGCTTGTGTTCACTAAGACTCGAGTATTATCCGTCAAGGTTGCGACGTTGGCAACGTTCCTGGCCATGGTCAAAACACTTGATCAGGCAAGTTTCCTGGGAAGGTTTCACAATTTATACTTATCGCCTCATCACAGACAAGTCTGACACAAAAGCTCGTGCCGCTGCTCTCGAAAATACGAACGAAGGAGCCAGCTGTGATGGTTAGTAGCGTTTTCCATCTTCTGTTTCCTTTCTGACGCGATCACATAGATGGCAACACTGTCCGTGCAAGAGGCGATGGGATTCAAAGTTGACCGCGAAGCAGTAGCAACTTTGGTCCTTCCACAATTGTGGGCAATGTCCATGGGTCCTTGTGCGTATGTCTGTCGCATCAAAATCATCCTCTGACGCGCCTTTCTCAGTACTGAACGTCGAGCAGTTCCAGAAGTTCATGTCCGTCATTCGAAAACTCGGTGATCGTGTAGAGAAGGAACATAATCAATTCCTGAGGGACTCACAGCGACTCGAGGACAGGTCACAGGTGGCTAATGGTAGCAATGGGCCGCAGAGTTATGCTGTGGCTGTCGACTTTGAGAGCCTAGTGGGCGGGGGAGGCGGTGGAGCGCCGCTCAACGGTACATCGATCTCATTGACACCCACGCATAAGGGTAATGCTTCATGGGACGACGACGTCTGGGGAAGTATCTTCAATGATGAGGTACGTGGATACGTTTCGGTGATTTGTTTCATCATTGCTGATCTTGCACTTCTAGTCGTCGTCGAGTATGCAGAGTCCTGCCGCTACCCCCTTCCCTCCACCTCCAGTGCCGCAGACGATAACGATGGCGGCGTCCTCGACACAGTCTCTCCCCGCATCGCCTAGATTCTCCCAGGGCACCGCAAATCGCCTGGGCGCCAAGCCCATGCCATCATCATCATTCAGCAGCAACAGCTCCATTCCACCGCCCACGAATCGGATGGCATCCACCGGCAGCATACCTCGACAGTCCTTTGGTTCCCCTGCTCCTTTCAATGGTGGTGGAATGGCACCGCTGCAGCCGACAAACACTGGCGGAGGAAGCCTGCCCGCCTCGCCTCCTCTGCAGCCCCAAAAGCCAAACTACAATGTATCTTTCTCGATGGACTCAGCGCCGACGATGAGCAGTACGTTCCAGAGTCCGATGATGCCCTCTCCCTCTCCACCGATGTTTGCGCCCCCCGGCATGGGTGGGCTATTAGCGCCGTCCAAACCGGCGCAGCCGGCGTGGGGAACCACTTCAAACTCGAAGTTATCTCAGTCGGATTGGGGCGACTTCGATCCCCTGGCTTGAGGTGTTGTTACATAGTCTATCAACTTACATGGAGGGTTTCTTATTTTATATGCATCTATGGAATATGTCGACTGGTAGGACTCGAGATAGCCTGATCTCACGAACCTGGTGGTGACAATCCTTCACACCGCGAGACTTCTTATTGAATATTAATCGCCACTGCATGAGGTCAAGTCGGAGAGTCTGTCAGCCCCCAGCTCTCGCATTTGTGGCGACCAGTCATTTCCCGCGTAATGCACGTAGACTGGTCACTGTTCAAGCTGACTAGCTTGTTCAATAAAAGGATCTTTGGACCAGACATATATACTGATAACAATCAGACATCGGCTTCCACCTTGACATCCCCCAACGCTCGAACGACAGAGGCGTTTACAATAGTATCCGGTCCCTCATACTCCTCGTCAATCTCGTATGGAATCTCGTCGGGATTGATGGGGAGGCCGAGGCATGATTTCAGCAGAACAAGGGCCCCCATCCTCGAAGAGATCTTGTTCCCCTCTTTGCATGAAGGACTCTGGACGCCTAGTGACGGTAAATAAGAGTGCTCAACACCTTGGAATGAGCACAACGTACATCTCCTACAACCACGAACATCCACGCAATCACAACTCTCGACAGTGTCATGCGCTTTTGTGAGTAGATCGTGAACTGTCAGGGCATGAATGTCAGTTTCAGGTAAGCGGGTTGGCTGTGGACTCACCATGATCGAAAGCCTTTGCCGACACGCTACTTCCATGGCCCGCGAAATCGCAAAAGATAAGCCTACATAAAATTAGTCACAATCTTTCAATTGATTCTAGTGCAGCATTTCGGACCTTGCTGGTCGTTTGCGTTTAGTCTCTTCCTTCTTCATCTTCTCCTTCTCCTCCGCTTTACACTCCGTTCGAACATCGGGTGCAAGCGCGAACTTGTTCAGAAACGCATGTTCCGCGGCGTGGATTGCAGCAGCAGGTCGGATGCCCTTGTCTCGAAGCAACTCCACTGTTGGTCGGGGTATGTCGATCCACAACCCCATTGAGTCTTGCACGAGAGGGTCGTTATCAATTTCGACGGCATCAAGAATCTTCCTGTCCCGAATCTTGAAGAAACCTGCGTGACCGGAAAGTCAACACATCGCGTAGTTTTCGAATGACATACCGAAAACATGTACGCTTGTTTCCACAACTTGTGATCGCAGTCAGGATACATTGGGATTTATCAGTAGCTTGACGGCTTACTTCCATAGTAGGCAAGAACCGGAGAACCGCGAATCTCTCGTATCCGATGTGTCTGTATGGCATTGACATCGCTGCCGACACTTTGAGACGAGAATAGCAAGAGACGGCTTCCACTCACGTAAAATCCCTCGGCTTCGTTATCCAGTTCACATCCGCCCGACGTAGTGTGGCGATTTTGGAGCTGTGGCGCACCTCCGTGACGATGAAGGTCTGCCCTTGATGTATGAACTGAGTAACATGTGTTTACCCCAATGTGCCATGTCGTAGGGAAGAGTAAGACATACCACACCACCTTCGTATATCTCGAAGAGCATCCGGGAGATCTCCATCTCCTCCAGAATGCGGTGATTCGCAGTGGTGGCATCGATGATCACATATCTTTCTTCTTGTACGCCACCTGTATGATCGTCAGCCGCTGCGGAATGGACTGGGAGAGGTTCGTACGTATCGAGATATACTTGGCCGGGTAAGGAAGAAACTTTGTGTGTGTATGATACCTAGCGATACTTCAGTTCGCAGCCGGAGATATGAGCCGATATCAGACGACTTGCCATCCTTCATTGTCAACAGTAAGACGAGTCCTGCATACATCCTCTAGATGGCTTCCAAAATAGACTCCGTCCTTGAGAGAAAGGGGCATCTCAGAAGCGGCGCACTGCAAATGCGCTGATTCCAAGCGATCAGTCTTGACCTAGACATCTACATAGAAGAAGTGACTCACCTTCCAGAGTAATCTTGCTATCCAAATCTATCACCAAAGGTGGGGGCTCCTTGTCGAAGATCTCTTCTGGGTGTTGAATATAGTACTGATCTATGGGAAGAGACTCTGCAACCCAGATGGTCAACGAGTCTCGGGCACGCCTCCCAGCACGTCCGCTTTGCTGCCGCTACACGTAGATATTGTGAGCACGGATGTAGCCATGGGCAGCGCTCAACGAACCAAGCTAGCAATATTGATAGGAAAACCTAACATAATCACCGCATCCAGTGCGCCGATGTCAACACCCAGCTCGAGAGCGTTTGTCGCAATGATCCCCAACAGTTTGCCACTGAACGCGTCGCTCTCGATTTGGCGTCGATCCTCGGGTGAATAACCTGCGTTGCACAATCAATGAGGAGCAAGGGCGAAAGCAAGATACCAAATCTTTTGTTACCTCCTCTGTATGACTTTACTCTCTCCAGGATGTCAAGCCGTCCACTGGTCGCAAGCAGTGCTCGAATTGATTTCATGAGCTAATTGCATTGAGTAACTCAATCAATCTCCTGTGGATGGCATCTTACAATTTCGCACGCCTTTCTGTACTGATATTCATCGTGAGCTCAATCACCGAAGCCAAGACACACATACTGACCTTACAGAACACAATCACCCTCACACCATGCTTCATGAGATGTATCATCAAATTTGCCGCCTCCATGGCAGGATTCTCTCGCCCAAAATTCGGCGCCTCAGGATCCGTAGATGACGGTTGCCACACGATGAAGTTTTTCTGTCCTCGAGGCGCGCTATCTTCGGTCACGACCTCAATGTTGTCGCGGCTGATACCAGTGATGTTCTCCATGTGTTCTAGCGGGTTCGAGATGGTCGCGCTACATGACACAAAACGTGTCCTCCGGTCTAAAAGTCGATGATGAGCGAGCTACACCTAGTCAAGACAGAGGACGACTCACTTCCAATGGCTGCGCATATACGGCGAATTCGCCGCATTATATAGGCTACATGACTGCGCGCACATCAGGGTAATGTCAAGAGAACACAGCGATGTCCGACATACGTGCCAAAGAGACCTGTGTAGTAGTGGAGCTCATCGACAACAAAGAGCTTGAGCCGCTTCAAAAAAGATCTCCATACATCCTCATGAGGCAATATGGATGCATGGATCATGTCCTATCCCTCAGGTCAGTAACGCGAGATGACTTCCAGATAGCAGTCTTGAATTACAAAATTGGTGAGAATGACGGAGGCGGAGTCGCGGATTGCTACAGCACTGTCAGGCTTTCCTTGCTTACGGAGGAGAACATGCATACCCCTACGCGCCTCTTGCGGTGTATCGCCATCATAGGTAGCGACCTGTCCCTCATGAGCGTCTTGCAAAGAATCCGAGGGAGATACTACCTTGACATCTTCGAGCCCAGGACAAGCCTGAATCAAACGCTCGAGGGCACCTTTCTGATCCTGAGCAAGAGCCTAACAATGGAATCAGAATCAGCACAGCAAGTCTACTCGGAAGACACTCGCCTTGGTGGGATAAACGAAAATCGCAGTTGTGCCAGGATCTGCCTCCAGATAGCGGAGCAGAGGGACCTGATAAATGACACTCTTTCCCGACGCTGTACTCGTCGACACAATGACGTCTTTCCCCTTATCAATAGCATTGATGGCGGTCACTTGATGAGAGTACAAAGACCTGATTTTGCGCGAAGTTGTGAGTGCCGTTTGGACATTGTCTGATAGCGGAGGATCCAGAATATTATCTGGCAAACGATATCATCCGTGAACGTTAAGTCAAGGAAGTGGTGTACCGGTTTCCCCTTCCTTGGCGTCGAAAGTCCTCTCTATGCATATCTCGTCCTTGTACCACGGCTGCTCCTTGATATGTGCAAGGATCTCCTCAATAGACGGACGTTCTTCTGGTTCGGGTATAGGGAAAAACACATCCTTGGGCTGATCGGCATCGGGATTGACAGGGACGCGGTCGTGAGCTGCTGCTTGTAGAAGCGCGACGGGATCATTAGGTTCACTTGCGAGCAATAGCCTGAATGGATGAGTGACACGGTCGGGTCTTGAGTAGGAACAATCACTCATTGACAGCTTGAACAAATCGCCTGTCGCGCTTTTCAATCAGTCTCTTGGTAGACAGGATAGAACGGGTTGGAGGAAGATGAAGACTACATAGTCGCGTGAGCCTTATGCCACGAAGAACAGCGACCGACCGAACCTCAGACCAGTTGTTTCGCTTACAGCACCTCTCCAATTGTCTGTGAAATCGAGAATCAACACATGTTCAGACATGTCTATCTCAGTCTGAGAGACAGATGTCGTGCTAAAGTCTGGTGATCGTTCTCGCGACGAACTTGAGCTACTTTGAACGAGCAGATCATTTCGAGGAATATAGGCGAAATTGATGATGTCTGGCAGCAAGGCTCTGTTGACAGAGATGAGAATGCTTGTCGAGAAGGCGACTCATCCCTTACTTCAACTCCGCGACTTTCGCTAGATCGAGGGGCCTGCATGAACGTTATAAGCGGGTGTGAATGTTGCTGAGACGCCATACTGCTTGAGGATATTCTCGACGGAGGCGCGAATGACCGGAAATGTAATGGCGAGGTGGCTTCGCGCGGTTATAAAGGCTAAGACAGTATTGAGAGCCTGTGAACGGTAAGACGCGTCGAACAGGAGCACTCTAAGGCACACCTTGAATATCTAAAAGACGCCAGGGATTTAGCTGTCATTGCTCATTCGAGTCCAGTTATCTTGCCTTGTAAAGCTGCAAGTCGCGTATGTCAGCACGAATTCCGGGTAAGATGAGTGGCGGACATGGTTGAAATATTCGGGCCAATCAGCGTCTTTCTGGCTGGCCTTGGCTCTGCTCGTCGTCTTGCGTTTCTTCGGCGCGCGCTCAGACTCCGTTTCTGTTTCCGTCTTTCGTTTTGAAGACGATGATGACATTGAGAGAAAGGCAATGATTCAAACTCCGACACTTCCTCTGAACGTTGATGTCTGACTGTGACAATTCTCATCTCGCGCATCCTTCGCGCCCAGTGGGAGCGGCCGACACCCTGCAAAGCCGTTCGAAAAAAGCAGGCGGAAATGACCCACTACTCGGATTCATACCTCGCAAAGTGACAGGCGAGCAAGCACGGGTTGCACTGGTTGGTGCACAATAGGCTGCACACTTTCATGAACTAACAGCATAGACAGGAACATGATGTAAATCCCTTTACCAAGGAACTGCATTCAGCCCAATACAAAAAGATTCTCGAAGACCGCAAGAAACTCCCTGTCTACGCCAAAATGGACGAATTCTTGGCCATGGTGTGTGCCACTGCCAAAGACGTTTGAGGAGGGATTGAGCTCTTTCCTCAGGAATAATGCCGATCCCTCCTACGTACTCGCTACCGAACACTGATGGCCTCCCCGCTCAGTTCAAGGAGAACCAGATCGTCGTCATGGTAGGAGAGACCGGTTCAGGCAAAACGACTCAGTGAGCTATACGCTCACTTCGTGTCTATCGTTTTTGCTCATGTCATTCCAGGATACCCCAATTTGTCGTGTATTCGGACCTCCCCCAGACCAAAGGAAAAGTGGTAGCTTGCACGCAACCCCGACGCGTGGCAGCTATGTCAGTGGCTAAGCGTGTCGCGGATGAAATGGACGGTATGCTGGCTTCCCTCTGACTTGCTAGTTGGGCTTAGTTGCTGTCTCCTAGTGCAATTGGGCCGCCAAGTTGGATACTCTATCCGTTTCGAAGATATGACTGAACCGGGCACGACCTTCCTGAAATACATGACGGACGGAATGTTGCTCCGTGAGGCCATGAATGATCCGAACCTGGAGCGCTACTCTACCATCATACTCGATGAAGCGCACGAGCGGACGCTAGCCACAGACATCCTCATGGGCTTGCTGAAAGACATAGCCGGACGTCGGAAAGATCTCAAAATCATCGTCATGTCCGCGACCCTCGATGCTGTGAAATTCCAGACGTACTTCAGCCTCATCGAAGGCTTCCCAGCACCTTTGTTCAAAGTATCCGGGCGGACGCATCCCGTCGAAGTGTTTTATACCCAGGAGCCCGAAGCCGACTACCTCGAAGCTGCTATTCGCACCGTTCTTATGATTCACCGCGCGGAGGATCCTGGAGACATTCTTCTCTTTCTTACTGGTCGCCAGGAAATAGAGGATTCCTGTCGCAAGATCAGTCTAGAAGCAGACGAACTCGCGAATGCAGAGCCAGACTCTATCGGGCCGCTCGTTTGTATCCCACTCTACTCCTCCCTACCTCCAGCCCACCAGCAGCGCATATTCGAAGCCGCTCCGAGTCCTCGTTCACCAGGAGGGCCTCCAGGTCGAAAGGTCGTCGTATCGACAAACATTGCCGAGACGTCTCTGACGATCGATGGTATCGTATACGTTGTTGATCCAGGCTTTTTCAAACAGAAGGTCTACAATCCTCGAATCCGAGTGGAGAGTCTTCTCGCCAGCCCTATTTCGAAGGCTTCTGCTCAGCAGAGGGCGGGGCGTGCCGGTCGTACTCAACCGGGAAAGTGCTTCAGGCTCTACACTGAGCATGATTTCATGCATGAGCTCGAAGAACAAACCTACCCAGAGATTTTGCGTTGTAATCTCAGTGGTACTGTACTGGAACTACTCAAGTTGGGTATAAAGGTACATTCGGCAAATCCTTGCTGTCGTTATGAGGTCTTGACTTTTCACGCAGGATCTCGTTCGATTTGACTACGTCGATGCACCTGCACCGGAAACCTTGATGCGTGCTTTCGAGCTACTCAACTATCTCGGCGCCTTGGACGACGACGGAAATATCACCACGCTAGGCTCCGTGATGGCTGAGTTTCCCCTGGACCCTCAATTGGCGAAGATGTTGATCATCAGTCCCGACTTCAAGTGCAGCAACGAGATCTTGACTATCACCTCGATGCTTTCTGGTAGGCCATCCTGGGCTCGATTCGTTCTTCTTCTCTTGCTGAATACTTTTGACAGTACCAGACGTCTGGCTCCGACCGCCCAATGCCCGTCATCAGGCTGATGCTGCCAAAGCTCTCCTCACTGTTCCTGACGGCGATCATCTTACCTTACTCAACATCTATAATCAATACGCTCTGAGTGCGCCCTACTACTCTTGTTCTTCGTCTGACTAATGTCAGGCAGATAAGCACGACAAGAACTGGACATACAACAACTTCCTCTCTTCACGTTCTCTCCTGCAAGCGGACAATGTTCGATCCCAACTTCTTCGCACCATGGAACGCTTTGAAGTTGAACTTGTCTCTCTCTCGAACGAGACACAGCTGTACCAGAACATCCGCCAAGTTCTTGTTTGCGGATTTTTCATGCAAATCGCGCACAAAGAAGGTGAAAGGGGCAGTTACCTTACTGTGAAGGATAATCAGGCCGTCACGTTCCATCCTTCCTGCGGTCTTGACAGCCTGCCGGAGTGGGTCGTGTTCAACGAGTTCGTCCTGACCAACAGGCACTACATAAGCACTGTTTCGGCTGTCCGACCGGAGTGGTGAGGACACCGATTGTCATTGACGACTGCCAAAACTCATGACTTTTAGGCTCCTCGAGTTTGCTGCGAACTATTTCGATCCCTCCACCTTCACTGATGGCGAGACGAAGCGCGCCTTGCTGCGCGTTCAAGCGAGAACATCCGGCAAGCAATCGAAGGTGAAGAAGCGCAGGATGGACTAGCAGTCTTGGGCCTTTCCGGTTCTTTATTCACTATCATGATGTTATGGATTTGCTGTGATGCTGCTTTCTTCTACTTCGAATCGCTTTGTCTTGTTTCGACTGCTTGCATGACTCATGATAGACGAAAGGGTGCTTGATACAATTACAGGTTGTTGACCCATTCGCGTAAGTCGGCACACTATCAGTATAGCTTGACCGAATCATATACTCACATTGAGCATCAAGACTACAGCTGCACCCGCACGCCTTCCTCCGCACTGCGCCAAATAGCGTCGATGATGACCTTGATCTTCAGCGCATCCTCCAAATCCGTGTAGTCCCCCACGTCCGGCCCTTTCAGGAACTCCTCCCAGGCCCTCCCTTCGTTGGTCTTGCCGTCGTCCTCGATATGAACTTCCTCGTCGTTGACAAACAGTAGTCGTGGTGGATACATTTCGACCAAGTACGATCTGATATGGTTGTTCTCTATGCGAATGCTCCCTTTGGTTCCGTCGATAATCCACAGGAATGGCAAAGCGGCCTTGACATCCGTGGGCGTTACAAACCCGGTCCTCATGTGCATGCTGAACACGGCCCCACTCTTCAGCGTCCCGGTGATGGCGAATTGAGTGGGCGAATTCTGCGGCACGATCTTTCCGGTATCCTTCCCTTCGCCATCCAGTAATCGGGACGTCTGGAGCTGCGCCGCCGTCGTAGCTGACAGCGTCGCGATAGGCCCCAGGATCTGCGTGAAGGGATCGAAGAAGTGTCCTCCGGCAATGTCCAGCATAGTGGCACCCTTGTCCTTGTCCAGCAGATATTCCCAGCCGGGCGGAACAACGGGACCATAGAATGGTTCACCTGATCGCATCGTCTGTCATGCGATCATATTAGCGCTGTCATTCCCGAGTCTGAAGCAAGGTCACATACCATAGAGGTTGACAGCACGTCCCCAATCTCCCCGCTCTCGATGATAGCCTTCACCTTGCGGAACAACAGTCCCTGTCTCGCCTGCAATCCCACAATGCTGCGAATGCCTTTCTCCGCTGCCAGTCCCGCCAGTATCTTCGTCTCCTTCAATCCCACGCCGGCGGGCCATTCCACGAACAGCGTCTTTCCAGCTTCGAGGACCTTCGTCGAATTTTGCAAATGGTCGCCAACCTTCACGGAGACCACTATCATGTCCAGCTCCGGGTCGGCTGCAATGCTTTCTGCTGAGCCGTATGCCTTGACTTTGATTGCGTCGGTACTGTATTTCGACGCAGACGCGGTCGCGGAGTCATTGTTGGAGGTGCTGACGGCGCGTATCTGGAAATTGGAGGCTAGAGGTTCCTGCAGAAGAGGCGGGGCGAGATGGGTAGAAGCCCATCCTTTGGTTGAGAGACCGATGACACCCAGGCGGATTGGTTCTGACATGTTCTCTGGCACTGTCACCGAATGCGAGAGCATTTGCTTTTAACCAACGGATCCACTGACTTTGTGCTGACTGGTCTATTCAATAAGTGGACGTCAAAGGCTCACACCGCCCAGGACGATGATATACACTAGCATGGTACTTCCTCAGCGTCTTAGTCAGGAACGATATGCCGACTACATAGGGAATTCTCATGTGAGTAAACCGATGACTAACTGAAGTGAACTGACCAATGATTCTGAAGTTCTTGCTGTACTATCGATCAATCGGAAGTGTCAATCTGGACAGAAGTGTCAATCCCCCAATAAAACATTTTCTGTAGCCCTGGCTTCGTACCCGTTCCCTCTGTAACTTTGCACTACAATGCTTGAACATGCTACTATTGGAACTGTCAGCTTTGACTGGGGGTGCACCTGCCCAAAAATACTAAGAAATTTCATTGATGGCGCAAAGTGTCAATTTCTCAATTGACACTACCATGAACAAGCCTGGCACGTCAGACTCAGTGATTCGTTGCCCATGGGGACCTCTCATAGTGACTTTAGCATCATTATGGTTCATTCAAACTACTCAGTAGATCTTTCTGGCTTGAGTGAAGAGAATGAGAGAGCGTTCGGTAACGAGCCGTGACAGCCAAGCATTCAAACTCCGATCTGCCCGCGTAAAATTGGCAGGGTCACACTGCGTCACGATTGACACTTCCTGCCAGATTTGAGGTCGTTTTCGGCATCGTCTGGCATCGCTCACACAAGCTCTGTAAAATTGGTTTCTGGATTCAGTCCATACATCGGGTCGACAGTAAGTATTCTTCAAATTTTCAGAGCTGTACACGAAGAATTGAGTGAGTAGGACAGAAGTGTCAATTGGGTGCTATTTGATTGACACTTCCGATTGATCGATAGTATAACATCATTGAAGCCGAAATTGACCGTCACTCCTTCCTCGAGATGCAAGCGCGACTCGCTGTCGATTGACTTCGTGACAACGGAGCGCGTCGCGCAGGAACAGGGGTTCCATCTGCGATGGGCTTGGTGTTTCTTGCCCACAGGTGTCTATGCCATCTCCAGGAGTCAACTCACACAGACATGGATTATTGCGTTAAAGGAAACAGATTCTGAAGATTCCATATCACAGGTGACGATAAATACAACAGTGAGTGTACAGTTGATATGCACAATGAGGACGAAGATGCGATGAACGAGGCATGGTGCGTGAATAGCTTGTAGACGAATGCGATGCAAAGGGTATTGGGAACATGTGCGGCAATGGAGGTAATAGAAGGTTCACGACGTCGAACGACGGTGAAGCGCATTCTTCACCCTTCTACGTGCACGGAAGACCCCTACGCTCATGGAGAAGGACATCGTCTGAAGTTGCCTCTTCATCGCCTCGGAGCACGAAAGATCATGCTTCTTGGCCTGTTCCTCCTGCCCATCCTCCTCAGATGAGTATTCGCCTTCAACCTCGGAATCCTCCTCCTCCTCTACGTCGCCATATGACGGTAAAGAGGTCTGCCGCTTCATGTGATTGAGATGCAGTTTCCTGGCAATTGATGGTGGTGACGTGGGCTGCGGTGATGGTAATGATGAGAAAGATGATGGGGTTGACGATGATGGATATGTGTAGCTAGTCGTCGCTCTGGTTAGAGAGCCAGGACGCCGTGGCAGGGAGAATGGGTCGACGTATTGCCCCTCTTCCATGTTGGAAGAGGATGCGCTGGATGGGGGGTACGATGACACCAGTGGGAAGGGGCGGTAGTCTGGGTCATGCATGTTGCCCTTGTAGTCGATGTAGACGTGAGGTTTGGTGACAGCAAGCTTTGGGCAGTAGGTGGGGTCGATGATGTTCTGCATGATGGCGGCGCGCGGAGAAATGGGATAGCGCGTTTTCTCGATGGCATTATATATATCAGCCCTTAGATGAAAGGAGCCATTCAACAAAATTTCAGAGGAGCCTCTGCGGTGGAACGCGCCGTTAACCTCATATGCCGTAATCCCTGTGCTCCCGATCTGAGCCGTGTCCCACCCCCTCTTCAGCCATACGCCGCCTCAGCCTCGCGGTGTCTATGCGTGCCTACATTATTCCACGCAACAATTTCGCCTCATAGTTGCACTTACATTATTCCGCGAATATCCTGGCTCCCAACCTCGACTTTCGGTCCGTATCTCAACGAGGACCCGGGGTATCAGCGCAACTGCGCTCGCCAACCAGTAATACTCGGCGCTATTGTCTCTTCGAGACGAGAAGAATCAGGTGTCTTGTAACCGCCCAATCTATCACCAGTCTGGCACCTTCCCCGCACCGCCAAAACGCCCGCATAGCGCACGCCTTCATTTCGAAGGGCGTCGAGGCGATCCGGACCCCCGCTTCAGTGCTGGGCAATCTGGATCGCCTGGGAACTTCCTTTCATATGGATAGCAGGTGATTTTGAGGTGATTCGTAGTCATTCTGCTCGGAACGCCGTTGATATTCGGCCACCGTCGACGCCAGGAACGCACCGCAACATGTCTAAGCCCTAGGCACGATCAGACAACAAATATAAGTGCGCCACAACCTTTTATTCCCACTGTTATAGAGTATCGAGCTCAGCGAGCGGAATGGACGATTGCGCATCTAAAGTCGGAGGTTAATGGGCAGTGACAAATGCAATGCCCATCCAGATTAAGTTTGACTTCGCAACAGTTCGCAGCCGGCGCCTTGCCACTGTCTTGCTTCACATAGATATATGTTCAGAAGGATTGCGTACTAGGTGCTCAGTGCACTTCCACATCGTTCATGTGCACACTTCGAATGAGAGGCAGTGCGCTTTGACATGCTCCAGGTAATCATGACAGTTCTGCCATTCACCTTCACATTTTATATATATGTGCTGCTAGTAAGCTGTGAATCGGCACGAAGCGAGAAGCGCAAAGCTACCCGCTTGATAAGGGCAGCTCTAGCGCTTATGTTGTGTCCTTTCCGAACCCTGGCAGGATATTGCACTTGACTTAAGCACGCACTGAAAATGGCCATTGCTGAGATACATTTAGTGCCAGTGGAAAAGCGTTCTCTCGCCATACGACTCAGCGCTCTATAGCTTTTTCTGCACGTATCGCTCGTCATCAAAACCGATTCCAACGACCGGATACAGGTCATCGAAAACACGCCAACATGCCACAAACGACAGCGGGTATCTGATTGAAGTAACAGCGCTGACGTTTGAGGTAGCATAACGCTGGGTAGTTCTGTGCACCTGATGTATGGATGGCGGCAGACTTCAGCGGTCAGGTTGATGAGGAAGTATACGTAGATGACAAGCATCTTGAGCAGCAGACGATTTGATGATGACGAGAACCAGTACAGAGATGTAGTCCGCAAGACATAGAAGAGGCCTGTGGATCTGGAAGAATTACAGGCTGAGATCGTGAGAGAGATAGTAACCCATCGACTCAAGAGTAATGATACTTTGACCATGATCATTCTCGCCGTTCCACAAGCGGGGTGTCACTGGGCCAAGTCAAAGCTAGCTGCCACCTGTTATGCCTTCCAGAAGAAGACTGAGAAGTTCTGAATACCTGACCTTCTGTCCACCCAGCCCGCAGGTAGATCAACGTTTGAAGGTCGTCCTGTGCTGCGTGAGCGGTGCCGGTGAAGGAGCGAAGGGCGAAGCCGGCGATCAACGTGGTTGTCACTGGTCTAAGTGGTCTTGGTTGTCGGCAAACTCGGCCCGCTCTTCGCTTGTGTCTTTCTTCTTCCATTTGCACTGTAGAACTCTCGCCAGCTAGAATGAAGCCGAAATTGTGACAACAGCTCTCCCAAATCCTTCTACTCATCTCGCTGACTGCCACCTGCCTCCGTGGTCGGTCTGTGGCCAATTTACTCGCTCTGCACCCCTACCTGTGCTTGTCTTTGAGGATATTTGGAGCGCCAGTATCCGTACGCTATTGATTAAGGCCACTAGCACTTCGCGGGGTTTTTCCGAGAACTCACAGCTTCCGTGAGTCTCGTCATGCGAATTGTCGAGGTGCCAGTCGGACACAGGTTGATGCGTCGGACAACAGTATCAACCTGTGTCAAACGCCTCGGGTCAACTTGCTACTTCCTGCTGGCTGCCGGCTGCGGTTTTTTCTCCGATTATAGCCCTTCTTTGCAAGTTAGTCCTCCTTGGCTCTTGCTTCGGTGTCTAGCATGGACCCCCCACCGTCTTTTTTCCGCGAAACTCCACACCCAACGTGAAATGCTCGCAAGCGATCTCGTAAACATAGGTCGAAGTTGTGCTCAACTGACCATGTACGGCCTTCGAACCATAGCAACGGCAAAGCCTTGCCCACCTTACGGACCAATGACACACTCAATCTTGTACGAATCCTGCGCCGCGTCCACGCTGAACCTGCAATTGACGTTTGACAGATATGTCTCGAGGATTGTCCCAGGATCGTCCCAGGATCGTCCAGCGAGTTTTGTAGCTCTCGAGCAAAAACCAAGTATGTCTTGGCGCGTACATCCCTTTGCCAAGCATTTCTTAATTTTAGCACAAATAGACGCCTGTCATATGGCATCATCGAATGCTTGCTGGTTCACTCGCGTCTTGTGATTTTGGAGCATGTAAGCTTGATGTAAGTGTGTTTCTTTCGTGCTACCGATGTCTTTCCGTCTGTCCATCCGACTTTTATCATCGGATGTCGGTGCTTGCACTAAGCCAGCTCGCTCTAACGCGCAAGGTATATAAGGGGCACGAACAAAGCTCTGTCTCGTTACTTGAACAAGGTCTTCCTTCGTCATGCGGTACTCAGCTCTACTGTCCATCATCTGCGGCGCTGCCTTAGCGTTGGCTGCTCCTTCAACCCCCAAGAAGCGAGCTGCCTGCACCTCGGCCGTCAACATCACCCAATCGGAAAACCCGTTCGCGACGCGTACACTGCACGCCAACAGCAGATATGCGGCTGAAGTCAAGGCTGCAGCCGCCAATTTGACCGATACGTCTTTGCAGAGTCAGGCTCTCGCCGTGGCTGATGTTGGAAGCTTCTTGTGGCTGTAAGTGATAACCGGCTCCTTCACGTTCGAACAATTGCTGATGCTTCTGTACTTAGCGACAAAATCTCGACCATCTCAACTTTTGAGAGTATTCTACAAGAGACCGACTGCTCTGAGATCTTCGGTGTTGTCATCTATGACCTTCCGGGACGAGACTGTGCTGCCAAAGCTTCCAATGGTGAACTTGCCGTAGGTCAAGTTGACGAATACAAGTCCCAGTACATCGATCGTAGGTTCCTCCTTGCTATCACAAAAACCGGCTGAACACTTTCTGATAGCCATTGTTACCATTATCAAGAACAACCCCAACATTGCCGTAGCTGCCATCATCGAGCCTGACTCCCTGCCAAACTTGGTCACCAACATGAATATTACCGCATGTGCCAACTCGGCTGATGGCTACCGTGAAGGGGTCGCCTATGCGCTCCAGCAGTTGAACCTCCCGAACGTCGCCATGTACATCGACGCTGGCCACGGTGGCTGGCTGGGATGGGACGCTAACCTTCGTAAGTTTAGATTCACTTCTTTCCAAACTGCGATCCATTGACGCGTGATGCAATGCAGAACCTGGTGCACAAGAGCTCGCCAATGTGTACACATCAGCCGGCTCACCGGCCGCCGTCCACGGTATTTCCACCAACGTCGCAGGCTGGAACGCTTGGATAAAAGTCCCGGGCGAGTTCGAGAACACCTCTGATGGCCAGTACAACAAGTGCCAGGATGAGGAACGATACGTCACTATCTTTGGTGCAGCCCTTGCATCCGCTGGAATGCCCAACCACGCTATCGTTGACACTGGCCGCAACGCAGTCCAGGGTTTGCGCGATGCCTGGGGCGATTGGTGCAACGTCAACGGTGCCGGCTTCGGTGTCCGCCCAACATCGGACACTGGCGTGACGCTCGCCGATGCTTTCGTTTGGGTCAAGCCTGGAGGTGAATCCGACGGGACTAGTGATTCATCCGCCACTCGATATGATTCGATGTGCGGTCTTGACGATGGTGCGTACATGACCTCTTCTTATCAAAGGTCGACTTGGTCTGACAGCAACATCAACAGCCTTCAAGCCATCGCCCGAAGCCGGCTCATGGAACCAGGCCTACTTCGAGATGCTGTTGAAGAATGCGAGCCCACAATTCTAAGTGTGGGATTACGATACGGGGCGCATACCAGTCTATGTGTTGATGTATTGCATGCCGCTGAAATATATGAATGTATACCACAACTGTTCGTCAACATCTTGGCTATGCCCATCTGCCACGGAGGACAGAAGGCCAACGGGTTCTGCCTCGCTGAGACACCGAGCTGAGCTCGGCCAAGATTGTTCGCTGAAAAGAGTGTGTCTGATCAGCGGTGTACCGCTGGCCATACGATTCATCGAGCCATTGCGCTGATACTGTTACTTTTCTGGGTCTGACGGTTGACTCTCACGGATCGCACCAGAGAGTCTCAGTCAGACCCAGGTCAGACCTTGCAAACATTTCTAACTCCCGGACAATCTGTGCCGGGGCACTGCCGCGGCTTGATTGCCAATTTGAGAAGGCCGCCGTCTCCGCCGAGTCAGCCTCAGTCCGCCCTTGTTTGAAACAATCCACCTTTAGGCTTTTCCCCACCTCTTCCCTGGCTTTTTCCGACATCAGCAAAGTCCTAAAAGGTCTCAGATGGTTCCTTTGCCATGGCCAAACTACCTAGCCGCAATACTGGCAATCTTTCTCTTATATCGAATACGCCTCTATACACGATCAGCAGCTCGATTGCTCAGAATACGACCAAGCGATGAGCGGGTTTTGGTTCTTGGCGCTGGAACTGGTATAGGCCGGGAAATTGCCAAGCAGTACCTGCAAAGAGGCGCACGAGTATGCATAGTCGGCAGGCGACTTGCCAAACTAGATGAGCTCAAGAAGGAATGCCTTTCACGCGGTTATGGAGATAAGCTTCTATCCTTTGTCGGAGATGTAGGCCTCATCGACGATATGATTGCTCTCCGCGAAACGGTGCAAAAAGGTCAGCCAAATGTCCCTCAACCATCTCCTCCAGATAAATCAGACACCATTCCAGAATGGGACGGTTTCGACACCTTGATTTTGAGCGCAGGAGTTTCCGCCTTGCAGCCTATACTTGGTCTGGCAGGCATTCAGAATCCCGACCAGGCACGGGAGCTACCAGACGTCGCCAAGGACGGTATCAAGAAGGCACTATCCGCTACAGAATTAGCTACACGGACCAACTACTTTGGGCCACTCATCGTTGCCGTCACATTCGTTCGTCTTATGCTTTCACTCCCATTTGTTTTGGAAGACCGACGACATCCTCAGATCCCTCTATTGACTCGCTCCTCTAAGTCTCCTTCCATTCTATTGATCTCTTCCTTGGGTGCCACTGTCCCTAGTCCAACTCGTTCCCTCTATGGGAGTACAAAAGCAGCAGCTCTTGTCCTGTATCAAGGGCTCTCTGCGGAGCATCCCTCGATAGCGTTCACTTGCATATTGCCTACGACGGTGGAAGGAGCTTTCCGAGCTTCCGCCGTTGACGATGGCGTTGTACGCGAAGCAGACCCTAACAAACATGGCCTCAAGGTCGATGCTGTCGCCAAGCGATGCATTCAAGCGGTCGACAATCGAGAGAATACCATTGTCATCCCTTCCATTCAAGCTTTCGCACCTTTCCTCTACTATATGTGGCCGTCTCTGGTGACGAAAATCACTAAGAAGAAGTACAATTACTTTCCTCTTGTATAATATCAGTATGTTATCATCTTTGATACGTTGACTTTGCGTTGACTGGACTTGAGACTACAGTGATACCTCGATTGTTCCCGATTTGCTCTTGCTTTTACTCAGCAGAACTTGCGCACGACGTCAGGTCAAGTGCCGGAACTTTTGCCGCTATGATGGTTCATGTGCTTACCATGCTTATCATTGGCGAAAACATGGGAACGTCCGATTGGCACCTCTCTCAAACTTCTGCTCATACAGTCATGATCGCCATGCTATGGTGCACTTGTCTACTTGCTGGGAGCCTGATCCGTGCTGTCTTGGCTGTACAGACCGTACTCGGAAGTAACACGTCCACCCAAACCACTGATATGTCCTTTCTGGAGGTTGATGATGGCCTCTTTACTCCATTGGAAACGCTGTCTGCTCTAACGCTCGACACGTTCACAACTCTGAAGCACCCGTTATACCCACGGCACTCGGTCAGAATCAAGAAAAGCGACTTTTGTGATGGGACCGTCGGGTGAGTATGCGCCATATAGCTGTACTGCTGCAGGTGATACTGATGTTGCTTATCCATGGTACAGCACCTATACAGGCTACATTGACATCGAAGCCCGCCACCTTTTCTTTTACTTCTTCGAGAGCAGGAGTGACCCAGATAAGGACGACGTGATTTTCTGGACTAACGGCGGTCCCGGATGCTCATCTTCTCTTGGTCTGTTCATGGAGTTAGGTGCGTCCATCAAATCAAGCGGATGTCTGACATTGAAGCTCCCCGAGGGCCCTGTCGTGTCATCGAACCTGGAGGCCCCAAGTATCACCCCGAGTCATGGAATACGAACGCGAACATATTTTTCATCGATCAGCCCATAGGTGTGGGGTTTTCGTATGCGGAATACGGAGAGGCAGTTGTAGGTGAATCTCAGCGAGAGATGCGGTTCGCCTCATCGCTGTCCAGAGCACCACCGAACAAGCAGCTCATGATGTCGCTGCCTTCGTCGCCATCTTCTTCGAGAATTTCAGCCAATACAAGAACAGAGCTTTTCATATGGCGGGGGAGTCCTATGGTGTATGTGATCCGATTTCGGTCAACTGGAGTGATCCGTCATTGCTTCTTCCTAGGGTCGCTATCTCCCAGTGTTTGCGTCAGCAGTGTATGACAATAATGCAGCTCTCGTCGAAGCTGGGTGGACCCCCATCAACCTTACCTCGGTGATGATCGGTAGCTAATCATTCCTTTGAGGGTATAGTGTCCGACTCAATGGGCGCCATAGGAAATGGCATCACGGATAGCATCGGGATGCTTCTCTCGTACTATGACATGACCTGCACGCCAGCCTCCGTAGCGCCAGTGCTGGATATCAGCACCTGCGTCTTCATGAAAACTACAGTAGGTGCTCATATTTTTGGATCGCTCGCACTCAAAATTCGCCTCACAGCTCAAGCGATGCGAGAAGTGGATGAAAGAAGCGTGTGTTGATCAATTTGATTCCATCAATTGTGGCGCAGCGTATTCGTATTGTCGGACGGTATACGCTGATCCTCTTACAGCAACAGGTACCTCCTTGCGGTATTGTGAAGCGTTTATCAAAGTGACCCTTATTTCCAGGATTGAATCCCTACGATCTCAGCGTTGAATGTGACGGGCCAATCGCCGAGACTCTATGCTATCCTCAGACCAAGTGGGTCAAGCATGACTACCATGACAGGATCATTCTGACGCCAGTCTTCCAAGGTATATTCGAGCTTTCTTGGATGACCCTGCCACTCGGTCTTCTATCGGCGTGGATCCTGTTGTGCCCTCGAACTTTACATCTTGTAATCACCAAGTGGGCACCGATTTTCATGTGGCACAAGATACGCTTCATCCGACAAAGGACTACATCGGCGCCCTACTCGAACGTGGTGTCAGGATGCTGATATATGTCGGAGATTACGACTGGATTTGCAACTGGGTCGGAAATGAACGGATGACACTTTCCTTGGAATGGACAGGTCAGGCAGAATTTGCCTCGAAGGACTTGAGCGATTGGTCACTCGATGGGGTCGTAGCAGGTAAAACCAGAAGTGCCAATGGTCTCACCTTTGCCACAGTTCACGGTGCCGGTCATTTGGTGGGTTACTGCCTTTGGCTCACACGAAAAAAGATTGACCATCTTGTCGCAAGGTACCTTTCGACAAACCTAAACAAGCCCTGGCCCTCATTCAGCGCTGGATTGCCGGTGACGACATTTGAAGGTCACCCCATCATCGAATCGTGGCGAGCGGGTGGCATAGTATGTGCAACGGAACTTGATATACAGATGTGTGAAATCCTTTGACAAATGTAATATGGAACTACGATTGGTAGCCATGTATGGAGGCAACTTCGGTGAAGGACCTCAGCGCAGCCCGAATCAAATTAAGAATGCCCGAAGCCTTGATTGCGAGAGCGGAGACTGGGCTGGCCCTCGGCGTACGTCTTGGCTTTCATGCGTCCACGACTCACGGCGCGGCGCCGTTGCTGCATGCTCGTAATGAGTGCCTCCTGGTATCCGTTTCGGATATCCACAACCTCTGACGAGCCCAAACTCGAGGTGTTCGAGAGAATATCCTAACTTACTATCAGACTGCTCGAGAGCCGCAGCTCGCGAGGTTTGATTGTGAATCAACGTCCAGTACCCGCTCCTCGGTCAGTTATCGCAAGCATAACGGAGTGACAGGTAGGGCAAGTTCCAATAGCTTTGCAAGGCTGTTGATTACGACCACATCTCAAGTTTGAACCGTTGCGTCTATTACTGTGCGGTGTTCCGTAATAACTTGATAGCTCGTGAATTGTGATAATACAAGGCCTGGATAGCATAACATGATGTGCATATTACAATACAGTGGTAATTTCTTGACTCATCAACGTTCGACGTGTAGCAGCAACGTATATACAACCTCTCGCTAAGTCCTTGTACATACCGTAGCCCATACAAGACACGGGTAAGGTACTACAACAAGGAAAAATGCAGTGCACGCCGCAATGAATGAAGATAGATGTGCGGCGAGCTGGTAGACCAGAGTGAGATCATCCATCTTTGTGATGCTTCTCGCTGAGATGCCTCTCTAGTGTGGTCTGTGACGAGTAGAAGCGAGATGTAGTGCATAGTGGACACCGCCAGTTACTGCCCCGACCATGCTGACGAACTTCATGGCGAAGTCGGTCATGCTTTCGAGAGAAACCCTCAGAGCACCCAGGGACTGTGCAACCGAAAGGTTTGGGATCATTCGACCGACGATGGGTGAGCATGTGAACATTTCGAGTGTAGCTGCGTGTAAACCATCGCCCGCAATCAGGGTACAGACACGGGTGTGGTCGCAGCGCGTTACCCTCCCCGGACGGAGCGGACGACGCGGATTTCGAAGAGGAGGACTGGGAGCTGCATCGTGACACAGCCGGCTTCGGCTGCCCTTCTCTGAGGGTAGGGGAGTAGGAAGAGCTCGAAGCTGACGCTGGTGTGGACGGATACGACGAAGTTGAGTAGTATGAGGAGCTCGAGCAGTTGGATGACTGTCGGGACAGGGCGGGCAGCGAGCCATATGAGCCCGATGACACATCTGATGTGGGTGAAGGTGGGAAGTAGGACAAGGGTTGCTGAAGAGGTATTTCAGGTAGACAATCTGACGTAGTCGAGAAGTCTGTCAACGCAGATCAGGGCTATCGTTCGGACCTTCAGGGTCAATGGAGACAAACCTGATGTGAAGTCCTGCCACATTCCGTTCATCGAGTACACGTCCATCGGTGAGATGGGGGAGAAAATTTCGGGCATTTGGCATTCAGCTTGTTTCATGGCAAGCTCCAACTCGCTCGGTGACGGTGTTGGAAGTTGCATGGGGTCGAGAAAATCGGTGGGAGAGTCGGAGAGAGAGTTTTCGTACGTGATAGAAGAGACATCGGACTGTAGTTGTTGGCTCATGTAAGGGTCATAGAAATCTTGTAGTCGTTAGCACCCTCAAGAAAGACGGTCGACTGGGATGCTCACTATGTTCTGGCCATTCGGACCAACAAGGCGCCTCTGCCTTGAGGACTACGTCGCGCTGTTGGTTGGCCCACATTGTCACAAGGTACTCTGCGTCTCGCCTGGATGTTTGGTGGTGAAGTTGCAAGTCATTGGAATGCGAAGGTGCGACAAGCGAGGACGAGTGCTGCTTCATATCCAAATGAGCAGGCCCATCGGATATGGGAAGTCTGAGTAAGACCTGTCTCCTCGCAAAGTCAGTGTACGGTGCGGGTCCTGCCATGGTGTGAGGTCCGAGGGGAAGTGCAGAAAGTCAAGCGAGAGTTGCACCTATAAAAGCCGTGGGCCCAAGGACTTGACAGCCGAGAGGGAACAATATAAACGGTCCAAAACCCGTCTGGTTTTCTCCGGACAGTCATGGATCGAATCAGCCTTAGCCGACACTCAGCGTAGATGTGATATGTCGTCCATAAATGGACGAATACCGTCGGATGACCCCGAAATGATTATCAGAAGCACAAGCTCAGCAGAATTCGGCCATCGTAACGATGTCCGAGAACGAGAGGCATTCGATGTCATGGCTTGTCATGGTGTGCTACGAAGCACAGAGCGTGTTCGATCAAGGGACAAGGACGCGCACACGCGTATTCAACTCCGCCAGGGGGGTCCTGCCCCCCTCCCACGCTTGAACTTCAACAACATTCGTACACCCATCGTCTACGGTGATGGCTTTCTCTGACTTGCAATTCACTTTACTTGCATCACAGTCAACGAACTGTTACTCCTTTCGATTCTGTATTGTTCTTTCACGTGTACTCGTGCCCGAGATGATCTGCAAATCTCCTGGACTCCTAGACCCTCTCCTCCGTCCCCAATGCGATTCGGAGGTCCTCTGCACACTGAGCTCTCCAATATTTCAATGTCATAACTCTACCTCTGCATACTCCTTGACGGACTCCTTCTCCGGCATCGACATTCTCGACATTGTCTCTCAGAGACTCAGAGTCATCTCTATGTGAGATTGTCTCTATCAGGTGATGACTCTAAGCGACGCTCCGGTCCAAAGATCTCTGTATACTAGGTGACGCTGAGTGCCTTTTCGCTGTCAAATCGCCTTCCTGGGATATAAATAAGATTCATTGCGTTCAAACGAGTACTACTGTAACGAGTCCTGGCCCAGATCACTGGTTTCAATCTCTGGGGAGCGCAACGCTAATGGCGGAGAACCAGTGCAAGTACCAACGACCTGTTACCCATCAGAATCATAGCTGATCTCCCAGAAATTCTCGTGCCCATGCTGGTGAAATTGCGATACAAATGGGTCTCGTTGTGCGTGAAGTGCCTCATGCCATCTCTGAGTCGTGCCGAAATGCCTTCGACATAACTGCAGAGGAATATCCTTGGACCAGACACGCGATAGGCGTCAGATGTGGGTTGGGGTGTCGTTATATTGGTGCTACTCATGTGGTACGGTTATTGCCAAATTGCAGTACTGTCAGACTTCAGTATAGCAGCAAGAGTCTCTGATAAGCGCTATTGCCCAGGAATCCATTGACAACGTGCCTCACGTCGATGATGCTGGGGGCAGTGGTAAGGATCAGTACATGTGTCAGCACGGTACCGGCCCTGTACAATGTACCATACGAGCTTAGCCGCAGCCTCCATACTCAGGACCCTCCTACGCAGTACGCAGCACAGCGCTGAGTATACTTGAGTTGAATAGGACGTAAGCTGTTTGAACCCACTCGCAGCTAGCTATGATCATCGACGAAAAGGTCATTCTGGCTCCACCGCCTCCGTATTTCTCTGAGCAGTCCCCGATCATTCTTGGGAGCAACAACCCGTACCGGACGCGCACCTGTGTGTCTTTCTCAGTGCTACCATCGCACCTGCTACTCCAGGTCGTCTACTCCACATTTCCCCAAAGTGCAAGTGACGTACACGATGGAGAACTATTCGCGTTGCAGCGAGAGAATCTCCATTGGTTGGAGACGTCGTTGCGACTTGTGAACCGCGCATTATACATCGGTATGTTTGTTTTGGTACAATTGGTCGCCAAAGAACTCATAATTTACTACAGCATGTATGCACATCTTGCGTTCAACGTACTTACCGGCCTACGATCGTCTTGTTCGCCCACCGTATACCTCTGATCCATTTCCATCCTCCTCGGCCCTCGAAACTTCGTCCTCTTCGGTCCTCATCAGGCATCATCGCGAGCTTGTCACTCTTGATCACTTCATCGCTCTGCTGGCTCACGAAGAGCGCCTCCTTGATGCGTCTGACCTACACCTTCCTCGCGAAGAAGCGTACCGCGACATGTTTGATCTGATGCAACCAAAGAGCCGACTCGAGGACCTGGTCGCGTTCCACGGCGAAAAGCATGGGGTCGTATACATTGACTCCCCTCGCTCGCGGCCGCTCCACCGGCCGACTACGAGTAACGGGCCTGCTGTGGAGGCCCCTTCACCTGCACCTTCCTCTTCCTCGGTTTCTTTCAACGAATCAACGGTCTCATTCAAGAAAGCAACAGACCCCGAGAAGCGACCGTCTCCGTCATCGTCCGCACCTTCGTACACTATCCTACCTGCACCCACACCCACCAGAAAGAAATCTCTCTTCTCTTTCGGGCGCTCCAAAAAGTCCGTTTCACCTCAACCCCCCGTCACACCGCGGGTAGCCGAGATACAGCCCATCGCGTTCTCTACGTTGTCTGTCGCCTTCTCGACGCGGAAAGTGGGGCTCATCTATTCACCTCCTTCCTTCCCCGCGGCAAAGGCCTCAACTACAACGAGTGTATCGTCATCGGGTTCTTCGTCATCCTTGACTGCTTATGGCGGTAGTACCTATGGCTCACTGAGCATGAGCATGAATGCCAACACCCAACGTAAGAAGACCTTGGTCGAGATCGACCGAACCAAGGACGAACCTCTAGAATCATGTGCTAAACGACTGGTGCAGGCGCTGTTGATGTGGTTGGAGGAGTGAATAGGATCACTCGATGACTTGGAATGCTACAAGTCACATATTTCGCTCATACATATCTTGGAAGAGCGTATCATGTCATCCGAACCCTCATTGTCGAAGGAGGCAATGCCAACAGCGGCAGTCGATGGTGAAGCTCGGGCTTGTACTAGCGGCCCAGGGTTGCGCTGGCAATATCGGATCCGGAGCTCTCGCGCCTAGAGTGGCGAGAATATAGCGCGTCGTCTGTGATGGGCGTCATGATTTGCGGGAGTTGATGGTGGAGGCCAAGTGTTCAACAGATGGTTACTTCAGTAGAGAGTATGTATAACAAACACCTGTGTTATTCTTAATTGATGCTCCGAAATTGGTTCGCTTACATTACACGAGACATTCACAACAAGAAGTAAATTACATACATGTTATAGTACAGAACAAGAAAACCCCAGAATGTCAATATTCATACACTCGAATGCCCTTGGGCATAGGAAATCAACCGAAGAGCTTCGGGCGATCTTGGAACAAAAACGCATTCGAAGGGCAGCGGCATCCTAGAGAAAATGAGTGCGACTGGAGTATACATGTCTGAGAGGAACACAAACGAGATGATTCCATTTCTGAACTCTCCAGATATGTCAATTTCTTTGCCGTCGGCGTCTTTCGCTTTCTCGATGGTAAACACTGCGAGCAAAGTGGCGATTGCCAACCAAACGCTGGTCTCGGCAAGGTGGCGTCCAACGCACACACTGTCAAAGATGAATAAATAGCATATCGCATAGTTGCAAGGAGCGGACGGACCGTCGACCGAAGCCATACGTGATTGAGCACTGGTCATCGTTGACTTGCCCGTCAGGTTTCAGGAACCTCTCAGGACGGAACTTCAGAGGGTCAGAGTAGACTTTCTGAAAAACCAATGAGTTCATCATCGCGCCGAAGTGTCTGATACCGACCTCGTCGTGCGTCATCGCCCTGTAGACCGTCAGCACGCGGTATTTACACGCGAGAGAGAGAACCGCGTACCAGATGTTGGGCATAACGATCGTTCCTGTAGATTGTGTCATTACCGAGCTTCCGTAGGACTGCAACTCTCTTACCTTTCGGAATCAAGTAACCATTGTAAAGGTCTTCCTCTGTTGCAGCATGGGGAACGCCTTTACCAGTGTCAGCAACTGTCTCGATATGTGAAGTAAAGATGGACCTAATGGTGCCGCAGGAGCCCATCTAATCAACTCTCGGTAAATTGCCTCGATGTATGGCATGCTCTTGCGATCTTCGAAGCTTGGTAGCCTCGAGTCTCCAACCACGGCGTCAATCTCCGCGTGGGCCCTATGCTGTACCACAGGGTTTTGGACCAGAGCAAGAATTAGGGAGTCAAGGGTTGCCGCAGTCTAAACAAAGACCGAGTAAGTTAAATAACGGGCAGGTTGCGAGACAACCCCGTCAAACACCGTACCGTGTCGACTGCAGCGGCAAAAGACGTCGACGTCACCGCCTTGATGAGATCTTCAGAGTACTTGGCGTTTGCCGCTCCTTCGTTCTCCTCAATGAGGCGAGTTGCCAAGGAAGTTTCCGCTGTTCCATCGGCCTGTTCGAAGAGACGAGCATGAGAAGACTTAATTCGATGGCTGAGAGAGGCGCGGTACCATATTCTCCTTGACCATATTGTAAGGAATGTTCTGCATCTTGTCGACGAGTTCCCTACATTTGCGCGCATAGGCCTTGAAACCCGTACCGGGAAACCATTCCGGAAGATATCTCACTGAGGGTGCGATGAGCTCGGGAAGTCAGCATCAGTCAGCGCGGGACGTACACGACGGAAAGACATTGACCAAGACAGCTCCGGGGAAGATGCAGAGCTTTAGCATATTCCCAGCCTGCTCGGTGATGTCGACAATGGGGTCATCGTTTCCAACCCAATGCCCGTACGACTTGTGCATGGTAATCGCCGCTGGGTACCTACATGCTAATCAATGTCACCGGTCTGACTAGCAAGGTCCAAGGACTCACAATCGCAAGTGGGTCATCCATTTCTTGGGAGTCTCTAAGAGGTTCTTGAGCAGGTCGCGGGCAGCACGGAGCTGGTCTTCGCGGAATTCCGTCATAGCCTCCAGCCGATACTCCTGGTGAAAAATCTTCCGGTGTTTCTTCCAGAGGTCACCGTACGGGAGGAGAATGATGTTGATATCCCAGCCCATGCTAATAAAACTCTCGTTCAGTCGGTCAATACGTTCGAGCGAGTCAACGCTACCCACAGGGGAACCATGGTGATATACGGCCGGTCAGAGTAGTTCCGCGAATGCTTGTCGAACAAATCCTCGGCGCCTTTGACTGAATTTACAACAAGGACATTGACTCCCGCGACGCCCATGAACACGAGATCACCTTATGTGCGTGGGTCAGCCGGGCGTCTCAAGCACGCGAAATGGCAGACAGACCATAAGACTTCGATAGATTCGCGAAGAATTCCCAAGGCTTGCCCGATGGAAGATCCAACAGGTTATCTAGAATAGGCAAGGGTTTAGGCCCAGGTGGGTAGGGTGTCTTCTTCTGCGACAAGCGGGACTTGAGTACGAAGAACAAAGCCGTGGCGGCGAGGAGGAAGACAAGTGGAGAGACCATTGCCACGAAGCTTGAGGTGAGTTTGAATCGGGCGCCGAAAAGAATCAGACATGGTATTCAGTGCGCTCTCTCTTGAAGGCTGAAAAACATGCCCGATCGCACGTCCAATTCAGGACATGGACGCCATATCAATAGGTGGCGAGACCACCAGACTTCGTCGTCTTTGTTTGTCTTAGACATTTCCCAGAAAAACCTTTCGACGCGGTCGTTCGAGTTGGGGAAGACGATATGATTGCCTCAGATATCCGCCACTAGATTCAGTCATGAGTCGAAAGCTGACTGCTTAGGAGAAGTGTGAGTGCTGTGTTCCTTGTCCTGTCACTGTGTCAATACAAGGGGGTAATGCACGCATTGCCGAATGAAGACTGACACGATGCGATACTGCACGTTACATAGTCCTGTGCAGTGAGACGAGTCCCCGCTCGCCCACACATCTTTGACTTAGGAGAGTGTATGAGACAACACCAATCACCTCGCCAGACGTCAGGCCAATTGTCGCCAAGTACCCTTCGATTGCGTTTGATGGACGCTACGCGTTCATCTGCCAGATGTGAAGCGATCTTTCGTTGTGGTGAAGTGTACAAGTTCATGAGAGAGAGCGAGGTGTGATGTCCTGTGTTGGTGGATTTTCAGTGTCAGAGGTTCCGTTGTTGTTGTCGTCGAATACACCGCACGATGCACGGGACTCGCCGTGTTGATGGTGGCAAGACAAACGAACGACAAGTGCCGCGAATCCTCTCACGGCCACAACGCCGATCAGCCTTTTCCTTTTCCAGACAGCACTTGCCACTCCTCTTCACTTCCGACTCCATAGGAATGACAACAACGGCTCGCTGTTTGAAGATAAGCCTTCCCCATTTTCCGATTCTCATGAGACAGTTCGTTTATCTCCATTGATGTCTCATTTTTATATGTTCCCGCCGACCCGACCCGCGTCACCGAGCTTCAAACTCTAATGTGGTGGCCGCACTGTCCAGAGAATAGAGAGATGTATGAAGATTGCACCCTTTCTTTGCCGTGTGAATCGTCTTCGTACAATGGCGCTCTACAGGTCGAAACAAGTCTCAGAAGGTATAAAGTCAGGGAAACCACCCTTCGGACGCCCATCTCTTTGCGCGCTCTCTTCCTCATAATGCCTGGTCTTCCTTCTGAGCTCTATTTTCCCGACGTACTGGAGTCTTGGCCTTGGCCGCGGCGCATCAACCCTCACTTTGCCGAAGTCAAAGCAGCGTCTGACCAGTGGATTGAAAGTTTTTGTGCGTTCGATGAGCGTGGAGTCAAAGCATTCAATCGCTGCAACTTTGGTGAGGACCTCCTCCCTTATCTAGCTAGCAGTGAACTGATTACCCGCAGGTCTTCTTAGCTCAATCGCGTATCCACTCATGAGCAAAGGTAAGTCTCTGATATCATTGATGCACCCAACATACTTATCGGCGCCGTGCCAGAACATTTGCGCACTGCTTGCGATATGATGAACCTCTTCTTTGTCTTTGACGAATACACCGACGGTGCGCCCGTCGAGACCGTTCAGGCACTCGCCGACATCGTTATGGACGCTCTCCGGCATCCGCACCTTCCTCGTCCCAAAGGGGAGAACATAGTCGGAGAGATAGCAAAGCAGTACGTTTTTTTTTGTTTCGCATTGCTCACACTGCTGATGACATTCCAGATTTTGGGAGAGAGGTATCCTCACGGCATCCCGAACATCCCAGCGTCGGTTCATTGATACATTCGACGCATACGTCGGGTCGGTCATAGACCAGGCCAAGGATAGATCGGACGATCGTATCAGGACCGTGGATGACTACATGGACTTGCGCAGGCTCACCATTGGCGGCAAACCATCTTTTGCACTTCTCGAGCTTGCTATGGATATCCCGGATGGTATCATCGACCATACGACCATGGAAAAGCTGACGGAAATCGTGCTTGACCTCATTATATTGGCAAATGTAAGCCATCTCTCATCCTTGTCCGCCATTGAATGCTCACCGTGGAATTATTTAGGACATGTACTCCTACAACAAGGAACAAGCAGCCGACGACGATGCTCACAACATCATTACAGTCATCATGTATCATCACAACGCCAGTCTAACGGAAGCGATGGCTTGGGTTGAGACCGAGCTGCGCCGGCTTGTGAATCACTTCCTCCAGCTGATGCGCTGCGAACCCTTTTGGAGCCCAGAAGTGGATGAGGAGGTGGAAGAATACATTAGCGGCATTGCCAACTGGGTGAGAGCGAATGACTGCTGGAGTTTCGAGAGCGGGCGGTACTTCGGGAGTGAAGGCTTGCGAATTCAGAAAGAGAGATGTGTGGCACTCTCACCCAGAATGACGAAATGACCCGACTCCCAGGAACCTGTACTTTCTATTCAGGACTAGCGTACATTAGTGTGTATCTATTTTACAGACGTGTATCTTACTTCAATATAACTAATAGACCTATGAATTTCAACAGCCACAGTTACCGGACATTCGCAGGCGAGAGTGAGAGCCCGGTGCCTGTGCCGTGATCCGATTGATCAGTCTGTGGTGACCGTGTCTTTCCGGGTCCCGGGCCGGCCACGAACTCGTTCTCCCGTTACTCGGATACCAACGGTTGTCTACTCACTACCATCATCTCAGAACACCATGAGCGGGAAGCTGGCTTCAGGTATGCGTTATGGTGTCCGATATCGCCCGATCGAGGCTGACCTCTTTGCAGAATATCCGTCCTGGGCGAAACTACAGAGCCTCTACGACTCGGAGCACTCGAGTCTCGTTCTCAAGGAGCTCTTCGCCCAGGATCCCAAGCGTTTCGCCAAATTCTCCCAGGAATACGCTTCATCGTCCGGCCCCGATGTCACGTTCCTTCTCGATTATTCGAAGAATCTCGTCACTGAGCCCATCGTCGAGACTCTCCTGTCTTTGGTGCGCGAAGCCCAGGTAGAAGAGTACCGCGACAAAATGTTCGCTGGCGAGCACATTAACACCTCCGAGGATCGTGCCGTTCTCCACGTTGCTCTCCGCAACTTCGATGACTTCAAGATCCAGGAAGCCGGCACGGACGAAGTCTCTGGTGTTCTGCAGCACATGAAGGTCTTCTCCGACGCTGTTCGCAGCGGAGAGTGGAAGGGCTACACTGGAAAGTCTATCAATACTATTGTCAATATCGGTATCGGTGGCTCAGACTTGGGTCCCGTCATGGTGACCGAGGCCCTCAAGGCCTACTCCAAACGCGACCTAACAGCGCACTTCGTGTCTAACATTGACGGCACTCACATCGCCGAGACCCTCAAAGTCTGCGATCCAGAACGTACCCTGTTCATCATTGCTTCGAAGACGTTCACTACTCAAGAGACAATCACCAATGCCGAGAGCGCCAAAGCCTGGTTCCTGGAATCGGCCAAGGATGACGCACACGTCGCGAAACACTTCGTCGCACTCAGCACTAACACCAAGGCTGTCACTGCGTTCGGTATTTCAGCCGACAACATGTTCCAGTTCTGGGACTGGGTTGGTGGGCGTTACAGCTTGTGGAGTGCCATCGGATTGTCCATCGCTTTGGTTATCGGCTTCGAAAACTTCGAGAAGCTGCTCCAGGGCGCTCATGGAATGGACAAGCACTTCAAGGAGACGCCATTGGAAAAGAACTTACCTGTCATCTTGGCCATCCTGGGTATCTGGTACAATGACTTCTATGGTGAGTCCAACGTTCCCTATGTATGGAGCAAGATGATCAACAATTACAGGCGCGCAAACTCACGCGTTGTTACCGTACGATCAATATCTCCACAAGTTCGCAGATTACTTCCAACAGGTGACACATCATTGAATGTTAGAAAATGCTAGAAGTACATCTAACCTATCATCTCTTAGGGTGACATGGAGTCCAACGGCAAGTCTGTGACCAAGGGTGGCCAGCGCGTCAACTACCAAACCGGGGTTCGTGCTTATATACTTGATGAACGATTCGAGACTGATGAATCATCATAGCCAATCATTTGGGGTGCTGCAGGAACCAATGGACAGCATTCGTTCTACCAGCTTGTGCACCAGGGTACCAAGCTGATTCCTGCTGATTTCATTGCTCCTGCCACGACTCACAACCCGATCGCCCACTCGAAGCACCACCGTATCCTTCTCTCCAACTTCTTCGCCCAGCCCGAGGCTCTTGCGTTCGGGAAGACCGAAGAACAGGTGAAGAAGGAAGTGGGAGCCAATGCCAGCGAGGCTTTGATCAAGAGCAAAGTCTTCGAGGGTAACCGTCCCAGCAACAGCATCATGTTCCCTCTGATGACTCCTGCCACTCTTGGTGAGTTTACGGCATAGTCTTTCGAAATGTCTCATGAAACTGGTTGACAGGTGCTCTCATCGCTCTCTATGAGCACAAAATCTTCGTTCAAGGTGTTGTCTGGGGTATCAACTCATTTGGTTAGTCATGCTACAATCACTTGGCCTACTATACTGAACATGCCACCCCAGATCAAATGGGTGTCGAGCTCGGCAAGGTCTTGGCCAAGAATATCCTTGCTCAACTCGAGAAGCCAGAGGATGTCACCGGCCATGACAGCTCTGTAAGTGCATTCATCGTACTTCATCTCATGGTTGCTGACCGAAGTTTACAGACGACGGGTCTTATCCATTACTATCAGAAATACAGGAAGGAGTAAATGTACAAGGAGGCTGATAAACAAGAGCAGTAATGGAATGTACAAACGCAAGCTAGATACGAGAAGGAATACAGAAGATGTACGAATCGACGATGATGAACCGGATCCTACTGAGTCGCCATATCTTCCATGTATACTCTCAGTGCTTTCACTAGCTTTCTGGCGCAAATTTCCAGAGGCTCGTCCCTCCTTTCTCGGCCTACCTCTACAATTGTCTTTTTTCTGCCTCCTGGACCAGTTGGCCCATGAACACTCATGCTGAGCGCGCCATATTCGCTGCCATTGAATTCACTAGAATCGGGGTTTTGAGGAACAGTGTAAATAAGGCTTGCTCGCCTCGAGGTGAACGAGACTGAGAGGAAGGAGAAGTGGATTGGCGTAAAGTGGACGAGTACCTCGATCACCTGGGTAGCGCAGGGTGATGGAGGCGTAGTGCTGGACGACCGCATTCCTCGGGAGAGAGACGCCTTGAACGATGACTTGGAGAATATGCTGAAAGATGATTTCGTTGGAGACGACGACGAGGGAGGTGTGTCAGGTGCTGTCGATGGAGCAGGTATCGTTATACAGCGTTTGAAGGTCACGCGAAGGGGACATTGCGAAAGATCGCCGTCGAATATGACGCCGTCCTCCTTCCCTAGTTCGCACACAAGGTCTTCCAGACGAGTGCGAGGTTGCATCATGTCGAATAGGTCTTTATAGGCCTCTTCCCGCGGTAGATGCAGCTCTGTAGAGTCGAGCATCAAGTCTTCATGTGCAAGTAATGCAATGAAGGAGTCCAGTGTGGCCAACTCCCGATGTGAAGAGAAGATCGAGTCCTTGGACGAAGTGGGAGGCGGCGATGACGCACTGGGGAATGGGTTCGACGAATAAGGAGGCCGTACTAGAGAATCATAGGCTGGCAGATACGTAGATCTCAATATGTGCATCGATGCTAAGTGCCTTGTCAGATAGACGGTAATGAATTACAGGATGACCGACCGATATACAGTGACCTGCTAACCAGCCTCAGCGAAGTCACTAGCCAGTGTAGTGTCATCCGCTGCCGCTCAATCTTGCCTTCCCCTTCATACTTTCCGCCCCGTTGTGGGAATGTGCGATAGACTATCTGGAGTAGGAGGTGCGAGGGGAGTGTACCTAGATTGAGCTTCTCCTTCCTACCCGTCGACCCCGTGGGGGAGAAAGGGGGCGGAGGCGACGTATAGGCTGGATACGGCGGTGGGGAAGGATACATGTGCTTCTCCTCGATAATCATTTCTCACCAGCTATTATAGCCCACACGGTAAGTGCTGCGTAGCGGCCTGTACCGTCGCCGGATTAGAAGATGGTGGTTGCGTGACAAGAGGCACCTGCGCGACTGGTTACTTACTATTAATATAGTCTTGAGCATGATAGTCATCTCCGTCTCTTCACGGCTTGTTGGCCTGGCATTGAGTCTGGGTGTGTACTGAATTGTTACCCACGAATGACATGAATGACGACGACACCTTCAGTGGAGAATTCAAATCGAATTATCGGTGTACTTGTACGCGTACTACATCTACTTGCCAGTGACAAATTTTACTTCATGTGGCCATGGACGGAGTCTCTCCAATCATGAAGACACGAATAGAGGAAGAGAAAGTTTCAACAAATAAACGCGTTGGCGTAAGAGACGGAATCATCCCTTTTTGCCATTAGTTCGTCGATAGCATGGTAAGGAAGTCGAATTCATACCGTGTGAGCACCGGGTGCATACCCAAGGCCGGCGTGGGGATGCCGCCAGTTGCGCTCAGTTCGCGCTCATTCGTACCGCACGGATCTGTGGTCAACCTCACCACCTTTTCATGGGTGACAGTGGAAAGATGCACCGCCAAGTGCTTCGGAGCATCAACGGATAGCCGTAGTACATACTTCAGAAGATCGAGTCAGGCACTGTCCGTCAGATATGGTGTCAGACAAGCATACCTCAACACGCGCAGTATCGGCGATACACCAGGAAGCCTCCTTGCCCGCCTGCCCAGCTTTGACGTTGCCGCTCATCACATAGGTATCATCATCTTTCAATTGCTTGTCCGTAAAGATGCCTGCAGCGATGCCGTGCTCTACAGTCTGGATGTGTTTCTTTCTGCCCGAGGATGGTAACACGACTACTCTCCGGGAGAGTGTGAGACGAGCGTGCTGGCCGAGCAAATGAGACAGCGAAGGGTCCTTCGAGGAAATGATGATCTTGAAAGGTATCGAGTCGCCGGCGGTGAATGTGATATCGGGAAGCGAGATCTAAGCTCGTTTGAGAGTCGTATACAACGGATGGAGGGATTCACACACGAGAATGGTGTCTGCTGCGGCTTCCAAATTGCATTTCGTGGAGATTGGCCAACGACATGGGGCGACCTCCATCTTTGAGGTTTCGCGGTACTCATAGGCTCGTGATTGGGGCAGCGTATCGTTGCGCGCCACAGGCACATTCCGGGTAAGGGAAGGGCAGGATTTCGGTAGATAGAGAATTGGTATCAGCATCCTATTACGACTGACATCAATGATCAGTGCTCGGGGGATCGCAGAAATAACATACGACTCATGTCTACGTAGGCCTCTTGACCTGCGCATCATGCACACCTTCACAGAGTACGCCACATCGCAGCCAGCGCCGAAATGCGCGTCCCATGCCGAAAAGGAAGGTGGCATGGTAGAGACGCCATCATTAATGTTAATCTCTGTAGGAAGGGGGATCGAGAAGTGGAGAAGTTCGCCCCAAGTAGATGGCCCCGCTTTGAAACCAACGTAAAGCGGAATCGTTCGTGACATGAGGGTCGACACGTATTGCCCTCTGGTGCCGCGTTGCGGGGTCGAGGTCGCCAGACGCGCCATAAGCTGAAGGGAAAGGCAAGTTGAGGGTAGATCCTTGGAAGCGTACTATATAGATGAGACCATCGAGACGTACCGTCACGGAAACGCGCTTCACATTCCCCGGATTACCGGATAGGCGGACTGCTCCCTCAACGCGCGCGTTGCGACCATAGCACGGATATGCTGTCCCCCAGGTTTTCGGTCCCAAGTCAATCGTAATGTGCTTCGTCGCGTAAGAGTAACGCTGGGAAGAGGAGGGGCCTGGGAGACCATCTCGTGTTATGGTCAACTCAGAGCGATTCGGCCAAGCTGAATAGGTAGGCGCCGCCGACACTTCGTCCATGCTGTACTGTGGGAGAAGGGAAGCCATGGGTAGGATAGCCGGCACAGTCGTACAGGAAAGAAAAGAGGTCAAGCGATTGTGGCGGATTGTTCGGGATCGAGTTCAGTTTGAAACCGATTCGTATCCTGCGACGAAAAGTCTACCGAGGTCTGGGCACCCTGGACATAGTGCTGTACTATAGCTCGGTTCCCTTCAGTAGAACGGCTTTGATGTGGCTGAGTCTCAGTGAAGGGCTCGCCTGAATCTGTCACTGAATGACCCTAGCCTCGTTGACTGATCGGTGGAGCTGTCACGAGGGAGCTTATCCAGTGAATACTGGTGAGCCAGTGAGTAGCCTAAAGCCTGCAGGCCCCTTGATGCCATGGAGGTGGTGGACGCGGCTGTCACTTTGTAAGGGCTATAAACGAGGAGTGCGAGTACGCAAAAAGACTGCCAGTGCTGCTTGATGAGCGGGGATTGCTTCTGCCGTGACATGTTGCGTCAGTGTAAAGAGACTTTGAAAGATGAGGAAGCTGCAGGCAGTCTCGAGGATTCAGAATGCAACTAACATTGGGAGCCAGGTAACATCCCCAACAAGACAGCAATACAAGAGATATCCGAGCTACACTACTAGCGTAAGTGTTTTCAGAAAAGTCGGTGAACTAGACGAAGAACGAATGAACTATATTTACAGGGGATCAGGCACTCTAGGCCCATAATTATGCAAGAGTGCAGCGACGACGAAGGAAGGCGCAGAGAAGATAGCTTGATACAAATGGTGCTGGAATAGATAGTAGGCGAGCTTTATGATAACGAACCCACGTAACGGATGTTGCGTAGGATAGCAGGAGGATGAGACAGCTGAAGGAATGTCTGGCGATACGGCAGCCACGGCGCAATAAATAGTAGGCGATACACAAGAGAATCACAGAATGCGATCAAGAATTTAGAAATCGAAGAAGGAGTCAACCAGAGGGTTGGTGCGGTCTCGGAGGGCAAGCGGCTCCTCTTGGTAGAGACCAGGCATGTCGCTGGCAACTGGGGGCGGAAGGTGAAGGAAGTGTCGAGTATCATCGACGGAAGACGTGTGGGGAATGATGGGAGCCTGAAAGAGCGTTGAGCCATTCGTCGCGATACCTGTAACGTGACACGTACGTTTATCTCCCGACGCTCCAGAGCACCCCAATCAACGCCTCTGAACCAAGGGTGATCCAAGATGTCCTGTGGCCCACCAATCATGTTCCCAAGGCGTTGCGTACGATCTGGATTGAGGAACGCCTTGACGAGACTTTTGGACAGCGGGTCGATGCTACGGGGCCAGTGAATTTGGCCGCTGAGAATCTTCTCGTATATTCCATAAGGCGACTCGTCAAAGAAGGGCGGATATCCCACCAACATCTCGTAGCAGAGAATACCACAAGCCCACCAGTCAGCAGCTTTGCCGTGACCGTCGGATTGGATTATCTCTGGGGCGAGATATTCAGGAGTGCCGCACAATGTCCAGGTACGGTCATCGACTATTTTGGCAAAGCCAAAGTCTGTCAGACGAAGATACCCGCGGGAATCGAGGAGAAGGTTTTCTGGCTTCAGGTCGCGGTAGACGATGTTGAACGAGTGCAAGTATCTGAGAGCCAAGATAATTGTCGCAAGGTAGAATCTCGTAACGTCCGGGGTGAAACGTTGAGCGCGGCGCAAGTGGGTAAAAAGCTCTCCTCCGGGGACATAGGACATGAGCATATAGACATTTAGACTGTCTTGGAAGGTGGCGAAAAGATCCACGACAAACGGATGATGGACCCGCGATAAGATGTAGCGTTCGGCGTTAACGTGCTCCACCTGTCGAAGGCGGATTATCTCTTTCTTCGGCATCACCTTCATCGCGAAGTGGTTTTGGGTAGATGAGCCCCGGTGACGGACTAGCAGAACACGTCCAAAGGTGCCAGTACCTATATGGAGGTTCATTGAAGTCATATGCAACGCGCTAAAATATGCTACTCACCAAGCGTCCCCCTCACTTCGAAATCCATCAACTTTAGGCCCGCTCTCCGTAGATGTACATGTTCATCTCCCAAAAGGTGATGCGGACGGTGCGGCGCCGGATTGGGTATCGGGGTTTCCGCGGAAGCAGGCGGAGTGGTAATCATGGATTCCATCGCGGTGTCCATATGCGAGTAGTCTACCTCTGGGCCGCTGTAGCGAGGCTCAGCATCAACGATGATAGAGTCATCGCCATAATCCATGTCGCCGCCATCCAAGCTGTGTATGCTGTGACCTGGAGAAAGCGGCGGGGTGATGGGGGCGTCTGGGATGATAGGCTGCGAGTCGCGTCGCAAGGAGGTCGCGTTGGAGCCACGCGTTGACCGAGGGAGGACGTGGAGAGGCGGCAATTCTCCCCCGAGTTGTGATAGTGAAGAGCGGGCAGGAAGGGATGTGCGACGCATAGTTGAAGGAAGACGAGTGCAGAGGCCTACTTTATATTTGAGCAAGGAGTGTGGATGTGTGGCAGAAACGGAGTAAGAAAACAAAGAGCGATAGAGCAGAGTAGCCGGTGGGCTTATGTCTGTGCCAGAGAAGACGGAGATTGGAAACCAAAATGTGCCGACTGCTTGTCGTAATGAATCGAGGGAGAAAATGGACTAGTGGCCGCAGCAGCAAGAGGTCCACAGAGGGCGTTGCCAGGTGCAAAACGAACCCCGCCCGATGAGACTGTGCGGGTATATATGTGAGAATCTTTCGCCCATGTGGCGGTTCTCGGGAACAGTAAAAAGCATCAAACACACCTGTTTCAATTTAAAGAAAAGATGGGGCGCACTGCGCAACGATGGCAATGCTGGTGAAGCCAAAGGGAAACGAAGAAGAACGCCCTTCGCGGGGATGGGTGACGCGGTCCAGCAACAGTCGACAGCGCCGTCCGTAACCACCAGCAAATTGAACGACAGATGGTTTGATTTGCTTCTACTATGTAGTACCTGTCAAGCCGATGGCCATGCACGGGCCGACGTACCGCTGACGAGAAGTTCATGGTCTGATTTTGCCGAAGCTGCCGTTCGAACCCTGGTTTGGACTCTTCGCCGCGCATACTCACTGCTCCATCTTGCACGGTCGCCGCTATATCTGGCGCGCCACCGTCAAATGCAACATGCCGCTCCGCTTTCAAAGACAGCCCGCCGCCCCGCCAGTCGCGCCAGTGCGTCATACGTACCATCTGCATCATTTGCGCTGCTGTGCTTCGCGTACCAAGCGCGACAGACGCGCAGCGCTACGAGACTTCTCAGCTGGGCCCAAATCCTGAGTCCACTCATCTGAGGCAACTTTGATCAGATGCACATTCCATTCAGCGACCAGCGCCGCCGCTGGCAGCAGCAGGAGACTGTTCTGAGTATTTGTAGTACTCATAGCAGTCAAACAATATCCCATTCCTGCATGCACGTTACTGTAGCAGCGCAAAGGTTGTGCTCGATATGTACTCTCAAGGTTAGGGCTTGTCGCTCACAGAGGTTGCTATTGCCGTTAGTAGTACAATATAACTGACATGCAAGTGTTGTCTTCGGGCTAGGTTAGTGTATCACGTACTTCGTCTATGTAAGTACCGAATAACCTGTGCAGATCAAGAGCGATTATCACCACACTGAACATTTTCGTGACGAAGTGCACGAAAGCGAAACCCACCCTTCCGTTTTGCTCGTGTCTCGTAGCGTCACCAAGTCGACTGTTGCACAGTCGTACTAGAACCCATGGCATACAACTCAAGGGGCAAGGCCGCTTCTTGAAGAGGCCCCGGGGAATGTTTGCACTTCTATCGAATGAGTCTAGAGCGAGAGCAACGATAACGATATTGATTGGAATGCCCGATTGATAGACGGTATACAGACGACAGGTAAGAAAGCCATAGCAATACTAGGCCTATACTGGGCCCTGGCTGTGCATGTCGTCAATGTACACAACTTGTCAGCGGATGCGAATCGATCAGATACTAACTCCTAGATGCGCGAAGCGGGGCACGGATGCAGAGCGTGTCGCGCTTTGAAAGCACAGCAGCGCAAATGATGCAGATGGTACGTATGACGCGACTGGCACGACTGGCGGGGCGGCGGGCTGTCTTGGCAAGCGGGGCGGCATGTTGCATTTGACGGTGGCGCGCCAGATATAGCGGCGACCGTGCAAGATGGAGCAGTGAGTATGCGCGGCGAAGAGTCCGAACCAGGGTTCGAACGGCAGCTTCGGCAAAATCAGACCATGAACTTCTCGTCAGCGGTACCGACGGTGATGATTACGTCGACGGTCTAGATCGTGGTCTTCAGTTTGCTTAGAGCTCTGCGAAATTTGCGATGCTGCAAGTCTTGCGAGAGAGTAGCTGATCAGGAAGCCTTTGTGGCAGGCTAAGGAAGAAGGATACGACTTGGGCAATGAGAAAGTCAAACGATCACTATATGTACGGTCACGTTGAGAGTACCTCGCGCATAGGTCCGAAAACACGAAGAAAATACCAGTCGAAGAGGGAAAGCAGCGTAGACGCCCACATCCAGCCAAGCAGCGTATCGCTGACATACGTCGACGTTCTTACATTACGGTGGGCGTAAATAGAGAGGCACAATCCTTTTTTGTTCTAATTATTCTACAGGCCAAATGCCACTGTGTGTATACCGTAAGGCGAGTTCAAAACCTTAAGTTCACCTGTCTCTCAGGCCTCAGGGACAGTAGGTGCATTGAGAACGGCCTTGTCATGTTTTTGAGAAGAGATTTCGGCGTTCGCAGACTCGGGAGCAAACGAAGAGAAATTGCTTGCGTCGTGTATCGTGACCCTCCACAGAGTGTAGATTCCCTCCTCCCTCGGAATCGATACACACTCCGAAGCAAATTGGGTTGCTTGAACCTACCTTGGTGTGGAGACACACTTCCCAAACTTCCAGATGTCCCGGACTTGATGCTGTCACGACTAGAACGGCGGAAACATCTTGCAACTTTTCCTCAAAGATCAGCCTGGATGGCACGAATACTCCCTGATCCAGACAGGTCCTGAGAAGCCGTGCAGATCTTGGCCTCCTGATCCCAGCCTCGTCGCTGGACGTGCTCAGAATACGGCTGACAAGAGTGAGTAGGTATGATAATGACACAGCACCTAAACGCGACCCACATTTGTTTGACTAGGATGACTTCCTTGAGTTTGTACAGCTCCGGCTGAAATCCAAGATAAAGACCACAATGCCTTGGGTTGGTACTGGTGCAACAGCGTCGGTCCGAAATTCTTGATATTGGTCGCCACTGGGGATACCTGCTCGACGCGCGTCATTTCCAGACGCAATCCCCAAGGACGGGCTGCCGTGAGTGAGCAGTATTTAGCCTCTCGATTCAACTTGGCCCGGGCATCACAGAAGCGAGAGACAAGGATCAATGAGGCAGGAGCCGTCCTAGCTCACCAAGTAGCTCAATACCTTGCGCGAGGTGTCTGGCAGAGAGAAGTTGAGGTTGATGGCACCATGAGTTGACACCGAGCCAGTCTGAGTCAGACGAACAAGATCAATGTCCGTACCAATCTTTTGGTCGATTGGTTCCGAAGACACAGCATCCAGCAGAGTGGAGCATGATAGCGAGTCCAAGCCAATAGATTGTTTCGACTCAGACCATTCCAGGCGGACAATGAGTAGGTAGTGAACGCACGTACGGTGCGTCTATGGAGATGGACCAGAGTCCCAACGTGGCATGACCGAGAACAATGAATAGCATTGAATACCGCGAGTGCACCGCGGTCGCTCGATGACAGCTAAAGGTACAACCATACTTAGAAACGCATGGGGAAGGAAGAGTTTCATCTTGAGCTGTGTTCGTGGCGTGTGCTGTAGGTTATCGATGAGATCCGGAGTCAACGAGAGAACAATGACAGGTATTATACTGCGTCATCGGACGCGTCGCAACAATAAGGCTACGAGCGAGACTCGGCGCAGCGAAGTCAAGATCGAGATTGTTCGTGAAAACGGAGGGGAAGTCGGACTGAGGGAGTAGAAATTCGAGTTGTGGCAGATTGGCAAATTTCAATCACCTTGGGAATGTGGACCCACAGAGCGCTCAAAAGAGCTGATCTGGACCTTCTAACACCCTGTGTGGGTCCAAAACAACTTCACTTGATGCCGCGAGGTGCACGCCACGTCCCAATCTTCAATAGAATGCGGAGAGACTGGTAGCTTGATGGTGAGCTCCGAGGGCTCGTCTGTCAGCCAGAAGAGGCCGACAATGGCCGAAGGAAGTCAGGAGCAGGTTCGCCGCTTGCCGCTTGCCAATTGGGTTTAGCCCTCCGAATTGGAAACAATGGCGCTTGTATAACCTTTTCAGAGAACCCTCGTCTGGTTTTCTTGCCTTCCACCCCATCTAGCGTGGCAAACTTCTGGCCAGCCGTCTTCCTCTCATCGGTCTGACCGTGGTTCATTTCAACACCCAGACACACCCTACGCCCACTCTTTTCAATCGTTGTTTGCCACTTTCCAACATCATTTTTGCTTTCCGCTCTCCTGCTTCGAGTCTCAAACCGCTTCACGCAAAATAACACCATTTCGTCCGGATTTACGACCTATACCCAGTCACAACAACACACGTTTTCGTATCGCTTTCCCTCACCGTGCTATAACCTTTGCATTCCCAAATTTCCCATCTCACACCCTTTTTGACGATGGCGCGCTTTGACGACTTCGAGGTGCCACCAGGACTCAGCTACATGCGCAGCGGAACGGAGGGCCTGAATGGTCTGCAACCTAGCAGTATCTCTTCCTACCCGACCATGCATCGACAGGCTGCGACATCAGGGGGGCTCTCGCTCGCGGTGCCGAGATCGCTGAATGGATCGGCGGAGTGGGGACCAAATAGATCGAATCGACCCGCCCAGCCAGCTGCTTCCTTCTCTCTCTTCAACCACCACCATCCTTCTTCACCCCCAGCCAGCTCGCCGTTCTCGCTCAACCAGCGCGTCGACAGAAGCAGCGACCGCGACACCTTTCACGCGACTCACTCGTCTATCACCGCGCCAGTGCAACCTCCCGCCTCGAACACATCGCGTGCTGCCGGCTCTACACTGTGGTGGGGCGAACTCGAGCCTTGGATGGATGAAGATTACGCCAAACAGGTCTGCGCCCTCATGGGCTGGGACCCGCTCAACATCAAGGTGCCGCATCCAGCTCCTGATCCGACGACGGGCCAGCACGCCAACAACCCCGGCTACTGCTTCCTCACTTTCCCCTCCATCGCCCACGCATCCGCCGTGCTCTCCCAGGTCAATTCTGCCAACGGCGGGCCGGCCCACACCATGCCAAACTCGTCCAAGCCCTTTGTCTTCAACTGGGCATCGACGGTACCCTCCGCGTCCACGCCTATCTCCGCGTCCTTCCAAGCGCCCAACATGCCTGGTGCGCCGCAATATCCCAAAGAATTCAGCATCTTTGTCGGCGACTTGGCGCCAGAGACGTCCAACTCAGACCTTGTGGCCGTCTTCAGGAATCCCGTGCTCGGGCTTCGTAACGATCGTGAGCCCAAGCTCATAAGGCCATTCCTCAGCTGCAAGAGCGCGAAAATCATGCTGGATCCTGCCACCGGTGTCTCGAGGGGATATGGTTTCGTCAGGTATATCTCACTCCAGCACCCTGCATACGAACCGTCTCATGTCTCTCTCTTCTCTCAGATTTACAGACGAAGCTGATCAGCAACGCGCTCTGGTTGAAATGCATGGGCTCTATTGCCTTTCCCGGCCTAGTACGCTCGATTCGTTGACTTGAGCGCATATATTGACCGTTCTCGACAGTGAGGATATCTCCCGCGACTGCAAAGTTCAAACCCTCCACGATGATAGCCCCTCACGATCTACCTCAAGTTCAATTTCCTGCTCCGTCCAACGGATCGGACGTCACCGTTGCTGTCCCTGTGTCGAGTTTCGCTTCGCAAGCCAAAAGTGTCTCTGCCCCCATCGCTGCTGCTACCTCCCTCTCATCCTTGCACTCGACTTCATCGGGCTCAAGCTCCTCCATGGAAGGCTCCAACTCCGGCACGACACTCAGTTCCCAGACTTCTGCCGGCAGCTTGTCCTCGGTCTTCCCCTCGAACGACGAATTGCTCAACCTCAATCTTCCAAATCATGTCCTAGCCCAAATCGCCAAGCAGTTTGCTTCTGGTGAACGTGACCCTCCGAAACCGACTGCTCCAGCGACCTCAATCACGTCTCAATATGCTCAGGAGCGTACCGCTACGTCCAGGCTGCAGGACTCGCGCTACTATTCCGAAGAGTCGTGGAAGCATCACGCCCAGGCTCAGGCCATTCTTGGAAACCTCATTGGCCCAAATGGAGAACAACTTACTTCCACCGATCCATACAACACCACCGTCTTTGTTGGAGGACTTTCGCCCCTCATCTCGGAGGATACTCTTCGAACTTTCTTCGCGCCTTTCGGTGATATCCATTACGTGAGCACACGTCTGTACATCCACTTGGCATTTCAACGCTGACTTTGATGCAGGTCAAGGTGCCAGTTGGCAAGCATTGCGGTTTCGTTCAGTTCGTACGCAAGGCGGACGCCGAACGGGCCATCGAGAAGATGCAGGGCTTCCCTGTTGGCGGCAGTCGCATCCGCCTGAGCTGGGGCCGAAGCCAATGTATGTCTTCTTCTCTGGTGATTCGCTCTGTCGAGCCTAACACGCCATACCAGACAAAGCTGCCCAGGCTGCTGCCCAGGCCGCTCAGACGGCTGCCCTCCAGTCTCATGTATCGAGCGCATTGAACCCTATGGCTCAAGCGGCAGAGCAGCTGCGAACGCTCCAACTCCAGATGAAGTTGCTGCAGAGCCAACCCCAGTTCCCTCACATCGCTAGCAAGGAACACCTACAGTCTGACCCTTTCGACTACAACAGGAAAGGCTTCTCGCCGTTCTCCCCAGAGCTAGGCAACCTTTACCGACACGACTCGTATTCTGCAGCAGCCGTCCCGCCCATATTCAGGGATCTATCACATTTCCATCACAGTGATGTCGACATTGCAAGTCATGACTCTTCCAAGACGATACCATCAGGTGTTCGGTCTAGCGTCGGCAGATATGGTTCCATCAACGCTGGAGGTGGTTCCCCACCCCATGCATCTGGCCGTCCCGATAACCAGGAGCTCGATGTGATGCATGACCTCAATGGAACGTTGGCGAGCCTTGACCTGGACCGCGATCGGCCATGGACATCTCCTGCTGAGAGCTCCGACAGCGGTGGGTCTGTCCAGTTTCAAATGACCATGAACCCGCCCCGATCCCCATGAACTGCATGCCCCTACACGATAATCGCTTTTTCTCTCTATCCATATTCGCGTTACATTTCTCTCTCCCCATCTCTCTCATCTTGATTACAGAATTGTCCCTCGGTTTTCTTGCTCGCTTGTCTATCAGTGCTATCCCAACCCTCTCCTCTCCCTCATAAGAAGGGAAGTTCCGTGTTCTTGTAGCGTCGCATCCCGTTTAGTTTTCGCATACTATTCTCGTCTCGTTCGTGCAGTTTATTGTCTTGTTTTGTTGTCTGTTCGTTTCAAGAAATATGTCAATTACCTACCTACCTATGAAGTGTCATAACACTGTCTGTTTGTTCAATTGCATATGTTTCGCGTGTTTCAAATGAGTCGTAGGATGTTCAAGGGAGGGAACGGCATATGCCCAGTATGGCACGCCGGACAGACTACTTGAACTACGAAGAGCGAACAACTACCTGACAACTACCATTTGCTCTATGCAGGAAACCATACGGACAGGTACAAGTTGATCAAGCAAGTTCAGCATTGTTAGCCTCCTTCATGTTGACCCATAGCCCTCCCTGAAAGGATAGATGAGTATGAACCGGTATGACCTTTCGAAAGGCCCACCTCAATATACATAGTTAGATGTAGCTTATATCTGACCATTTCCCGCGCCTTGATCCCGCCCTCGGTTTTCCAATGACTCGGTGGACGACAATCCAAGGGCAGAGCGTCGGTGTTCAAAGTGATCTCGCAGAAATTCTGGAGTAGGCGGACCAAGAAGAACGATATCTCGTGATACGCGAACTAGGGTGGTGAATTAGTTTCTTCCCTTCATACGCTGCCAGTGGGAAAGTTGAACCTGTTGTCCTAGGCAAATCCGTGGTCCTGCGTTGAACGGTAGGAAGATGAATGGGTTTGGTGTCAAGTACTTTTGCAATCTTCCATCAATGAAGCGATCTGGATCGAACTGGAGAGCATCGGGACCCCAGAGGTCTTCTCGTCGGTGCATCAAGAAAACAGAGTAGAGAATCCTGCGACACTTCTGTTCAGCGCCGTGACCCCGTCTTCCTTGATTGGCACGCACCTGGCACGAGGAGGAATGTAGAACTGCACACATCCGGTTGCCGTTGGCGGCCAGACAGCACCATTTTTGCATTCCCTGTGCGACGACAGGTTGGTAAGACCAAACACTGATAAATTCGGATGCAGACCTCATGTTGAAAGGCCTGAAGAGAGCGTGTATCTGTATCAGTGACAGGTGAGTATTATTGAAGGGAGGTACTGACACGGGTGGATAAAGCCTCAAAGTCTCTGGAAGCATCAAGGTTGGTTGACTTGGGAAGGTAGACACTAGAAAGGTGCACACCATTGATGACAGCACGAAGGTATTTCATTTCGCGGAAATCGTCCAACGTTGGTCGTCTGGATGTTCCAAGACGGCCCCAGATTTCCTCGCGCAGACGAGTGAGGACAGCAGGGTTCTGGGTGAGCATATACACGACTGAGGTCAGCGTACTGGCGGTCTGAACATGAGCAAATCAGACGAAACTCGATGGACGATGTGCAATTTGTGTACATACCGTGTCACGACCAGCCACGCTGATATTCATGATCTCGTCAAGAAGTATTTTCTGGTCTGCGCACAGTCTGAGCATTTGTCATTGGCGAATACGAAAGGCTTACCATCCACAGATTTGACAAGGTGGTCGAGCAACGTCTCCCCTTCCTGACTTTCAGTTCCTTCTCCGTCTTGTTCAACAGTTTTCTTCTTCTTGGCGACAGCTTCGGCGAGAATGGGGTTTAAAAACCCTTTGACGACCTCCATTTGAACTGCTATCTTGTTCTTCCAAAACTCAGCGAGAGCCCATTGGTCTCCAAAGCGTGTGCGATGGGCCATCAGTTTCTGTGCCTCGCCGAATGCTTTGGCAAATGCGTCTGAGCTTACTCCAGTATTCATCTTTTCGGGAGAATCGAGGCCATTCTTTGCTCCCAAATAGAAGGGGTAAGGCGTGGCAGCTGAAAGAGAATGGACGTCGTGTCCAAACAAGAACTCTGTGGCTGAATCAAGCGTGAACCGAGAAATGACATCCTGACACTAAGTGTCAGAGACATATGTAAGATCTCGACATGACTGACTGACTTGGAAGTCCACGGGATGACCCTCTTTGAGGCGGTCTTTCATGGTACGCAACGCAAGATCTGCATGTCGGTCGAAATTCTCAAAGTCGCTGATTCGGTCTTTGTTGAAGAAAGGCCGGGTCATCGAGCGGTGAAATCTGGATGGAAAATATGTCAGAGACCGCGACGGCGAAACGCCAATGGATGAGCACATACTTCCACATGTCCCCTGCAGCGTGATACTGGATATAGCATTACACTCATTGAGGACGAGAGTTGGGACAGACCATCTGACGCGAATACACCGGTACCCAGAAGGTTTTCACAACTGTCACGGAATGAGGCACCTTTCTCAAACTATAAAACGCGTCATTCAGCTGTTTAGTTGACCGTGCTTGCGGGGCTACCTGCTCAAATTGGGACGCGAGGACGCTCTAGTGTAGAGTGGATAATGAATGAGTTCTGCGAGTAGTAGCAGAAGTGGCATCTTGTCTTACCTTAATGTGCTCTGGTTCCGTGGTGAGGATCTGATTTGTAACGACGTGAAGGTTTGCTGTTCTGACAATTTTCATGCACGACATACCCTGTCCTGAAACAGTATGCGATGATTGAAGGTCGTGCCAAGTTGCGCAATAACCTTGCTCGCGTATGCACCTAGTAGCATGCAGATCAGACCTCCTTCACAAACAAGTAAATTGAGCTGGTGGTGGCGTACCGGGATAACCATCGCGTTGCCCTTCTCGCGTAATTCCCGCCAGAATCTTGAGTCCTCCTGGTGTCCAATCCTGCACGCGGGGCGGCAGAACAGCGTTCAAGCGCTTCGCGGTCCGACTATTCACATACTCTTCATGATAGTTACGAACTGTGAACTCGAGAGGTATTGCCGCGGCAGAAACGAAGATTTGCGTCCATATCGAGAGATGAACGCCAAGGTATCGATCAAGAAAGAAGAGGAAGAGGAGCGCGTAGAACACAGACACGAGGGCGCGTGGTACATACTTGACCAAGTATGTTACACCCGGAGGAGCCATGGGCGATAACTTCAAGTCAGTAAGCAGTGTATAACAGTGAATTGGGATAGCACTGGCATCTTATATTGCCACAGGTAAGTCTCAGCGTGCCCACTGCTCGGCGTTCACGGTGATTCTCGCGATATCCATATGCACGGGGCGCGTGGCCATCATGCGCTTGGAGTTTGAGATACTATGATAGTGACATCCCACCTATCAGTATTACTATCAGCTAATAAGAATATACTGACTGCCGCCCAACCGCTAGCGACGAGCCGTACATCCCCGGTACATCCGCAACTCGCATAGCCTTGCTGAGGCTTGCTCAGACGATGAGACGGCTCAGTTACATGAGCTGAAAGTGCACTTCGGAGGCACAGACTTTCACTAGGGTGGGCGAGGCCCTGGATCCCTCACCCAAAAACGTAAAGAGCGCGTGCCTTCTCAGCTTGTAGCCACAGTACTTACTGTAGACATTGAGACTAAAAAGCGGTGCGCAGTGATGTGAAGGGGCAGGCACTGACCATTGAGACGAGGTGATGGAAGGGAGGTACTGGGGAACGTTGGCAGACTTGCTATTTTGGCCTGCCATTCAGGGTCTCCGTGCCTCGTGTTAGCAATTCACTGACCGCTTGAACATGCCGCTGGAGCAAGGGTTCTTCTGCCCACGCGAGTGGGCGCTAGGTGGGCGCTTCTCCAGTGAACACATCGACACTCGGTAGATATCGATTTTTGTCCAGACAAGTCATTGTCAATGATAGTTGCTACAATAGAAATATAAAGAAGTGATTGTCGTAGAAATACAATGCTCATGAACGTAAAGGTATAAATGCTGAATATCCGATGAACCAGTCGATGTGTGGTGATCATATCACAGCATAGCTGAAGGTACCAATTCTATTCGCCTGGGGATCGCTTGCCAGTCCCACCGCAGGAGTAGGTATTCCCCTGATGACGCAGTGCTCCCTCTGAGAGGCAGGCCCCCAGTGGTCGGTTGTTAAATCGATGACCACCTCTGAGCTGAAATTGGGGATATGGCCGGCTAGATGTTTCGGTGGGATTACGCTGACGCGGAGAATGTACTGTCAATAAGTTCAGTGACCTGAGCATAGATTGAGGGACTGTGGGCTACCTGAACACCGATAGAATCGAGACTCCATGAACTCTCCTTCCCATCCCCACCCGCCTTGATGTAGCCGCGTAATAGCCGTATGCCCTCAGCAAACTCGTTTTGGTACTTGAGAGCTCCAGAAGTGAGTATCCACTCGTTGGATTGGACCTCCTCGGGGTCGTCCGTCTTGACGATAAAACCCTTTTTCCTCCCGAACGTGATGCGCTTGACAAGGATAACGCGTATACAGCGAGTCAAGAGCTTCGCAAGGGCAGGATCACTGGGGAATACAAAGCTGACGGCGAAGGGTATATCTTCCCCTGCACAGAATTGCAGAGGTGTGGGTATAGAAAACTATATTAACACGTCAGGGCACTACGAATGGGAAGAATGAGAGAGCACTCACAAAGACAGATTTCTTGAAATTTGCAAGCTCCAATTTGCATTTATTGCTTGCCCATGATGGCACAACGGGTATTGTGTGAATGCGATCCAGCCAATGCAGGTATAGATCAGTTTCTTCGCTGAAACGCGATGGCCTCGGTATCATGGAAATTGGGGGGTCCGCAGGTTGAGATTTTGGTAGGTAATAGACGGGTATGACTTTCCTGAGCGTCACATCAGTAACATACTGGAGGTATCAAGGTATGCGGACCTACGTCTCGTGCTTCCTGAGCATGTTGCTACCCTTGTGGACCATGTCCACTTTGATGGAGTAAGAGACTTCTATGGAAGAGCCATAGAAGTAACAGTTGAACGACGGCGGGGTAGGAGCTGTTCCTCCGCCGGGAGTGTTGACTTCGGAGGGGATTGGTATGGAAAAATGGTGTTCTGCGTCCCAGTCGAACGCTGAACCAGAACAGGAGACATACAAGGGAAACGTCCGGGACACGACGGAGTAACTCGTGTCACTGGATGTTCCACGATATGGGCGAAAGGTGGTCAGACTGCCCTCGAACTATCGAAGGCGATCAGCATGTGTGAGCCGTTTCGAGATTCCCGTTAGACACTCACCGAAACAGTCACTTGTTCAACGTTCTGACGCTGCTCCAAGAATTTTACGGATCCAACGACGGTCCCGTTGAGACCATAGCTAGGCGAGCTGAGACCCCATATGTGTGGGCCTAAGTCAATCTTCATGTGTTTGGTTTCGCACACCCAGCGTTGGGTGGTGCCGGAGATCTCAGGCGCGAAGGGCTCCGGATGGAGGCTGATCTCAGAGATTCTTGGGTGTTCTGAGTATGTCGGAGACACCTGAGATAGCTCGACATCGTAGGAAGGGAGAGCCGCAAGATCGAGGCGGAGGTCTGCGTTCATTATAGCGGTCATTGTAGCAGTTGGAGAAGCGAAGTTTCAGAGAGACCGGAGGGCAGCCCAACGCTTATGTAGACGCGTCTAGATAGATGAACCACTGACAGGTACGCTCCAAGATGGCCTAGAGGTGACGTTCCAAGATGGCCTAGAAGATGATCACGAAGGGTGACGGATGTTCCGTCGCAGTGCCTAGAGCGGCCGCGCTTCGTATCTGACAGCTATCTGACATAATCGACTCCCGGATGTATTCGGGCATGCTCATGCCAGTCACGGATTGGTCGGAAGATGGCTCAGCGCTCAGCCATTGCCAGGGCGCCTCATGGCCCCGTCGCTGCGCTCCGAGAGCGTCGTTGCTCTCAAACCCAAACGCCATGCAGTTTCTAAGCAAAGCTCGAGATGATCGATGACCTACCCACTACCTACCCTGCGCACCGGCGACTGCTGAATCCGATCCGGGTTCCGCGAGATCCGTTGTCATGCATCAATATCATACGCCCTTCCCCAGTCTACCCCACACTCGCGCCGCGTCTACCTTCTATCGACCAGATCTAGCTCACTATGACTGCATATCACCTACTGCGCTCGAAGAGCACCGCTTTTATTGGACTAGGAAGGATGGGGTCTGAAATGGCGTTCAATCTCTTCTCGAAAGCCTTTGCTGCCCAAAGAGACGCTCGCTTCGTCGTCTGTGACGCTGTCGAAGCCAATACGAACAGATTCTGCGCCAATTTCACTTCGCAGTTTCCTGGGGCAAATATATCGATTGCACAAACCCCTCAAGAGTACTGTTTACCGGCCTACCCGAAAAGTTGTGTATTGATGGTCCCACAGGGCGGCCCTCTCATCGAGCACTGTCATCACTATGCTGCCTTCTTCGCCACAAGTCAAGACTGTTTACGAAGATAATATCATTCCCGCTTTGGCTAGCGCCTCAATTGACACCGCTCGCGAAACCCTTGTCATCGACTCGACTACCCTCGACGTTTCTGTAGCTCAGCATGTCGCACAACAATTGAGTAATATCGGCGTCTCTGTCGTTGACGCACCAGTCTCTGGCGGTGAGTAATGCCCGAGCGGCCTCCGAATAAACACGCGGTCTCGATTTGCATGCCATTGCTTTTTGACACTTAATGATTCTCCCAAAGGTACCACTGGGGCAAAGGCCGGGACCTTGTCCTTCCTTGTGGGTGGATCTAAAGAGGCGTTTGCACAATCACATCCGTTCCTCTCGCTGATGGGCCAGCGTATCATCCACTGTGGCCCATCAGGGGCAGGCCTCGGTGCCAAAATCTGCAACAACGTGAGCGCCACATAGGTCGAACTTTGGTTTCTGGCTCAGGCAGACCCGTCCAGCTGATGTTGGGCGTACAACAAATAGTAACAGCCGAGGCTATGCTTCTGGGCCAAAGACTCGGGCTGGATCCGCTTGTGTTGACTAGCGTAATAAGCTCTTCTACAGGGAACTGCTGGTCAGTGGCGGTCAACAATCCGGTGCCGCATGCGTTACCACAGACTTCGCCTCCGTGTGAGAGCGATTACGACGGTGGATTTGCTTCTAGCTTGATGCTAAAGGTACATCGGAAATGCCGATTCTTCTCGCATCTGCTGTTGCTTACTGCAGAATCACTCGTCTTTGACAGGACTTGCATCTTGCTACGGAGATTGGAGAGCAGACCAAGACGCCATTGCCGCTTGGATCGGCTGCTCAGGGAATCTATGCTGATATGATGAAGGATTTCTCATCTAAAGACTTTTCGTCTGTGTACCGGTACTTGTCGGAACTCGAAAGAAGTAAAGAAGGTGGCGCAGAGCACCAGTAGAGTAGTCTTGAGCTCGCGATATGCAGTCAATGAAGATGCCAGACAGTCGCAGAGATCTTGATGCCTGGACACACTGTGACCCACACTGGGGATTTCGGCTCAAAAATACATTTTGCTTCCGCTCTCGCTAAACGTCATGATGGTCTGCCCTTCGGTTGTGTACATACAACGTGAGGGTCCATTGCTAGGACAATGAGTGATGCAAGTGTATTAGCCGAAATTCTACAACTGTCAGAGTGTGTGATTGGGCCGTGAAACGGTCGGACAGGCCGAGTACATACGTAATCCAAATCATTTTCTCTTCGTACGTTCGGGAACGGCCAGCTCTCAGCGGGCAAGATAAAGTCGCATAGCAGTCCTTCGCGCCCAATCTAGCCGTTCTTTCCCTTCTATCTCTTCTCTAATACGGCCACTTGTCCCCCGTGCCCACAATGTCGACCAAGAAGCCCAATGTCCTCATCTTCGGTCGGTCTCATCCTGCCCTGCCTCCCATCGCGCTCATCTGTCCTTGCAGGAGGTCTCAATACCTACTCGCGCGCGCTGGCAGCCCACCTGGTCCCTCTGGAAGGTGAACCACTGGTCTCTGTGAGCACCGTCCCCCGATCGTCCTCGCCCGTTTCTTATCCCATCCCAACAGCACGCGCGTATCATAGACAAGTATTCTGTCGCACCACCTACCACGTCAGCCTTCCCGCTACCATTATTGACGCATATATCCGTCTCATCGCTCTTCCTTCCAGATACCTCGGTGCAGAGTTCACTAAAATTCTGGAAAAGCCAGTGGTCGACTACAAACAGGCCAATCTTACGGTTCCCTGTGCGTCCAGTCACAAGCTTATCTTGTCCATACCCCCTCACGCATCTCGCAGCCATTATTCCGTCACTGTTTGACCCGCCTGAGGGTGAAGAGGCTTATGATTACGTCTTCGATTTGACGGGAGAGGTTCGACAGGACCGCACCGAAATGGTATTTCCTTTGTCTCCACACGATTTTCATTTCCGCCTGACCTCTCGAAGATTCAAATAAATACGACATGTAACGTAGCGCGGATGCTCGGTTCTGAAGCCGCGAAGCGCAAGATTAAGTCCTACGTCCGCCTGCAGCTGCCCTTCTATGAAACCTCTACGAAAAGTTCCAATTTCGACGAGAAACAGGACCCGAAACCCTCTGGCGTTGTAGGAACGTGGTGGCACGAAACTCTCCGCATACTGGGCGGTATTGAAGAGTGCGTACCTGTAGCAAGTGTCCATTCAGTCCTAACCGTCCTTCAGTCTTAATCTCGTTATCTTGCGGGTGGGCCTCGGTTATGGTCCTTACATCAATTATGGTATCAGTGAGTTCTTTTCGTTTGCCGATACCGACTGTTTCAGTGGACTCACGCTCTATACAGTGCCTTCCTTCATTACGGTTGCAGCAGTGTACGGCTACATGAAGAAGCCGATGAAGTCATTGTATGAGACTCTGCTCCTACCGTGGTCTTCCCCCTAATTCTTTTACAGATGGTCTCCCGGGAAGCATCCGAATCACACCGTTCATTCAGAAGACATCGCAGGAGGTCTCTGGGCGTGTGCAGAGTGGATGGCTCCCTTGGGAAGGAAGGCAGCGGATAGTCTTGCAGGCGAGGCCATCGTCTTCCACAACGAGAAAAGCAAGGTGGCGGAGGTACAAGGCATGCCTGCCCACGACGCGAAGATCGTCGCACCCCTCTTTAATCTCGTAAGTCCTTCTTTTGTCCGTATCTCGTATCGACGTTGACGCTTTCATCAGGCCGACGACTCCAAGATGACACTACTGGAAGCCGGTCAGGTTACAACCTCCTTCTTTGGAACTACATTCGAGTTCTTCAACTTTGTTGAGAACACACTGTTCAAGGTTCGGCGTTGTCCCAATCCACCACCCAGAGTTTCTCTAATATCATCTATTAGCTCAAGTCTGACATTGTTGAGGACATCAACGAGCTCCATGTCGGCCACTGGACGGAGATGATCACGAAATCCAATCCTCCGGTTCCCAACACCCCGCTGTCAGCGTACATGGACCAGTATAACCTGGAGAAGATCGTTGTTGGGTTCAGCAACGAGAAGATGAAGGAGGTCGTCGGCTACACGCTGTCGAAGCCTCAGTACTCTCACGAAACGATCAAGGACACCATTGACAAGTGGAAAGCCGAGGGCAGTTGGCCCAACCTTTAATGCCTTTTTGACGTGCTTTGAACAGGATTTCTACATATTTGCTCTACCCTCTCTCGCGTTTCTTTATACCTATAAATTGCTACCTATCTTTCTGGCTTCACTACCCTAATAACCGTAACCAATATAATAGTACTGTTCTAAGGAGGCGGACGTGTTTGATCGCCATTATGTAATATTCCAGCGCTACATTCGTGTCAGACGCCAGTCACTTCGAGGCCGTTCCTCCTTTGCTTTGATCGTCCATGTCGACGGCGACGCGCCGCACGGTGTCCAAGAAGCATGTCTTGTACTCTGAAATCCTTTCCGTCACCTCGACGATGCGGAAGAATTCGCGTTGGGCGTCGACGACGTATTTCATGAACACAAGAGACTCGACGCTGGGCGGGAACATGGGTCTCCGAATGTCGGCGCCGGTGCACGACGTCGAGAACCGGCGTAGCCTGAATAAGGAGATAGACCTCATGGCTGGATTCCAGGAGCTCAGGCGCGCCATGCGCGACGTGGAAGGTGCGCTGTTGGTCGTGAACACGTCTTGCGCCTTGCTCATCCCGATCCTTAGATGTCGCAACCGTGCCTCTGCCTTCGGTACTAGGGCCTTTCTTTGCTATCATCCGATCGCCTCTTTCGACAGGGCCCATCACGTCCGCGGCCCTCTCTTCCCTCCATAAATTCTTCACCTGCGGCCTCATCTCCCCCAATTCTGTTGCACTTGATGTCGCCCTCCTCGAGCTCAGCAACACCGTCTCACATTGCAAATTCGAGCCCAGCGACTCCTCCGGGGATGAAGTCGTGCTGTTGAAAATCATGGCTATCATTCAAGACTGCCTTTGTGAATTCGGAAGTGTCCTCGGTGATGTCGAAGTATGCGAGATGCTAGAGACAGTGTTGACGACCTCTTGTCAGATGCGCCTCAGCGGTCGGTCCGGGATTTATTCTCATGTAGCAGCCCTGCTGATATCCACCTAGAGGCACTCAGGCGGTCAGCAGAGTACACTATGAATACTCTTGTGCAGACGTGTTTCTCGCGTCTCCATGTACTGGACCCTCAGGAAGAAGAAGAAAAACTTAAATGGAACCAGGAGGAAGCTGAGGCAGAGATCAAAATGACTGTAGCAACCGATGACATGGCGAGTTCGACTGGAGACGACGCTTCGACGTCTGCGCATGAACCTCCTCTGACACCGGGACCGAGAGTGCAATGTTAGTGACACTCTCAAGTCTTTGTCAAAATAGGCTGAAGACTACGCAGATGGTCTTCCGTCTATATTGGAACTGTTGCGCGTCTTGGTCAACGTGCTGGATCCCAACGATCAGAAGCACACAGATTCGACGCGTCTGACAGTGCTCGGGATATTGAACACTGCGTTTGAAGAAGCTGGCCCACGAATCGCGGACTTTCCATCGCTGAAGGCTCTCATCGTTGACTCCGCCTGCAAATTCCTCTTCCAACTTGCGCGTTCTGATAACCCCTCAGTCCTCCATGCTGCTCTTCGAACCATCTCAACCATGTTTGATACCATGAGACGCCACCTGAAACTGCAACAGGAGCTTTTCCTGGCCTTCACCATTGATCGCTTGGCGCCGCCACCGTTACCCAAACAAATGGCAGTCAAGAGGGCCGGTCCGTATGCTGGGTCACCTCGACCCGGAACACCTGGTGGTGAGACACCATTATTACCACCGGTAGAGCAGGAAAAAGAGGGCGCGCCCGTAGCGGCGAAACCCATTGTTCCTCCTGCTCAAGGACAAACGCGTGATTTGCTTCTCGAGACCTTAAATCAGATATCTCGACATTCCAGTTTCATGGTCGACATCTATACCAACTATGACTGTGATATCAACTGCGAGAATATGCTGGAACGTCTTATTGAGTTCTTGACGAAGGTCTGAACACCTTGGTCGACGCTCTTGTCCTTGCTCATGATTTCCAGTCTGTGTACCCCATTCATCACCACGATCACCTTGACATACAGCAACAAAACGCGCAATTCCTCTGCTTGGACCTGCTGCTTGCGTTCGTAGACGATATGGCCGGACGAGCACAAGGCGTTTGTCATTACATTCATTCTTGTTGAGTTTCAGGCTGATATCTCAACAGGCTGCGGAGCCCTGGCCTTCTGTCAGTGACATTCACCAACTGCTTGCCCGTACTCGCATTGACATCCATTCAGCAATTTCCTTCTGCTGAGTCGTTGATGCAGACAAAGTCCCAGAAGAAGCTCATATTGAACGCGGCATCTCGATTCAACGCGAAACCCAAAGCCGGTCTTGTATTCCTTGAGGAGAATGGGCTGATATATGCAGACTTATCACCCGAAGTATCCAGAGCCCAAAGTCTAGCGAAGTTCCTCAAGAGCTGCTCTCGCTTGAATAAGCGCCTTCTCGGAGATTTCATCTCTAAACCTGATAACATCGAAGTGCTCAAGGCTTTCATTGGATTATTTGATTTCAAAAATGTAAGGACATGTCCTCTCTGAGCTCGCTAGATGCTCTAACGGCCTTCAGAAACCCATGGGCGATGCTGTGCGCGAGCTTTTGGAGGCTTTCCGCCTTCCGGGGGAGGCGCAACAGATATCTCGCATCACAGAGACTTTTGCATCCATCTACTTTGCCACAGGTCCCGGTGAGCTTTGTAGCTTTGGGTGCAGGCAAAAATATAGGCTTATCGATTGACTCCAGCCGAGATTAAGAGCGAGGATGCTGTATTCGTCTTGGCATTTTCGATCATCATGCTGAACACTGATCAACACAATCCTCAAGTTCGGGTGAGAGACGAGTTTCCAACCATAGTCTTATTGCTTCTTGACTGATTTCATCTAGAAACGGATGGCCTTTGAGGACTACCAGAAGAATCTGAAGGGAGTGAATGGCGGATCGGACTTCTCGCCAGCATACCTTGTAGGTGTCATTTCTTCATGAATTATGCCGTCATTTCATCTCGGACAGCAAACTATCTATGACTCGATCCGTAAGAATGAAATCGTGATGCCAGACGAGCACACTGGGCAGTTAGGATTCGAATACGCGTGGAAAGAATTACTCACTCGTTCCCGGCAAGCCGGTCAGTCCTTGCGCATGTTCAGCCCCTGCTTTTTCTTCGTACTAATAGCTTGACAGGAGAGTTCATGGTGGCCAACACTTCACAGTTTGACATCGATATCTTTAAGTCTGTATGGAAACCCGTCATCTCCGCCATCGCGTACGCGTTCATCACATTCGATGATGACTACATCATCCAACGCTCTGTGGCCGGATTCCGCCAATGCGCCACCCTGGCTGGCAACTTCCTCCTACCCGATGTCTTCGATTTTGTGGTTGTGTCGCTGTCGCAGGCAACCGGACTGCTGTCAGAGACTCTTCCTGCTCAAGTACCAAATTACCCTGTCGTCGACGTTGAGGGTCAGTCTGTGACAGTCTCAAATCTATCGGTCAAGTTCGGTACGAACTTCAAGGGCCAACTGGCTGCTGTTGTGCTGTTCAACATCGTCAACGGGAACGGGAACGCACTGCGCGAAGGGTGGACACAGGCATGGTTTGCCACGCGAAGACTATCTCGAAGCTAATTTTCTTGTTAGATTTTCGAAATGTTCCAGAATCTGTTCCTTAGGTCACTTTTACCGACCAGAATGCTACAAATGGAGGATTTCCTTGGTGGTGTCTCCATGATTCCTTTGCAGGGTAGTCAGCCACAGCGCCAGGCGTCAAGAGGCGAGGGCGGAGGACTGTTGTCGGCTCTGTCTTCTTATTTGATGACGCCATATTCCGCCAGTTCTGAAGCTCTCCCTGAAGCGACGGACTCTGATGTTGAAAACACGCTGGTTACCATAGACTGCGTTGCGTCCTGTCGCCTCGACGAGCTGTACAGTCAAATTATGTCGGTCGGCCCGTTGCTTCATAGCTTCAGGATGCTGATCGTATCACAGGCATCTAGACTTGCAGGCTTTGATTGCTGCAGTACGCGCGCTAGAAGCGTTGGCGCACGAACGCACTATTGCGAAACTGCGCCAGGCGGAAACTTCAGATGATCCAGCGGACGAGGACCCTACCCTCCCCTACGACCCGGCTTCTGTCTTCTTATTGGAGACTATGGTCAGCATCGCTTGTCAAACACCACAGCATATCGAGGACATATGGTCAGCTTCACTTACATGCATGTACTCGCTACTCACTCCTTTCAGGCCGATTGTGTTCGAACATCTGTCTGGACTGTTGTCTGCTTCTGAGCAGTACAGTGTCCTGTTAATAGAGCGTGCCGTCGTGGGCCTTCTGCGACTCTGCTTGATAGTGGCCCAATTCGTTCGTCTTTCCTCTGTTTCGCTCTGGCTGCTCAATGGCATTCTACGCTAGCCCACTCTCCGCGATCAACTATACGTCTCACTCGACTTATTGGCCGGTCTGAAACCTGCTATCGCTAATTCTGTAGCAGAACAGATCATATCTGGTCTCGTTCTCATCGTTCAGAAGCACCAGAGTGTGATACGGTCCGTCCATTGCTTTGCGTCCCCAGTAGGAACTCATCGCTGTTCCAGATCACAAACTGAATGGAACTTGGTTTTCGTCCTCATGCGATCGACGCTATCGCATCCCGAGGCTTCTCGTCTGTCGTTCGACCTTGTCACGACCCTTGTATCTGAAGGGCCTGAGCAACATATATCGCCAGATAACTTCCCTGGCCTTGTACAAGTGCTCGATGACTTCCTATCGACTGCAGGCATCGCCGTCGAGAGTAAACAGCGACCTGGACGACGGCGCGAAGCTCCCGCCGCTCTTCCCAAGTTCGTCCATCTTTTCGACGTATCTCCGAAAATTCTAATCTCTAGTAGTTCTCCGCAATTGGAGCGAGGGAAGAAAGCAAGCGACCTTTTCGTCATCCTCAAAAAGTGGCTCTCGACGACTGATATGCCCAATATGACTCACGAACAAGGTGACTGAAACATACATCCCTGCGTATGACAACGGATGTTGACTCGTTTGTAGTGTGGCGTCAACTATGGCTGCCCTTACTGTCTTCTTTCGGTCGGCAATCGACGAATGCTTCAAGGGAGATTCGACATAGTTCAATAAGTCAACTTCAGCGCACCCTTTTGGGACCGTACGAAATATTCAAGGATTGCTCTGAAGACCAACGGGAGGAGATTTTCAACCGAATCGTGTTCCCGCTACTAGACGAGCTCTTGAAACCTCAAGTCTTCGCACGCGATCCGCCAGGGATGCCGGAGAGTCGACTGCGGGCATCCGCTCTCTTGTGCAAGACGTTCATGCATTTCGAAGTTAGAGAAAGCGCGAACCAGGCAGACATACGGGTGCTGTGGATCCAGATATTGGATTTACTTGACCGCTTGATGAATGCTGATAGAAGGGATCAACTGGTTCGTCGTTGCCGCTCTACGGTTCAGACAGAAAGCTTATTCATCGCGATAGTACGAGGCGATACCGGAGTCTCTCAAGAATGTTATACTCGTCATGCAGGCTACGCAGATGCTGGTTCCTCCGTCAAGTGATGACCAGCGCTCGCAACAGCAGCGCACGCTCTGGACAGCGACGATAGAGCGGATGGAGAGGTTCTTGCCTGGTTTCTTGACTGAAATCATACCACCGCCTGCAGCAGCAGCACCGCCGACGCAGTCTCCTTCTGAGCACCCAGTAGAAGCCTCATAGCACCTCTGTTGAATCATTGCTAGTATTTATGATCTGCGGATTACCGCATTGTATTCTTACGATTACTGCACAAGGGAACGCGTGAAGACGCGTGGCGGGCCCGTCGGTCTTGAGATTTGATAAACAATTTCCGCCCTGGCTGCGGTGGTCGTCCGTTGGAGGGTCTCTGGGTGGCCGTAAGTATAGGGCCATTGCCACACAGATTGTGACAGCAGGTCGTGTCTACCGGTATGCGAGTGTGAGCGAGACCTGGATTACCGGCCGGGGATCCGGAGGTTGGTGGTAGAGTAGAATTTCAACGCGGCACGGCGCCGCGTTGAACGCGGACACAGGCACCGGCTGAAAACCTCGTCGGAAAAAGCGGACGAGATTGTCGTTCAGTTCCGAACGGCTCCCTCGTCGGAGAAACCCCATCATACCAACGTATCGCGAATATAATGTTTTTCGGCCCATACGATCACCCGGTCAAATCGCCCTGACCAAATCCGCATGCAGCCGGCTGAGTATTTGAACATTCTACCGTTCACCAGAGCATCATCTGGCCGGCAGCCAGTCTGGTCCAATGACCCTGACCAAATCGGCGCCCTATTCGTCATGTGTCTGACACGTGAGGCGTGTTTGGAAAGATTTTCGTCGCGGTCCAGTCCCTCTCCCCCACCATTGAGCGACGTTGTCGTGTTCCACGCAGCAGCTTTTTGGTCTCTGCTATTCACGGCGTTCCGCCTGCTCAGCAGCTCTACGGACTGGACTCGAGCAAGTGTTCCACTGCTCAGTCGCCTCCCGTCGTTGTCGGTGTTCCACCACACGTCGCCACTTTCATTGCGCCACCTTCCAGTACCTCCATCGCGTTATTCCTCGTCCGCCCACCGCCCACCATCAATGTAAGCATTATCCTTCCAAATTATACGCGCGCGCCGCTGCTACCCCCGCCCTCACCGCCGCCACCGGCCCCCGCGTCTCTATCTGAGAACTTGACCACTTACCTCGTCTCGTACAGGTATCTTGGACCGAAAGCAGCACGTCGAGGGCCGCTGCTGAGCCCACTCATTATTCCAGAGAGCCGGCATGTATCACTCGACGACCTGTCTCCGTTGACAGCCATGTCTACGACCCCCACGTCTGCCGACGAGTCGCCACTTACACCGCTGCCGCCTACGCCACCACCCGGTATGCTACCTTGCTTGCACCCGTTACCCATGGACTCACACAAACATACTCTACCCCACCGTTAGCTCCAGAACCCAATCCATTCATTCAAAAGGTTTACCGGGACTATGCTGAAGACCTCAACAAGTCACCATTGCGCTTCCATGACGCCAGACGCCGTATGAAAAAGCTTTATGATGTTATGGCACAGGACGACAATACTTGTACGTATATCTACTCTATACAACTACCCTATACTGCTGACATTCACAATAGGGCAAACTGCTTTTGATATCAACAAACCCAAGGCCAAGCCATGCGGAATGGAAGTTGTGCCCTGGGAGGACTTCCGTACCATGGACGATGACATCCCACGGCGTGTTGTAGCCAAGGATGGTTCTACCCTCCTCGCCTCCTTTCCGCGGGCCATCAGTGAAGGAGGCAAAGTAGGTGACCTTCGCCCTTGCACAATCTCAACTCACCCATTGCTCTAGCTCCGTATCAACGCTACCATTGAGGAGTATGTTCGGACTGTCCCTCCCCGCGTTGGCGCTTCCTCTACGTCTGCCGACAAGGTTGGTTGTTACCTCGACGTTCCTGGCCAGCGGACGGGCGAGATCCGTGTCTCTCGATGCTGGCACGCCATCGGGCAAGAGGTATGGTTCGACTTCCCTCCCTACGGCTCACTATTGATGTGATTACACCAGCGCACAGGTCTTGCCGTTCCCAGTAAGGATGGGTTCCACAATACCACTGCGGCTACTGCCACCGCTCGGCTCTGGGAGCGACTTCATCCTCTCTCCTGGCACATCAATGAGGGCATCCGCTTGGTTGACGCACCATTGTATGACAACCTCACTCTCCTCCGCCACCGCTCAGAGGCCAACCACCCTATTCTCAAAGCCTTGAATCACATCGATCCCCTCCTGCTCGAAGGCCGTGAAATCTATTTCAACAGGCAGTCCGGTTTGCACACAGATTCTCATGACCCTCCCAAGGGGTTTGCTGTCCTGACTGTTGCAGGTGGACCCATTGAAGGAGGTTTTCTTCGTGTTCCTCAGTTGAAGGTTCGTGTGCGGCTGCACCCAGGTGACATTGTCTACCTCAGAGGGCGCATTCTCAAGCACGAGATTGAACCATGGTCTGGTGGCGAGCGAATCGCCATGCCTCACTTCACTCACACCAGTCTGTGGCGTGAGGCCGGACTCCAACATCTGGTGTTGTGAACCGCGAGGATTCTTTCTTATGTATTACCCGCAAATATCTTGTCTTTCCATACCGTTTCTGTCAATAATCACTGTCTCTCCCTTGAATTGATTCAATCTACAGCATGGTCTTATCCGTGATTCAATCCACCGAGAAGACACCTTCCAAATGACCTAGCCAGTTTACTGTGATCCAGGCCATCTTGAGTTCTCTTTGGCAGAATCTTTGGTCACTCACCGTCTTACCACTCTACTGGCTGAAGTTTTCCTCGGGTCGATTGACCAGAACCTCGTTGAGTATAGCCGGAATCTTCGTCAAGACTGACCGACCGTTTTCTCGCCTGGTATGGCCGAACTTTCGATCAACTGACTTCGCACACCGTGTTGTCGTTCAACTGGCTGACGTATGTCTCATCTCGATCGACCGGAGCATCGTCCAAGGAATGATTGGTACATCGCTGGCGAGATCGTCTTCCAAGTCACTCCTATGACATATCGTACAGTGCTCGATCAAGTCTTCTGAACTTTTCCATCATGTCCATCCCAACGCCCACTCAAGGCACTCGTCTTGACAATGCATTCCAGAGTCTAGAGGATGAGCTGGATCAACTACAGAGTGGTGCACCCTCACAAGCTTCGCAACAACGCCGTGATCATTTGCGACACAGAGCATCCGAAAAATTGAGCCATATCCTCTATCGAATTCGTACACCCTCACCGGATGCTCAGCCCTCACCTGCCCCCGTCCGTAGTCGCTCCACGCAATCCTCTCAACAACAACCATCCTCTCCTCCTCCCCGACAGACCACTCCCCCGTCACGAAACACTCGCCAAACACCTTCACCAAGCCCCCCACCTGTCAACGACCCAAGACATGAAGCTGTCCTCAACAGGTGGGCCTCTCTCATGAAGCACCACCAGCTGCGACAACCCCTCGATGCTGAGGGCTGGCTGGATGCTGCCCTCCGTCCCCGCCTCCAACGGCAGACCACTCAGGGTGCCGAAGACGCCGCATTGGCTCGACTCGTCCGTGGATACCAAGCACCAGAACTTCACTGGGTTTGTACTCATCATTCGAACCCAATCCCTTCTACACAGCACTAATCGCATCCTTGCTGCAGCAACGTGTCATACCTGACTATCTTGATCCCGATGCCCACATTCAACCTCTCCAATTTACACAACCGACTATGTTAGAAATTGTAGACAAGACCTTCAAGGTGTGCAGAAACCCCTTCCCCCTCGTGCACACTTAAGCGTCCCCTCTCTCATTACAGGAGCTGCGCGATGTCCTCCGGCCAGCCAAGTTGAACCACTTTGCGTCGTACCTGCGCAACATTGTTGTCACGTTCTACTTGGTTGAGGCACTGAGGGACTGGTCCGCAGAATTTGAGGACGATAATAGTGTTCGCCAGCGCTATCTGGAGAGCCTCTGTGAGCAGCATTACGATGATCACGTCCGACACATGAACCATCATGCTGCATCGCCGGCTACCCAGAAACGATTGCGCCAGGAGTACGCTGCTCTTCGACGCACTTTCATGAAACGATTCGACCAGTGTCACGACCGCGCTATAACCCTGAAGTCCCTCTATAACTCTGTCTGTACTTATGTCTTGCCTCCTTCTGGTTGACCTGACTTTTGGACTTAGTACGGAGCATGCCTCCTCCTCGATCCATTTTGGGAGATGGAATGGTTGGTTGAACCACCGGTGTGGTCCAAATCATTCGAAGCCTTGCTATCGCATGTGCAAGATGAAGAGCTTATGCCGAAGCAACGACATGATGAAGCTGTGGTCGCCTTGGACTCCATTCTTCAGAGCATCGACGATGCAGACCTCACCATTCTCGTCCAGCAGTTCATACTCGGGCACCCCCCTTATTACCTCGAAGATGCTATGAACGAATGATATTATACGTTGTAGTGAGACCTTACATACAACACACCGAATCAATCAAATCGTTTGTGTTTACAAACGTTCCTCCCGACTTGCAGAACTCTCCGACACACGCAACCTTCTCTTTAACGCTCACCCTGTCCACGCAAGCTCAGCAGTGGAAGATAAGTTACAGCACACGTCACTCACCTTCTCGACGATTCTCTATCCTCTTGTTCAACTCCTCCCTGCAAAGGTTGTCGAAACCCCGCGCCATTCTTCCAGCATCTTTGTGTAATCGCATTGCAGTCGCCCATTCTCCCTGACTCATTGGACTTTTTTCCTCCCTGAGGTACCCCTCAACCCTTCTCTGATACCAGGACTCAGCATCGGGGCTCCAGAAACCCACGTCAAGACTACTATTGTGCCATGCACCACGTCTTGGAAACCATGACACCTCGCGGGGTGCTTCTGCTTCCCCCCATAACTTGTAGACATGGTAGGTACCACACAACACATCAATCTGAGCCTCCGTCAGAGCCTCCTCACAAAACACTTCACCGTTGGCAGTGGTCCTCCTCTGGCCCGTCGCTCGCACTTTGTTGCGTGGTCCTTTGAGTACACAGTGACCATCCGACGCATGTTCCATGGCGATCCTCCAGAGCAGTCCTCCTGACATGAGTGCAGCTCGTAAGACCTGTGTATGAGCGAGCAGCCGCGAACGCTCTGCCAGATATTGCACGTAGTCCTCCAATCGCAGCTTGTGACTGGCTTGCCGCCAAGGACGCAGGCTGGGTGCCATGGGGCGCTCCAATCTCACATAATGTGAATCCAGTAACACCCAGGAAAGCTTCATGCCTCTCGAAACCATCAGGAGAATGACCTCTTTGGTGCTCAGGCGATGTATGTGCCTCAAGAAGAACGCGACATCAGCCGCTCTATACAGCACCAAGCGTGTCAGATCCTGGGAGTCCACCCAGCACACTTGGTAGGCTTCTCCCTCCACAAACGACCACGCCAGAGGAGCAACCACCAACCCATCAGGTAGATTGTCCCACACATTTTGCTTGTGACTCGACAGGACATCGGAGACTACACCTGAATCGCAGACGGGCTGTCCACCACGCTTGCTGTAAACCCGGGCAATCATCTCCTGGCAGAAGTATCGCAAGCTTGTCAGCAATTGGCCATCCCAGCCATTGATCTCCACACGTCGTACTTCATCATGGCTGCATGACAGCAGTCGTAGAGTTGAGTCGACATCTGACTCAGATAACGGTATTCCTTTTCTTCGCTCTGTTGGTGGTGGCAACTGCAAGCCGTACATCCCCCCCAGGATGTCTTCGATCGCGACGGGAGTCATCAGCCTGCCCCGCCTACTTTTCTCCCTGGCATCTAACCCCGCTTCCACACACCTCCAGTCTGTGACATGCCTGCCTGCCTCTTTTGCACTCAACTCTGCATTCTCCGTGATTGCAAAACCGTCGACGTGTTGATCTGAGAACTGGTCGCAACCAGATAACCAGTCATCCCCCCCTGCAGCATCTGCTGCCCTATCCTGCATGTCGGGCATGTGTGAGTCTAATTTCTCCGACGTACAAGGCACAGTCCTTCCCAATTCCACAGTTGCGCCACTTGCAAGAAGGTCACCTTCTTCCCCTGAACGGATATTGGGCCTGGACATCAGCTGCTCCAGTGGTCCCTCAACTCCGGTTTGGCCCAGTCCGCAAAGAGGGACGTCCCCCCTCCTCATGAATTCCTCGCACAGATCCCATTCGTCGAACTCTGCACAGTAGATCCTTTCCTCGGGTCTGAACTCGCCCCATCGTCGTATGGCCTTGTGGGCCCCCACTTTGAGTCTTCTTCTCGAGCCCCCCCATTCCTTCCACTCAAACACGGTACAGGTGTCACCCTCCCTAAGACCCCTTTGCTCTGCGACAATCTGCCTCCCCTTCACTAGCTCTTCCTGGGCTGTATCCACTGTCGGCCAGGCGATTATGGCTCGCTCCCTGCGACTCAGAAACTCCCACCACTTCTCACCAGTCAAGCTTGCAAAGCTGGACTCCCCACTCAAGTATTGCATCTCACGTTGTCCTGGCTCTGACTGATGCCAACTTTTCAACAGTGCGTTTTCAAAGAACCTTCCACTCTGAACCTCTGTCAAGGGCCGTTCACCGAGCTTGAGGTACTCGCTGACCATAGATCTGTCGAATCCAAAGCGCTCTTTCAGATATGCCATACTGGGAGACAAGGTTCTCTCTCTGTTTCCCCACCAGAACCACACCGGCACGCACATCTCCTCATATGAAAGCAAGGCCAGGCCGCAGTCCCAACTTGCGACATTCACGAACACTCCTTGCCTCGCGATTCTCCTTTGCCCACCCTCTTTGCCATATCCAGCCTCCCCCTCAGTCCTGTAGAACCCTGTTCCTGGCCAAAAGATTGCCGACTCCTTGACGTATTGAAACAGTCTATCGCTGTGGAAAGAGGCCCGCAGCTTCACATCAAACTGCCCCATCAGCCGCTCATTCCTGCCCATCGCACCGAAAAGGTACGCCACCTCAGCAGCAAGCAGGTTGAACGCAAACCGCGTTCTCATGAGGCGCTTGGATAGTATGTTACGATCCTGATGTGCGGAGTCGAAACAGTACGAGCTGGGCAAAGGTGCATGCAGATATGAGGGCGTGGAGTGTGCCAGTCCCAGATTTATCAGAATGTTCCGTACGTTGCTCATAATTGCCTCGGCCCCCTTCCAGAGCTCCCTCATGTCCCGAGCTAACTCCCAAACCCCCGCACCCGTCTTTACCATGGGCACCTGCCAGCGCTCCGAGAACACAGGTCCTAGAACGGTGTCGTCGTGGTAAGAGCGGTATCCGTCAACCGCGACAAACCCCATGTATGGTAGCATGTTGATATTCCAATATATACCAACGAGAGCCTCCGGCTCAATGTACCTGGGCGTCTTGGTAGGCGGAGGGGGCTTTCCTGGCAGAGTGGCCAGACAGTCACCATTGAGGACCGTGAAACTCCTTTCCCGTTTGTCAATGCAGAACGCTATACGGGTAGATCTGACGATCTCATGTCAGCTCATCTTTCACAAAGACTGTTAAGCGGACTACTTACCGCTCGTGGAGCATGGATCGTTCGTCAAGGTTGACACCCGTTGTTGGTTCACTTCCGCAGACATCCACGCGTAACAGCCCCGAAGGATTGGGGGAGGGAAGGTCCAGAGACAAGCGCCTGCCTTCGCGCCGAATACCTAATATTGGTGCCGATTTGGTTGGACCACCTTGCGCCTATCCGTTCATGAAACTACCAGGGAGGACACTGAGATTTGGAACATACCTCGTTCGTCCTCACTTGTGGTTCGTCCTTCCACTTGCGCTTTTCTCCCCGCGACATCCTGACGCGATGTTATGGCTCGATATATACGTACCGCCTTGCTAGAAACAAGAGCGGGTTGTCCGCCGAGAACGCTCCTGCCAGATGCGACGGATGATAATGCTGGACCTGCACAGTTGTACCCGGTGAGGCCCCAAGGGAATCCAGTGACAAGCGATACGCCTTGCTAGAAACAAGAGCGCGTAGAGTGTTTGCCTGGACTTGCACAGTTGACCCGGTGAGCACCCAAGGGGAGCCAGTGACACGCGATACGCCTTGCTAGAAACAAGAGCGCGTAGATTGTTTGCCTGTTAGGGTAGCCCATCTACTATTAGCCCACCAAGTTGGCCATGCCTATGAAACACTCACCGTGGATGGACCTTTGACCTTGAGTCGCTCAAATCAAAGTGGTGAGGTCAAGTCTAGACTTCAAGTTACGTTGCCGGAGCGGCACCCGAGACCGATGCCGCCTCAGCCAAACACCTCCAACCAGACTGCTAAGGCTCGCTACACCCCTCTATACGCCGTCGTTGTTCTTCACTTTCCTTTCGCGCTTGGCCCACCACCGACCAACCACTCGCTGTTTATACCCCAATGCGCCCCCTGCCTCCCGATCATGATCGCCCCGCCTGCCCCCTGTCGACATTTGGCTCCGCGGAACCGCCCAACGACCTCGACAACAAATCGAACACATGTCAGTCGGCCGAGTCCTTGCCGTTATGCCAAAGGTATATGAGCTCTCGTGTTCAGGTCATACCCCCCACCTCAACTAACCACTTCTTCACAGTCAAACCGGTGAAACGTTCGGCCAGCCACAGCACTTCAGTAAACTGTCCGACGCATATTCGGCATTCAGTGGTACGGTTCACCCCCTGCTGGACATCTCTCACACTGAATCAATCGACGACTTTCTTTAGGCTACGTTTAGATCACTCTATGCTGTCGCTCTTCCCTCGGACAGGACCACGCGTATCATTAGTTCTACTATGTGCGCTTTCGAAACCGTCACTTGAACAGGACCACGCGCATCATTAGTTCTACTATGTGCGCTTTCGAAATCGTCACTCGGGCTGGATCCCACGCATCATTAGTTCTACTATGTGCGCCCCATTGTACGACCAGAGCTTCAGCCCTTGCACCCATCCTCACGAACAAGTACGTACCTGACATACTTCACTTCTACCACTCGACTGATCTTTCTCAAGTTCATGGTGACTTGTCCATCAACATTCCCCGAGGACACGTTCAAAGCGTCTCTGATTCACTACAGCCGGGTAACCTACTACCGTCGACTAATCGAGATCGTCTTCGAGCTTGTCTTTGCTTATTGAGAGCTTCAGCTCCGCCAAAAGCTTTGGCATGGCCAAGCTATTGTTGCTTTCCCACCGCCTGTTCATGTCTGCCTGGACATCCTCCTTATCGACACTGCGCGCCATCCACTTCCCTATGGCAGCGAGGCCTTTGTAGTACTTTTCGGCGATCTTCAAAGCTTCCCACTTTGCCGTTTCCATTCCCTGAAATTTGACGTCTTCCTGACCTGTTATACGGTAAGTTTCTCCACCAGAGTCTCATTCTAGTTTCTCACCCGTCTTCAGAAGACCTGCGTCTAGCTCTCCTAGGGTCTTGGCCTTTCGCAGCTTCCAGACATAAGGAGCCCAAGTCTGGATATCGCGCCACGCGTCTGCATGGCCCGGCTTTCGGATTCGTTCACCCATCTTGACCAATTCGGCATTCGATTGGATCCACTGTGTAATGTAACCCAGCGCCTCCGTCGTTCGTTCCTTCTGGTTCCGATTGGGGCCGCGGGGCCCCCCAGGCCAATGGTTCCCTCCTGCCCGAGGCTTCCTCTTCTTCTTCTGCTTCCCCTTTGCCTTGTCCGCTGCTTGGTCATCTTCCTCTTCGCTCCCCTCCACACCACTAGCTTCATCCTCCTTTGAGTGTGCGTCTCGGTCTCAGCTAGAGTGCATGAAAAAGCAGCGGAGCACTCACATGGTGGAAATCCAAGAGCAAGGTGATTTGGTGCGGCTCTGACATCGGGAGATATGCATCGAGGATAACGCTGGGTTGCGCCGGACTGTGGAACATCAGCCAGCCGGGGGCTGGCTTGCTCCTCCAGGCCCCCTCAGCAATATGCAGTACGCCTAGTGCCAGGTCCGGACACCCGGGGACTCCCTGTCGCAAACTTATCTCATACCGGCACTGCTTATTGAGGCATACCGACTCATCCTTTTGCTCTTGTCCCTCGTGGTCCAGAATGCGCTTCAGATACCAGATGAGGCGTGCGTACGACACACATAACATGCCGCTGGCACCTGGCTTCAAATCTTTTCCCCTCACCATGATCTGGTAAGTACGGACCACGCCGTCTTCCTCCGGATCCATAGACTTCTGCCTTTTGAGATCGTCCTTGTCACGAACGTCTACCAACCTGAGCACGACGGGATATATCTGGTCTGGTACTAGGAAGGCAGGAGCTTAGAAAAGTTGGGGAAGCTTGGGAGTCAACCCTCACCTAATGTCCACTCAAATTCCTCCCTACCGTTAGCAACCGGTGTGAACGATGCCCACTTTGCCTCTAGTCACCATGAGTATGTTTTGCCACGCTGGACTGGACTCTCACTTTGCCGCTCTCCTTCCTCCTCCCCTTGGCCTGCACTTGAGCCTGGCTTACCGTCCTCGCTGAGATCTGCTCTTCCTCCGTCGAGTTGGTCAAGGTCGTCGACGTGCATACCTTCGTCGTCCTCCAAACTCTGTCCATCATTCGCAGGCGGATCTGCAGCTTGGCTCTCGTCAAGATGGTGGAGATCCTCGACATGCATGCCTTCGTCGTTCTCCATAGTCTGTCCATCATTCGCGGGCGGATCTGTGGCTTGGATGTTGTCGAGATGGTGCATATGCTCGACGTCCATGCCTTCGTCGTTCTCCGGACTCTGTCCACCATTCGCGGGCGGATCTGTGGCTTGGATGTTGTCGAGATGGTGCATATGCTCGACGTCCATGCCTTCGTCGTTCTCCGGACTCTGTCCACCATTCGCGGGCGGATCTGTGGCTTGGATGTTGTCGAGATGGTGCATATGCTCGACGTCCATGCCTTCGTCGTTCTCCGGACTCTGTCCACCATTCGCGGGCGGATCTGTGGCTTGGCTCTCCTCGAGATGGTGGATGTGGTCGACGTCCATGCCTTCGTCGTTCTCCAGACTCTGTCCATCATTCGCGGGCGGAATTGTGACTTCGCTCTCGCTCTCCTCGAAATGGTGGAGGTCGTCGCCGTGCATGTCTTCTTCGTTCTCCGGACTCTGTTCCGCGTTCGCGGGTGGCTTCGTGTTGTCGATGTCCTCGTGATGCTCGTGTCCTTCGCCATTGAGCGACATGTCTGTCGCTGTATGCTGTCGGGCCGTTATGCTGTCGTCTTCCTCTGTTTCACCTGCTCTTGTCACCACATCGATAGGCAGCCCACCACGTGCTGCCAATGAGACATAGTCAGTTGCTGGTCGGGTTCGAAGTAGTGGTCGAATATCTTCATACCATTTGGTTTGCTTGGTCGGGCTGTTAGAGACATCTCCTCTTCCTCTGATGCCCCCCTCGTCGATGCCCTACCGCCACATGAAACACCATCGGCAAAGTCTCCAGTCGGAGCCAACCCTGGTTGCGTGTCAGGGAGGACTTCACTCGGTGGGGCGGGAGTTGCATGGGGTACGACCAAACCAATTGGGTTCGCAGAAATTGACGTAGTGCCGGTCAGAGATTCAGCACCGGACAAGAGACTTTCACTTCCCGATGCTGGGTGGTCCTCCGGCGGAGGACTTTCCTGCCAATGGACACCTTCGTAGTCCGTCGGCATGCGAATTTTTTTGGCCCTCAGCAGCCTTCGCACGATCATCTCAACGTCGGATAAGGCCTCGTCTCCTGGAGCGGCAGTCCTCTTCCACAAGAACGTCACTTCATGCTTGGAGAACCATGCCCGTGCAGTCCTGTTCGATTTGCCTAATTTCGGTGTAGGCAGTCCTTCCTTACTGGCATGCGCATTTGCCAAATCCTGCAGCACCTCCGAGTCAGCCAAGGTCGACAAAGGATTATACAAGACATGGCTTGCCCTCATATCCTTAATTGTCAGGTCCTTCCTGATGGAACTAGTGAGTAAGTTTTCAACATGTTTGCGTTCGAACACTAACATCATCGGTCCTTGCAGGACACCCATATATTCGATCTTCGCCATGGTGTACGGTATCAAATCGTCGGTGGTCACACGTCACACTGCAGCTTCAAGTTATCACCGATTGATCAGCCGGTGCTAGCCGCGTTGCCCTATGGACTGCTTTATAAAGTAGGTAGCTCATATCGTTCTATCTCTTCAACCTCTCATAGTCAATCCCATTTGCCTCGCAGAAACTCCTCCGGCATGATCCTAGCGTTCCTGCCCTTGCGTTTAAGCTCTTCGTGTAATCTCTCGTTGTGCACCTTGATCATCTCGTCCAAGAAGAACTGGAAACTGTGACAATGTCGGCGAAGTTCGAAACCACGTGTGTAATGGCGACACTCACTGTACGATGTGCATCTGTGCAACAATACGAGCGAAACCCCCAAACCAAGCGTTTGCCTGTTCTGCGGCAGACGTATTGAATACACACTTGTTGCCTTCAAATATCTCCGTGAACTTGGTGGGATTGCAGTGTGTGTTGCAAAACTCGTCAGTGCCCTTATGGCACTTCCAAGCATGAAATATGTCGACGATGAAGGCCATCTTCCCCTCGAAATAACGATCGTCAGCTGCACGTAGATGCTTCAACACGATGCAAGCCTTATCGAAAGCGGTGTAGTCCGGCATCGCACGTGGTAACCATGGAGGACACAGCGACTTGAGGAATGCCTAGAGAGCTACCGTTCAATTCTCACGGACCTAGAGTGGCACCTGGATGCTTACCACGACAGCTTTGACTCCCTCCGATCCAAAGAGCGTTGTTCGCCCGGGGATCATTCCACAGGGCCGGACAACAAGCTGTTCGCAGCAGGTGTACTTTCGCTTGCGCCACTTCCTCACCTCGTCTTGTACCTTCCCCTCGGTCGCATCTTCATCGGCGGAGTCGTCGTCATCACCAAGTCCAACATTGCCGGCACAATGGTCATCTCCCGCTCCGTCTGGCTCATCCATTCCCGCCTCCGGGACATCGCCTCCTCGACGGTAGCGCCGCAACAGCTCCCGAAAAGCCTTCCCTCGTCGCTCAGCAAACCGCAATTCTTGAGCACGATGGGCTTTACAGGCCAGGCGACGACGCCGGGCCTGTGAAGTACAGCTCACCACAAAGCAGGTGAACTCTTTGTATGCATGGGTCGGGCAGAAGCGATCCTGAGGGGACGCCAACGGATTCACACAGACTTTCCCCTTCTCCTGTACCGAGCAAACGGGGCATGTCACACTGACACCATCGCACGCCCACATGCTCCTCGATTCTGTTGTCACAGTACTATGAGTGAATCGCCTTTAGACCTCATGTCACTCACTCCACTGTCCGTCCTCATCCTGTGCGAACTGGAGACACAAGTCACAGGCATGAAAACAATGGGGCTGTCCAGTGCCCGCCATGCGTTCGTTGCGCTCTTTCATTTTCTTGTGGTACCGGTTTCGGCGGCTGGTTTCATGGTGAGGAAGCCACAACTCTCCACCGCCGTTCTCCTCCTTGTCTTTCAGCAACGAGTACAGGCAGAAGCATGACGTTACATATTCCCCTTTCAATTCCCAGGCAAGTGTGCTTCGTGAGGGATATGACTGAGCTCCGTAAGTCATGTTGTAGACTTGGGCGATCTTGAGGGCAGACGATCTGACAACAATCCTCAGTAGGCGATAGCATAAGTTGTTGTTGACATACTGTTGGATATTCATGGTCCAGCGGAAGGACTCTGCTAGCTCGCGCTCGATATAGACGGAATCGGTGATTTCCAAGTACTTCGGGATCCCAGGATAGTGGCGCCGCTTAGACTTCCGTTCACTGGGGTTTTCTACGAAATAGCCTGGTCGATAAGAAGTATCGCATGCTATCAGAACACTAGTGAGTGGGAGAACAAACAACCCATAAACTTGAAAGACTGACATGGACAGTAAAACGACTTAGAAAATATCGGCAGTATGCCGCGCTTGAAAGTGTAGAGGCGCCCTTCGACAGGAGGGTTATGTGTGACAGCCTGTGTTCCACATATCAAGCATTCCATGCGAGGAGGTGTGAGCGTTTCTGCACCTGAACAAATGTAAGAGAAGAGGCACCGCTCAAGACGAAGCATACCGAGCCGACTATCATGCCCATGCTCTGCCATGATCTCGTCCAACTCGCCCTCATTCCGCCGAAAGGCCCGGACGTGGTGTCGCAGTGTCTCCCAGATTGCTTGTATGTCGACATTGGTCAATGGGAGGGCACTTGTAATCGTCTCAACGACCGGGGTGGGGAGTGAGCCAGGCATTGGGTTCCGACTAGTGAAGATGAGTGCTTCATGATGGAGTACGAGATCGATGAAAACGGTGAGATCGTTCAAGCGCAAACGTCCGGCTAGCTCCTGATGCTGTTGTAGACCTTCCAGCAGATGAGTCAACAGGTACACTGCGGTGTTTGGTTGGTCGGGCTGCCACTCCATGATGGTCAAGGTGCTCGTCGGGAGTACTCCACGTGGCGCATTCCGCCCGAAGCGCCGAGTAAACCCGGTAATCTGAAAATCATCGACATCGTTCCCGACTGTTCAAGGATTATATCCGAACTACGTATTGTGATATACGGGTCTCTACGGGCTACCTTTTGATGCCAGCAACAGTTGACTATGGAGGGAGCTCGGTGTCAACTTTAGGCCTCTGACAGTCATATCGTCCTCTTGTAGAAGCTCTTCGACCTTGGCCACCATACATTGGTTCCCTGGACGCTCCAACAAAAGCTGTCCGCACTTGTATGACTGCGAGAACCAACCCGGAGTGATTTTCAAGACCTTGGCAATGTCCTTGTCTGTAATCTTCATGGTCGCCATGGTCGCATGTGGCAGGTCTGCATGAACTTCGTGAGGTTCTCACACCAAGGCCGCAGATGACGTCGAAGGACGCACCTGCACTCCCTCCAGTGGGATTGACGTTACTCAAACGGCCTAAGGAGTGAAGAACTTGCATGAACTCCACCCACCGCAACAGGGTTCTGACGGGTGTGGGTTGGTTATCGGTCTTACTACGGATTTCGCGAGCTATTTCGTGGTCAGCGTAGTGCTCCCTGAGATACTCGCGGACAATGCTGGTACGCTCCGATACTGCCTGTCTCATTTTCTACACCATCAAACATGGTCGGGGTCAGTCAGAAATACCCAAGTGATCCAAGGTTCACTCACCCTGGTTTTCATGGGGGACAACACAAGTTGGAGAATTCCACACTCGCCTCCTTCCGCAAACCCACCTCGAAGGGGAACCCTCAAGCCAGACACGGGAGCACCGCGGGCCATCAACTGTGCACCTTGGACAGTAACGCGGTCAGCCCCGGTCAAACTTGCGAACTCGACTATCGCGAGACGAGTTAAGGCTGGGGAGCGAGGATTCAGTTCTCCACAAACGTCCACCCCTTGCGCAAGCAGTATCGAAAAAGCTTTGAGATCGTGACTCCAAGACAGGGCGGTGTTCTCGACTGTGGTGGTTTCCGTGGACCTTTCGTCAACCAAACTCTTCAGCAGGTCCAGGATGACCAAGAAAGGCACATTTCGCTCGATGCCCAGTATGCCACGATAGCAGGCCTGTTTGGGTACATAGGTGATTGCCTGCCAAATGACAGTGGTTGAGTCTCGCTCGTCCTTGACAACAAGGTAGAACCAAAGGTTGCTTGAGTCACTTTGTGGGAGAGCGGTGATCTGATGGTAGGGATCCTCCGCATGTCCGTTCGCAGAGCTGGTCGTGTCGGCGGTAGTCTGAGGGTTCGTGGGATATGAAATGGACCCGTTGTTGAGAAGACGTAGAATCTGCCGTTCCAGTGGTACCAACGGTGGCCCCACCAGCCCTTGGTTCTTGATCCAAACGGAGAGGTTATTCCACCTCACGGTAGTGTTCCACTGCAGGAACCTCTCCTGCGCCAGGCTAACGTCCTCCGTGCGAAGGTACCCGGGTGTAGAGTCAGGCGGAGCATATGCGGCGAGTATCGTAACGAGATGCTGTAACGGGTAGTCCATAAGAGTCAGCTCTCAAGGAGGGATGGTCAAAAGGGAAATCGACCTCGATGGTAGGTACATCCAGTCCAGCTCTGAGTAAGTGTTGTGTTCATTTTGCGTGAGGAAGTGGGGTGAAATACTCACATGTCGTTTAGGGTCAAGCGATTTCCGTACGGTGCTGCCATAGTCTCCTCCTCTGCCTGGCAATGGAAGAAAAGAAACTGTGACGATGTGTCATGTGACAGTTAGGCGTGAGCTGGACCCCCTGGCACAACGTCTTGGTCGATGGTCGAAGGAGTCGCAATACGTATGTATTCTGTTTACTCAGCTTGGGACAGGCTCTCTGACTGAAGATGTACAGGCAAACACGCCACATTCCTTGGTCGTAATGACTCATGATCTGCTTTCGTTGTCTACAACCTTTTCGTCACTGTCTACCAGTCTCGGGAATGCGCCAGTCGAGTCTAGCCAGATCCAACACCTTTACATTTGCTACGGACGTTCTCGATGTACACGGACGGAACTTCTCTGTCTTTAATCGAGGTCACTGCCTACCAGTGTTTTGAAGGCCTTCCAAGTCTTCCCTTCCGCTGCACATGCAAGAAATACCTCCATATGCGCCTTCACCAACTCCCAATTCTTCCAAATATGGTGGCGGGCCTGGTTTTGATAGTTTTTTGGAGGCATCTGGAAATACAGCTGGCATGAGCGAGATACAGTTATGTATGCAACGACTACGGACCGTTGCAGGCATGGTTTGAACCCATGCATTCTGGTAGGCCGTGCCTCGATTTGAGTGCAAGCTCAGCTCCTTCTCGAACGCCAGGAAGAATGGCTTATTGTCGGCGCAGTGTATGAAGGGGAATTCGGAGCCCACCCGATGGCCGGGTATCGGGTTTGAGGTCGGGTGGGACGTGTCGGTCTTGTTGCTCTTGTTCGCGTCGGGCGGCAACACATGCACCTTATCTTCTGGCACCTTGGGGTAGCTATCAGAGAGATTGTCATCATCGTCACTTAGAATGATGATTTCGATGTCATCGTGGACAGACGATGAGCTAGGAACGTTGGGTTTAGCCTCGTCTTCTGTGAACAGACGGCGCCTAGCAGGACATAGTGAGAGACAGTCTCGCTCAAATCGTAAATGACAGACGTTACACTGGCAGAAGTCGGAGGCACGTCGGAGTCATCTGAGTCGCTGTCAATGAATATATGATCTGGTGGCGGTGGCGCCGAGCGCGATGGTGGTTCTCTATCAATCATCTGAGTCAGATGGAAGGGAGGCGGACTCAGGAAGACTCGAAGCATACATCTTGATTCGCTTGTTGGTCCCCGTCTCCACGGATGCCGGTCTTGTAGAGCGTTTGCCCGTTGTTTGCGGTGTAGGAGGAGGCTGCCCAGAATATGATGGACGTTCTTTCTTGATGACGGGGCCGGAGGGCGTGAGCAGGTGAAGAAAGCGTCCAGTCCGTTCAGCCGGTATGACCAGACTACCGACTGACATCGTCCACTCAGGGGGGTGCTCACTGCGGGCCGGCCCTCCCAAAGCCCAGATGATCCTACTCTTCGCATCGTCCAGGCGACAATGCTCACGCAGGACTGGTATGTCGAACACATTGAGCTTTGGATATGAGCGTCCTACGAACTCCGTGTAACTATACTTGGGCGCAGTCGTAGCCTATGACTGAGGTAAATGTCCATATCCCGTCGGTTGTGCAAATGAAAACTCACATCTTCCCACAGCCACAGGTGCACAGGAGTAACGGGGCCGCCTGCTGAAGGTGGTGGAAGGCCGGTATTCTGACGACTGCGAGATGGAGTGGAAGGATCGTGCGCTGCATGGGCCGCTGCAACGTTTGAATCGTTGAAGTAGCCGCGGAGTATAGGGGAAGCGTTCTTGGAGTAGGTGACACCCTGGGCGAAGGGAGCTTCGTCGTCTTCTGAGGAATCTGACAGTCCTGGGTCCTTGCTGGAAGGGGTACAGTCAGGATCTGCTGGCTTCTTCTTTCCTGCGCTCTTCTTGGCCTTTTTCTTCTTTCCGAAAGGTGGTTCTTCGCCGTTGGGTGCCTTCGAGTGTGCTCGACAAGGTTCCGGTTTCTTGCCGTCGTCCCAGTGCTCGGGGTAGGTAACGTACGCTAGGCAGCAAGGCATGCAAGCATCGTGCTGGCATGTTTGGCGGCGTTTACGAGGGGGGTTGACGACCGTGCGTGGGCCGTCGACGTTGAGGCCACGTCCGCATTTTATGGTCAATACGCAGGGGAAATCCGCTGTAAGCACCACGTCAGTCGGTTTTGCCTCTGTACGACTGGACGGAAGGCGAAAATGGAATGTCTCGAGCGTACGAAACAAATGGGCAAAGAAAGTTTCGGGATTGGGAGTGGAGAACGTACGCATCTCTGGTGGTTTCATCTCTGGTCGTGGTGGGACGGTGAAGGTCCGGAGGGTCCGTGCCTCTACCTCGTACCACTCGACGACTTGACCCTCGGGGTGCCACCGGAAGCACCCGGAATCCTCATACTTGGGATGGGCTTCGTTGTGATACTTCTTGAGAGGGCACTGCAAGATTGTCACACATTGGCCAGTTGGGTGGGAAGTGCTCTCTGGTACACACCGTTGAATACGTCCATCCGGTATGGTTTGAGTTTCGGTGGCTGCCCTTACATATGCGCGGCCGAGTCCAATACATGCCACAAGCACACTTGAGATGGGCATCCGTGTCGCCAGCTTGCGCCCTCACCATCATTCACGCAGAGATGAGAAAACTTCTGGCATGACTAAGTATTTATGGTTTTTCGTGGCGCTCTGTTTCTATGAAGTGCTTTGTACGTCGAACTGGTCAACCGTAGGATGAAAACCTGGTCGCTTCACGGTTCTGCATGTAGTGCTGCGTTGCAATAACGGTCCGGACCGACAGCACGTGAGCATCACCTTGAAATGCCGGTCTCAAGACTCTCAGACCCACGTCGATGTTGTGCAGCGTTTATGAGATATGTCAATGGTATTCTAGCGGGCGATAGGGCGTTCAAGGATGGATCTACTTAGATGCCTGTTGAATTCACAAGGAACGGAGACAGCCTGATCAACGGACCTGGCTGAAGTACGGTGTCGCGTGAATCGATGTTTCTGTCGTTCAACCTGGCGGGGAGGGGTGAAAGGCGGAAGCCAGCGAAAACAGCATGCCGGTGCCGAGCACTGGGTGTTGTATGAAATGTCTTGCTTGGCAGAAGGATGCGAGGCAGACCGACCATTTGATACCATCGTCCGCGGTTTAGAGCCGACGTCAGCGCCGTAGCCTTGCGAGGACGCAACCACTGAAACCCGCAACAGCAGTGAGTAGACTGTTCGAAAGCTTCCATGAAGAGGGTGATGAAGGAAGGACAGCGTGGGAATCTTGCCCGAAAGCGATCGCCTGTCGATGTAAATCTTATTATCATAACACCACGACGATGCTCTGGAGGAGGCTCCCACTGGAAATGCACCAGAATGTGGCGAATTTCGCTGGCATAGACTCTTTACGCTCTTTGGCCCTCGTGGATCGGTACACCCATACATTGTATGAGCCGGAGGTTTTACACTCTGTTAGAGTGGAGGCGTATGCCGACCAGGAAGTCGGTCATTGGGGGCAGGAGGGCCAAGGGATCGAAGCTGAAAGTTTGTTGCTCTCTGCGGTAATTGCCACCTACCTGACTACACGGGGTATTTTGACTGACAACTTACGACAGGAACTCGCAATCCCTCTGGGCAGAGTGACCAATGCAGGCAGGCACATTCGCGTACTCAGCTTAGCTGGCTTAGCATTTGACTTGAGATCTGTGGTTCAATTCATGCGGGCTGTACCAGGTCTTCGCCGCCTGCGTTTGGAATGCGTCTGCTTCTATCGACATGCTACCGACCTGGACGGTTGGCTCGAGGACCATATGATCCCAGACTTGCTGCGTCTGACCAGGCTATCTTGTATCGAAGTGCGGGAGTGTCAAATTGACATGCGGCCTCTACTGGATGTTCTTGAACACATACCATCACTGCGGGAGCTCTCCATCGAGGACGATGTCGTGGTTAGTCCTTTGTGTACTCCGCATGAGCGAGACGAAGTTGCGGTGCTGGTGGGACTGGAGAGCTTGGATCTCAGTGCCGAAGCTGTGTTGGGCAAGCTTACAGCGTTGACTCTGCGCAATACCGCAGCCATAGGGGTCTCAGACAGTCATCCTCGCATGTCATTATGGCTAGCATGCACCCAGCTTCGCACGCTGAAGGTTACAATGGCGAGGGACATTAACGAGGATCTCATCCATGGTATCCTCGCGCAATCCAGTGAAGGGTTGGAAAGGTTGGACATCGTCGTGCATGGTCAGTCAATCAACGCTACTTTTGGGCTGTCGCTGAAATGTGTGTTATAGGAGGGCGCCCATGGGAGAGACCCTTCAATCTGGGTATCTGTTCTGCGTTGACAGAAGTGCGTGTCCAGACTGTCTGGGAGGACCAGGCACGTATTTGGGAGACTTTGCTCACGGCGAATACTTTGAACTGCATCGATGTAGTGATCGTAATGGAGGAGTTGCACGATGTACACCTGGCGGAGATCGCCTTCGAAGATGTGGTGTTGGCGGGGAGACTTGCCATGGTCGGTGGACGTGTGCGGCGATCATTCCGAGTTTCTCTAGTTGGCAGCGAAGAGGTTGGTTATCTGTGTGGTGGGGCCAGGATGAACTTGGGGACACCGAGCTTTCTCACAAAAGTAATAGACGGCTGTCTTAAAGGGGGGTTCAAGTGTCTAGCTATACGGGTTGGTGCAGCGGTACAGTTGACTGCTATAATATAACTGTGTCGTGCTCCTATGTTAGTTGCTTTCGGCCTTACGGCCGATACTTCCTTGTCGTGTCTCTATCATCAGCCAACATGTCTGGCAAGTGGGAAGATCTCCCGGCAGAGGAGAAAGTGACGATTCGCGACGAGGTGAGCTTTGGTTTTGGCTGTCAACACTCAAAGTTCATGCGAGGAGAATTTCTTGCAGAACAAGACGGACTTGAAGGAGAGGGTCTGTGGGACAGAAAAATGGGTCATCTTTGAGGGCCTCAACAACGATCTTGCCAGGATCGCGGACCTCCTCCCGCTTTATCCCTCGGCTCAATTCATCGCACTCCGAAACGTAGACTTCTGCCCGATAGGATTCGCTGGCGAGCGGCGATTACAGCCAGATGTCTTGAAGCAAATGAGGACCGCCTGTTGGAAGGTCGATGGCGTTGTCGTCGACGGATGGCTACCAAACGTCAGAGGATTGTGTTATCTCCTAGAAGGCTTGCGGGGCTTGACAGAACTCACTGTGAAGAACGACATCCTGCCGCGTGGATGGGGCCAACGAACCATCGAGGATGCCGGCCTCGGTCGTGTTCGAAACCCGGCGGCGCCGGACCAGCTGGATATTGGAATTCCTCCCTCTGTCCGCCAATTGAAGGAGCTCACTCTGTGCCACACAATGTGTTCGGGTTATGGTAGCATCCCGCTCCAGGATGAGGTGTGGTTTGCATGCACTCTGCTGGAGATCTTGACGATTACGGTTGAGGGTTCGTGTGGCGGAGAAACCCTCCAGCGCCTGTTGAACCACAACCAGCAGACACTTGAAGAGGTAAACATTGCGTATACTGGTGAGTCGTCTCACGGCAAGGCAAGTAGAGCGTGTATTGATTGTACCCATTAGGAGGTTGGTCCGGAGACATTAGGGACCTGTCAACGGTGACATGTACTCAGTTGAAGAAAGTCACTTTGCAAGTGTACTGGATCGACCACTTGGCGGTAGAAGCAGCCCTCCGACAACTGAGTGGCGCCGTGGAAGAATTGAGTATCACTTATGTGATGACGAGTACGAGTCAAGTTTGGGCGTGGGTAGGTAAACTGGAGGGGGCAGGGGATTTGAATGATCTGTTGAGGGACACAGCATGGCTTTTGAGTGGTGACCTGACACTTGTAGCCATTTCGTGTGGAGGATACGACGGAGAAGCAGTAGCTTGTCGGAACTTACTCGTGTCTGCGTTGCTGAGAGACAAGATGAACGAAGTCATGCGCAATGACGAGCACACAGGTCAGAGGTCCATTTGGGCTTGGGGTGAATGGGTTGCAGAGGCCGTAAAGATGGGCGTACAACTACGGAATGTGTGGTATGGCATTTGATAGTGCAAATGGTGTAACAGTCGCCACAAGATCGTGCGCACGTGCTGGAAGGGGACTTGTCGAACTATCGCTATTGATATTAGGGGCTGCCTACCATCTTCTCCATCACCACTACATACATGCAACTGCTACACTGTCCCGACGACATACTCATCCAAATCATGCTATTGGCCGACCTAGCGGACATCGATCTCTGTCCCTTTGCCGGGACATGTAAACGGATACAGCAGCTATTGTCGCTGCTCGGTCCCCATCGCTCACGTCTGGTGGTGGATGTGACGCAGGACGAAGACGTAATGAGGGAGACCGGAATCCGGTTGAGTTGGAAGAAGAATGTGAGAGAGCTTCGCGTGAGGTTCCTTGGTGCGTACATCCACACTTGCTCGTCTGCAAGGACTAATTACAACAGATATGGGCCGGCCGATTCAGGTCGTAGGCTTTGAACGGCTGAGAGAGCTCTTCATCACCGCTTGGATTCCTCATTATCGGGCGATTGTTCGCATCCTGGACAACATCAACGTGCCCAGTTTGGCCACGCTACGGGTGGAATTAGTTGTGGCGGATGTCACCGAGTTGAAGCAGCCTTCTGCTGTCGATATGATGGACGAATTTGACGGCGGAATCATGCGAGTGATAGGGAAAGGCGATTGCTTCAGTTTTGGTTTCGTTTTGGCTGGGGACGATGCGGCAGACTTTGTTCAGGAGGGATTGGAGTTGTTCTACACATGGACTCTGGCGGCCACATGCACCCCACGGTTCATCCAGACCACGGACGGGAGAGGTGTCTATGCCGACTATGATAGGACTCATATTGCCGACTTTCGGTACTATGTGACCGAGTAGTGTAGAACAACGGCGTTGTTCGCAAGACACCAGCACGTACCGCTTGAAGACTTGGTTCAATGGAGTTGATCAGATTGTCGTTTAGTCTGAAGAGTTGGTCGCGGTGGTTGACCAGATCGTCTTCCAGAACGATGACTTTGTTCGCAAGACACCAGAACGTACCGGTTGAAGACCTGGTCAAATGGGTCCACGAGTTCTTCGTGTAGTACGAAGAGTCGGGCAAGGTGGTTGACCAGAACGTCTTCCAGTACGAAGACTTGTTCGCACAACACTAGCACGCATCGGTTGAGGACCTGGTCAAATGGGCTCACGAGATCTTCGTGTAGTACGAACAGTTGGTCAAGGTGGTTGACCCAGATCGTCTGCCAGAACGAAGACACTGCTCGCAAGACACGAGCACATACCGGTTGAAAACCTGGTGAAGTGGGCTCACGAGATCTTCGTGTAGTACGAAGGGTTGGTGTCAAGGTGGTTGACCAGATCGTCTCCCAGAACGAAGACTTTGTTCGCAAGACACGAGCACGTACCGGTTGAAAGCCTGGTCAAATGAGTTCACGAGATCTTCGTGTAGTACGAACGGTTGGTCAAAGTGGTTGACCAGATCGTCTTCCAGAACGAAGACTTGGTCAGGGTGACTCACTAGTTCATCGTCCAGCAGGAAGAGTTCGTTCGCAAGAGCCTAACGTACCAGCTGAAAACTTGGTTCAATGAGTTCACGAAATCATCGTGTAGTACGAAGAGTCGGTCAAGGTGGAGTACCAAACCATCGTCCAGAACAAAGACTTTGTTCGCGAGACATGTACCCGTTGAAACCTTGGTCCCATGGGTTGACCAGATCGTCGTGTAGTACGAAGGGTTGGTCAAGGTGGTTGATCAGATCATCTTCCAGCACGAAGGATTGGTCAGGGTGACTCTGATCATCGTCCAGCACGAAGAGTTTGTTTGCAAGACACAACGTACCGGCTGAAGACTTGGTTCAATGAGTTCACAAAATGGTCGTGTAGTACGAAGAGTTGGTCAAGATGGTTGACCAGGCTGTCGTGCAGCACGAAGGATTGGTCAGGGCGGCTCACTAGATCATCGTCCAGCACGAAGATTTTGTTCGCAACGCAGTCGTTCAGACCGGTCGAAGACTTGGTCCAATGCGTTCACCAGATCGTCGTCCATTCGAAGACTTGGTCAAGTCGGCTCACCAGATCATCGTCCAGCACCAGCTAGTTCGTTCGCAAGACCCTAACGTACCGGCTGAAATCTTGGTTCAATGAGTTCACGAAATGGTCGTGTGGTACGAAGAATTGGTCAAGGCTTAGTTGATGAGGTTGTCGTTCAGAACGACGATTTGGTCGGAGCTACCTAGCTCAGTGACGTTTGTCGATTTGTGTCACAGTCTTCCGATAAACTGGTCACACCCAAAGCATTGACCAATTCCTCGTATGGTACGACGATTTGGTCGTGTTGGTAATCGAGTCTCGCCGTGGGCGTGGAAAACCTATACAGTTCGTGCACAAACGGGCGGTCTGCGCAGTCAATCGACGGTCAGATCTCACAATGTCTCAGCCCGACTTCCCCCCGGAGATATTCCTGGAGATCACCAAGCATCTTTCGACTGAGGGCGAGAGCATTCGGAATCTGTCCAGCACTTGCCAGTTCGCGAGGACGCTTTTGATTCCACAGCTCTTCGAGCGATTGCGACTTCCTTCCGAGGAGCTATCGCCGGTACGTCCAGTCTCCTCTTGTGATGAAAATCTGACTCTGCCTAGTGTCTCTTCCGCTTCCTCAAAGTCCACGGTCAACACGTCAAGGCAGTTCGGGGCAATCCCGCTTATTGGCGCCTAGCCGGCTTGTGGCGAATTCTGGAGTTGCTGCCTAACGCTGCCAAAGTACGGTTGGAGCGCTGCTACTGGCCCTTCGAGGAGCCAACTTTCCCGGATACAATCAAGTTCTGCGCTGTTCGCCTAGCACGAATATCGACCTGGGAACTTTACGACTGCACGGTTCATTGGGCCAGTTTCCTCGCCTTGATGATGCACACCAGTGGGCCAGGAGGCGTCACTGATCTTATATTGTGGAGTACACAGGTGGAGGACTTGAGTGCCATCCCCCCCTTTGATGCTGTTCGTTGGGGTGGCGTGCTGGATGCTTTGTCCCGATTCACCATCCATCTCACGGGATCGATGTCGCTTGCCCTGGCCAACGAGTGTCTTGCCCACGCTCCTCATGTGCAGGATTTGAAGGTGCTGACCGTCGGTAAGTTTTGGTCTAAGCTCTGCTGGCACTGAAACTGATTCACCTTGCAGACAAGAGTCAGGCATTCTGGCAGCGACCTATCAAGGTCGGGCGTAATGTCTCTATCAAGCGACTGACCTTCTCCATCGAGGGTCACGGTTTCGAGGGTGAAACGGTCGTCAGAACCATTCAATCCGTCCTCCCTCATCAGTGGCGACACCTGGAATGCTTGGCTATTACCATTCGCCATAATCACTGGAGAGATTTCCGGAGCTTGTGGCGGGTGCAAGTTGGCCCTTCGTCGCTGATGATGCTTTTGAGATCGTTCGGGGCCGCCCGCTTGGAACTTACATCGTACATTCACTATCCACATACAGCGTGGTGGATGGGTGGAGAGTTTGATGTGGAAAAATTTGCCGAGCACGTTCGAAAAGTCTTCCCTTCTCGAAAATGGACAATTGTGGCGGATGATGGTCAGTTGAGGCTCGTAGGTTTACTTGGTCTGGAGAATATGTGAGACCGGCAATCTAACCCCTGGTTCATCGTCTCTGCTGTGCTGGTTATAGAGAACGCCACCTTCACTCCACTCGTGTGAATGACTTTGATGACGGCAACTCAACGATATTCATTTCCGCCACACGCAGCGTGGCAGCATGAGAACGGCCGATGGAGCGCTTATTCAGTGGCCTTCAACTGGTGCGTAAGCATTGAGGCCAAGCAGACGTCAATTGGGCCATCCGTACGAACTTGGATGGGGACGCATTCCGCTCAGGCAGGTGACCGCGATAGCCGTCCGGTTTTCAGTCCCACTGAGGAATGATCAGGAGAGTATGAATATTCCCATGCAAGAGCTTAATTCTCGGTCCCGATGCCCGACTTCGACTTCTTTGATAAATACCCTGGTCATAATTCACCACAGGCATTCTGCTTCCAACATCCACCATCGCCATGCCCCGACAGCCGACAAAGCGCAAGAGGCCGACAAAGCGCAAGAGGCCCACACCGAGCTCAACGAGCAAGAAGAAGCCGCGACTGCAGCAGCAGGAGACCGAAGACGGAGTTGAGGTATTCGCGTTTGGTGTGTCCACATACGCGCTCTCGCATACGCGTTTGGCTGACCTCAGGTGACAGAGTGCATAGTGGCTATGAAAGTCAACGGAGAGACTGGCTGGCCGCACTATCTCATCAAATGGTATGGATATGGGTGGGATGAGAACACGTACGCCCTGGACTCTCATTCTTCCTGGACTGGCCTTGACACAACTCAGGTGGCAAGAAGAGTCGCATGTGCTGCAATCCGGGTTGAGAGCTCTGGATGCTTTCCACTCACACATGAAGGACGCCTTTGGCATCACACCGGATAATATGCCAACAGGAAAGGTTCATCGTGCCGAACAGAGCTGGATAGGTACGTTGCTCGTCTTCTCACTGTTTGTAGATTGATGTGTTGCGCCTTAGATGAGCAGATTAGTCGCTACGCCGACAAGCAACTGGACAAGGCCTATGACTCAGCCAAAGGTGCAGGATTGAGTGGAGATCTGGAAGGGTTGTCGCCCTTGACGGTGCTTAGCGAGGACGAGGATGAACCATGATAGCCTACCTACATATCTGTGAGAGCAAGGAGAATGCGCACGATGTTAAACCTTCCACAATTGTACTTGTGCGGACCATCTTCAGAATATGGAAGCTCCGCCGTCGGGATCGGTCGTCCCGCCCATTTACTCATTCGGACACACCGCTAGTAGTCACGGGCCGAAGCGCCCGCATCGGGACATCTTGCTTCTTCCAGCTTGGTAAGGCACATGGCGGGCTGGAACGACCTGGCTGTCGAGCTTCAAGAGCGTATAGCCAAACATTGCGACAAAGATATGCTCAGCAGCATGACCCTCGTCAATCGGGGAGTAGGACATTTCGCTTCTTGCCAAGACTGTAAGGCACGTGACAGGCTGGAACGGCCTGGCTGTCGAGCTTCAAGAGCATAGATTCAAACAGTGCAACAAAGACATGCTCAGCAGCGTGACGCTCATCAATTGGAAGGTTACAGCTCGTCCCAAATCTCTTGGCTCTCTTCGTAACCTCCGAATGCGCAGCTAGTACACCCGGTCGTAGACTTGGGATGCTTAATGAATGCGTCATACACTCTATCGTCCTCCGTCTCTGCGATCATGGCACAGTAGACATCGTATAAAGTTTGGCGTTTGATTGGTGCATGGTTGTCCTGAGCAAGTGAGCATTCTTGCATTGGGTATCTCAGCGAGACCGAACGTACATCATGTTTTTTGGCAAAGGGCTAGTCGGCGAATGAGTAAGGTCGGGGTAATGTGTCGATGGAAGATGCGCACCTCTCCAACATACCAACAGAAATGCGTGCCGTGGGTGTGGCTGTGACAGAGCTTGTACCAGGTCTGGCCATGAGCATGGCGAATGGCTGCAGGAGCTAGTTGCCCTGTCGAGGCCTGATCGAAGACGAGTGCTCCGTGTTCGTTCTTCACGACTGCCGCTGCGTACAGTATACGAGATTTTGGTACGCCGTTGCCCGGCTGAAGTTCTTGACGAGCCCCCTTGCGGAGAGTGCGTTTGGCCGCCATGATGAGACGGGACGAAAGCGCGTCGGTTGATCATAAACATGCAACGCGGCAGGGCGGCATAGCCCCATCAAGCGATCGGGCGGCGACGTTTCTTTTCATTCATCACCATGGAGGGTCTCCTGACAAATCCTGAATCGCAGCTAGATGCCCCAGCTACCCTGTCGTTGCCGATGGCGAGAGACGACAGAGTGGTTGTTGAAGAGGCGATTGATCAAAGAAGTGGTGAGTGGCAAGGAAAGCGAAGGAGATGTCTCACAAAGGTGAAGGAGCTGTAGATGGGCAATCCCTTGCATACCTGGCGTGCCATTGCGTTTGTCATCCATGTCGCTGTGAACTGCCGGCGCCGGAATTCAAAGAAGAAAAGGCGATGGCGGGAAGGGGTGAGTGGGCGTGTCCACCATGTGAAACCTCACTGATAAACGACTCTACCTAGCAGGGGAAGATGCTTTGGACGATGAGCTACCCGATCTGGTGCCCGCAGAGCCTATGGAATGCGGGTGTCCGTGTCATGGCAATGTGAGCGAAGAGGTTCCAGCGCAAGTATTGGCGAAACCAAAGCCTTGCGCCCTTGCTCTGAAGTTCGGGGATGACTTGGCGGTATCGACAAAGGACCGTTTCCCATGGTTGATCGCGAACCGCAATGGTAGGTTCCTGTCTTCACTTATTTATTACTGACCGCCCAAATCGTCAGCGCACAATGTCATGTACATCTCCTACGACAAGAATTGTGAGTACTTTTATATATATCTGCGACGTGAGCTGAACAGAACTTTTGCTTGCTAGGTAGGGCATGAGGAAGTCATCGTGATGGGCACGTTGAGTCGTTAGAATTAGCTGTTCCTCTCTGCTTTGTTGGGGAGGGCAATAGAAACGCTTGTGCCGACTGAAGCAATGTATAGTCAGAATGTGATCGCGAGCGCTCCTCTACACGTCATCTGTGGGCAAAGCCCTTGAAAGGCGATGGCTGCAATGATGCTCCTCCAAAAAACACTCGTACATTTGGGTGGGCAGTGTCGTGTTTCGTTTGGTGTATTCTATGTCAGATGCGGATAGCTCTGGATCAAGAGGTGTTCATCGGAGAAAATAAGAGCGCGACTCTTCTCACTGTCCAAGGTCGATTGTGGTCGGCATAGGTCATGGGAAGCTGCAGAGTCTCAGGGGAGGTAAGAATTCGACTCTTCCTGTTCATGCCTAATTTCACCTGGATTATTGCTGTAGGGGGCTCCATATCTGGGGAGAAGGATGTTCTACATCAGACAAGACCGAGTTGGGCCAACGGGACGATGGCTTTGTTCAGTTCTTCGGAGAAGGTAGGTACGCCACAATTCTTGCTTCGAGCTTACCGTCTCCTCGATCATGGTCGTAGGTGGCTCGGTTATTGCCATTAGAGAAGTAGTACACCCTTCTCGGTCGACTGTGGTCACCACTCAAGCATTCCCTTTCCAGTTCCTCGGAGAAGGTAGTTATCGAACATCTCTCGATCGTGCCCAATTTCCGCTCAATCATCGTCGTAGATGGCTCAGTCTCTGCCAATGAAGAAGTACTACACGGTCCCAGATTGCTTTTGGTCACCATTTTTGCATTCACTTTTCAGTTTCTCGGTGAAGGTAAGAACGCCACACTTCTTATCTTGTATTGTCGCTCTAGGTGGCTCCATTCGCATTCAAGGAGTAATTTGACCTCATTCTGGGCTGCTGGGGGTCAACGGAAGTCATGGCGTTGCTCCATCTCTCGCAGAAGGTAGTTATCGAACATCTCTCGATCGTGCCCAATTTCCGCTCAATCATCGTCGTAGATGGCTCAGTCTCTGCCAATGAAGAAGTACTACACGGTCCCAGATTGATTTTGGTCACCACATTTGCATTGACTTTTCAGTTTCTCGGTGAAGGTAAGAACGCCACACTTCTTATCTGAAGCTCTAATCCACGTGTATTGTCGCTCTAGGTGGCTCCATTCGCATTCAAGGAGTAATTTGACCTCATTCTGGGCCGCTGGGGGTCAACGGAAGTTATGGCGTTGCTCCATCTCTCGCAGAAGGTAGTTATCGAACATCTCTTGATCGTGCCCAATTTCCGCTCAATCATCGTTGTAGATGGCTCAGTCTCTGCCAATGAAGAAGTACTACACGGTCCCAGATTGATTTCGGTCACCACATTTGCATTGACTTTTCAGTCTCTCGGTGAAGGTACGCACGCCACACTTCTTATCTGAAGCTCTAATCCACGTGTATTGTCGCTCTAGGTGGCTCCATTCGCATTCAAGGAGTAATTTGACCTCATTGTGGGCTGCTTGGGGTCAACGGAAGGTATGGCGTTGCTCCATTGCTCGCAGAAGGTAGTTATCGAACATCTCTCGATCGAGCCCAATTTCTGCTCAATCATTGTCGTAGGTGGCTCAGTTTCTTCCAATGAACAAGTACCACACGGTCCCAGATCGCTTTTGGTCACCACTTTTGCATTCACTTTTCAGTTTCTCGGTGAAGGTAAGAACGCCACACTGCTTATCTGAAGCTCTAATGCACGCGTTTTGTTGCTCTAGGTGGCTCCATTCGCATTTAAGGAGTAATGTGACCTCATTCTGGGTTGCTGGGGGTCAACGGAAGGTATGGCGTTGCTCCATCTCTCGCAGAAGGTAGTTATCGAACATCTCTCGATCGTGCCCAATTTCTGCTCAATCATCGTCGTAGATGGCTCAGTCTCTGCCAATGAAGAAGTACTACACGGTCCCAGATTGATTTTGGTCACCACATTTGCATTGACTTTTCAGTCTCTCGGTGAAGGTACGCACGCCACACTTGTTATCTCAAGGCCTAACTCATGTGTATTCTCGTTGTAGGTGGCTCCGTTTGTGTCAAAGGAGTAATTTGACCTCATTGTGGGCTGCTTGGGGTCAACGGAAGGTATGGCGTTGCTCCATTGCTCGCAGAAGGTAGTTATCGAACATCTCTCGATCGAGCCCAATTTCTGCTCAATCATCGTCGTAGGTGGCTCAGTTTCTTCCAATGAACAAGTACTACACGGTGCCGGATTGTTTTCGGTCACCACTTTTGCATTCACTTTTCAGTTTCTCGGTGAAGGTAAGAACGCCACACTTCTTATCTGAAGCTCTAATCCACGTGTATTGTCGCTCTAGGTGGCTCCATTCGCATTCAAGGAGTAATTTGACCTCATTCTGGGCTGCTGGGGGTCAACGGAAGTTATGGCGTTGCTCCATCTCTCGCAGAAGGTAGTTATCGAACATCTCTCGATCGTGCCCAATTTCCGCTCAATCATCGTCGTAGATGGCTCAGTCTCTGCCAATGAAGAAGTACTACACGGTCCCAGATTGATTTCGGTCACCACATTTGCATTCACTTTTCAGTTTCTCAGTGAAGGTAGGCACGCCACACTTGTTATCTCAAGGTCTCACTAACGTCATTGTTATTGTAGGTGGGTCGCAGATGGTAGGAATCAGACTCTCTTCGACCGTGCCCAATTTCACCTCGAACATGGTCGTAGATGGCTCTCTGGTGGTCCTCGAACTCGATATATCAATGTGTTATAGTATCTTTGGAAATATTTTTCAAGTACTTGTCTAGTGTTCGGGTCGAATCATGTGCATCCTGGCGGCGGTGCTATACAACCGTTTGAGATGCAGAGTGGCAGGCCGGTGAGCACTGTATTTCTGACGAAGTTTCATTGATGACGCACGGCGAGACAGCTTACTCCTTGTGATCGATCGCCGATCGGGAGTCCAAAAAGGCAAATCGGAAAGCTTTCACCATAACCACAACATGGATACACCAAACCTTTGCTTCATTTCAGCTTGCAACATCGAGAAGCTGCCTGACAATCCGGGATGTCCATTACACGCGAACCGGGGGTCTGCTTGGCTCAGGGCCAGGGAGCGGGCCAAAGAAGAACTTCTCAAGCGGATGAGGGAAAGCGGGTATGAGCTCGCCATCCCTTACGAAGATGTTGGTGAGGGCGATATCACCGAGGCCTAATTGCCGGTCAGTTGATGCTTAGGGTCATCTCATGAGTACTAAAGTTATCACAGATTCGGTTTGATCGAAGGAGACGCAGCAACGTACCTTGGGTGAAGATGATGGGCAGCGATTGGGCATTGTTGTAACGAGCCTGAAAATACATCGTGCTTTGAGTGTTGACATCAAGAAAACATACCTTACCCTTTCTAACTCTCGAGAGACGCTGCGGAGGACGGATGGAAGGTATGTTCACGTCCGACACTGCCAGGAGTTCTGGCAAGCTTCAGTTTCTGGAGAAGGTGAGGGCACCACACTTCTAGTTTCGAGCTCGTCCTTACCTGCAGTATCGTTCCAGGCTGCTTTGTACCTGCCCAAGGTGGCTCAGCATATCGTCGTCCAGCCTGACGACTTTGTTTACCAAGGCACTGTAGTGCACGGGGTCCAATGAGCTCACCAGATCGTCGTGTAGGACGATAGGTTGGTCAGGACTGTTCACCAGAACGTCGGCCAGCACGAAGACTGTTGGGGAGACACTAGCACGAGCCGGCTGAGGACTTGGTCAAATGAGTTTACGAGATCTTCGTGTAGTACGACAGGTCGGTCGCGAGCGTTCCGGTATTCGTTGTCGATGCGGCAATACGTATAACCAGTCAGTCTCTTTCTTGCTCAATTTCAGTCAATTGTTTGCTGATTCTCGCCGCCTCATAGACCCAACACATGTGACGATGAGTTTTGTTGGCACCTTCCCGCGGTTCCTCAATTCTCTCTCAGGCGGCACTTGGCTTATGAACACCGATGCCGTTGTCGTCTCACAGGGCGACAACCTCGTCTTTCAACTTGCCAATCAGACCGAGTAACGCTCGCGCCGCTACCGCCAACCGGACCCATTCCGTGTCAGGCTACTACCGACACCAAGCTGCCAAACACCGTCTTCGCTCCCACAGTCTTCATGTCGACAGTGGTACGACCCAGCAGACGCTGGCCGCTCGCTGGAAAAGCGAGACAATCACTCTGCTCCATTCTGGCTTCCTCGTCTGCTGCCAGGCAGCAGAAGGACCTGCCGCTGAAAAGATCGCCTCGTCCACAACAGCGCAGAATCGAAAAAGGCAGTCGTCTTCGCGGCGGCGCGGTAGATGCCGTCAAGCTTCGACTTGAACGCTCGTCAGCCTTCATGCAGAAAGCAAGCATTTCCAGCGTCAGTTTCACCATTCCCTATATGATACGCTGCTCTTCTGCATGGCAGCTGCATCATGGAGGCCATTCCGCTTGAGACCATGCATGGGCCCTCCCTGTCCAACCAAAAGGACCTGCAGAGCCGTAGAAGTGCTGTCTCGTTCGACTACTTAGACCCGGTCGGCGCGCAGAATCTCGCCTAACGTCTCAGACGCCTTTCGCGTATTGGTCACACTCAGCCAGGACCCGCTGACTCGCAGTCAACCCTCAGCTCTTCAATTCCCGGCGCTACGCTCAGGGATGACGGAGAAATCGACCTTGAGCAGATCATGGGCGACATCATCAGAAAGTGGGTCCTGGACTATCCTTGCCTGTATATGAGCTGATTGTCGCGTCGCAAGAGGCAACCTGGCGCAGATCAAGACTCGTCAACTTGGTGTCTCCTTCGAAGGTCTAAGTGTTGTAGGCCTTGGATCTAGCGCATCGTATCAGGAGACCTTGGGCTCGATTTTCAATCCATTCTATCTCGGTGAAAGACTACGTAATGCCAGACATCCTCCTCTAAGATCCATCCTCTCTGGATTCGAAGGCGTGGTGCGTCCTGGGGACATGCTATGTAAGCTAGAGCAATCAGCGTGTCTTCTACTTGTCTCATCGCCTCTCAGTGGTCTTGGGCAGTCCAGGTTCCAGATGTAGCACCTTTCTCAAGACTATCACAAACCAACGCGCCGAATACCACTCCGTAGAGGGCGAGGTCCATTACGACTCCCTGACACCGCAGATGGTCGCGAAACACTTTCGTGGAGACGTCCAATACCGCCCAGAGGATGATGTTCACTTCCCGACCTTGACAGTAGACCAAACTCTCAGATTTGCCACCAAGACACGCGCTCCTCACACAAGACCGTCTGTCTGGGGAGCCAAGGGGGACTTGCTCGAGGTCACGACAGACCTCTTGATGACAGTTTTTGGGCTGCGACATGTCAAGCATACCTTTGTTGGAGATGCCGCCATTCGTGGCGTGTCCGGCGGAGAGAAGAAGCGTGTATCCATCGCCGAAGCCCTGGCAACGCGAAGTCGGATCGTGCTTGGGAGAAGTGAGTACTCAAGGCTAGGCCCTATCCTATGTGTATGCTCATGAAATTCCTAGCTCGACGCGAGGACTTGACGCGTCCACAGCGCTGGAATTTGGTTGTGCACTCCGCATTGGCACCGACATGTCTCACATGGCTACTATCGTCTCCATCCATCAAGCCATTGAATCCTTATACCAGCTATTCGACAAGGTCCTAGTCATCTATGAGGGGCGGATGGCGTACTTTGGCCCTGCAGATCAAGCCCGGTAAACATTGTATCCTCTCATTCTGGAGTCGAGCTGAACCATCCAGGCAATACTTCATAGACATGGGCTACACACCTGCCAATCGACAGACAACACCGGATTTCCTTGTTGCGGTGACGGATGCCGGGAGTCGGATCCCAAACCCTCTCGTGTCCGTCCGACCGAGATCTGCGCATGAGTGAGCGGAATACTTCCTGGCGTCTCCGATGGGGCAGCAGAATAGGGATGACATTGAACTGTACAAGTCGGTGTACGTCGGCTCCGAGTGTGTTGGAGGGTGAATACCGAGTGTCTGTTTCGCAAGAGCATTCTAAACATACGCGGAGCTCTTCGTGAGTGCCGTGTATACCATACATATCGCGTGCCTCCGTTTGACGATTTCCGAAGCGCCTATGTGATCTCAATCCCCATGCAGGTTCGGGCTGTCATACAACGTCGCACTCAGATACTGTGGGGAAATGCAGCTGCGGTAATTGCCCAGCTAATGTTCGTCCTATGTCTGTCTTCATCCTTAACATGCTGACTGTATATTTCCTAGATCAGCCCTGCTCAACGGCGTCATCGTCGGCACGGTGTTCCTGCGTCTCAAGAACGACACTGCTTCGCTCTTCAGTCGAGGAGGTGTGCTCTATTTGTGAGACTCTTTCAAGTGATCCTCGGGGACGGCTCATGATGTTACTCGCAGCGCTCTTCTGTCCGGTGCTGTCAATGCCCTGGCTGGGATCCCCAGCCTCTTCAGCCAACGGCCCATTGTTGCTCGTCATCAGAAGGCGGCGATGTACCACCCAGTCATAGAATCCGTGGCACTCACCTTGGTCGATATATCAATGGCGGCTTCAATAAACCTGGCGTTCGGCATATTGATATATTTCATCGTTGGGCTTCAGGCGACCGCGAAGCAATTCTTGTGAGTCGTTAGTGAACGTCGACTTCTTAGCTGAGGAACCTTTTCTTCCAGCATATTCACCTTGTTCACGATCCTGATCACACTGCTCATGAAGTCGAACTTTCGAACTTTTGCAGCTGCGGCAACTACTGAGGCTACTGCTACGGCAATTGGAGGTTAGTTGTTTTCGGAATGAACTTTGTGCGTAGACGATGAGACTGAACTTCACAAGGCCTTGTGACGTTGGTTCTGATCATTTACACGGGTGCCATACCTCCTTTCTAAGGGATTGGCTTGTCTGATTGTCGGTTGAAGTGGCTATACCCTCCCGAGAACGTCTATGATGGGCGCAGTTAACTGGTTGACTAGCGTTAACGTCAGTCCCAGTCCGGTTTTGCTTCGTCGTTGGACTGATCGTTCTGACCGTTCACTGGCAGCCAATGCGATATGGTTTTGAAGGCATTCTAGCGAACGAGCTGCATGGTGTTCAAGCTCGGTGCACGTCCTTTATACCAGCGGGGCCTGGGTACGAGGGTGTCAGCCCGCTGAACCAGGTCTGCGCCGTTGCTGGGTCTGTGTGGCACCCGGAAAGCTTACAAGCTCACTGCTCTGATGGGAGAGTCTGGTGCAGGGAAGGTATCTACTGGTCCTCCTTCAAGAGCATTTCTGCTCACTTCGTGATTAGGCCACGCTACTGAACGTCCTTGCCAATCGAGTTCGAGAAGCCCTACTGATATCCGCTGAACTCCGGCAGCCATCTTCGGTGTTGCTAATGGAAAAGGAAGCTTAGTAGGTGGACTCTGTATCGAGGACTCTAGCTCTGAACTCGTTTGATAGTGTGGAGCAATGTCTGAAGATGTGCGGCTTGCAACATCACGCTGTCGCTATCGTCGGCTCGGTAGGCGGCGAGCATCGCAAGCGTACCACCATCGCTGTTGAGCTCGCTGCCAAGGTGAGTGCTCGACTCAGCCAGCGCATTACTCCTGCTGAAGAGTGTCCTAGCCGAAGTTGCTTCTCGTAAGCTTCAATATCCCTCTTGTGCGTTTGTGCATCATGACATGAATGCAGCATATATCAACCCTCTGCGGAACTCTTCCAGGCATTCGATAGACTCCTGCTCTTGAAAAAGGGGGGTAAGATGGTATATTTTGGCGATATGGCGCCAATGCATCTACGCTGATTAGGTATATGGAAAGGAATGGTTCGAGGCGCTGCCAGGCGAACGAGAATCCGTACGTACTTCACTTGATAGCCCAGCTTCTTGCTGACAATGATTAGGGCCGAGTTCATGCTCGATGTCATAGGAGCCGGAGCGACCGCTCGAGCTGAACAGGACTGGTAAGTAGACGTCTTCGAAGATCGGCAACACGGACATGGGACATCTGGCACAGTCTAACACTCCTTTGATCTACAACTTCTCGCAGGTATCGTTGTTTCTTTCCGAATCGAAGGTACTTCACTGACATGCTTTCCCTACCAGGCTGTCGTACCCAAGCCTCTGGATTGGAGTGATAACATCTGCATATCTGGCTAGTGCGTCAATTTCGATGCAGCAGGACGACCAGGACTACCGAATAATTCGCCTCAATAACGGGCTCGAGGCGACAGTTGTGCACGACGCCAAGGCGGACAAGGCTGCCGCTAGTCTGGATGTCGTGTCGGACACCTCTCAGATCCAGTGAGTGGCGCTTAAGACGCTTCACAGCCTTGGCTAATTTGAAGAGCACCGAGCAGCCAAAGCTGCTTCTGTTCTTGGACCAGCCCACTTCAGGCTTGGACTCGCAGAGCGCTTGGGCCATCATGAGCTTCTTGCGCACTCTGGCGGATGCTGGGCAGGCCATCTTAAGCACGTGAGTACGGCTTTCGCTTGGACCAGGACTGTTCTGACCATGCCGCCGGATTCATCAAGTCTATCTCTGTCTCTATCCCTAACTTGGCTATGAACATGGTAGCGGGTCAGTGCCGCAGTCGACGATGCCAAGCTTTGGTGGCCGCTGTCCGCAGCCTCGCGCACTGGCGGCCAGTTGTCGGCGAGGAGGGCAGCGTGTGGTGGTCGACGTGTGAGAAAGCGTGCACAAAGCGGGCCAAACTTTCTCCTTCCGTCCTCCAGGTCGCCGCCAACAGCACGGGTCTCGCTCGGCGCCATGCCCAACGTCGGGCTGCCAGTCTATTCACAAAAGGACCACAAGACACAGCCGTCATGGACCAAGCAGGTGCTCGTCCCCATCCTCGGCGTCCCGACCCGCCGCCTCCGCATCGTCGTACCCAACTCGACCCGCCTCAGTCGGAAACGCGGCCTGCTGCTCATATGCCTCGCCGCCGCCGCCATGGTCTTCACCGTCAACGCCCTTCGCAAAGGCTTTGGACGCCAGGAGCCATGGGAGCCGTTCCAGCCGCGCGAGCCGTCCACGCTCGTATACGAACGCGACGATCTCCGCCGCATATGGGACTGGGAGATATCGAGTGGGCACTACCCTTCAAAACGGAGCAGTGCGTCGCCAGTCTGTCTTGAAGCAACTTTGCTAATCATGGGTGGCAGTACCGAGAGAGATTGGATACAAGTCGGCGCGTCCAACCCAGCGCTCCCGCCGCAGCAGCGCACCCTGCGCCCATCACGTTATAGACCGCCGGCGACGGTGGTGACGACGCACGTGGACACAGACACGCTCGGGGCGGGGCCCCAGCGGATATACCTCGACATACAGGCCAATCCACCCAATGTTGCATACCCACCGCGCCCTGTGCCTGGCAGCGTAGCCGACCTCGACGTGCTCATGAAGCACTGCGATTTCTCCGAAGGCAAAGTGAGCAACAACGCGCTTTTCTGAGTCCTTGGCTGACAGCGATCACAGTACGTACGGGACTGCTTGGAGGTGCTACGGCTCGGCGCTGGGCTGGACAACGGCGAGGAGAAGAACGGCAAAGATACCAGCATCAACACCAACGTACCCAATCCCGTATTTCGCCCGCCCGTGGAAGCCGTCAGCGGTAGCCTGGAGAACGCCCTCTCCAAGAAACCTGGCGCCGAAATCGAAACCCAGGTCCCACTGCCCGCCCCACTCACTCACCGTCCCGCCTCCTCCGACTGCGATCCGGATAACCCACGCCAACAGCTCGAGCACCGCGTCGGGCGAGGAGGATCTGCTGAACAGGGCAGGGAGCAAGTCCTCGAGCTCGTATGACCGGCTGAGCGTCATCCTCTCTGATATGGCGCGCTTGGTGCTGTGTCATCGGTTCGGCGGGATCTACCTTGACGCGGACACACTCTTCTTGCGCGACTGGGAAGAGCTCTGGGGCTGGACCGGTGCCTTCGCTTATCGGTTATATCGCGCTACACTGCGGATGCCTACCTCGAGGGATTGCTACTTCGTCTTCCGGATGCGCTCTTTGACTCGGCGTGGCTGAACACGGAGTACTATCAAAGAGACAGACCACCACAGGCTTATTTCACAGAGTAAGTCTTCTCACACAGTTCCACTACATCTCGGTCAACTCTCCCTCAGATTCGGCGACTTCTTCGAGACGCCCGCCCAAAGCAGCGCTGCGCCCCAAGCCCTCGGCTTTCACGGATTCTTCCGCGGCGCCTTCTCATACCATTTCCACAACTTTTGGTGGAAGCCGTTTGACCCTACGAGGAAGTTCCCTGGGGAGTGGATAGCATGGTAGACCCCATGCAGCCCCGCTGCGTGTCAGCGCACCGAGCAGCTCCAAGCCACGGAAGGAGTGGTAGTGCAGGCGGTGCGGTCTTGATTTGTTATTCGTGAATTCGGGACCTACGTACATTTATGTTATTTGACGACTATACAAGCATGATGCGTCGTCGACTATCTACTGCCCTATTGAGACGCAGATGGAAGTACCCGAACGTTTACAGGCATTTTGACCTCATTGCCAACGATGGGCTGCAGAGAACCAGCGATGTAGCCTTTGCGCAAGCATCACCTTGAACTCGAAGACGGCTACATCCGAGGTCAGTCTGTGGAAGGAACGACTGAGAGAGGGGAGCTCTGACCTAGACGCCAACCGATACACGCTCTTTGTCCGTCCAGGAACGATTGCCGGTGGTGAGGGTGACGAGATACGCCTGTTACCCAGTGTTAGATGCAGCAAGATTATCACAAAATGATATGGCTCTAAATGTTAGGGATCAACAGACGGTATGGTAAGACGGTACGGTACAGGAAGAATCGAGCAAGAAACAGGTAGTACAACTAAAAGTAGTTTTCAGGTCTATAGATTCTAAACCTGGGGAAGAACAATGGGAACCTAGAAGCTCTGTGAGTCAATGAGGAGAGAGTGTGAATGTCCACGTACGTGAACGTGGCCGGTACGACGGAAGAAGTACTTGAATCGGCGGAGGGCTGGCGGTACCGTACGCTGAGTGCGGATCATACGCGCAACGGAGCCGGGCCGCAGGGCGTCGTGAACGAACTCCTCAGAGTCGTGCTGGTCGTACCAGTGGACGGAGCCGATGCACCAGGATTGCGCGTTGAAGACGCGAACGGTCAAATGGCCGAGAGGATGCGAAGTCGTCGGCTTATGGTAAGGCGTCGGGCTGAATGATGGTCAGTGGTATGCATAGCTAGCGACAGGGCGGGTGCACGCACGCCAACACGAAAATCCTCGCCTCTGTCCCGAAGGCGCCACGATGGCGCAGGCAATCGTTGAGAACGCGTTGGGCGAGCGGAGCGCAATGGCGGCGGCGGCGGGTAAAGATAGGCGGGCCTAGAGCCGGGCGAAATAGCTCGACTCGCTGAGCGGGTGCTCGAGGGCGCTGGCGTCCGTGGCGGCGGGGCATACTGGTCTGTGGATGGGATTTGGGACGCTGAGCTCATCTTACCTGGCAATGCGGCTGTGCAATGATGATCGGCCTACGGCATTCGTGAGCGCGCACGAACGATTAGCATAGAACGACTATTGTATTTATGTGCAGAAGATGCACGATGCTCGTCGTGGACAGAGCCATGGTTGAAGTGAGCGTTGAGTTCTGTATTTGGAATGGTAGATCGGGGTCAGATAGATCGCCGGAATTTCATTGAAGCTGATCGGGCAGCCCCAGGCCCAGGGCCGGTGCCAATAGTAGTAGTACAGTAGACCGTACACAAGTAGATACCGATTGTTTGCTCAAGGACTAATGAAACACTGAAAAACAATGTTATTAAGGATAGAGACGCGAATACAATGATATCGTGTGTAAGTGTAATTTTGGTCAGATTCTCCAAACGAATCTGTCAGCCGGTTGGCCGAGTATCTGGTTGAATTGAATTGACCAGCTCGTCGTATGGTACAATTCGTTCAATGCGCCTGGCACGTCGAAATGGTGAGAGTTTCTCCGACGAGGTAAGCGCCCGAGAACGAACGAAAACATGGTCGCGATAATCCCGACCGAAGTTTCGTCCGTGCGCGGCGTGCCTGAGTCTGCGTCCGCGTCGGAGGCTGCGCCGAGTTGAAACCGTACTATGCCGAAACATTGGGGATCCGAGTCTCCAACACAGACTGCGCGCCCACGATCGCGAGAATTGGTTACACAGCTTCACTCAACCCACTGAGACAGCGACACGTACGTGTCCAAAGGCAGTTTACTGATTGACGTCCATGTCAACGCCTATTTAACTCCTCATCATCCGCTGAAAGATGCCCAAAGACGACGACAGCCCCGCCAACGCAGAGGACTACGAATTGCTTCTTCCAGTGGATCAGCGAGGGTCAGAAAGCGGAGACTCACCGACGACTATGGGCCGAGAGGAACAATTGCTGAAGATGGAGGGGAGACAGGGAGATAGTATCGCGTACTATGCGGCTTTGGTGAGCGGTCTGTCCTTCGAAATGACTGGATGATGGGCTGACTACAGTCTCAAATGTTGTAGGGCGCGTCTCTTGTACGTTGCCTGGAAGAGTACAACAACAAGTCCTAATGGTCATCTCAGTTGTCATGCCTTATGACTTGGGTAGTAGTCTTGATCAACCACCCCCTGCAAGTCGGCTGGTTCGCTTGGCATCCGATCCTACAGAGCCTCGCTATGGTTCTACTCACCTACGGTATACAATGTTCAGGGCTGATTGACGAAAAGTTAGTGACACTGTGTCAGGAATCTTGACACTGCAGCCGACATCGCAGCCAAAGAGCAAGGCCGCGGGCTTGACGCGACACCAGATAGCCATGTTTTTCATTGCGTGTCCGATGCTCATATTCGGAACATTTGCGGTCATCTGGAACAAATACATACACGAGAAGCATCATTTCTTGTCCTGGCATGGTGTAAGTTCATCAGGCTGATTCGGGTTTACAATATTGCTCAGCAGTCACTAGAAAATAGGGATTGCTTGCATGGTCTGGATTCTGATACAGATTGGGGTCGGAGGCGGGAGTGTATGGTTCGGCGGTGTGGCATTCGGAGGTGGTATGAAAGCCAAGCTTGTGTGGCGCTATCACAGGGTCTCTGGATATATACTGTGTGGCTTGCTCCTCCTGACAGTAAACATGGGAGGCTCTTCGGGATGGGCTAAGAAGTACATCGATGCCTGGATCGTTCGCTTCTTTGCATACACCCTTGCACCACTCGTGGCGTTTGTCGCAATCGCAAGTCGCACGAGGTCAGTCAGTCTCCCAGACTCGAAGCTACATGCAGCTGATATTCCGCATGTAGGCTATCGAAGATGAACATCTTCTAATTTATTATCACTGTTTATAGAAAGGTTTGTTCAAATGTCCTCTTGAATAACCACTTGAGAGGTTCTTTTCCACGCGACCACGGCGTGTGTCTCTTCAAAAGGAAAAGTTTGTAAATGCATGTACATAGATACATGCTAATAACTCATGAAGATAATTTACTGGCGCTTTCGAACTCTTACTCACATTGTGTGCGTACCTTCGGCCCAAGATCGGCAATCAACCAGTTCCGACAGTGCCGCCGATCTCTCCTTTCACCCTTGCTGTCACCTCGCGATAATGTCTAATGTCGACGAGTCCAATCTTATGATCTCTGAAGCGCAATTGATCTTGGATCATGTATGACTTCCAAAACTTATGGTCTCTGAATCGTGTGCCGACTCGTTCCTCAGTTACGCAAAGAGAAGGCCGAACGTACCAAAAACATTGGATCTCCCATACAGTTGCCTGGAAAAGCCCTGTCAGTTCACGTTCTCGACAATGATGCCTGGATCGCAGAAAATACGACGGTCATCCGCAAGCTGGACTTGGAGGTGCGCAGCTGTCTGAACTAGTAGTACCTTCTCATACTGAAACATGGCCTAGACGGGTAAAACGCTACAGATATACCGCGGACACACTGCACCAGTGACTTGCATCGCGTTCTTTGAGTGCAACGGTCGCCATCTTCTCTTATCCGGCTCTTGGGATAAAGTATAACTTCGATCCCTCCGTACGCAGAGCTGATGCTCATGACACTATCAGACCATCAAAATTTGGGATCGCAATGTACGCGTCGTTCACCTCTCGCCTCCCAGCTCTCTGACGGCGTCAGACCAGAGACTTAATCTCCTCAACTGAAGCGCACGATGATTTCGTGAAAACCTTGTTGGTACTGCCCGAATCGTCTCTTCTTGTTTCTGGAAGTTCGGACAAGATCGTAAGATTCTGGTGAGTCCATACGTGATTATCCAAGTATTGACTAAGTGGAAAATCTAGGGATCTATCCACAGCTTCCAGCAGCCAGCCTCTTCGGAGCGCGGGTTCCATCTCGTCTCACACACGGCCTGTTGAATGTCTCGCTGCAAACCGCTTGTCTCCTTCAGAAGCAGAATTGTGCACCGGCGACACAATGGGAGTCATCAAGATTTGGAGCCTGACGAAAGCTGACGGCCGATGGAAAGGCTCGTTGAAATATGAATTGAACCATCATCGCACCCGAATCAACGATATGTGCTTTGGTAATGACCAATTATGGACCGGTGAGATGAGATTTATTGATCAAAGCCAACTGTCTGAACCGCTCTATAGCATCTGCCGATGACACTGTCCAGGTTGTCGCGTTGAACCCGTCTTCGGAAGCAGAAAAAGTACCTCGTATTATTCCTCATCCGACTGCTGTTCGGTGCCTCCTGCCACTTTCCCTTACAGACCTGGCTGAGCCGTACTTGCTGACCGGAGCTGCTGACACCATCCACTCGTTCGATGTTTCTTCGCTCAAAGAACCGGAATTGCTGGGAACTGTTGACGCCCATTGGCACGATGTAACAAATCTCCACCTCTGGAGACGCAAAACCACCGGGGCTGATGGAATAGTACGCGTAGAACCTTGGGTGGTCAGCGCCAGTCTTGATGGTACATTGAGAAAGTGGAGATTGGCAGGTCTGTTGTTGTCCGCATGCCCAATTCGAGCTCGTTGCCTGATGCTCTGAGCAGAGCTATTGAATCCACCGCCACCGCCACCGAAAGAAGAGAAGCCTCCCGCGATGCCCAGCGTTGCAGAGGAGAGCGGTTTCCAGATGACAGAGGAGGAGGAGAGGGAGCTTGCGGAGTTGATGGATTCCGATTAGTACATTGACTTCCGTGAACGTGCGCTCATATGCGTGAAAGCAAAGTAAATCGATAGCAGTACACAAAAGGTCGTAATCAAGGTAGCATCTACAAAGTTCGAACTCAATATCGCCCTCTGCCGCCTCGTCTCGATCCTGAACCAGACCACCGGTCGTCGTTCCGTCCTTGATTATCCCAGTTGTCGTTATTACCACCTCGTCCGCCACCATCGTTGTAGCCTCCTCTGCCTCCACCATCATTATACCCACCCCTTTGACCGTCGCTGTATCCACCTCTACTACCACCATCACTGTATCCTCCCCGACTACCACCATCGTTGTAGCCGCTGCCGCCACGACCACCGGCATACCCGCCGCGACTGCCATTGTCATATCCAAGACCATTGGCATCGTACCCACCACGACCAGTACCATCATTGTAACCGCCACGTCCACCCCCATTCGCATTTCCACCACGCACGCTTCGACCAAACTCGTCCGCTCCACCTTCGTAGAACGCATCTTGTGAACGGGCGGCCTGAACGGGCGGCTGCGAGGGAGGTGGGGCATTGCTAGGCTCATCACTGAGGCCAGGTATGAAGTCGTCACCGCCGCCTTCATACCCTCTCGAGCTGTTCCCATTCTGCGGAACCTGCTGAAAACTGTCCTCCTCTTTGCCGCCCCACCAGCTACCATTGCCGTTGCCATCAGGAGGTCCGGCGTTGCTTCGACCACCGACACCAGCGGCCCCAGCTCCGCTATAGCTGAATCCCGGAACCATCGCTTCGTCGTCCTCATCCTGCCCACTCAAGTCGGTCATCTCGGGCGGCTTCTCCCCTCCCCCTGAGAAGACAGACGTAGCGTCTCCCGGTCGCTCACGGGACCAGAATCGAGTGGTGTGGTCGTTCGAGGCCGTGACGAGAAGGTGGCCAAGTGGGTGGAAAGCCATAGACCAGACGTTGGAATCGTGCGCTTGGGACAAAGTCGCACGAGGGGCAATGACAGGTTGGCTGAGAGAGACGTCTTCGGCGTCCAAATCCCAATGTAGGACAGCGCCTTCCGCGCCGCCGGACACGAGAATGGGGTGTACCGGGTGCCAAGTTACGGCTGTAGAATTCTAGTCAGCCGGAAAATTTGTACAATGACTATCAGATGACTTACAACACACTTCCTTCTTGTGCCCTTTGAGAATACGGAATTCTTTCATGGCACGGATGTCGAAAACGCGGACAGTCTGGTCCCGCGATGCGCTTGCTATTAGATTGCCGTTTGGCGACCAAGAAAGGGCTTGAATGGTGTTCTTGTGAGTGTGTCTTCGTGATTGCTTAGTGCCAGAACGCAAAGCAGTCAAGTGCAAACTCACAATGTTGTCAACGCGGAGCCAGTGCGAGGATCCCAGAACTTGATCTGGTTGTCCTTACTACCTGAGGCAAGAAGACCTTTGGTGGGATGCCATTCGACGCACTTCACGTCCCACCCGTGTCCTGCCAACTGGATTAGTTCTTTGGACTATTGAATAGTCCAGACATACCTGTTAGAACGCTCTCCACTTTGCTATCCTGAAACGACCATATGCGAACACTTGAGTCGTCACTAGCAGTCGCGAACCGTCGATCATCTGGACTGAAACTTATTCCACGGATGGCCTCTCGCGATGTCGAGCCTTGCCAGGCAGTCAAGTTGTTCATATTCGGTTCAAAGTATTTGATGACGCCACTTTTGTCTGCAGAGACCAAGTACGCGCCAGAGTGAGTGAACGTCAGTGTGCAGATGGGACTGTCGTGCGCCTGGAGAATCGTCTCAAAATTGAACGTAAGACCATTCCACAGCGTGAATTCTCCGCTTGTGGAGCCAGTGAGAATGCGACGACCTTCAGGCGTCCACTGGTAGTTGAGTGTGGGTGTTTTTGCGGGTCATGAGAGCGGGGAGCACGAACCGTCACGACGTTTACGGGACAACGGATTTTATTCGTCGAGGTATGAACAAATTTTGTACACAGCGATGTAGATGAATTATCAGGGTATGCTTTGGGTGGTAGGAGCTGGAACGGCCTGTTAGCTTGATAGATGGTTCACTGTTGAACGCGCACGTTTATGATTTGAGGTGGACACGGTCGCAGATAAGGGACATATGCACCGGTTGGGCGCGTCTTCCGTAGCTGTAGGTCGTCCATGAGCGTGCGCCACACTCAATGATAGTCGACACGTACCAAGGACCAGCGCACCACACCACCAAAATAGTCAACTGTCTTTCTTGGGCGCGCCTTTTTTATCATTTTACCATCCAGCATTTGGCGGTTGTTCGCCAACTCTTGTTCTTGTATCTTGACATCATCCACTGGAGGTGGTTGTGGAGGCGAAAGATACTTCTGTGGCCGCCATTCCGGTATAGAGCTGCCCGAAGGCCCCGGTAGGGATTTTCCAGGAAGCAACAGAGGCAGCGCGGCCATGAGTGTCGAGGACAAGATACTTATGCTGAGTCAGCAGAGTATCTTCGGTCCGTGGCCCGTACTTGCAGGTTTCCTTCGTCCTTGCCACTTAGCTGACTTGTCGATATATCATACGACGGAGTAGTGTACAATACATGATACACGAACGATACTCGAAGCTCATACCTAGCATACGCAAGTGCCACTACGACGCCATTATGATATCCCCATCTCCTACTGGCGCTAGAGGTGGCCCCGGCGGTGGAAGGTCGCTCAAGGGCATGAGGTCAAGTCCCGCCACCGCAAAGCGTAATGCTCTGCCCCAAGCCTCCTCAACGCGATAACCTCCACCACGCATGATGCCTTCTCTGTCCTTCCGAACCGCCTCGCTGAAAAAGTCATCGTACCCATCAGGTTTCATTGCTATCTTGCTCTCGTAGCAGTCCCAATTATCCTGCAGCGGTACATGTGGAACGTCCTGGACCGCCGCGTTGACTTTCAGTCGCGTCTTGAGTAACCGCGACATGTCACTCGCGCCCATGGATCCTATGGACGACATGCGGTGCGAGGAGCGCTTGAGGGCGTTGGCTCGAGACTTGGCGACGACTTTGGCAGCGTCTTTCTCGCTCGTCTCCAGCTTGTCTATGATTTCCCGACGCTCCTTCTCCTTCTCCTCGCGATCTTCCTCTTCCCGTCGTGCAGCCTCTGCAGCACGAGCCTCACGTTCCTGCCGATCGAATTCCTCTTGCTCTTTCAGTGCAAGGGCGTACTGTTCTTCTCGTTGTGTATTGAGGGTGATGAGCGCGGCATTGGCTGCTCTGTATGCAGCCACTCGCTTCTCTGTCTCAGGTATATCAATATTGTTGATGAAATTGAAAGCTAGAAATAATTTGATGAATTGGAAGATGCAAGACGCTGCCGAGAGACCTACCTATATCCTCAACTTCCTCCAAGTAGTTATTGAAGGACTGTAAATCGTCAAAGTCCTCTCTGCGTTTGTTGAAGCTGACCGGTGGTCAGTGACATTGAGGTGAATGATTTGAGCTGGCGTACTCTTTGGCCAGTCGACGCCGAACGGCGACCTCCTTCTCAACGCCCAGGTCTTCGAACGTTTGCGGCGTAAAAGCAAGTTTCCGGAGGACAGTGTTACATATTGGACAGGGCGCAGGTCCAAGAGTGAAGAGACGGTCGATGCAAGATTCACACCTGAAATGTATGTCAGCGTTACTCCTCGGATCCGTCAATCAATCACACATTTTGTGATAACATGAGCTGACGAGCAGCCTTAATTTTGGATTCAGATAGCGGTCACTCTTGCATACAGGACATTGATCATCCATGGACTAGCAATACGTGTGAAACACAGGATACAGCGGCGCGACAAGTGGAATACTTACATAGAATTCTGTTGTCCTGCCCGAGGGATCCTTGACACCGCCGCCAAATATGGTAGACGACGTGCTCTGCACCTGTGGCGTCGTCGAGCGCGTATGCGATGCTGAACTGCCGACACCGCCCTTGCGGACGGTCTTTCCCTGGAGCCAGGCGCGTGAGGACATGACAATCGTTAGTCAAGGGAGTACTTCCTTTTCGGGCAGGCAGTCCTCGATCGAATTTTTCATATGTAGTATACCGCTGCTACTATCCGCTCCTCCACCACATTCTCTAAAATTCCGCGACAATGGGAGAGGAAAGACCACAAACGACGCCATCCGCAGAGGAGAAGGAGGAACTGCTACTTTCCTGCAGATACGGCGATCTCGAGGATGTCCAAGCATTCGTCGACAAATACTCTCCATCTTCCCTTCTGGATGTCGCCGACGACAATGGGAATAACGTTCTCCATATGATTTCTGCAAATGGCCACCAAGGTTTGTATATTGCCATCCATCTCCGTCGCCCATGTTGATCAATTCTGTCCTAGATGTACTATCTTATATCCTTCACCTCTCTCCTTCACCATCTTCACTATTACAAGCGCCTAATTCTTCTGGATCTACTCCTCTACACTGGGCTGCATTGAACTCGCAGCTAGATGTCGCAAGATCTCTGGTTGAAGCCGGTGGCGCACAACTAATCGACGTGAAGAATAAGGCGGGCCGAAGTCCGCTTGGAGAGGCTGAAAACGCGGGGTGGGAGGATGGCGCTAGATACTTTGTCAGCGTAATGGAACTGGGAGCTGAGGAAGGGCAGGCCGACGAGACAGACGAAAAAGTGGAAGGACCTATAGAAGTGACAATCGAAGATGCCGAGGGTGGTGTGGCGAAAATGACCATCGGAAACGAAACCAAGTCATGATATGTATCAATGCAGTCGAAAATTATTGTATTTCTCTTATTATCAAGTACAAGATATTGCACATCTACGCGCCGCTGCGACCAGCAGCTTTTACGACACCGGCGGCAAGGGTAGGCAGAGCCTTGGCTGGGTTCTCCATCGTGGGCGATGGGAGGAAACCAGCCTTGACGAGCCATGCCAGGTACTTGCCCATCAGATCGTCATCAACGGTCATCTTCAGAGGGCCAGTGTGCGCCTCGAGGACCTTCTTGGTGTTAGTGTCATCCAGGTCGGGTGCCTTCGTGCTCGTCGGAAGATCGTCGAGCACGAAATGAAGCAGGGGATACAACGCGTTATCCTGAACCTCCATGACATGCTGCTCAAGCTTGCGCCGCCAAACAAGATATTCGCAGGTCTCCGTGGAAAAGCCGTATTGGACGAGGGATGACAACATTCCGTTGAACGTCGGAAGCGGCTGAGCAGTGATGTGCATCACAGACATCGGAGCATCAGGGAGCGGAGAAACGGCAGCTAGAGAAGTGCATAGCGCGACATGATCGACCGGAACCATGTTCACAGTGTTGTTCATATCTGGGACAAGCCCGAGTTGGATGCACCCCTTGACCATGCGCCATATGAAGTCGTCCGTATTGGTCACTGGTCAATCTTGATCAACAAATGAAATGAAAAAACTCAAGGGGGGCTTACCGGCTGAAGAAGAGTCTCCCACAACGTATCCCGGGCGTACGATATGTCCCCTCAGTCCACGTCGACCTGCCTCAAAGAGAAGCTTTTCCGAGACCCACTTTGTTTGACCGTAGCCACTCTTCAACGAGGCTTTAGCACCTTCCAGATCATCGCTTTCCGGCACTCCAGTATACTTGGAGTTGCCCGACGCCAGCGTCTCAGATAACCTCACGTAGTACTCTGTGTCAATGGCAGAAGTCGACGAGACAAACACCAAAGACTTCTGCTTCGAAGTCGAAGCCAAGTCAATGGCGGTCAATGTCGCTATAACGTTCGCCGCACGAAGCTTCTCATAAGGATACACCCAGTGCACCTAGAGCGCGAGGTAAGCGCTAGATCATCACTTCAGTTTGAGACACCAACCAGGGCACCATTATGTAGGACCACGTCAGCTTCCTGCGCCACCCTCGCCCAGTCATGTCCTAGACCGAACTTTTCCAGGCCGAGATCGCCAGTGAGTACTTCCAGGCGGCCGTCCTGGGCCCAAGCATCGTCCCAGACGCCACGGTCAGTCGATCCCTCCTTCAGCCTAGCCAAACCTTTCTGCGGATCGGAGGCACGAACTAGACATATGACCTTCTTCACCTGAGAACGAGACAACAGATCACGTAAGACAAACGCCCCAAGGAAACCAGTGGCTCCGGTGAGGAACACGGTTAATGGAGATGAGAAGTCGGCAGCAAGTGGCGCGTACGATTCCTGGAGCTTGGGAAGGAGGTCGAGGTAATCCTGTCCATATTCTACAGATGAAATTACGGGCTTCTTGTCGGCACCTGGCACTGAGAGAAGGGCACTATCCGACGGCGCGCTAGCAGCCTTGTAAGTCAGACCGAGGTCTGCGTTACGCAAGGCCTCCACGGCTTTCACGAGACCGGAAATCGTGGGCTCGTCAAAGATCAAGCCTAATGGAGCGTCGACTACGAAGGTCTTGCGAATCTCAAAGATAAGACGCGTCGCGAGGATGGAGTGGCCACCAAGGTCGAAGAAACTTTCGTCTAGAGGGATCGGTTGAGGAGCATTGGGGAGGACACCGTGCCAAAGACTGCGCATCTTTTCCTCGATAGAATTCGCCTTGTTCGATGAAGCTGGCCTCGCGGAAGCGGCTTGAGCGGTATCTGGGAAGGGCAAGATGGGCTTGTCGATTTTCCCGTTCGGGTTCAGAGGCATACGCTTGAGCGGTACGAAAACTGTCACATTACAATGAGTAAACCCGAGAGCTTCCCGCGAGCAGAAATTGAAACTAACGGGTTGGCACGCTGTAACTGGGAAGCTTCTTTTTCAGGTGTTCTCGTATGTCCTTGATGAGGCGCCGGTACTTCCTGATTCCATGGACCAAGCCCTTGCCGTCTTCCGCTTCGCTGATATCGCTCGCGAAGCCCTCAAGCTGTTCGCCGTCCAAGGGAACGAAGTAGCTGACGAGGATCTTTTCCTCATCTTTGTCACGTCTGACCAAAGTGACATTCTCGCGCACCAGAGGATGTTGACTAAGATGTGTGTCGATTTCCCCAAGTTCGATCCTGAAGCCACGAATCTTGACCTGGTCGTCGGCACGTCCTGTACACTCGACAATGCCATCAGGGAGGTAACGGCCGAGATCGCCGGATCGGTACATTCTGTCTCGGATACCGTGCCAGTGGCGGGCTTCTGGCCCTGGAAGCCCACTGAGAGGATGGGAGATGGTATCCCTCACTGGTGGGCTGGAAGAAGAGAACCAGTTGTTTACGAACTTCTCCTTGGACGCCTCGGCGTCGAGATAACCCTCAGCAAGTCCACCAGACCGAACATAGATCTCCCCCACTTCTCCGACCGCACAAGGTATGTTTTTATCATTCCTGTTGACAACCAAGAGTTGGACGTCAATCATGCCCTCTCCTGCAGGCATGATGTCCTTTTGGGTAGCGAGGAAGGTTGGATCAACAGAGACAGGAGGAATGGCAAAGTAAGACACAGCACGTTGTGTTTCTGTAGTTCCGTACATGTTGATGATGCGTACATTGGCCGCTAGTGATTGAAGGCGCAGGCAATCTCTCTTGGTCAACACGTCTCCTACAAAGAATGCGTTCAAGAGAGAGGGAATCTGCCGCGTTGCTTGGGCCGAAAGTAGCTGACCCATGGCGGGAGTAAGATGGGTCACAGTCACCCCACTTTCGGCCATCCACTCAGCAAGTCTGCCGGGAGTACCGATATCATCCGCAGTAGGAACATGAAGTTGAGCTCCGAAGAATAACGGCGTGAACACTAGGATAATATATAAGTTCTGAAGCCGGAAAATCAGGATTGTACTGACTATCGCGTTGGATAGGATCGTGCGCGATACCACTGAGCATCGTAAACTTGGATGTTACGTCCAATCCAAAGCGTTCACCCATCCAAGGGAAAAAATGGGTCAGACTGTAATGTCTGCCGCGGACACCTTTGGGAATTCCTGTGCTCCCGCTAGTGAATGATAAGGTTCCAATACTGTCTGGCCCAAGGACGACATTAGGGTCAGTCTCGCCTAGGTGAACCATTGGGTGCAGAACATCGACTCCGCCGGATCCCGGGCCGCCATTGATTGTGCCATCCGTCATCACTTCCAAGCCCGGTACTTCGACGCGTATCTTGAGCTCCGTCGACAAAAAGTCGCGAACAGTTGGATGAATCGCGCCCGCCCCTTTGAGAACGACGAGGCCGCGAGGTTGCGCGACTCGAAGATATATCATTTGACGCGACGCTGGGTAAGCAGGATCTGGAGCAGACGGTGAGAGTTTGCAAGGAGACGAACAATGGACTAACCTATGACTGAAAAGGTCGCGCCAGCCTTCAACACGGCCATGACTGCTACAACGAGATCTACACTTCGATGAGCGTAGACCATGACGACTTCTTCGCGTTGTATGCCGCCCTTGATAAGATGGTGGGCAAGTACATTTGAAGCGCGTCTGATTGCCCCATATGAAAAGACAGCCTTTCCCTGAGGTTCTGAAAGAGATGGGGCAGGAATAGTCTGAATGACACAAGGCCTATCTGGCCACTGGCGGGCGTTGTTCGAGAATACGTCGGTGATGGCCCCCTTCCAGTCACACCAATTGAGGTCGCCTGTAGGATTGGGCAATCGTTGGCGCTGCGAGGGAGTCAAGAGGGGGATTGTGCCAGCGAGAGCAATTGGGTTAGAAGCGACCTTTTTGAGGAGGGCAGTGAGCTGATCGATCATGATGGTGATTCTAGCCTGGGTGAAGAATAGGGAGTTGTAGAGGACGCGCAGAGCTATTCGGGGGGCAATGGATGCACGAGATGAAGTAGGTGGTCTGGTGACAAAGATGGTGAGGTCGGAGGTCAAGCTGGTGGATCGTATGAAGTTTTCTTGCGTGTCCGTTTCGTCAAAGAAGCGAACGCGAAATATGGGGCCTTCCATGGATGCGTCCTTGCCCTTGTATAGGGCGTTCGTGATGGCCTCGAAGGGGACGGCATCGGTCTCAGCCTCCTGCTCCACCTGCTGTACGCGACGAACGATTCCCCAGAATGGATCGGATGGATCTGCTGACAATCGTAGAACTAGCGGATCGCGGGTCGATGCTGAAGATGATCCAACAACAATGTCCGTTTCGCCTGTGTATCTGTGCAACAGAACAGTGAAAGCCGCCAAAAGTAGATGAAAGGGAGAGGGACGTCTGGAGCCCAGTGTCTCGTCTTCCTCGTCACTGTCTTCGTTCTCATTGTACAGAGCGAGTTTCATCAAAGCAAGAGATGCATTTTCTGAGAGTTCTGCGAGATGGGCGACCTCGACCAACTTGTTCGATCCCGAAGGACGTGGGTAGTCGGTCGGTAAAGACATAGAAGGTAAGTTTTGTAGCCTTGATAAGACCCGGCCCAGGCGGGCGTCCATCGTATCTGTCATGTTGGGGAGGTGAAGAGCGAGACTGTAACTTTTGACTCGTATAGATGATCGGCCGAAACATCGGTCCGAGCTCGCCGAGGCTACCTGCCCAACTGGTGACAGTGAAGACATGATCTCAAGATGTGTTTCATGTATGTGCATGCTCAAGGTACCCCGAGAAACAAGTACATGATATCGATACAAGAGTCTGGTTCTCAGGCCCTGATACTTGTTACAAACTTCCTCTTGCGCATCTGATACTCGGTCAAAGGCTCCGACATGGGGAAATACAGCACCTGCCACTGTTTTCTAGAAAACGATGAGTCGAGCTGAGACGCATTCATTGGAGTACGTACCCAAAAACATTACGGTGTATGTGCCATCGGAAATAGGAAAGCGCGTCGCGAAGTACTTCGTTGCTGATATCTTCCTGCGAAGTCTGGTCGAAGAGGGCCAAACTGGCGTTGCGGATCTTTGAACGAGGCCATCTTGTGAAAGACAGGCATCAGTGTCGATAGTTGACCAGAGAGGAATAAATACCGCGAAGGATCAAATACAAGGAGATTGATAGTGCTAGAGTTGACTTCCTCAAAGCCTACCACGGTACGGGAGTGTAAGCCATCCTGAAGTATGATTGGCATCCTCTCCGTGAATACGATAGTGTCCGCCATCAAAGCTGCCGTCGCACTGGATGCACGAGGTTCATCGGTCGGCGTGAAATGGTTGATGATCCACTTCATTAACATGTCATTTCCTGGAGAAAAATGAGACATTGCAGACTTCACACAGAAAATGAACCTACCGCTGAACGACTGGCTGTAGTTGAAGTCGACTAGTTCACAGCTATAATGCGCGGATGGTGAGTTGGATGAAATGAGGCAGATAAGAATTTATGTGACTTACGGGATGCCTCGAGATGAGAATGCGGTGTAAAGGTCTGGAGAAATCGGAGTCAACAAATTGAGCAAGGAGTCGTGAAATGGATGCACACCAGACACTCCTATCCATTTACTGGTACCTGAGAGCTCTTTGAGCTGTTGAGCGCCTTGAGCATCGTAGCCTGCAGCCCATCAGTGGTGGAGCTTATCTGAAGAGGAGAAGCAAAGCCACCATCAGCCCAAGCTACTTCGAGCCAGAGTTGTAGTTGCCGTACGCCTGGACGTATCGGTGAATCCAATAGCGGATAATACATCGGTTGTTCTTGTTGGTCCACCAGCGTCGAGCAGATCATCATGAAGTTTCGATACCTGAGCTTAGATGTTGAGCCACTTCAATTAATTCCTCACACCGACCCACCCACAACCCCATCCTCGATCCCAAGACTGTCCGGATACGTATATGGCCTGCTTCTGGCAAAGGAAAGCTGCGACGCGAAAGGAAGGAGAAAGGGACTATTAATTGAAGATGTCCTTGATGACCTGTGAAGGGTAATTAGGACAGAGACGTACCACGTCTCGTCTTTCCCCGAGATCGGGAGTAGTTGAGAGCCTTCTTCAACAATAACATCATCCCTGGGCGTAATTTCTCAATCCCACAATCCAGCGTGTCTGAACGTGGCGCACCTGGAGTGTAATTATCCGGAGGAGGAGTACCCATGGCCGGATACCAAAAGAGATCTTCCTGCTCTTCTTGATCATGTCTGCTCTTCTTGCTTTGTCGTTTGTGAGACGACTTCACTTCGCGAGGAGAAGATGGGGGACTTGAATGAGGTGCGCCACGCTATATTGAATTGCTAAATATTGACGTTCAGATTTTCGAAAGCGCATCAACCTTAAGTGCCATGTAGAGCAGTATGAGCGATAGGAGGGCAAGTAATAGAGGGAGAATCTTGATAAGCTTATGGCAGAATTGTCGTGATGGTCGTGGAAAGGGAAGAGGTTAGGAAGAGGTGTCAGCTGTGCCTCGGTCCGAGTAGCCGAAAGACCAGTCACGTCGTGACATCACACGACGCGTGTATACCAGTTGTATACCGATCTCTCTTCATTACACCACTCACTCTCAGCAATGTCCCGGTCATACGATCGCGGTATGTTGAGCGTCTGCTGCCGCTATTTGCTGAAACTGATGGCGACAAATAGCACTCACTGTCTTCTCGCCTGATGGCCATTTATTCCAGGTCTGGAATGTTCGACCGTGTCGAGCTAGGAAGATATTCACAAATGGTCGTCGTTCTAGGTCGAATATGCTGCAGAGGCAGTGAGGAAGGGAACCTGCGCTGTGAGTGTTACATCCAACTCGTGCTCATGCCTCATATTGATTGTGGCACAGGTTGGCGTACGCGGCAAGGAGGTGGTCATCCTGGGCGTCGAAAAGAAGTCGGTGCTGCAGTTGCAGGATGCAAGAACCGTGCGAAAAGTGGTTATGCTGGATGACCATGTATGCTTGGCGTTCGCAGGTGCGTCTAAGCCGTCTCTCAGCACCTATGCATCAATGACATGTATCAAATAGGTCTCACTGCCGATGGACGTGTGTTGATCGACAAAGCCCGGATAGAATGTCAAAGTCATCGCCTTACTGTTGAGGATCCAGTCACAGTTGAATACATCACCAGGCATATTGCTGGCATCCAGCAGGTACGACTAGAGCTCTAATTGCCCAACGAATCATCATCTCCCATTATACAGAAATACACCCAATCTGGCGGTGTTCGGCCGTTTGGAATATCAACTCTCATCATCGGTTTCGATCCTCATGACACTCGGCCTCGCCTCTACCAAACAGAACCTAGTGGAATCTACAGTGCATGGAAGGTGAGTCTTCCTCCTAGACTGACAGAGCTTTTGTCCTCAAACATTACAGGCCAACGCAATCGGTCGTTCGTCCAAGACTGTGCGCGAGTTCCTGGAAAAGAACCACAAGGACGACATGTCGCGTGAGGAGAGTATTAAGCTCACCGTGAAGAGTTTGCTCGAAGTTGTCCAAACCGGCGCCAAGAACATCGAAATCAGTGTGATGGAGAGCTACGGAAAAGTGACGGTGCGCGACTGTTTGGCAGTGTAAATTTCTGTGTCCTGATCATGACGCAGAATCTGACCTTGGAAGAAATCGAAGCTATTGTTTCCGAGATCGAGAGAGAGAAAGAAGCCGGTATGAAGCTCACTCACGGTGTACGACATCATACTCATGTACTTTCCAGAGGCCGAGCGGAAGCGGTCCAGACTTGCTGCCACCGCAGCTGGCCAGGCAGCAATGGGAAGCCGAGCGCACGAAGCCTCATCGTAAATGTAGAAGGACTGATTGTATTTTACCACCTCACAACATCGCAACATTTCCAATTTTCCCTCTGCCGGTGAGGCCTATCATCACCAGCCTCGATGACTCACTTCGTAGTGCGTATCTTCGTCCTGCCTTTATCTCCATCGCGTAACCAAAAGAGTCGTCTGATGGCTTCGACGCAGCCTTCGAGCGAGTTGAAATTTGCAATATGGCCCCCCACACTGGCAGACACTGGCGCATCAAGGCTCAACACGTACAAGCGCCATCATGGATACCATGTGGCAATGCTCAGAGTATCTTATCAGAATCTCTCGAAAGCTGCGCCACGGCCGCGGCCATGACCTACTACCCTGCGACTTCTTTGGTGCAGGCTTCTTTGATGCAGGCTTTTCATAAAAACCAGCAAGGCGCTCCCTCACGCTCGCCACCGCGACCTCCTTAGTAGCTTCGCTACTGGCAGTCATGGCATCAACACCGCCCTCCCCCTCCTTGGATGAGAAGAGTCACGACAAACTTGATCGCCATGTCGAAGTCGCCACTGAAGAGGTCGATACAGCAGCGGAACTGCTTGCTGGTACTACGGGTGCACTTGATCCAGCGGAGGCAGAACGGGTGAAGTGAGTTCCCATTCTCCATGGAGTCGTCACAAGCTCTGACCGAGCTTGGTAAATCAGGAAGAAAATCGACAGGCATATTCTTCCCCTGATGTGTCGTACGTGCATGTCGTCTCTGTTGCCACCGACGCCGTTCTAATCGTTCCCTTTCCAGTCCTCTATGTGTACGTATCGCTTGAGCACCGGATCACGCGCCAAATCTTATCGGCATCAGGATTCAGTTCATGGACAAGACAACCCTCGGAAACGGAGCAATCCTGGGTATCAGGTGAGTATTGCCTATCGTCGACGTGGTCCCAGTACTCACTCGAAAGCAGGGAGTCCACACATCTGACTACGAACCAGTGAGTTCCGCGTCGGATTTCTCGATGCTATGCTTGACGCTGGACCAGATACAACTGGCTGGGGACAGTCTTTTACCTGAGTTATCTGCTCTTTGAGTTTCCACAGAATCTCGCCCTCCAAAGGTTTCCTGTCGGGAAATGGATGAGGTGAGAACTGTCGTGGCACGCTGAACATTTGACCAAACAACTTGCGACGGGATAGTTGCAACATCTTCATCTGGGCTATCGCACTTTGTTCTCAGGCTGCATGCAAGAGCTTTGCTGGGCTCTTTGTATGCCGACTCATTCTCGGAATGTGCGAAGGCTCTATCACTGCTGGGTTTTTGATCGTCACTTCTATGTTCTACACGCGAACAGAACAGACGCTGCGAGTTGGCTATTGGTGTAAGAGTGACCCTTGTTCTTTTATTCAATACTAGTGTTGACATCTTCCCCTCTTCAGTCTTAATGAACGGTGCAGGTGTGTGAACTGAGCTGCCTTCGATGCCACATGTTGACACAAAAGACCGCTAGCCCAAATCATCTCAGGCTTCATCAGCTTTGGCACATTACACATCACTTCATCAGCCCTAGAACCCTGGCAATGGTGGGTGCAGTCGCTCCAAGCGAGACTTTAGCTCTAATGACCTAAATCGCAGGTTGATGATCATCACCGGCCTGGTAACCTTTGTATGCGCCGTCAGCTACTGGTAAACCCACTTTCAGGAGCTACGAATGTCTTACACATGAATGCATGTCCTCAGGTTCCTATTCCCAGATTCACCAACCAATGCATGGTTCCTCACTGTTCCGGAGAGAGCGATCGCTGTGCAAAGAATCAAGGCATGGCCAAGAGCTCGGGCTGAGTATGTCGTACTAAATGTCGTTCCCAGGAAAACCAAACTGGTGTCGAGAATAAGCACTTCAAGAAGGAGCAGTACGTACTGGCTCACTAGTGCAGCTTCCTCCGCCTGACCTTCATTGACAGAATGATCGAAGCTCTCCTCGATCCAAAAACCTGGCTGTTCGCGCTCTTCATGGCACTGGGAAATATCCCAAACTCCCTGACGAACCAACGCTCCATCATCGTCTCGTCCCTCGGCTTTTCCTACCTGCATACTACTCTTTTGGGGTGCGTCGACGGTGTGATTGAGATTGTCACCATTTGGTCGGGTGTGACACTTGCGGCGCGCATTAAAGACAGTCGGGCATACGTAGGCTCAGCCTATCTAGTACCAAACATCCTCGGCACGTTCTTGGTAAACTTCTTGAGCTGGAACAACAAGATTGGGCTGCTGTTCTCCGTTTGGCTTACAGGTGAGGACATTCTGATCAGAAGACTCGAGTGTTCATCTAACTTTGCACCCCAGGTGTTGGCACGGCTGGATTTGGTACGCTTCCGCAACCCTTTCTGATCTATGTATGTGGAGGCTAACCATTGTTGTAGTCCTAGCGTTAGGATGGGTCTCAGTAGTCACAGCCGGCCACACCAAGAGGATCACGGTCAATGCCATTGTACTCTCGGCGTACTGCATTGGAAATGCTGCCGGTCCGTTCATGTGGCAAGCCAAGTATAAGCCTCGGTATGTCGTCCACTGTATTCAACGGCATCCAGTCGAGCGCATCTTGCAGTAACCACGTTCCTTGGATCGTCATCGGCATCTGCTTCGCCTGCAACATTGCTCTCCTTTTGACGATACGCTTCGTGCTCAACCGCGAGAACAAGCGCCGTGACAACGAACCATCAGACGACACTTACGATGATGTTTACATTGAGCGTGTAACTGCCGACGGCCACCGCGAGATGGTCAAGGTTGACAAGGTACGGAAGAAACACTACGCCACCCCCTCCATCACTCAATCAAAGGCGATTGCAGGAATTTTTGGACCTGACAGATATCCAGAACCGCGATTTCCGTTATGTACTGTAGTTGTGTTATACCGGTTGAGCAATGACTCATTGAATGAACATCGAGTAATTCTCTTCAGCTGCCGCTTGATATGCATGCTACTTGATTACAAGTTAGACCACGGAATATAGATAATCTAAAGACGCGGAAGTGGCGTCGCTCCAGGCTCGCCCAATGCGTATAATGCGTCTAGTTCTTTCTTGTGCAAGTTGTACGCTTCCTTGCGCTTTATCTTCAGCGTCGGTGTGAGCGTGCCGTTATCGACAGTGAAGGGATCGAGGGTAAGGGCTATACGCTTGACGTATTCGAAACTGCGACAGCACCCGTTAGCGACCATCAATAGTTCAGTCAATGAGAGAACGTACCCTTTCAATCCGTTTTTCAGGGCCTCTCCATTTAGGATTGTCATGACTGCCGCATTCACTCGGGGATCCTGCGTTGCTTTCGCAAGAGCTCCGACGTCGTCCGGTGAAACAGTAGTACCTGTGACCTTCGACACGACGCCGGCAAATTGGATAGGATCTGGCACAACCAGGGCGCACAAGTATGCCTGAAGACCGTCTCCGTGGATATAGATCTGGGCAATCATGGAACAAGCACTATAGACATTTTCCAGTTTCTCGAGAGCGACATATTCGCCTTGAGACAGTTTCATGATGTTCTACGACGCTGAGTTTGTTTACCGTCTGTGAAACAAAGGTGGGATTCCTGACCTTGACGCGATCGATGATTTTGACACGTCCGCAGTCGTCGATCGCTGCAACATCACCTGTATGTAGCCAACCTTCTTCGTCAACAGTTTCCTTCGTGTTTTTCGCGTCTGATTAAAATTTTAGCCACGTAATTCGACTCAGACGGGGTGACTGTACCTTTATAGTAGACAGCGAAGCAGTTCTCACCGCGAATGCAAAGTTCGCCACGCGGATTCGGTTTATCTTCCGAGGTATAACCCATAGCGGGTACATCAAGGAGTCTGATTTCGTTACAAGTAGCCGGAGGTCCAACTGTTCCTCCGGCAGTCGGGTCTCCCTGGATAGCTCTTGTGGCAGTGGCGGCAGTCTCAGTCATGCCATAGCTGAAAATTTAGGAAACTGAGGACGCTTGACACCCTAGTATAGAGCTACGCACCCCTCAAGAATGTCGCAGCACATGGCGATTTTCAGGAAGTCGAGAACGTCCTTGTTGATGGGTGCAGAACCACAGATCATGGTCTCCATATGACCACCAAGCGCAGTCTTCACTTTTCGGAACACGACACGATCCCAAATCGGGTGGAAAACGGTCCCAGTCGTGCGGAGGTTGTTGAGTTTCGTCTGTACAGCATGGCGGAAGATGGCGCCCTTGAGTCCCGGCACGTCTCCGCCAGCCACGACACCCTGATATATCCGGTTGAAAACTCGAGGAACGGCGGGAATCATGGCGGGCTTCAGCACTTGTGCGTCCTCCATAAGCCTGGCGGGGTCACCAGTGAAGTAACCTATCCTAGCACCCATTGCAATACAGACAAATTCTGTGATGCGCTAAGAGAAGATGAATTGATGTCATGCACAGGTATGACTCCAATACCTACCTCATATATGTGGGCCAAAGGCAGGAACGACAACAAAGATCCATCGTCAGGAAGTTGAATACCGTACAAATTGGATTGACAGGCTATGGCTATATTGCGGTGAGTGAGCAGGACACCTTTAGGATTGCTTGTAGTTCCCTGATGGGAGATGAGGACAGCTACGAGCCAAGAACTAGGGCAGGAACTCTCACAGATGTGTAGCAAATCGAGGAAATTTGCTCCGGAGTGGCAGGTATGGGCTCACTCAGATTGGCGCGACCAAACTCTTCAACTGTAATGGTAAGGTTAAGACGCGTGCCGCGATGATGAGCAAGAAGGCCCGAACATTCGCTCATCTTCTTCAGCTGGACGTTGACAGCGTGACTCCACTGTTGCAAGATGTTCCATGCGTCGGCCGGTAATACGTCGATGGAGACTATCATCTTCAACATGGGCAGGGACGATGCCAGCTTCAGGAGGGCTGGAATGTGGTCCGATGTCGTGAACGCTATACTGATGTGCGCGTGCTGGATGCTGAGTAGAAGTCAGTCTTCCCGTAAAGTGGTAATATCGGCGGAGTAATCACATATACTCTAGAAAGCGTTCAGCAGATACACTGTTTGCGAATGGAGTACATACCGACGGCATCCTTTCCAAGAGTGTCGTAGAGCGAAACGCCAACTTTGTTGTAACTTTGAAGAGCGATATCGACTACTTGCCAGTCTGAGGGTCCAGAAGATGAGCTTTCAATATACTCGCGAGGTGTCAGCGAAGGCGGCACGCGTACCTGGGCAGTTGGCAGACCAAAGACCGACGGTTTCATGCTCGCCACCGCCGAGTTGGCCGCTAGAGAAGAGCTTCACCAACGCGCTACCGATCCAGCGCCGACGGAGATCGACTTCACCATAAGTCTGCCAGACGTAGTAGTTGGCGAACTTGAGCGGGGAACTGCTTATGAGTGGGCGGTGACCGAGCATTCTGCGGTCGCGCCCGCCGCTCAGACCACCGAGAAAGATTTCATCGGCAGTTTGGAACGATCCGGGCGTGTTGTGGTCGGTATAGCCGAAGATAGCTGATAAGTCTGGTGTGAGTGTGGACAGCTAGCCGAAGAAGAAGATAAATACCGTTGCGGTAAATGCCTGTGCGACGAGTTAACTCAATGCTTCTGTGGGGCGCGACGACAGAGAAGATCACTTGCCTGTCTGGCCTGGTCGCTTGGTTCCGGGCACCTCTGCCGCCTGGCGATGGTAGGGAATCTGTGCTGGAGCGGGGTGAACGTGGTCGGTAACGAGCCCGGACCCCTTTGTGGATGCGCCGAGCATGATTGCAGGCGGTGCAGTGAATGTAGAAGCGACGGTTGGGGAGCGGTCTTACAGTGAGTGGGGAAGTTGCTAACACATGAACGGCGCGGTACGTACTCTGAATCCCGGGTACCGATCGTTCCGGCTAAGAATTGGCCGATGCTGCGTACACAAGCCACACAGAAATTATCACGTAGCCTCTTCACCGGTACCGGTACTCGATAAGCTTCTCCTCTGCAAGCACCCCAAGCGCTATGGCCTCCTACGCAGTCTCCAGTGTGCGGGGTAACTTCATACGGTGATTATGTCGATTAAGCATCCAGTTGCACCCTGCAACACGCGTCTTCACGTGTCGCACCCAGCACCCACTCGACACCGTGACAAGCATTCTAGGAAAGCAAGAACATCATCATACCGACGATTACCGGCCGCCACGTTGCAGCTTACTTCAATTACCGGCCTCAAATGGTAACAAGACCTTCAGGCCGCTCATTAGTAGGTCCATTGTCTGCTAGATGATGCATCTACGAGCTGAGACGCCACGGCGACAGGCATCTCACGGCCAAGATCGCAGCAGACTGAATCTTATCGGACTGTCTTCGATGAAATTAAATATGATACAGCAGTGTAAAGAACCGAAGTTTGGATGAGTCCAAGTTGATAGATACATGTTTGAACAGCTGTCGCTGCTTGAGCGGGCTCCCAAGGTGGTGGCGCAGACGACACTGTATTACTTCCGTGGAGGATTATAGCCGGGGTTATAGCCGGGGTTGTACGCAACAGCGGGTTCTGTGAGTCTATAGTACCAGATTCTTGAACACAGCATAGAATGACGGTGAGTTGCAAGCTCACCCCGGACCCATTGGTGCGCGCCACTGGCAAATAGTGCACACCCATATGTGTTTGGAGGATAGTGGAACGAGCGGAATGAAGAATAATTCAAACCGAGTCTTCTTCTTGGCCGCAATTACCGCAGCTGTCTTGATATTGAGTATTCTTCTGTGAACGGCGGTGAAGGCTTACCATTACTGCAACGGGGACATATACGAGCGTGTTGCTCAGCACTCTCAGGTTTGATCGAGGTGTTGAAGCCACCTTGACAAGGGTTAGCCTACCTTGATACATTTCAGAGCGCTTCATACATAAAACTGGTATGCAGACTAAGCAGATAATATCAGTGGGGATCCAAGGACCATTGTAGACGGCTGCCAGGGCTTACTAAACATATCGATTGCCGTCTTCAAGAGGCGATGCTGTGGTTAAGACCAAGTTGAAGTGATGTCGTGGGTATGACAGCAAAGCACTTGACCTTGTAAGTTGTAAGCCAGTTTCAGGTGCGACGATCGGCATTCGCCGAGACAAATACCGAAGTGGCGATGCGCGGTCTAGGCTTGGCCTCGCACGTTTAAGTTCGACTGACTCTCTAGAAACGCCACTCGTCGTCTGTGTAGCCCTCCTACAATTACAACTACTCCCCACTTCATATAGTTCTCTGGATCTTTTGCCTGCGTTGTGCTTATAAGAACCCGATCAGCCTTCCTTGTGGAAGTAGCAGGAATCGTCGAGACCACTACGCCACGCAACGATCGCAAGTATCTTCAACCTGAATTAACTGGAATATACCCTGGGATCTCGCAATTTTGCCCTGAGCCACAACACCTTACCTTCTAGTCACCCACCCGCCCATCTACTGCCTTCGAACCCTCCTGAACGCTGCCACGGAGTTCCACACAAACGTCTTGATTGCTTCAGGGCAACAGCGATCCCTCTCGACGGTCCTGTTCTGTTCTAGGACCTTGTGTTGACATCGAGAGCGCTCTCGAGGCATCGATATATCTCCGGCACCTCTGAATGACGCGTCAAGTTCCTGTGTGAACGGCATTCTCTTCTCCACTAGATCTCACAGGCCAGGCCAATCAGTACTTCAGTCACTTCGGAGATATCGACACGCTGGCGGCTGTTCAGAACATTTTCTCGGGTCCAAACAGGTTCTAGCTGGTTTTCGCAGATGACAGTGCGCATGCTATCTAGGATTTGGTGGGCAACTTGTATGCGATCGCCGAACTTCACCGCGTCCAGTACCGCGAGACGAGCCCCCAGGCAGCAATGGCTCTGTACGGCTGTCATCGTTGACCCTTCCGAAGTTTGAATCCTTTACGTAGCTGACTGGCTCGAAGTAGTCTTTCCTCACATAGTAATCAACCAGTTCCCGACCTCTTCCTTTATGGGTACGTCCTCAAGCTCTCAGTTCTGCTTTGATGACAAGAAACGCACACCATCCTTCCACGGAGCAACTTGAACTTCCATTCAATGGAAGTCCAAGGAACCTCTCCGCGATCTCTCCCCAGCCTGATAGCAAGCTCATCCCCTCTCCCAAAACATCCGATTTCCAAGGATTCACAGCCTTACCTCTCCCTTCGCAGCTCTCACCATCACGACAGCCGCGCAGAGAAGGCGTGATCCATTATACATTTCGATACGCCACTCAGTAAAATAGTGGCAGCCAAGGTGGCAGATGAGGCTTTGACATGCCGTAAATACTCACGCTGCTACTAGTACGCTCGAACGCCACTGGCATGAGCCCCGCAGACTCGATTGTCGCGTCAGGATAGGGTATTTATGTGTCGATTCATCTCCTACTCTCGCAGGCTGTTCTCCGTGGACTAGATGAAGTGTTCAGCACCAGATCAGTGATCTCCCAGCCTTCTCTGATTCGTTGTCGCTCTTAATGAAGGTTCAAGATACGTTACATAACTGCCACTACACCCTCGGTCACGAAGTTTTGAACTAAGCTCGACTTCTCAATTTGCTGTCTAGCTGAACATCCCCCCTCGATAGACTTTCAATCATCTGATTACGATATATTGAGGTAAAGTAGTAGTAGCAAATCATACAAATGCAGCGCAATAATCGAAAGCAAACGAAAACAATTTTGATGGTACAGTATAGACGGTAAGATGGTAACGTTCAAAAGACAAATGCCAATAAGATATCACAATTAGCGGGACTCATATGTTACAAGTCGACGCCAACAACAAAAAACCCGGATGATATTGTACAGAGTCGGCTTTTGGAGAAGTCCTTTTGGAATGAGTCCGAGTCCTAATGATAGTAGCCGCTGGCGTCATCGCCGAAGTCGATTCCTTCCGCCTGTGGCAAGGCAGCTGGGCCCGTTGGAGCATAGTCCATGAAGCCGTTGCTGACAGTGCGCGCAGAGTGCGGTCCATGATGATACCCAACCATCACGTTAACATCACCACCCACCACCGCTGGTCCCGTCCCCGGAGGACTGAAGTTGAACGGCTCCATCTCAGCCGGGTGGTGTCCATACAACATTCCCTCGCTTTTGATTCCGGAAGCAGGCACAGAAACAAGACTCGAGAAGACAGGAGAACGCATTCCAGTCCCCGTGGTACTCGTCCCTGAGGTAGATGTAGAGGTCCCCGGTGGCGTGTAAGACGGCCAGCCATGAGCACCCGCGGAGCTATCAGTGCTGTAAGCCGTCGGCGGGGCAGAATGAGATGTGGCAAGGTTGGTTACATTCAACGGCGGAAGGTGTTGGATAGATGCGCTGCCCATTTTGCCGGCCGGGCCGTACACGTCGACGAACGATGGGGTGTGCTGTTGGGTCCCAGTTTCCGAGAAGCGCATGTCTATCTCCTGCATGTTGTGCTGCTCGGAGAGAGGAGTATGAGGCTGGCTGAATGCTTGCACAGTTCGCTGCCGCAATTTACCACCCTCCCACACTATGCGAAGATTCTCCCGTAATTCTTCGCTTTTCGAGAAGGCCCAGCGCATCTCACTGAGAGCCGCCAAGCATAAACGAACGCCCTCCTCGGAATCGTAGACGGGCATGTAACTGGAGTGGACCGGCTCTGCCGATAATGAACCATCCATCCGAGCGTCTGCTTCCTGTTTCAATTGCGGGTGGCTGTTCTCCAGAATGGAAGAGGTATCCATGTTTGCACACAGAAAGCCAGCGTAATAGCATCCATCTCGCACGAGGCCAGCGTCCCACTTGAACAGACCCGCGCTGTCAGAGATGTCACAGGATAGATGGTGCTTGATAATGCCGAGGACGTTGGGAAGGAGTCGCAGGCATTTCTGCGTAGCTAAACTGTGCCATTGTTGGAGCGTGTAGTATGGGGGAGGACTCTGCCCATGGGGTGAGCCGTGCGGAGACGAGTGGGCAGAGAACATAGGCTGTGGCGACGAAACGGTCGTTCCGGGGCGCGAGCGGTTGAGAAGACGCTTGAAAGCATCACGAATGACATTATCTATACGGAGGTTAGGTTTCGGAAAGACCTCGTTGCAGTCGGGACTCACAGCACTCGAATATAGATATCTAGAGAACGGCGGCGTTCAGCATATGATGGCCAACCAAGACGTGAGCGGACTTACCTGCCATGCGCTAGCGAATCGTTCGACCTGCCCGTCGACTTCGTTGTCAATCCCCCCTGGCCGCTTGACACTTTCGAACTCTTCCCAACAACGATGAAGGCCACGCCAGATTTCTCTGATGCCTTCTCCATCAACGCCACCCCCTTCTTCTACTTTCCTGGATGCCTTCCCACCCGTCAGAACTCTATGCATCTTGCGGCATACGGTACTGAAATGCAGAGGGATCGAGAAGAGATGCGTCACCTGCAGATAGGGATGGGACGTCGTCAAATATGGGGGACCAGGTGAAGGGATCGAGTTGATATTGAAATTGTATGGCGGTAGAGTGCCTTGGAAAGAGTCAAGGTCATCCTCCGTTCTGGCGTCGAAGAAAGTTAGGATTGGACAGGTGAAATAAATGCTCGGACTCACAGGATCAGACGGCCACCGCGCATTCCGGTACTGATTCCTTCTTGAAGATGAGCGTACCAGAAAATGCGGGCTCGGACCAAGGCTTCGTCAGGACCGGCAGGTAGTGGCGTTGTATCAAGTGACGAAGAAAGCATGCACAAAATTCGTGCCTGCGAAATCGTGGCTTCATGGATTGCAAGCTTGTCCAGTGTGCTGTGGTCTAGAATACTCCTTCAGTGAAAATTCCCGAACGCCGACAATCAGGCAAACCTTCCAAGAGGGGTAGCAGAAGTAGCAGGACGCGCACTCCGTCCCAAGTAGGTTTCCGCATCATGCTGTGGTAATCGACAAGCTCAAGGAGCTCTCTGAGCATAGTCTCGGTGGTATCCTTGCGTCCAGCTCGGGCTTTTGGGCCTTTGGGTAGTCGTGTCATACTTGAGCTAGCGCTACGGGTGCTCCTGCTGGACCCAGAGAAGTCGCTGTGCGCCATGGAGTGTGAGCCGTCGTACGAGTGTTCATCGAGTTCCATGGGATTGCCATGTTCGTCGACGCCGAAGGATGCAGCCCAGACGACTAAGAGAAGAGAGAGCACACTGCCTTCGTGGCCGAGAGGATGAGTACCCTTGGTATGTGCTATAAATCTGGCTGCGAACTCGGAGGAGTCAAGGATGGGCCCTGAAGATACATGCCAACGTCAAGCTATGCGAGACAGCTTGGAAGAGGGTACTGACGTTGCAGGCTGAACCAGCGCCAAAAGGGGGAAGAGAAGAATTCCGGTTTCAACTGGGGTATCACGCTGGGGAGATGTGTAGCGGGCGACGCGAGATTAGGAGAGTTTTGGCCATCGGTGGCTTTCCCGTAGATCGCTCTAAAAGGAGGAGGCAGTTGTGAGCGATCGATCGACGGGCAGGTGTGGCTCGAACTTACTCGACTTGTTGCAGTCGTCGTCCGCGTCGAAGGAGCTTCACAGCCTTGACATCCGCGAATTCGTCTCTGTAAAGCTCCGGTATTAAGGTGTGAGGTCCATCAACGAAAGAGCCTGGCTCATACACGCATTTCAGGCCACGCTCTTTGCAGTTCGAGCAGGCGGGGTTCGGCCCTGCATGGGCTATCGGTAAGTCCTTCAAATCGCAGCGAACTCTCCGCATGCGACACGCTCCGCACGCCGAGAATTGCTGCCTTGAGGTGCGGGGTGAGTTGGACGGTTTTCGTTGATATGGTGCAGAAGTACTGCGCGCCGATGTGGAGGACGACGACGAGGGCACTCTAGGAGACATGATTGGCGGTAGGGCTATAGACGGAGCAGAAGAGATTGCGCTACTTATAAAAAAGAGAGGATAAGCGAATGGAGCGGATCTGCCATGGAGATCTCTGCTTGAGAATCAATTAAATAATACGTTCAGTGCCGTAACGCGTTACTGACAGGTTCCGCGTCGGGGAGGTAGAGAAAGTGCGCCGAGATGCCTGTACTGCATGGCGAGTTACTCACCGGTGGGTTACTCACCAAACGCTGTGCATAGAAGGTTGCGTCGAAGCACACCGGCTCCAGTGCGAATCATCTGCGCAAGGCCAGCGCACACCTGCCCTGACCCCATTTTTGGAAGATTGCATTGGTTGAGTGACTTGAACCCACCCTTCTTGGCAGTCACTCCTCCTTCCGGCGTTTGAATCTCACTCTGCGTATATGGCATAAGCCTCCCGGTCAAGGGAATTCCCGTTGTCCATCAAGCGGGCTTCAGATCTTGAACCTAATCGCTGCTCCCACACAACTTTCTGGGTAGGGACATCCCCATTCATTTATGCACTCTTCTTGACATCATGATCATAGCGCACGACACTTACGAGACCCATCACAACAAGGAGGTAATTAAACGCTCAGCTGCCCATCTGCTGCTAACCCCTTCAGCCATTCCCATCCGTGGTGCAATAGGGCGTATTAGCTCGTGTAATTTAAACGGTCCCATACACTTCCTTGTCCGCTAGAAAAATTCCGTCCATCCAGAGACCGTCTTGCCGACAGCAGGAATGCCACTACGAAAAAAGTGGACAACCACTTGAAATCGCCTATGGATCAGCGGTACCCTATTGTACATGCGTGACTCAACTACCTGACGTCCGTCGTTGGATTCCGTCCATTGAACAACTAAGTGCATCCCCCGTGTGCCAATGATCCACGGAAACCACGAGTCTCGCGCGTCAAAAATGGGCTCATTCTGCCTGTAAGCGGCCGCCGATAAACCCACCTCACAAAATGTCACTCGATCCACGTATCGTCCATCACCTCTTGTCATTCAATCAATCAAGGCCGAATGTGACACCTTATCCACACCGAAGCGGTAGGCAAGTCGAGAAAGTATGCATTATCTGATACATGCGTATACATTTTGCTCGAGGTGTGGTCGCACACTCTAAAACGTGGAGCTGCCTATGCCATAGCTGCCCGCCTCAACGCCCGACGCAACTCCCCGGCTGTCCTCTGCTCTGCATTGAGTTTACGATCTCGCGCCATTTTCTCGACATCCTCTCCATACTTATCAACTAGCCGCCGAAGGTAAGCAAGTTCCCCGTGGGCTGCATGTCGAGGACCAACTCCCGTTAGCGGAGCAGATATCGTAGTCCCCGTTCCATCAGTCGGGACGGATATTTGGAGCAAGGCTATAACGAAACAACATTCGGTCAGCTATCGAATTCCCGAAGACGATGAGACAGAGAATCGAAGGGGAAAAAGAGAAAATCCAGCCACGCAACGATCCTCCTCCGCGCCGGGTCGGGAATTAACTGACGGGCGAAGGTCAGCTAGGGACAGAAGGAAGAGAAGCGTAGCGCCTCCGCATGAACCGTGCGAAAACGGTCCCGTCGTGCCAAGAAGCGTGAAGAGAAACCATTAGAGATAGACGCATTCGTGTCCAATGGAAGTTTCAGACATATAGGACAACGGGTAGCCCAGAAAAATAATGTGTCCCCTAGAAAGCGGTATGCGTGGCGCAACCACGTAGAACATGAAGATAGAGAGATGGCTTGAAAGAGGATGCGCTAGAATCGAAGGGAGAACCGCCAGGGTGGTGTGCGTCATGAATTCGGGTGGTGCCGCGCATAGACTGAAAGCAAGGAACAAGTCCCGCAACTTCGGCAACCACGTCTAATGGAACGCAAGAAAATTAAGTCCGCATTCACCGAATCCCGACGCCGAGTGGTGCGTGAAATTCGAACAAAAGATAACGGCAAATGTGAGAGGAATACAGGCCAATAGACGGCTAGAAGTGCGACCTTGATTCGCTCGGTTTTCGCAAAACCAAGCGGACGAGACAAGGGGACATGACTGGATGCGAAAGGTGTCATCTACCAGGTTCATTGTTGACCGGCGGCATGATGCGCTCAAGGAACCGAGACTGGATGAGTCCGCTCCACCAGGACAACATACACATGGCAACGCGAGCAGAAGAGGACAGAAGAGTGACCGGTCCGGCAAATAAAGCCAGGGAACACAAGGCGGAGACGAGGAACAGCGGCAACAAGGCTCACCTTTAACTAAATCACCATCCTTTCCGGTGGGCTTGCGCGTTTGTGAACGGCCCAGATCAGTCACCCACTTGTCGACAGCGAGTTCCTCGAGATCGGGCTCAAGCATGTCCATGTCCACGTCGCCGTCGTGTTTTTGGACAAGGGCGTCTTGTTCCTCCTCTGCAAGCTCGACTCGTAGAATCTTTCCATGCTCATCACGGACAATTCTGCCCTTGCCTTTCGGCAAAGATGAAGACGAAGAGGTACTAGCGTGGACTGCAATGTCTGTAGCATCCGCCGGAAGTGGCCGAGCCGATGGAAGATCTCCTTCTACAATTTCCTCGATAGGTTCAACGCCACCTGATGCAGATGGGTTTAGGTCGTGTATAAGCCCGAGGGCAGCGTAGCTGGAGAGGGAGCATTAGCACTCGTTGCTATAGCCAAGGATGTCGAAAGCAAATATACAACGGCAATGCTGTTAGTAGAGGGAGCAACGGATAGTGGAATGAGAAGCCGACATCGATATGCACTTTCGATGGAGAAGCTGAATGGCGCATTTGACACAATCTATACAGCCGGGAACGATGAAGGGCCTTGACAAGATACTACTCACTTTTGTTTGACAGTCATTCGACTGTTCCATGCCTCTTGCAGCAGTTTTGGCCCTCGAATGGCTGTTGGAGCATGAGACTTCTTAATTCCGCCAGAAAACGGGCCAACTCAACGGGGAGTCTTCTTGAGATTCCTTTTTGCATGTTTTGAATGCTGTACCGCTCTGTGCGATCCCGAGCGCGACTTTCGGCGTTGTCTAGGATTGGCCATAGATATACGGAACAATCCAAGTTTTCAATAAGAGGGGTGTTTTCAAGGTGTCTGCTTTCCGAGGAAGATGAGAGTAAGTAGCAGGTCCAAAAATGGCAATTCAAATCAATGCATCACATGCACATCGGCAAAAGGCGGAGCCCTCCCGCTGTCGCCTCCAACGTTGACAAGAGCCTTCACCCGACCAGCACCCGACCTTCTGAAGTTACCATGACTCGACTCCAAGTTGCTCCTAGAACCCCCCTCAACATGATTACCACAGTGCGTGCTGATCTCCTACAGCCTTCGCTCTCGGGGCGCCAACATAGGACCGAGAAAGCTCACAAGGTTTTCTATTCTAGTCTCTGAAGCCATGGGCTCCCACTATGGGCGTTTGGGGCGCGGGCGCTGGGATTGCCGCTCTCTTCGTACGTGTCATCCTCCAAGGCCGCCATGATTACCACCTCTGATCATCCTATTGGCCAGTTCTTGTCCGTTACCCCGCTCGTTCGTCGTGAGGTCCTTGTCAAAATCCCCGTGGTTGGTCCTATATATCTGGCGGCTTCCTGTTCTCATACACTACTCAGCTCGGAAGCTATTACGAAGACAAGGTCCCCGCCTCCGACAAGCCCTTCTAGACAAACGCCCAGTAATATTACATGCTGTAACGATGCAATCTGTCTTGTAGACTTTGCACCATTCGAAATCTTTCCGGAAAATCTCTCCAGGTAACCACCCTATCAGAACTACACCACACAAGGACTTGCTTTATCTCGATATGTCCAAATTCACCATCTGACGGCCAGTGAATTATCGAACTGTCTGACTCCGGGAGATCTCATAAATAGGCGTTAGTGGCCGCCATCGACGCGCGCTTGCTATTGGATTGGCATCAACTTCGACGCCCTTACAGTGTGGTACTACACTCCATCTACACCGTTTCCCTGTCCCGTCGCAAAAGGGTCACCATTGAGTCTGTACATGATACATTAAATGTTGGGGTACCGAGGTTACACTCGCAACACGGCGTTACAGTTTACTCCCTTCGCCAGTCAGGTCGATCCCGATTCGCCCTGCTAAGGCTCGCACTGCATCAAGTGAGCCTCCGATGGGCACGTCTGGGAATTTTGCCAAAGGTGGTGAGCATCGCGTGGACATACGACAGGCACTGGATCATTATGAACTTACGGATTGTTTCCATGCCAAGCTCCTTCGCTACCTTGAGATTCCTGAATGGTTTCACAAAGCCTGAGCCAATGCGGAGTTCCGTGTTTGTCTTGAACTTACATTCCAATATCATCCAAGAAAATAGCTTCAGAAGGCTTTATTCCATTTCGCGTACAGGCCAGAAGATAAAATTCAGGTTCTGGTTTCCTGTATAACAAAAGGTTTTGGAGAGATTCGAGATGGTGAAGAATTGATTGACCTCATCCCCAGTGTACTACTGTCGCAAAAGTCGTCGAATAACGACCTGAGCTGTTCAGGTGTGGCGCCTTCTTCGCCCCATCCCAGAAACTCGAGTTCTGCTTTCGGGACGTCCTCCGAAGCCTTCGCATAATTATTGGTCAATGCAAGGACCTTGTGCTGACCGGCCGCTACACATTGGAAAAGCGCGTCTGTCAGCCTGAAGGCTGGATCCTCTCTTCAGAATGCTAACCTCGTATGCGGCGAATGGCTTCTAGAATATGAGGGTCATACTCGCCTGCTAAACGCATCATAGCGCCAAACAGCTACAGATCGTCAAGAATCAGTCTGCCTCCGATTAGACTTCGTCGGACAGACCTCTCGCCCATTGACTTGCAGTTGGTCGGGTAGTTCTGGGCACTCTGTTGACCGACAATAGTGTGAACATGTAGCATGCCAACAAAACGTATACTGTACCGATATTCTTCCTCCGACAGTAGTCGGAGTACCATAAGTTTCCGTTCGCAGTGTCAGAGAGGTCTTTACTGAAAGCTTCGTAGAATGGCAGCAAAGAGAGCTCCCCTCGTTCAAACTTCTGCCAGGCTCCTTGTCGGCCGCGTTCAACGCTAATGACAGACTCAGTTAGTGTGGTAATCTCGGCAGACATGGTACATACATGGAGCAGTTGAGATAATTTTCGGGTAGCCCATGTGTACGCTCATATTCACCAATCGCGATAAAGGGACTGCGAACAACGACACCACCGATCTGTGTCAACAAATAGACGGGAGAAATGGCGGGAGACACGGAGCACACAAGAGTACAGCGTCAATGCAAGTCAAATAATCAGAACGCCGATAAGTCAGCCAGGTTTGGAACGAAGATTGCCAGAATGAGAGCACGTACGTCAAAGATGACAGCCTTTAAGTCACGTCGGGGAGACATTTGGAGACAAGTATGAGTCTTTTCAAGTCACTAAGGGATCTGTTCAAACAATTCCGAGTCGCGCGTGGGGCTACTGTGACTCGAGAGTATCGGCCGTTGCGCGTTGCCGAATACGTCGCCTCCTAGATGATGTGTTTGTAAAATAACCAAGAAGACCTCCGGCAGTAGAGTTTGCGTGTTGAGCAGTGGGGTAGCCAGCGGGGCAGTGTCAACTCGAGGTTTCGGACAAGTTCGCTGTCCGAAGTGAATGTAGTATACCTCCAATACCATCAACCGGTCGCGCTTATGCCCATAACCGAGAATGTGCACGGTCAGGTGATACCGGACTTGAATTTGTCTAAGTCTTTAACTTTGAGTTTCAGTGGAACTTTCAGTTCAATTCAATGCATTTCTTGCTGATCAAGCCCTGCTTTTTGGATGCACCATTCATCATGAGTCCTCGATGTCTAATCTTCTGCCGTCTTGTTATGCGGGGACGTATTCTCCGAGGGGCTCGCGGGTTCCTCCAATTGACTTCCGAGCCCCGCTCTCGCCTCGAAGACTTGAAGTCTAGCGAATGAAACTCTTATTGTCAACCCGGAAAAACCTTGGGGTTTTGCTCTAGAGCCTTCTAGAGCTGTTGGAGACGATTACTGTGACGGTCTATCTTGTTACGGATCTCACCTGTATGCCAGTTCTGATCGCTACACGTTGATTTTCTCCAGCCTGCCCTTGCTCTAAGCCCTTGCACTCTTCTTCTCTGTATTGAAACCATGGCGATACAATATCAGTGCATCGTGTGGAGTGGCGTTCTCCCCAGACACCTCTTTCTCGTAGCCCTTGATACTGATGCATCGGGTCTATCATAGTACCTTCACCGAATCAGGTATCCCACTGGTGCCCTGTTGCTACTCTGGTAACAGGAAAATTCTGGGCTCAAGCGTCATTCTCAGATGTTAGCGGAATTCCACACTCATTGGACGTCTATTGATAGCCATTGATAACGACAGACGCCGTTTTGCGCCTCAAGTTAGCTCAAGTTCTTGTCGTTTCGCGATCCTGAGCTATACAGACTTATGTGGATCACATTGATTCACATTTCTATACGATCCTAAAACAGGGTTTGGACCTCGTACCTGATGATGAACTACGCGTCGTAGGGCTTTACTCCGAGTCATGCTCGAAGTACTACTCAGTAAGTACGACCTGACTATGATACAGTCGCATTCCCGATATCTGAAGATCCTATTGCGGTCTCTACCAATGAGATTCACAGTAGCCTGGCGGAGTTATAAGCTAACGAAAGAGGACTTCCCGGGACGCGTCGCATCAGAGATCAGTCAACGCGGCGCCGCGGTTTGCTTCTGGAGATCATGATTTGTCTGTACTTGAACCCACACTCTCGTTCTTGTCATGCCGAAAACTTGCCTTGGTACTTCCGAATGCCGTTCCCCTCGTGTCAAACCTTAAAGCACTGAATACTCAGTCGTGAACCTTGTCCTATTTCCGAGCTCAGTCTGAGCTCAGTGATCCGGAGCTCTTTGCACCTGCTAATAATTATGTCATGGAGGCGCGAAGCCCTTTCATTCAATGAGTCATTGTCACGCGCCTCGAGCGGACGGTATGGCATTCATTGTGGCGCAAGCAGACGAAAAGCCTCACCAGGGCCAGTACCAAGTGTGTCAAACGTTCGTAAAGGTGCTGGGAAAGACATACATTACAGATACAACTAAGATACGAGTTGAGAAGATATACAAAGTGCTTAAATTACGAGAGTGCCGTTATGGGCTTGTGCCTCCATAACGAACAAGACAATGGCTTCATGGAGCACTCAAAACAATCTAGCAGCGAAATCAGTACAAGATACTATCTGACGTGATATTCCAGAACTTACGCTCATGAACTGTTCGTAGTTCATCTGAACCCATCCGTCGCGGTCAGTGTCAACCCTGAACATGGGTGTCTTCAGAATCCTAAATTCAAGACAGTCGCGGAGGCTGACTTACCGCTGGAAAGCCTCCGTCAATGTCTTCACAACTACGCAGGCCCTGACAAACCGGTCGAATGTAATGCCGGGTGGAGGACCATATCCCGTGGCTGGCGCAGAACCTGCCAGTGACAAGGGAGTCGGTATCTGATAAGCCCCAGTTGATTCTGTACGAACCGTATTTGCGCTCAACAAGATAGAGTAGATTCGGCGAAAGGGTATATCCAAAGCTCCGAAGTGCCTCAGCAAGTTCACTACCCTCTATCGAACCAGAGCGATCCCGGTCAAAGTGCCTGAAAACGTTCTGCCAATCGGTGATGTATTTCCAGAGGCCAGCAAACTCTAACTTCTTGTTCAGGCTAGAGTGGGAATGAATGGCGGCAAAAAGACGAACCGTTGAAGCTGATTGTTCCGCTACGGTCCGTATCCTGGTGAGTGATAAGGTGATACAGTGTATACTCTGATTGCCATGACTTACGAATATGCCCATCAGCATCTTCACGGTATCAAGATCAAATCCTGGGGCGAAATGGGTGAGCCGACTATCGTACCATGAAGGCTACTCACTCGACCAGTCGCCTGGAGAGATGTGTCACCAAAGAAGGAAGCTCATGATCAATGCTGCAAATACCGTTTACAAGTGCGGCTTGGAGCTCGTTGACACTGATTGAGCCAGAGTGATCTCTGTCAACAGCACTGAAATACTGCCATAGCTGTGGATCCGCTCCGGGAGGCGCCGCGGGAGGGTATGCGTGTGGTTGGGGACGGCCACTTATGCTGTGTCTTGCGCTATGGTTGGAGTAGTGGCTAGGAGCGGCGGAGACGGGGCGGGCGTTATAAGCGGGTTGGCCGTAGTTTTGGTACATGGTGAGAAATCGAGTAGCGGGACTCAGTGAGTCCTAAGTTTATAAGTGGTCACACTGCCTTGGGATGACTGACAGTACTCTGACAGTGAGAAAAGGGGAATGTGTCGGAGAGGTTATCACAGTCACATCATCTGTGGCTGTGCCGATCGTGCCGATGCCGACGCGCCCTTGGTTCTGTCATTCATTCTCCACACTGGCGGGGTCTGCCAAGTACTCAATTCTGGATCGAATCGCGTCTTCTTTACTGCGCCGCTGTACCCGCTCATGTACTGCACTGTGGACTGATGCACACTATTGACGAGCCCTTGGAGCCCGGAAACCCAAGAATGGTGACTACGAAGTAGCGGACTGCATAGCTTTGTATAGCCAAGCGCGATGTTCCTCTAATCTGCCCACGGACGCGTGGAGCTCAGTGTGCAGATGATCATGGCTCTCGTTTTAGGCCGAGCCATGCTTGGTCTAGAGTCACGTTCAGCCGTACCGACCGTTCACCAAGACTGATGGCTCCGCTGGGGATTCTGGGAGCCTCAGGTTCGCCAGCAAGCCGATCTTCTGAGTCCTTACTGCGCAGTACAACCGGAACTGGACAACGTTTCGGGGCTTCTCCGCCTTGCAAAGGTACACGTTCTTTTCCAATTTGATCGCGACATGCGTAGGGTGGTAGAAAAGACGGGAAGACCGCAAAAAGGCTTTCCTTCAGCATGTACTTGCGATCTGCTGGTCGTCCGTAGCAGGTGAGCATACGTGTACCAGCAACTCGCGATAGATACCTGAATAACTTGATGAGTGATGACATGATATGTAAATCTAAGTTCAGTTGTTCACCAGAGTATATAACATTGGAGAACGACTGTATTAGACTTGCTGTATCCCGACACCGTTCAACGGACGCATGCCGCCGCGAGCCGCCTCTCGAGCCAGAGCCAGAGCCAGGCTATTCGACGGCTTTCGCTCAACTGGCCACATGAATGAGCCAGAGCTCTGCGAGCCGAGCCAGCAGATCACAGAAGGAGCTACATAGTTGCGGTTAAAGAGGCCGAAGGACAGTCAAGACGATGATGACGCAGGCGGAGCGTACTAGCAGGTAATGAAGCATGCGGTCCCTTTCCATCGATCCCCAGTTTTCTAATTCCCATATCATCTTGTCATATTTGATCTTAGCGGTGCAAAAGCGAGTCCTGCGGGACAACGAATGGAGCAATTCTCGGCTGCCGCTCTATACCCACTACCGGAGGTCGAAAAGGTGAAGGGACTAGACAGTGAATCTCTGTGTGGGCACTAGAAGACGTGAGGGGTGCGCCCTCGTCTACCTCCAGTCTCTGACGAAGCGACGCAAATGGATATGCTCCGTTTGACTCGACAACAAGCCTTGCACAGCTAGAACTGTATAAGCACAGGTTCAGACAGGTCTGAACGGAGAGATATGGAGAAGACTAGTATATCGCCATCCAGTTTCCAATTACAGGTCACCCTCTGTCATTTGGAGGAATCTTTGGAGTGATTGTGTCTGCTAACGCGTCGAGGAGCCTCAGGAACTTGAAGCGGCCTACAGTTGTATGACACAGTGCCAATACCGACTGCCAGTTTTATGTCGCCTACGTTCAGAAGCAGATGTTACGTCGTTGAAGTGCGACGCACGGATCCAAGAACACACGCGATATTGTAGGACTTGTCGTTCTTCGTTGAATGTACCGCTACCAGGAACTTGAAAATGGGTGCCTTTCTTCGTGATAGGATGGGGACATTCGGAGGGAAGAACAACGGGAGTGCAGTGACGCGATTGAAAATAGAAGGGCGACCCACGATCCCGATCGTCTGTACAACATACAGACATTTCGCGCGTCCTTTGACTTCGACGGAGGCGCTATACTCTCTTGGGCGCCCATTTGGCCGCGTTGGATTGGGCCGCGTCTTTGACCCGTACTGCCAAGTTCGTAAGCGACAAAATCATGAAACATGTCAAGTGATGAGGCCGACAGGGATCACCAAGTTGGATGTCGAGCACGAGCACCGTTGAAGATGTTGGAGCTAGATATTTTCATGTTTCAGGCTACCTGTGGCGACGACGCGCAGAGCTTTACGCAGTAGTCTCGAGACACTTGAGCTGTCGAATAGGGACATGCAGGTCAGCCCTATGCGGGTTTCACTGGCGGTATCTGTGAACCTCAGGGCCTGGGATGACTAGAACTGGAACTGAGCGCTGAGCGCCCGTGGCAGGAGCTGAGTGGTCCTGAACGGCCGGAGAACTCCGAGACCCCGGCTTGATACGCGTGTCCACAGCCTCACCTTGTTGCCCTGATACTCCTCTGCTCGTCGTCCCCGCCGCTGTCCACACGCCTTTTACCCTCTTCCCACGACCATCATGCACACAAGCGAATACGATTATCTCTTCAAGCTCCTTCTCATTGGGGACTCTGGCGTTGGCAAGGTCCGTGTGCGCTCATTGGCCGCAACGCCGCCCACTGACTCTTTGCCGACAGTCCTGCCTGCTCCTCCGTTTTGCGGACGACACGTACACGGAGAGCTACATCAGCACGATTGGCGTCGACTTCAAGATTAGAACCATTGAGCTCGAGGGGAAGACGGTGAAGCTCCAGATTGTGAGTGCCGCACTTTTGCTCCACCGCCTCCTGCCCTTCTTTGCTCGCCGTCTTTGTGCCGGCGAGGCGGCGAAACGCTCGCTGCTGCGCGCAATGATTCTTCGAGCCGTCTCACAGCCCTTGCCTCCATCCCTCCTGCCGCATGTCATCCTCCATCTGCTGACCCTTTAATCTCTTTATAGTGGGATACAGCAGGTATGGCGCGTTGCCCGACGCCCGTCGCAGCTCAGTGACCTCTCTCCCATTCACAGGCCAGGAACGTTTCCGCACCATCACATCGTCTTACTACCGGGGCGCCCACGGCATCATCGTCGTGTATGACGTTACCGATAGCGGTGTGTCTCCCTTCTCTTCGCCAACTCCAACATCCTCACGAAGCCACCTCTAGACACCTTCACAAACGTGAAACAATGGCTGCAGGAGATTGACCGTTATGCATCAGAAGGCGTCAACAAACTCCTTGTTGGCAACAAATCAGACCTGACGAGCAAGAAGGTTGTCGAATATGGCGCAGCGAAGGTGCGTGGCACATCAGCAGAGGTCTAGAAACTCGCTTATCATCTTCTGTGGGCAGGAATTCGCCGAGACCATCAGCATCCCTTTCCTTGAGACGTCGGCGAAGAACGCCACCAATGTTGAGCAGGCTTTCTTGACCATGGCCAAGCAGATCAAAGACCGGTTCGTCTCGTTTCCCTTCTCCACCCGAGGTCTCTCATTAATTCTGTTTACAGCATGGGCTCGACTTCCACGCCGGCCGGAGGTGCCAAGTCATCAACTATAACACCCGGCCAGACGGTACAGCAACAACAGGCTGGAGGATGCTGCTAAATGAGCGATTTTATTCTGGGAATATCGTTTACATCTGGCGTTGCTCGCTATAATCTTGTTCCCTCCTCACCTCATACAGTATCTGGAATGGTTGTGGTTTCTCCTATACATATAGTTTCCCTTTCTCTATACGTTTTCTACATGATGGACTTGTCTCGATGTTGATACCCTTGAATCTGCTAGAGCAAGTAGAAGTGAGCGATATGCGCTAAGTAGCGGGCGCTAACCCCGATGTCCGACCATGTCGTGACCCCACGTGCTTGTGACTATATCTCATCTTGGACTTGTACCACCGTGTACATTTGCAAGAGGACCTCGTCGGTCGCTCTATTCTGTATATATCTGTCTTGTGAACCACCGAGGAAGCGCCAGACAAGACCATCATGTCCTACAACGGAGGGTCCCGTCCTCGTGGCAATGGACACCAAGATGGACGACACGGCGGACCCACTAGAAACACCCATCAGGATAGAGGCAGGGGACACAACAACGCTCCCTATGATCGTCCATCCACTCGGCCCAGTCCGCCTGCTATTGGGCAGGTAATCTCGGTCAGAACAAATTGCTTTCCAATCCGAAGGCTGGTAGTCCCTCAACTTTGTGACTCTCCATCCTCACCGACATCCAAGGCTCCCACAGGAGACTTGTTATCAGTACAAAAGTGGGTTTTTCGACAAATCTGCAGACTGAATGATTTCTCTGACCTCACCCCAACTTCTAGTCAGTACGCATCAATTGCTATAACTTTGGGGTCATTGTGCTCATCCTAGGCCCAGCTTTCGAGCCAGAGGTGAAAGTCAGGGAGCGTCGAGTAGAGATTTTCCACAGGCTGCAAGACTTTGTTGCTCCGCAGGTTTTTGGTCGGAAGGCTGTCTTCGACAGTAAAGACTTGGCCTACAGTTTTGGCCCATTGCAACTTACAGCGACTAGTACCGGTACGGCGCAGGTGATATACACGAACCCTCGCATAGTAGCCCTCTTTTGATACATTGGTGGTAGTTCTCTGTCGATCTCGCAGACAGAACCGGCGACAATGCCGCCCGCGGTCGGGCGCCATACAGAGTGACGTTCGTGCTTACAGCTGGTTCAGCTGTCAAAATAAGGCGAGCAGCATTTGTTTTCTTACCGTCACTTGAGATTGTGACGACCTCGCTCACATAACTACAGCGACTTGACACGCCTATTGCAAGAACTGGGTAACATGACTCCTGGAGCGATACCATCCGAGTCTGTAACGAGTGGTATCGCGACCGCCGTCAATATTCTTCAGCTCATCATACGCCAAGAAAATGACCAGTACGTTTCTCATGATGTTCGGCCGTACCTGGAGCTTGACCTCGTGCAGGAAATATCCTCACAATCGTCAGTCGTATTTCATGCCCGACCACAGAGATACCCGCACTCTCCGTGGAAATGGTAGGTCCCAGATGACTGGGCTTCATCTCGTCAAGGGATTTTTCCAGTGAGTCCTTCGATGGCTATCGATCACCCTTCCAAAACGTTTCCTCCAGATCGGTGAAGCCAACGCTTTGCGGAGCTGTCATCAACGTAGATGTCACTATGGCCGCGATGTTCATTCCACAGGATGCTCTTCGAACGGTCCTCCAGTTTTTCGACTTGACGGAGAATAAGCTGGAATTGACAGCACAACTGCCTTTGTTCCACGAAGTGAAAAGATTTCTGAAGGGCTTGCGTATAACTGTTCGGAGCTCGTCTCAAGGGCAGAAAATTACAAGGACTATCAGAGATCTAGAACCAGCGGGTGCGATGTATCAGTTCAGCGACCGTAACGGACGACGGACGACGGTTCGGGTAAACCATCCAATCACTCGTTCCAGTGGTCAGCGCCTTATACCATCTCATAGGACCACTTCCTGCAAGCATACAATCAACGCGTCAAATTCCCTAAGATCGTGGCGGTCATCTTATCCAAACCGGATGCTCCTACACCGATTATCGTTCCTCTCGAATTGTGCGACATCGTTCCGGGACAGATATACAAGAAGCGTCTTCCTCCCCACCTTACAAGTGAGGCAGTCTCTTTTGGAACCACCCCGCCACTCCAGCGATGGAATGCCATCACTGGTGCTGGGAATCAATATGCTCAATCTCCAGTAAGCGCTTCAGCGGGAAAGCGATTCCGTGCTGATACGTTCTGATCTCGCAGGTCCTGGGCTATTCCATGTCTCCGTACGTCAGGGCGGCGCAGATGGAGATTTCGACGACGCCGTTGAATGTGCAAGGCACGCTTCTTCCCCCGCCCGTAGTCAAAGGGACTATACCTCAGCCTGGCCACGACGTCAGGGAAACTGTAAGATCCAACTTTTGAAGATTGATACCCTCCTCTGACATGCCCTAGACCCTCGAAGTCAAGGACGGAGTGTGGAACTTCAAAGATCTTGGATTCTACCGGCCCAAAAAACTTGAACGCTGGTGTTTCGTCAACTTTGCTGATCCGATAGTAGCAAACAAGCTCGTCGGTTTCAAGGATCGTTGCACACGTCTAGGTCAGTGCAATCAGTCGGTCCTTCGACATTCGAACTGTGATTCTAATTCGACACACAACTGAGCAGGAATGAGTATGTTGCACGCTCTGGTTCTCGTTCTGATTTGACATGATTCCAGCGGTTGCACCTTGGATCTTAGGGCGTCAGTTGAATCCTCTCCTCACAACCAGACAGGTCATGCAGGAGCTAGACAATTTTGTCGTCGACTTTGATAAGGATAATAAGTTCAAACAGCCCGAGGGCGCGCCTCCTCGGAAAGTGCTGATCATGCCGCAACTTGTCATAGTGATCCTGCCGCCGAATTCGCCTGACCTCAAACATGCGGTCAAGTTTTGGGGTGATATCATCAGAGGTGAGTAACCGGTGAATATTCATCGTCAACTTACCACTTCCTGATTAATCCCAGGGATTCCCACCCAATGCGTACGGAGCGATAAGCTTTCGCCCGTAAATCTCGATCAGTACTGGGCCAACGTCGCTCAAAAGTGAGTCATTCTTTCACCTTGCCAAGTAGTTCTGATAAAATGGGCCGGCATATGAAGAGGCAACACTCGGCTGGGCGGTATCAATAGTGGCGTACATTCAAGCGTTCTTCCTCTCGAGCCTTTCATGATCATCGGTGTGTTCTCAGCTCTATCATCCTCGAGTAGTTTTAGAAGAAGAGACATTTCAGGTGCGGACGTTGCGCATGCACCTCCAAAGACCCTTCGACCGTCTTACGTTGGTCTCGCCTGGTCTTACGACCAATCTGCTTCTCAATATGCCGGCGAAATCGACCTGCAGGAGCCTAGGGTCGAACGCATACAAAATCTTGGCGACATGATTACTCGTGCAGTCAAGAAATGGTCATCTTTGACGAACTACACATTTATGCCCGAGAGGATTGTGTTCATGAGAGATGGCCTTTCCGATGCCGAATTCACAAATGTTGGAAGTGCCGAACTCGCGGACATGAAGGCCGCTCTCAAAGTCCTCTTCGACTTTGCTAACAGCAACTTGAAAGAGGGCCAGAAGAAATTCATTTTCCCAACAATCACTTACATATTCGTGGTCAAACGGTGAACGACTTGATTTCTTGGGCCGGTAGCCGCACTCAATCACAATATAGGCATCATGTAAAGTTCTTCCCTCCGGATCCACAAGACTCGTCGTAAGCGCCTCTCGGAGTCGTAACTCTGACCACCAGATCTCATGCTCTTCTAGCATTTCGGACAAGAAGGGGAATGTTAGGGCTGGTTTTGTCACGTCGGACGATGGCATACGCCACCCACGTTTCAAAGAATTCTATCTGCAATCACACACGGCCCTTCAAGGAAGTAAGAAAGCCGTGGCTTTGCGCTCCTCTCAAGTCACTCACATTACACCTACTCCAGCCGCACGTAGTGCACGACATGTGATCTATTGCGATGAAAATCTCAACTACGACCTGAAAAAGTGAGTGATCGACCGATAGTTGCCTCATCTACGGACAGACGACTGAAGATCTCTAGATGGCAGACCCTTTGCTTCGACTTGTGTCACGTATATTCCAATGCATCTCGTTCAATTTCATTACCAGCACCTGTATATTGTGAGCTGTCCGTTCTGCTCTCTTGACCGTTGGGACTGACACACAGCACAGATGCCGATGTACGTCTCCGGCTCACACCTTGTGGCCCAAGCTCATGTAAATTCCAGAAAATATGCGGAAGGGCACAGTATCACTATGACCCCGATGACGAGGGTGTACCTTTCGGCAGTGATTCTGGAACCGCATCGGACTCAGACATGTTTGACCTTGGAGCGTGGCGTCAACGATTCAAGCAGCCCCGAAGTGCGGTCTGCCGTAGCTTCTATCTATAACATCTTCAAGTGTACCTAGCATATCTCAGATCAAATTCAGACTTGGATCATTGTATGTATTTGTACGAAATAATGTAGCCATCCACGAGACTGATTTGACACAATTTGAGTTGCATGAGTCCTGAGGAAACTGGATTAGTGGTCGTAAGCTTCCTCCAACAGGTCCAGATTCCAGGAATCAAGACAGGTATCGTCCTGGCACCAAGCTGCTAGAAGTTGTGCAGAATACGAGCGGTTACGAGGCCGCTTAAGGGCCAGAAAGTTATGTCAGATCCGAGAGGCTTCGAGAGAACGAGACTCCTCATTGTGACAATTCGTGTCTGTACCCATGAATTCCATGGTTCCGTCGGAACAGGTAGCGCGAAATTTTTCACTGCCGTCCTGATCATGAAATGCATGAGTGTTTTGTCGAGGGAACGCGTAGAAAAGAGTTCAGGATAACTAGGATTTGAAAGACGGAGCATCGCGTGTAAACGCTTTCCCATTCATTGGTCGAAAGAATCATCATATTAACAACAAAATGACAAGTACTCACCAAATGGGTGATTGGCCGAGCGTGGACGGGCGGCTTGGAGATAGTTTTCGGACCTATGATCTCGGTCAGACGTCTTGCAATGACAGGATCTTGGAGGAAACTCACTGAATACATCTCGGCAGTGAACCGGCCAAAGACGACAGTGCAAGATAGACATCTTCTCGTCTCTGACTCACTCCATCGACATGGCAATCGTCCTATATGACATACCCTCCATCCTGGCTTCCAAAACATACACCCCAAATGTCATGAAAGTGCGTTACGCACTAAACTACAAAGGGCTGTCGTACACCCCCACCTGGGTCGAATTTCCAGACATCCAAGCGCTGTACGAGCGTCTCGGGGTGCAAGCCACCGCCAAGTGGAGCAACGGCGCGCCAAGGTACACCCTCCCGCTCCTCTCCGACTCGACGACTGGCAGGATCGTATCCGAGTCCGAGGCAATCGCGGCGTACCTCGACGAAGCGTATCCCAACACGCCGCGTCTGTTGGCCGAAGAGTCCAGAGAGTTCGTGCGGTTCTTCCATTCCAAGCTGGGGCCACTCCAGCCTCTCGCGGTGCCTGCGATAAGCTGCATCCTGAATCCCGCTAGCGCGGAATACTACAGACGGACGCGCGAGAACATGGGCACTAGTATGCTCACAGATGACGAAGTGAAGGGGCAATGGGAGAAGTGGCATGTGGAGCTGGGAGAGGTCGAGGACTGGGTGCGCGAACGCACCTCCGGAAAGTGGGTGCTGGGAGAAAAAGTCTCGTTTGGCGATATGGTCGTCGCCAGCTTCATCCTGTGGATTCGGAGGTTATGGGGCGATGATAGCGCGGAGTGGCAAAGCGTATCGGAGTGGCATGGTGGACGCTGGGCCGCGTTACTGGAAGGAATGAGGGAGTTCGAGACGTCGCCATTGGCTGCGGACTGAACAGTTCCTATCAACGACGAGGCGGAACGAGTAAAAAAAACTTGATTACTGTATCGAGGGAAGCAGTTTCAACATGGCTGATTGCAGCACATTTCGTGTCCTTGACTGGAGAAAAAAGTGAGCAAAAAGCAAAGATAGTTGAAACGAGTGCAAGTAAAATTTCAGGATAACTAGGATTTGAAAAAGGAGCATCGCGCTTATGTCGCTTTCCATTTCAATGGTAAAGGATTTCATCATTTGTAGGCTCTCGGAAGAGTATACGTACCGAACGAATGAGGCCTTGAGGTTTTGGCAGGAAGTAAAGAGGCGAAAAGAAAACGTGGCATGCCAGCCGATCGAATTACCCATATCCGGTCATGAACGCGAACGAGTCTGGACTTCATTTGCGCATGCGTGGGGGGCCTGTGCACTGCATATGACAGTCTACGAATGACTTCTTGTACTAAGAATTGCGCAATTGCCGTTGCGTCGACCATCAACAGAACAAGTGTGAGAATGATAGATTACAGCATGAACTTGAAGATACAGTGAATGTTAAATTCGTACAAATGAAAAGAGTTGGCTATATACACGCGAGATAGATAAGTATGTTGAGACCAAGATATAAGAGAGCGGGAAATCGAAGGATGTGGAAGGGTGTATGTACAAAGATCGAATACTCAAAAGATGGATGCGCAGTCATAGTTCCCACCGAGAGCGACGTGCAGCATATGTTATGCGCCGCTGCTGCCCTCCGTGTCTATTATCGATTTTCTTGTTCGTTTGGTTCTGGAAGAGTGACCTCTGGGGATGAGAGAGTGCCCTCTGGAGGTTCGAGCGGTGAAACTATTTCCCAGCCGTACTGATCAATATTCGCCGTTTGATGAGGGGGTGGAGACGAGGGAGATCGCCAAGGAGTTGTCCAAATAAGCTGGCCCGGTTGCCTGTCAGGTGGTGATGGGACCGCGACCTCGACAGGCAAATATTCCAGCTCGGAGTTTGGCATGGCGTCTGAGTATGCAGGGTAGGGATACGGGGGGTCATACGTCGGTGCTTCGTATGTGACAGCCGTGGGTGGGGAAGCCTCGTAATAGGTGTACTCTGAGTTTCTGAACTCGGAGTAAGCCGGGTAGGAAGGGCTGGGAAATGTGGCGGAAGTTGGACTAGTGGTCGAGGAGTCACCGGCCCAGTTGATGAGAGACGAGGAGGAGTTGGGTATAAAGTAGGGGGAGGTCGGCGAATGCTGCACGCGAGGTAAATAATAAGGAGAGTCTGTAGCGTAGGCCGAGGGTTGGACTGTGGCGTCTGGGAGAGCGGACGTCGAGGCAATTGGCTGCCAAGAATCAGGATTGAAGCAATACGGATGCAATAGGCCAACTACCTTCTGACTTTGCTTGCTCAATGAATCAAATTCAACGATTACCCTTTCGAGTTCTTCCCGGCCAGTGTCTTTGAGGATCAGGTCTGCAATTAACTCGACCCGTTCGCCCTCTGGTTTCTTTCGTTTCACCCGACCGCGGCCCCGTTTGCCGCGCCCATCTCCTTCCCGACCTCGTCCACGACGGACCTGGGCGTTCACAAAGCGCCAGTCCGGGTAGCGCCGCTTGTGCTCTTCGAGCGCTACTTGCGCTTTGGCCTCCCATTTCTCTCGCTCCTGCTGCGAGATGGACCGCCAGACCGTGCCTATGATTTTGCTGAGAGTGCTGTGGTTGCCTTCGACCCGCCCACTAATGCGATTCGAACGTATAAATGCGGACCGAAATAGAATGAACGCGTTTGGGGCGCGCGGTATGTAGGTGGCGTCCTGCTGGGCGTCAGGCGACGACGACGACGGGACGGGGGCGTCCACGGTATCATGGTCGGGCGGGTCGTCCATGGAGGGCAAGCGAAATTTCGCTCATCGCTTCTTCTCAACGAGCATAAAGGGAGTGCATATAAAGGGAAGGATTATATAATCATCATGTTTACAGGTTGGCTGAATGGCCCCCATCTTATCCGAAATCGATCATTGTAATCCTGCCCAGATTTACTACCCTCAGCCCATGACAGCTGTGCTCAACGTGTCCGCGCTGAGGAGCGTAAAGCCAGGGCGCGTATTAAATCATGCATCAGCCGCTGACCTGCCGGTGACTCGCTTTTCACCCGTCGCCCTCCAGAAAACAATAAGCCAGTCCAAGAAAGGGACAGAACACTATTCTGTCAACGTCTCGCTTCGGGACATCATGCCTGCATACATTCATCTACATGGAAACCGTAGTACAAGTGGATGCCCATCTTTGTACGCTTCAGCCTGCTTAGCGGCGCCCCTACGTACTTTCTGGATTCCACGCGTTCAGACCTTCACGCGTGGCACTATGACTTCGGAATCGCTGCCGGTGTGCACTCCATGTGCGTCTTCGAGGGATCGATAGGCAAGGCACAGAAAAAGCCCATCTTCTGCATGAGCACGAACATGTCCTTCCCGGAAATCGCCATAGTTCTGCACTCTTCCCCCTCCGGTCCTTCTCGGCATATTTCCGCAACGGGTCTGTCGCGCGGGGCACTAAAGCGGTATGTTGCTGATGGCGAAGTCTTGGGGAGAATATGTCAGGCTGTGAGAGTATGGCACTATGAAGAATACACACGCTGATGAATGATTTCAGGTCGGCTTTTGCGCCCTCGCCGTCCTTCTCTTTGTTCTCTGATGAGAGCAGCGGGAGTTTCATGCCGTTAATTCGGAAGATTGCGCGTCGAGAACGTGTAAGAAGCGTGTAAGACGCGGGCAACGGGTTGGTCGTTGAGAGTCAAGCCGATTTATGACGTAGGCGGGGTCTGCCGCGCCATTGCACCGCCCAGTGGCCCCAGTCTCCCATGCTCCGAGGGACTTTGGGACATGTGTAACGGCTCTCAAGGACAGTCAACGCGTGCAGGTCTGTCAGGCACTTGACAGTAATGCCTGCTGAGCGCCCTACGGGTCGGGGACTCGGGCAATAATATTTGGACGCGCCTCGGCCGAGCTTGCAACTTCTAGATGATGTACTGGTCTCGTACCCGAGTCTTCCAACTAGTGTTGAAGGGCTTACGGTACTGCCCCACACCGGCGTGGACAAGGCCTGAAACTAGAAACCCGCTTGTGAGGGCACCGATTATCCCATAGTCATTCTGACATCTGACCAAAGAAATAAGTCTGTGGGCATGGATGCAGTGTAGAGGTTCCCATGCTACTTCATCCATCTCTGTTCGTTGTGACTCGTCTTTCTCAAGAAGCCCACTATAGCCGAAGTGGTCGTAGCTGTAAGCCTCTCAACCGTCAGACCTTCTTGTGGAAGGTGGCCTATCTACCTCAACAATTATCACGACCTTCCTTCTCGAATATTGTCAGCGTTCTCCGAACGAACAGAATTCGACAGACCACCGTCCCAATTGGTATCCCGCCTCGCAATCATAGCGAAGTTGACTGAAACGAAATCGTTTCTATTCTTGATAGATTAAATAGGTGAGTTCTTCCGTGCACCTGTCAGTATTAGCTATCTATCAAACGTCCCGTGTTCTCTGTTTGTTCGAAAAGGCCCCGAACAGATGAACATCGTTGACTCGTTGTTGAGTCAAATTTAGATTCCTCTGACAAACGTCTCTAACTGGCAACAGCGAAACGAACATAACCAGAGATCAGTCATGTTGCCAGAGTGGCCCCCATTCTGAAGCGCAGTCTTGTATCGTTTTCAGAGAGCGATCGGATGGCCAAACCGCGTCTTCGACCGGAGTCCGATGATGACCCGGGCTGACCGAACGCCACGACGCGTCTATACCGCAAGGAAGCGCGTGAATATGAAGGTCTATGCAATTTTGCTGGGCTATGTCTAGGGTGATTTCGACTTCTTCATCAGTGGAATCAGAAGGGCAAGCGCTTCCAATAGCTGCCCTCCGACTCTGTCATTCACGCGGGAAGGCTCGTCGAACAACATTCGTCCATCCCAAACTGCCGAGCTCCAGCCAGTCATCGAGAAATTTCTTCAACGCGCGGTCCCGCTGCTCTACTAGGCGCGTATTGTCAGAATCGCGTCGATCCCTCAGCAAGCAGCGCATGCACGTTAAGGGCATGGATGTCTGAGCATCGAGGGAAAGTCGAATGCAGGTTTCTTGACGACTCGGAGAATGGCCGGTGACTCATGGGACAAAGAGGGCTTATAGGTTTGATATAAAGGACGCTGCATTTGTGTATGGTTCTCTTTCTTCTGCTACCGCGCCCTGCAGTACCACGACGAGGACCCGGACAATTTTACTCAGTCGCGCCTCGCTTTTTGTACGGTCGTCATGAAACCGACAGACCCTGGTGCAGTCTGCAGATATCGTAGTGAAATTTGACGAGGTTCTTTCTCTACTCTTTATTTTCTTTCTGGTTCGTTCTGCTCAGAGACTCGCCTCTTTACTTGCAGCGCCTGAAGACGTCAGGAGTCAGGACTTAGGAGGACGTTGCGTTGCTTTCTCCGGTATACATATCTTTGCACCAGATCCGATCCTTCAGCCTGCAGGACAAAGTCAAACCTGCTCATGGCAAGATTGTTGCGTTCTCCACCATTAGCCCTGACCGGCCTGTGCCCTCTACAACGGCAAGTTGCAACCGCTTCCCAGCAGTAGTAGGATTGGGTCGACGACGCTGAACGATGATGGTCCTGGTAGTGAACTGCCTGCCGTGCTATAGAAGACAATATCTGAACTTGGGCATGAGGATGTCATGTCGCGCGCTCAGGCGGAGACAATGAGGAAGGAGGGTTATATGGAGGCGCCTCCCCGTTATGGTGCAACATCATACAAGGCGGTTTTTTCAGATCGAGTGCGACATGTGGTCAGTTGAACGAATTCGATTCATCCATCTCAGTGAACACTGGCTTCGCGGAGAAGAATGTATTCGAGAAGTACGTAGTCAGTATCTTGAAGGTGATTTTGAATATACTGTGCGTGAGAAAGTAGGGTTGCCTCCTACGATCAACACCAAAATGCCCTCCGTCGCGGAAAGGAAGCCCACGGCGGCGAGTCTGGCCGATTTTCTGCCTCTGACGCTGCCTGTACCGACGCCAACGACGCATTCAGATCTGTTGACTGTTCAGGATCTACACCGTGAGGAGGACCTGCTTCGGAACCCCCAGTCTTTCCGCGCGTGGTGGTCAGCAATTCACAGTTCCAGAGAGGCCTACACGTCTCAAATCAAAACAGAGCGCCCCTCAGAGCTTCCCGAGGAATTAGCGGCCCTCATTGGTCCTCTTTCCACTCCCCTCCGCCGTATTTCCCTCCAGCGCCTCACCTACCTCTACGAATCCGCCCTCGTGCAGTTTCCCGGCACATTCAAGCTATGGAAGTCGTATCTGACTATGCGTATGTCGTATGTGCTGGGTCGTTTGGTGGTGAAGAAACGCGCCGGAGGCAAGAAAAAGCTGCCCGAAATGAAAGACGCGTTGGAGGAGGAAAAAGAGGATATCGAGGAGTGGGAGGGCGGTCTGGACGGTGTCGTGGGCTGGGACGAGTGGAAGTCGCTGGTTGCGACATTTGAGAGGGCACTTATGTATCTGCCAAAGGTACGTCTCCTTGAACAGCTTCTGTTGGCTTTTGTTGATTCTGTTCTAGCTGCCGCGTCTGTGGCTCATGTATATCTCCATCTTCTTCCACCCATCCTGTCCACCCAGAATATCCTACACCCATGCACGGCGTACGTTCGACCGGGCCCTTCGTACCTTGCCACCGTCACTGCACTCCAGAATATGGACTCGGTACCTTCTCTGGGCTGAAACCAGAGGTGGTGCTACCATGGTTGCTGTCTATCGACGCTATCTCACCGTTGACCCCAGTGTGACGGAACATTTCACCCAGCTCTTACTAGACGACAAAGTTGGAGAACCTCGGCCTCTAGAAGCAGCTAAACTGCTACTCTCTCTGGCTCGAAAAGCTGCTCGGGGCGAATACACTAGTCCAGAAGGGAAGAGTCCCTACCAATTGCTCGGGGACTGGCTCGACGTGGTTGAGGCCTACCCAGAGGAGGTCGGTCTCGATGTAGAAGAGACTGTCGAGTTCCACGACAAAATGGACACCGACGCCGAGAAGGATGCTGCTGACGAGGATGAAGATCCAAGGAGCTCCAGGAAGTTGAACATCGAGAAGATCATTCAGAAGGACGGCCTTTCCACTTATAAAGATCAGGCTGGACGTTTGTGGACTGGCCTCGCCACATACTGGACGAAACGAGGAGAGTTCGACCGGGCGAAGGAGACCTTTGAGCATGGCATATCGACAGTGCTGACTATCCGGGACTTCACTCAGATCTTTGATGCCTACGCTGAATTCTGCGAATCGCTGATCAGCGCGCTGATGGAAGGCCTCGCTGACGAGGAAGACGAAGCGGAGGCTGCTGAGATGGAGTCCGAATTGGATAAGAGAATGAAGGACTTCGAGGAGCTCATGGACCGAAGACCCTTCCTCGTAAATGAAGTCCTCATTCGCCGTAATCCTCACGATGTTCAGGAATGGGAGAAAAGGGTTGCGCTGTGGGGTGAAGACGATGAGAAGGTACGTCGAATTCTAAGGCTCAGTCGATCATGATCTTCACCTCTTCTCCAGGTTGCTGAGACTTACACCAAAGCCCTGGAAACGGTAAACCCACGCAAGGCTACCGCCAATCTTCACCGTTTATATGTCAATTTTGCCAAGTATTACGAGGAAGGTGGCGCAAGTGGAACTGCCGAACCCGACCTAGACAGTGCTCGGAAGATTTTGGAGAAAGCCACGAAGATTAACTTCAAGGCCGTCGAGGACCTCGCAGAAATTTGGTGTGAATGGGCCGAGTTGGAGATCAGACATGAGTACGTCTGGCCTATCTACACACACTCTCTTGCTAATCGTTGGCTAGCAACTACGATGAATCAATCAGAGTGATGCAGCGTGCGGCTGCCATTCCGAAAAACACACGCATCAACTATCACGATCATGTACGTCTCTGCGATCGAAGGCGGACCATGACTGACTAGTATCTTAGACATTGTCCGCCCAAGCCCGCCTTTTCAAGTCATTGAAGCTGTGGTCGTTCTATGTTGATCTGGAGGAGTCAATTGGATCGGTTGAGACTGCGAAAGCCGTTTATGACAAGATACTGGAGCTCAGGATTGCCAACGCCCAGATTATCGTCAACTATGCCGCATTCCTGGAGGAGAATGACTATTTCGAGGAGAGCTTCAAGGTAAGAACAATCACGAATGCGAATCAAAATAATCGCTGCTAACCTGGTTCACGCAGGTGTACGAACGAGGTGTTGAGCTGTTCACATTCCCCATTTCATTTGAGATCTGGAATATCTATCTATCCAAGTTCATCAAACGATTTGTACGTTTCATCCTTCTATCGAGTTTGCATTGTAGCTCATCTGAATGTTTCTAGGGTGGTTCTAAGCTAGAGCGTGCTCGTGATCTGTTTGAACAGGCTTTGGAGAAATGTCCTCCCAAGTCGTGCAAACCACTCTTCCTCATGTATGCACAAATGGAGGAAGACCATGGCCTCGCTAAGCGTGCCATGAGCATATTTGACCGAGCCACCCAGGTCGTTCAGGATGAAGACAAGTTCGAGGTATGTTTGCTTCCATCAGCATGTCCGTTTCGACAGAAGTTCACGCTCCTTTCAGATGTTCACCATTTACATTGCGAAAGCTACTGCTAACTACGGACTCCCCGCCACTCGTCCTATCTACGAACGGGCCCTTGAAGGTAACCGGCATCTGTGTCAGTCAAACTTGGCGTTCTAACACTTTGAACAGTCTTGCCCGACCGCCAGACAGCCGAGATGTGTCTTCGTTTCGCTGCCTTGGAGCGTAAGCTCGGCGAGATTGACAGAGCGCGCGCAATCTATGCCCATGCGTCGCAGTTCTGCGATCCCCGAGTCAACCCTCAGTTCTGGTCGGAATGGAACAGCTTTGAGATCGACACGGGTTCGGAAGATACGTTTAGGGAGATGTTGCGAATCAAGCGCAGCGTGCAGGCCCAATTCAATACGGAGGCGAGTTATTTGGCCGCGCAGACGATGGCTGCTCGGCAGGGTACCAGGAAAGGGGATGGTGACGAGGAGGACCCTACGAGTCAAGATCCTATGGCCTTGGCTGATAAGCAGGCCGGAGGAGCTGCCAAGGGACCTGCATTTGTGGCAGCTAAACAGACGGCTCTGCCCCGCTTAGACGAAAGCGAGGTCGCGCACGTTGCGGAGGCCAGTGCACCGGTCGTGAATACTGATGAAATCCATATCTCCGACGAAGAGGACATGTAACTTAGGCGGCTATCTGTTGTATTCTTATTCTTGTGTTGGTAACAGGCTCTACCACATCTGTGACTGTTTCGGTACACACATCGTTGTATGACGAGCATGGGAGAACGTGTGCATACTTCACGGCATACTATCGTTGCAGGGAATGGATAGGCGGACCCGCCTATCCGATTCGCAAGCCCGCTATTCACTTCGTTGACCCAGAAACATCTCAGTCAAGGCATGTTGCTCAGCACTCGGCACTTACGCATCGACATGCCGTTGGCTGCAAGACTGATGTGTCATGTATACGGTGTCTGCTGTCTGCTCTCGGTTCTGAGACGTTTTCTATTCATAGTCGAGATACTTGGGTGTGGCGTTGCTTTTCGAGGAATTTGAATGCTCACAGCCCTCGTTCGACTTACTGTGAGAATCAAGATTGTCTGACGAAACAATTTCCGCCCTCCGTTGTCATCGTCAACTCACCGTCGAGTCACCGATCGTGAATGAATGAACCCACTCCCGGCGATCTCCGCATCGATCACCGAGTTGATGGTGGCTGTTCGGATTTTGAATGTTATTCTCATGCAAGACGTACTCCTCGCGGTTCCGAGCCGTCCTCTTTTGAATTCATATTGCAGACGCGTCAGACGATTGCCAAATCCAAGGCGGCCACGGGCGGTTACCTTTCCGTGATCATGAAGATTACATGCTTGGGATTGCTTGCTGCTTACAACTCAGATCCTCTGACATGGCAAACAAAGTGTTACCGCTCGTACTCTTCTCCATAACCCTTTTGATGGATCCCGCGTTTTGAACTTATGTTGTGCAGCTGCATGTCAGCATCACGTCCGAGTCTTGGCCGGAAAACTATATAATGGAACATCCCTTGCTGAACGTAACTCGCTAGGAGGCACGTCCGTCCCCATTCACACCATGGTTCTCGATATCATCCGCGACTCTACAGCAGGCCAACTCATCAATCTCCTGTCTATTGGCAAGCTCTTGCCCTACGCTGACCAGAGACCTGACTTTGTTGTTCCTTGGTCCTTCTTGCCTTCTCCCCCCTCAGAGAAAGGACAAGCCTCATCGATACACGATGTTGAGGGCCACACTTTGGACGACGACGTTGAGAGAGGTTTGAAGACTCCAGATACACAGAAGAATCGAGAGTCAAAGGTTGTTGATCATTCGCTCGACTCCAAAACTCCACCTGCCGACCCATTCCTCGTCGATTGGTACGGAGATGACGATCAGGAAAACCCGAGGTATGTTCTTTCAGCGCTTCAATCCCAGACAGTCCCAGTGACTGTCGGACGAACAGGAATTGGTCTGCCCCAAAGCGCGCTTTCGTGGCGTTTAGTATCAGTCTGTTGACTTTCAGCGTGTACATTGGCTCGGCCATATATACACCCTCCATTCCTGGTATCATGACTGAGTTCAACGTCTCCCTCACCCATGCGACTCTTGGGCTTACTCTGTACATTATTGGTCGGTCTTTCTCCCGGCGTTTTGCTTTCTCCTCTGACAGTGACATCAATCTACTTACAGGCTACGGCGTAGGACCCATGTTTCTTTCCCCACTGCAAGAGATGCCTGTCTTTGGTCGAAACAGCATCTACATGCTGACACTCTTTCTTTTCATCGTCTTCCAAATACCAATCTTTACGGCCACCAATATCTCGACCATTCTGGTGTGCCGGTTCCTCACTGGCTTTTTTGGAAGCCCAGCATTGGCAACAGGAGGAGCTTCGATGACTGACATCTACCCGCTACACCAGCTCGCATTTGTGATCGGTATATGGGCGCTGGGAGCTGTCGCCGGTCCTGTCACCGGGCCTGTGGTGGGTGGTTTCGCTGCTCAGGCCAAGGGATGGAAATGGCCGATGTACGAACTGACCTGGGTGTCCAGCTTTGCCTTTCTCTTCCTGTTCTTTCTGTTACCGGAGACCTACGGGCCCACAATCCTCCTCAAACGCGCTCAAAGGCTGAGGAAGTTGACCGGAAATCAGCAACTGCGAACGTTGACGGAGAAGAATGCTGAGATGGCCTCTGTGTGGATGGTCCTGAGGGAGTCGTTGATTCGGCCCTTTGTTCTAGCGAAAGAGCCGATGCTCTTATTCGCGAACATCTATCTAGGTTTTGTTTGTGAGTAGTCTTCTTCCACGACTGAGCTCCTGTGACTCAGTACATTTGGCAGATGCGGTCTTCTACTTGTGGTTTGAAGCCTTCCCATTGGTCTTCATCGACATTTATCACTTCAATCTCGGACTGAGCGGTCTCCCCTTCCTGGGGTTTGTTGTATCCGGTCTTGCAACAGTACGTCCGCAAATTCCTGCGCGGCCCTTTGTTCGACGTCAAATTCTTTACAGTACACTGTCTACTGCTTATACCAGATTTACCACGTTGCACCTCGTTACGCGAAGGCTTTCGCTCAAGGCAAAGAGGTCGCCCCCGAAATGCGCCTGGAGATTGGACTTGTCGGCAGCATCTTCATTCCCACCTCCGTGCTCATATTTGGCTTTACGTCCAAGGAGAGTATACACTGGATGGTGCCAACTGTTGGCGCTGCTCTATACCTCCCCGGCATCTACCTCAACTTCCAAAGTATCTTGATGTACATGTCTTCCGCGTATCCAGTATACGCGGCCTCTGTACTCGCTGGAAACGATCTGTTTCGATCTACCATCGCTAGCGTCTTTCCATTGTTCGGAAGGGCGTATTTCACCAATCTAGGGCTTGGAGGGGGGTCTGGCCTTCTAGCTGGGATCTCCTTTGCACTCATGCCGGCGTATTGGGTACGATCTCTCCATTCATCTTCCACGCAGCTGCTGACTGATCTTCTAGTCGCTGATCAAGTGGGGCCATATTCTGCGCCGCCGCTCGAAATATGCCACGAGTCAATAAGATGGAAAGGACAGTCACGAACCTTTACGCGCTGCTAAGTATTTCCCATGTGTATCTCCTAGTCAACGTTTCTGTGTGTTCCCATTAGAGTATAGACTATCTCTCTGTAAGTAGTTATTTAGGCTCCTGTAGCTGCCGCTTTAATTGCACTTGCTCGCCTCGTTGACTGCCGAACTGGGCTACTACTTATAGAGAGATGATCGATGATGTTTACGTTGCATAACCTTCGTCGTCCATCATGTCGACGTGGTGCTCCTCTTGGTTCATCGTGCGCTTCAACTTAGCATCAAGTCCGGGTTTGAGAAAGGCCAAGGCGCTGTGCGTGCACTGTCGTATACCTTCAAGGTCTACTAACCTTCGGTACAGCGCAACGATATTGATGTAAGTTACCTCTGATTGGCTTCGTCTCTTCCTGATAGTAAACTTTACCTATATCAGTGCAAGTACACCTGTAGTTGATTGATGGATCTGCTCGAGCGCTTGCTGCGCTCGGAATCATTTGAATCTCAGCCAGCAGGTTCCATCAGAAAATTGGGAAGCTTTCCATCACGTGACTGACAGTTGATCTGATATAACGCGTCGACCCTCGTTCGTTTCGACCACGAACGACACTATGTCCGGCCCTGAAAGATACGCTCAGCTCATTAGGAGCGCCAAACCCGCAACGGCGCTGGTAAATGCCTTTGATCTGACATACGATAGCACGTCAGCTGTGTATCATTACGATGGTGAGCCTGCCTCTTCTTCGCTTGTTACGTAGGTAAAGTGACCTTCACTACAGTCGGTGAGAGGAATTCTACAAGATATGGTTTATTTTGCCTGACATTCAAACAGAGCTGACACCTCAGTGGTCTCCGCCCCCCGGCAAGCCTATCAGAATCAGTATCGCGAAGGCTACCGAGCTTGTCATGCGCCTGCAAACTGAGATTGCTCCCAGAGCCTTCCCACACGTCGGGGGTAGGACTCTCTCAACTAGTATCCAGCCTTCCTTTCTCACCCGCTCCCAGTATTTGATGGACGCAAGAATTTGTTTTCTTGGCGTCAATATCAGATTACTACCCTCCAGGCAAGTGTACAAAAGCTCCATCTTGACTTGCACTGACATTCGTCTCAGGAGGACGTTCCTTTGGACGCGAGATCTAGCAATAGCAATCAGCCACCCAAGATCGTACGAATCCGGGTGACTTTTGTTAAGAGGGTCGAAATGAGGTACAGACTATTGCGATCCTTCGATTGAGACGCCTCACCATTTGCTTAGTGTGATACGAGCACTCATTGCTGGGGATATACGGGCTGCAGAACCAGCTCTTGAGGCTTTGAACGTGTTCAATATGTCTGTCCAGGCCTATCCTAGGCTGTACGCTCATTCATTCACCTGTCAGCACCGATGTCTAATGCTCACTCGTTTTGTAGGAACAACAGGCTCACGAAAGGGGCTGCTTTCTATGTTCCGGAAGGCAAAAGTGAGCGAACGATGTCATGATTCTTGGTCTGTCGTGCAAGCATCTCTAACAATAACTAGAACAATCGCCAAACCTCGGACCGTTTGAGCTGTGGCACGGTTATCTACAGTAAGTCCTCTGTTCTCCGTGATAGGTTGATCGCTCACTGTTCCTCAATAACAGAACTGTTCGGCTCACACGATCGGGACCTATATTGAACGTCGACACCACGGTCGGCATCGTGTCAGTATCTTTCTTGTCAGACGTTGTTGATCATTTTGTTGACGGTCATGCAGAATCCCCAAACTAACTCTCGAAGCCCTCGGTGTCGCGTTCCTACGCTACAGACAACCGCGCGATCTCGACAGGCTCCGCGAGCGCGACCCAGACTTCATTCGCCTAAAGCAGGTCATCACGGCGATCAAGGTCTGCACCACCTATGGTCGAGAGAGTCGACCGCGTAAACCACGAGGCCTGGTCGCCAACTGTGGCGCTGTGTCCTTCGACAACAAGGAGGGGCGAACTGTGACAGTTGCCGTAAGTTTCATGTTTCAACTGTGTTTGTTTATGCTCTCATGCTCTACGACAGCAACACTTTCAAGCAACACATAATAAGGCAATACGACCGGGAGAGCTCGGTGTCAAGTTTGCTCAAGGCGCTGTCATTCCGCTTTCGTGCCTGGGGACTGTTGAACAGCTGTTCCCCGTGCGTACCTTATCACAATATTCTGGTGTTTCAGTGCTCACAATGCTTCCATTAGAATCAAGCGTCCCCGGAGATCTTGCGGGAGATACTCACTTTCATACCAGCACACCCGGCTGAACGTCTCCGCGCCATCCAAGATGGCTGGAGGCAGCTTGGACACGAAAAGTCTGAGTTTATTGAGAGTGCAGGTATCCGCATCCAACCTCGACCAAAGATAGTGCAAGGTCGACTGCTCGCGCGGCCAACCATGATCTTCGGTAACAACAACACCAAGTCTCAGCATGTAGGTTTTGGAATTTGTTACCGCCGCCTCCACTTGCACTAAGCAAACTTCCAAGGATGGCAAATGGGACATGATGCGCAAGACATTACATTCACCCGCTGTTGTCAAGTCGTGGTGTGTGGTGGACTTTTCGCAAACTCGCGAGTCCGACCGCAACATTGTGCAAACTTTCTGCACTGAGTTGGCCATAGCCATGCGTGCTCTAGGTATGTGAATCTCATTCCGCCCTGAGAAGTGATGCTCACAATCTCCTAGGGATGAGTGTGTCTCTGCTAAGCTCTAAAGATCATTGTGACTGATTTGAAAACATCAGCAATCCCAGGAAATCCTCCGGTCTATCATGAAAACCCCCAACAACACAACGGCGTCGCAGGGGCAAGTCGAACAGGATTCCCTCTCTCGTTGTGTCAGAAGCTGATCAAGCTATGCTTTAGGTCCTCATGAGGTGTGGCAGGGAGGTCAAAGCCGATCTCATGATTGTCATCCTGCCCGAGAACGCAGCAGATCTATATACTGCTGTGAAGCGCTTCGGCGATGTGACTGTTGGGGTCGCAACACAATGTGTTGTGGGTAATCATTCCTTCGACATCTCTTCCTGTTTATACTCACCTTTGTCAGCGCTGGAGCACGAAGCTGTCAAGGTCTGTTGTTGAGCGTAAGGTGAATCAGTATCACAACAACCTTATCCTCAAGTATGCCAACTGTTGATTTGATTGCCCTGAATGCTGAACCCAACGTAGAATCAACGCCAAGTTATTCGGTTGCTCCTTTGTACCCAGCGACATGTCTATGGAATTTTTCAAGAGTGCCCCAACGATGGTTCTAGGTCAGTCGCTGCTGCATAGCATGTGCTGTTCCACAAGAGCGACTGACCATTTCGACACAAGGCGCTGATGTCAGCCATCCTGGACCTGGAAGCACTCTCCCATCTGTTGCTTCCGTGGTGGCTTCGTGTGATGCTCTGGGAGCGCAAGTGCGTGTGCTTCGGATATGTTTTTGGCTATCATCGACATACGTCCCCATAGTACACAGCTCGGATAGAGCTCCAGCAGTCACGGGTTGAGATTATCCAGAAGCTTGAAGAGATGGTTCTTGTGAGTCTCTTTCTGTGGCTCTCTGAGAATCGGTACTCAATCCCTCGCAGAGCTGCTTGGAAACCTTTGCCAAGAGGAACAAAGAGGTTGCGCCTGCTAGACTGATCTTCTATCGCGATGGCGTGTCAGAGGGAGAGTTCAATCAGGTTTTGCGTGAGGAAGTGGACAAGAAACTGTACAGTAAGAGCCGTTACTTCTCTCCTCTGTGCCCACATCATGGTTGTTGTCCTTGCAGATGCTGTCAAGGCCTTCTACCAGCCCAGGAATTTGAGACCTCCCTTGGTCACGTTCATTGTGGTCACAAAGCGGCATCATATTCGCTTCATTCCCAACAGCAAAGAGAACGAGGATGGCTCACGGAACTGTCAGTCCGGATTTGTTGTGGAACAGGGTACGTACGGTGTAGTCCACTCCCTGGACGTGTCCCGGATGATCTACAGATTTGCGTGGACCACTTCGCGATGATTTCTATCTTCAGTCGCAAGTAGGGTTGAAAGGAAGTAAGTGATGCTCTGTCAAAACAGTGACTGGATAGGGATTCATGCCTTGTCTCTCCTTCCAGCATCTGTTCCCGGGCACTACACCATACTCCGTGACGACATATATAAACCGGCATTCAATGGCAACAGGTTTGTGGTTGTACCTCAGGAAAGCTCGCACTGGTCTGATGCAATTCTCCCTAGCGAACTCGCGAAACAGGCGATCGAACAGTTTACGTTCGTTGAACTCTCTTGCGCTACTAGGATTTTCTCCTGATCACGTATGCCAGATACACGCTGTGTCACAGCTACTCACGCGCGACCCGCTCGGTCAGGATCCCAGCGCCTGTATACTGTGCGTGTCCTACTCGTCTGTAATGCCACTCGAATGCTGACTCGAGCGTACGTACAGACGCAGATGTATGTCACCGCTCTCGAAGTTTGAGCTGCGTACTTATTACACACCTTCTTAGCTTGTTTGTCGTCGTGCTAAATTCCACCTGGACCTCGACAGCATGGATCGCCAATCGGTGCAGTCTGGAGGGAGTGATTTAGACCTCGAGTACTACCGTCAACATTTTCAGCCGCTGCACGATTCGATGAAAGAACGCATGTTCTTTGTATGAAGCCACTTCTCAAGAATGTCTGTATATGTAATATCTCTGTGTAGTAGTATGTAGTGTGCTCAGTGAAATTCGAATCGTAACCTCGAATGTTTTGTGGTTGAACCAAGGTTGATCGGGCTTCGCCGCCTGCTGACACTTGCGGAAGCTGTCATCACACGGTTTGGCAACCACGGTCTCGTCCTTGCCTTGGCGTCCGCAACCGCTGCTGGCACAGCACTTCGTCCTTCCCTTGCCCGCACCTTGCCACGCACTTCTGACCGGCTTGTTTCCGCTACGAAATGAACAAGGGATGGCTCAACCTCGAGTCGGCCGCTAGCGTCGTGCCCGAAAATCAGTTCTTTGAAGGAGATTCGGCATTCAAGTTTCTGGGATTGTCTCGCACGGCACGGCTGTATGGTTTTGCTGGATGGTGAGCATGTCGGTCGGGATTAAGACATGTACTGAGAGACACATAGTCTCATCGTTGGCTTCGTTCTGAGCGTGAGTGTGTTCATGCTCGAGAGACGTGGCTCTCATCGTCCGACAACAACTAGATATTGGGCTCAGTCATGCTGTTCATTGGACTGACGGGCATCTTCGCTCGTGCGTGGTTACTTGAGTCTCTCTGTGAATTGTCTAACAGCTGTAACAGTGCTATATGTCCTGGGAACCATTATCTCGCTCGTCGGCACAGGTTTTCTGATCGGGGTGAGTCGCGGCTAAGCCGTTACCAGCGATTTCCAGAGCGCTGACGCTTTCAACAGTTCCTCAAACAGCTCAAACTTGTGCGTGGCGCCAGCTTTCAGCGTATCACCAGCTCATATTACACGCCGTTTTCCGCAGATGCTGAAGCCAGTTCGCGTCGTCGCCTCTTTCGTGCTCTTGGTGTCCATAGTCCTCGTTTTCATTGGCGCATTTGTTTTGGACAGCGACGTGCGTGACTTGTTTCCTCCAAACGCTCCTTCCTGACACATCTCGCAGCTCTTGTGCTTAAGTACGCACCACATTAACGCCTCGTGTCCCCCATTCTCAATCTCCCTTCACAGTTTTCGTCATTATCCAGTATCTCGCATACACTTGGTACACCCTCTCGTATATTCCCTACGCCCGAACAGCTGTGACCAAGGCTGTCGGACTCAGCTGAACAACAACGCTCTTATTTTCTCAGCTCTCCGGTTAATATAGGATCAACTCATCAATGTTCTCTGAACTATGTAGTAACGTCTTTGAATTTTGTTATCTTACAGACTTGCCCTTACACTGCCGGAACTTCATCTATTGTCCTGAGAGCTGTTTTGCATGATTCACCCTCTGTTCTTCATTTCTCTCAGTTTGTTCATGACGGCACTCTCCGTTGTTTCACCAGTTGCATTTCTGCCTCACCATCAGGTCGTGGAAGTGACTTGGAAAGTGGTCAGACTTACCGCACGTCATCATTTCCCAGCCGCATGAACACATTCCACTCCTTCTCATCACCAATCGTGGTTAATCCAGTTGTGATCTTGTTCTCTCTCACAAGAACGCCGAGCCGCGCGATCGCAGGACTGTCCGGCTCAATCTTCTTTGCGAAGGCGAGATTTCCGGCGGTGTACTCATGGCCTACGTGAACGACAGTCTCGTTGGGAAGCGTCCCCAGGTAGGAGAGGGCCGCGTGCATTTCGTCACCAGTCCCCTCGAAGAAGCGCCCGCAACCCGCGATGAAGAGGGTATCGCCTGTGAAGACACCACCAGGGTGTTCCTTCTGACCTGCATCGGTCACATAGTAGCAGATGGAATCCTGTGTATGACAAGGGGTGGCCAAACATCTACGTTAACAACGTCAGCTTCGTAAAGTAGTTGGGACAATGATCTGACTTGCTTGACACTGATGTTGCCTATCTTGAATTCGTCTTTGTCTTTGACGAGGTCGGTCAAGGCAGGGACTTTCGAGCTGCCTCCGTAGATGGGAACACCGGGATATTTAGACGCCTACGAGATATATCTTTGAGATAGATGTGTGACGAGCGCGTTTCGTAACCCACAAATTCCTGTAGGTTTATCAGACTTCACATGTTGAGTTAGTAGTCTGCTTGGTCACCTACTTCATTCCCCCCACTGTGATCAAAGTGGTGATGGGTAGTGATACCAGCGACAATCTTCACATCTAACATTGACTGAATCGCTGTGTCGTTGGCAACAAACAGAGGACGAACTGTTGGATTCTGCGGCAGACGTGACTCGCCCTACGTCGTATGGGTCTACTGCAGCTGCTGTACGCGACTCCTCGTCGATTAGCAGGTAGGCATAGTTGTCCTCGCGCACTGGAACCGGTACCACTTTCATTTTCGAGAGATTGCCTGCGTTACGAGCGAGGGTGGAGGCTAGACGGAAGGATCGCATACCCAGGGCTATGACATACTTGATCGAATCAGGTAGTTTCGTGGTTGTGATTGGTTGCTTGATGCCGTCGAATTCGCACTGCAGTTGACTTACTTATAGGGAACAAGGAACTGCAAGTGTCGCGTCCATCGCCCCCGTTTTGATGTGGACAGCTGCTTTCCGTTGAAACTGATTTCTCTTCCTTCTTCTTTCCTTCTTCCTTCCTAATTTCTGCTGTTAGACACAGCTTGTGCAGAGCACTGCGCTCTTGTTATTATCCTTTCTACCCTTCAGATTCATGCCTACGATACGCAATGGAAGAGCATCTGTGAGTATCTGCGCTTCTTGCGGTATCGAGTCACTGACGGAGCGGTGGCACACATCAGAATGACCAAGAACTTTCAGAGGGCCACTGGTGGCTGGTTCATGCGAATGAGAAGAGAGATAGACATACCGAGCATGAATGTGACCGTCAGTCCTGCTTCCGAGATTTCGCACACAAGACTGACTACCCACAGAAATGTCTGCCAATTGTGTGGCGTCCCCTTCTGCTTCTCCCAACGCTGAACAGTCCGCCATACCCGAGCACACGAGCAAGACCCGGTCAACGGGCTCAAACATTGCTATCATAGTCTCAGTGACTATAGCTATCGTCGGGCTCTTCGCCGTTCTCGGCTTCCTCTTCATACGCCGCTGGCGCAAACGACACTGCACCGCCCCTTCTGCCGAATTCATCCGCAACGAGAAAGCTCTGCGGGGGATGAGGTCCCTTAGGAAGTCCTTACGCCATAGTTTTCGCCGTTCCCGTACATCCAAATCGACTGAGGGTTTCAGCAAAAGCCCCAATCATCTCGCAGTGCTGTTACCCACTCCCGCCGTGGCCCATACGCACGAGAAACGCCCACAGCCGCCAGTCTGATATCAGGCTCTCAGAGCCGATCATGTTGTAAACGGGTTCTTCGTTGTTACTGACAATGTTAGTCCATTCGATCAGGATCTTTACGCCCACATGCAAGAAGATCTTTATGGACCATCAGATAGTGCATGCACTTACCATATTTAATATCATCATTATGTCTGCTGTTCGATCCAGCCTACGCCTGCGCGCTCGGGCAAGTTGGGGACCCTCAGTGTATGCTGCGTCGTGATGCATAAACCTGAGAAGGCATGGAGTTCAACGTTGATCAAACGAAACGATCAGTGATGGAAATCTACCGAATACAGATACCAGAAATACAATTTGAGATCAATCATTGAGAATAGCCTGTACAACGTTCCCAACTCTGAGTTGCCTTAGATCGGTATACGTCTGACAAGAGGTCAAGATAATGTATCACTAAGAGTTCGAACGCTACACACCTGCCCACATCCAACGAAAATAATAGGTTGTCCAGTCACATATGTCATGGATAGTGCGGCGCCAACCTTGTATTGTGGTGTCAGTTTCATCTTCGTGGAGACAAAACACAAGAATGCTGACCTTGTCGTCCACGGTGTCCCACTTGGTGACGAGCATGCCATCAATGCCTCGGCCCTTCCCCATACCCCCGGCCGCGGACGAGAAGTCTTTCAATGCACGATCAAACTTGGTGAGCTGGTCGACAGCTTCGTTACCAACGAGCGCCTCCCCGACAAATATAATTTTGTCCGGGTTATTGACAGAGACAAGCTACACATTGAATTGATGAGACCAATCGCAGTTATTGTGAGAGTTTCAATACCTTCGCCAACGCACGCATGAGAGGCTGTCAAGTACCGTGTCAATCATGGGCCGAACCATTGACAAACTAAGACCAACCTCATTATCCTGCATCCGGCCAGCGGTGTCGATGAGCACGACATCAAAATCGTTGTCCTTGGCTATCCCAATATTCAGCAGGTCAACACACAGGACAAGATCGGGCTCACCATATGAAATTGCCTCCCTGGCGATACCGGCTGCATCCTTGCCGTACCCTCGTTCAAACAACTCGACTCGACCTTTGCTATCTGTTGCCCCGTTTACACCAAGCATGCTGAGATTCCTCACGTGCACCCGCAGTTGTTCCACGGCGCCACTTCTGCAAGAGAAATGAGATTTCAATAGAACGCAACATTCGATGGGAAGTGAGACGAACCGGAAGGTGTCGCATGCCGCTATCAGCACGCGTAAACCATTCTGAATGAGCCAGAAGCAGACTTTGGATAAATTCGTGCTCTTCCCCACTCCGTTGACACCGACAAAGGTGATGGAGTAAGGCATGCGCTGATGATTGGAGGGAAGTGGTGACGACACTTTATTGCGGATGGAGAGGAGAAGGTCCGTGGAGGTTTTGGGTGTCAAGATGCGCGTAAGGGAGTTGGAAAGTGCCAACCGAACAGCAGCAGTCGTCGCTAAGGGAAACGAATGTCAACGGATCCAGAAAACAAGAGCGTACGGTGCTTACTTTGGAAACTTCCGGCTTTCTTGCCTAGCAAGTTCTCCCCTACACCTTCACAGACCTTATCGGCTATCTCTTTGGCAACGTTCTTTTTCATGAGGTGCTGTTTCATAGCTTCAAGAACGGGCTGCAAGTCTGCCTCTGTGAACGTTTTCGATCCCGTCAAACGCGCGAAGATGGAACCCAGCGTGCCCAGAGAGCCCGTCTCGGTGTCCTGCTTTTTGGTGCGCGCTGAACTCAGTATGTTCTGTATTTTGTCGTCCTCAGCCTGGTCGGCTTTTCGTGAGGGTTCCCAGTCGGCCACAGTGTACATTCCATCCTTGATCGTGCCCAATGCATCCTGGTCGACAAGACCGGCGAGATCATGCGACTGACCGAGTCCGTTCTCGGCTTTGTCAACACTATAATCGAGCACTTCCATGTCTTGGTCCGTAGGCACTGAATCTCCCCATTTGCGTTGCACTTTGGCCTTGGACTTGCGCTTCGCCGGGGCTTCCGAACTATGTCCATGAGGGACTAGCTTTTGGAAGGAGAGTGAATCAAGGACTTACTCGGAGCTTTGCGCGCTCTCGGCTGCGTGCACCACTCGTCCGCCACCTCCCCTGCCGCCACGTCGTCCGCCACGACCACGAAGACGTGCTTTGAGGGCCTGAACATTACGGGCTATCTGTTGTTCATCCAGAGGATCGTCGGTTTGTTGAGAAGGGACTAGAGGAGAGATGGTCAATCTAAGGCATGCCTAGCGCGACGTAGAGGCCATACCCGTGCTCTGATCGTCAGAAGGCGACGAAACCTCTTCCTCGGAGAGAACTGGCTTGATGGGAGCTCGGTTCCGAGAGCTACGATCCTGTGTGGAGATGAGAGGAAGTCTTTCGAAATGTAGTGCTACACACCTGTGTCTCTAATTTGCTCAGAAGGCGGTCAAATGTCTTGTCCCAACCTTCCAGGGCCCTGGAGATATCCCACGTCGCAGTAGTGAGCTTCTCAGTGGCCAGAGCGGCACCACTGTTCACCGAATGGAGAGACGCAACAAACGCAGTCAAGAAAGGGCGATACAGTTCCACGAACAGCGTTTTCAGCGCGTCGAGAAGGTCATCCACGTATGCAAGTTGAAGAATGCGCTGATACGCCACGACGAAGATTAATTCGAGGTCGTTGAAGAACGTCCATTTGACCGCATAACCGCTCTTCTCGTACTTTTCCTCGGTGGTGCGGCCCTCGATGAGCGCTTCACGAACGAGGGAGTTTACGGGCGATGACTGCGAGGAAGCAAGAGTGGCGGCCTCAGGGGTGAACGATCTTGACCACAGAACAAGTCCACCTAAGCAATTTGAATGGCATCGAAGAGAAGCATGAATAGTAGCACACCCTTATGGGAAATGGAGCAATGATCCAACATTGGTGAGTTCCCTGCGTTTCTGAGTACGTCTACGAAGTGAGGTGTACAATCTGGAGCGGAAGTGAGGATGATAGGACTTGTCGGAGAGAGGGGTAGGTGATGGCGAAGGAAGGCGGAGGGCGGCAAATACCGCCGATTCATCATTCTATTGCGCCTCGGCCCTCGGCCAACGTCACTGTTCTGCTCGTCATATGTATTTGACTGTTACAGTAATGTCAGTGTAACGCCTACTACCATGAAAGACCATTGTCATTGAGATAGTAGGATATATGTGATCAACAACTGCCTGTCAGCCCACAATCCTCTCCTTCTTATCTACCTCATACAACACTTCTGTTCTGATAACATACTTGACACCATCCCCTTCAACACCACTTCCCTGCGAAAAAAACATAGTCAATCTACGGAGAACAGGATCGCCTGAGCAACTCACTTCATGGAGAAGACTTCCCTTTGCCGCGCCGTGTGGAAAGAAGGCAACAGTGCCTTTCCTTGGACGAATAGGACGTGCATCAAGCACACCCAGCGTCTCGGAAGGAAGGAAGTAGGTCGTGCACCCGCCCTCAAAGCCATCGTTCAGATAGATGAGCATTGTCAGCCGCGAGTACACGGTATCATCGGAGTCATAGACATAGGACGGTGGAGATGTACTTAAATTGAGTGCAGATGCAGGCCACGCCCCGTCGATCTAGTATTTGCAGGTCAGGGAGAGAGATCAACGAGGGCGGGGATGAACTGACGTGAGGCCGATATAGAGCACCTGGCCTGTAACGATACAAGCGGAATCGTGCGTTAATTCCTTTGACATGACCGCCATTGATTGTTGGCGGAAGCAAGGAGACTATCCTCGCATAGACTACCTCCAAGAACTTCGCGTCGGCAAGCCAGATCAGATTGTGGGCCAAGACAGAAGCAAGCTGAGTGGCTGACCCAGACACTGGCTCGTCAGGCTGCAGACCGACATTCTCCGCTGTTTGAACGATAGCGTCACATTCACCGGGGTCGAAGACGTCCGAGATGATGAAGGTTCCTGGGACGCCAGACACCTCGTGGCGCACTGGTTTCACTTTACGCGCCTCTGGTGCAAGAAGCTTGAAAGTGTCCTCTGGAGAACGATAGATGACCGCGGGGTATTTATTAGGTGGCCGTCGATCCGGGCCAGAGGTCGACTGTAGCACGACCATGGCCGCTGATGCTACTGGCACAACTGCAGATGCATCATACGACGACTCCGGGAGGTCGGTAGAAGGAACGGAGAAGGAAGGGAACCAAGCTAGGCGTCCATTGGGATCCATGGTCTTCTTGCCTTCGGAAGTGGATATGATCTCGGGTTGCGTCGTCCGTAGGATGAGATCCAGCACTCTCCAAACCATAGATTGCTCCTCGGTGGACATACTAGGTGTCAAGACAGCGTCGCATTCCCTGACCCAGCGTTGGAGGGTTCCCAATTTTGGAACCTGACCTCGGATATGCATTTCAGATAGCAGGACTAGTGCATCCACATGCCTGTGGTCAACTAGCGCCGATGAGATTCGAGACACAATGGAACTGCCTGTATGCCCACAAGTCATGCCAGATCGAAAGGAAGACTGGAATGAACTTACCTGTCATGGATGTTTCCGATGATAATCTCCAATAGTCGTGTACAGCGGTGCGGAAGCACTTGAGAGCTGGTTGGGAGATGAGCTCTGGATGCCGACATAGAATGTTGAGCGTATCGACGGTCGTTTCGATCTCATCTGTGAAGAGCAGGCCCCCAAGAGTGGGCACATCTGCATCCACCGCCTTCAGCTCCTCGTCCTGCTTGATCTTCTTGACTACTCTGTCATTTTGAGGAAGATTTTGGGCTGATTTTCTCTTCTTTTTATTCCCAGCCATGGGAGTAGGAGAGCATCAGTGCTATTCGCTTTTGGTGTAAGTAGTCCAAAAAGACATGCGAGGCCGCCGCCGATGCCGTGGAGACGGCCGGGCACAGCCACTTCGGTCAGACACTTGCCGCCTCACCTCGTCCTTCGGGAGAGTATCACACTCTAGGCTAGTCTCAGGCCGGCAATGGCAGTGATTTGGGGTAACTATCTATACGCTTGATATATGCTCTCGTTACACGACCGTACAACCCGAACAAAGGACAACGTCAGTGTCAACGGCACGGTCTTGGACTAAAGTTGGTTTTGCGCTATCGAACAGACTCAACAGAGTGTGCGAATCCAAATGGGGACTTACCGCCAACGGCCTGGGCTCCGTATGTCAGAGCCTCTCATTCCGTAAGTATCTTGTCGATGTGAGGGAAAGCGTTTGACAACCTCACCACAGCACTTGACAACGATACGGACCCGAATCTTCAGGCTTCAAGCTTCAGAGCGGCCGCAGGTCGACAAACCAGTGAACGATAGAGTCAATGAAAGCACATAAGCACCGGCAGATGCCAATGTATATAGCGCCACAGTCAGGTTCGCGTTCAGTCTAGCAACCTGAAACAAACATGACAAGACACTTGAAGACAATCCTAAGTGAATGTTAGATGATACGGTGACGCTCGTCAGTCAGTGCCGCGCATAGACAGGCACCGTAATCATGGTCTGAAGAGAAAAGAGAACCGAGAGTTCAGTATGGTATCAAGGTTGACTCGTCCTCATCGTTGTCCAAGATACAGTAAATAGACAGAATAGCGGCAAGGGACAGAACAGAGGCGCTTATGACATCACGCGTCATATGCAATAGGTCAAAGTGCGCCACTGGTGCGCCACCAACCTTAGAAAGCACATGAAGGTGCCGCGTCATGCGGGCAGGCATAACACGGGACGAGGGATATCATGGAGACCAATTGGAGCGCTGCGCCAATTTGTGGATGGTGGCTGGCTGAGTCATCCGTCACAATAGATGTAAACATCGCGTGCAGTATAAAGTCAAAGTTTCGATGGCAGCGATAACCCCAGAATTCACTACTCAACCATCAGACAAAGCAATCACCAAACCCAATCCATAAGCATGTACTCCGTACGCCCCCTACCTTCGCTCGTCGTGCACAGTCTAACACGAATGTCATAGACCACTGAAGCTCCTGTCTCCCAAGCCGGTTGCGGCAGCACGACCTGCACCTGCACCACGTATGTCGACAGTGCCATCCTTCCAGATGAATTGCTGATATACACCCCCCTTCAGTTGCGGTTGCAAGCCCGGTGAATGCAAGTGCTAAATGCATCGCAGTTGCGCCTTCATTGTACAACATCTTTACCATCCATCGTTGTCCAGTCATCACCGATAAAGAATAATGAAGTTGTACATGTAATATCATAAATTGATCATTGCCCGAATGGCGGACTGATTGTTCGACATCCTGTGAGGCTCTCTGCCCGATCATACGCCTGATTCCTGCTTGTGCAGTGCCGTCACTAGAATATCTGTTTCAGCTATGGGTAGAGAGCACTTGTGGCACAGTCACTGACGCTTGTCGAGATAACGATTCTTTCTGGCAGGATCCAATTGAATCAATTGTTGCAGCAATTCATAGCATCGATCTCGTAAGGCAGGACCGTCTACGAACGAACCGTGTCTATCCACGAGAATCGTGTTGTAGTGGACGATGGACTCCATACACCCTATGAGCAGGAATGAGTCTATGTTGTGAACAGCTGCTACACCACCCTTACATTTGCTGTCAGGCTGTTCGTCCAGAAGCTCTTGGATGACGGCGATCTCGCTTTCAAGGCGGTTTCTATCGTCACCTGGCATAGTCTGAGCCTTGAATTGAGCCTCTATTCGAAGCTGAATCACTCACCTGATCCTATGAGCCACCTATGATAAAGCCAGACGCTCTGATCGTTTGGATCCGTGTACATGGCATTCCGCACGAGGTCAAACTCTGGATAGAGCATCAGAACACGTTAATCGAGGGTGAATAGAGGGACTACCATCCTCTCGCGACTTGATGACATCCAGGCGTTTATCCGCCCACAAGGCAGCCAAGACTTTCGACCTGTGGTGCCAAGCACTGAAATTGGAGAAATTGGATTCGATCTTCTTCGTGGTATATTCAAGCTCCGTGAACTCGGAGGGCCGAACGGGCATGTTAGCGAGAATGTATCTTCTGTAGTTCCATGCGTGGACTGTGATCTTGTTCAGACAGACAGGCTTCGCTCTGAACGATCAACATACAGTTACGCGGGTCGACATCAAGCATCTTCTCAACCACGAACATCTCTTTGTCCCAGTAGGATTTCTGCCAGCCTAGCGGGTCGCCATCAGACTCTGTTCCAGGCCCCGTCGGCACGTTGGCGAGGCACCAGCGACGATGATTCCAGATCCAGTACACCTTAGGGTGCGCTTTCAGTGCCGCAGTAGTCATGGAGAGTTCGGCAGATAATAGCTCATTGATCTGCTCTAGCAAGCTTGTATATGTTCATGACGGACTGGACGAGACGAGGACGGCCATACCTGGTAGGGAAGAGGCCGTTTATCAAGATGTTCCTCCGGTAGTTCCACACAGTGTAGAATTCGGGGTTGACCTGGAGCATCTTCGTGGTCAAGTTGAATGCATCCTGAGACCAATCAGATAGCTTCTTCTGAAATCAGTCTCAGTAGCGAGTCAGAACAAGTCATGACGAGAGGTACTCGAGTCAAGATATCCTCTGTTAGCGCGAGAAATTCATTGATTTTGGCCTTTTCGCGCTGCTTGCGCGCCTCAAGAGCTTCTGGAGACTGTTTAATGCGCTTGACGCCGTGCTAAGTGTCGTACGTGAGAGCAAGACGAGAAAGCAGAGCGAAGGCACTGACCATGATGATGACAAGCGGTGGGAAAGCGCGGTATCAATCAAATCGAGTCATTCAGCATCTGGCTTGCCATAAGTACTCGACTCCCTCCTACCATACGCGTTATACCGTGTCATGGCTCCCATTCACATCGACGAATCCGCAGGCTCAGATTCTACAGGGACTGGAACTCCAGAGCAGCCCTATCAGACACTTGGATACGCCCTCCTCACCCATGGCTCGACTGATGGTTTTCTGATTCGCAAAGATGCCAACGCTACATACGAAGAGCCCACGCAATCCTCCTTGAAAAAGGCCAAGAAGACCGCGGACGGTTTGGAGAAAAAGCGCAAAAAGCAGGAGGAGATCGCGGAGCGCGAGGCGAAAGCGCAAGGCGAGGAGAAGGAGAAGCGGGAAAAGCTGCTCGAGGAGAGCAAAAGTATCGTTCTCTCCGAGGACCCAACACTCCCCCAGGCCCAGAAGGTGCATCAACAAATCTGACTTCCCTCATCATCCGCGCTCATTCTTCATATCTCTCAGTCCAAGATTGCCCAGCTTCAATCGCTACGATCCAAGCGCATCCGCGTCTCTGGCTGGGTTCACAGACTGCGCTCCCAGAAAGACATCATCTTCCTCGTCTTACGCGATGGCACCGGCTACCTACAAACTGTATTCTCTGGTCGTGTGGTACGTCGCGTGTGGTGACTGAGGTGTTTACTCATGTTCGATGCAGAGCCAAACGTATGAAGCGCTCACTCTGACATTGGAGTCATCCGTTGAGCTGGTCGGCACTCTTCAGGAGGTTCCAGAAGGCAAGACTGCTCCCGGAGGCCACGAGCTTATCGTCGACTACTGGAAAGTCATCGGAGCGGCGCCTGGTGCAGATGATGCATTCACCAACCGCTTGAACGAAGTGTGTCTTCCTGATCCAAGTTTCCCCGATGTTGTTGCCAACCTTTCCCTTCTAGAAATCTGATCCGTCTATCCAAGCTGATCTACGCCATCTTGTCCTCAGAGGAGAGACCGCGTCTAGTGTCCTTCGTCTTCGCGCCATGCTGCTTCGCGCGTTCCGGGAAACCTATGATACCCACAGCATCCTCGAAGTGACTCCTCCCTGCCTAGTCCAGACCCAGGTCGAAGGAGGTGCCACTCTCTTCTCGTTGAACTACTACGGTCAACCAGCCTACCTCACTCAGAGCTCTCAGCTCTACCTCGAAACTTGCTTACCCAGTCTTGGAGATGTCTTCTGTGTCCAGGAAAGTTTCCGTGCCGAGAACAGCCACACGCGTCGCCATCTCAGCGAATACACGCATCTGGAAGCTGAATTGGCGTTCATTGACTTCAATGACCTGATGTCCCACATCGAGGCAGTCATTTGCGAGACAGTCGACAAACTCCTTGCTGATCCCATCGCAGCTGGCCTGATCCAGCAGCTGAACCCCGGCTTCAAGGCCCCTGCTCGACCATTCCTTCGTATGTCTTATGCTGACGCGATCGCATGGCTCGTCGAGCACAAGATTCAGCATGCTGAAGAAGATGCGGATGGCAACGTCATCTTGGACGACGCCGGTAAACCCAAGATGGTGGACCACGTTGTGGGAGACGATATCGCAGAGTCCGCAGAACGCCAGATGACCGACATTATCGGAACACCCATCTTCCTGCACTCGTTCCCCGCAGAACTCAAGGCTTTCTACATGAAGAAGATCCCCTCGGAGGGGGGGAAGACGGTTTTCACGGAGAGTTGTGATCTGTTGATGCCCAACGTTGGAGAGATTGTTGGTGGGTCCATGAGGATATCGGATATGGAGGAGCTCTTGGCGGCGTATAAGCGAGAAGGAATTGATTCCGCACCATACTACTGGTTTACGGATCAGCGTAAGTATGGCACATGTGAACACGGTGGATATGGTCTCGGTGTGGAGGTGGGCAATCCTTGCAAATATCCCTCAACCCCCTTCCTGATGTCTGTAACAGCGCTTCCTCGCATGGTTGGCGAACAGGTTCACTGTCAGAGAATGCTCTCTATACCCAAGGTATGAAAATCTGTAATTGTTTCGGGAACACGGCCGCTAATCGACTGACAGATGGCCCGGTCGCGCCACACCCTAAGATTTATGACTATATAGATTTGGCTGAGAGGTGTGATTGTTCGCAATATGAATCTTTTGTATGTAGGTACTATAGACCGCTTTGTTCCGCTGAGTCGTCTGATGAAGTTGAACATGAACTTCGAATACACATCAATCGATTGTCGCTAGGTAAGGCCATATGAGGGAGCCTGGCTCATGTACTGGGAGGCCTTCTCAGCGGGAGCCGGAAGATTTGTTGCACGGAGCTCCAAGCGCTCTTGGAAAGAGAAGATGGAATCTTCGAGAGAGAGCCGAAGACAACCCTCACCTTCACTCAAACAGGCATTCGAAAGTGCCTTTTGTGGTTACAAGGATAAGTTTACTTCGAAGGTGCAGAGGTGCCAACATTGAAAGCGGCGAGGAACTAAAGAGCTGAATGCATCTGCGACGCTTGACCGTTTGTGGTCACCTAGTCAATGATATAGAGGAACCATACTCGCTGTAGTAGACAAGCATGTACTATATGCGGCGCGTACCATACTAGTAACTGCACAGTTTCACACTTCCGAGACTGCACACTTGAACTACTATCATGTTGTTTCTGTGAGTGAGTATAGATGGGCGCTCTCCCATCCAACGGATCGCATAGCGGATGCTCTACAATGACACCAGCAACAGGCTGCGCAAGCGCAGGCAAGGAGACAACGCGGGGGGGAGGGGGGAGGGGGGCTGTGAGCGCTTTTGAAATCATGACGCGCAAACAAGGCTATGATCTTCGGCATATTTGGCCAGAGATCAGCGCATAATTGCTCCTAGCGACATCGACTCAATGATATAACAGCGATTGGAAAGGAAGATTGTCAAAGCACACTGGTAGTGGCCCGGCAGCATACAAGGGAGGTTTAGTCGTTGTGGTCATATCGATAATAGCAAGTTTGTATCCATGTTTGATCGTTGTCCAAACATCACTCCATCAGCCAGTCGGTGCCGTCCCGCCCTAGACGAAGACATACTTAGTGGCAGAAACAACATCTGTTTGACATGAATATGTGCATTGTCATATCATGGTAACTATCGGGCAACATCGTGGTTGTCATACGAGCATGCCTAGGACGCGTTGGGTAGAGACAACGTAGGAACCAGCTCCAGAGTGACCATCTGCAGTGCCTTTCCCATCCATACTTATGTCGAGTCGTCTGCTGCATCGACTCAACACGCAGGCCGTGCCCCCATATTGCAGTCACCTTACCAGCGCAGGCCGCTCAAGGAAGTTATAGCGCAGGTCGTCTTGAAACCCAAATGTAAGCATCATCACAAAATGAATTAGCGATCAGAGTTGACAGACATGCTATCAGATGCATAGCCATCTCATCCAGCTTGTCCTTGTCGCGTTGTCCCTCTTTGCAAAAACACAAGGGGCCGCTCTCTGGCCATGGGGCCGTCGCGACCTGTCTCACTCTAAAGCACCTTCCTCTTCCTTCTCCTTCTCATCCCCCTTTGACCCTCGAGGCAATGGCTTGTCGTTATCCCCCTCTACCTCTAGATCCCCCTCCCCTTCCAAGCGCAATGATTCGGTAGCCGATGACGATCCAGAGCAGAGCGTGGCGGACTATATGGCTGAAGCGATGCAGATATTCCTGACTTCACAACACGCCCAGGGGAGCTTCATACAAGAGACGACTTGGCGCGGCATCCAGGTGGACACGGGAGACGGGGACGGGGACGATTCGGGTGACAATGGCGGTAACGGTTCAGGCGACAGTGGAGGGGATGATTCAGGCGACGATAGCGGTGATGATAGCGGTGACAGTGGCGGCGACGATACAGGCGACAGCGGCGGGGACGATAGTGGTGATGATAGCGGCGACAGTGGTAGCGGCGACAGTGGTAGCGACGATTCGAGCGACAGTGGCGGGGGCGATAGTGGTGACGATAGTGGGGATGGCGGAGATTCAGACGATAGTGGAGATGACTCTTCCGCTCGGAAACGGTCCCTGGTTCAGAAAAGGAAGGACAAAGGGGATGGCGGTGAAGCCTCGTCACCCTCTTCGTCGTCTTCTGCCTCGATTGCACTCGCCAACAACGACGTCTTCCAGCTTCTCGATCGTCTCTCGTGGACGAACGCGTCCCACATCAACTTCTTCTCCGAACAGTATGTCGACTTCATACAGGACATTTCCGACATCTTCTCCACTGCGAACACATCTGCGCAGGATCAGAAAAAGCTCAACGATGCGGTCAAGGCGCAGACCACCGCCTGCCAAGGGAAGCTCAATGCAGCTTTGGACCAGGCCATCAAAGGGTACTACGACGCGAAGAAGAAGCACGTCAAAGGCGACCCGGCCAAGGATTCAGCATTCGCCAACTGGGCATCCACCGGCGACGCGGCATATCGAGAGGCGATCGACAATTGCCAGAGTGCCAACAACCGGTACAACACGATCTCGAGGGAGGTGTACGGTAACAACTTTGCGATCTACGCTGCCGCTGCCAACAACATCATACCGTTGACGGATCCCTCCAGTACCAGCGTTGCTGGTTTGACGATGAAACTCGGTTCGGGCGCTGATAACAGTCTGGGCGGTGCGCAGGCGGGCGGGAATTTGGTGCCCTACTATGACATCCCCGGAATTCGCGGGACCGTCGCATCATGGCGGGCCAACAGCAACGCGCAAAAGTTCACCTACTCGACGGCTAGCATGCACAACGAGTCATCGTCAACGCAGCAAAATGGCGGCGGCGGGATATCGGTCGGCACCAGCAAGTTCAGCGTTGATCTCGGAGGGAGCGGAAGTACGAGAACATCCATGTCAAATGTAACGGTGAAGAGTATGGATGTTGAATGGTTTGGGACGACCATGGCCATTCAGAGGGGAATCTGGTTTGACGGTTGGAGAGCAGCCAGTGCCGTTGCCAACTTGGACGGAGTCAATGCAAGGCGGGCTTTGGGGACCAGCAGCGCGAACGTCATCCGCAGAGCCAACAACTCTTCGAATTCAAGTACCGACGATACTGGCGCCAACACCAACTCTACCAACACAGGCGACGACGGCTCTTCTGACGACAGTTCAGGTAGCATTTTGATTCGTATGTAAGGACCTACCACTGAGCAATCATCCCACCTAGATGCAGACAACAACAAGGAACGCGATGCAAAGGCCAAGAAGGTTTTCGACAAGTGGCTTGGAAGCAAAGACGCGCCAGGTCCTGCGGCGGAGTACAACGACCTTGCAGTACTCATTTACCGTCCCAAGTTCACGTTCACTTTCGCGACAAAGGAGGAAACCAGCAAGTTCACCGAGCAGCAGGCGTCAGCTGGGGTCTGCTTCTTCTTTATATGTGTTGGCGGGAACGGAGGAGGAAGCAAGGTAAGATATCACTGTCATGCTCCGACCAGAGCTCATCGAAGACACAGAATCAAACGACAACGGACGTCGATGCTCTGACGGTCACGTTCAACGATCTTTCGGAGAACGTGTATTACGCGGGAAGTATCAAAGGAGGCTTCTGGACGACTGACTCTAATTCTGAGTCAGCAATCTGAGAGGGAATAGTGCCGAGTAGTACCGTAGAATTGAACTTGTTTGCCAACGCTCATGTTTGTGGACAAAGAGGTGCTGAGAACTTGTGAGAAGAGGGTGAGTAACGGCATCCGGGCAGGCACCGTGGGAGATCACCACGGGCTTTTTGTAAACAACCTAAAACAACGCGCCTCCTCCGCGTCGACCTCTCATCAAAACCACAAAAGACGCGCTTCAATTCGACAGATAATGGATGAGGCACACAGGGTCCTTCGGGAAGTCTTTGGACACGAATCGTTCCGTCTTTCCCAGGAGCAGGTAAGACAAATCACAGCAAAACTCGAAATATCCTTCTTGACGACGTGAAACAGGTAGTCAAGCATCTCATCGTCGACAACGACAACGCTCTCGTTCTCTTTCCCACCGGAGGCGGGAAGAGTCTTACATATCAAGTCCCAGCACTCTGTCTGCCTGTAAGCTTAGCAGCGACCATATGCACCGCTTACTGAGATCAATACGCTTTGACAGGGACTCACTTTGGTCATATCCCCGTTGTTAGCCCTCATGAAGGATCAGGTCGACGCGCTGCAGAAGCTCGGTGTCAAAGCGGCCAATCTAGACAGCACCCTGGATGCCGAGATGGCGCGTGTGGTCAAGCATGATGCGATGCATGGAAAGCTCAAATTGCTCTATGTCGCGCCAGAGAGGTGAGTTCATCGTGGCTTGTCGTGCTCAAAGATGGTTGAACGAACTTCCAAGACTCAACAACGAAGGCTTCATCGAAATGATGAGGCAGGTCAAGATCTCCCTTCTTGCTGTTGACGAGTCCCACTGTATCTCCCAGGTCAGATTCCCATGTTTGCCACCCTGAACTTTTACTGACTTGATGGGACAGTGGGGCATGAGCTTCCGCCCAGAATACCTCAAAGTTGCTCGTTTCGCAGAGGAAATGGACGTTGAACGCGTCCTATGTTTGACTGCAACGGCTACTTCGACCGTCGCTCAGGATATTTGTAACGCGTTCATCATAGACCCCAAGGAAGGCGTTTTCAAGACGCCGGTATTCCGGCCCAAGTGAGCACTAAAACAGGCCGCCGCTCAATGCTTACAACCGTCTTCAGCCTTGCGTTTCATGTCGAAGTTGCGTCAACCTTCGACGAGAAGATTGAGAAGGCCGCGGCGCTCCTCAAAACGCGCACCGGTCCAGCAATCATCTATGTCACACTCCAGAAACACGCCGAGCAAGTCGCAGAAGCCCTGAAGCAACGCAAGTACAAGCCGCTCGTATACCATGCTGGTTTGTCAAACGAAGAGCGTCAAAGAATCCAAGTGGAGTTCATGGAGTCCGCCGAGGGTATCGTCTGCGCGACTATCGCGTTCGGTATGGGAATCGATAAAGGTGCACTTGCAGTCTATCGACCACAGTCATCGGTTGCTGATGTGTCGTTTTCCAGCAAATATTCGACAGGTGTGAACCAATGGTGACCCTCAGCACTCAATCAGATTACTGACAATTCACCAGGTCATCCACTTGTACATGCCCAAGGTTCCTTATGAACTAATCTCTTTCCTTCTCATGCTCACGAACATGTCCTAGACACTCGAGAATTACAGCCAAGAAGTTGGACGTGCTGGACGCGATGGATTACTATCTACTTGCTTGATGTTGCTCTCGCCACCAGATATTCCTATCCTAGAGGGCTTTGCCCGAGGAGATACATGCTCAAAAACCTCCCTGCAGCTCTGGTTGCAGGAAATTGCGTTCAAGAAACAATCGGAAGACGGCACGATTGATTTCAATCACTACCAGCAGTCTAAAGAGTAAGTGCTCCGTCAACATGTCAATCGCATCCATCTGACTCACATTTCGTAGATTTGATATCAGGGTTCGTTCCGCACTTGCTGTTAACAGTGTCTAGCTCACGCTCCATGGTCAGATGAATGTTCTAGGGCTTTGCTACGCTCATCTAGAGCTCCAGCACGGGTACATCCGAGCAGTGACACCATATTATTCCATCTACGATATCAGTCAACGTCCGGGAGGTTGGCAAACCGTGATGTCCGACAACAGTAGAGCTGCTAAAGCGCTACGTTCGAATTGGAGTACACGTACGAACGGGTACCAGGTAACCTCCTTCAATCTCCATTCACACACTGAGTTCGCTGAAGAGTATCGTAGATAGACATGGTACAAACTGCTGCTTCCTCGGGCGTTCCTCGTGAGGAGTTGGCGAAGAAACTGTCGAGCTGGGACCTCGAAGGTCGGTACCAGTATACACATCTCTCCAGGAAAAGCTCACCTGTCTGTAAGGCCTCATCACATCGAAGGCCTCTCAAGTCCGTGCTGTAAGCTTAGAGTTGAGTCCATGATGTCCTATCTGACTGACTGGTACTTCAGCGATACCGTGTTCTCAAGCCCCTGCCAACCGACCTGAATGAGATCAATGCTATTGCCACCAAACTCTTCGATGACATGGTGATCAGGGAAACTGATGGTGTTCGAAGGATTCAAGAGGTCATTGATTTCGCGACCAAACCTGAATGTGAGGATTCAGAGCCCCTCGCGAGATTCATCGCTCAATCCTGGCCCGATAGGTCTGGCGCACTCGCTGGCCGTCTACTTCAGTGACTTCGACGCCGTGCCAAGTGGAAGGTGCGGCAAGTGCACTTTCTGCAAGACTGGAAAACGTGTCGAGTTCGACGTCGGCGACAACATAGAGCCAGACCCTAATCAGATCAGAAGCATCATGAATGCATGCCCCGTCCGCGACGATCCGCGCATGCTAGCGCGAATGGCCTTCGGGGTCACCTCCCCGCGCTTGACCGCCAATAAATGGAGCACATACCACCCTCTTTTCGGCACAATGGTAGATGTGGAGTTTTCGAAGCTCGTGGCTGCCTTCGACGTCGAGTGCAAGAAGGTCAACTACGAGAACCTGCCTATGCCTACACCGTCCTCCAGTGCACCAAAAAAGAGGTCGTATACGAGCAGCAGCAGCTCCTCGCGTGGCGGTTACTCGAGAGGAGGAAGCTCTGGGCCTAGCAAGCGAGGTCGATATCAAAAACGATACTGAATTGAAAGAACAAGTATACGAGTACTTCATTGAAATGCGATGAGGCCACCAAGTTGACCTATTACCTGGCGGTCTCTTCGTCTAATCTTGTTACTGTACCTTTGCATGTATTCATACCAGTCAAGTGAGCAATTTGCTCTTATTTCATCCTGTCCGTCGGCGATCGTTGCACCATTGTTTACACGACAACAAGGATGCACTGATATTGGTATAGCAAGAATACACATACAATGACTAAGTATATACACCAAAGACGCGAAACAATGAGTAGAGTGGAAGAGAAAAAGTTCATGCCTGCCCAGCATTGGCAGGTCCGGCGTTAGTAGCGTCAGCTTGTTTTGCAGCACTTGGAATCTTCTGTTCGATGATACGCCTCACATCTCGCAGGTGGTGGATGCCCTCCGTCGTCGAAACCGATTTGTCTGGTAACAGAGCTAGACGCTTCTCCGCAATACCCAAGAGGCGGTAAGTCTGAGGCATCACTCTGGGGATGTAGTCAAGCATCATGTTATCCTAGTCAAAGCTTCAGTGTCAAAGCAAATGACTTGGACAAATGAACGTACATCAAGGCGAAGGACGAGGAGCGCTCGGTGAAGCCACTGCATGGCCACCTTGAAGGCCATATCAGACGGAGCACTGGTATCAATAATGTTGGTATTCTGAAGAGAGATCAGCATCTTTGAGATCAACGGAAGCGGGCGTCGACATACGCGATGAATTATAACAATGACAATGGTTTGAGAAAGGGTGGGAGCATCAGGTCGTAAAGGCATGACAATGTCCATATTAGATCTCGCCAGGAGGTTGATGAGATCGCTGGTGGGGCTCGTGGTGGCCAACGCTTCCAAGAATTGGTTTTCATACACCGACATCTCCTCGACGGTGACTATTTTCTCGTTTACAGGCGGTGGCTGGACAGGATGCGATGGCTGGGGCGCAGCAATGCCTCTATTGTACCAAGACGGAATGGGTTGAGGCTGAGAATCGTGAGGATACCAGTTAGGCGGAGGCTGTTGAGGAGCGGGTCCCATCGACCCGGGATGTGGCAGGGGTGGCATAGGTTGACCCATTCGCGGCTGCATCGAAGGTTGCATAGGAGGCTGGTTCATCTGGGTCTGGGGCATGCCCATCTGCATCGGCTGCTGAGACGAAGAGGGCTGCTTAGGCTGAGGCGGTGTCCCCGGCGGCGGACGAGTAGTCAGGAACTTGACTTGGTCGGCCAGGGTCCGCACAGTTCGCTCGAGTTGCGAGATAGACGCCTAAAGGATAGATTAGCATGAATGACAAAGTTTGAGCAAGATAGCGGGTACCTCTTGACTCCGCTGCGCCTCGTTCTGCCATCGCGACATCTCGTTTCGGATCGCGTGTATCTCGGGGATGACGATCTGGGAGACGGCGTCCTTGACCTGTCTGTCGATGATGACACTAAGATTGTTCGCCAGAGCTTGTGACAACTTGTTCGCGAAATCGGGGCGCAGGAGTAAATTCTCCATCTCGACCGGGAGACGCTAGATTGCCAGTCAGCCGTCAAGCAACGTCGAGATTGGCTTTGCTTACACGAGTGACGAGATCATTCAGTCCACGTCCAACCTGGTCGGTGAGGACAGTCTTGACTTCTGACTTGGTGATGCTCTCAAGGGCCGGCAAAACCGAGTTCTGGACTTCGTTCTTGACGGCAACTTCGACGACTCTGGTTGTGTTCCTGGTCAGCTCCGTTGAGATCAGCTTGAGTATCTTCTCTTGGCGCGCAAAGTCTTCAGCCTGTTCGTGAGCACGGGCATCCTCGAACCGTTGATCTAATGAATGAATCGGTGTCGGCCCTGGCAGTAGTAGAGAAATCTCACGTTGCTTGTCCATCTCCTTGTTCAGAGACCGCGTAATCCTCGTGTGCAGACTGTCCTCCATCTTCTTCATCTCCTTGGTGAACGTCGGCGCAGCGAAGATATCGACAGGCTCCTGCGCCTTCTCCTTCTCTTTACCCTTCCCGTTGTCATCCCTCCCACTTCCCCAGGTCACGTTCTTACCCTTCTGTCCTTTGCCACCTCTGGGTTCCGCCGCACGAGGATCATCTCTGCTGACATCTACATCGGGCTCCTCAGACTGAGGAGACCTGGGACGCGCGGTCTGTTGTAGCTTCTGAGCTTTTGACTCGACAACAGGAGCAGAGGAAGGTGGAGCGTAAGACGGATACTTTGCGAGCGTCGACGCCAACGCATCCACGAACCACTCCTTCCTGATTAGGATTTGGTCTACTCCACTGGAGTGGACAGAGAAGCCAGCCAAAGCCAGCTCGCTAGGAGTGACTTTCGCAGCGATACACGCAGCGTACGCTTCGTCGCCTCTGGGATCCGCATCGGCGGTTAAAATCACGAAATGAATGGTTGGTTTGGGTCCGGTGAATTCGACGACCTGGTCCACAAATCCACGACCCGGCTCGTCGCCCTGCATCGGCGAGTCGAAGTTGAGCTTGAAGGCAATGATGCTCTCTCGCCTGGAGTTCGCGATCCACAACGTCTGGATGCGGGCATCATAACATACATGGCCAAACATGTACTCGTCGTGCGGGAGGGTGCTGTTCACGAACTTAATCGTGGACAAGATAGCCTTCGTGTTGGCGGAGAGTAACTGGAACACAGTTCCAGACCGACGTCCGATAACGATGACACCGTCAGCGTAAGTCAAGGACGAGGGCGTGTCTTCTCCGCGAATCTTGTGGTTGGAATAGGGAACCTGGTCGACGATATTCCACGTCATGAGGACGGAGTCGGCAGAGATAGTGATGAGAGCCTGCTGCAAAGTATCGAAATCGAAAGAGACAAGGGGCTATACATGCCTATCAACAAAACATACATGCAAGATTATGAGAAGAAACTCACGGAAGATAGAGTGAGTGAATGCCCGATGTGACGAAGCTCAGACTGGGAGATATGACCATCATGCAGTCCGGTCACATTGGCCAGGTCGATCAGGTAAACTTGGTTCTCTGAAGCGACCGCAAGGGTGTCAGACTCCTTGGGATGCCACTTGACAGCCATGAGAGGATCTACGTCCCCAGCCGGTGGCTCCACACAGAGAATCAACGTTCCCCTACACATGATAACTGGTCAGCCTGGAATTGGACGCGGTACCAAGAGGAGGATACATACGGGACATCGTCTGTGATGATATCCGGCAGCTCCCAAACAACGAAACCACCATCTGTTGTCACACCAGCCAACCTATTACCATGGACAGCCATGTCCGACACGCTGGCATTCCCAAAAATTGAAGGAAGCTGCAGCAAAGTACGGTCACCGTTGGACCTCGAGATGACACGGATACGACCGCGACTCATAGCATACGCGACCCAATGTGTCGCACCAATCGTCGTTCCCGGAAGGAAGATAGGCTCCTGCTTGACCAGTGCGATAGCCGTCGACTTCACGAAGTCGCGAGAAGCTTGGATCTCCTCCAAAGGCTGAGCAACATCGAAAATGATAGTCTGAGGTTGCGAACTAATGCTCGGTCGGTTACCTGAATCATCGAAGAAGTTCAAGGAGGAAACTTACCTTGGACTGACGAAATTCTTACCGCCCCGACCCCTGCGAATACTTCCTCGTGGTCCAGGTGAGCTCTCCTTGTCACGCCTGCTGCCATTGCCTTGCGCGGCACTCTGCTGGCTGTTGGCTGGCGAGTCGCCAAGGCGTGCACGTTGTGCCTGTGTCTTGGGAGGCGACGCACGAGGTGGAGACTCCGCGCGTTGATGCACAGATGGCTTCGGGGGAATCGGGGGAGGAGGTGCCCGAGTGTCCTGCTGTTGTGTGCGAGAACTCTCCATGGCAGCATAATCACTGGGAGACGGATCATACAAATCATACGCCGAGACTGACTGGGGATATGGCCGCAGGCTGGTCATTTGCTCCAAAAGATTGTCGACAGATCGGCGCTTAGGGTCTGAGACTGCTGTCCAGCCAGAGTCATCGGTGCTCGACTGGGAAGGAACGGGCTTCTTCTTGATGGAAGACGTCGAAGAAAGGGCATCGAAGGGGGAGACGAAATCGAACATTGTCTTTTGCTGCTGTTGAGGCTCAGCGGGAGGCATGATGTGCTGGTGCTGGGGCGGCGCAGGGTTACGGGCCATTTCAGTCAACTCGATTGGGTCAGGAGCAGCGTATGTAGACCGGTACTCGGGAGGATCGTGGGCAGGATAAGTGGGCGAAGGAGCGGCGTGAATTGGAACGTTGTGGGGGCTTTGAGGAGACTCGGAATAGGTCGACCTGGGAGGGTTTCTGTGGAGTGTATCAGTCGATTGAGCCTAAAAGACAAGAGATAACAGTCGGGCACGCGTACACCGCGCGGCGGCTCAAGCAGCGACGGCGATAGCCATGCCTGCATACATGAAACACAGGTATGACGGGAGAGACAGATCGAACAGTGAATGCAGATATGGGATGAGATTACTCACCCAGACATCAGTTGCTCAAGCAGCAGCTTGCCCTGTACTTCGGCGTTGGTAGGGGAAGCGTTTGACCGCTGCGAAGATCCAGGAGGAGTCGGAATTTGCTGGCCCTGCTGGACCTGCTGAACCTGCTGTGATTGCGCGGCAGGAGGCTGATTCACGGATCGAGCAGGCTGGTTGGCTGGCGGACCCGATAGCATAGAGAGCAGCGCATTCTGACGCTCGGTGATAGACTGTGCGGTCGTGTTAGCGGGTATTGAGGGGGCAGGCTCGTCTTTCATGGGCGTGGTTGGGTTTGAGTCGTAGCTGCCGCCAGACTGGTTGAACGACTGCTGGGACTGCGAATGGTCCGACGACGAGGATGTGTTCAGATGCTGGAAAAGAGAGTCGATCTGGTTCGAGGAGATGTTGTGCGCAATGTGGGGCGGGGAGGTGACATATTGCGGCTGGGGCTGCTGGACATTCACAGGCGGCGTCGGCCCGCGCGAGAAGAGCTCGTGCAAGGACTGGCTGACGGGTGCGTTGTTGCGATTGTCCATGACCGTCGTATAGGCCGCGGTGGAGGGAACAGAGGGGAGACGCGATGTGGCGAGAGGAACAGAAATTCGAAACTTGATATTTTTCGGGATACATACAGCATGGGAAACACGTTTTCTGATGGCACGAGGCGGCATCTCCCGGCATCAGCCTGTTGTCTCCGTTCCATCATAGCGTGGTTCAGCACGATGCTTGTCCTGGGGGCATCTTGGTCCACGCCTTTTACTCTGCGGAAAGCTGTAAAGGATCCGGAGCATGGAGAGTCGCGTCCGGGTATGAAATCGTAGTCCACAATGTCAATAGTGCGCTCACAAACCTGTAACAATGCTCTCGGTCAACTCCGTCGCACTAAAGTACAAGCTTCAAAAACTATCGAGGGCATCCGTTTCAATCGCGTAAAGCTAACATTGTCCGGCTATCCACGGAAGCGCGATTGCAGGGCATCTTTGTTAATGGCTCTGCCAGTAGCAATGCGTCATCACATCACGTGGGGCGCGTTTAGACACGCTTACCGTATTTCACCTTCCCCACTCGTACTGCCATCAGTCTTGTGGGGTAAGTCTCGTATTCATTCCCGCTGTAGCTATTACTTACGCGTTCCGTAGTATTCATCAGTTACAGGTAATATAAACTCGTACTGCCATCAGTCTTGTGGGTATTCATCAGTTACAGCTCTTAACAGGTTATGGGCCTTTTCTGAGTCCTGTACACGATTGTTTTTCGCTTTTCAGCACCCCGCCGTTGGCCGTTTCTGTCGCTCTTGCCCTCTCGATGTTTCGTTCGCCTGCCGTGCCGCCCGCTCGTGTGGATCAGTTGGTGGACGCCGATGAGCCAGCAGATGAGTCGGCGGGTATCCGTGCCTCCTGGTCGCAGAACAACCCTTTTCGCTCCACCTCCGTCCTGCAGTCGACGCCTTTCCCGCGCCGCACTGTTGTCCAGGGCACGCAGCAGCCTCCGCGTGCGCCCACCAAACCGCTTCGCCCGCCTACTCCCATCCCTGCACCGCCTGCTCCTCCCGTCATCGCTCCTAGCCATCAGCGGACGCGCACTCGGACTCGCTCGGACCCTCGGGCGGACAAGACGGCGTGGCACCGCGAACTGATCAAGATGGACCGCGCGCATCCGCGCATTCGCTCTTGCACCGTCGTCACCTCTGCTTGGCCTGCCTCCACGAAACCCCTTGATTTTGCCTCCGCCAACTATTGTCCCTGGGCCCAGGCCGTCGTTGACGTGCTCAGCCTTTCCCAGAATCTCGTCTATCATGTCCAGCCCGATGCTGCCGTGTATCCTCCTGCCGATCCCACCACCGAGCCTATTGCCAGCTCGAACTTCCACACCAACGATGACGCTGTACGCGCTTTCCTTCGCCTTCACCTCTCCGACTCCGAGAAGGACCATTTCCGCCAGTGCCGGACTGCTGTCGAGATGTGGACGTTGGCGTATCGCCGTCACCACGAGATTGGCCCGATTTCGCAAGTTACTCTCATGCGAGACATGTTCCGCGCTCAGTTCACGCCCTCTACGCCTCTGATCGACACTTTCCAGACCCTGCAACGCCAGAACGAGCGCCTCTTTGCCCTTGGACCCCTTCGGCCGGATTCTTTCCTTGTCGTCGCGCTTCTTCGGGCCCTTCGTTCGAACTACCCTGGCTTGCATGAGAAGGTGCTCGATGGCATTGGGGCGTCCACCGCCGCCGCTCCCTACACCTCTGACCGCGTCCTGAACCTGCTGGAGCTCAAGATTGATGTCGACGCCGACACCACTCCTGAAACTGTCCTGGCGGCGCGGGGCCTGTCGGGGCCGACTTGTGGCAACTGTCAGCGTGCAGGCCATTCATCTGAGTGGTGTGTGCAGAAAGGGGGCGGGATGGAGGGTCATACCGTCCCTGAGGCCCGGGAAGCTCAGCGCGCGGCGAAGGGGAAGGGGAAGGAGAAGAGTGGTGGCGGGGTGAAGCCAGCTGAGGTTGCGCACATCGCCGCTGATGCCGATGTCCCGCAGCTCGCCACTGACTCCATTGAGTCCCTACTCACGGATGGCGTTCGGCGCTCGATGGTCCCTGGTGATTTCTCCGAACTCGGGCTACTCACTTTTGAGGAGGAGATCCGGGCGTCCGTGAACTGGAACATTGTCCAGCGCCCGCTTACCGATGCCGCTTACAGCGTGGACCTCAACGGCGCATCTGAGCCAGTTTCCTGGGACGATTCTCCCTTCTATGTCGACTCCGCTGCCACCGTCCACATCTCCATGGACAAGTCGGACTTCACCAATCTTCGCCCGATCTTGGACTCGCAATCCGTCAAGGGTCTTGGCGGTTCAGTCAGCCTTGCGCGTGCTCGTGGCACCATCAAGACACGTCTCCCTTGTGGACGTGTCTGGGCTCTGCAGAATGCTCTCTGGGTCCCTACATCCACTGTTCGCCTCATATCCGTTTCGCGTGCCATGGACGACTATAAATGCAGCTTCAACTTTTCGTGCTCGTCCGGTCTCAGCATCGTCAGCGTCAATGGCTCTGTTCTTGCTACTGGTTCCCGTACCGCCAATCCTCGCCTCTTCAAATTGCACTGCACTCGCGTTTCCACTCCCTCCGTTGCCTATTCCGCCACCACAGTCCTTCCTGATATTCAGACTTGGCACGCTCGCCTCGGCCATCCCAACATCCCGGCTATCGTTCATATGGCAAAATCTCGCAGCACCTCCGGTATGCCTATCGATTTGTCCCACATCCCACCGAAGTGCTCATCATGCATTCTTGGGAAGCAGACTCGATCGCCGGTTCCGAAGACAAGGGTGGGGGAGAGGGCAAAGAAGAAGTTTGACGTAGTCTCCATCGACCTGACTGGGCCTACCGCTGTGCCGTCTATTTCCGGCAACCAGTATATGATGTCTGTTGTCGACGAATACACCTGTTTCCCTTGGGTCTTCCCTATCAAGTCTAAGGACGAGGCGATTGTCCGACTGAAGGCTTGGGAGCTCAAAATGGAGGCGACACTGCATCGGCGACCTGGGAAGTACCGCATCGACGGCGGCGAGCTGGATTCTCTAGAGTTCAAGACTTGGTGCGACACTCGTGGTATCGCTTGGGAGAAGACGGCGCCCCATACCAGCGCGCAAAATGGTCAAGTTGAGCGTACACACAGGACTATCATGTCGAAAGCGCGAGTCATGCGGTTGGATTGCAAGTTGCCGCCAAATCGATGGGACGAGTTTTGCTTGACCGCCGCCTACCTTACAGCCAGGACACCCGCAGTCGGTTTTGGATTCAAGACCCCCTTCGAAGGCTGGCACGATAAACCGCCAAATCTCTCTCACCTTCGCGAAATTGGATGCCGGGCGTTCGTTCTTATTCAGTCACACAACCCCAAGATCTACGCTCGTTCGGTGGAGTGTATACTCATCGGATACTCGCAGTCTGCTAAAGCTTATCGCTGTTATAACAGGGAAACGAACAAGGTCGTCGAATCCTACCATGTTGACTTCATCGAGAGTCACCAATCCCGCCCTTCAAGCCTTCATCCCGGTCGTATCGTCGACACGCCCTCGTTGGATGAGCCTGAGATACCTCCCATCACCGACCCTATTTTCTTGGATCCCTCCATAGACCCCATACCTCCCCATTCCACTTTATTACCTTTACCAGACCCGTCCCGTGCGCTAGATATTTCAGAACCGTCCTCTATACCTTTACCGTCACCGATGCCGTTCGGGACTCTGCGGAGGCTGGCGCCAAGCTCAAGTCCGAGCGGAAGGCTGCCGCCGATGCACGTCGCAAGAATCGAGTTGCTCTCCGGGATGCTCTGGCCGAAGAGGGCCTCATTGCCGACGTTCTGGAGGCTGAAGACGACGACGAGGCGTTCACCGCCGACGCACTTCTCTCGGCTGTGGACGATGACTGTAGCCGTTCCATGGACGACCCTCCCACCTTGAAGGCCGCTCTTGCCTCGGGCGATCGAGCGGCGTGGCTTGCTGGCGTTCAGGATGAACTGACTAGTCTGCTAGACATGGGCGTTTACCGACTTGTTCCTCGCTCTGCTGTTCCTGCTGGCCGTCGCATTCTTCGTTCCAAGTGGGTTCTTCATCGGAAGCGGGACATTAACGGTGCTATTTCTCGCTACAAGGCGCGCCTAGTCGTACGCGGATTTGAGCAAGTTTTTGGCCGTGACTACAACCGTACGTCTTCTCCTACAGCTCGAATGGAGTCTATGCGTCTGTTACTACACCTCGCTGCTTCCCTGGACTGGGACATCCAGCAGTTTGACGTGAAGACCGCTTTTCTGCATGGCCTATTGGGCGAGGAGGAGACTCAGTGGTTGGAGCAGCCTGAGGGTTTTGCGGAGGCTGGGAAGGAGGATTTTGTCTGGGAGCTTCAGAAGGGACTTTATGGCTTGAAGCAGGGTGGTCGCATCTGGAACCGGACACTCAACGAGGCGATGCTTGCGTGGGGCTTCAAGCGGTTACAGTGCGAATGGTGCGTCTACTATCGCAAGACCGAGGCTGGCACCGTTATTTGCGCCGTTCACGTTGACGACTTTGTGTCCATCGCCTCTTCACCGGACGAGAATGCGCGCTTTCAGGCCGACCTTCGATCTCGATGGACGATATCCGTATCCGACGCGAAGTTTGTTGTGGGCATCGGTATTGAGCGTGACCGTTCCGCGCGTCTCATTTACCTCTCGCAGCGCGCTCTCATTGACAAAGTCCTTGATCAATTTTCTCTCCAGTCGGTTCACCCTAAATCTACCCCCATGGATCATGACCTCAAGCTCCGGCGACCTGCCAACTCTTCTCCATCCAAGTCTGAAGCAGCCGAACTCGAGAAGATGCCTTATCGCTCACTCGTTGGCTCCCTCATGTACATTGCCGTCGGTACGCGTCCGGACATTTCTTATGCGGTCTCCCGTCTTGCCCGCTACCTCGACTGCTACCGGCTCTCACACTGGAACGCCGCAGTCGATGTCGTTCGCTACCTCAAGGGCACCCGTAATCTCAGCCTAGCACTCGGTGGCGACAAGATCTCCTTGGTCGGATTCTCCGATTCGTCTTATGCCGACTGCCCAGACACTCTCCGCTCCAGCATGGGCTATTGCTTCTCGCTTGGGTCTGGTCTCATTTCTTGGGCTGCGCGCAAGCAGAAGGTCGTCGTCACATCGACTACCGAGGCAGAGTACATCTCCGCCAGCGAGTCGTGCAAGGAGGCTGTTTGGTTACGACAGGTATTCCGGGAGATTGGTATGCTTGACGAAGATGTTCCTACGCCGCTTCTTGGCGATAACGACGGCGCCACGGCTTTGGCTTACGATCCGGCATTTCATGCTCGTGTCAAGCACTTGGACGTCAAATACCATTACATTCGGGAGCGAGTCGAGGATGGCTCTATACATGTCGCCCGTGTATCCACGCACGACAACCTGGCGGATATCTTCACAAAGCCGCTTGCCCGTGTGCAATTCCTGAACCTACGCGATCGACTTGGCCTGGTGGATGGTTCTTCGGTCGAGGAGGAGTGATGTCGCATTGAGGAGGAGTGTTAATGGCTCTGCCAGTAGCAATGCGTCATCACATCACGTGGGGCGCGTTTAGACACGCTTACCGTATTTCACCTTCCCCACTCGTACTGCCATCAGTCTTGTGGGGTAAGTCTCGTATTCATTCCCGCTGTAGCTATTACTTACGCGTTCCGTAGTATTCATCAGTTACAGGTAATATAAACTCGTACTGCCATCAGTCTTGTGGGTATTCATCAGTTACAGCTCTTAACAATCTTTAATATAAGTATTGCCATGCACCCAAGTGATCTGGGGTTTCCTCAACTGGGTCTGCGTAGACACAGCGGCACGGCAGCATAGATTCTCTCCGGGCAATGAAGCGCCACACTCACCTCTCCTTTTCACGAGAAATGGAAGTATTGACGACCAGAGATGTACCGCATACTACATATGTAACAAAAATCGACTTCCGTTGACGATGTCAATTTGCGTCAATCAGCGGGTTGACTTGCCGCATCTCTGATACTCGAGTACATGGCATACATGCGGCACTGAGTTTGAACCTTGCGATAAGGACACAGCACATTGAGGTCGCGTGAGGCCTCATAGACTCGGAGGAACGTTGTTAGGCACATGGACATGAGTACAACGGGGAACAAGCCTCATCGCTTGGTGCGCTTCGCCTTTTTGGGAGGCGGGCGCTGATCTTCGTCCTCGCTACTCTCTTCAGCCTCCTCCACCTCCTCTTCATCCTCCTCTCCTTCGCTGATTTCCTCTTCGTCGTCCCAACCCGCCTCGTCATCGTCCTCGTCCTCGTCGTACTCTTCCTCATCCCCTGACATCTCTAGATCCTCGCCCTCCTCGTCGCCATCTTTCTCACCGCCCTCTCCCGATGTGAGTTTGCCCTTCTTCCTGGCGACATTCTGTTCTTGCTCTTCCCGCCGTTGCTTACGAAGTTTCGCCTTCGCTGCATGTGCGGCCTTCTGCTCTGCAACCTCCTTCTTTGACTTTTTCACTGTATGGAGAGAATTGTGATGAGATATAACCCTTCGCAATGGATTTGTGCCATACCGAATTCGTGATAGATCACACTGCCCTCCCTCCCAGGGACGCCCTCTGTGATTTTGACGAGCTTCAATTCCATCCTCGGACCGACCTCGTCCAAGCGTATTGCCCTCTTTGATCCCTTCTTGTTATTCCTCCCTACGTAATCGTCTGCCAGATCCACAGCATCACCATCGTCCCCCGCAACACTTTCCGTCGACGATGCAGCACTCTCATAACCATCTGGCCCCGGTTCGCCTTTTCTTCGCAGCAAGAAGTCCGCGACGTCCTTTTCGTTTCCGAGATCCAATACGCCTGCCGAGCTAGATTTGGATGTGCCCTCCAGGACCTTGCGGATTCGTCTGGATACGCCGTATGCTTTTACCGTGATGATGAAATGCCGCCATTCGACGGTACCGCGTTCGGCGTTGTAGGAGACGAGAACTACTCGGCGGGCAGTTGACAGCGTTAATGATTTCGGTGAGAGTGGAGGGAAGAGGGATTGGAACGCTTTCATGAGTAGAGGGATATGGGGAGGCGTTGTGGGAGAGGGAGGTGGGAATGACGCGAGAACGAGCTGTAGGATGATGAGCGGTATGTGATTACAAGTCGTAGAAACGCACCAAGGGCGGACTAAGATACTCCATGCCAATACTGCGAGTCCTTTTTGAGGTATTGAGAACATCTTTGATGAGACTGTATCTCTCTACTCTGAAGCTGAGCGTGGGACCGTTGGTTAGACGGACGATTCGCAAGGAAGGAGCAATAGGTGTAAGAGTGAATGCCAATAGATGAGTGACTTGAAGAGCAGGAGCCATGGTCAAGTAGTCTTTTAGTTTATTCCTATTCCGTTCCTGGGCTAGCAAGTAAGAAGTATACAATATTTCTAGGTGAGAAGGCTTACCTTCAGTCTACTCGCCGTATTAGGCTCCATGACCTTCCTGATATCCCGCACCAGCTGTGCAATAGACGATCCAACCTGGCCATGTTTTATCACGAACGATTTGGGCACGCCGGTCTGCGACGCAGCAGCCTCTGTGGCAGCTCCCTTGAGATGGGTCCTGTTCTTGCGTTTGCGAGCCATTCTAGTCGTGAGCAAGTTAAATTTAGATCACAAATTTTTGGACGGCGTTGTTTGTGCGTCGGCCCGGGAAAACAACAACGCCCTTACTTATGAGTGGTCGACTTGCATCCTTCCGTGGCCCATCGACGCCGACGTCCTCGCCAGTGCAGCAGCAGCGACAGCAGCAGCATGGCACGCCGAAATCGCCCTCTCGACCCACGGAGTCCACCTACCACCGTAAATTGCGAATATCCTTGCAGGAACTCAGGTCGATCACAGAAACATGGGACGATCTCGTTCTCATCGACGGTCTCAAGGCTGTGAAAGGTCTTGTAGATACGCGTACTGAACTCGAGTGTGTACGATCCTGCTCCGAATACTTTGCATTAATTTCCGACAGTAATGCCCTCGCACTTGTTCCTGATCGTCGCCCAAGAACGCGTATTGTTGGGCCCAAGCTTGAGATCATGGATAAACGGACCGCCGAACTCGACACAGTGCTATCCAAACTTGTAGGACCAACCATGCTGTGCTCGACCACACTGTCTCATCCACATCCAGCGCAAACAATTTCGCCGGATGAATTCTGTAATCGAGACCATGGAGGCTCTGGTCATTGACGCCCACAAGACCAAAGGCTGGCAGTGGGTACATTCTGAACCGCTCTGGGTGACCTGGTCTTTGGAGAAGTTTGGTGCGCTTCCGTCAGCTATCTCAAAGACCGTCATCTCATTTTCCGGCCAGTGTCCTCCATAACAGAACTACTACCTGCATATCATCGCGAGCTCGCCACTCTTGTTGAACTCGTCGATACCCTTCGAAGTCACACTATTTCATTCGAAAACTCTCGCGATGCCGTGGTTAGATGGTCTGAGCAATACTGGACAAACGAACAGGGTTGGGAAGCAAAATGGGAAGACCTCTGTTCCGTTGAAGTCGAGCGATGGGATTCTTGACTCGCAACTGCGCTTCAGAGCGGCTGACTCGGACGACTTGGTCTCGCAGTCTTCCAGTGATAGCATATGCAATTCCGAGAATGCACGACTTCAGATTGAATTTGATGAGTGTGCACAGCATTGACTGGTGAGTCTTCTGAAATAGCTCACTAGACCCATCCTGACACTAGTATACCAAAGGTGTGGCGATGCAATGCAGACGACTATCATCTTTTGTCATGTCCTGGGTCACTCTCGCCGTCGCGCCATGTCTGATTTTAACAACTAATTCTCTATCTGTCATTCACATACTGTCAGTGTTCTGTGTTAACAGGCCGATAATACGCCTCTCGGGAACATAAAAGTGTATCACAGATTCACAGTTCAATAAGTCCGGCTCGCACAGCCATCCGCCTTCGGCCGTGCTTCACTATGACACTCGGGTTTACCGCTATCGCTATCTAGATCACTCTCGCTCTTGCTCCTCACTTCTCACCGAATCGAGCCGAATCTCACCTGGAATTCTGGGGTATTGATTATCAATCTTGTACATTACGGCCGTTCCAATGAGTCTTTGACTGGGAACGCGGTATCAACGAAAGCCTCACAACCAGAAACAGATACTCAGCAGTCAAGCCTTGGCAAACCGCGAGACAAGGGCGCGTTGGTCAGTCTGGGACGCGTCTTCTCCGGGAGATAGAGTATACCCTCTTGGGCCGCCATGAGGTACTCTGGGTACGTCTTCTATACCTGGGTCTAAAGCGTGGGTTGACCAAGCACTGACCAAGCATTGGCAACGAAATCAGAGGAAACTACGACGTTTGGTGTCGCCCTCTCGAGGATACGCTGTTGCTGACGCGTCGCGCCACGTCACCAGTGTACTCTGCGTCCGTGGTGCGTTCTCGCGTCCGCGGCGATGCTGTAACATGAATATGCGAATAGCTTCGAATTTCCGGTTTCGGTGTCTTGAACAGACTTCGGAGATGCACAAACATGCGCTGCGCGTCTCATAGCTCGGGTCAGTGGAGCACAAACCAATGAGATCCGTTGAACCCTCATGATGTTTCAGGGTTTCGGGCAGTTGGATCGTGTTTAGTCAAGCCTACTTCGTCTGAGGAACTTGAACTCTGCTACCTCGGTACGCCGAGATCGTATGCCACGTCTCAAGAGACAGCACATAACCAGCTAATCCACTCTTCGTTGGCCTTTACACTCACTGTCTCTCATCTCTCTCTGCCAGTCTCCACTTCAAGCTACAACTCAAGGTCCGATGGCGCTACTGGCAGGTCGGCAATGACCGTTTCATCAGGGTGTATAAGCAACAAATCTTTGGGATTTTTCTACCACGTACCAATCTGCCTGAACCCGTGAATGAATGAGTCCGCATTGAGTTTGGAAAGTCGAGCAAATCTGGTTATAAGCTCTGTCGATTCGGCTCGCGCCTGTCATACCGCTTTCCCATAGGCGCTTACGAACTGTGAAAGGTTGAATCTACGATGTCCGCGCCCGCACCGACCCCGATACCCTTTCTTCGCAGTCTTGTACCTCACGATATCAGCAACGTCAGCGGACTCGTCGCCGTTGTGACGGGGGGAGGCACTGGTCCGTGGACTCTGCACCGGTTACTTTTTTAATTATCAATCTGACCTGGCGCATGCAGGCATCGGACTAATCATGGCAACTGCGTTGGAGAACAACGGAGCAACGGTCTACATCATCGGTCGTCGACTTGCGGTTCTGAAGAAGGCTGCTCAGGAGAATAACGTCAGGCACATTCGTCGCATCATCACTTGTGTTTCTAACTCCGTCTGCCAGAAATACAACAATATCTTACCCTTACAAGGTGATATAACCGATCGTGACAGCTTGCTCTCCGTGGTCGAAACCATTCGCAAGGATCACGGCTACATCGACCTGATAGTCAACAATGCAGGCATCGCAAAGAACCTGTATAGTCACCCACTTCCTTCCCCAAAGCAGGCCCCATCCACCTCCTCAGCAGGTCTACCATCCCCTCCCGGAACGCCTCAAGGCACGGCGCCGATACCGTCTATCAAGAACTTCCAGTCGTCCTTATGGGAAACAGGCTCCCCAGACGACTTCGCTCAGGTATTCGCGACTAACGTCACTGCGCCATATTACACGACAGTTGCTTTTTTGGACTTGCTCCATCAAGGAAATGTTCGTCAACAGATGGAGGCAAGTCCTGAAGCAGATCCTCTCAGTTTTTCGCGCCCACCCTACCATTCGTCACAGGTCTTGACAGTCTCCTCCTCCGGGGGCTTCCGTTTGGACGCGAAAGTGTTGTATGTCTACGCTGCGATTATCTTGATCCGCCTCGCCAAACGTCGCTTGCAGGTCCATGTCTTATACGTTGTCAAAAAGCGCGTGTACCCATCTGGGCAAGGTTATGGCCAACCTGCTTGTCCCTTGGGGTATACGTAGCAATGTGATTGCGCCGGGCGTGTGGCCAAGTGGTGAGATACCAGATCCACACGAGTATATGCCGGTGTATAGTATTTCTGATCTGGGGATAGAGATGACCACATCTTTGCTCTCATCCTCTTGTGGGCGGTTAGACCCGTCCGTTTTAGCTAGGGATGTTCCTTTGAGACGAACTGGAACGGAAGAGGTGAGCGTATAGCCATGTCCTAAATCCGATCAGCTACCAACAACTATCAGGATATGGCGGGCGCAATTCTGTTTCTGGCTAGTCGCGCAGGATCGTATATGAATGGAAGTGTTTTTGTGGCTGACGGAGGAAGGTCAAATGCTTACCTGGGAGGAGGCGCGGCGAGCAATTATAATCAATACTAGTGTAGTGGGCTGCAATTCTTATGAAGTCGAGCGGCGGCGAGTTCAAGGGTAATCATATCGCAATATGTACATGTAGCTCCTTCAACATCAGACACTAGGATTATTATCTATTCTCAAGACATGAACGAGCAAGTGAAAGGAAAGACGAACGAAGTGAATGCCAAATCGGGACTGGCCGACGACTGCCGGATCGGGCCGTCCTCACCTTTTTTCTTGACCGCGACCTGACCGCGACAATGACGAGCGTCCTGCGGGCAGGTTTTACTCTTCGCGCCGCCATACATCGCCCATGCCGGCGCCTCGTACACTCCACGCCTGCCAGTGCGCTTGCTATGCCAACCTTCTTCTGCAACTCGTTAACACCCGCCAACAGGTTTCGCGAAGAAGAAAGGAGGCGCCAGCGACGCGTTCGATGACGACTTGTTTGCCGAGGAAAGCGACGGAGATCTCTTTGCGGATGAGAACACTCAGCCTGCTAAACCCGCTGCCGCACCGACACCTTCTCCGACCAAAGTTAAGAAGGAGTTACCCCGGATGCCCCCCGCCGTGCGTCAGGCCAAATACAAGTCCCTTCTCGAATTTGCGCTACCGCGTATATCGGCAACCGGAGCTGCCAGGCGGAAACTCCTGAAACACCCTCCCTACCTTCGCAGCACCGCATTCTCCCAACTTGTGCAGCTTGCAGCAAGCCCGGTGCAGCTCGAACAAGTTGCAGAACTCTTGCCAGACTGGACTTCCAAATACGGACAGAAATTCGAGCATCATGTTGTGGAAGAGTTCGTTAGTATGTGGCCACCGTAGTTTGCACCTTTGGCCACCCTCTCATGCGCTTATTCACCAGGGAGATGCGACACGTTGGGCTGTCCGCAACTGGCTTTCAAAGTCTTCGGACACCTACCGCGTTACAACCTGACGCTTTCGCCTGCAGCTACTCACCGGCTCATGCACAGTCTCTACCAGAACAAGATGTTCGCGGATGTCCTCACGGTAGCAGCGTTCTATCCTTCTCACTCCCTAGGACCAGTGGAAGAGGACATCGTTGCCTGTTCCATCTTGGCTGCAGCCAGTCTCAAAACAGGTCACAAAGTGATAGCCGTCGAATTGCTCTCCAAAATACGCCTCATGCTCGGCGCGAAACGTCAGGAACCAGTAGAGAAACGGTTACAGTGGAAGGACAAGGCGACATTGCAGGATAGTTGGGTCAAGCAATACTTACGTAGAGTCGATCTGATGATGGAGAATGACGGGAGCTCACAGGGTTGGTTGAGGAAGTGGCGGCAGAGGTCAATTCCCAAACCTGTCACTACTACTGCCTAAACATGGATTCGACACAAAGATGCATTTATTTATTCAGATCATCCCGTTTGGTCCAGCTCAGAAGCTACAATTTCGATTGAGGCAGAAGGAATGATGTTGCCGTCGATAAACTCTTCGCAGCTGTATGAACCAATTCGTCGACACTAGAGCACTAGAATTAGCATAAAGAAAGCAACTTCGATGAAGACTGACATTTCCTTGGCGGGCTTGATTGACTGAACAGGCATATTGAGCACGACAGGTAGAGATGAACCGCAAATCTTACCTGCAGTGATCCTGCCACCTTTCCTATCAGCCCTAGAACAAAGTGAGCCCAAGTGGTCATCACATGTACAGTGTACTGCCATCGAGCTTACACGGTCTCTCCTTCATTGAGATCTCGGGACGCTTCTCGACCTCGACTTCATGAGGTAGCTTTCCTTGAGCAGTAAGAGACTCGATTTCATCTCGACGTTTGGTCTCCCTGTGCGAGACGCCAGGTCAAGTGAAGCTGCACCGAGCGTGGCAGCACATTACATACCAGTCCACAATGTATGGGGTCTTCAGGACATGCAGTGGCCGTCCAGTGTATATGATAGTTCGGATGATATCGTCATAGCCCGCCTTGACCACCGCATCCTTGTGAATCTGAGGGGCGCCGGCTTCCTCACTAGCCACAAAACGTGTGCCTACCCACACACCGCTTGCACCATAACTGTATGATCAATGGCACGCCCATTAGATTGATGATTGAGGAAAGATGCCTTCACTGACGCAAGAGAAGCTGCGAGACCGCGTCCGTCTGCGATGCCTCCAGCCGCGACTACAAGAACTGGCTCGCCGGTCAAAGGACTTTTGGCGTTCTTGCACAGTTCGACGACGGCTGGAATCAAGATGGAGAAGGGCGTGTCGCCAGTATGTCCACCACCTTCGCCTCCTTGGGCACAGATGATGTCGACTCCTGCAAGACGGTGAATATGAAGAACCAAGACGCTCCGTGGGCAAAATATACCTTGAGCGAGTGCTTTGGCAACATGCTAAGTAGCGACTACATGAGTACGGCTGAGTGCTTCGCTCAGTTCATACATGGCTTGCCTTTGGATGCCCGATCATACTGACAAACTCTGTTACCCATGGATCTGAGGAGGTGGTGAATTAACTCACTTCATTACTGGAATACCAGCCGCGTGAAGCTTATCGACGACCCACTTGGGAGGGACACCGACAGCACTCACAAAGAGAGCAGCACCACTGTCGATGATTACATCAATGAGCTCGGGAAGTTGACCTGCAGTGTAGTCATAATTGGTCTTTCGCGCATTTCCTCCCACTTGGGGAAGGAGGAGATCAACACCGAAGGGCGCGTTCTTGTCTTCGAGAAAGCCCTTGAGTTCTTCGATAGATCCTTTCAGAAACTTAGGCGACTGCCTGAGACCACCAATGACACCCAAGCCCCCTGCAGATTGGGAACAAGTACTTGAAGTCAGTCATGAGTTACGGTGGAGGGTCTCAGACTGACCGGCATTTGTGACAGCGGCGGCCAGCTTGGGTCCTGCGGCAACATTCATACCTATGATTGACCATATGAGCGAAAGTCCATAGTGTGTAGATTTAGAGGTGAGAACTCGCCCGCGAGCAAGACAGGATGATTTATCCTGAACAGCTTGGTCAAGGGGGTCGAAAAGATCGGTGGAGAAGAAGGCATTGTGGTGGAGGGAAGAGAAACCAGTTGGGTCAGCAGGTCTCTCAGATGCGCGTATTAGGGCAGCGAGTCTGATAAGTGTGTATCGATGACCGCGAACACCGGTAATTGAGATAGCCGGAACAGAGGGCAGGAAGGTGTTTGCAGCGCTCGCAATCGGGTTTAGCTTCGTTCGCTTGCAGCGGTGGGAGTTGGAGGCGCTATCTGAGGTGTCATTGGCCGAGCGTATCCGAACTCAATACAAATACATCTCTCCGACTGAGAACCGTTGAGACATCCGAGGCGTGCGCTTGTGCGCAGCCGCGTGCCACTGCAGCGGGCCACTGCCACTGCCAGAAATGAAGATAGTACGGAGCAGGTGATCTCGATCGTTTTTGCCGTTTTGGTCAGACGCGACTCCGAGTCTCCGACATTCCGAATCCGAATCGTCCCAACAGTCATCATCATGTCTGGCTGTCCAGTTGACCACGGCGCACCTGCCGAAAAGGAACCGGAAACATGTCCTGTAGACCATTCTTCAAAATCTTCCTCCTCATCGTCAACGGCTTCGACCTGGAGTAGATTGTTCTCGTCCTCGGCGTCCACCCCCTCGCCAACTTCATTGTCGCAGAGCCGAGAAGTATCCTCTATTCCCAGAGAAACGGACGGGAAATGGGTATACCCTTCCGAGGCCCAGTTCTTTGCAGCTATGGAACGCAAAAACCACAACCCGCAGGCCGCTGACATGAAGAGCATCGTGCCCATTCACAACGCTGTCAATGAGCGCGCATGGTCGGAGATCCTCAAGTGGGAGGCTGGGCGCGGCGGGGAGGCATGCGGGGGCGTCAAACTCGTGAATTTCAAAGGGCGACCGAGTGAACCCAGTCCAAAGGCGCGATGGAAATCTCTCTTGGGGTAAGAACTCACTAGTACCGAAGTCAGGCCACGACTGACGATATTGCAGATACGCCGCACCTTTCGATCGACATGACTGGGTTGTCGACCGATGTGGTGTCCGTACGCGTTATGTTATCGACTTTTACACTGGGAAAAGTCCTTCGCAGGCAGTCTCATTTTACCTGGACGTACGGCCGGCCTTGGATAACTGGGAGGGTGTCAAAATGAGGGTATCGCATTTCTGGGGATCCTGGTGGCACAGTCTCACATCGTCTTCGAGTGCGACCCCGTAGCATTGAAGTATCCCCAGCCATGTATTCGTCGTCACTCTTCCTCATTAGACCACTATGATGGTCTAAGACTAGTCTGATCGACCCGCTTTCGGATTCGAGGTTGACTCTGGAGCTAGTACCGACGAACTTCTCTTGCACCATGTTCATAATGATATTGTGAGTCGTCACGTTCGTTGATTTTGAGCCTACATAGCTCGAACATGGGGCGCAATTCGCTGAGGTCGTCGCGCTGTGCCGGACTAGAATAATCTCCGTCGGACATCTTCAAGAGACGTCGTTCACAGTAAACATCGACGTAAAACAGGTATATAAACTACAATGGTATCCTAGCAGTACAGTGTATCCAATCCTCCTACAGTCCAGCTGTATAATGAAGCAGCCCCAATAGTTTGATCTAGGATGAGTGAGGTCAGGCTCGCCGGGTTGTGTGTTTCTAAGGATAAGCCTCACCTTCTCCTCCTCTTGATCGCAGAACATGGACCACGGCCCACGTTTGTCGTTGAACTCAATCGCAAAGGAATGTGGTATCGCTTTGAGATCTTCGTATCCCTCGTTCCATTCCTTCACAGCGGTGACCTTGCCCCGAAGATTTACTTCATCTAGGACTTGATTGATGTCCTAGTAGGTTTCATTATGTATTCCATTCGTTCGAGGCCTTTGATGGGTGTGCTCACCTTTGGACTTCGATATATAAAGAGTGAATTTCCAATGAATCGATAATATCGCCTGCGCCACACAATGTTCTCGCTGGTCTGCCTGGTCACCCAGCCACTGATGAGATCCTCCGACTTGGAGTTGCTCTTGACCTTGGCTTGAACCAGGGCAATCCTTTTCTTCCTTTCATTGACTTCGCGTCGCTTCACGGCTTCTTCACGCTTGGCAGCATCTTCCGCTAGTCGAGCCTGTTCGATGCGCCATTCTTCGAGACGCCTGTGTTCTTCGAGACGCCTTTCCCTAGCTTCTATCTTTCTCTGCTCCATTTCGCGCTTCTTCCTCTCCTCCTCCTCGCGTTCCTGCTGTTCCTTCCGCCGTCGTGCCTCTGTGCTTCGTTTGAGCTCGCGTTCCAGAGACACTCTCCTGTTCTGCTCCTCCTCCATCTCCTGTCGCAGCATCTCTTCCTTGCGTAGCTTGATTTCTTCCTGTCGCCGTGCCTCTTCCTCAGCCGCGCGCTTCTCTTCCGCTTCCCTTTGCTCTCGTGCGATCTGCCGCCTGCGCGCGCGCTCAGCAGGATCGGCGATGACGGTTGGGTTGGTATTGGCATTCCATTTGCGATCGAGGGGCGGTGGCGAAAACTTTGGCGGGGAGGGATGCTCGACAATGACCTCGTCTAGGCTCTCACTTGAGCCATGAGAGACTAGAGCGAACTCTGAGACACTGCGACGCCGAAGAATGGGCTGAGGCAGAGAACGCGATGCAGCCGTCATCGTTACGGCCTGCGGGCGACGTCCCGTGTCTTTAGGTGGTGGGGGAGGGGGTATAGAATCGTCATCCTCGCTGATCGTACCTCTACGTTTGCCACGATGTAGGAAGGCAGAGAAGAGACTGCTGGTTCTTTGCGGGTGTGGGGACATTCTGTCTGGCGCGTAACTCTCACTGAAAGACTTGCGCACGGGCTCAGATCGGATTGCATGGGGGCCACGTCTTGATGTCGAGAGATTGTTGGTGATGTCGGAGGGCGTGGGTGAAGGTGAAGCAGCGCGGGCCATTTGTATGTTGTGGACGGACTCGGGGTTGAGCACTGCCTGGTGGACCGCTGTCGGGGTAAGGTTTGAAAGGTGGTCGACCGTTAACAGCGCGTGTTCCTCCTGGCGACATATGTAAGTAATGCCGAGAACAATCAGGACACGACAATGCTACTGACTCGAGTAAACCCGCTAGTCAATCTCCGTGAATGAACAAGTGCACGGGCTGGAGATAATGGTGAGGCATCACATTCACGACTTTAGCTGCGCATTGGCACTTACCACGGCGGACACCAGAAACGGACGGAGGGATATAATTGATAACAACAAAGCCAGGTCTTGTCTTGATCTCCTCCCGATAGAGAACTACAAAGACGGATCCTGGATCGGCAGATATTCTCGCTTTGATACCAGAGAGACCGTCACGACCATGCGCAAGAAGGGTAGAATTGTCATCCGCCTAGGACGATGGTCAATACGCTGTTCCAGTAGATAACGGCGGTCGCGACGTACGTTGTGCTGCAAGAGCAGCCTTCGTAAAACAATCAGTCTCATGCAACTCGTACCTGTTCACCACAACTCACCAATTTGTCTCCGTTCCGTCGATTATGGAGTTGTACACAGCCATTGTTGCGACATGAATGTCCGTGTTGTCGACACCAGCGCTCATCATGGCGGGTATCTATGACAAAGTACAAACAGGTAGATTTACAGCACTAGATCGACGCCGGCGACGATGTAGAAATGAGAGAAAGGTGTCGTGGGCATCAATGTCATCGTTGCTGTAGTCACTGTCAATATGGACGCGGGGCCCGCCTGCACGTGCCACGTGGAAAAGCCCTGGAGTGCAAGTTGAAGCTTGCCAATGCAACGTCCTTCTGTGAAAACGAATGACTGAGCGGGGCAATGTATAGTGGTTGAGACAAGAGCTCATGGACGTTGAACAACCCTTCCATTATCAAGGTATAGAATCCAAAGGACTGAAACAAATACAGTAAACAAGACGATAGAAGAGGGCATAGAATTGTGTTACTCCGCCTACGTGAAATGTGGATAGCGAAGAGATGCGAGAGAAACGACTGAACGCTATCATAGTTTCGCTGTGAGCGTTGATGCTGCTTTCAGGCAATTAGCTGCCGTCAGAATTATCTCATCAACTCTATTGAATAACAGGTTCCGGTTTAGGCTCTCCTCGAGGAGACAGAGTTGGAACACTTACATCTCCTTCGCAGGCTTTATATCCTGCTTAAGCATCAGCTAGGTCTGAGCAGTATTCAGAAGGTCATACGCACGGTAATAGAGCCAGCCACCTTGCCCATTACCCCTTCAAATGGTTAGCGCGCGAAGGTGCTAAGAAGGTAATAGACATACATCTTGAAGACGCAACAAACTTCTCCGGGTGCTCTTCCATATCCACGGCATAAGGTATACGTCCAGATCGCAACAAACCTTCCTGCTCCCTTCGTCTTTCGTTATCCCTGTGAAGTGATCAGCACATTGCGGTCAAACTTACAAGATGATGTTTGTTGTACCATTCCGCTACATAAGGCGTTTTCCTGACACTCATCGGTCGACCCGAGTATATGAGCGTCCGAGCGACATCATCATATCCTGCACTGACAACCATCTGTTTGTGCATCTTCGGTGCACCTGCTTCCACGCTCGCCACAAATCGCGTGCCTACCTAAACATCGCTTCGTTCTTCATTGTCCTAGAAGACAGTTTACGAGATTATGCATACCCACACGCCAGATGCCCCGTACCTGAGGTGAGGTGAGATGCAGTCGACTTGAGCGTGGACAGACGTACATGAGAGACGCAGCAAGACCGCGTCCATCGGCAATTCCTCCTGCAGCAACCACGAGAACGGGCTGTCCAGTAAAAGCACTTATGGCCGTCCTGCACAGATCAACAACGCTAGGGACTAGGATGGAAAAGGGTATATCTCCGCTGTGTCCACCAGCCTCTCCGCCTTGGGCGCAAATCATGTCGACGCCTAGAACGGTTCATTGCAATCTATTGTCCCCAAAGGGAAAAGACATGCCTTGGGCGAGAGCTTTCGGGACATGCTAACTCTCAGTCAGTTCATCACGTATGGGATTAGACGGTGCGGTTACCTTTGGATGGCCAACCATACTGAACACACAAGGTTCAAGTAAGTGATATCCCTATAACGCATCCAAATGGAAACATACTTCATGACGACAATGCCTGCGTTGTGCAATTTATCCACAGCCCACTTCGGCGGCACGCCGACTGCAGAAACGAAGAGAGAAGCGCCGCCCTTAATGATTACATCGATGAGCTCTGGTAATTGACCGCCGGTGTAATCGACATTCGTCTTGCGCGCCGAGCCGCCTATCTGCGGTATAAGCAGGTCGACCCCGAATGGCGCATTCTTGTCCGCAAGGTAGCTCTTCAACTCTTTGATTAAAGCCTCAAGGAACCTGGGAGCGAGAGTAACTCCTCCGATGACCCCGATTCCTCCTGGTAGGGAAGACACGCACATCAGCGGATGTTGCCAGAACAACGCAGTCATATTTACCGGCATTGCTCACAGCTGCAGCCAATTCTGGGCCAGCCGCTGTGTCCATTCTGTTCATTTTTATGAAATACCCTCCGACGGTCAGTTTGGCATTCACGCACCCAGCTAGCATCACAGGGTGCTTGACACCGAAAAGCTTAGTGAGAGGCGTTGCGAAGACCTGCTCCAACACATCAGGAGGAGAGGAAGGCATTTCGGTGGTAGCAGAAGAGACCCCAAGCCTGAGAGCGTGTATTTATAAGAGTCTTGGGCGTCCCGCGCTCTGGCCGGTCTGACATATAGTGTCCGTAAGTGTTGAATCCAACTTTTCCAGGGTCCGCGGCGTTAGCCCGATTTGAAGACTGCTTGAGAGAAGTCGAACAGGCGGCAGGCTCTCCCATCAACTCGGAGAAGAGAATTGCAATCGTCAATAGACGGGAAGGTCAGATGAATGTGATGGTCAAGATAGAATCAACGAGACCACGGGCGGCGCGCAAGGGTGTAGTTACCTTACCCGAAATTCGGATGCAAATCATTGACCGGAGGCTTACCGAGCTCTCAGGATGGGTAACAAGATGCTCATCACCTCTGGTTGACAATCTCCTCAAAGTGCAAGAAAGTCTATCAAGCTTTACGCCCGAGATTGAATATTGAGCAATCAGTCCTTTGATTGATATAAACGCCAGGTATATTTTTTGGTTCCATTGTGAACAATGGAAGGCAAAAGGAAATGTACAGGGCAAAGAAGGAGACTAAATGTTATCATATAGAGTATAGATCCACAAATTGAGGGATTAGAACAAGCTACAAAACAAAAGAGCAAATGCACGGATATAAATAATGTAAACCAATTCCACGATGAGGATAAATGACAAGAAATACATTGTTTAGATGCGCTTAGGGTAGCATTACGGCGTTTCAACCATTTCATCGGGTGTAGGGAGAGGGAGGGGAATAGTGGCCGGGGAAAGTGAAATGTGCGCCGTAGGCGATGGCGAGAGACTGATCTGGTATGACGCGTGGCGCTGGAAAGGGTTGCGCGTGTTATTGCGCGAGATGGGGGATGCTGCGAGAAGCATCATTAGCAGATATAGCCTTCTGTGACTGGATGGGAACTCACATAGCACGCTGGATGTGAACCAGCGGATCTTTTGCGCTTCTTCCGGATCCACCAAGTCAAAATCGACAGACTTCTCGTTGTCAACGTCCGGAGACTGCGCAAGCAAGCGGGGAGTCTCGCCACTCTCATCGACGTTCAACAAGCGACCCTTGAAGCTGAAGGACCGTTCATGTTGGAAAGTGGGTAGAGACGCTCCTCGACGGCTGGGAAGCACAGGCGAGCGCGGGGGGAACATGGACGGCCGGAGGATGGACAAGAACTCCTCCAGGGCCTCTGAGGGCAGCGCAGCCCTACAAGAGGATGAGCAAGCCATCTATCAAGGAACGACGGGTAACCAACCTTGGTGAGGATCTGGGGGAGGTGCTGAAGTCCCTTTCAGAGGCAGAGTCTGAGAGCAGACCAAGCTTGAATTCATCTACGCGGTCGATTGCTTCTGAAGCAGACACGAGGCGGACGGGATGAGCGCGGATAGGAAATGGGGTAGTCAGCCGCACCGGGCGAGGTGCCACGAGGACGGGATTATCGGTCGAGTTAAAGTTCATTGTGCGAGTACGTTAAAATGCAGGTAAGATACGAGACGGAAACAGGAAGGAATGTGGCGGTCTATCGGTAAGATGAGAGTCAAGGACAAGAAGGGTCCCCACGATTGTTGCTTCCACATGGCATGTTTACACCCCTTTGTTCCCACAGGCCTAGACTCAATGCCGGACCGATTCCACCGTCTCCGAGTTCGCCGTTGTGCTGGTCTATCGGAGCATCCGTGTAAGCTCGGATTCGTCAATGAGTACCGAGAGGACCAGCTGAACCGTGGCCGACATACAGGCGATTTTGTTGACCGCTGAATGTCGAATTAACGCTGCGTACTCACAATACAGAGCTTAGGGCTTAGATTTTCATGACTCTAGTATCAGTATAACACCGTACAGGCAATTGCTATTAGACTAGTCCCCGCCAACTCTGCATTCCGGCTCAGCTCGAATCCCATCGATGAGAACCCAACGTCATCCAGTGACTGCCCAGGTCGGAAAGACCGTTTCCAAATTTCTGGCCGGTGTAACGAGTCTCCATGTTCCGAAACAATCACAACTTGAACTTCGCCGATACTGTAGCGCCGTGCTTGGTGAAAAGTCACAGAGTCTCGAGAGTCGTTGGCCACATCCGCAATCACCGAGTCGTTGATGTCCTAGCAGTTACGATGATACCTGCGTCGGTTGGAAAGAGCGGCATCAAGTTGGCAGGCGGCTATTCCGCGCCACCATTTTGGTTTGACCAAAGGGAACAGGTGACGAGGACACAAAACCGCCACGGTCTAGGGCATTATGCGGTCGTGGTGTCGGAGCCGATGATTGAATGTGTGCCTTCAACTTCAAGATCAAGAGCAAAGAATGTGTCCGTCCCTTTCAGAGAGCTTGGGCAGAGTGCAAGACAGTAATATGTCGTTCATCGACTGTGTTCGCTGAAGTGCAATTGGAGAGAAGGGCGCTCAGTACCTTCGTACATCAATCGTCAATGAGTCGGATCAGGTAGAGGGATCCATATAGGTAGACATTGTTATCCGCAGTAGAACCTCCAGATGATCGCAAGAGCAATTCGGAAAAACGTCTTCGACAGCTAGCGGCCCAGGCAGATAGTCGGGAATCGTCTTGTGTCGTCCACTGGTTGACAGAGTAGGAAGAGGAAAAATCAGAAACGCGAAAGCCCGAGGCGCTGCAAATAAGTATGCTCGATTGAACGTCGCAGAGAAAGGATCTGCGAGGCACATGCCAACAAGTGGCAACATGTTCAATTGCAGGGGAATGACGTCGGCTTAGCGACTTGACAGTCAGCCATCATCATCACAGAACCATGGCGGACAGACCACCGCGGCCGTCCGCCGACGAAGGCAAGCAACATCCTCACTGGGAAATACGCGAGCTCACGCCATAAACCCCAGAGACGGCGCCTCTCCTACGTGATCCTGATGCAGAGAGTATTGAACCGGAGAGACACACAACGTTCATGGAACGTGTCCATGCTGTTGCACAGGAACCCCTCACACCTCTGACTAAGGTTCTCCTGGTCGTATCCCTCATACTGCTCCTCCTCAGCTCCGTATGTCTCAATGCCAGATTCCGCAGACAACTTTTCCTTCTGATTACATGCCTGACGTAGATATTCATCGGTCTTTTCGCCGGAGTCCAACACAAATTGAACACTGGCGAAGGTGGGAAGCAGCAGCCAGGTGAAACCGTCACTTTGACAGCTACAACGACTGCTTACTCGACGACCACTGCTGCCCCGCCTTCAGAACCAACCGAGCCTCCTGCAGAGGTACGTACGCTATCAGTATCGCAAGCAGTTTGCCCTAACGTGATATACAGCCGCGATGCATGACTTCGGATTGCATCATCCTTTCCGCTGAAATACTGTCTTCTCTCGATACCACGCATGATCCCTGCGACAACTTCTACGAGTTCGCCAGTACGTCAACTCACACCCCCTGCCGCTTATTCACAAAGTTAACAATATGAAAACTCTATCAGACGGCGGATGGCTCAAGTCGCATCCTCTTCCCGCGGACAAAGGCGCATTTGGATCATTCGAAACTCTCGCCCAACAGAACCAACAAGTTCTACAACAAATTCTTGAAGCACCTTCTACTCCGGTCACCTCATCCAGCTCTCCAGACGATCAGCTTTTGGCCAAGATTCGCGGCATGTACGCGTCTTGCTTAAACGAGGATCAACTGGATAAGATTGGGGCAGGACCTCTTCTTCACTTTGTCCAAACTCTGAGGAATCTGTTCCGCGGGAAGAGCCTCGAAATCAAGTCGGACAGTGAGACTCAGAAGAACGACAAGCAGGGTCTTACGGCCGCACTAGCCTTCCTACACTCTCGGGGCGTCGATGCCTTGTTCGAGTTTGGTATTGAGGGTGATGTCGGCGTCGACCCTAATCTCATGACGCTCTGGTTCAGTCAGCCTAGCCTTGGTTTGCCATCCAAGGTATGCGGCTTCGCCTTGGATATCTATTCAGGACTGATCGCAAATTTATATACAGGAATATTACAAGGAAAAGAGCATCAAGAAGATGTACAAAGGGGTCGTAGAGAGACTTCTCTTGACACTGGCTGAAGAAGACGAGAAACTGCGTCGAGCAGGCTCACAGAACTCTCACATCATAAGCCAAGACGAGGCCGGGAGCGACAATGTTTGGCCACCGTGGCCTTGGCCCCCATGGGGTGAGGGCGACGAGCCCGACAAGGACGAGCCTATCAACCAGACAGAACGTGCTCACAAACTTGCCAAAGCGGTCGTCAAATTCGAATCTCGCATCGCCAAGGCCAGCGTGGATTTGGATGTTCTCCAGGAGGACCCTGTGGCATCGTATAACCCTGCTCCCCTTGCGAATCTTACGGCTACCCTGCCGCAGATCCGATTCAAGACCTACTTTTCCACCTACGCTCCCCGCTCGTTCCCCGACAAAGTCATCCTGACCTACCCACCATTTGTCGAAAGTCTGTCAAGCATCATCGACGAGACTGAGGCTGACGTGATCGAGGCCTATCTCGTCGTTCGTGCTGCGTTGACCTTGTCACCATTTCTTGGAAGGGGCACTGAGGCCTGGCAGGCGCAAAGGTTCTTGGTGGAGGAGCTGAGCGGAATCAAGCATGGTGTTGTCGGCGACCGTGGGGAGTGGTGCATTAGCCAAGTTGAACAAACTCTTGGCTTTGCTGCGGGAAGGTACTTCGTGAATGCGACCTTCGCTGGTGAATCGCGTGAGAAGGGAACTAAAGTCATCACTGGTACGACTTCTGGAGATCGTCCGTCACTCTTGGCTAATCGGTCCGGTCAGATATCATCGCTGCTTTCAAGCACAGTTTGACCAACCTCCCTTGGATGGACAAGCAGAGCGCCAAGGCCGCTGCTGAGAAGGTTTGTGTCCTGCGATGACTGTATTCACCTTCCTCTAATCATCCTTCACATTAGGCCGATGCGATTCGCGTCAAGGTTGGCTTCCCGATCTCGCCGGACACCCGTAGCGCAGAGTCGTTGGTCAGGTACTATAGCCTTGTCAAGATTGACGAGAACAGGTTCTTCGACAACGTACTAAGTGCATCGTGAGTAGTTCTATGTTCTTCGCCTCCAGTACTCACAACTTTCCAGAGTGTCTGATCAAATCAAACAATGGATTCAACTGGGACGTCAACGCGACCCAGAAGCCTGGGAGATGTACCCTTCCATGGTGAACGCCTACTTCAATCCTCCCTCGAACGAGATCGTTTTCCCAGCTGGGATCCTGCAGCCTCCATTCTTTTCCCAAGACTGGTATGGTCATTCTCTCTGGTACCCTTCTGAACACTGACTTCTTCAGGCCGGCGTATCTGAGCTACGGCGCCTTTGGACACGTTTCTGCTCACGAGCTCTCGCGTAGGTGTCCTTTGCAAGATTGACTCGCATCATCACTTATTACCTTGTTAACCAGATGCCTTCGATTCTGCTGGTCGCAAGTACAACCAAGAGGGCAAACTTGAGGAGTGGTGGACAAATACAACCAGCGAGGGCTTCGACCGCAAGCAAGACTGTATTGTAGAGCAGTTCTCTGGTGCGCTCAAGGGACTGATTCTATTTGAGACACCTCTAATCTTCACCCAGCATACACCATCGACGACGGCAAAGGTGGAAAGATTCACATCAATGTACGTCGAATTCTTTCATTGTCCTTGTGCACCTGAAGCTGACAGTCAATAGGGAAACCTGTATGCTTCAGGTTGTTGTCCCGCCGAAACGAAGCTTCACTCACTTTCCCTGCAGGACCTCTGGAGAGAACATCGGCGATACCGGACTAATCCAGGCATACCGCGCCTGGAAGGCGCAATACGAAACTTCGTTGAAGGAAGGAAACGAATTTCTTCTCCCAGGTTTGGATCAATATACACGAGAGCAGTTGTTCTTCATCGCGTTTGGAAGAATATGGGCTAGGAATATAAGACCTGCTGCAGCCGTATGTCAGAGAACAAAAATTCGGTCACAAGGCTGACATACATGTAGATCCAGCGCATTCGTACTGACCCTCACTCGCCTGCACAGTATCGTGTAGACGGCACTCTGTTCAACATTCCTGAGTTCGCGAAGGCCTTCAACTGTTCGAAAGATTCCAAGGTACGAATTTTGTTCATCTACGCCGCGCCGCTCATAAGCCTCCTTTCAGTTGAATCCGCCCAAAGAGAAGCAGTGCTTGTTCTGGTCAAATTGAGTGAACGATGATATTTAGATATGGATATCTGGAGCTTGTAAAGTTATACAGTGTATGGATAATGGCAGTATATATTTTCCGACTCCACCTCGTTCGCTTTGACCAGGCTCAGGCCCGGCATTCATTTTTTGACTCGCGGATCTCGATGTTCTCCTTCCATGTCCAGCACTTTCCAGAAGTTGCATCCCTTCCCGTCGTTCTGTGCGCCTGCATAACATGTCCACCAGTACTTGTCGGTTTTCCCGTCACTCCGGTTCTTCATATCTGGTCGGAGGATCGTTGGTATGCCACATTTGCACCGAGGAATGCTCGAGGGGTGAAAGTCTGGACGATAGAATCTGAAGGTGATATTGATTCGGCAGTTAGAAGGTTCGATGGGTTCACCAGGCTCTTTCGGAAATGCAGGGCGAAAGATATCCATCGAGGATTGAGGTGGGATCGAATGTTTGAAGCGCTCTTGGCAAGAGGCATGCATGATAGTAAGCTGGAAGTGTATCGGAAATTGCTCACGCCAGGTATATATCAAATCAAGTTCGCACCGAGTTGTGTGTTGCAGGGATGTTGAAAGTCTGTGCACTTCGCGATTCCTTTTCTTGCGTGGGAATGACTTCCCGGAGACTGAAGACGCGTCTGGTGCCTGCCAGAACTTCTTCAGCCCAAAGGATGACATACAAGTGGAGATGAGCCACGCACCTAGACTGAGGGAGGCTGAGACGCATTCAGTATATGCTTTAGAGGCATCAGAAAGTTGTGTACGTACCTATGGTACAGTACGGTCCCAGATATGTCATCTGGTCCGAATGGAACCCAACACTCTCTTGAGCACCTTCGTAGCAGTTCGAGGCAGCGACATTTGCTCTCCAGAGGACATCGGAATTCGGTGTGCCCGCCCATTCCAACGGAAAGCGCATTCGTTGTCGCACCTCCCGGTTGACTACCTCTTCAACATATCGACACGCCTCTTCCATCTCTGGTGAAAACTTGAGAGGTGGGTCTGTCTTCCTACCATTATACCTAGAAAATCGATTAGCTTCAGCAGGTACGCTGGCACCATGCCCACCAGAATTGTGCCGCTTCCTGCCACGTATCATCAGAGCCCACTCCATCGTTTTTTCTAGCAAAGAAAGATGTACGGTGCGGACTCTCAACGACACGGTCAAAGAGCCACCATTTATTGCGGCCCCATGACTTGGAGGCGTCGACCATCGTGTAGAAGAGTCGGCAAGCTAACTGGGGTGGCAGGATGGAGAGATGGAGTGTGCACGGTGTGTGCTCCGCAACCATATCTGGGTTAGACAGTAGTAAAGGCGGTAAGCGGGGGGTACGCTTCTTGTCTGAAGACGCGGGCGGACGGAGTACAGCCATGAGATCGACTGTGGGCTTCTTGCTCGATGGTGATGCGAGAACGCGCGTTTTGCTCGCTGGCTTAAGCGTCTTGGTTTCCTCCTTGACGCGTTCAGGTGTTGTCAGCCAAGACGACAGCGTCGCGTCTCGTTTCCTTTTCTTCGAGGTACCCTGGGAGTTGAGATGTCTAGCGGCGGCCTCGACATCACCGTCGAACTCGATGAGGGTCTCTAATACAGAGGATGAGCTTGGATTCACAGATTCCAGTAGACTGAGGACGGTTGCGATGAGTACTTCTGTATCCTCGTTAGTCATTGTTCAGAAAGACGTGGCCTGTCACGGAGAGGCATATACATTTGACCGGTCCGATCCTCCGATGCTCGTGTTCCTCTCATCCAGCTGCGCTTTTTGTTATCATTTCGACCACATGGGTCAACAAGACGATAAGTCACCAAGCGTTCAAGGCTGCGATGACAGGCGTAGAGCCAGCCGTCCCACCACTACAGGATCACGGGCCAACGAGAGATTCAGCCTGATAGTACGTGTCACACCGTGTGTTCATGAATTCTGATAAGTAACCCGCGCCGTTAGCTCGTGTTGCTCGCCATCGTTGCCTTCGTAGTGAACATCGGTGACTTGACCCGAAGAAAGCACAGCAACACTTCCGATGCTACTTCATCTCTCGATTTCTCTTCCATCGAAGGCTATTGCTCTGAAGCAAGCCCGATTGCCGCGAAAGAGTTTCATGAACGCCAATCATCCTTGGCAAAGAGTCTTGCTGCTCTCAATGCCACCGCTTATATTGCGGAGCCTGGTGCTAACGCCCTGTTCTACGGCAATCTGTCGACTTCAGATTGGCACCTATCTGAACGACCGCTTCTGCTTGTTGTAACCCCGGAAGTGGTGCACGACGACGTGAAGGCCAAAGTCTCTATCTTGACACCCAAGTTCGAAGCAACGCGCGCCAAGATGCTTCCTATACCTTCCCCTGGCCAAATAGAGTATACCGAATGGCCGGAGGAGGCCAATCCTTACGAGAAACTTGCGCCTATGATATCTTCCACCTCTGGCACTATCTTTGTTGATGGACACACGCGACATTTCATCGTCGATGGGCTTCAGAAGGCTTTCCCTTCTGCCACGATACAGATCGCGCCGATTGAGATTCGTCAACTACGCGAACGCAAATCTCGCGCTGAAATTGAACTCATGAAAGTGGCGAACGAGGTAAGTGCTGTATGCCTTAAACAAAGTCGAAAGCTCGATTTAAGGTCACTGCTACAGGCAACTTTGCTTGCCATTCGCGAGGTCCGCAAGAAGCTATATATCGGTATTCGCGAGTCCCAAGCTCGGGGAATGATGGCTGCTGCCCTCAAGAGCACTGGCCTGTCGAACGGTGAATGCTTGACCTTGTTCGGAGGTGAGCGACGCCGCCACACATCTCTGCCAGATGATATCAATGATATATGCTCTGCGCCAGAAAATGCTGCTCTACCTCACGGAAGTGGTACCGACCGTGTCCTCGGAGTATCCGATTTCGCACTCTTTGATTGTACTGCAAGCCTCCATGGGTATGAAAGTGATGTCACGCGCGTACGTCTTTCACCACTTTTTTCCCGCCGTGTACCGCTGAAAGACTTCCAGACTGTGGCTCTGAATGCATCCGAGATACCGCCACACCACAGGGCTATCTGGAATCAAGTACACGGCGCCCAAAATGTTGCTTATCGTACTGCGAAAGCTGGCGTAGTCGCAAAGAAAGTGGATCAGGCCGCTCGGCTATTCTTGGGCCTCTCGGGGAACGACAAGTATTTCACTCATCGTCTAGGTCACGGTCTGTTTGGAGAAGGCTTGTTTGGTTTCTTTCCACTCACTTTGACACAGGTATCGGTCTTGAAGGCCACGAAGATCCCTACTTGAATGGTGGGAGTGTCAGTGTGCTGCAAAAGGGACACACCTTTTCCGATGAACCAGGCATCTACATTGAAGGGAAGGTACGTTGCCCATTCTTCATCTGCTGATCCGATGCCTATATTACACAAGATCGGCGTCCGATTGGAAGATTGCATTGACATTGCGGAAGACGGCAATGCTGAATATCTCACGGCTGGTGTCGGAGGGGCTGCTGTATCGCCTTTACTACCATGATCTCCGCAGTATAGACGATGTGACAATGTGAGTACGTAGCGGAGGTTGTGACCATATCTTCTGAGCTTGGAAGATTCTTTCATGGCATGAGATCAAGACGAACGTCCATCCATATAGTCTTTTGCTAGGCGTCTGGGATAGGCGCTCATGTCGAACGGCTCAATTCACTTTGGGACTTGATTGGCAGCCAGCAAAGCCGCGATGGTCAGTAAATTGGGGACATGCTTGAACGACAGGAAGGCTTCGTGATAGTTGTTGTGCGCCACTTGTAGGTCTGCGTCGTATCTTTGATCGAATACTTCCATCCGACTCGAGAAGTATCTGGTAACTCTGCCCACGATTTGACGTCGTAGTATCGTCTGGAAACGAGATGCCCCTCTGTGTGGTCATCATATGTCCTGCTCGTAAGAAATGGCCAATACAAGTACATTGTTTGAGTACATCTTGAACATGGAGTACAATTTACAGTGACTTCGCCTATCGTACACCTCGCCTTAACGTTCGACTTGATTACTTATCTCTTCCTTTGCGCACCGTCGACGTTCAAGTACTCAACACTTTCCCTCCAGGTTGTGCGATTCTCCCACCGGCCCCAAAACCTTTGTGATCAAAATGACCATCTCTCGTCGGACGCGTCGCCTCGGCTTTCTGGTGGATCTTCTTCTTCTCGGTCTCATGGTTCGGCGCGCGTTTCTTCTCCTTCTTTGGGACATCCTCCTGGTGATGAGGTTCATGTTCCTGCTCGTCGGGCCCAGGCCGTGTGGGTCTCGGGTAGTCGATCACAGAGTCGTCGACGGCTCTGGGGGCAGCAGGTTCAGGTGGTCTGATCATATGTGAGTTTTCCCAGCCAGCAGTACTGAGAGTGCTTACGATGTATCTGCATGCATATGTGGCTTGTGTCTTGCCGACAGCGATAGCCGCCGCCCCCCGACTTTCACTGGAACAAGCGATAATGTCAGTGTTCACTCATATGCTCGGTGGTGTTCGCGTAGGGCGAGGACAGACCTGCAGGTCGGGCGTGTATGCTCTCCATGTCGTGTACTTAATTCTGGGGTTACTGTCCAATAGCTAGTCGTAGCCTAAGAATGAAGAGCGGAGGTAGGCATCTCGCGTATATATACGGGCAGTTCACGTGGCTATCGAAAGCCCGGAACTGAATAGATCATGGGTTGAGGATTGCCGACGTAATTCATCCAGAGTTCTCTCGGGCGGGCGAGAACTAAAAGTTGGCGGCGTAGAGAGTGGGTCACATAATCATACTGCACTTACAGCGCTTGTAGCAAGAGCTCAATGCTCTTGCGTAAAGCAATACGGAGTGAGCGGTATCCAGATCTTTTCCTTCCAGTGTAAACGCTGCGAGTCCCGCGACGCGACGTAAACTTTGGATGCTCGAATTCGGAAGCCTGAGCCAGCCGATCGCTCCTCCTTCCTGATCCGGTAAGATGCGCCGCGGCGCGCCTCGGTCACCGCTGCTGGCGTTGATTCAGTGTGCGGATAACGACGTGAAATATGTAAGTAAGAAGGCTTCATAGTGAAGTCGAATACTTTGAATGTAACATACTCGCCCTTCATGAGAACCTGCCAGTTGCCTAATCTCACAGCAATACTGCCGCCTGTGTAAACCTGGTATCATAAGCCATGCTCAATCGGGAACTGCGCGTGGCGCACTTGTAGTAGTACTCGGCGGCTAATTGTTCATATATGGAGAGAGTATAGTACAAGTTATACAGAAGAGCTGCGTGTTAGTGTTCTATTGAAAAACTCAAGATACGAGCCACCAGTGAACGAGTCTACAAGCTAAGTACTGCATCCTGATATGGGTGGGAATCAGGCGGTCTTCCATATCTGGAAAGCATTGGCGGCATGGGGATGGGGATCAACGATAACGCGATAACGATTCAACATAACTTACGAGATCAGCGCCGCAACGCGTATACATGTTCACGGGCGTCTATTCAGGATACTTGATCCAGGTTTGACGCGCGATCCAGACGAAACCGCTCGAGCGCGTCATGGGACTTTTGGTCACCCGGTCAGAGAATGAAGACCCATTTTGGGACCATCAGCTTTCATTGTCGGTCTTCAGCTCACTACACTGCTACAACACGCAATCTACCCCAGTAGATTTGAAACAGGATCTACACCAAATACTCATACATTGACGGATGTCGCGATGGATCGTTGAAAGGAGCCCGACCCAGCCAGCGACTTTGAAGATCATATCGACTCCTTCAAGCATCCTACGATCCATTTCTCTGCAGCGAGGATGTGTTCAGGCGCAACATCCACGGAGAGAAACACGGCCTTTCCAATTCTAGTCGCTACAATAGACGCTCAGCACACTGACTGGTCCGCAGAGAATAACGCGTTTACTCACCAATCCTTTGCGACATGGCTAGGGCCACGTCTGAGCCGCCACTGCGAAACAGGCTTGTTCCCACCGTCCCCGTCTATCACGATGTGTCCAGTATTCGTCGGCAACAACAATCGGGGACGCGCACCTTACTCCCGGTCATAGCACAAGCCCAATCTTTGCAAAGACGGCCGTTTTGAATCGATGTCTCCGCGCTGTTCGTCCTCTCCGAAGATCCCATCCATATCATGTACGAATCCGCCAGCTTCGTTATCTGCGCGACGAGCTGCGCTGACCCATCGGGCGTCTCGCCGGACTTGGTAGCCACAGAGATCATGAGGTTATCTGGAGAGCCGTGGATCAGCATGTTCCTTTCGTCTGCACTCTGTTTGCGGGCGCTCGTCCTGGTTCGATGTCAAAAAGTACACCGGATCTCGACCTCTTTACAGACAAGCAATCCCCATAGCTTCAAGTGTTCCAGATTCCAGTGAAATAGTGCATGGATAGTCGCGGCGCGTCTACCAGATCGGGAAACATCCTTCCGCCATGGCGCCGCTGCTTTCCATGCCGTACTGACCCTTTAAATCTTGAAAGCGTTGATTCTGTGGCAATCTTGAAATGCTGGTGCCTAATGGGCATAAACCCGCTGCTGCGACAAGGCATGCATTGACCGATGTGGAACTATCCTTCCGCCGCCGCTTGATAGAGCCTCAATTCATCACATACTAACAGATGATGGATAGTTCCCTCTGTAAACTAATCATAGATATATCCATATCAATCGTGCGTCGTTGAGTACTCAAATATCGCCGCCAAACGCGTTCAAAGGCACTTCGAAGCCACCTCAGTGGCGCGTTATCAATCCAATGCCGGTCTCTCCTGCTCCCAAAAGAGCTGAGTACTGAAGAGTGAAGTTGTTTCAACAAGTTTGAAGATGTCCTCATCTCATATTGGAAGTCTGCCTGGAGGACTGATACGTAAGTTCAAGTTGATAGATACTGTAATTGGTGGAATCTTGGCACACAGGATATATGGCCACCGAATCAACAAGAGGTGTGTAGAAGATAGCTCGTCGCAAGAGCAGCAGTGCAGATCTCAGACTCGACGCGAAAAAGCAAAATTTCCAAGGCTGTGAGTGCTTACTTGAACCCCAGGATACCGAGGCGTGCTATGTAGGGTGCGCTTTGCCAGCCCAAAACGGCAATTTGATTGCGCCTTCGATCGTCTGTCTTCCACCGATCACTTTGCCCTCTTGCCTGCATGCCTGTGAAGCTGTTGAGCCGAGGAAACAACCTGCAAAGGGCGCATGCGCGCTTCTTCGGCCGACATGGACAACTCCAGGCTTTCACGAGTGGCGCCTTTTCTCCGCCAGCTACACTGTCCTCCAAAAACTGGTCCTCCAAAGCTGCTGCCACCGCTGCCCAAACGGGTACGGAGGGTGCAAACACGCCTTCCTATGCGCCATGGCACAGGCTTGTAGGCGGAACTGCATTCCGCGATCGAGACCACAGGTAAGCTGACCGTGGCCTTCTGCAGCGCATACATGACCGTCCTCAGGCTGCACCACGAAATACTCGCGTTCTCCGAATACGTCAAATCCACCCCCAAAGAGACGGCCTTCTATGAGCTTGCCCTTCAAGAAATAAAGGCCCTCACTATGTCTAACGTGAAGGATACCACGGATGTCAAGCCCTTTGGTAGCACAATCACTGGCGTGTCCCTCCCTGTTCCGTGCGTCACCCACAATCCCTCTATCCTTGATCGTCAATTGATTTTCAGTATTTCAACAGTGACTTGGATCTCACTGTATGCACGAACCGAGTCACGCGAGCGGATGGCTTCGACTCGCTCAAGTACCTCATGGCCACTACGCCTCACTTGACACGCAGCGGACTAATACAAAACCTTCAAATACGGGCCAGTGCCAGAATACCAATTGCACGCTTCAAGATGATACCCGAATATGGTCAAACGCGGTGTGCCTCTTCTCTCAGAAGTCATGCTAATTACATGTAGGCTCTATCAACGTGGATCTTGGCATTCACAATATAGATGGCTTCCGAGTGGCGGCAAGCATCAACAAATTCCAAGACCGCATGCCCGCTCTTCGCCCTCTCGCGCTCATACTGAAGAATCTCCTCGCCAACGAAAAGCTCAATGATCCGTCCACGTCTGGCCTCGGCAGCTACGCTATTATCTGCATGTGCCAGCTCTTTCTCCAAGTCAGTCTGAACCTTCTCGTTCGCGCCATAGAGACTGAGCCCATCCTTTCTAGTTCAACCCCTGCTCCCTCTCAAAACATCTCGTAAAGGAGCCGCTCGAGAATGAATCGCTAGGCTTTCTTTTGCGCAAGCTTTTGCACTACTACGCCGCAGAGTTTCAGTACGAAGAGATGTACATCTCCTTGAACACAAGCGGAATACGTGAACGCGACAAAGACATCTGGATACGGAATCAGCCGAGCATTCCGTTCTGCATAGAGTGTCCCCAGGTACCTGGTCAGTACGCGCCATCGTAGCCCTTCTCATTATGTCTCCATTTCATCTGATTCAAATGCAAAGAACACAACATCGCCAAATCACTAAGACGCCTTCGTCAAATGCGAAGTAGTTTCGCGAGAGCATACGAGCGACTCACCGCAGTGGACGACACAGAGAAGCCAATTCTTGCGGATATCACTGGTTTCTCTCGAGAGGTACGCGCCCCCTGCCTTTTTCAACTTGCTGACCTGTAATCCACTTGATATAGGTTTTGGATCATCGCAGAGCTATCGCAAGGCTGCCCGACCCGCCCGGATTCATAGGTGATGGTACAAGTGACTTTCTGGACGATCAGCTAAGCCCGCACACGCCGCGGGAGTACCGTCCAGCTCAGTCTCGAAAGTTGACGGACGAGGATCGAGACCGCTTGCTGGATAACTACATTGAAAATCAGGGGCAAAAGGAGAGAAAGGCATACGATCATTCAACAGGCATCAGTCGACGAGACGATGATTTTGAGCCCACATCTCATAACGATTCGGAGTCTCGCGGCCACGAATCTGGGGTCGATGCTCGCTCGCTGGAAACTGAAGACATCGAAGACGAGCAGCCTCAACGGGAAACTTACGATCGTTCACCGAGGATCAGTCGACAAGACGACGGCTTTGAGCGGACGCCTCACAGATCGCAGCCTCGCGAGCGTGGGTCTGGTTCTGATGACCCCTCGTTACGTGGTGGATATCGAAGTAGCAGAGGCTACGACTCTCGCCCACGGGACTCGAGGAGGAGCTATCCTAGCAGAGAGCGGGATCGCGAGATCTTGGATGATGGTCTGGACCATCGCAGAGTCGCATTTGATGACAATAGCAGAGGCAGCGGATCTCCCCCATGGAAATCACAAAGGAGTCATTCTAGCAACAACCGAGAGTGGGGCCACAACACTCAGTTGAGGAGTGATAGTCGGCAACCTCGCAGCTTTGCATTTTCTACAGATAAACGTAATAGCAAGTCTCGCCCCTGGGATACCCAGAGGAATCATCCTAGCAGCAACCGAGAGCGTGGCCACAGTTCCCGGTCTAGGAGTCATGGTCAGCAACCTCACAACTTTGGATTTGCCGCTGAGAAGTAGTGACGATCCTCGCCCGTGAAACACCAGGAGCCTCAGGACGAGTCAGCAGGTACGGGCCAGGAGCGCCGCAAACGCATGTAAACTCAGAGGCACAGAGCCGGGCAGGAAAATTAAATTTGGGTCGAAAGCTGCTATTACCTACCCTATCAGTCTCTATACTCTACAGGCACATCTAGTACTCATACTTACTTGGCATTATTCTCTTGTACTTACTTCTTAACTTATCTCTTTTCTGGTCGCACGCAATACAACGAAGAACACCCTAATGATTGTTCTGCTAAGGCTATAGAAATACAAGTAATAGATAGATAATGATCATGAACACTCAAGCCGCGACAGCAATGCTAGGCGTAATAGGAGGGGCGTTGAAGACCTGCATCGTCTGTGAGCGAGGGATTTGGATAGCGAGAAGATTCACATACCCTAGTCTTAATGCCTCCAGCGCTGGGAAGCCGCGTGTTTCCACAAAGCCAGAAATCGACCTCGGCTGCAGCACCGCGACCCTCGCTGAAGGTGGGTCAGGTGAAGAACTTAAGAGACTCGCATGTGCGACTTACTTGATGCCCCAAACAATCAAAGACTGTCCACGACGGCAATCACCAGCAGCGAAGACACCCTCTACGTTCGTGGAATACTTCTGTAAAGGCCTGAGTAAATGTTCGAAGAGCCTGCAGACTTTGTACCTTGGGAGGCGTTTGGATGTTAGAGCGAGCGTCTTGCTTGACACCTAGTGCCTTGATCACATCCAATTGAGGTCCCATGAAACCAAGAGCGAGGAAGACGAGCTGAGCAGGGAAGAACTTCTCCGAGCCGGGAACTTCCTCCATCTTCCACCGTCCGCCGCTATCCTTGGTCCACTCAACACGGACTGTATTCAATCCTTCCAGTTGACCCTCGCCGTCAAGTACGAAGTCTTTCGTCGAGATACAATATTCACGAGGATCTGGACCAATTCTATGAGCAAAGCAGCCAAAATTTTCACACCACTCGTGTACTGACCATTGCCGAAGTGAGCCGCGACTTCAGTGTGGCCGTAATCTGTACGGAAGATCCTATAGATTAGATATGAGCCGAAGCAACGTCAGGATTCAGGATACACTCTTACCTGGGCCATTGGGGCCATGGGTTGTCCCTTCCGCGAGAAACAGGAGGTCTTGGAAGCAGCTCGAAATTGGTCACTGATTTAGCACCGTGGCGCATGGACGTTCCAATACAGTCATTTCCGGTATCTCCTCCTCCAATGACAATAACGTCTTTGCCCTTCGCGTTGATGTAGGAGCCGTTATCCAGCTCAGAGTCGAGAAGTGATTTCGTGTTAAGCTGATTATGATTAGACCATATGGATGGAAGTTGTCAAGATATGAATCACCTGTAGGAACTCCATGGCGAAGTGTATACCGTCGGCCTCGCGGTTGGGAATTTTGAGGTCTCGGGGCCAAGTCGCACCGGTGCAGATGACAACAGCATCATTATCTGCACGAAGTTGATCAACATCAACGTCAACACCGACGTTGGCATTCGGCACGAAAGTCTACAGGATGCCTTGGTCAGAAAGTGCCGCTTGTGAACGAAGTCGCCAAGAGACTCACGATGCCCTCAGCCGCCATGAGGTCGAGGCGCCGCTGGACTACAGACTTGTCGAGTTTCATACTGCAATAACGTTAGGCGGGTCCAGGAAGCAAGAGAAATCACTGACTTTGGAATACCGTACATCAGCAAGCCTCCCATGCGATCGTTACGGTCGTAAACCGTCACAAGATGGCCGGCTTTGTTAAGCTGGTCTGCGCAAGCTAACCCAGCAGGCCCGGAACCAATGATTGCAACCTTCTTGCCAGTACGGACAGAAGGAGGTCTAGGAGCCATCCAGCCCATTTCGAAGCCCTAGAGCGATCATGAGTGACAAAATTTTGACAGTTTGGGTTGACAACTAACCTTGTCAATGATAGCGCATTCTATGCTCTTGATGCCGACAGGCTGCTCGTTGATACCAAGAACGCAGGCTCCCTCGCATGGGGCGGGACAAACGCGGCCAGTGAATTCCGGGAAGTTGTTGGTCAATAGAAGGCGATTGAGTGCGTCTTGCCATTGGCCCTTGAAAACGAGGTCGTTCCACTTGGGAATGACATTTGAGATGGGACAACCGCTGTCAGATTGACAGAACGGCACTCCACAGTCCATGCAACGCGCCGACTGATACTTGAGCTCGCTCTCAGTCAGCCGGGTCGAAATCTCCTTCCAATCCTTGACACGCTTGCGAGGAGGTCGGTAGGCTTCGCCCAAGCGCTTATACTTCATGAACCCACGCGTCTTGTCGAGTTTGCTGAGTCGAAGTTTCGTGGAAGAATCGTCAACGATGGAGTCCTCGAGATCAACCACAGAAGGTTCGTGACGCGATTTGGGGGTGAGTGGGAGAGACTGGGATGACGGTCCTCTCGGAAGAAGAATGTCTTCCAAACCCTCAGAAGCCAAGTCAACTTGACTTGCAGTCCGAGAGGGGACGAGGTCGATTACGCTTTGACGGAGCTTCTCCTCCTTCACGCGAGCAGCCTGTTCCTCGAGTACACGCTTGTAATCCAAAGGCATAACCCGGACAAAGAGCGGCAAAAGATGATGGAAATCGTGCAGAACACGATCGGCGACTTCGGATCCCGTGTAGTGACGATGGTCTTCGATGAGGCTACGAAGCTGAGCGATCTCACGAGGGTCATTGACCTTGCCCAACTCGACCATTTCCATGTTGACCTTCGACGCGAACGTGTGTGCGGTATCCAGAACGTAGGCGATACCACCGCTCATGCCGGCGGCGAAATTACGCCCAGTCGTTCCAAGAACGACAACGCGTCCACCTGTCATATACTCACAGCCATGATCACCAGTACCTTCTACCACGGCATTGGCACCCGAGTTCCTGACGGCGAAACGCTCGGCGGCGATACCACGAATGAAGGCTTCACCAGATGTCGCACCATAGAGGCATACATTGCCGATGATGATGTTTTCTTCGGCCTTGAAGGTTGAAGCTTTGGGCGGGTAGACGACAAGACGTCCGCCAGAGAGACCCTTCCCGACGTAATCATTGGCATCACCCTCCAGTTCGATAGTGATGCCCGGGGCAAGGAAGGCGCCACAGGACTGACCAGCGGACCCCCTCATGCGTATATGAATGGTATCCTTGGGAAGGCCCTCTTCGCCGTAAGATTTCGAAACCCTGTAGGACAGAGAGGCGCCGAGCGCACGATCGGTATTGGTGACATCACATTCGATGTGAACGGGGAGACCCTTGGTGAGAGAAGGCTCGGCCTCGTCGATGAACTTGTTGTCGAGACGGATGTAGAGTTTGTGGTCTTGTTGACGAACGCGATAAGTTGCGGCACCTGGTCGCATCTGCCAGGCGGGCTTGAGCAACGCAGAGAGATCCAGATGAACGGTCTTGGGTGTACGCAATTTCTCATTGACCTTGAGCATGTCGGCACGCCCCACCATCTCATTGATCGTCCTGAAGCCGAGCTTCGCCATATACCCACGGAGCTCTTCGGCGAGATAGTAGAAAAAGTTGATGACTTGCTCGGGTTGACCTGCGAACTTCGCGCGAAGTTGGGGATCCTGAGTAGCGATACCAACGGGGCACGTATTCACTAGCAAAGCGTTGAACATTGAAAAAGGAGGAAGAAAGGAGTAGATGGAACTCACAATGACACTTGCGCATCATGATACAACCCATAGCGATCAAAGGTGTAGTAGCGAAACCCCATTCCTCAGCACCAAGTAGGCAAGCAATCGCAATGTCGCGTCCAGTTCGGATCTGTCCGTCTGTCTGGACAGTGACTCGGCCACGAAGATCGTTCAAAACAAGCGTCTGGTGGGTTTCCGCGAGGCCCAGCTCCCAAGGCAGTCCGGCGTACTTGATACCCGTCCATCTTGAAGCACCGGTTCCACCATCGTGACCGGAAATGAGAATGTGGTCGGCTTTGGCTTTGGCAACACCACTGGCGACAATGCCCACTCCAACCTCGGAAACGAGCTTGACAGAGACCCGAGCGCGGGGGTTGGCGCACTTTAGATCGTATATGAGCTGTTTCAAGTCCTCTATGGAATAGATATCGTGATGAGGCGGAGGAGAGATGAGACCAACGCCAGCCGTCGAATGACGAGTACGCGCAATAGACCCCGAGACTTTGTGACCAGGGAGTTCACCTCCCTCACCCGGCTTCGCGCCCTGGGCCATCTTGATTTGAAGCTCGTCCGCATCGGCGAGGTAGTTGGAGGTGACACCGAAGCGTCCTGACGCGACTTGCTTGATGGCAGATCGCATCGTATCACCATTGTTGAGAACGAGAGAGCGCTCTGCATCTTCGCCTCCTTCGCCAGTGTTCGACTTTCCACCTAATCGATTCATGGCGACAGCGAGAGTCGAGTGAGCCTCCATTGAGATAGAACCATACGACATGGCTCCAGTAACAAATCGGCGAACGATCTCATTCCAAGGCTCAACCTGCTCGATGGGAATGGCGGTGGCGCTCTCGTATCTAAAATCGAGCAGACCACGTAAGTGGACTCGCTTGACTTGCTCGTCCGCATTTCGGGAGTAAGCGTCGTATGCCGTTTGATTTTTTTCCCTGACGGCGTCTTGAAGGTTTGCAATGCCCGTGGGGTCATTAATGTGGGCTTCCCCACCGTCGCGCCAATGGTATTCCCCAGATTCCGGCATACCGGGAGGCAGTACAGTGTCTCGGCTCGGCCATCCGCGCTCGTGCAACTCAAAAGCGTCCATGGCCAAAAGATCGAAAGTGGCGCCCTGGACACGACTGGCCGTCCCAATGAAGCAACGGTCGACGACCTGGCCATGCAGACCGAGAATCTCAAAAATCTGGGCACCCTTGTAGGACTGCAGCGTGGAAATACCCATCTTGGACATGACCTTGAGAATGCCATTGTCGACGGAATGACGGTAATTATCCATGAGCTGAGCCACGGTCTGATTACCCTTGATACTGGAACGATGGTTAATAGATTAGAGAATTACGAAGGAATAACCGCTTACAGATTCTCGCGTCCGACCTTGTGGATAGTTTCCATGACCAACCATGGGCAGACGGCGTCTGCACCGTAACCCACGAGGACGCACAGGTGATGTACCTCGCGCGCCTCTCCGGTCTCGATCATTAGAGCGACCTTGGCACGTTTCTTCTGTAAGACCAGATGGTGGTGAACTCCTCCGCATGCAACCAGAGCGGACAGGGGGACGCGCGACTGGCTCGTAACACGGTCAGAGAGAATGATGACTTTGACGCCGTCTTCAATAGCCTGGGTAGACTCAGCGCAGACCCGTTCCAGAGCCATCTGATAGCCCGGGAGGCCTTCACCCTTGGGGAAGGTGATGTCTATGGTCCTCGAGGGCCAGCCACTATATGCCGACTTGAGATTCTTCATGGCATTCATCTCTTCGATGGAGATAAGAGGAGAGGGGAGGAGTATACGATGACACTGTTCAGGCTTCATCTCGAGAAGGTTGCCCTCAGGACCGACATAAGCCTCAAGAGACATGACAATGTTCTCTCGGATCGGATCGATAGGAGGATTGGTGACCTGCGCGAAGAGTTGGCGGAAGTAGTCGTAGATGAGACGTGGTTGAGTCGCCATCGCGGCGAGGGGCGCGTCGTTACCCATAGAGCCGAGGGCTTCCTTTCCATCGTTCAACATGGGAAGCATGAGAAGGTTGAGCTGCTCGACGGTAAAGCCGAAAGCGAGCAACTTCGGGTCGGCGCTGAGAGGCGCATCATCCAAAACGGGTTCGAGAGCAACGTGGGCCCGACGGGCGCGCTTCATGATGTTGGGCACATGAAGAATATGCGCTTCAACCCAAGAAGCAAAGTTCTGCTTGGCAGCGGTCGCCCTCTTGAGCTCCTTGTCGTCAACAATTCGACCTTCCTCCGTGTCGACCAACAGCATGCGCCCAGGCTTCAGACGTCCCTTTTGCACGACCTTCTCGGGCGCAACATAAACAACGCCGACCTCGGAAGCACAGACCATGATATCATCGTTGGTCACTACGTACCGACACGGACGAAGACCATTACGATCCAAGTTGGCACCACAGTAACGGCCATCACTGAAAGAGAAGAGTGCTGGACCATCCCACGGCTCCTGCAGACAGGCAGCCCAATTGTAGAAGGCACGCTTCTCTGGCTCCATGGATTCATTGCCCTGCCAGGCTTCGGGGATCAACATCATGATGGCCTCCGGTAAGGTGACAACACCGTTGACGGTGAGTAGTTCCAGGACATTGTCGAAGGCGGCAGAGTCGGAACCTCCCGTTTCAATGATGGGATAGAGCTGATCAAGTTGATCGCCGAAGTTCTTCGAGGAAAGAACACCTTCGCGGGCTCGCATCCAATTCTTATTACCCCGCACGGTATTAATTTCACCTAAAAACTTCCATTTGAGACAAGAAACAGGCTATCGTGTGAGCTGAACGTACCGTTGTGAGCTGCCCATCTCATTGGCTGCGCACGATCCCAGCTGGGGAAGGTGTTCGTAGAGAAACGAGAGTGGACGAGTGTGAAATGCGAACGATACATGACATGGTTCAGATCGTGGAAATAGTTATATACTTGGGGAGGAGAAAGTTGGCCCTTGTATACGATGTTCTTCGACGACAATGAGCAGACATAGAAGCCCTTGGCTAGTGTACTTGATAAGAAAAGAAATGCGAAACATCATAAGCTAGGATTGACTGCGATAGGAGCGAGAATGACAAACATGGTATGGGTCGCCCGCTTACGGAGCACGTAGAGCTGGAGCTCAAAGGTCTTGGAATCGAATGCTGCGTTTTGGCTGACAGTTCCGTCGCCGTAGTGAGATCGGAGGACGACAAATGGCTGGACGATGGTTGGCTCCTTGCTGCTTGCAGCGGGCCCAAGGATCGTGCCATCAGTGGGCACCTCTCTCCAACCGAGGACACGGAGACCTAGGTCATTGGCGATTTTTGAGAAAGTCGCCTGCTGGCTTTGGAGAAGGACGGGGTCGTTAGGTTTGAAGAAGACGTTTCCAACCGCATACTCGCCGGGCTGAGGGAGGGTACAGCCGATATCTCGCTCTGCCTCGCGCTTGAAGAAATCGTGGGGGATGCCTGTCATCACACCAGCGCCATCGCCATCTCTGCTGTCGGCACCGGTAGCACCTCTGTGGGTCATCGCGCAAAGCAATTGGCGGGCATCGGAGACGATTTTATGGCTCGGTTGTCCTTTGATGTGGCAGATGAAGCCTACACCGCAGGAGTCCTTTTCGTTGTCATTGGAGTAGAGGCCTTGGTTGGCCGGAAGAGCGCCCGCCCAGGACGTTGGATCGCGTTGCACGGCATTGAAGCTGGATATGTTCTCTGCAGAGGCAGTGTCGGATACGAGGGGCAGATCAGATTGGGTCGCGTAGGCAGCGCTTGCCATAGAACAGTCAATGAATGGGCGGGATCTACCAACGATGAGGGAAGGTTGGGAAAAGGAGGACGATTGAAAAAATCAATTTCAAAGCGACAAGGAGGTAGAAGAGCAAGCTCGGATGGCCCGATCGCTCCGCCTCTTGAGGCACCACTTCGGCCGAGAAATCCCTGGTATGCGATTGGATCCGTAAAGGAGCGCCGTGGCAGTCAATGCTCATGCTGCCAGCGAAGAGCCCATGTGCTACATCAAGGACTGTGGATGGATTTCGAATGCACGAAGGTATCTTATTTCTCTCCCTGCCAAATCCTCATACCATCTTTAGCCTTCCCATCCATCGAGAGGAAGCGATCACTTCAAGCGCGTACTTGCGATCAACTGAGATACGGACGGGCCGTCGGATCCTCGGATCCAATCGTGCTGGCCGTGTTACCCTGCTCGGGAAGTATCGGAGCTGTTGAATTTGGTGAATATTTTAAATAAACATAAACGTCCAAGCACTTCGGACTGCAGCACCGAACATTGCCAAGCGGTTTGGCTAGCCTTCTGTAGACGTCGACTGACTCAGTACCTCAAGCCTCAAGGCCTCATACAGTATACAATAGCCATCTCCGATACAGCCATACATCAGATTGCCATATGTTATTCCGGGCTGCCACGCTCGCACTCTAGACTGTATGACTGTGTTGAAGGTTCATAATCAGCAGCCTGGATGCGACTTCTGACGCATTGCATCCGTTTGGTTCTGATACAGTACGAATTTTCCCGCAATCCCACCTAGTCCCACGTCAGTGAACTCTGATAATAGTGATATGAGAAGCTGCACTCGCCTAAGTATAGCTTTGTCAAATTTGTCTTGTGCCTTTCGAAGATGTTCCGAATCCGATGACAGCAGCTTCCTTGTTCGTCACAGAACGTGATGAGGACGTCGCGCGTCAAGCCAGATGATAGACCTTGAGGATTGATTCAACTTGATAGACTCGAAGACTAGCATCCCCGATATGGCACTGAAGAGTAAACAGAACAAAAGGATCGACGGTGTTGTCGAAAACACTATCAGGGTAGAAGGTATAGAGACCGGCCATTGACACGAGTTGTCCACGTCCGCCACGTCCAGAATGCAATCAGGTACGAACGCGCGGTTGGACGAGAAACTCTACTCATCTTCGAGGCGAACTCTATCATGTTGGTTGTCCAGGCGCATATGGAATGCATAGAAGAACTGTCCCGGTGTGATATAAGTACTCTGGAGCAGGCATCAATGCTCAGGGAAGCCTGTTTCCGGCGGAGTAGGGGCTGGGGAAGGATGGACACATTATAAGTGTTGAGGAAAACCTGCCGCGAACCCTGCTCAATGAAATTGCCGTAGATGGCTCAAGGGCCAAGGAAATCTGATTCCACCACGACCAGAGAGCCAAAATCTGTTCAACGGGTTTGAAAAAGATGTTCCTATGTAATGCGACAGATCATGGCTCGTCGAGGTCGATCTTTACTCGGACATTCTTTCCACCAGCAAGGTGATGTCCTCAGCACACTCTTGAGATTGGAGGCCGATCTCGCCTAAGGCGAGACAAACATGAACACTCCTCGGCGTGAATGACCTTTTCTTGAGCATTTTTGGAGAACCCACGCCGACAGATCGGAAGATGAGGTTTTCGACGACGTTCGCATCACAGAGGGTGAGGTACAGTGAGAAGTGCTCATTTCACGTGTCGAAGAATACTGGGATAGGAGTTACACGAGGCAGGCTGAAAGGCTTCAGTGGAAGAGTGGTAGACAGTAGAAACTAGACAAACTATCAAGATGAGAATTACTGATTTGGACGACAAACAGCGACTCCTCGAAGCATCCGAAAGATCAGATATGACTAGCTGGGGCCGTCGTGAAGTGCACAACAAACCGCGGCTACACGAGGACATATTGTGGATACCCATGGATTTAAGTGTGAGATCCACATACCCTTATGATGTCCGTTATACTGTCGAACAGTTTCACCTGTTGCCATTTCCCAGAGCCTAGCAGAGTGGTCGGACGAAGCTACAAAAAAAAGACCATGTCAACCTACACGAGTTGTTGTTGGGGTTGGTTTAGCCTACCTGTTACAAGATATGCGGAATCCGCACTGAAGGCACAATCCCAGACCCATCTCTGATGTCCCGTGAGGACTTTCTCCTGTCTGAACTCGAAGTTGTGCGATATAGACCAGATCTTCACGGTCAAATCCGCTGAGCATGTTGCAAGTGACCTGCGACGGAAGGTTTCCTTAAGATGAGAATTGAGATAGTGCGGTTGACACATACTTCATGTCTGGGCTCAAGAGACATCGAGTGAGATATTTGTTGTGAGCTGTAAATGTCGTTACGGCTTGGAATCTCGGGGCGCCGGAATTTTCGTCGTTCAATTTCCAGACATAGCATTGACCCTGTCAGACCTGCATGAAAGCGTGTGGAATCAAACTTTGACGAACGCATACCTTGTTATTTCCAGCTACCAAGCACGATCCATCCAGTGCAAGCGTGACGGATCGCATAGGTATATCACCCGCAGGAGTCTTGGAAAGACGCAAATGAGATAGATTGACTCAAGAGTGCGGAGACGCACTAGTTCGTGTGAACATGTATTCTCGGATAAATCCCATTGCTTGATACTACCAGCTTGATCGCAGGATATTAGCTCGCCTTGATTCGGATGTATGCAGACGTCGTTAACTTTGGGGTAGAGAATAAGCAGTCTATGCGAGTCATCACATATAATACGTACCGGGGGCAGTATTCTCGTACGTCCGGTGAAGATGAGGGTTGCTTGAGCGGAAAAACTCTCAGAGATAGATGAAAAGGGAGAGGTGTGTCGCACCGAAGATCCCAAATCTTAATAGTCCCGTCTTCACTGCCGGTGACAAGCCATTTGCCTTCGCTATGAAACTGAACGGCTGTAACATTCTTTGTATGACCATCAAACCCCACCAACTGATTGAAGTTAGTCAGGCGATGGAGCGGCAATCGAATGGGCTATTACAGGCTCGTTCGTCGCGTTTGCTATTTCATAAACGTTGACCTTCTTATGAATAGCGGCAGCAAGGAAACGTTTGCTGTACAGTCCGGTCTGTAAGGCCCCTGTTGGAACGAAGGATGGACGCGGCTTACTCTGGAGAAATCGCCAGACGGTTGACTTGCTGATGCCAGGCGGCCGTTAGAGCAGCGTCCGTGAACATGTATGAGACTCACGCCCGACTCGCCAGTGCGCTGGATGGTCCGCGAACATATGCCGCTCCAAGCCTCCCAAAAGCGTATCTCATGATCGTAGGAGCCGGTGACAAGTATAACGGACATATCATTGCTGGCCGTCGCGGGCGCCTTGGTCGACGAGGAAGAGGCAGGCATGATGGGTGTTTGTGGGGGAGGCCCTCGAGCAACACGTGCAATCAATTCTTGATCATTTTCGTCATTTAATTTTCCGACAGTGACACTCTTCGTCCGGTACAACTGTGTACCTATTAATCACCTCGTCGAATAACTGGACGCTCTGCGCTGGCCTGCTTGATTACTCCGCATTCATCTGACGGCTCCTGATCAAATTCGAACTTGTTGCTTTCCAACGCGCCGTACCCACACCTGATTACGTGGAACTGCTGTCCCCTGCAATGCTGTCGTCACATCTAGAGTGAGCGCAGCGCATCACGGTTTGGACCAGGTATTTCCGGTTGCACGATGATCGATTCTCAGCCAAAGTATCGGGGACGTCTTACTCTGGGAAATACGCAACCAGACACGATGGACAACGCGAAGATCACTATTTCCTCCGGGGCGTTCTTTCACAAATTGCTTTGTTACTGCATTCAGTCGTACCCCAATTCCGACTGATCTCAATGTCCTATCACCGACCTGCTTTGCTCTTTTCGATCGAGGGATCCATGTCGAGTCCCCGGTGCTCTACTTAAAGGCTCTGCGCTGGTGCTGTTGAGACCTCAAACCCACGGCTCTCCGGTCCCTTTGCACACCCACCTGCACCATCCTACCATCCTATTTTGGCTATGAATCAAACAATCAATGTTCGTCCCACCCGCCGCTGTCTATCTTGCCCTGACGTTCAACTCTCCAGGTTGGAGACCGCGTGTTCTTTTTCACCGCGAGGGCCCAAGCGGTGTATGGAACGGTGACTGCAGTTGGCCGTGTAGTGCGTACCACTCTGCTCACCACGAGACGTACCTTCAACAATCTTACTAGGCAGGCGGGATTTCTTACACTATCCGACCTGATGCAGGTGGTACCGTTACTTTGCCGTGAGTGCACCGTCGTCAAAATCGTGTTGTCATAGCTGAAATCTCTAGTAGCGCTACTGCAGTCACAAGAGCCTAAGAAAAGTCGAAAGACACCTATTGTATTTCTGCACTTGAACTTTGGACAATCGGGATCTATTATGAAGCATTGTATACATATGCACGTTGTCTGGGGGTCTTAGTGGCATTCTGTTTTTTTTTCGGGTCCTTCGGGTCGTTAACAGTTATTTCGCACTAGAATACGTACGAGCGCCCCGTAGCGCTTATCAGATCACGCTACCAAAACTAGATCTTTTTTGTGTCTCCTCGTGTCTTCATGAGGTTCTGATCCAGAAAAGCCCAGTAAAGGGTGAGGCGAACTGATCATGACGCGGTCGGGACCATTTGCGTACTGCAGTCAGTGGGAGGATTCATTGCCGCGTACCATCGACCTTGGTACATGTGGAATGTCCGGACAAAACGTCTTCTTCTGTCGAGGAGGAATCACACGCCAAACGCGTGTTTCTTCGCGGACAGTTCTGCCGCCGATGTCGAGCATTACAGAGACCGCTCCAGTGGTATGTCAGAGAATGCAAACAGATGGGGTACAGAAGGGTACAGAATATCACTCGCTTCCCATTGAATAACTCGGGAGAATTCACAGCTTGACTACGCTTCGTTTTTTGGCTATGACCCTGTAGCCCAAATGGCGAAGTCATGACGGCTAGACAGTCAGGCCTCAGGGCAGAGAATCATACGTGGCGGGTAATTGCATCGTGGCTAGAGTCCACGTCCGTAGAAATTAGTGGACCGTTGTCTACCCGACTCGTGAGGGACCGTAAAAGGACCGACAAGTTCTGTGATTGCTGTTCTGTCGCCCTGCCTTAGCTGTGGATGAGCGTACTATGAGCGTGGATTGGATGGCCAGAAAGTCAGGAGAGGTGCGTCATCGATGCATCACCTTCAGGCTTCCACGATAGTGCAAAGAATATTGCATAGATAAGTATGGCGTGGAATCAAAGACTAACCAAAGCTATTCTGTGGAACTATTCGTAGCTGGAGCAGAAACAGCCGCGTTGGAGCTCGGAGTACTATCTAGTCTGACCATAGTCACTTGTTACGAAAGTAAAGGACGCAGATGACGAATGGACTGGGGTTGAGGAACTTCAGGGAAAGGGGGAAAGCAGATTTGCTTCCGTTGAGAATTGGAAATAAGAGATGCCGTAGCAGTCGGAAGGCACGGAGCGGCAAACCGGAGCAACACAGTCAAGTGCTTCTTTCGAAACCACGAGCAGGCTTGAGTCCAATTCACAGCTAGGTTTGTTGTAGCGCGTACCCAACATCTCCCATTCTATGCTCTATTCTTATGGTCAAAGATGATGACACACGGGATCAGCGGGACACCTCCAGTGCGTTCCTGTCTTTCCACGACTCTATAGCTAAATGAACCGAACCTGACTGCTCAGAGTCTGACACGCTCGGAAATTTGCAGGCGGCGCTTGCGCGAACCGCAACGAGGAGTATAGCCTTGTACTTTTCTCGGCCTGTTCGACTTTTCAGGCCCTCGAAAGGTAACACGCCACAGCTCTAGTGAAGAGGGCCGCCATTGATCGACCGCCGTCACACAGTCTCTGGGTGGCAAGCTCTTCGCGGATTGGCTGTGAAAGATGGCGTATCGCTGAATCCCCACTTCGTCTCGTCTCTGGTTAAAACTCAAGGCGTGCGTACTCATCCTTCCGATCCCGATACCTGCCGACTGTACTTGTTTTCGCAGTTTATGGTGATACCTAAGCATTTCCTTCCGCCTATGGCGGTCAATGCGGTTCTTGGAACGGTTCTCTGGACAACTTACAGTGAAACATCGGCTGTTCTTGACCCATACATAGGGCATCATCCCACCGCGACAGCAGCAATGTCAGGTGCCGTTGCAGGTGGCGCTCAGGCTTTAGTAGCTGCTCCAGCCGAAAACGTCCGACTCTTACTAGAAGGAGGAACTGTCTACCACTCCTGGTCTCATGCCTGGAAGGAGGTATTTCGCGTAACGCAGCCAGCTCCATCAGCATCCAAGGAGCAAACCTTGGAGGAAATCCGACAGGTCAGAAGCTGGATGAAAGACGTGGGGGAAATGGCTGGTCGAGGCTGGGACGGGTGGGGCTGGGGTCTAGCCAAGGACATGTGCGGTCCGCCCTTGTTCTATTGTGTTACGCGTTCTCGTCAACTCAAACTCTAATCATCAGGTTTTGCAGTTTTCTTCTCCATATTCGAAGTCACACGTCGCGCCGCGCTTATTGTGAAAGATTTCACGACCACCGCAGTGAATAACTCGCAGCCGCATCTGGAACCTACAAGTAATAAGCACAAGGACGGATTTGTGCGACATCTTCCACGGACATTCCACGGCATCACTCTTGTCACCGGAGGGGCGAGTCCACATAAACTCTATTGGCAATGATGTGTCTCACTTTCTCCAGGCTGTTGCAGGATTGGCATATGAGTTTGTCGGCAGGTCTTGGGACATAGCGCGAAGAACTGTGGATCTTCATAGGTTGTCCAATCCCCAGTCATCCTCCGTGAAAACGTCCCCTTGGGTCATCGTTCTGCACAAATTTCGCGATGCGGGCCTCTCACATTTCTTTCACAACCCACCCACTGCGGAACAAGTCCATGCATCTTCGGGAAGCCGCCGCCGCCTCTACACCGTGCTAAGAACTCTGGGTCGCGTCGGTCCATGGGGTGTCGGTTTCTTGGTTTGGGAGATGTATAGTTCTTGAAAATATCCAGACTAACAGGTATGTCCCCCAGATATCAATCAAGACTTCCATTCTGCTAAAAGTTTGGCTTCTCGCATATAGTTATAATTCTCGAACTACTAATATGATACCGTGCTATATGCGGCACAACAACGCTTCCCTTATGGGTGTTTTCCGTCACAGAGATAGTTCTACACTCCCCTTTTGTTTCTCCGTTTTCAGGCCAGTACTGCATTGAATGGAGGTGAGAAAGTTCTACATATCGGACTTTTTCTAATGCACTGAATGTTGGGCGAGGTAAGGTCTCGAAGAAACTTGTTGATGCAAAATTCTGTACACGATGTTCCGAGGTCCGCCACGCGAACTCATCCGAGATACCCATTTTTAGAGAAATGCAAAGGACTAAAAGGTGTAACGTACCTTGACCACCTTCTCAACTGGAGCATGATGCTCGACATGGGCCATGCGATCCCATAAGATAGCAGAGTATGTCCAGGTCATCTGGGTCGCCTCACAGAAGCGGAGCAAGTCTCTTACGACACGATGCAGTTAACCGAGGCCAAGAGAGACAGCTTTGCATTACTGCGACATGGTATCTCATCCCTTGATATCGTTTCACCCAGATTGTACGGCAGCGTCTCCCCACGACGGCATATGTTTAGGTTATCGGTTTCTGACTCGTTGCCTGTTCCACGTCAATCGTTTCAAGGTCGCAGGTCCTAAAACCACCGCAGTATTCTTCCGCGCTGTTGCCTTGCCAGAACAAATCGCTCGTGGACTCACTCTCGCGGCGGTCAACCTGAATCGCTCAGGGAACAGCTGCATGCTTCCATCGGGACAGGATTGCTGTGGACCGCAGTGTTATTGCTCGTGATTTGCTGGGGTGCCGGGGGCGGTGGGAGTCGGAAAACGGGACCGATAGCTGTACGGATATGGCTGCAGGATGGCGCCTCCAATGGCGGAAGTCGCTGCTTTACATGGAGCTAGTTTTCCTGATTCAGCCAGATGAACCGGTCGACGGTCATTTCATGCACATATCGACAACCGACGTCGTGACTGGGTCAGTATGTAAACCTTGGCACTTAGATGAACTTCTGCACCACTGCCAACCCAACCAGAAGCCATTGCCTATTCAATATTCAATCCCGACCGCACGTCCTCTATCCGGATCACGACCATTTCCCATTCTTCGCCTGCGGACATCTGTTATTCGAGCCGCTCGTACAGATGGGTTCTTGAGATTGTACTTAGCTTGATCTGTTTGGAGCCTTTTTGTGGTGAGGGTGTTTCAGCATTTAGCTCGATATTGTATTACTATACAGTGGCCGGTTCGATGGTACATGCAATGAATATCCTTCTTCGACGTGTTGTATCTTGTTGACGCGTTTGAGTTTGTGCTGGATCTTCACGTCAACGGGACTCGGGAGAAACGCGCACTGCCGCTTACCAAATCCGAAATTTCGAGAAGTCGCTTTCTAAACTCATCCGTCACTGGCCTGCATCGTTTGATCCTACACTTTGGCAACACTTCGGTCTCAGCTATGCCGCATTGCTCTAGGAAAGGGTGCGGAAAAGATTACGAGGATGGTAGCGAGGAGGCCTGTATCTTCCATTCTGGCGCGCCGGTGAGCTGGCTGTTCATTTTGTCGTTCGCCACGGATTTCATCTATCGCTATCTAGGTCTTTCACGAGGGCTTGAAGTCATGGTCTTGCTGCTCCGATGTTAACAAACCGGTCCTCGAGTTCGATCAGTTCATGCAGATTCCCGTGGGCACAATGGCTAATACACCCTTCTCCGACGCGATCTGACAGTGGCTGCCGCAGGGATGTATGAAAACAGAACGGCACACGACAGAAATGTCGAAGGTTGAAGCCCCGAAGGCGCCTACCAACCCTAATAGCCCTGCAATCTCCACCTCCGAAGATGGCAAGGAAGTCTATACATCGGTAGGACAGGCAGCATCGTCTAGTGCGTCTAGTCCGCAGACTGTGGCATCGCTATCTGCCCCTGCCCCCGAACCTCTCGTAGAAGAAGAAGACGATATCACTATTGCTGTGAGTCCAGGACAGACTTGCCTCAGAAAAGGTTGCGGTGTCGCGTTTGTTAGCGACGAAGTCAATCGACACGGAAATGGCCCCGGTACTGCCTGTAGGTACCACCCATCACCGGTATGTCCCCAGTATACCCATCATATCAGCGTAGATTGATATACTATCTATTACAGCCGTTGTTTAGGGAAGGAAGCAAGGTATCTGACTCACCACCCATCCTCGGCTTGCCTGATCGCGCTTTGACTCGTAGGGATATCTATGCTGCAAACGCCGGGTCCTTGAATTCGACGAGTTCCTCAAGATCGAGGGTTGTAAGACTGGTAGACACGTTTTCGCGCCCAAGGCGCCTTCAACACCAGTTGAGTCACTTGCGCAACTCTTTCTGCCAAGCGTCTCTTACGTGTTGCCTCATTAGACTCTGACTGAGTGTCGAATTGAGCACTATCAAACGATCGACAAAGTCCATGTCTCCGTATATGCGAAGAAGGCTGATAAGGAAAGGACATCCATCACCTTCGAGGAGGAAGAAGTACATCAATCCCCCCAAACCATCAGATCTCGATTTACATGGCTTTATCTCAGGTCAAGCTCGACATTTATTTCTTGGATACCAAGAGATTCACTCGTACCCTCAATCTCGCCGGACCTATTGACGTCTCCTCCTCGACTTTCCAAATCATGGGCACCAAGGTTCGCTTCTGATTCGCGCAACATGTGACAGACTTCAAAACCCCCTCAAACCAGGTCGAGCTACATCTTCACAAGAAGGACGGTCGCAGCTGGCCTGTGCTGGAGAGGAAGGACCTCAAATCCATCGGCAACTATGCTGTGACCTTCGGTGTTGGTGGTCGAACGGGAACGATCGGTGCCAAAGAGATTGTTTTGGACGAAACAAACAGGGCCAGAACATAAGAGTGAGGCGTATAACCGTACCCTCTACCTGCGACGGACCATATATTGCAAGGCTGTTAGTATAATCTAGATACACCACTGCGAGTCACATGTGCAGAATAGCAATCTATAGCACGCCGGGGTGCTCTATTGTCTCATATATTTGCAAGACATCACCAGGTTGTAAGTCTGAATAATCCAGTAGGCTGAGGCCACATTCCGTGTCCTTTCGAATTTCGGTGACATCCTTTTTCAAGATGCGCATGGTGTCCATGTGTCCTAGAGGGTGTGTGATGAGCGGTGGTGCAATGGGAGAAGCCTCCTGGGCCAACCTTCGTGAATGACTTGACCGCCCCTCACAACCTTCACCGGCTTGCCCTTGACCATGAGACCATTGGTCACGCGTGAGCCGGCGACCTTCTTCGTGCCATTCTTCGTAGCGATGTCAAAGACCTGCAGCACCGAGGCCTCACCGGATATCCTGCTCTCGATAATTTTGGGCAACAAGTCGATCACGGCACCCGTGACACTCTCTACGAGGCGGTAGATGATGGTCGATGAGTAAACTTGCACGTTGTTCTGATGTGCGAGGATCTCCATAGGTTTGCTCAGCTTGACGGAGAACGCCGCGATGTTCGCTGGAGTACGCGTCAGTGCAAGTCTTGGCAGTCAATGATGGGAAAGGAGAACCTCCTGCAGCCTTGGCAGTCATGATATCCGATTCATTCACGTCACCGACGGAAGAGTGGATGACTTGGGACTTGGCAATCTCATTGCCGATGCCATGCAAAGCGCCGGTGACCGCCTCTGCACTTCCGCTGACGTCGGCCTTAACGATGAATTTAGCGATCTGGGGGCCCTTGTTTTCTTCCGCCTGCTTGGCCGCGATGACACCCTCCTCCTCCGCATCCTCAGCCTCGCGCCTCTCTCTCTCCTCTCTCCGCGCCTTGTTAATGGCATCCACGTCCTTGATCGACAACTCGATGGCGGCCTGTCTCTCTCGGTTTGACAGAGCTTTCTTGATGTCAGCCTCCGAACCTTGGATGACCTCGTCGCCAGCTGTCGGAATGGTCTTCCAACCCGACACAGTGACGGCCGTGCCAGGAGAAGCAACCTTGACCGCCTTTCCGCTGGAATCAGTCATGCTCCGGACTCTTGCCTGACACAGACCGGCGATCAGAGTGTCTCCAATCTTGAGAGATCCGCGAAGAACCAAGACAGTCGCGACAGCGCTGTTATGGGGTTAGTGATGACTCGATCGTTCAATGTCGCAAGGCGTACCCTAATCCTTTGGCTACTTGAGCTTCGAGAACATACCCGTTCACAGGACCGTCACGTTCTGCACGAATTTCCTGCATCTCAGCAATGGCGGAAAGCGTTTCAACGAGCGTCGGCAGATTCTTTCCAGTCAAGCCGGAAACCTGCACTGAGGGAATGTCACCACCAAAAGTCTCCAACTCGATACCTTCTGCCAACAGAGCTCGCTCCACGGCCGGGACGTCCGCGGCAGGTTTATCGATTTTGTTTATAGCAACAAGAACGGAGACTTTGTTGCGATCGGCCTTGATCAAGTCTATGACTTCGCGGGTTTGAGGCATGATGCCGTCGTCGGCAGCGACCACCAACACAATGATGTCCGTAACACTTGCACCACGAGCGCGCATTGCAGAGAAGGCCGCATGTCCGGGGGTGTCCAGGAAGGTGATGGAGCCATCTTTGGTTCCTGGTACTGGGACAGAGAAGGCCCCAATGTGCTGTGTGATGCCCCCTGCCTCTCCTTTTGCAACAGCCGTTGAGCGGAGGGTGTCTAGTAAGGTCGTTTTGCCGTGATCGACGTGTCCCATGATGGTGACAACGGGCGGTCTGGTGGGCAAAGAACTGGGATCTGGGTGTGGAGGGCGGAAATATAGATTGAAGGCTAGTTCATCGTCGACGATGGGATTTTGACCAAATTCCTCTGCAAGGAGAATGGCATAGTCGGCGGTCAAGACGTGGTCGTAAGCCATTTCGTCCGCCATGCCAGCGCGTCGCATAGCACGTTGTAGTTGAGCTGAAGAAACATCATGAGAGGTCGCATTTTCTGTGCAAGTTTGACATACTTAAGCGGACGCCTAATAGCTGAGCCAAAGAACCGACAGTTACAAGACTTGGGATGTACACATCTGGAATGACGCGTTTTTCGGCCAGCGACTTGTAAGCGCGCTTCCTCTTGATCACGGCAGGCGCTCCTGGCTGCTGACGAACGTATGACTCGTCGCCATCGCGTTTATACAGCTCATTGCGCTTGTAATGCTCGTCTCGTCTGTAAGGTTGTTGTCGCTCATGAGGAGGTTTGAGCGCAGATCCCCTGCCTAACCGCGCTTCTTTCCGCCTGTGATGACCATCATTGTTGTCGTCCTCTAAATTCAATACCGCATTGACAACCAGCTCGTCAAGAACCACATCTGCCTCCGCTGTCTCTCTCTTCACGGATCCAGTCATCGCCGTATCGTCACTGGTACGTGGTTTTGAAAAGCCCCTTTGAAGTTTTTGGAGCTTATCAAGGTTTTCGGAATCGACAGGTATGAATACATCAGGCTGTCGAGCTTGTCGAAGAAGTTCCTGATGAGGAGCAAGTGGAATATCTGAAGAGAAGCTCGGGTGGGATGGGGAAAGCCGAGTCACCGTTGAACTTGGGGACGAAGTGGGGGAGGGGTCGGACTGGGGCGCAGGTTTGGTGTAAATTCGTTCTGTCCACCGGGTAGACGGAGAGTAAGACTGACTTGCGGGAGCAGAAGAAGGCTTCCGTTGGAATGTAGGTATTGCAGTAGATTTCTGCTGTGGTGGAGGCTGGGACCATTGCCTAGGAGTAGGTACATTTGGTCTATTTGTCGTTGAGGTGAAGCCCTGTCCCCTCGACGCGCTTGAAGACGCAGCAGAGCGAGTGTATGGGGTAGAGTCAGGCCTGAAGGTGGGACCCGAGGATGTAGTGCCGCGAGGCGAAGACCGGACATAGCCACCTTCAGAAGAAGACACATTCGCTGAGCGGTCGTTCCAGGAAGGAGTGACCTTTGCTGCTGGTGATGCTTGTGTCGGTAGGTCCCAGCTTGTCTTCCGCACCGAAGTGGCGGCGGGTGGATCCCATGTTCTTGGCTGTCAGTTTGCGTGAGCGTACCATGGCTTGTAAGCAGGTCAAGACGCACTTTCAACTTGGCGGCTGTCGATGAGGATCGGACCTGCGTGCATTTCCTGCAAGCCGTCACAGCAAGAGAGTGACTGTGTCTATGCATCATGAAATAATTCTCCTCTTTGTCGATGCCCTTCGTAGTACTGCAATCAAGCAGACCGTCGTGGTGGTGGTGGTGGTGGTAGAAGATAATGCCTACGGAATACGATCGAACTCCGGACCGAGTCCACAAAGCCCTAACCCCAGCAGAATGCATGTTCCGAGAAGTTCATTCAATAGATAGTAATACAGTAAGCTACAAAATTTCAGATAGAGCAGTAACCAACAAGCCTCGGGAGGCCGGAACAGTCAGGCAAAACAGAGTGCATTTTCCTCCTCACACGCCTCCTCATCGTCCTCATTCCAATCGCTTGTCGTTTCCCACTCATTGTCAAACTCGATATCTATGCTTAGCTCAAATTCACCATCACCTCTTTCCGTGAATGGCATAAAAGTCGCTAATTGTTGTGCCGCCGAGACGTTATGCGAGATGGGCTGAACCCACCGCCGTTCCCGTAGACGTTTGTGTCGCTCACGATCCTCTTCAATGCGCTTGAAAATCTCCGCTCGTGGGAGATGAGCAGACCGTTTCCTGTTAGGATCCTTGTCCTTTTCTTTTTCTCCCCGCTGCTGCTTTCGTGTACTGAGTAGGGTGAGAATCTCATCGATGATTTCAGGATCAATGGTCCGCTTAGCCTTCCAGCTCTCGAGAATCTAAAGCTGCACTGAGTCGGAGGACAGATGAATGGAAGCCCGTAGGCTCACCTGCCGAGTGCTGACAAGGTTCGGTAATCCTTCCCTGCCGGGTGGGACGACACAGTCCACGATTTTGCCTATATCACGGGCAACAAAGTCGAGATATTGGTTCTTCCCGGACGGGCCACTCTGAACTGTCGAGTTCGCGTGCGACTTTACAAGCAGTGACATTTCGCAAAGAGAATCAAGACAATAGAGGATGTTGATGCGGGAATTGATTGAACCCTACCATAGAGATGACTATGAAGAAGGGAACCGAAAAGGCACAGTCGTACCTTGTGACATTCTTCGACAATGCAGTCCCAAAGATCTTCACCGCATGGTTTGAAGTATTTGACAGCAAAAGCGACGACTTTTTGTATTGACTGTTGGGTGCTAATTGAGTCACGTTGAGAGCAAGTTGCTGATGTCGCAGAAGAGACTTACGCGTTCAGTCGCCTGAGTAATGCAAGGAACTGCATTCTGACCTCGAAGGGATCCATGATGGGGAGAGACAAGATGCACGTTTGCCGCATTCATCGAGACCATCACGATCACTGATCGCTTCAGGATCCAGGACCCTGGACTGGTACTGATTACTGTCACTGCTGTTGCACTGCTGTATGGACTTCTAAATCTCAGGCCTCAGTTCCCATCCGACACCGCTGCTCCAGCTAGCAAACTGGTAGCATAATTGTCTGCTTTTGTCTCTCAGCTACTGTCGAGGCGAGACAGCGATACAAGGGCCTCCATCGCGCCTTTACCGGCTCTACACGTCCCTTCGCAGCTTCCACATCAAACTGTAGGTCTTTGCATTCAGATTGGTGCTTCTGAGGGCAGGATGGAAGGACTATAAATACTGGCCCGCCCTGCCTCTCTTCCCCTTGACTCGTCACGATGCGGTCTCTTTGGTGGTTTGTGCTTACCGTCCTTTGCTATCATGTAGGCATGGGAGGAAGTTCGTCGATTGCTCGCCAACGTCGACGCCAACATCACACCACTGCAGTGGCTCATAGCACACTCGACACCATGGCTTCGGCCGACACTTTTTGGCTGGAGGCTATCAAGCATCAGGGTACTTCACCCTTCCATCCGGACCCCAACTACAAGGTCTTTCGGAACGTCAAGGATTTCGGCGCCGTAGGCGACGGCAAGACGGACGATTCAGCTGCTATAAAGTCAGTCAAGCCTTTCTGAACGTCACCTCGCTTTTCAAATCGTCGCAGTCGAGCTATATCTTCAGGCGGACGTTGTGGAAACGGGACATGCCGATCCTCTACTGTGTCCCCTGCCATCGTCTATTTCCCGAAAGGGTGGGTAACTTTGGACAGGTCAAGTAGATACTAACCCAAGTTGATCCCGTAGGGTATACCTGGTCTCAAGAGCCATCATCGCTTATTACTACACGCAACTCATTGGGGATCCTAAGAACATGCCGACCCTTCTCGCAACTTCTACGTTCACCGATATGGCCGTCATAGGTATGTCATACTGCGCTTCAGTTTCTGCTACTATTACGCTTCCACAGATGCGGATCCTTACATCCCAGGAGGCGGTGGCAGCCAATGGTACACCAACCAGAATAACTTGTATGACCTCGTTACTTCTTTGCAACGCAGACTTAAAGCTGGCGCAGCTTCCGTTCCGTACGAAACTTCGTGATAGACGTTCGCAATGTCCCAACTCGGCCAGTTGGACAATCTCAAGGAACTGGAATCCACTGGCAAGTGGCACAAGCAACCTCGTTGATCAACATCGTTTTTGAGATGTCGACCGCCCCCAATACGGCTCATCAGGGAATATGGATGGAGAATGGAAGGTACGTTGCTCAGATTTCGGGTTGATCAAAATTCAATGAACCTGCGCCCACAGTGGCGGCTTCATGGGGGATCTTATTTTCAATGGAGGTGTGTCTTTGTCTCCTTGAGAGCTCTCCATCAGCGTCTCGAACTATCCCCCAGGAAAATTTGGTATCTGGGGAGGAAATCAGCAGTCAGTTTCCCTTGACATCAATAGACTGTGAAATTCAGCTCATGAGTTACTGCTGCTAGATTTACGGTACGGAACATAACCATCAACAATGCTCAAACCGCTTTCTTCGGCACCTGGAACTGGGGTTCAGCGTTTGTTATCTCCTCAAGATTCCGCTAACCGGCTGCTTCCAGGTTGGACTTTCCAAGGAATAAAGATCAACAATTGCCAGGTACCAAACTAGTCCACCTCAACGTTTTCATCCGTTCATTTCCGATGGAGGTTGGCTTCGACTTAACGACGGGCGGTACCAATACAAGCACACAGGTTGACTATGTCCCGCCGATTCATACCACTCACTCAAACCCTTCGCTCAGAGTGTCGGGTCCGAAACAATCGTCGACGCCATAGTTCGGGACACCCCAATCTTCATTCGCTCTTCGGCCTTCAGCGCTGGCGTTCTGGCTGGATCTCTCGTCATTCATAACGCTAAGCTGTACAATGTACCGATTGCCGTTGGTTCCGGAAACGGAAGCGTAGTACTTCTTGGCGGCACAACGACAATCCAGTCATGGGGCCAAGGAAACGTGTATCTTGGTAGCAATTCAGCTGGCCGTTTTGCACAGGGCAATCTCGACGCGCCGCCTCTTCCGGAAAGCTTACTCGATGCCACTGGTGCCGTGGTCGGTCGGACACATCCGCAGTACACGGACAGAAGCGTAAAGGACTTCATTAGTGTCAAGGACCATGGTGCAAAGGGCGACGGACTCACCGATGACACTGAAGCCATTGAAGGCGTTCTGGAACATGTGAGTCCTTGGCCTTCCTGTCGATGCCCTGCTTCCGCATACCTCACTCAATTTGCCTACACTCACGCGTTCGCAGTTTGCTGAAGACTATATCATCTTTTTCGACGCTGGTCTGTATGTCGTCAGCAAGACCATAACCATTCCTGCAGGCGCCCGGCTAGTGGGTGAAGCCTGGTCCGTAATTGCAGGGCGTGGACCCAACTTTCAGGATCACGAGAATCCGCAAGTAGTTGTGAAGGTCGGGCATGAACTCTCTCAGGGTATTGTCGAAATCACAGACATCATCTTCTCGACTGTCGGTCCCGGTATGCACAAGGTTTACTCTTGGCCCCTTCGTAACGACTGATGAGACCAACTCTTCAGCGCCTGGGGCGATTGTCGTAGAATGGAACATCAGAGGTCCGGACGACGACCTGCCCGCTCCGGGAATGTGGGACACTCATATCGTGTAAGTCTCCTTGTTGAGGAGGATCCCCTCCATGTTGACGAATCGGAATTCTTATCCACCTCAAAGTCTAGGTGGCCGGGCAGGATCCAATCTGGAATCTGACAAATGTCCTGCCGGCGCCTTGAATTTCGATTGTTCTGCAGCATTCCTTGCACTCCATCTCACTCAACAGTCTACCGGCTACTTCGAGGCAAGTGCCTCAAGGCTATAGACAGTCAATGTTCCATCTCTCAAGTCGTTTGCAGGGGACGTGGGTCTGGTTAGCTGATCATGATCTTGACAGAGATGGGGAGAGTCAGCTCACCCTGTTCTCTGCAAGAGGTGTACTTTCCCAGAGCCATGGGCCCGTGTGGCTCATTGGAACCGCCTGTATGCCTGCACGTCTCCCTTTCAAGGTCAAGCTGATCCGATTCCAGCCGAACACCATACTCTCTATCAGTACAATCTCGTCAACGCAAGGGACCATTACATCGGATTTGCTCAGACGGAGACGGTTAGCATGTTGTCGATACTATTGAGCGCGAAGCTCAAGCATTTCCAGCCCTACTACCAGCCCAATCCACCAGTTCCTGAGCCTTGGGGTATCGACGAATCGTTCGACGATCCTACTTACCCTGCCGGTGTCAGCAGCGCTTGGGGCCTCCGTATCTTGTCGTCAAAGGACATCCACATATTTGGTGCGTGTATAACTCTCTACGCGCTCTACTGGGATTGAATGTAATTAATAGGTGGAGGATTCTACAGCTTCTTCCGAAATTACACGCAAGACTGCCTCACGACTCATTCGTGCCAGAACGATATTGTGGACATTGACTCTGACTCCGATGTCTACATCTACTCCTTGAACACGGTCGGCACCATGTATCAACTGAGCGTTGATGAGGGACCTGTTATCTCTTACCAGAATAACGTGAACGGGTTTGCAGATACGGTGACCTTTTGGCGGTCTGGATGATTTTGGGTGTCATACTTCAATGGACTAGAGTGTTTAGGATACTCGATTTTTTGATAGCTCTTGTCAATAACAATTTTGCACACATAAGAAGGTTGGACCAAACAAGGTCAAACGTTCGCGTCGCGTCCGTTTCGTTTACTTATTCTTGTGTCTTCCCGCCATCATCGATGATGGCTATGGCCTCCAGAACCCAGCGCACCTACACCTCCAAGCGAAACCAGAAAGCTGCCTTCCATCCATCGTCGCCAATCTCCACGTTATCATCCTCGCCAGCCCCAGAGCCGACGCGGAAACGGCTGCGCGCGGAACTTGACGATGTTCCAGCGCCTAAACGCGCCAGAAAGGAAACCCGAAAGCCCCAAGAGAAACAGAAAACACTTACCCAGCTACATTTCTGTATCGACCAGCCTATCTTGCGTCAATGCCCGTTATGCGAGCTGTCGTATACCAAGGGCGCACAGGAGGACGAGAGCCTTCATCGCGCTCATTGTGCGCGCGTTCAGCGTGCAATGGAATGGGGAAGAGAAGAAGTGCGAGAAGCAGCGAAAGCTGGGGTAGAGGAAGTCGCGACCGACGTCAAGCTCAATGACGGGCAGAAGGGGCGAATCATATGTATTCAAGCTCACGCCGGAGGGAAGATTGGCGCAAAAGTATGTTCAAACCCATGCTCGTGGTACTCTGATATCTTTACTTACAACAACTTTCCAGCTATCTAACGTCATGAGAATCGTCAACACAGCATTATCAGCACCGTCACTAGAGTCCCAAGAGCTTCAGACGTGCAAGGCGTATTTACTACTCCTCCCCATTGCTTCCAAGACGACGACGAAGGAGAAGATTGTTGGTTGTGTCACTGCTCAGCGGATTTCGACTGCGATGGCAGTTGTGGCATCACGCGACGCCTCGTCGATGGAAGGTCTTGCCCACATTGACACCAGCGTATTCTGCGACCCGAAACCGCTTCCGACACCAGTCGGCATCGCGCGTATTTTCACAGCGAAGCCTTATCGCCGGCTGGGCGTCGCGAGCAAGTTGCTCTCCGCAGTAGCGGAGACCTTCATTCAGGGATGTGTTGTGAATCCACGAGAGGGAGAGGTCGCGTTTACGCAGACGACGGGAGACGGCTTGGCGCTGATGCGGAAATGGGGCGGGGAGAAGATGAGGATTTATGAGGAGTAGGCGAGGAGTAGCTTTGTTTTGTTGATGTGTCGCGTCATCGTATGACATCTGCTATCCAGAAGAGGGTGTATGGTCGAACGAGGCAAACCAGGAAGCAGGCGGCGACGAAGCACAGGGTGATTATCAGGAAAAAGTCGCGGCCTGCAAGACGCTTGATTGATAAGTTTATGGTAATAATGGCAAGTCGGACGACGCACTCAGGCCCTTCTCATAGAGGTGGGTGTGACCTTTGCGTGTCCGACGAACAGTAATCTGGCGTCGTCGTTTTCTGTATCTTTCTTCGCGGATGACACCGGGGGCAGGCTGGTAAACGAAGATCTGTTCCGTCTCATCGAGGCGGACACGCGGCGGAGGAATCATGTCATCCCAGTCTGAACCGGTGCTGATGGAGGGAGGCGAGGAAATGTAGCTGCTGTCGCAAGTTGTGGCGCTGCTGAGTAACGATGCAGAGTCTGATTGAGCGTCGAAGTCCACGGCGGCGGACATGATGTCTATGGACAGCCACAAAGCGGCCCACTGGACGTAATGGTTGGATAACGAGATCTGCTTCTTGTTGTCAAATGCGACAGGAGTGTAGCTGTACGTTGCAAGCGAGCGAAACAAGGTCACTGCCGGGCAGCTAGTATGAAGAGAGCAGAGCCCTTGTCATGGTTTGAGGCCAAGGGTATGATCATTCATTTCGTTCTCACGACCTGCCATCGATTCAGACGATCTTACTGCCCTCTGGCTGTTCACGACAGTATATGTCACACATATGTACGCAAATGTATTCATAGAGCCCATTCATCCTCCTCCAGCCGTTATGCCAACAGAGGACAGCAAGCGCGACAGGCGCGAGTTGAGTCGGCTGATCGAGAGGCGTGTTCGTATTTGGTTCGGGTCCGGGGTATCACTGTATGAGCGGAATGTTCGGTTACATATCAGCGGACAAACCCGCGTGGCCTCAGGCCTCAGCAACCGACGAGATCCAAAGATCTCACAATAGTAGAGTACTGTCAGTACGACAAGGCAAGATGATGAACGATCATCGAGTCTCACTCGAGTCTCGCGAGATTGTAGTGGACCGTGGTACCGGTCTACAATGCTGTCATTGCACGGAGGTAATATTACACGGGGTATTACGAGATCAAATCTGTGGCCTGATTGCGGCCTGCAACAATCAGGCTCTACGGGAACCGGGTGGGGAGAGCACGTTCCGAGTCTCACTGTCAGCCCAGCGAGGGTACCTATTATTGCTCAATACCTTCGTTTCGAGCCCTTACATACCTGCCGTCGTCCTGGACAAACCGCATTCCATCTACAGAATCTGAGGCGCTTCATTATGATCGGCGACGAAGCATTGGTCGCCTGACAGGCGTGCCCGAAGGGATCGCACACAGGGATCCCACCCCCACAATAATTGCTCAATGGCATGATCACCTTCTCTGTCGTCACCCTCTCTATACTGTGCCGTACTCACAAAGCGCTGCACCTCCCCCGAGCATACGAACCATAACCCATACTTCCTGATACCAACACGCAGACGGCCAAGGTGAGCCAGCAACCTTCAGCGGTATGTCTCTCAACTAACTACCTCAGGTCTATCTACAGAATGCCCGCGGCCTCATCTTGTGCTCTCCAAATGCACTCTACGGTTTCTGCCCTCCATGCGCCTAACTATGCACCGTCACACGACCGAATCATGGACGTCAATGACCTCCTCGCAGCCAAAGCGGCCGACCTCACGCGTCTTGAAGTGGAAATCGAACGCGCTACTATCCACCTGCAGCAGCTCACCAAACAAAGAGACGAGACCCGCGCTTACATCCTCTCCCATCTCACGCTGTCAACACCCATTCGGAAACTGCCCATGGAGTTACTACAAGAGATCTTCATGTACTGCCTCCCGCCAAGGGAGCGCGAGTTCTCTGGTACCCCGAATGGTGCTGAATCGCCCCTGGTGCTGACGCGTGTATGTGCCCAGTGGCGCCAAGTTGCCCTAGAAACACCGCGGCTGTGGGACACGCTCTTGATGCGCTTTCCGTCGTTCCATGTCAAGGAGACTTCTACCAAGAAGTTGAAGTTGATGGAATGGTGGCTTGGACGATCGAAGGCTGTCCCTTTGACGCTGTCGGTCAATGTGCCCGTCGCAAGCGGGGGGATACTCAAGGAGTTTCTTCCGCTTCTTCGTGCGCATCTCCCCCGATGCAGGAGCCTGCGGCTTTGGTTACCCAATACCTGGCTCTCCCACTTCTTCTTCCTCTCCGGCATGTTGGGTACACCGGCGTTGGAGAGACTCGAAGTTAGTTTCTCGTTAGGTCAAGGGTTTGCCATGCAAACTTCACCTATGATCAAATTGAACCCGCAATGCATTCCTCGACTCCGCCACTTTTCTCTCCGCTTGGGCGGAGCCAACAGTGTCGAACTATTCGCTGCGAGCCCAGGGTTGCACTCACTCGACTTGGACTTCTCCCTCACTCCGTCCGAGTGTCGACGGCTATTGGCGGGGTGTCCGAACCTGGTTTCTTGTCGGTTCAGAGCGGTCGATGCATGGCTGCCCGGTCCTTCAGAACCAGGCGTCACGACGCTGAACAACCTAGAGGAGTTGACGATTCAAATATCGCAACCAATCGCCCCTCTGTTGGACACGCTCTGCCTACCTTCACTAAAGACCCTCCACATCCACGAAACTCTGGCTCTGGATTCGGACCTCCAAGTCTGGAACCAGGATAGCTTCAATGCCTTTGTTGAGCGATCGGGGTGCGCACTGGAGAAGTTTCTGCTGCACAACGTCTTGAGAACCGAAGAGGAGCTGGTCGCGTGTTTGAGATCGTCAAATTCTCTCATGTACTTTGGGGTCGTTGACGTACACGGCGCAACACTCTGTACAGATCACACACTCGATATGCTCACCGTCAAAGAGGGAAAGCCGGGGCTCACGCCTAGGCTGCAAACCTTCAGACTGGGCGCCACTGTTAGGTCAGCGGATGGGGTGTTTGCGAATATGGTGAACTCGCGGTGGGGTGGCAATCATGGTGTATCGAAGCTCTCTTCGGTCAGTGTGTTGTGGAAGCACGAGGAGCATAGAGAGGATATAAGACAGCTGAAGCAATTGCGTGCGCATGGCCTGGATGTGCCCTTCGTTCTCATTTAGGGATCGTTCGCTTTGATACGTGGCTTATACCCAGACAATCGTCGACAACGCACAATATGTAACAATATAATGACCCTCATACAACTCAATCTTTGCTTGCCAAGGGAGCCAGGAGGCACTTGGCTGGCATGACTGTATTGCCGCACTGCCGAAGCTGACGCACGCGAGGCCCGTGATATAAATCATATAATCACTCTTGTCCTTAACTGTTTTGAAACTGTCTGTGGAAATCATGTCTGAAGAAGTCCAGAAAAAGCGCAGACTGCAACGCGCATGCGACTTCTGCCGCCGCAAGAAGAGTACGTTCTTCGCTTTGCGCCAATGCCGCCGGAAGAATATGTCGATCGCTAACAATTGACCAGTTCGATGTTAGTGACTGAGCAAGATTCTATGAATCCTTCTGAACCGAAAGCGAAGGCGATGGAGTGCAGAACTCAAACGAAACCGACAAGTGCTCGAACTGCAAGCTGTATCACTCGTCGTGCACATACATCCAAACCGCACAGGTGCGTCGCTGAGTTTCGACGATTTGTTGGCACTCAGTTGATCTAGAAACGCGTGTCTTCGACGAGAGGGTATGCTCCTGAGTATACTTCGTCGAGCTGCTTCTCACTGAAGATGAACAGATACGTTGAGACGCTAGAAGACCGTGTGGAACGAATGGACAGCATGTTGAGCAACGTACGTGGCTCTTCCTTGGGCAATAATACCTCTGAGACCTTCTCCAGCTTGTTGGCGAGACGAACAAGCGCCATAACAATACTAGCTCTCCCCCGACTACCTCTTCTTCACACGCCCATCCGTCCGTCTCATCGTCCCCAGTTTCTCTTCCAGGTCAACCTCCAGTTCAGCCATCCGCCGCGAATTCTGCATCCTCAACAGGCAGCTCGAGTGAATCTGACGAGGGGGAATTCATCACCCTCACAGATAACTTCGAAAAGCTGGACGTGGAAACTGATGAATGGTCCCGTTTCTTCGGCAAGTCGAGCAGTGTCCAACTCGTTCAAACCGCAATAGAGCTCAAGCATGGAACGGAACCCGTCGAGGACGAGCCAAATTTGTGTGCTTGGCTATCGGATTCTATGTGCGACCGTATGCGCCCAGAGTTTAAGGTCAAGCCATCGGTCAGTCGTTACCGTCCTCGATTTGCTGCGGAGTTGAACTCTCCTACCAGTGGGAGGATATCCTCGATAAATTCGACGATATACCTCCAGTGTACCAATTTCCTGAAGAAGACCTATTCAAGGCTCTTGTCGATCTGTTTTTCACTCGATACAACGTGATGCTCCCGTTATTACACCGGCCTACGTTTGAGAGACAGATAGAAGGCAAGCTTCATCTTAAACACCAAATGTTTGGTGGAATTACCTTACTGGTCTGCGCCCTTGCGTCTCGCTTTTCCGACGACCCCCGTGTCCTGATTGAGGGCGAGCCCTCGAGGCGAAGTAGCGGGTGGAAATACTTCCATCAAGTCGTCGGAGTGAGAAAATCATTACTCGCTCCTCCCACTATACACGATCTTCAGTTTTATACCGTGAGTTCCGGCGTCACTCTACTCATGAAGACCCCTCCGATTCATTCACTCGACAGCTATACTCTCAATTTCTCTTTGGGACGTCAGCTCCGCAAGCTTGTTGGACAGTCATCGGTATGGGCATTCGCTTGGCCCAAGACGTCGGTGCCCACCGAAAAAGGAAAAGCAACGGAAATAGCGTCGAGGATGAGCTTTGGAGACGAGCTTTCTGGTACTATCTCAATCCCTCGGCGAAGGAGTCATGTTGACGATACTGCCAGGTCATTGGTATCTGTAGATCGAGATGCAAGTCTGGCCTTGGGTCGCCCTTGTGCGATACAAGACGACGAGTACGTCTTTACTAAGTATCACGGACATGCCAGAATTGACCAATATCGTTACTTATCAGCATTGATGTTGATTTCCCCACAGAATGCGACGATGAATATTGGGAGCATCCGGAACCTGACAAAGCGTTCAAACAGCCTCCCGGGAAACCGTCTTCTGTCTCGTACTTCGTAGCCCAACTCAAACTTGACCAGGTCATTGGCACATGCTTACGGACTCTCGTAAGCATATCGGAAAAGCTGCATTATCTACGACCTGACAACTTTACCAGTATTCACCCAGCAAGGCCCGATTGCGAAGCATCGACAAGAATTGGGAACAGAACACTGTGACCGAACTGGACTCGGCGCTGAATGCGTGGGTTGACTCCATACCCGAGCATTGTACGTATTCTACGACTGCGTCAAGCCTACGCTCACTGGCCATCAGTGCGCTGGGATCCCCATCGCGAAGATGACGTCTTCTTCAATCAGTCCGTTGCGCTATACACAACATACTATAACATCCAGATATTGATACATAAATCATTCATACCTTCCCCGCGCAACACATCACCACTGACCTTCCCCTCGCTGGCTATCTGCACAAATGCCGCGCGCTCGTGTAGCCATATCGTGGATATTCAGCGCCAGAGAGGATTTACTTGGGGGCAACCCTTCGTACTGGTAGGCACAATTCCAGGTCGATTCGAAGCCTTATCTTGACCTTCACAAGTTGGACACGTTCTCGGCAGCGATCGTCTTGCTCTTGAACATATGGGGCGGCAAACGCACTAGGATGAATTTGAATCCTGTCAAGGAAATGCTCGATGTACATAAGTGCATGCAAGTGCTACGAGACATGGAACAGACGTATGTGGTTCTACTTGTGTTCAGGACGGTGCTGAAAATCTTTCGACATCGATAGTTGGCATTTCGCTGGCCGACTTTGGTTAGTCCAGCCTTCTACTTCAAGGTGCTCAACTCTGAACGTGACTGCGTAGGGACATTCTTTATCAACTCGCGTCTGTTAGCGATCTTCCTCTACCCGCGCCAGGCTCTCCCCAAGCATTGAAGCGACGTCGTGACCCTGACCTTGAAGATCCTCCCGACACTCGTACCAAACTCCCACCAAGTGCTTCTCGCGCTCCTGGCAACCGTTACATGAGTGGAGATATTGACTTCGCAGCCCCAACCGATGGCATGTCGTATGCGCCGGACAAGGCAGTCTATGATGGCTTCCCTATGACATCTGTCACGACCATTCCGAACAGTGACTGGGACTTGACTCCAATGAGCCAAGACGTATTCGATATAGCCCTACCTATGAACAGCGCGGATTTAGGCAAGCTGCCGGTCCACCCAGTGGCGTACGCGTCTCTGCCCAATCGCGTCACGGCGACCGGTGCGATGGATGGTGCTTGGCCGTTATCTGATATACCACCAGAGGCTTTCGCGTCTTCCATGTCTGAGCCGCAGGATCCAATGAATCCTATGCTCGACAACGACACACTGAATATGTGGGAAAATCTAGCCAGTGGATTGAAGTACGTGCACCCTATCCCCTTCGTATGTTGACTCACCTACTTACAGGTTGGACGATTGGACATCGTTCTTTACTGGGGTGGTTCAATTCGAGGGACAGATATAGCCCTACGGTGTCCGTTCTGTTTCGCTCGCTTGATCTCACCTTCAGGGTTACTTTGCTATCTGTACAGTTCAGGCTGGGTGTGGTTCACACTCCCACAGCCTAGTCGGAGGGCATGCCGCTTATTATTTCCCCACCAGGATATCCACAACAACCGTCCATTAACCTGAAGTACCATACACACGTAGTTACTTGTCCCAGTGGACACATAGGTGATGAAAGGCCTGCACGCCACGTAAAGTAGGAATCAATCAATCATGTAAAACTCAGAGTTCATGTAATATAGGTCTCATAGTCAATGTGTCGTCGCCGCACATAGTTTTGGCCGAGAAACGAACTCAAGAGTGACAAGTCTTACTCAGAACATTGTGTTAATTTGTCCCGCCTTCAAAAAGCTTCAGAAGGCTTCAGAACAGGTGCCGTCACGTCACTGACGGGCCGCTCAAGCGTTTCGCGTGAGTACACCGGCGATCTCAATATACGCCACCACTGTCGTCTGACACCGTTGGCGTTCCTTTCGTCGTTGCTGCCACTCACGCCCATCTCTGCTAGCACCGTCGCCCTTACTGCCCATTATGTACTCGTAACTGTACCTGAATGTTCCCACAACGCGCCCTTGTCATCATCGGCGATATTGTATCCGACGTAGTTCATATTCTCTGCATGCTGGTCTCTCCTGTACTATCCCTTCTTGCCATCAGACAACGCGTTGAGAGTATGATGTGATTCAAGTTGTACCCCGTGGCGGAATCGTCACATTTATGATTTCCAGACGTGGATGACCAATTTTGGAATCCGGATTGATTCACGCATAGTCTGGTGACCCCGACTCTACATACTACGAACGAGTATACGTAGTCATTGAACGGTTCTTCATCGTTGGTAGGCAGGTGTGCCGGTCAATTGGCGGCCCGCCCTGGAGGCTGGGACCCGCCTTGCCTCGGTCTTCATCGATGCTCCAACTATCGATATCTTACATGACATTTGAGTTGAGCGAGCGAGAATTCTCTTGACTTGGCCATTCGATCTTCCAGTCCTAGGCTTATGGGTTCGTTTAGTAAGCCTTTGAAGGACGGTGTGATAGTACATCTCAGATTTTATCGATCAAGTACAAGTTATGGGTATATCAGTCTGACTTTCCACTCCCCTCCGCAACAGCATTCCAAAGTTTCGTTCATCGACTCCAACTAGTCACAGTGCTAGCGAACCCATTTCGGTTGTTGGCCTGATTAGCAACGCCTGCGCCGCTCACGCTGAGCTGGTACGTTGTCGCGACCGTACTCAGGCTGTATACGACAATAGACGAGGTGGAGTCGATGTTGGCAATGTGTGTCTGACAATTATTAGAATTCAAGCATGATTGGCCGAAGTTCTGTAAAGCAGGTCGTTGGTCGTTGTGCTATTATCGGAACTGGTGACTGGTTACCTGGTAGAAGCTGTACAGCCCGGCGCCTGATTGGAAGAGCCACTGATAAATGCATGCAAGGAATCGGAAGAGGTACGATCCTCACCAAAGACGATGATATCTGACGATGTCACTACGTTGAGTGCCAAGGCCATGTTGATGCTACCGGAGAACGAGGGATCCTTGTAGGAGGAATTGACTGTAAATGGCGTCGGTGCCACTGGAACAGGTTGATAATAAGGCTTTGCCGAATGAGATAGTGGAGACGATCGGTTTTTGAGAGTCACACACCGTTTCGGTTTGGATGAGGCCCATATAGTGGTTCTTAGCGTTGACGAGACTGTACTGATAGAGGGTATGGTGTTCGGCTAAGGCATGAGTATCAGCTAAAGCCTCATCTTGATGCTCTTGAGCACGTACATCCAGTCCCGATGAGCCAAACCGGACCTGCAGACCTGGGCAGAATGGGCTGTTAGGTTTCCTGTATGTGATTGTGGTCTCACTTACTCAGAGAGAATGCCACGTCCCGAATAGATAGATAGTTGTCCATGGCCACTAGCATCGAAGTCGTGATCGGCGAGCCACACCCATGTACCCTTGAAAATACGACACATGATTAGTTGTAGGTGAGAAAGATGCCTCTGCGTTTACCTCAAGGTAAGCCGACGAGGAAGGTGTGAGATGAAGGGCCAAGAAAGCGGCGAAGCAGTTGGTGTATCCTCCGCTTCCGCTCGTAGGACATATCGTCTCGTCCAAATTGGTGCCAGCGGCTAGTACTAGTTAGAGGACACTCGAGAGCCTGTGAGAACAAGTACGCACTGCCTCCCAGTCTACAAGAATACATCAGAAGTCAAGCCAAACAGGGAGCTCGAAGACGTACCGAATATGGGAGTCCCACATTCCAGCAGTACCTTGAGAACCTTGCGCTACATTCCATTCCAGCACGATTGCACCGGGGGCTGTTATGAATTCAGTATGGGACCATGAAGTACCTTCGAAACAACTTACTTGGCCCAACGGTCTCGAATATGATGTCAGTGATTTCGAGAGTTCCGCTAGAGCCTGTAGCCCCTGCTTTAACAACGACCGCCGGACTGTTGATATTCTGGAAGGCGGCTCCCTTTCCGGCGATCACAGACCACGCTTCTCCGACAATCTGTGTACCAGCTGGAATGGTGAGCGTAGATGTTACTATGTATGTTCCAGCGTCGAAGAAGATGATCTTGCATCCAGAGTACTGACGTTGACTGTTAGCCCAAATTCATCTCAGGAAGAGATTAATGAGTCACCTGATTGAATATTTTTTGAAGGGCAGCAGTGTCGTCAGTACTACCATCTCCAGCAGCCCCGTTTGCTTTGACACTGAGGAACTGGCTTGGTGCATAACCTTCGTACTGAGGGTGAGATCTTCCAAAGATGAAACCGGAGCCATCCAAAAGTACAGAGGGCTTGTTTGCGGCTACGATGTTGCCCTGTGTGAACGTCCCGTTGGTGCTCGTGCCCTTGTATACATTGCCTTGACCCCAAGAGGCTATCGTCGTTGTCCCTCCGCCCAGTACAACACTGGTGCCTGCCATGACAGCATTGGCAACATTAGTTAGCCGAGCGTTATTGAGCACGAGCGATCCAGCAAGAGAGGTACTCTTAGCAGAAGAGCGCACAAATATCGGAGTGTTGGAGACCACCGCGTCAATGACAGCCACTGCACCAACAGTTTGCGTCGACTGTGTCAAACCGCCAGTCATCAGGTCGAAGCCCACCTACAGCGTGTCATTGGACGTGCGAGAGTTCGTCAGAAGTGTGAAGGCTGCTCACCTGACAGTTGTTGATTGCAACACGTTGAAATGTCCAACCCCAGTTCCAGATACTGAAAGAGCATAAGAGAAAGTCTCTCACAAGGGCATTGAACCTTACGAGTACACAGCCGTGTTTGCGTTGTTGACGGTGATATTCCTAACCGTGAATCTACAGGGAGAAAGATCACTGCCGACTCTGGATCCGTTTCCTAGACCGTGACTTACTGTTGGTTCCCTACCCACATTCCGTATTTACCGCCATTGAAGATCATATCGCCCATGAAGCCGCCGCTTCCGTTCTCCATCCAGATACCTTGATGGGCGGTGTTGGAAGCAGTAGACATCTGGAAGACGATGTTCATCAAGGAAGTCGCCTGCGAGACTTGCCAGTGAATCCCAGTCGCCGATGAGGTCGCTGGCATTCTGATAGCATTGTCAGGGACTCATCGCTTGGGCATGGACGACCATACGGTCCCACTTACTGGCGCAAATCTATGATGAAGTTTCGAACCGATCGGAAGCTGCCATGTGCGGTCAGTTGAGTCCCAGTAGAGGAGACGGCAGGCCCACAAATTATTTTGATTGACCCAATATTGAGAACCTCCGCCGCCTGCGATATACGGATCGGCGTCTGCGTGCACGTTAGTCGATACGCCACATGTGAGTCGAGCTGACTGACCAATGACTGCCATACCACTGAACGAAGAGGAGGCAAGCAGGGTAGGGAGGTGCTTGGCATCACCGATGATTTGCGTGTAGTAGAACGCTATGATGGGGGTGGAGACAACATATGTACTGGTGTAAATACAGTAAGCGTGTGCTCAGAGGTCAAGGAGGATTATATATACCCGGCTGGGAAGTATACAATAGCTGGAGTGACCCTACGCGTGGTTCAGCTTTTTGACAAGATAGCAGTTGCGCGAGCACCAACGTTGAGGAGACACAACCGTTTCCGCAGCGTCCGCCGTCGCTTATAGCGAGACTGTTGAGCAACAACGTCGTCAGGACTGACGACAATAAACTGGAAAAAACTATACTTGATCGCTGCAGTGTCGTCGGTGACACCGTCTCCTTTAGCGCCGTAATCCTTAACGTTGCGAAAGACCTTGTAGCTGCTGGGATTGGAGTTGAACGCAGAGGTGCCACGATGGGTCATAGATTGAAGCCAGAATGGATCGGAGGCCGCTGCTGTACCAGCACCTAGGGGCGCAGAACATGATGTGCCGAGAGACGACACGATCGTGAAGAGCGAGCTTAGTGTAGCCCAGTACAGAATATACCAAGTTGAAGAGACCATTGAGAATGAGGATGAGAAACAGAAAGCTCAGAAAGGAGCGCTCTTATACGTCGACAATATTCCGAGCTTCCATTCACGAGAGGCGAATCGCATGTGTCCTAGGTCACCGTTCATCTCATGTGTCGTCGCTGTACCTGCCAAATCACCCAAAAGAAGTTATGAAGAAGGTAAAAGGGGGATTTAATCAAGAGAACAGATGGCACGAAAAGCTCACCATACAAGAAACAGCGTGCATAAGCTGCATATGGGCATAAATGGGCGATTTAGTAGGACCTGTAGTCAGATGAACGGCTCGTGATATCTCCCTCGTTCCTGCTGAGCATTGACCGGAAGGTATCTGATCTGCGAGGAAGTCCGCTGAGACCTGTGTGGCCGAGCCGATGGTCAAGAAAGTAGCTCCATTTAAGTCGCTGTGGCGTGATGCTTTATGGAACAGTCGCTTCATCCACCTATATCCCGGCGGAGGCGCCACTGCGAAGACCACAGGGCAGATGCCTAAGCCGGATCCAGCTCTGGGAGTAGACGATCATGCCTGGAGCGACGAATGCGAGAGGAAAAGGCAATGATGTGTGGTTACTATTGTTCAAACGAGAGGTAGCCTTCGAGTTCGTCATTCGCCTGAAAGAGAAAAAGAGCCCAACTTCTGGAGGATGACGTTACGAGAAGCCAATGTTGCCATGCTTTGCCGCCAGCTTCGCGCCAGACAATATGCGAGATCACGAAACATTATCAACTGTTGATGCTGTTTACCTTGCGGCTCGTTGTCATCTGAGCCTATCAGGCCAAAAGGCGCGTCTGGTACGCGTCACGAGTCGCCATTAGGTCTCCATAATGAATTAATGAGCATGAGGGGCCCAAATCTCTGTAACCACGGATCTTCCGAGCATCGCTGCTGGTCAGAAGGTGCGGCTCTGTAGGGAGGGCGAACATTCTGGTCTGGCGCATGACCAGAGCAGCAGGCAATGAGAGCCCACCCGGTATACTCCCATAGATGAACCGATACGAGTTCCGACACGAGCTTTCCAAAGGAGATCTAAGCCTTCGTCAATTGAGCTTGAGGTTAAAACCAAACCCATTATGTAAAGACGGTCACGATAATCGCACAGCCGCCGCCGTTGCCGAATCTCCGCTGATCGACACCAACCTTGAGTCCTTGACATGCCTCAACTTGGTCTCATCTCTCCAAAGGGCCCACGCACTTACACGCAGGTGTACGCAGACGAGCTGGGTTCCTGGAACCGTTGTCAGCTCATGGTTGATTAGCAAGAGACCTCTGAGTCTCTACTAAGGCCGCAGGCCCAGATCGTACCCATGCGAACTGCTGGTATACTTACTAGCACTCTTTTGCAGGTATACAGGGTCATCTCAAGAAGCATAGGACAACCAGTCCTAAGGAACGCATGACGGTGCATCTTGACGCTTAACAACTCTTTGACTGTTCTTGAATCATTGTTATATCGCGGAAAAGATTCGAAGCCAAAGGAGCGTTTAGAAACTTAAGATCTCGGATAGCAGTGCGCTAAGCAGCATTATGGCCAGTGCCCAAGCTTTGATAGCTGACTGTTGATTGACTCAGACAAGACGCCTCGATTCGAAATGGCGCGGCAAGATGCCAGCGATCGCTTCATGCCGATAGGACGTCGTAGTCTCACGCGTATTGCGCGATATGGGGTGTACCGTTCACCAGGCGAAGTCTGCCTTCCACCGTGAACACGTAGCGAAATCCAGACACTATGACGCCAACTGGACAACTACGATATTTACATATAGAGCGGATTGGGCCATGAACAATATCAGTCTCCTCCTTGCAGCATGCCCTGTCTCCCGCCTTCCAACTCTTCTGATATGGCCAAGATAGTCGTTCTCGGTGCCATATGACAGTAAGTCGCGACCGGTGAAGTTGACCCGCATCTATAGGCAAGGTAACGCAGTTCCAGAGCACCTAAGTTCTTCGACACCCAACCGGCAGTTCACCTTATGTGCCGTCGCCGGGACTCAGAGGTGATCCCCAGTGAAGTTGCCGTTGACTTGGGCTGATACGGACCGATATATACTGATATGTCAGCACGTATCAGGGAATATCACTCAGTGTCGAGGATCTGGTGTTCCCGCTCGGCGCTATTGTCAGATTCTGACTGCCAGTGAGATGAGGTGACATATATATATAGAACTACCCAGCTCACTCGATGCCAATGGATGCCAGTAGATGTCAATGAATAAATATCATATTATAGACAAATGTAAACACAAAGTACTACAACGACACACGGTCCCAGTACACCCAGCACGCCACCAGTCACGAAGATTCTAACGTAAGGACACAATCGGCGGCGGCGGCTATATGAAGGTCGCGGTAACGCAGCGTGTTCGGCGCGTCTCGATAGGATTCGGTAGCTTAAGAGTGGGATCAGGACAGGGAGACATGACGTGCTGCGACTCACCAGATGTATGCGCCGGCAAAGTCGACGAGGAGGACCTATATGCATGTGTCAGTAGGATGCGAGAGCCTGAGGAAATGATCTGCACGCACCACTTTCCCGCCCCAAGTCTAAGTGTTCCGATGATGTGCGGTGTCTCCCATCGCAATTGCAGCTCTTGGCGCTGTTGGTGGAGGCTACGACGTGTCGAGAGCTCGTGTCAGTAAATGTCCAAGGGCGATATAGAATCACGCACCAAAGCGGACCATATTTCTGCTCCTCCGCTACGCGTACCATGCTGTTCAAACGGGGCGCCTTTGTGTTGTCTCGTGGCGAGCAGCGCTATGGGAGGCGCGACGGCGCGTCAGTCGGAGGAAAGGAGAGCCCAAGGAGACAGCGACGTCAAAGAGGGCGGGCACATGGTGGTAAGAGGGAAAGAGCGACGTGTCATTGTTTGTTTGGTTTGCACCGTGTTTGCCGTCGGGGACTGTGCACTTGCATCGAAATTGTCTCCAAGTCGAGGACTTGGTTGTAAACAGAATACTGGCATTGATTGCATGGTCAGCTGGGCAACAAATTGAAGTATTTAATAGAAATTACAGTCAATGTCTATCGACGTCTATCAACGGCAGTCAGCCAAGTCAGTCAGTATCCATCACGATCAGCCCAAGTCATCGGGAACTTCACTGGGGGTGATCGACGGCGTTTTGGCGAAAAGCTCGTTGCAAGAGGCATCGCGGTCTGTGCCGTTGGTTCTTCGAAGCAGACCAGATACAGGAAAGATCATGATAGAGGCGGCGCAGGCGAACGACGTCAAGCCGTATGGTCCGCCGTCGAAGGACATGAGTAACGTCTCACGGTGCAGCGCGTCAGCTGGAAATCCGTTGTTCAATTTGGCGCCCATCGAGATCGTGTCCTGCCTCTGCCGTTAGGGTAACCGGAGCATTTCTGGAGATGCTCGCAATGCTACGAAGAACTCTCCTTCCCTCCATACCACGATTTCGAGGAGTCTTTGGCTGGATGCTACAGTTCTACCTGATGACCCGATCCACTCGATGAACGTTGATAACTTTGGAGGATGGGTTGTCCAAGCATCCGGAAAGGAATCACAGTGATTTAGACGTTTCGTCAGGCCCGCGGCGCGTTGGCACTGCAATTATGCGGAATTTCACACGCAGGTGTCATGAAAGTGAATCTGTGTGGAACACCTTGAGAACACCTGTGCATCCATCCTGGATATCGTCGACGGTCATGGTTTGCCGCTTCTGTTGCTCTTGAACCTTCTTGAACTATGCTTGAACTGATCCAAGTTGAAGTAATTTGATACGTCCCGGATCGTCGACCGTTGCTTTGGTACCGGAGGGTGTCAGTGTCTGCTTGTTGTCAGTTCAGTTACTTATTATGCCATTACATACGCATCGCTTGAGCATCAGACTCGTGCAGGCTTATGTCTATATACAGAACAAGCTGTGCAGGTTAGGAGGCCCGTGTGTGTAACTTGTCAATGTCGAAGTCCAAGCTAGTCCAAGGACCAAGATCGCCGAGAGCAGGCCGCAAGCGCTGTAAATCATCGACAACGAAATGATGCGTCAGAAGACAGGGTGCCAATAGACATTAGGATAGGCTGCTGCGTTCGGGCTGATAGTCGTTCAGGATGCGAGCTAGGTAACAAAGACAGGTTTTTGCATGCCGAAGAGAGCAAAACGACGTCCAGGGAGCTGAAGGGGGAAGAGCTTGGCAAAAAAGGGAAACTTAAAGATTGCACCGTCCCTGCCTATCCCTTGAAACATTCGGCCTAACTTGGTGCTCTCAAAAGCCCCTGCCTGCCTTTCTCCACAAGCCATCACCTCTCTGGACGCTGGCCCAACGGTCCCGGTCACCGCCCATCCATCGCTGTCGTCGTAGTCGACAACGGCGCACACACCTGTCATTCCTTGATTTGCATCTGTTCCGAACTGCAGACTCGCGTTCGGCCATTTATAGCCTCGTGTTCAACTTCATCCACCTGAGACCTCCTTTTTTTCTAGCTTTCTCCACCATGTCGGGCACCAACGAGACCACTAGAAATGTTGCATACGACCCTCTGCCATTGACAGGCGAGGACAACTCCGGCGACGCCCTCTACAATGCTCCCCGCTCCCTTTCGAGCACGCCCCAGCCGCCGCCCTTCAACCAGCAACTTTCCACCCAGTCCATGGACGACTTCGGCATACCCGCCGGTGGCGCTCAGCCGCGATTTTTTGGTGCCGCTCTCTACAGCGAGGGCGGCAGTCCAAGCTTGCGCGATAGTTATGCCTCCTCACAGAACACCTATCCGTCCGCTGGAGCGCGAGATTCCGAGTACAGTTCTTCGGTTTACGGACTGACTGATGGGCAGAGGGCAGGTGGGTATCGAGATGACCCTAGAGATACAGAGTATTATGGAGGGGAGGGTGCCGTTCCTATGTCGTCTGTGGGCAGTGGGGGCAATCGATACCTCGAGGAGAAACGTTCCGCCTACGCCGCCCCGCGTTCGAAACGAAAAGTCATCATTGGTTGTGGCATAGTCGCCGGCGTCCTTCTCATACTCGCCATCGTGATTCCCGTCTACTTCACCGTTGTGAAGCCCAACAGCAAAAACAGCAGCGACTCTAGCGGCTCCGGCTCGTCCGGCACCTCGGAAACCTCCACGGCCCCGTCGGCGACTGGCACCTCGACAAAGTCGGTGCTCATAACTGGCGGCTCGGGCAGCAAGGTGACGACGGATGATGGCTCTACGTTCACGTACGAGAACGAATTCGGCGGTTACTGGTATCAAGATCCGGAAAATCCTTGGGCGAATGGTGCAAGAGCGCAGTCCTGGAGTCCAGCTTTGAACGAGACTTTCCACTACGGAGTTGACAAAATCAGAGGGTACGTGACTGTGCTCTCCTGAGGAGTCGCCTCGTATTGACAAATATTTCCAGAGTCAACATCGGGGGTTGGTTGACTATCGAGCCTGTGAGTATCTATGACCTGTTGCGAGGCTTCTCACTGACGTTCGACAGTTCATGCAAGTCTCCACACCCTCCCAAAAGGCTGGATTTTAACGCGAGTCTGCAACAGTGCTCCTGCTCTCTTCGAGCCTTATCAGGACCTTGCTGACCCCGCCATTGATGAATATACTTTACACACTATCATCAAGGCGAATGATGGCAACTGGGACAAAATCGAAGACCATTACAAGACATTCATTGCAAGTCATGACCTCAGTTTGTATCCTTTCGTTGACTTTCTACCAGACAGAACAAGACTTCGCTCTCATCGCAAAGGCTGGCCTCAATTTCGTTCGTATCCCTCTGCCATACTGGGCCATTGAGGTTCGCGACAACGAACCCTTCTATCCCAAAGCTGCATGGACGTAAGTAACGTGTCAATGCTACCTGCCAAACTGTTACTCACGTGTGCGCAAAGATACTTCCTCAAGGCTATCGAATGGGCACGCAAATACGGCATTCGGATAAACCTGGATTTCCACGCTCTTCCGGGCAGTCAGAACGGATGGAATCACTCTGGCAAATTCGGCACAATCAACTTCTTGAATGGACCTATGGGCTTCGCTAATGCTCAGCGCTCTTTGGACTATATTCGCATCATCGCCGAGTTCATCTCCCAGCCTCAGTACCGTGACGTTGTCCCCTTGTTCGGCATTGCCAACGAGATCGTAGGCAGTACTGTCGGTGAACCCCAGGTCAAAGCATTGTGAGTATCAATTCTGTTTGACATTCTCAGGCGCCTAATTGCGTTGCGTCCAGCTACCTCCAAGCATATGAGATCGTGCGTAATGCGGGTGGCATTGGAGAGGGCAACGGGCCATGGATAGGATTCCACGATGCCTTCTTCAGTCGAGACGAGTGGTCGGGCTTCCTAGCTGGCGGCGATCGCATGACTCTGGATTCCCATCCATACTTGGCCTTCAGTGGTCAATCTTCCAACGACATGTCCTCCTATGCGACGACTCCTTGTGATTCCTGGGGTGCTGGAGTGAACGGGACTATGGCTGACTTTGGTCTTGCCAATGCCGGCGAATGGTCCAATGCCGTTACCGACTGCGGTCTCTTCCTCAATGGTGTCAACTTAGGAACGCGCTATGAAGGCAACTACACCGATGCCACCGACCGAATTGGTAGCTGCGAGCCTTGGCTCGATTGGGAAAGCTGGGATGATGACATGAAGGCCAGTTACAAACAATTTGCTATGGCGAGCATGGATGCTCTTCAGGTGCGGAATCTCTTCACCTTGCGGAATTATATTGAACATTTCACAGAACTGGTTCTTTTGGACGTGGAAGATCGGCAACTCGACTGAGTGGGGAACTGTTCGCAGTCCGGCATGGTCGTATTCTCTCGGCCTACAAGAAGGATGGATGCCAACGGATCCTCGTGAGGCAGTAGGTGTGTGCGGCAATAGCGCACCCTGGACGGGCCCTCTAGAAGCCTGGCAAACTGGCGGTGATGGCGCTGGAACGATCACCGCCGCCACCGCTTCTTTGAGTTGGCCACCTGCAACCATTAGCAATGCTGGCGCTGTTACACTGCTCCCATCGTACACCCCCACCGGATCCGTCCCCACCCTCACTGCCGATCAGACGATTTCGGCCGACGCTACGGCTACTAAGGTCGACGTCGGGAACGGCTGGAACAACGCCAAGGATACTGCCGGACTCATGACCAACATTGCATCCTGCTCATATCTTGATCCCTGGGTCGGCCCGACGGCGTCCCCACCGTCACCGCTTTGCTCATAATTACAGTGCCTTCTCACGATCGTTGCTTTACGAACCTATGTATTCATGATGCTGTGTTGTGTTTGGATTGTGCCCAGAGGCCTTGTCTGGGTTGGATGCTTTCTCGTCTCTCGCTTTCTTATTTACTCTACATCTCTCTGCGCTGCACTGGACTCTTCGGACCGTATTTATGCATCGAGACACTCGTTCACTAGCATACACTACATTTATTGAGCATCACAAGCAATGTAAATCACCCACTTGTACATCCTCGATAGGACGTGGAATGACTTTCTTGCCCCAATGTCGGTGCAGCGAGGTGGTTTCATCAACGTTGCGACTTCAATATATACGTCCTGTCCTCAACTTCGCGATATCGAGTACACAGCGCGAAGAATGATTTGCAAGCCGATGCGTCTCAACGCTGGACTACATACTTCAGTGCCACAGTGGCGAGCGGGGAAGAGGGCGTCAATTGGTCTACGACTGGGTCGCCAGATGCAGAAACAGTGGGTGCAGCCATGCTCCCGCAGCAGTATACGAGCGACAGCGACGCACCAACGACGCACAGCATCGTCAGATTCAACCCGGAATACTGATGAAAACCGAAGTCGGAAGTGAGCGCTACACTGCCAAACGGCGTGACACTGATATCAAGTAAATCTGCGTTGTGTGAATTTCAGCAACCAGATTTTATGATTTCCAGTGGCCATTTTACCACTACCGTTCTGAGTTCAGTTTTGCGTCAGCAAGTGGCCAGCCAGGCACCGCACAGTAAGAAATAATAATGGTAAATGGCGTGGTTCGAACCAAAAGTACAAGTAAACTAACTGAGTGACAAAGCCACTCAGCCATAAAAGCTTGAAGAAGACGTTCGGCAGCCCGTTTCATACCGCAAAACAGCAAACGCCCTGCCCAATTAGCTCTCGGGAACTCAAGAACTGATTTATCCTATTGTATGGTATCTCAGAATAATTTGATATCGTAGTATCCTGTTGGGCATTGTTATTGGAGCCTACTTGTTATATTATTGTCGAGGCCCAAGCGATGTACACTAGCTCGAACCCGGCTTTGATTACGGAAATATGCGGGCCGAGCTGTTTAGTGGAATTTCTGTGATCAGGCCACGATTTCCAAGTGGCAAAATGGCCGCTTGATTTTATGTGATTAGTTCATTGGATTTACAGTGATCCGGTAGCTTGAAACAATACAACACAATTTTACTTGTTTTCAGTGTCATGCCGTTTGGCGGTGTAGTGAGCACTGAGCATGCCATCAAGGGATCGGTCCGAGCTCCGAGTACGCCTGAAAAGGCGAAACCTTAATTTTTTTCATCCACAACGTTCACTTGGGTTAGTTTCGTCGTCGATTTTTTTCATCTCGCGCTCAACGCCTTCACAGTCACCTTCTGATTCTAAACAATGAGTTACGTCGCCAAGGGAGAAAAAGAATACGACGCGACGGGTGCGCCCGTCCCGGGCGCCAAGCTGCACAAGATCAGGATCACGCTCACCAGCTCGAACGTGAAGAACTTGGAGAAGTGTGAGTTTTGTGCAGCCGATGCGTATTGTGGGCAATGCTGATCTCTGCGGCAGTCTCTGGTGACCTCATCAACCGCGCCAAGGACAAGCAGTTGCGCGTCAAAGGCCCCGTTCGCCTCCCAACGAAGGTCTTGAAGATCACCACCAGGAAAACAGTGCGTAGTCTTGTCAGTCTTTCACCCCTGCATACCAACACCTGCTCGTAGCCTTGTGGTGAGGGTTCAAAGACCTGGGACCGCTACGAGTTGAAGGTGCACAAACGCCTCATCGACCTCCACTCCTCAAGCGAAATTGTCAAGCAAATCGTGCGTAACTTTGTATCTCTTCCTCTTCCGATTGTTCTGACCTTGTGTGCAGACCAGCATCAGCCTTGAACCTGGCGTTGAGGTCGAGGTCACCATCCTGTCTGTGTAGATTACCATGTATTCTGCAATACAATGCGTATGCGGCCATGTACAAACTATTCTCTGGTCGCACTGGCTACATTTAAGTGATGTGCTATGCGTAGACGCAAGACATAAGCAAAAGCTGTTGTGCTGTTGTACAAACTCTTCTTGCTACGAAGAACTAGCCCTGGACTAGCCCCTTGTTGTCTAGCTCCCACTGCTATGAGTAGCAATGATTATCGAGTCTCGATGGCCAACTAATTCCTGCGCCACGCCCCGCCCTTACCGCCGTTGTTGGCCGGGGCTGTGCAGTGTCGGGTATTGCCGTGACGATTGCCGTGACGCGGCACGTGAGCAAAGAGCCCAAAATGTCGCGTGTTGACAAAACCTGTTCCGAACGTTCATGGTGTCTGGCGCGCGCTCTTAGCCCCGGAAATTTAGCAGCGACCATGAACAAGCTCCTTTCAGTCGTGCTACATCCCCTCATCTCCCTCAGCATCTGGTCCGAGGAGGGTGGCATTGATGTCTTCTACCTGCTTTCCACGTTTATTGCCCTCGGCATCTGGCTTGTCGTGCAACGATATCAGCGAGCCCACAACAGTCCACTTCCTTTCAAATTCAAAATACCAAAGGTGTGCTGCATGTCACTAGGGTAGAGGATCTCATCTGAGGGCAGACAGGAATCGGTAGTTGGATGGTCGTCCATTGTAATCGACAACCCGAGCATAGATGCGCACAAACACGATGACAGGCTGATGCCATTGATGCCTGACAGTCGCAAGTTCATCACCAGCTATGATCCCGCAACTGGACTGCACATTGGGACCTTCCTCGCGGACGACCAGGAGGCGATTGAGCTCAAAATTCAGAAAGCCGCCGAAGCCCAGAAAACATGGAAGACAACGTCGTTCACCCAACGCCGTCGCGTCATTCGGAGTCTCCTCAAGTGGCTAGTGGACAATCAGGACGTCTGCGCGCGTGTGGCTTGCCGCGATACTGGGAAGACAAGTTCGTTTGTTGCTCTTCATCCAAGAACACGCGTTTTGACAGGCCCATTCAGTGGTTGACGCGGCACTTGGCGAGATTCTGACCACCTGCTCGAAACTGGAATGGCTGCTCAATCACGGTGAACAGTATCTTCGACCAGAAGGGCGCTCGTGGAATTTCATGCTGGCCTATAAATCGTCAGAAGTACACTATGAGCCTCTTGGAGTGGTCGCCGGTCTCGTTTCATGGAATTATCGTGCGTACTGTCATAGACGTCGTGCTTCTTACCTTATGCGTTCCTCTAGCCCTGCACAACGCTTGGTCGCCCATTATGGCCGGTATATTTGCTGGTAACGGAGTCGTCTTGAAATGTTCTGAGCAAGTCATTTGGTCTTCGATGTGGTACATCGAGATGATCCAGAACTGCTTGCGTGCCTGCGGCCACGATCCGGACCTTGTTCAGGTGCACTTGTTTCCTCAAAGACGCGCTCATAACCTGACAATACAGGACTAGGTCGTCTGCTGTTTGCCCGAAGACGCGGAACATTTGACGACATCTCCCCTCATCAAGCATATCACCTTCATTGGGTCCGAAGAAGTTGGACGCAAAGTAGGTCAATGTTTCACTTCCGATTGTCAAAAGTCTCATGTGGCGGCCAAGGTGGCTATGTCTGCGACTAAACACCTTACGCCCGTGTGCTTGGAACTAGGTGGCAAAGACCCTGCGGTCATCCTCCCTGGTACGGACTTGAAGAAGTGGTCCAGCACTTGGATGCGTGGCGTCTTGTCAGTCATCTTCTCACTCGTTGTGCAAAGCCCATCTTCATGCCATCTTTAGCCAGAATGCCGGACAGAATTGCATTGGGATCGAGCGGCTCATCGTGCACCGCCGTCAGTTTGATGAACTGCATTCCATCTTCCTTGAAAGGGTACCCAAGATCAGACTTGGGTCTGTCCTGACTCCGACAGAGCAGGGCTTCATCATGCCAGTGGAATGTGGTGCCATGATATCCAGCAATCGCTTCGACGGACTTGAACTCATCATCAAGCGAGCTCAAGAGACTGTCGGCGAAGATGAAGTCCAGGTCCTCAATGGTACGCGTTACGATCACGTCCTGACCCAAGGCGGTTGCTACTTCAACCCCACCGTGGTTGGGCCCGTGACGAACTCGATGGAGATCGCACAGAAAGAACGTAAGGATCCCATTGTCTGTTCGTCTCCCGCATCACTGATGTGGCGTAGTCTTCGCCCCGGTTGCACTGTTGATGCCTTATGAGACTATTGACGAGGCAATTGAGATTGCCAACGGAACTCGGTATGGACTTGGAGCGAGTGTGTTTGGTCCTGACCAGGGCCTTTGCATCCAAGTTGCAAAGAAGCTTGAATGTGGAATGGTTTCTGTGAATGATTTTGCTACCTTCTATGTACGCCGTTCAATCTTTCTGTCTTGTAAGGCGTCGACTGACTATTCTTTCATTAGATCAAGTATAGCCCCCCCCCTCTTTCTCGATGCCTACATTGCTCACGTTCCTGACTCAGTCAAGATCTACCGTTCGGTGGCGCCAAGGCCAGCGGTTATGGCCGATTTGGTACGGACATTTGAGATAATGCATTGTGCAGATCTGATATCTTCTTCAGGCGGACCAGAGGGCCTCCGTGCGCTGACGAACCCCAAAGCAATCATGGTCGATAGGTGGCCATCGCTCATTCAGACTTCAATACCCAAGGTGCTGGACTACCCCATTCGACAGCTCGGAAACAGTTGGTGCGTTGACTGGTTCTTCCTCTCGAATATGATGTAGATTCACGTTGTGGTTGGTGCAGGGATTTCACTTCGGGGCTGGTCCGCTTCTTGTACGCGGACGGATGGAGGTCGAGGATACGCGGGTTGGTGCTTCTGATAAAGGCGTCACGGAAGTGATTTAGTTTGGATATGCTATATATACCTTCCTGGTTCCATGACAACTATTTTATGGATTGTACGACCTGATTGTATACCCCGATTGCCCGGATGGACGCAGAGCGCGAGGGGCGTATTTAGAGACGCGTGAGGTGACTCTCAAATCATCACAGGTGAATCATAATATTGCGGACATTGATCGAGGATCGCCCAAAAAGGCAATCCTCCCTTGACTTCGAACGTCCACCACAAATTCGTGCAGTGGCCGTCTATACCCAACGCCTACAATACACCGCCGCAGATCGTCTCAATTTGCATTCAAACAATCATAATACTTCAGAAAACTCAACGGAACCTTCTCCTTCGACTACTCATGCCAGGATCTCCCATTGAGGATGTCACAAGAGTCACTAGATGCTTTGGTGGAAAGCCGGGTTGCACAGTTGCAGTTAGTACCGCCAGAACTCATGCACAACACCTCAAGTTATATGATTTGCAGGGAAATCTCAAAGAGACGCAATGATCTTCTGACGGAAATGTTCACCATGATTCGACGGAGGGACAATATTGGTAGCGTTTTGATGTTGGACGAGGAGGGGGGAGACGAAGAACAGGATCTACAAGCGTTCCTTCAGAATTACGATCTCAGCAAGCAGTGCGTTGCTGTCTATGTGCGATATTCAGTACCAACTAATTTCCTACACCCAGTCCTGACACCCGGGCTCTTGAGGAACTCTCGTTATTTGCCCGACCGGCTTCCCAGTCAGTCGATCAAGAAGACACGGAAGTCGCAGCGGACGCTGAGACACGCGAAACTTTGGCGCGACGCTCATCTTCGGCTTCCCCGAAGGCGGACTCAGAAGACGAACTGGATATCATCGAACGCCCGTCTCGTTCTTCCTCTTCCCGCCATCATAGTCACTCTACGCCGAGTCCCACAGAGATAGCTACACAGCTGGAGCGCGCAAGCGAGCCTGTTGCCGCAGACACCACATCCTCGCCTCCGAAGATTGACTTGGTCCGACATGAAAAGGCTATAACTGCGATCAACCCCACTGCTGTCGCTTCCCAAGACGTGATCATGCACGACGTAGAACAAGTATCCAGCTTCAAAACCGCGGGGCTTGCGAGTGCTCCTGCAGCTCCCCCGTCTGGCCTCAAGAAGGAGGAGGAGGAGGAAGAGGAAGAGTCTGCCATGGTTGTCGATTCCGCACCCCGGACCGTTGTGCCCACCATCGCGCCGACTCAATCCGCTCAACCGCCTGCGACTGTTGCACAAGTCACACCCCAAATTGCTCCTGCACCTAGCCTTGCTACCTCCACACCTACGCCTGCACCTCCACCGACTGTCTGCCCACAAGATCTGCATTCACCAACGGCTGCTCCTTCGCGTTCTTCAACTGCTTCTCCTTCGAAGGCAGATGTCAACGGCTCGGTCAAACCGTCCGTCGTCTCGGGCTTTCCTCATCAGTTCGACCCCCATTACACGCTCCCACCCATCAAATCGTTACCCGTCGAATTCAGTCGAAAGGGAAAGCCTAAAACGAAGAAGCGCGAAAAGGAAGGGCGAAGAGAGAAGGACAAGGATAAGGACAAAGACGAGTGGACTTCTTTGGGTCTCAACCGCTGGGGTTTCACCATCGCTGCTAACCCGGTTTACAAGAGAGTGGCGAAAGCATCAAAGTGTCTGATGACTCGTGACTGGAGTGTGCGTATTATCTATGCTTTACCAGCGAGTGCTGAGCTAAAATTGTTCAGGTTGCGATGACTGAGCTCCGGCTTGCTCGAGTTATCGATCGCATCGAAACTCTCAAGGATGCCGGGAAGTGGAGCTTTAGACAGCCCAAGAAGCAACGTGCCGTCGACAATATCAGCAAAACGCATTGGGATTATCTCATGGATGAAATGGTGCGTCGATGAATATACTGCATCGAGAGTGTGGCTCATTGCGCTTAGAAATGGATGCGCATTGACTTCAGAGAGGAGAGGAAGTGGAAGATTGCCGTCGCCTATAACCTTTCGACCGCAGTGCTCGAATGGCATGCTGCTGGTTCGACAGAGCAGCGTCTGAAGGAGGGAATCTGTGTCTTATGGCGTCGACCTCTCGACGAAGAACGTATCACTCAGGATGCTGAACCTTTGAATCCAGATCCGGGCTTAATGGAGGTTGACGATGAAGACCCAGCCTCGCAAAGTCCAGAGAAGGAACCTCCCAATCCAATGCTCATGCTGGACTACGCGTCTGATGATGATGACGCGGATGATCAGGATAGAGAGAGTGCAATCGATGCTCTGGAGACGGCCGCCATGATTGAGGAGTCCCTAGACCAACTGGAGAAAGAGCGAGAGGATAACGCGGGACGTATCGTAGTGGATCTGGAGCCCAAGAAGGAGCCCAAGGTGGAAGAGGTTGACTTCTCTTCCTCGTTGGCACCGAATGATGATATGGAAGTCGAGCCAAAGGAGGAGACACAGCCCAGCTCGTCGCAACAGTTGGCTCCTGCTCCGAAAGGACTGAAAGACGATTCCGCCAACCCTGTTCTAGCTTCTGAGTCAAACTCTCCTGACGGTCCACAACCGACACTCCCTACCTCGAAAACCTCGAAAATAAACCTCTATGGCCCTGTCCGGGAGCGCATTGTGTTTTCAGATGCAGACAAGCTTTTCGTCGATCTAGATGATTTCAAAGTGCCTAGCCTAAGCGATGATCCAGAGATGAAGGAGATGAACCTTCCTGTCGCAGATCTGACGGACCTATTTCCGGACCTGCAGACTCTGTCCCTCTTCGATCCTCCTCCCACCGATGCGCCGCCATCAGAGGGCAAAAAGAAGGAGAAGAAAATTGATAAGGATGACGGGACGAAGCGAATTGACGAGTTCACCCAGTCGAGGGTGTTCCCTGTGGGCAAATTCATGACGACGAAGCCGACGCTGATCAGTGCACTTCAACCTGGCAAACGCTGGAGGGATGGTCAGTGGCTACCCTGGGAGGATCCACCTGTTGTGGCTAGCGAAAATCCTTCTGCTCGAGCGCTCGATGAATCTGCGAGCGGTTAGTATGCTTATTGGATCTCAAGTCATCATCTCACAAGTTATAGATCTCTTCGGCCGTGTAGGACGCGAGCCAGGAGGCTCTCTTGGGCATCCTTTGAGCTCCAAGCGTGACTTGCTATGGCTGCCAAAGGACGACGACCTCCTGAAGTCTCTCATCGAGAAGTACGGTGCTATGGATCGTGAGAAGAGCACTAACTGGAAACTCGTCGCTGAGTGCTTCAACGCGTCCAGGATTTCTGTTCCGTCGGACCGTCGTGTGCCCGGAGATTGTCTTATACGCTGGAGGGAGAAGTGGGGTCCCCAAGAGTACCACTCACGCGATGTACCTATGTCGACCACTTCGTTGTTTGGCGGCGCCAGTGTACCATCGACGCCGCTGCCGGCTTCCATGATGACTCGGGGTGTAAAGCGACTAGCCAGTAACTCCGTGTCGAGTACGACTGCGCCATCCTTCGCAATGTTAGGCTCAGAGGAGCCGAAGGCTAAGCGCCACAAAACAGTGCAGGACTGTATGCGAAAACTGGTCAAGCGTCGCGCCGAGCTCGCAATGAAAAACACTGGTCAGCATCCTGCCTTCGCTCGTGTCATTGAAGCTGAGTATAGCGCTAGCTCGGAAGACCAGCAATGTGCATGAGACTCATGCACAGTATGCCAAGTTACCATTCAAGAGCCCTGCGGATTTGGTGAGGATAAAGATGGAGAAGGACGCGATGGAATTCGCTGCAAAGCAGCAAGCTCAACAATTGGCTTCTCGGAAAGGTGCTTCTCCGGTAAGCTACTCGCTGATCCATATTCCCTTTGAACTAAACGAAAAAACTACCTCCCAGGCCACCGCAACTGCGTCCCAACAGCAGGCTCAACCTCAGCAGGCCCAGCAGCAGCAGCAATCACCTCAGCAGCAACAATCACCTCAGCAGCAGCAGCAGCAGCAAGGCAATAATGGGCAACCTGCACCGACACAACAAGTTCAAGTGCAGGTACCAGTCCAAGCACCCACCCAGGTCAAAGCGACTGCAGCTACTCAGCAGCCCATCGCGTCGAATATACCGTTACGCAGTCAAGTCAACATCTCGCAACAACAGCGGATTGCCACTCCCCTCATTTCTAATCGGGCTGCACCACAGATGTTGCGCAATCAGCAACAGCAAGGCCTTCCTTCCCATTCCCAGCTCACTCAGCAGCAAATACAGAATGCGATTGCTCACCTACAAGCCCAAACCGCCGCTGCCCAAGCCGCGGCTGTAACGCAGGGCGCCAACAGTCTTCCTGTGACCGGGACTACCGCGTTCAGTGGACGAGACGCGACGTCCTCTCCTGCGACGCACGTACCTGCTACTGCGGCTGCTACTGGCAACGCTAACTCGCCTCGCCCGTCGTCGACCCAGCCCCGCGCTGCCAACATCTCAGGGCACTATTATATGCCAAACAGCTATACGGCAGAGCAACTCCAGATGTTGTCCATGCGGTATCAGGTATTGGTCGGTTTTATTTGTAAACCGTTGTCTTCCTAATTTTTCATGCGTTCGTACAGGCACAACACCAACAACATATGCAACAGGCGGTTCAACAGGTGCAACAACAGCAGGCCGCACAACAAAGCCAACAGCCGCCACAGCAGCCGCCTGGGCAGTAGATGATTTGTGTTTTAGTGCAGGTCATTTTCTTTGTATTTCTAGAATGCTTGTTGTACGAATCTCCCTCCGTTCTTCGCTCGAGCACGTATCAGTTCATAACATCTCTAACCGGAAGTACACTGTAAATGCCAGTACTGAGTACATCCGCCAATTGCTGCCGCACCGGGTCATCACGCGGAGATCATGCGTCATGATTGCACGACTATTCCCACCACTGTGAGTTTAGACCACGCTTGAATCCAGAACATCATGTCTACCTCCGGCGCTACAGCACAGGTATTCCGTCCTACTTATCTTTGTACACAATCTGACCCCTCATCCGAATTCACAGGACAAATCTTGGAAAGGGAAGGAACAAGGCCATGAGGCTCAGTATGTTCACCAGAAGGTAAGTAATCCTCGCCTTCCCTCTCTTTGACTCAGCGGATCATTATTTCTCCTCAAAGGAACAAGAGCAACTTGCGGCCTTGAAAGAGAAATTAGAAGGAGACAAATTGCAGAACCATGACCGCGACTTTGAAGGCGGCTTCGGCGGCCAAGAGAATTTGGAGGATCGTTACGCCACGACGAGTGGCGAACATTGAATTTGACTGGTATGCTTAGTGCGGCTGGAAGATGGTTGCGACCAAACACTTCGTTCGGTAGGTTTGCACCTGCCTTGCCTCTTCTATGACATTTGCTTACCACGCCTTTCCGTCAGACTATCAGTGGCTTGGCGCGCGCTTCGCTAGTATGAACGCCTCGGCCGTAGAACACGCGTAGCTTGATGTACATGTTGTATTTGCCTGCAATACTTGTAATTCATTGACAATCACTGGCATCGATCGAGGTTATTCCAATGCGCCGGTAAGCGCTGAGCAAAGGACTATATAGGAACAATGACGTCGATTACTAAGGATATCACAGTACTGGGAGAGCGACGCCCTAGTACTACGGTAAGCAAGTTGATCGTTGACTACTTTCGACGGCTCTCTACATCCATATCCGTCACCGGTATCACGAGTGTGTGTCAGTTCCCGAATTGCGGTATGTTTGTTCGGTAGATGAGTCAACCGTTTAGACCGCAGCTTGAAATGCTCAGATATGCAATATCCAGCACATCTATTGACTCGTGGCGTATTTCGAGCGGCGGCGCAAAACATGCCCCCATTTGATTAGAGACTAGAAGTTCAGTGAGCAGCTACCTGAACGATGGTTGAAGGTTTCGTACCCAATACATTGGCATGAGTCCAAATGAAATCCCAGCTAGAAGGCCAGACCCCCCTCCAAGTCCTAGATTGACGAAATACGCCCTTCCAAACAAGGGAAAGACGCTAGCAGTGATAGATCGAAATAGAGTGTTTCCAGCGAATACAGAGGCCGCGTAGGCTGGATATGCGGAAGCCATGTACATCAAGATACTCTGAAAGTTAAGATAAAGGCCGGGAAGATATAGAGCAGCGCCAATGACTGGCACCATCCAATGTATAGTCTCTTTGGACGTGAAGCCAAATATGAGCACAGAGGTGGGAATGAAGATACTGCTGAGCAGTCCAATGTGGAGGCGCATTTCGAGGGGGACCTCTTTGCCTTCGGAGAAAGCCTTCGCGTAAAGAGGTGCGACGTAGTACATCTGGTATAAGCAGTAGACAATGTACTGAAAAGATCGACGTCAAACAGAGAGCCGCTCAGAGACTTGTGTGGACGTACTGTTGCAATACTGGTTACAACGAAACCAAGGAAGGGGAGACCGCTAAGTCCAAGATTGAAGTGATAGATGTCGGTGAACACCAATGGGAACGCTTCAAACCACAGGTAAAAGACCGCATCTGCCGAAGGTGATTAGCCGAGAGAGTTTGGGCTCAAAACAAGACTACCCACAAACAAATCCAAGGTAGATGTTTGCGAATAGAAGCATCGGCTCCTTTGCTAAAACAAAGGGTCGAATCAAGGACTCCCTCAGAACTATCGCCACAGATGCCAGCTCAGCATTCTTTTCGGTCAACGTTTGCAGCCGCTGATTTCCGGTTAACTTCCTCAGCCTTTGAGCGCGTTTGAGGAGTATCGTTGGCTCATAGGTCTCCGGTAGCAGAAAGAATAGGAAGAGAAAGGCGAAGCTAGACAGCCAGATCAGCTCGTACATCGGCCATTTCCATCCATTGGCCTGAGCGGCAAAACCGCCCACCACAGGCCCGACGACAGGACCAGCGATACCGCCCATCGCCCATGTACCGATCACATAAGCAAGCTGGTGTGGCGGGTATATGTCACTCATTGTGGCCCCTCCGGTTGCCAATGCTGGGCTCCCAAAAAAGCCAGTGAGGAATCTGCACACTAGAATGGTTGAGATGTTGGTAGCCGTGATAATTGGAATTTGAAGAATGACGAAGAGGAAGAGCGTCAGAATGTAGATGCTGTTTCGACCGCAGACGGGCATCTCTTGCAGCGGGCAGAGAAGCATGGGGCCAATGCCATAGCCTAGAGTAAATTGATGTCATTGTCAGAGGAGAAAGCAATAATCCATGAGAAAGACCGACCAATAATGTACAGAGTTAGCCCAAGAGTCGCATGGGTGAGAGAGACGTTGAACTCATCCATAATACCAGGAATAGAGGGTGTATATATGGCAGAGCCTATATACACGCTGAAATTGAAGAAACTGATGCTGAACGCTACAAAAGCGCGCTTCGGGGCTGACCACTTCCTATTCGTTCGGCAGTCGTTAGGGCTGCCTGGAAGGATATACATTGATAGCACGTACCTTGGGTTTTCCAGATCGTCATCCCCGTACCAATCGACGAGGAACGGGTCGGCAGTTGAAGTTTTGGAGTCGAGCGAATGATTGACAACCGTGGGGTCTCGATTCGTCTGTGTTATTGAAGTTTGCGAACCTCTTTCAAGGGCGGCATCCGAGCTGTGGCCCTCTGCATCGTTCATCGAGAAGGGTTCTCTTTTCTTTGGCAAAAAAGATGGAGGAACGACGAAATCAGCTCTCTGGTCAGCGTAGGGCAGGAGCCGGCCATTAGACATGAAGTTGAGGAGTTGGCCTGCTGTCGAGTCGCGGATTATCTCGAGAACCATGACAAAACGGATCTGCTTACGGGCAGGGTTCGTCAAGCAGTCACTGCTGCATTATATAGGTTTCCAGCCAAAACATTACTCAGAAGGTTTGCCCTCTGAAATAAGTGAGTGATCGGAGTCGAGCGGTTAGGCGGGTCCATGCTACCCGAAATGGAATCTAACCGCTATGCCATGTAACTGCTAACATTTCCCGAGTCAGCTCGGTACCGCTCGTCCATGGAACTGGCTTCCGTGATGAGAGTTCAAGTACCGCGTTATGTTTTTGTCCCGACGTCGACGTTCTATCTGTTTTGTCTCCCAAACGGTCCTTGTCGGTGCGCCTGCGCGCCCGTCCCGAGTCTCCTCTGAATCAGGGTCAAATCTCCTCAAGCTCAAGAAGCGCTAGTTGTCTATGAGAACACATGAGTTGGTCTATACGGGCTGTGACGGCTTCCACTCTCCTCCTCTGTCCCAATGGCTAATCCAGATGCTTCATCTTGATATTTTCTGGATTCGAACGCCTTGTTGCGTACGCGTCAAGCACCAACTATGCTCTGATACTACAATTGCTTGGTGCCCTTGATGCAGTTTATCTTGGTGAGATCTCATTGCACGAACTTCGTAGAGCGCCATCCGTCGCGCCTGTAGTGAGCGTTGTCTACGACGAAATTATAAGCGCCATTGACGATGCATACGACTGTGTATCAATAGTGGAAAGCTGCTTCGAACGAAATGTTGTGCCAAACCTCAATCACAGTGCTAGACCTGAATGTCTTCTCCTAGAGGAATTACCTGAAATGCGTGAAAGAAGGTATTACTGTCAGTTCTCAGACTTGTTCCCAGTAGTATAGCCTCATTTTTGACAGTATTCTCCAGGCGAAGTCCGTCGAATTCCTTCCGAATGAACTTGCTGGCATACCAGATGTCTCGAACGGCTGGCGGCAGAACGCGTGAATCATGCAAAGCCCGTCTCGCATGATGCCCAGGAAGACATATTCCGGTACAGAACGTTTGGCAGTACCTTCATGTTCAACTTGGTCAGTGGATGAATGGTCCAAAACGACACGATCCATTCAGATGCAAAAGAGATCAGCGCATTCATCGAGTACAGTAACATCAATTCAGAAAAGTCCATATCTCAGAGCAGATATCCAAGGAACATAGCTTAGAAGAACCCTATGCCTAGGTCAGAATCGTGTCAAAGGTTGAAGTCATGGCACTGACAATACTTGGCCGCATAGACAACTTGGATGTCACCGTCGGTCTCGCAATTGCACTTTTCAGAAATGTTTGGGAAAGCATGAGGAGCGATAGAGCTTTGATCGCTCACCTGTGCTGGGGGCTGTCCCTCCCTGGTATCGGTCCGGTAAACGAGGTCAGAGAGGCCACCTTCGATATTGCTCAGCTTGAGCCAGTTCACATCCTGAGGACCAGTCGGCGCGGCGGCAGTGGTATTATCGACCTTTCCAGTGACAAAATCACCAACGCTGGGTGAGAAGTCAAATTTGGGAGAAATGCCCGTCTCAGTGATTGGGTTCACGACAAAGTAGTGGTCGGCGAGAAGAGGAATGTTGACATCCGCATAGATATCGTTGCGGCGTCCCAGAGTAGGGTCAAGAGCTTCATGGACAATGCTCAGGACGACGTCCTGAACAGTGTCAAAGGCATCGGTGAAAACGATGCAGGATAGGTCGAAGAGCTCAGCAACCGCACCCGTACTCCTGTTGGGAAATGAATATTCTTTGTCTCGTTATAAGATAAGGAGTGACCTACGTATATTTCCCGTCAGATCCACAAGTGTAGTTCTGGGTCCCTCCGCCGACAGTGACATATTTCGGCGCGCCGTACGGCGCGGGTATGGCAACACCATCTGGAATGACAAGTGCAACTCCAGAGAGGTCGCAACCACCGAGAAGAACTTCGTCCCGACGTGCTGGGGCTGCGAACGCAGGCAGAGCACTGGCAAGGGCAAGCAAGATGCTAGCAAACATCGTAAAAGTGATGAAAAGGCGGGGAAGAAAGAAAGTAACAAAGGGCTGCTAATAATGCAGAGCAACGAAGAAGAATAGAGCGACGAAAGGACGGTGGGTGCATCTTTGTACCGTGCATTGGCGGTATGGACAGAGTTTCAGAGCAGCGCCTTTGTGTTTACTCGGCTATAGGCGGCAATAAAGCAGGAGAATGATAAAAGCACTGCCGAGACGATGACAAGGGAGCAGGCAGCCCACAATGGCCAGAACCTCAACTCGGGTGCACTCAACCAGCACCACATATGCAATATAGCGGCAACACCGTAGGATGGGCGCCAAACTTTGGCCATATTCGGAGTTGCCGCCATGCTACGGAGCATGACCACATACCAGGCCATGCTGGTACCGGCACCGATAAGGCTGATCTTCGGTATTAGTTTGAGAACCCTGTTCCCAACACCCGTGTCGTCAGGCTCCTTGCTAAACGGCTCTGTATCGAAAGCGCGGGGCACTGTCCGCTGACCATAGACAGCGGGAAGCTCGGGGCACAGGATTGCACCTCGCCCTATGCCTAGTAAGTCGGTTTGCTTTTTGGCGAGAGCCGACTGGCACAGCGCTGGGGACCGGAGACCGCCCGTCAGCATTATTAGCGGAACTGAAACGTTCATCGATGAGAGGAGTATGGACGCTTTTTCGGCGAAGGCGGCAAATATAGCTTGTCGCGGCGACGATGACGCGGAAGATGCCATAAAGGCTTGACGAGGACTGCCTTGAGTTCGAGGTGACGGACTTCACATTGCGAGTTTCACTCACCAGGGTCTGTATAGTCTCCGCCACTGACCTCAATGAAGTCTACGGTGCCCCAGCTGGCAAGGATTCGGATGTAGTCTACAGCCCGCGTTTCTTGGTCACTGCTTGCAATATCCGTACTGAACTTAATGCCTAGAATGAAAGGGCTGGATATCGAACGACGGATGCCGATCACAATGCGATGCAGTAAGCGTAAGGCGTTCTCGGGTGACTGATAAGAGTACTCGTCTGTGCGCAAATTGGTCTGGACGGCTAAGTGATTGTACGCAGATGTCTGATATGAACCTAAGTACCTTCTTCGACAAGAACTGTGACAGCAGGTCTGTCAGGAGGGTCAGAGATCTGAGTACGTAGGTTTGCAATCTCTCATTGAGCACTTACAACCATGAGCAGCGTGCAGCTCTACTCCTTTGAAACCGGATTTCCACGCCAGGTCAGCACCGCGTAGAAAATCGTCTACGATAGTGCTGATTTCAGTCCTTGTCAGGGAGTGCGGTGTTTGGAAGAGAAGATGGTGGAAGGCCATTGAAGCAAGTCCCTCGGACCTTCCTTGAACACGAACGGCACTCGGACCACTAGGAGCTGCGAATGGAAGTCGCCCGCCAATGATATTACTTGACTGACGACCGGCATGGCTCAACTGCATGATGGGCACACTGTCACGCATAGCAGCGGAGAGTGCTTTGAATGGCGCGATGTTCTCTTCCGTCAAAGTTCGCGGTACGACTACGTCGCGTCCTAAAGTGAGATGGCGTGGACACACTTGCACATTCCCGGTAATGATCATAGCCCAGTCGTGTTGAGCCCATCTTGAGTAGAGTGATTGGTGAAGTTCATTTGGCGGACCTCCGAACAAATGCGACAAATGCTCATACATGGCGGCCTACAGTGTTGTAGTCGGTGCAAAAGATGTTCACGTTTCATGCTCACCTTGACGAATCTATTGACAAGTTTCACGCCACTATAGGGCAAAATGACGGGCTGGAGAGCGAGGTCATTTCGGCTCTCTAAAGTATCATCATCCTCGAGTGCCATAGAATGGGTTGCTGGTTGCTGGCGATCAGGAAGAGCAACGTCCGGCAAATTGCAAGCCGAGTATCCGGTATTTGCCGATCTCGGATCGGACTCTGCCTCTTGAGTTCAAACAGACATTCGGTCTGTGGCGTGGTCGCCCGTCTGATGCTAGCCAAGCCCAGCGTGATGGTTTTCATTGATCTTTACATTCAAGAGGTGGGCACAAAAGCTGCTCTACAACACTCATTACAGATTCCCATCTCAACACTAGGTGCCGTAGGTCTCTTTAGCAGGTGGCGCTTCGAGAGGATGACCTTCTGTATTGAACACATCTACCAGATATTTAGTCCAATTTGTCAGATAAGAAGAGAGATTACGCTCACAGTTATCTAGACTAATGTGTCCCGGGTCATCGAATGTTAAGTACCTAAGTATGGGGCGTCGACGTCAATGTCTTCACGGGCAGAGGAGCGACGCACAAGTATTTTAGCACTTCTGCAAACCAAAAGCTCTGCATATCGTCCTGTTTGGATGCATTCTCGTTGTCAACATTGCTCGTCCCCGCGAAGGCTCCATCGGTCGCCAGAAAATCGTTGAAGCTGGCAATGGCGCTGACAGCACGGTTGAGATACTTTTGATCACCAGTGATTCTCCAAGCGTAGAAATTTGACTCCAAAATTTCGGGGCGGAGGATGTAAATCGCATTGGTGATGTAGAATCCGTGCTGAGTCGAGAATCCTAGCTGCGCCGAAGTTGGCGAGTTGCCACCAGTGAAGTTACCATCCGACGATAGATATGCAAACGACTCTGGGCCGATTCCCGTCCTGGTCAAAGATAAGTGGCGTTACTGAGACTTGAGAGAATACTTACGCCGTACTAGCGTACGTGTTCCAGCAAGCATCGTTGAGTTGGAGGCCATAATCCACGATGGTATCGTTGCGTAACATTTTGCCGCCTAAGGGGAAATAAGCACACCAGGCCCGATGCGTGCAGCACCAAACAAACCCAACATCCAATTTCCACCTGTGAAGCAAGCCAGATGCGAGCCAACGTAACGAATCCGTTTGTTTGAATCAAGATCCGCAGTGTACAGATGATTGCCGAACGTTGACATCTATAGACGCGTCGGACGCGTCGTATGAGCTTCCCAATGAAGTATCGCGATATTGCACACCCTCAGAAGATTTTTGATAGTCGAGTTGACAGCAGTATGCCAGGTATCGGCGAAGAGGTTGTCGTCGGTATTTGACAACCGCGCATGCTTGATCAAGTACTCAAAGTAGCTGTCAGATCCACCGCCCCAGGTCTGCTCTTGTGAGCGTGAAGGTTCCAGCTAGCGATGGGAAGAAAAACGCACGATGTAGCCTCCAACAAAATTGCCACTTGCTGGGTCGATAACTTGAGCAGGGAGGCCTGGTACACACTGTAGGCATGTAGTATGAGCCGATGATGTGAACGACTCATACCTGGCAATGGAGCAGCCTATCGATCATCAGAAAACAACAAGATCCATACATCTTCACTGCTCACTAGGGTGGCAATATGTCTCATGGTTCCCTCTGTCAATTGCGTGTACGTAGCATTTCCCGTGTACTTGGTCATAGTGGCCCATTCGAGAACAAGCTGCAGAAGTCTAGTGAAATGCCCGCGACTTGGTAGATCTGCTCACAGTTCCAGCTTCCGCGATGTTAGACTACACCCAAAGATTTTGAGCGACTGTCAAGGTCACGGTCGAAACGAGAACGTCATACCGTTGCGACCGTAGCTTGATTGGAGGTGAAATTCAAGTAACCAAACGGCATGGCTTGGCTCTAGATGTAGCGTAAGGCTGAGGGCTTCGACTCAATGCTTCGACTCACGTCATTGCGCCATGCCGCTGTCATTTTATTCACCAATACTTGCGCTTGTTGCACCAACCTCGAGTCATTCTTGCCGCCCAATTCGAATGCACTGAGCAAGCCCCCCACATAGCGAATGGTTGTCTCGAATACACTGACAGTCGAAGCCGTCTTCGAGCGGGTAAAATCGACTGCTACAGCGAAATCGGTCGCCTCGGAGAACAAAGCCTGGGAGCTTATGAGCACTCAAGCAGGAAGGTCAAATGATGGGAGATCCTACGTCCAAGCCCATGATTTTCTGGCAATTGCTGTTAGCGAGCTTTTCAACTCCGTTGAACAAGGACATACCATAGTACCCATCGCATCAATTATGCTAGCACCCCATCCATTTCGACTGTCCGATGACCTATTGGAAACAGGCGAAAGGTCGTCGTGTCCAAAAGCCGCCTGACTGCAACCATCCTCAGTCCTGCGCATGAAGATACACTCGACAGCACCTACTGATATGTGTAATAGCTTTTCAGAAACAAGTCTTTAGCCGCTTGTCGATGTATGAAAGCGTCCTGTGGTAGCTGGAGACCAGGTTTTTGGACGCGTATCAAGTCAGCAGAGGAAAAAATAGGCAGGGACAGCAAGATCGCGAGGATGTGGGGGGCGTGCATAGTCTTTGCAGAGAAGAGCTCAAGCGCTCAAGGCTTGTCGCTCGAGTCTTATACGTTCCCAGTACGTTCCAGAAGCTTGATGAATTGAGCAGGCTTCTCGATGCGCTCTTCTAGGAGGTAATGGAACGTCAGCTGTCGCTCTCCTCACCGTGGTGCGACGTTTTTAGTCATTTTTTGGGCGAACTGCAGCCCTCGGGACTTGAAGATGACCGTGACTGCGATTTGAATGCGACTGGCCATGCCACAAGTAATGGAAGCCAGGGAAATACTGGCGCGATCAGATTCTCTTCACAGTCTCACAGAGCCTTCGCAAGACCATTTACTAAGGCTCTGAGCGCATATGCATGGAGAGTCCGCTAGTCACCGGTCATCGCCGGGTACCGATACTTTCGCGGCAATGACATCCGCCACAAGTCGCTCTTTGGACCCGCGACGGCTTTTGGAAGGAGCAAGATGGTTGAGCAGGACAGGTCATCTGATTGGGAGACGAAGAAATTGTAGGTACGAGCTGATCGAGTCTGTCTAGGGGAGACTAAAGAAATTGTGGAAGTCTGTGCATGATCATGATGATCGATCATCGTGACGATCTCTAACTTCAAGTTATTGAATCTGCTAGTACGGTTCCATACAAGTCTACCGGCGAACTATGTACCATGTTGTGTTGTATTTTACTGAACTTGGAATTATTGGTATATACGGAGAGAAATGCATGGATACACAGAACGAGAGAGCAAGAATGAGTTATCATGTAACCAGCCAATTTCGATGCGAAGAGAGATGCAACAGAGAAAGGTCGTATCCTGGAGACAAACGATGATATGCACTGACATAAAAGTAAGAAATGAAATGAAAGAAGTGTGCACTACCCTTGCTATCAATTTGAGTCCGGGTTAACATCCTTCGTACTGCTGACAGAGTCCTTTTTCCTCATACCACCGAGAGTCTTCTTCAGCCCGGACAAACCGCTCTTTGTCTTCTTGTGTTTCTTCTCGTTGGTGTTGGTAGCGACGTCTGATGCAGGCATCGAACTTGCATCCGAGTCCACACCATCAGCCACAACTTCTTCCACATCTTCCTGCTGCGATGCCGTCCCCACAGAGCCACCACCGCCAATCAAGCGAATGGATACATCGGGCTCCGCTTCAGCGGCTGTGTCTTGCACCTTGATTTCGCTGGAGTCACCAGGGATAGGCGGTGGAATGGAACGTGATGGTGAGGGCGCAGGCTCTATTGGTGTAGTCTCCAGTGGGGGCGCAGAATCGGCCAATAGATCGGGAATGTCTGGAGGTGGAGACATTCTCACGAGGGACTGAGGAGGGGAAGCTGGAAGGAGGGGTGCAGGTTCTGTTATGCTGATACGAAGCGGATCCGATTCTTGGCGAATAGAGTCAGCAGAGGGCCTCGACGAGACAAAGCTTGTTTCCTGTTCTCGTTGCAGTTGACGCATGGCATGTCCGTGGCCGGCTTCCATATCGTCATCGAATGATGAATGCATCGAGTCCGGCGGAGAAGGTAAGGAGACGATGTCTCGCGGAGTAGGCAATTCCACAGGTAATGGTGCAGGCGGTTTAGTGACCGAGATCGTAGGAAGAGTTGTTGGTTTACGGGCGTTGTTGGACTGATTCACAGGGCTCGGGTATGCTGCGGGTACAGGACCGGCTTCGTCAACATCAGCGAGTACCGGTATTGGGACCTCGGCAGATCCACTTTCAGTAATATCTAACGCGTCAAGGCGAGCCTGTAGATAGTACGTTGGGTATCAGACACCGTTGAGTGGAGAGAACCACGCACTTTTCCTTTTACGCGTAGACCTTCCTCCTGCTCAAGGTCTGGCTGTGATATGACGCCTGTGTCGAACCACTTGCGGACACTCTTGTCCGCCCATGCTTCTAGTACATTCCAGCCTCTATACTCACCGTTCAACCTCAAGCCTCCGCCAGCCGTACCGTCGCCGCCGCCATCGCCCGTTGCGCCGGTTCCATCATGGAAATAACTTTCATAACCTATCTCGTCCTCACTTCCTTCGCTGCCTTCGGCGGCACCAAGCTCGAAGCCTTCTCCTGACTCCAACTCGTCCGCGAAATTTGCCAGCCATTTCGCCCATCCAGTAGGACCGTCGCCATTGAAGAGAACAACCTTTGTGTCAAAGTCACGTCCAAAGACGATGACCTGCCCTTGAGACCCACTCTCTGCGGGATTGAGGTCGACGCCGACATAATTGCCAGCCTTGTCAGCGATGAGAGGAATCCAGCCACGCTGGGAATATTCTTTGCGGATCCAACGAGGAGGTATAGACTGCATGGCATCGCGCAGTCGGACGTTGGCGCCTGTCGCCGGGTCATCATCGACCTCGCGCCAAAACTTCCACTCCTCGTAAACGTCCTCAAGCGGAAGAAGAGTAAGACCGAAGAAGAGACCTTCAGAGCATGCAGCGGCCGACTCTGGTTCTTGTCCATCAACGGCGAGGTAGGACTCGCGCACGACGGCAGGAAGAGCGAAGCCAAACTGCAATTCCATCTGGGCGAGGTCCTGGGGTAGGATGCCATAGTTGAGGGTGTCGCCTAGCTCAGGGTATTCTCGACTGAGCCATGCTTTGATGCGGTTCCACGACGAAAAGAGCGGGGGGTATGACGACGAAGGTGGGAAGGAAGAATGGAGAGAGTCGTGGTGCATAGGCAGCAACGACGACGGCCGCGAGCCAGAGCCGCTCCTGCGCGCACTGAATACATTAGCACATAATGGGTGTCACTGAGCCACATACGAGGTCGGCACATAACCGTACGGACCAGGGCCGGTTGGAGGATAGCTGAACGTCGCCGTCGTCGCCGTGTCTGGGTCGGGGGTATCATTCCCAGGGTGAGTGGCGAATATGGGCGACGATGTCGGCAAGGAAAAGGCCTCGTGGGTTGAGGACATGGCCTGTCCTTTGCGCGAGTTCTGGGTGTTGCCCGAGAAAAGGGATGTGAGCCAGTTCATGATGAAAGAGCGTCGTGCACGACAGAGAGGAGAGCGCAGACCACGTGGGGCGCGACGTCAGCGATAGCACAACGAGGATCGGCCGTCGACTGTCAACGGAGCGCTGTGAGGGTCGACAGTCAAGGCACAGTGGTGTAGCTCAAGCTGAGCCCTCTTTAGGTGCTTAGTCAGCAGCGCCCAATCGCGGTCCTTCTGGGAAACCGCGTTGGCTTAAGCACTCTATCCTCAACTTGCATCTTCCTTGATTACGTGCAGCAATACGTAGAGTTATGCTCCCTAGGTCTTTGTGTACTTGCAGCTCACCGAGAACACGGCATCTAGGAGTTGTAGTCTTATATCAAGTCGCCACCTCGGATTGATAGCATCAAGACCGTACGTACATCAATCGCCGTACATCCGTGCAGGGCCCACATTGTCAAGCTCAACGCGTTCAAGAACGTAGAACGCCCACATCTGAAAGTGACGAAACGCGTGGAACTTCAGCAGCGGTCGACTTTGTTGCCGTTATCAGTGCATCACGCGCAGATGATTGTGCTGCGCGCTGAACATGCAAGACGTGGCCTTGGCCATGGGTACTACGAGTGTACTACGGTCAACGGAAAAACACGCCAATCTTTTGTTGCAGCCCCTCCAGTATTGTTGAGCAGAGAGCCACGTCGTCAACTTGTTCCATATGTGAAACAGCATGGCATGCCAGTACGACATCAGAGGTGGCGCTAGAGTATAGTGGAACACAATGATTATGATCTAAGTATATGGTCTGCACGGTCTAATGTACGGCCACTCGTGTATCGTAACACACCAACTAAAAACCCTATATCGAACCATGTTGTATCACTCATCGCTCGTCGGCCTGCTTTCTACCTTTGGCGGCAAATCGTATATCGTCTAACGTTATGGATGACCTTTCGCACATTCCCCTGAAAATACCGTCCGGGCGCTCATACAATGCCGCTGGGGTGTCGAATTCCTACACCGCAGCTTCAGTCGAATCAACCTCGGAAGGAAAGAAAGCACTCACGGCAATCTGACCCGCGTCGAGAACACATATCCTGTCGTAAGAGATGATCGTTCGTAGTCGATCTACAAAGATGGGCCATTGAGTAGACAGTCGAGGACGCGGCGCTTGTACATACGAGCGATGCACAGGATGGTACGGTCAGAGAATTCTGACGAAATCGTGTCTTGTATGTTTCGGTCAGTTTCGTAATCAACGGACGCTAAGGGAGGGACGTCAGTGACAGTTAACAATGCGAACGAAGCAGACATGCCTGTTGCTTCGTCCAGAATGAGAATCTTCGAGTTTTTCACCAAAGCTCTGGCGAGGGAAACCAATGATCTCTGCGCAATTGAGCGTCAACACATGCTCGAGAACAGGAGAAGAGTTGCTCAGACCTGGCCAATGGAGAGGTTGGCACCTTCGTCCTCTATCACTGAATCGAGACTAAATCTAGAGTTGTCCTCGCCGTCTTCTTTATTGGATTCAACCAGGTACGATCGTCTAAGTGCATCCCAGAGAGATGCATCATCATGAAGATTGAAGGGATCAATGTTCGACCGCAGAGTTCCAGAGACTATGATATCCAGGGGTCAACATATGTGTTTCAGCGGGCTATACAATGAACATACACAAGAGCTAGAGGATTGTCAATGAATGATGAAGTTAATATTGAGATCACAGCTTACAGCATCCTGGGGAATGATGGACAGTCCTTTTCTGAGGTCGGCCAATCCGACACTCGAGATGTCGACACCGTCGATGACCATGGAGCCGGAGGTGAGCTCCACGATTCGGTAGAGCGCAGTCATAATGGAACTTTTGCCAGCTCCGGTTCTACAACTCGATGAGCAGTTGCGCAAAGCATGATATCGACTAGCTCACCGTCCTACGATGCCAACCTTCTCACCAGCCTCGATGGTCATGCTCAGACCCTTCAGTACTGCCGGGAGTCCAGGTCGGTAATTGAGAACGACATCTCGCAGTTCGACGCGTCCTTTCGAGGGCCAGAGGCTAGGGGGTTTCTTGTCCGGGATTTCGTGTGGGGCCTCTTGTTCAATATCCGTCGAGTAGTACACAATGCGTTCGACAGAGTTCATGTCATTTTCTACTTCGGCCATCTGGCGGACGAGAAAACCGAATCTGCGCATACAGTCAGGACAGGAAGATTGAGAATCATGAACAACGTTACACTTGTTGTATGCTGAGCATGTAGGACAGCGCTACGCCGGTTTGAGAGGGCGAGAGCGTGAATCGCGTACCGACGGTCAGCAAGGACACCACAAAAGTCAGCATGATGCCCAAGAAGTCCAGGCGGATGCCGAGCCATCGCTGAGGTGGCGTAAGCTTTGTGACATTCGGATGTTTCGATCACATACCTGATTCACCACAGTAAGCCAATAAGCACGGTTTTCGACGTCGATACGCTTCTCGTTCTCTTTGAGGAAGCGATCGGCCTCTCCATACGCCCTGATGGTGGGCAAACCAGACAGAGACTCAGAGAAGTGCGAATACAGGGAGGACCGCAGTACAGCATCCAATCGCTATGATACAATCGGTAAGGAAGAACGCGCATGATGCTTGGTGAAGGTGCCAACCTTTAGCTCTCGAGCGCTAGCACGATAATATGCGGCTGCGTATGCATACAGAATGACCACACAGGCGACAGCAATCAGGAACCAGGGAAGAACCACAGCAATCAAGACAATGGCTCCAACTACGGTCGAGAACGACATGCATAACAAACGCATATTCTCTAAGACACGGTCAACGCCAGTATCATAGTGGCAGAACATAGGAAGGCTGACCTGGCAAGACGTTGTCCATTGTATCGACATCCTTGGAGAAACGGTTCATGATACGTCCGAGTGGCTAGACTAGTGTCAGAGAGAAGATCCGTCATCACACGTCGATAGACTCACAGTTGTTTCGAAGAACGACATGGGTGCATACATGATACGTGTGATGGCGAGCTGGAGGATGAAAGTTGTCAGTGGACCATTGTTTCTGGCTACGTGATACTCACACCGTGGAGACCTTGAGATGCGTAATATGCAAGCATAGCAAAGGAAACACCCAAACAGAAGTTTGCCGCTGCGACGGAGGCACCGAGACCAGCATAGATACCCATCTTCAATCCGGTAATATATATCAGTCTTTCTGGGAGGCACGAGGAGCTGGGATCGTACGTAGAATCCATTGGGCCGAGGCCAGTGACTGTAGAACCGCGTCAGTAACAGGAAAAGGTACCACATTGGCAGCAACCTACGTCTCCTGCCAGAAAACAAGCCTATACAGTAACGCCCTGTCAACAACGAAAACAATGCTAGAAATGCCAGAGGCACATACCAGTAAGACGACATAGCCGTCGCTGCTGGTACCATTACAGACGCGAACAGCAGAAATGGCAAAATGACGTGTCCGTTGCCCGCTTTAACAAAGTTCTTGTAGACGTCAAGACCAACAGAACCCGTGTTTCGTTCTTCTGTCTGCATCAGGGCAGCGCCGGCTTTCGCTTGTTTTCTCGCCTTGTCTGCATCTGAATCTGCCGCCTCGATAGCGTCTGCTTCCGCCTCGATCTCTTCCTCCTCATGCTGCTCCTCTTTACTTCCAAACTCGGTGAAGAACTTCGAGAATTCGCCCTCCTGATGCATCAGTTCCTCGTACGTTCCTTCCTCTGCGATGTGTCCGTCTGCGATCGTATAGATGTAGTCCACTTGAGGAAGGAAGTGCAAGGCGTGTGTGACTAAGACGCGTGTTTGACCCAAGGACGATTCTTGAAGAACCTTGTTGAAAACCTCCTTTCCGACGTGCGCATCGAGAGCGGAAAGCGGGTCCTGGATGGAAGGATAAATACATTGCCCAGGTCGTAAGGTGGTCACCCACGTCGAATATCTGGATGTCGCTGCCACAGTAGACGGCTCGGCAAATGTTCAGACGCTGCTTCTGGCCGCCAGAAAGAGATATGCCCTTCTCTCCGACTTCTGTTAGATCACCATTGGGCAGCATATCGAAGTCGCGTTCCAAACATGAATCTTTCACGGCCTTCCAGTACTTGTCTGCCTCGAACGGCCTACCAAAGGTTATGTTGTCTCGAATCGTAGCGTTCTGTATGCATGGTGAGAGAAACGTCAATCTGAAGAAGAGGGGAGCAGCTCTACCTGAATCCATGCACTTTGAGGACAATAACCGACACTTCCACCGAACTTCACGCGATTCGTGACACCCTTCTCATTGGGAATTTGCCTCATCTCACCGATGAGCCCCTGGAGAAGTGAGGTCTTGCCCGAGCCAACAGCACCAACAATGGCCACGAGTTTGCCCCGTGGGATCTTCATGGTGATATTTTGGACTTGAAAGACCTCGTCGATGTTTTCTTTCGCAGGTATCTTGGCGTCAGCGGTAGGAGATTTCTTCTTCTTGGACTTCTTCTTTTCGTCTTCCGGTGCCGGTGCGTCCCACGTGAATGTTGCATCATCAACTTCCAGTGCATATGGTAACTTGTCGTCGCGGTCGATGAGATCCTCCAGCAGCTCTGCCTCGAAGACCCCAGTGAGGCGTTCGGTTGCGCTCATGGCGTCAGCGATAGTTGCGAGCGAAACAGCTATATCCCTTGTTTAGCGGCAAACACGTTGTCGAGAATGTACTCACGTAGGAACATAAGGGGGAATCGCAACAAGTTGAAGAGAGCAAGCGATGCGAAGATGTCTGCAGGATTAAGCTTGTGTCCCGTAGCTGAATATGTCACGAAGGACACCACAGAGGCTATGATGGGCATGGAGATGGCCACAGCATTGACACCGGACCTCACGAGGAGCAAAGAACGAATGTACCTGCGAGGGAGTTCAGTCTGGAAATGGAACACCATCGCACCGCCTACTTACGACATTTCGGTTTTACGGAAGTCTTGTACTCGCTTTAAGAACGGAACCTCCCAGGCGAAGAACTTGACCACCTTCATACCGGAAAGCAATTCTTGTAGCAGCTTGGCACGTTTGTCGGTCCACACCATGCTGTTCTTGCGATACTTCAAAAGGCTCTTCATAACCATCGTCTGTATAGGCGAAGCAATGACGAATAGGCCAAATCCAGCCAGAGCGCTGGGGCCAAGATTGAGCAGGAGAAGGATGAGGCAGATGCTGAGCTGAATAGAGGCAGACCAGGACTGATACTGGGGTGAGATTACGAGCTCACAGAAACGAGGAAATGATGCACCATGTGAAAGTAACCAGCGCAAAAGTCGATTCGCGAGACATCAGTTGAGATATGGTTCATGATCAGACCATTGGTAAGTTTGCTCCGAGCGCGAGAGGACAAGCGGAGCGAGCGGGCGTATATGGCGTGTATAAGTCCGCCGCGGATAAGGACGCCGGTCGACATACTGCGATAGAAGAATTGGTGTATAAAGAGGGACGTGATGATTTGCAGGATGAAAAGCCCAATGGCCAAACCGACACCCTGTCCTATCGAAGGTATAGCATGATAGTTACCTGAAAGATGATTGGAATACGATTTCGTCGCGAATTTGATGATGGCCTACAATCTCATATGAGTGACTCATCCGATGGAGTTGAAACTACCACGCGTTACCTTGACGAGGAGGGGACTGGTCACCTGGGCGGTGTCACTGATAGCTTTGCAAACGCCACCCGACCAGAACCACCACTTGACACTATCGTTCATTGCGTAGACCAGACTGGCCTTGCGCTGACCGTCCTTTTCCCTCCATTGCTTCTCGCGCGCATCGCGGTCTCCACGCAGGGTCCAATGAATACGTTTGAAGAGGCCAGGATTAACTTCACCACTGAGAAGGCGTGCGTTGTACTCCGAGGCAGCTTTACGACGCCTCTCGTACGAGGCAATGATTTTGTCGCCAATGTAAGCCGCTCTAGATGACTCTGGAAGTTTGAAGAGGTCTGGAGCTTCGAGAGGACGCGCATATCCGAGGCTGAGAATGGGAGTCACCCAGCTGAACGAGATCTGGCTCAACCAATTGGCATGGACCTCAGGTAATAGGTCCGCCTCGTCGAGAGATACACGCGGAGGAGGAGCATTCAGCGATACGAAGGGCACCCTCTGCCATCTACGCATAGACCGAGTCAGAATATTCCAGAAATCAGTTCACCAGTGACCCACCGTGATCTTTGATGAGCGTGTGTTGTAGTCGTCTTGGGCAATTCGTTGACCTTAGAAGCAGGATTTTCGTCTTCTATGGTGGATTCCTCTCTGGCGGAGTGTATCGAAGACTTTTTGGAGGTCATGGTTGAAGCCAAGAGCTCTCCGAGGGCCGTTCAATTTGACGATAAGTCGCTGCCGCAGCTTCCGTGATGACCATACTTCACCTTAGGAAGATAAAAGGCAGAACGGTGAAAATGCCTGCCGAGTGATGCTTGCCCTGTGCGTGCCTTGGGATCGGCACACTATGACCGTTACAGAATACCGAGCCAACCTTCTCTTTCGCTCAACTCCCATGAATTCTGAGGCGATAGTACATTCCTGGTATATTCAAAACGGGCGGCCTTGAATGTCATCACATCAGGTCTGTCTTTTAGCATCCAGAATCGTGTTCTCTTTGAATCTGGACTACGTGACACGGACAAGTTGGCCCACCATACGGTTCAATTGATTTGATGTCTTATCATAATCACTGTCAGCTTGTTCACTTGAAATTCTTCCTCCGACGAATCCGAGTCGTGACTCGTCAGGTTAATCCGAATGTTGACCGGACCGTACACGGTCAAAGTCAGCTAGCCAACAGTATCATCGAGTCTTGCTCATACTTGTAGGCTAGCTTACCTGGCTTTAAGTCAGCTCCCACAAAGCCCAGCCCGCCTCGCTCTTGCTCTCTCGTCACCTTGCACAACTCTACGGGCGGTGATTTGAGTTGGACATCCGTTCGTCTCGTAGACACGCCGAGTAAAGCTCATTCTCAGAGCTACACTCGAACCACTCCCAAATTGCCGATCTCGATGATACGCAATACTCGAACTTGCAAGTCCCAGTGCATGACATACGGGGCCAAGAACTAGACCTGTCGATGGGAAGTGCGAGAATGATTATTACATTGAACGCTGCGCTTTGACCGGGCTCAGTGGACTGATACTTGGCACTACAGCAATACCAACCTTCAGAGCTACGCTGTGGTAAGATCAGCGGGGTTTCCTCTGACAACGTAGTAGAGTAAACGCAACGGAATGTACAAAAAGTATGGAGGAATACTACCTATGCAGTAAGATATTAATCTACAAGCATATTACATAGACATGCAGTGGTCGACTCTGCCTCCCGCCACATAACCATCAATCAACCAGCAGATTAGTAAGTACATTGTCAACGACAAAACCTCTTCAATCCAGAAACCATGCCCCCAGATAACGAAGGTCCATTCAATGCTACCGCTTCCCATGACGATGAGTCGTCTTGCTCTCACCACCCCCGCTGGCATTCTCAAGTCTTCGCTTCCGGCAGGCTTCGCAGAACCGGCCACCACCTGTCACCTCCTCTTCAGCCGGCAACGTTACTCCTGACGTCCCTAACGTTGGTGACGAAGGTGCCGGCACTGTCCAATCGAACTCTCCGTCATACTCTACGCCAGTTCGAGCTGCCAATCCCCGGAATAGGTCTCTCAGGCCATCGTAGTCGGGTAAGTCGTCGAACGACAGCGTGCGGGCATAACTACAATAGATAATCAGGGTCAGGCTAGGAGCGATTGATTATGCGGGGAACAAGTGTACCGGTACAAGACGTCAAACTCTGGAGGAAGCCCCTGCGTCAAGGTCTCCTCTGCCTTGAGCTTCGCATCGCGTATGATGTTCCAGGTAGCGGTGACAGGGTTATAGGGCGGATATTCTGTGAGGAAGTCAATTGGGAAGTCAATTGATGATGGAAGCGACCTCATTAGCGAGGTGCAACCGCCGGCGTACCAGGGGTTCCGGGCGGAGGGTGTGTTGGCGCCCTTAGCTTCCTCCAGGGGAGAGTGCCCCTCAGAAAATATATGAGCATGTACGCCAGCGACTCGAGGTCGTCCCTCCGTGAAGATTCTGGGAATGAGGCTCAGGCGAATGGAGCCTGCTAAGCGGTGAAGTACGCACCTACACCCAGATGGGTGTTTATAGCGGCGAATAAGGACGTGCCCACTCCATGTACATCATCCTGCTTGTATGGGATGTGAAGCGCCGTCCGAGTGTCACGAAACTTTTTCGCTAGACCAAAGTCGATGATGTTGACCTGCTTTGCTGCCTTGCCGGTGCCCATGACGAAGTTGGCCGGCTTAATGTCGCGATGGAGGAGTGAGTGGGAGTGGATATACTGTATCCGGGATATCTGCATGCAAATCGCGTTAGGCCTCGTGTGACGGCGCTGGAAGACGACGCACCAGTTGATCAGCAAGCAGGAGCACTGTTTTGAGGGAGAAGCAGCGATTGCACATTCGGAAGAGATCCTCCAGCGACGGACCCAGCAGGTCAATGACCATCACATTGTAGTCGCCTTGTTTGCCCGAATACATGATCCAGGGCACGCCGGGACCGCCCATGAGGCGTTTGTATATCTGCGACTCGAGAACGAGCGGGGAGGGGCCCTGGTGGTGCTGAACTTCAGCATCAGAGTGGCGCCGTCGTCGTCGTCTCGGTTCTGAGGGTTCGAGCTTGATGGCCACCGCCTTGCCAGCGACATTGTGGCTGCCCAGGAAGACAGTACCGCAGCCACCGTTGGCAATTTCTTGCTCAAGGCGGTATTTTCCGCCGAACGTGTACTCCATCGTCGGCGCCGTCGGCTGGGATGGTCGGTGTATGTGCGTGAGAATATTCTCGCGTATGCGCTTGTTGACAATTTTGCCCTGAGCTGGTCGCGATATCGTGACCCGTATGATGACTAAGGCTGTTGAATGGAGTTGGTCGGCTGCAGATCTCTGCACTGGTCTGCAGGATCCAGATGCGATAGAGACGTCGAGGCTGGCAAAGACAGTATCTCAAGCTGCTGTAGCTGGAGCCACTTTCCCTGGCTTCGAGCATTCTGGAGCGGTCTTGTACGCTTTCCGACTCGTGCTGATATCGCCGCTGGGGCTCCGATCTGCTGCCCTCCCACCTGGCTTATCGGATGCCTCGCTACTGCTGTCAAAGTCTGAAATCGTTTCAGTAACGTGCATTCGATTCGTGGCCTCTAGCTTCACTCTGTATTCTGACTCTACTATACCCATCTGGAATCCCTTTTGCCGGCCGCTTGAGCTCGTTTCTGTCGGCGAAACCAAGTTGTGTTTGCAAAGTTCGAGGCTGCTGGCACCTCGACTGGACACGAGGTCGGCTCTAGCTGCGGTGAAAGCTTGCCTTAATTCGGCGCTCGAGTGAGGAGCCCTTGACAGGAACTGTCACCCAGTTATGTGCGACGGCGGTTGTACGTGCAAGTACGCATCAATTGATCGCCCGCTCTCTTGAGCTCGGATCTTGAGTCTCTTTGACTTCTGACTTAGCCGTCCGTCTATCGCTCTAGTGCTAGAGACGGCCTCCTCTGTGCTGTGGGCCCCGGGAAATTTTCCTTTGTTTCCACCTGACAATGCAGTCAGATTCTCAGCCGCACATTCGCAGACTTCTGGCCCCAACCCCAGTTCGAGTTCTCGAAGTTCTGTAGTGACCTTCTCTCAAGAGATCTAAAGCATCCATTACAAACCGCTAATGTCGAAGTCTTGCCTCATGAACTGCTCCTGAGCCAGTCAATGGGGGCAGAAGAGTATATGTATATGATCAAGACCAGACTCGGGGAGTGGTATACATACCGCTGTCGCGAGGTGAGAAGTGCGGCCACAAGTAAAAAAGGTACATCTATACGGTTTGTCGTCCAAAAGAGGGGTGCCAAGTCGTTGAAGTCGTTTGCGGTCGAAATTCCGGTCGATCCATTCTCAGTTCCAGCCTGGGGGTCCCCCCTGTATCGATAGTCTATACTTCGCATACTCATGCCAAGTCAACCGGAGAAACAAGCGACGAGGCTCATGCTTTCTTCTTCGTCGGAACAACTGTCATTCCAGGCCGTCGCAGCCACAAGTGGCTTTGCGGTGGTAACACCACCGGTCGAGTGCTCTGCGGAGGGGGACAGTAGTCTTCTACTTCACTTGCTCAGACATATGCTTCGGCGGGTAATCAAATCATTCTTGCATGTAGCGTAATGTACGCAAAATGATATTGATATGGTCCGATGAGAGTTGGATCAATAGCAGAAAATTGCAATGTACACGAGCTGTCCGATGTATGTTAGGAGTTCCCAAGTCACAGAGAGAGCTGAAAATTGGGCCCTCCTCATATGCATGCTCTTCTCAAAATCTCAACGCATTAAGTAAGTTTGAAGCCCGAGTTCACTGCCTTCGAGGGAGTCGTAATGCACAGCATCAGGAGACGCTCAGCCATGTAGTATATTTTCTATGTCTTTTATGTAGTTGACTAGTAATGTATCTATATAATGAGTTGAGAACAATCACAAGACTCAATAGAAGACATCTTCGTTTTGCTGCTGTAGTTCTGCACTAGGTTCTTTCAGGATGAAGCCCTCCAGCCCAAAGTGCGCAAAAGCCGCGTCGACCTCTAGTATGCTGCCATCGTATGCGGCGTAATCGACCTCCACCCGCTTCAGCTCCATTATGCCTTCTATACCAGACCGACGCGAAACAAGCATCTCGGCGAATGCTTTCGTCAATAGCACACTCCCCCCACCCTTTATCACGAGAGTCTCCAACGACGGGGCGATTGGCTTTTCCCTTGTGGCGGTCAAGGCCGTACTCAAGTCCGTGAGATCGAACAAATACGCGATAACAAGCTCCAATCGACTGATACTTTTTGTTTCTTCCAGCATCCGTCCCAACGCGGCAATCTCCGCCTCGCTGCCCTCCGCAATGGTGAGAGAGATGTCGGTGATTTGCTGACCATGCAACACAACGAGGGACGTCCCCGAAATGTAATTAAAGACGGCGTCAAGAGGATCCTCCGAGTGATACTTCAACTTGTTGAGACTAGGAAGCGTGAGCTTGCCACAGAAGTCCCGAATGGAATGTCCCGGACCGCGTATCGATAGCTCCTCAAGATGGGCGAGTTGGAAAGGTGCCCGAGTAGTCCACAGTTCCTCGCCAAGAGTGAGCACGACCGACCTCAAGTTCGTGGCAGCACCCAAGATCATCAGATTGATATTGTTACTGGTGCGGAAGCCAGGTCCGCCGAGACAATGGTAATGCAAGAGTCCGTCCCAACGGATGATAAACCTTTCCAAAGCGATTGGATCTGCAGTCGTGATGGAGTGCAACACCGGCGCTGCGTTGCGTTGCTGGAACATATTGATGATTGGATCGGCGCCAGAGGGCATTTCATCGTCGGCGTCTTCAAAGTCAAAGCGAACGTTCTCCAACAGCTGAAACGGACCAGGCGCGTTAACGAATTCCCTGTACATCGCAAAAGGAATGGCGAAATTGGCGGATTTCCAGCGATGGCAGGACATCAAAAGGGTGGGAAATGCGCGATGACTCGTCAGCGCGTAATCGGAGCTAAAGAGTCTTTTAAAGATGGAGAGACAGTCCGTGACCCAACGAGCGGGAAAGGTAGAGGTCCATGAGGTACACCAGAGACGTGTTGTCCGGATATGAGTCGAAGTCCAATGCAACTTCGGTCCACAGTTGGGGTGTGGCCAAGGCCACGGTCCTCCAGCTCGAAGACACCTGAGACACAGCCCACGCTGGGTTGTCCATCGATAGACTATCCTGCAAGAACCCTTGACGGAGTTCCACAAACGATGGGACGGGAGTCTGTCGGGCGACGGCGAGGAATATCTCAGATAGTAGTTCCCGAGGTACCCCACGAATTGGATGGAGTGTCTTCGCTGCAAGAGAAATTTGAATATCGAGCGCCTGCTGTTCGCCCTCGAGTTCCTGCGCCTTGCTCTTCATAAGAGCTATCATGTCTGCAAGATACGCGGAATGATCCCTGCCAGACTTCACGAAATCTTCCAAGTCGTGTTTTTCGGCCCCAAAGGGGCTGTCATTGGTGCGCAAAAGCTCGCCGATGCGAATTAACAAAGATAAGCTGGGCGAAGGCCCTTGGACGTGCTGGTCAAATCCGCAGTTTGCGCAAACCATTGATTGTCTGCGAAAAAAATGAGATTTCTTCACGAGAGAGTGGGTGAATACGGTACTTGCCACTTGGCGAGGAGCACTAATAGTGGATACTGGCAAAGGAAGAGGATTAGGATCATCAAGTATGAGCAATGTGAGACACTAGCACGCGAGCGGGAGCCCGATCAGTGGATAGACATACTACCGTGCACTTGATATCTGCCGCCGCCACATCGGTGAACCTCGTATGCAAGTGTCTTCCTACTTCCGTATTCCAAGTACATAATGATTACAACTGCCGATGTCCTTGATCCTTATTCATTCATCTACGTCTCGGAGGGCCTTTCGGCCTCGCAAAGGGTTTCTTCTCACCCGCATCCAGTTTGTTTGCTGCAGGCTCTGTCTTCAAGCCCAACACCGTCTTGAGGTAGTCCTCATTCAGATCCTGAGGATCCGAGGTCTCGACTTTACGCGCTACCAACGTCGAAGTCTTGAAATTCTCCTTCGCTAGTAGATGGGTTGTCAACGAGCCAGACGAATAGATCATCCTGAACTTGACAGGCGATTGAGCGGGGCAAGAGTATATAAAGACTGGATCAAGTTTAGTGAGTGCTACAGCTGATGCAGTAAGATACGTACCGATGTCGCGACGCGAAGAATGTGGCCAGGCAAAGAAGGCATAGCACGGTTCATCGCGGGGAAGAGCGGCACCCAACTCGTCTGCGGTGGGGTTACCAGTTGATTTGACTTCTAAACTCTCTGCTTTCGAGTCGATAGTCTGTGCCAATGTCAGCACGGAGAAACAAGTGAGAAAGAAGGCTGACCAAGACGACGAGGCCTGTATCTTCTCCCTCGTCAAGCTCCTTCAGAGCGGATTCCACTCCATCGGCCCACTTCCAACCAACGGGCGTGGATCTGACGTGGCTGGCTTCGTATGTAACACCACCAGCTGAGCGCTCCGCGGCGCGAACTGTAGCCATCTCCTTCTCTTGTTCAGACATAGGCTTCGGTGCTGCTAAACTTCTCAGATGTGCCGCGTAGGCATCGGACGTCAGATCTGCTTTCGATGTAGCAAAGATTGTGTCGGTGAACAAAGTCGATCCGAGCGCCCTCAGAAGAGCACTGCGCGACGACGCGTATATCATCTGTTGCAGCATGAGCTCTGTACATCGCATACCGAGTCTAGAGGTGTACCTTGTCTCGTACTTTGGCGGAATCCGGAACATAGTAGATGACCAGCCATTCAGCAGGAGGGTCGTCCAGTCTAGTGAGAATATACGCAGGAACATCATCTTGAATGAATTCTGGGCCAGCCAGTTTGTTCAAGTCTTCTGACAGAGTCCCCTCAATGGGTACAGAGAGTGCATGGATCAGTGTTTCTAGGATGACGGTTATGCATGATCATCAGAGACGTTGGGAGATGTGTGTACCATTGTGGACTGAGACCTTCAGAAATCTAACATTCTTGGAGTCTACGGCAGCTGAGAACTCGGCAGCTAGTTCGGGCGATACGCCAATTCCAGACGTGGCCGACATGAGTGTTCGTGATGAGAGAGATCAGTCTGTCAGGACCACGGCTTGCCGGCCCGTTGATCCTTCTGCCACGTGGTGCAGCCTATAAATGTTGAAAATTTCATTTTATTGCCATTGTCTCCCCACCACCACGACGTCTGCCTTTTGTGAGTCTCTTTTTCCAAACCCTTCTCAGTGATGATTCAACATATAACCATACTTTACCACATTCCGAATTCAAACTGTGGAATACTTTATCGATTTCAGCCTTGTCTGAATCTTCTTGCCTCGTCGCTGCTCGATCTTCCACTGACCTCCCTCCTCCCCTCTAGGTTCGACGCGGGACTCGCGCGCATCTACTACTTGTGAGTCAGCTCTCTACACGCCGGCCGTATGATGAAGCCTATTCGATGGGCGGACAGACTGCACCTTTGTCTACACCAAAGTCTCCCAGTGTACAAAGTGGAGATGGATGGGGGTGCCTGTTGAAATGCATCGAACTCTGACTTCTCCGGCGTGTCCTTTGTTGCCAAATGTGATTGCTCATACCTCGCCCCCCAGGTCGTCGCTTCTATACTACCATGTACATCGTTTGTTGTAGTTTAAACTCATGGACATGCTTCCTTTTTCTTCGACCAACGATTGAACAAAGCTCCCTAAAACTCAAGATTTGAAAGAAGTGAGTGATTGAGTGATGTTGTTGGCAAAGTGGGTCATGCACAATACCAAGTTCAAACCGAGCACCACGGTGACTCCGATCGCCTACCACTGCGTGGGCTCGTTCTCAAGGGTTTCGCGAAAAGATGCTCGATACCCTGATGGGCTATTGACATGACAGATAGTGGGTATCTGGTATGAGCGGTGCGCAGGAAACGATGATATTCTCCCTCGTCGTCTTCCCCGTGATGGGTTTTTGCTCATTTGATAGCGTCCTGTCCAATTATCTTTCAACGTAATCGTCTCATATCTCTCCAGTAACCATCGTCTTCTATATCATCCTTGAGGCAGAGTCTTCCGCTACTTTCACAATCGTCCCATTCGTGGCGATCCCTGCCAATGGAAGTCGGGACACCGATTATGCTGACTTCCGCGCGATGAGTTACTGGTAAGTTGAACCCCAAGCTGAAGGCCATGGTCTGCGCATTGGCATTCAACATGGTATGTCTCTCCATCCGGTGAGCTCTTGTGCTCATGACTCTCTTCCGGTACGTCCTCACTTCCCCTGGACCCCGAGTTACATATATACCGTACAATCGAGTCGGCCACCGGGTGGTATGGCTTTGTCATAAGGACACATATATACTTCAATAAGTACTGAACTCGACAAAGCTGGTGGCATGTATTGATTGTGGGATTTCAGACGTTCTGGACGGCGCCATGGTCATCCTGGCGATCTACGCGTTGAACTTTGCGCACCCCGGGAATCTCATCGGCCGGGACATGTGCAAGTGTGTCGAGGCATTGAGGAAGGCTCATCGTAGCTCTGAGGGATTTGAGGTCACGGTTGCGATGAGTCGGGTTTGAAGCGAAGTCTTTGCGTTGTCCACTCTGTTGTTTCTTTATTCTTTGACTGGAACAATGCGAGCGTTACTTTTTGTTGCGTCTTCCGCAACTAAGCTTTGCGATGGGTCAATAGCCCTGCGACGAAGCCAAGATTTGGCCAATGATATACATGTGATGATAGTAATACAATAATTACAGTTAGAGTCATGAAGCAGTGCATGTCAACACGCGCGTTGGTCCAGCCCATGAAGGCTCGAGATTAGTATTCATCTACGTCCGACAGTGACGCATACTCAGACTCAGTCCCGGCATCTTCGTACTCAGACACGACCTCCGCCATAGCGTACAACATGATTGGAGTCGCCGCAACCAGCTTGGGGCCGATGACCTCCAAGTCGTCCTCCGCCCATTCATGGTGGTGGTTCATGTAGTACTCCTGCTCCTGCTCCGAAACCGCCTCCATATCGCCCTCTTCTGACGTGAGCGCTTGTCCACCGACAGCAGTCGCGCTGCTGTTGGCCCCTCCATGGTACGTACTCACAGGACGTGTCATCCTGCCATCAGTGCTCTCGTTGGGAACTGAGTCGGTCCAGCGCAAGTCAAGCACGCGCCCCTTGACCATGCCATCAACAGAACGAACTCCAAGTTCCCGGCACAGAGCAAAGTACGGCAGATAGTCGACGCCGGGTTTAGTGATACGGCTCATCACATTCAGCAGCTCCATCGCTGTAAACTCTGGGACCTCAGACATGGTTGCTGAGCCTGAGTCGGAGGTACCAGATGTGGCGACGGGGTTGGTGATAGGAGAGTAGATCTTGAAGCCAGCAGGCCCCAGACCAGGATGTACACTGTCTGCTGTCGGGGTACTCCTTCGCTTGCGTCCATCGGAAGATGTCGTGCTGGCGGAAGGTGCTTGAGACGAATGAATGATGTGAAGGTTCAAAAGAGCATGCGCCTGGAGGAAATGGGAGCTTTGCTTCACTATGATGCGACGTTAGTCCAAGACCTCTAGCTGAGTCTGAACGTGTACTGACCTCCAACGCGGCCGTTAGAGTTGACTGAGGTAGGTATCAGCACGGGACACAAAGAGGTTAATCTCAGCATACCGTAGTCGGTTAAGTAGTCTTGCCATTGAGCAAACTTGCCCCCGAAGGCATCGTACAATACTTCAAAGTCCAATCGCGGTCGTAAATAATCAGGAACGCGTGGAAGCAGCTGCTCATGGTAGAATTTCCGGATTTCAGTCTTGTTGCAGTCGCCAATCGTGAGGATCTATAGCGGACTCAGATGAACTGACGTCTTCAAAGCGATGGAACAGTAAGTGACAGACCTTGCAGTGCTGCATGACGTTGAGCTGCCTGAGCCAAGTTTGGTAGAATGGGTCGCTGGTGGCATGAATGACATGGCACAAGCGATCCTGTTTTGTCAAGACGAGCATGGAATCGAGCAGACATTTCATCGCCTCCCTCGACTGAATCAAGGCCGGTCTAATGCCGATTCCTATCAGTCATACGAATGCTTGTATCTTGGACGACATACAGTTTGTGGGCTTCATCGAAGAATATAATCTGTGAACAATGAGGGACTTATGGGATGTGTGGAGGATCATGTCTTACCGGCATCCTCTTGGGTGGAGGTTTAAAGTCTTCCTTAGCCTTCTCAGAGTTGACGGTCGACGTATCTTCTCCGTCTGGCTTCACATTGCGACCTTTACGACGGAAACTCCACCCCCGCTTTGGACGATGGTCATCACTGCGAGACTTGTCGGATGTCGAGCCATCAGAGCCCTCCTTGGACTTGGAGCTGGCACTTTCGAGATCCTTCTGGGACGGTTGAAACTCCCAATATCTCAGAAGGGAGCTCTGTCGAGGTATGATTAGATTAAAGGCTGAAGCCACGGAGATGTACGAACCTGAAACAGCTCCATGAGTCTGGCGATATCACTTGTCGTAATATTCTTCATACTGGAGGTATCTTGAGCCTCATTCATTCTGCGTTCAACGTTGAGTCGATCGTGCTATAAGAAGCGAGCTTAGACGGATGAGAACAGAAAAAGTATGCCGACATACTTTGAAACTCCATGCTTCCTTCTCGAAACTGTCGTAACCGTCCATTGTCTCTGCGATCGCCTCAAAGTACTGTTCCATCTGTTGACTCAAGCTCATGTACAAGCTGGAAAGGTCGGCAAACCCAGCTATCCGAAGATCGAAGTGCAAGACATGGAATGACTCCCTCGACAGTACTTCCCGGAGAAGGGCTGTCTGATTCAACTTAGTCAAGAGTGATGAGATGGCGGGAGATGGATACCTTTCCGACAGAGCTTGCACCAAAAAGGACGGTGAATGACGGCTCTCCTTCGAGTGCTCGTTCTATTGCCCTGATCTCCGCCCTGCGAGGAAAGAAGCCTGGTAGTCGGGAAAACGTGTGTTTCGTTCGGATCTGAGAACGCTCCCTGTTTTCACTGATCTCTCGGCGAGCTTCGTCGAGCAGTCGTTTGGAGTCAGTGAGAGAGCGGACGGTTTCCGCGGGCTGGAAGGAAGGCGTCAGGGATGACCTAGAGTATGACGGGAAAAGCACATGCGTTGGTGAGGACACCAATTATTTCGCCCATACCGAAGAAACTGCGCTTTCGAATAGTGGGCCCTATGAAGGACGATCGTTTAGAGATGATGTTGCTTTTGAAGAGCCAGTGGGCTGAACCGATGACTTGTCGACCACCGTTGAGAGAACGATGGGAGGTTCTGCGAAGTTTGGCTGATGCAGAGGGCATGGTATGCAGGGCAGCACTAGAAAGACAGGAAGAGAGTGAGGATGGGAGTTCAGTGGTCAGACACTGATTTCACGAGGCGGGCGTACGTGCGGTGGCCGTGCTCCATGCTGCCTCGCGGCAGCATCACCACTCTGCGGATGACGGCCACGGTGGCCATTGTCGACGACATCGGGCACGTTTACTACACGATCCTCGCTAAACGCGCATCAACTGTTTGTCCGCACGCGTGGTGGTTCCAGTGAGAGCCGGATAGCGTATGCATCATTGGATCATGATGGAACGGTTCGGGAACGACGACGGACTCGGAGCGTGATGTACACGCTGCTCACGTGCAAGTCGCGACGAATGTCACACTCGGTTGATTGCTCAGAGCTCTTCCATCACCGATTTCCAGTTTTGCCTCCTAGGCGCCGACAACATGGTCTACCTCCCGCCGCCGACAACAGGAACGTCGACGCGGAGATCGTACGGCGAGGCGTACAATGCTATTCTCACAGCCCACCGCGGCTCCCCATTAACCTCGGCGTCGTCCGTCGTGATGCTCGTGGCGCCGGACGTGGACGCCCTATGCGCAGCTCGAATGCTCGCAGAAATATTCAAGCAGGACGACGTTATATACCGCATAATCCCCGTCTCAGGTCTCTCGGAGTTGACCACGGTCAGAGACGACCTAATAACTATCCCAGAGGTGCGCACATAGCCTTTGTTTCCCTTGACTGTTGCCTGACCACTCTGCTAAGCTTCACACATTGATATTATTGAACATGGGCGCCATTCAAGATCTCCCCTCGGACGAATGGTTCGGTGGCTGTAACCCCAACCTAACCGTCCATGTCATCGATTCTGCTCGGCCCCACAACTTGTCGAGTTTATTTGGCACCGGCGAAATTGGCGATCGTATAATAGTATGGGACGATGGAGAGGCAGAACGACTCAAGGACGAGCAGAAGGCGTGGGAGACGATAATGGTATGTTCCTCCACAATAGCCATCCTACCGACCTGACGCCTTCCTAGTTTGAGCCGGAACTGGACTCGGACGATGATTCCGATGAAGAGGACGACCTCGCCGACGATGATGACGACGAAGACGAGTACGAGTCTGAAGCTGGACCTTCTCGGAAACGCCGGTCGCTGGGGGATGGCAATGAAGGTGGCAAACGGAGGCGGACTGACGAGGAGGAGGTAAGTCTGAGCCTTACATGCTAGGTTCTCACCTCAGATTGTCGACAGCCTCGAATACCACGCGCTTCACGTGAGGAACGCGGCGAGTGTCTACGTATTCTCGACAAATACTATATGGCAGGCACATGGCATGGGCAAGGAGCGGCCGCGACCATCTATGTCCTTGCCACTGTCCTGGAACGCGTCGACAACGATCTCCTCTGGCTTGCCATCCTCGGCCTGACATACCAATACACCAACGCACGAATATCACGCCAAAAGTACGACATTTACCATTCCATGTATTACGACGAAGTGTTTCGCCTCAACCCACCTCCTCCGACCGGCGATAAAGCACTCATCTCCTTGAATCCCGACGACCGCAGTATACGCACGACGGAAGAGCTCCGGTTCATGCTCTTCCGGCATTGGACGTTGTACGACGCCATGTTCCACTCCAGTTACGTGGCGAGCAAGCTTGGCATATGGCAGGACAAGGGCCGCAAAAAGCTGACCGGCCTGCTCGCCAAAATGGGCTTTTCAATACCACAGACGCAACAGCCATACCCACATATGGACATGGACCTGAAGAAGGTGCTCGTGCAGAAGCTCAACAACATCGCCCCGGAATACGGCATGGTGGAGTTGTCGTATCCCTCGTTTATGCGCTGTTTCGGGTACCGGTCGCAGCCGCTCTCAGCTGCTGACGCGGTTGAAGGGATCAGCGCGTTGTTGGACGTGGCGCACGGCGTGCGGATGGAAATTGAGATCGAAGGGGCGCGTAATGGTGGCGAGTGGTTTGGCGGAAGCAAAGTATGGGAGGCTCCGGGAGCTGCGAAGGAGAGCAAACGGAGACGAGAGGAGCGGGAAAATGTACCACCTGGTGGCGCCGACGTTGCCCAGGCAGCGAAATCAAAGCCATTGGATGGTGGCGAGGAGGACGGGGATAAGGCCGAGTCGCGGTGGTGGGTGGACAATTTCTGGATGGGATGGAACGCGCTTGGAGAGTAAGTGCATGCTCTTCGTACACTTTCCATTCCGCTGATTGTCGTCAGCATCACACCCTTGAGACAGTCGCTCAATCTCTCCATGTCGCTACACCGCGCCATTATTAGGCAAGGAACCTCAATCATCGACAAGCGCGATATAAGACCTATGAGGAGCCACCACGTCGTCGTACTCTCGCAAGGTCCCGACCTCAGTCTCTTTGCGCACCCTGGCGTTCTCTCGCGACTCGCACTATGGCTCGTGGATGCACTCCGAGACCGGATGGCAGGGACTAGTCTTGCGAAAAAATCCAAACGAAAAACTCTGCCCTTCGTCGTGGCATGTCTCAATGAGACACGCAACTCGTACATTGTGGTGGGCGTCACTGCCTCTCTGGAGTTTGACGACGTCAGGAAGAAGTACGTCTCATCAAACTGTGTCTGGCCTCGGTGTTGACTATGTATGTAGCGAGTTTGCTATCGCATTTCTAGAAGCCAAGGAACGCTGCAATGCTCGGACACGACATGGATCTTTCGACACCAGTGTGCTTGAGATTGATCAACAGGACCTCAAACTTTTCCTGGACACTTTATCAGAAGGACGCGACGGCTAGACAGATACACTGCATACTATTTATCCCGCTCATCTTAGTTCACGCTCTCTGTGTTGTAATAATGTATTCTGTGTTATGTGTGTATCTATCGCATGTGGAACTAGTCGAGAAAGTCCTTCCTTCAGGTTCTGGGGTTCGTCGAATCGCGCCACATATCACGTTGTGGCTATCAAGTACTTACCAATCCTTGTCGCGTGCGCCTCGAAGAAGACAAGTTGCAGGGTTAAGAACCTTGAGAGCACAGAGTTATGAATTCTTTGCGTTGTGATAATGTATTTGTGTCAAGTGGAGTTGTAAGATATTATAAGTGTATCTACCGCAAGAGGAGCTTATCGAGGAATGTCCTCTCTTGGATATCCCTGCTTTTACCACGGATGCCCCAGATGCCCCAGTTGGTCTTGACCATGACGCGCGGGTCAAAGTCTGCGACCTCCCATTTCTCGCTGCCGAAGGGATTTGGACCTGGTGTGAGGACCCATTCGAATTCACCTGCGACACCGGGCGCAGTCGAGAGCGACTTGATGTCGCGTTCGACGTCGGCGGGGGAGAAGCCCGTGACGAAGATGGGACATTTGGACGCAAGGAGCATGGGAAGGACCGGACCCCATTCCGTGGGCGATGAGATCTGGAGGAGGCGCTGGCCGTTCTCGTCTACGGAAGTGGGCTCCTGCGAGGGAAAGCCGAAACCTGGTGAGAAGAAGAAGAACACGTCGCTGTACGGGTCGAGGGTCTCTTCAAAGAGATAGTGGACGTCCTTGTAGTTGGTCTGGAGACCAGTGAAGGTCATCTGGAACGTGTAGGGGGTCGTGTACGAGGGCACACTGTACCGGTTCATAGACGCGCGTGTGCGTTTTTGCGGAACGATGGGAGCGGGAGTTTCGGGTTGGTAGATGTTGGGTACGTAGAGTGGCTTCTCTTCGACGATCTCTGTTGTTGAAGTTGTCTCGGTGGCTTCTGTCTTCACTTCCTCGGTAGCAGGGACTTCCTCCACTTTCGACTCCGTTGTAGGCGCCGCCTCGGGCTGCTTGGGATACTGGACATCTTTAGGCAGAGATACCTGAGGGCCAACAAAGAACAGGTTGAAGTTGGCGGCAGGGAAAAGGAATCCAAGTTGTTCCCAGATATGTGGTGGCAGGGAAGACTCCGCACGGGCCCCGAGGATGAATATCCGGACTTGGGGCTTGCCTACAGAGGCTTCCTGGTTCTCAGGTGCACCTGTAGGTGTATGCAAAGTGGATCGAATAGCTGATAGAGAGTCAGCCTACATGTCGAAAATACTGACTCGATCGTCCTGACCTGCCATAGACCGACTTCCCTCGGGGGTCAGACGCTGGTTGTTGAGCATGAGACTGCTGTACTGGTGCAGTACGCCGCCGACAGTCATGGGGTAGCTGAGCAGTTTACTGAGATGCCGTCGCGACCGTTCAGTATCAATCGACGGGTGCCCGCGCGTGTACCAGTATATGTCCCAATTCGAGAACGACACGGTCTCCTCGTATCCCTGCGGTCCTGTGCGTGATATTAGGCCCGTTTACATCGTCGGAGGTGGCGACAAGGACCTACCGGGCATCTCAAACTCCCACATCCGCCGCCCGCTTCGCAGGTCGTGTTCGTCCTCATTGGCCTCGCGTAGACGGTTGCAGTATTTTTCGTGCTCCTTGTCCTCCTTCCAGTGCTCCTCCGAGCAGTGCGTCGGCCAGCCGCAATCCGGGCACTCGAACTTGACCGTCTTTGGTTGCGCCTGGATCGGGACGTGTGTGTGTTGATGGTCATGGGAGGCGCAGACGGGACAGGGCGCCATCGACTGCAAGACCTGTCCTCTGGCCCTCACTGCAGGCAGCGGCGACTCGGAGAAGCGGTGGAAAAGGTTGTCCTCGGCCAACAACGGTATGGGGTCAGGCGCTTCAGAGACATTTTCGACTTTCTTCTTGCGGAAAAAACCAAAGAAAGTCCGGCGAGGGGCGCGCGGAAGGAGGAAGGGGGCGGGCGGGCGTATCGACGCGACTAACCGCCGCGAGCAGAGCGTCCTGGACAGCGACAAGGCCATCGACGAGCCTCGGCTGACTGGCGGCTGATGAAGAGTCGGTTCGGATGTTTTTCATTGTTGCTCTCGACCACCATGACCGCCAGAACGGCCTCGATCTCGCGTAAAACGAGCGAAACAGAGATTGAAGTCTTTCTCAACCTGGATTGCGCGCCGGGCTCGGGCGTCGCTCAGACTATCGATGTCAAGACTGGAATTGGTTTTCTCGACCATGTAAAGACAATTTCTCGCCAAAATCAGTCCGGCTTTTGACGGCAATCACTTCAAGATGTACACTGCTCTCGCGAAACATGGAGGAATGTCTCTGACCATGAAATGCTCTGGTGATCTCTGGATAGACGACCATCACACTGCAGATATGTCCTTTCGGTCTTTCGGGCCAAACAGACTGAGACGCGTTGTCATTACAGGACAGTGCTATCGCTCTTGGTGCTGCTTTCAAAGAAGCTCTGGGTGAAGTACGGGGTATTCGTCGCTACGGCACTGGCTTTGCTCCTCTGGATGAGGTCTGATTGTCTCTACGTGAGCCATGCCTTCATCTTACATATTTTAGGCGCTTTCGCGAGCAGTCATCGACATCTGCTCTCGTCCATATTGTGTCACAGATCTTGGCCTGAAGAGAGAAAAGATCGGTGACCTCTCCACCGAGATGATACCGCACATTTTCTACTCTTTTGCCATCGCTTCTGGAGTCACCCTCCATGTCGATGTTCTCCGGGGCGAAAATGATCACCATCGGTTAGTGCCTCATCTCTCGCGTGGTGTACATCGCTCTGATAGCGCTTATAGCTCAGAATCCGCGTTCAAAGCATTGGCTTTGGCAATTCGTCAGGCCATCGAGAGAACAGGCGGCACCGATGTTCCTAGTACAAAAGGTGTACTGTGATACAAATGAAAAGTAGAATTTTGAATAGCCCGTTGTCTGGAGGTGACTTCTGACATTTTCGAACCCAAAACGACCGCGAGTATACTTCGCGCGAGAAAGCAGCAGGCTGGCAAGAAGCGATAGCATCGCTACTAGTACATTATCTCCCAATGAAAGGCAACTGGAAGACGGTCGGTTATTTGTAGTTCAGTGTGCAATTGTTGGAGCCGCCACAAAGGTCACCACCACTCGGGTCTGGTCGCAACTGGCGCTGAGCTCGTCGTGGTGGAGGTGGACGATGTGGTCTTATCATTGTCGTCGATACTGACGAAGGAGGAGAAGCAAAGGTAGATCCTGAAGAGCTGACGTTCTGACCCGTTGTCATCATATTAGCATGCTCGCTAGCGTTGTATTCTGGATGTAAGTAGCAGCTTGTGTCCAGGCGATTATCGCTAGACTGGATGCGTCACCTGTGGAAATTGTTGAGAGTATACAGTATACTACAGTTTGATTACTTTACTGCTCGAGTCCATGTACACCAACAAATCTCCAGTTCCTCCTTGACACTGTCAAATACGTTCGTGCGAAAACGTCTGCAGTTTGAGGCTCTCGACCTGCTCGCAATCGTAAGGTTTCCTTCAATCGAATCAACCAACGTTTCGATAGTGTGTTCGTTTCCTTCAGAAGGTGAATCAACCATCTGACGTCAAATATGCCCAGGGTCGGACACTCACTCTGGCAGACGACGCTGCTTTTCAAACCGTTCCATGAGTACAGCAGTGCAGCTTGTCGGACTACGCTCCGAAAGTGCAATCATATTCCATCGGAGATAGTCAACCCGCCTGTGAGAAAGGTGGATTACTGGCGGAATAACCTCATCCCACACACAGGCTTTGCACTTTACCCCACAGCACTTGCCACCTGACTCGCGTCGACGCCTGCGGCCCCAGTGACTTGATCACTAACCACCACCATGCTCGTCGCTCAGGCGCTCTTGACTACTCGCCTCTCCGCGCGCTCGCTACGGGTCGTCGCTGGTGCTGCCAGACGATACAGTACTCCCACTGATATCCCAAGCGGGAAAGTCTGGGACTCTGTCGAGGACGCCGTCAAGGATGTCAAGTCGGGCGACGTTCTCCTTTGTGGAGGTGCGTGTACTGCATACTTCAATGTCATCTGTTGACCTCACAATGAACAGGCTTTGGCTTGGCTGGCATACCCGGTAATTGCTCAATCCGTTTTACTTAGAACGCGCTCGAAATGAACCGGATGATTCAGATACTCTCCTCGGCGCCCTTGCCAAGCGTTCAGAAGTTGGTGATCTCACTGGTGTCTCAAATAACGCGGGCGCGGGTGATTCGGGATTAGGTGCGGCCTCCCTGTTCCGTATGCTTGATCCGCTGAACGTTACATACAGGCAAGCTGCTCAACACTAAACAGCTCAGCAAAGTCGTGGCGTCGTACCCTGGAGGGTTTGTGGCTTTGTCACTGCTGCGCGCCCCACACTCAATCCTGTCTTACCAGAAACAAGACCTTCGAAGCTCTCTATCTCAAGGGTGAAATATCGCTTGAACTCGTTCCCCAAGGAACCCTCGCAGAACGTATACGCGCACATGCCGCCGGAATACCGGCTTTCTTCACCCCAACTGGTGCATCCACTGCAGTAGAACAGGGAGGAATCGCTGTGCGCTACAAACCTGGAGGCATGTCAGCTGGTGTCGAAATTCCTGGGATCAAGAAAGAGTCTCGCGAGATTGATGGTCGCAAGTACGTGCTTGAACCCGCTATCGCTGGCGATGTCGCTTTCGTACGGGCATGGAAAGTTGACGAGGTTGGCAACTGTGTCTTCCGCTACGCGTCTCAGAACTTCAGTACCGTCATGGCCAAAAACGCGAAACTCACTATCGTGGAAGCTGAGAACATCGTACCCGTCGGATCCATCTCTCCCAACGCCATCCATCTCCCAGGAATCTACGTTGACCGCATCGTCAAAGCCACCACCCCAAAGAGGATAGAACTTGTTACTTTGGCTGCCTCTGGTGACAAGGCGGATACATCAATAAGCCCAGAGAAAGCTGCTGCTCAGGCGCAGCGACGATATATTGCCAGTCGTGCTGCTAAGGAGATCGAAGATGGCTTTCACGTTAACCTTGGAATCGGTATACCGACCCTTGTGCCGGAGTATCTTGAGCCTGGTGTACGCGTCTGGCTGCAGAGTGAGAACGGAATCTTGGGCATGGGACCTTATCCCACAGAGAAGCAGCTTGACGCGTGAGCATATTTTGGAACACGACGCGCCGTCGGAAGTTTCTCATCCATGTCTTACCAGTGACTTGATCAACGCCGGCAAAGAGACTATCACCCTTCTCCCTGGTGCCTCCATATTCGACTCCAGCGAATCCTTCGCCATGATACGTGGTGGGCACATCGATGTTGCTATTCTTGGTGTGAGTCCCGCTTTTCCTGAGAGTATCTTCCCATACTGAACAACTATCAGGCCATGGAAGTCTCTGAGAACGGTGACATTGCTAACTTTATGATTCCTGGGAAGCTTGTGAAGGGTACGTTTTCTATTCCCATGTGAGAGTACCCAAGCTGATATGCGTCGTGCAGGTATTGGAGGCGCTATGGACCTCGTTTCCAACCCCGATAAGACAAAGGTCATTGTTACCATGGAGCACACGGCTCGTGACGGTAGCCCCAAGATCCTCAAGAAGTGCGCGCTTCCCCTCACCGGTGCAGGGACAGTCTCCCAAATCATAACGGAGCTCGCCGTCTTCGACGTTGACCGCAAGAACGGCGGATTGACGCTCACCGACCTCGCGGAGGGCGTCACACTCGAAGAAGTCAGATCCAGAACCGGCTGCGACTTCGAGGTCGGTTCCAACCTCGGCACCTGGTAAAGTGCTGTAAATGTAAATCATAGTGTCGAGCGCCACTTGTAATATATACCAACCATTGGAGGAATTAATAGACACCAGACAGACAAAGATGCAGAATGCTGAGATGTATGCAAATTAAGCCACATAAATGCTAATCGATGTGATGGTGGTATTGTGCGCCCTAGTCCCTATTTCCCTTTGCTCTTGCCTTTGCCTGTGACAGCACCGTCATCTGCGTTAGCTAGTATCCGCTCAATCTCCGCACGTATCTCTGATGAATTCGCGCGCAATGTCTTCGCGTCCTCGAATTTCCGTGAGGCGTTTGCTTCTGCGACGAAAGACTCCAATAGAGCCTCTTGTTCCAACAAAGGCTGCAACGCCATAGCCATCTCCGAATCAGGATCAATCTTTGGTGCGTCGTCTGCTGCCGGCTCGACCCCAGATTTGCTCGATGCCTTCTTATGTTTCGCTTTCGGTTTTGGAAGTGACTAAGGGGTGTCGTTGGGAAAGACTATATTTCATGGGAACACCGACGCCTACCTGTAGTGGGAACATATGCTTCTGCAAGAACGCGTTCGCACGGGTTGTTACGGCCATTTGAACACGATCTTGAGAACCGCCTGCTGTACACGGCAGCCTCCGTATTCGCTTGGCCACAACATCGTACTGTGCGAACACTTCTAATAAGCGCTTTCGCACAGCAGCAGCTTCCTTGGTCGGATGATCATCTTGGCTATTGGAACGTAAATAGTCTGTCTGGGATTCAGAGAGACTAGATTTGACCTGAGACTGAGAAGCATTTCCTGGAATTGAGGTAGTGAATCTTCAATCTCCTTCTCTAGTTCCAGTAAGACCTGCATATTGTAAGCATGATGCAAATACACAAGCCAAAAGAAGTAGACGGGCATACCTCATATAGATGCGAGAACGTCGGCACGATTGACATCTCCTGCTGATACTGTTGACGCCTATCATGAACTGAGTAACAGGCTGCATGCTGTGTATGAGAGTCTCACAATAATATTGGCCGACACCCCCGGCATATACGCACTCCCTTCAGAAACTTTTCGGCTTCATCATCCTCTTGAGTTTGAGCAGGTTTCTTCCCAGGTGACGCGTTCATGCTGCTTGTCCGTCTCCGCCTGACACCATAGTCAACACCTTCTCCTACCTCCTCAATCTTCCGCGTCTTCGTATCGACAACGAATAGGATAGAGCACTGTGTAGGTCGCTGTGGATTCTTGATGGGAAGCGAGCATACGATCTTGCCACATAGGCGACAATGGTGTTTTCGATTCGTGAGAGGGTGGAATGAAGCACTGCACATAGGGCACTTGCTGACTGACGCGTCGTCCTCCCACGGTGTAATCCGCTGTTCTGCAACTAAAGTTGAATCAGTACGAGTGTCGTGGGCAAGAACGCGACGGCGTACCTCTCATTTCGTTCTTCCCAGCACCGGCTGTTAACACACCCTTCCACAAGCCGCCCGCATCAGAGATACTCATCTTCTTCAGGTCACCTAGATCTATATCAAAGAAGGACGACGCCCGTCGGTTACCTCCAGGTCTGACAAGTTCACTGGATTCGCGCTTCCCAGCGATAGGAAAGTGCAAGTTGATGAGCTTCTCCAGTCGCCGTTCGAGCTTGGTGCGCTCTATTCTTCCAGCCGACTCGACCCCGTCACGGGCCAGTTTGCGCATTGACAAGAACTCATCTGTTCGCGGCCTATAAACACCCTTGGGCTGGAAGCCAGGCCGGTATGGTGCAGTTGAGCGAGACTGAGGCGGGGTGGCGGTGTTTGTCCGTGATGGCGGCGCGACGTTATGTGAGGAGGTGTTCGATGGAGGAGGGGGTGACGAGACAGGTGTAGCATGTTGAGATGATGTGCGTATCGGAGGTGATATTGGCAGTGATACAGATGCATGATGTGGTACGGGTATTGCAAGGGTATGCGCGTTGCCGTTAGGATGACTAGAAGCTGCTGGGCTTGACGCTCTCGAGAGCGGGGAGGGTGATACGGCCCGACTTCGGGTGTCTGTCGCGGATAGATGGCTAGTTTGGCGTGGGAGGAATGGAGGAGGGCTGTTCACGGGTGGTATACTGTGCCGCAAGCTACTTGCCGACGAAGAGGACACGGTACGCGAGTGAGACTGTGGCGCAAGCGGAGAGGTTGCAAGATTCGGCCGAGTGCGCGGTACATGGCGGAACGTCGACGCCTTCCTGACATTGGCTATGCGGGGAAGCGGTTTGTTGGCCGAGGATGACGGACTGCCTGAGGATGATGCTGTCGGCGACGATGCCGCTGTTGACGCTGCGGGCAGATCACTGATGTCTGTGTTGACTTCGGGCGTGGCGCTGTCGTTCCCATTGCCAGTCATTGAACCGTTGGCTTGAGCCACCTTGAAGCTGATGGGGTCCGGCATGTTAGCCGAACTGGGCGACTCTGGTGGGCTGGGTAGCCCATTTGATGCTGGGGGAGACGGCTGCAGGACAACGACCGGGACTATTGGGGGCGACTGTGTAGCGGCGACACTGAAGGCGTTTTGGGCGTCCTTCTCCCAAGAGTCGAAGCCGTCATGTGTCGGTGTCGTTGCTGTAGACAACGGCGGCGATGACGCACCGGGCGACAGGCGTGTGATTGAAACATTGCGCGAGTGCGACTGCCGCTTGGACTGGAACACTGGCGTCAACAGTGAGCTCAACAGGGCCGCGATGGAAGCGCACCCGGTACGCCTGGTACGGCACGGCGGCTGCCTGAGGACTCTCTGGCCTGTCCGACATTGCCCTCGATGCTCTCGATGATCGACGTCGACAGACTATGGCCGCCGAGCGTCTGAAGAGAGGCTTTGCACGTCAGCCGGGCGAAAGGCGGCGGGCAGGCGTGTCAACGTGATAGGAAGCAGTAAGAGGTGTAGCTTCCGGAAATGGCAATCACCGTCTGGGTCCTCTCTCCCACCACCATGTCCACCAAAAAGCTGAGCAATGGCACCCTCAGTCTTCGCTTCATGCAGAACGCACAGCGCTCGCAAAAGTTAAAGCTGGTCGAGCTTACGAAAGCAGAGGTCAAGGATGCTGAGGAATGGGCGGTACCCCAGGAGATCCAGGATTCTTGGAGAAAATCGACAACTTCGTCAGTACGCCTCAGCTTTCACTTTCTCGACTTGACTTTCAAATTTGAAGAGATCGCGTCACCCATGAAAGCTCTTACCTTCCCTTCATCTTTGAATCTGACGCTGCTGAATCCTCTTCGACGCCAAAACTAGGCGGCAGGCGCGTATTCAAAAAGGGAGCCGAAGTGACGGTACATCACAGTCTACTTTTATCGGGAAAATAGCGTCGTTGATCATCCTGTTCATTCAGAAAGACACTCCTGCCACCGAACCACCACCAGCAGATACACAGTCTGAGGATACAAAGCCATCACCCCCTGCTATCGAGCCGACCACGCTGACATCGCCTAGTTCTCTATTCGTACCTGAACTCTCTCCGAAATCCTCGAAGAAAGGCAAAGACACATCCACGTCGTCTAAGTCGGCCAAACAGTCTCTCTTCGAGCCAGCAAACGTCGGTGCCGACATCCGTCCCGCTTCGACTTCGAAAGGCTTCATGAAACCTGCGGGCGTTGACGATCCTAACGCTTCGCATGATTCCGAGGTCCTCATGGGTGCTCGCCAAAAGAAGAGGCATAACGACAGCGGGTCTACCAAATCCGAACCTCGAAAGAAGAAAAAGAGGAAGAGTGAAGCTTGACCTCGAGTCTCATTGGTGGGTACGTGTGGACAAATCTCTAGCAACCCGGCGCATGACTCCGCCTCCCAGGAACGACTTGCGCCTGAGCGGTCATCCCCATCCAAATCTCTTGGATACCCTTACGACTGACGACCTTTGCTGTACGACCAACTGTATCTACATATCTGGTATATTCCGACTATATCATTCAACTCGTGCTTTCGTGGCCATTCCTAGCTTTTGAAGGCAAAACAAGTTATTTCATTGAAGGTACAAACGATTAGAATCCAGAAACTACAAGGAAATTGAGGGATACCCATAGCGCCCCAGAATCTGGTACTAGTAGTGGAAAGCGCGGGGACTCAAGGATGTGCAGTCCCCACGAAGGGAAGCTCGAAAGATGAGCGCTTGAAAGTCAAAGACTTGCCCATGTCACGACCGAGCAGAAATCCTGGGTGCCCAAAGTTGAACGCGTAGATGGCAAGAACGACCATGGCGCCATCAAGTACATCTATCAATGAGTTAGTTGCGGTTTCCACTGTAAGTAAGCCGAGCAAACCAAAATACACCTCTGTCTCGATGATCCGTCCATTCCAGCCTGTGGCCAACTCGATGATACGGTAGATGGCACTTTAAATCGCTCAATGAGTATGTTTAAGGGAAGACTCGGAAGTGTAATCACCGGATGAAGAGGCATATGATGTTGAACGACAGCGCGAAGAGCATGAGTTTAACGCGGGTATTCAACTCGCCACGAGAAAAGGTTTCCGTGACGGTAATTGAACTTGACTTGCCCTCGTTGCTTCGAACGGGCGCGTCGTGGAAGTAGCGCAGCATGAACTCGGTGGCCAGTATGGAGTAGAGAATGATGACCACTAGTCCGAGCCTTGAGTACAGCCGATGCCGATTGGATCATTGCACATACCCAGCTGGAAGACTATGCCTGCGAGCATAATGTGGGCACCCATGTTCACCATATCGAGCGTGTTCGCGGTGGCGGCAATGCCGCCCCCGGCAGCCTGCACCACGAGAGCGATAACGTCCTGCAAGAATTGTTCAATCTGGGAGGCATGCAAGGGGAGAAACCACATACACAGGTCAAGAAAATGCGGGAGTCTAAGCATTGTATGTCAGTTACATCACTCACAGCTTCAAATTTGAGTACGCACAGTTGCGAGGACCGAGACGGCTGTACATTGGGCCCAAAATCTGAATGACTGCGCCCAATATGATAAAGTTGGCAGCAATCATGGGCGTCGGACCAAGGATAGTGCAAACAATTCTGAGATGCATGTCATGACCGCTACCATCTACCAAGCAAAACTGAACGGCTTACTGGATCATGTAGGGATCGCTAAGCAAGGGTGAGTAGCTCGACCAAAGTCGTCCACTCCACCCGAGGGTTTCCATACATCCGGTCAGCAATACGGTGGGCATTGTCCACCACATCCGGAAGTACACGCCCTGGATGAGATGCGCCACTTCGGACAGGACATGAGCTCGACTTGTAGCAGCTATGACATGCCCATCCATAACATACATGTAGAAATACCAAAGAGGACGACGAAGACCAGGCAAATAGCAGTGTTGGGGACGTAGCCGTACTGGGCATCTGGGTCGAGATCGTCCGTGTCGGTGTCCTTACGCTGAGTGAGAACATTTGCCACAATGTAGGTCGCTGATGAGGATGATTAGCTTCAAGTCAATGCACGGGAGGTCAACAACTGCGAAATCTACCATTGAAAGATGACATCGAGTCGTAAAATTTTGACGTGAAAACAAGAGACGCGATGATATAGAAGAAGATGAAGATAATGAGAAAGGCTTAGAACACGTCCTATATAACGAGTTCGCGTCGAGGACGCTGTTTCAGCAATCCCTGGCTTGCGCAGTACGCTTCAAACTGATTTGAACATGTCGCTGCCATCCGTTACTGCGAACACTCATGAGGACACTGCCTCGTTGATCTGTCCGCGCGCCACCTTGACGATTCAAGGCCGGGATGAGAATCTACCTGATGTACACAAGAACCGCAGTCGCGCTTCGTGCTTCAGTCGGACAGGTGGACTCCAGAGTGTACTGAATTGAAGGATAACATTGGCCAACGCAAAGAAGCGGGAAACTCAAAAGCCAGGCGAAAGGTTGCGAAGCAGCAGTGTGAGAGTCTGAGGACAACTTGAAGAAAGACTTAGACACACGTTTCCTGTTTGGGAGATTAGGCGCGATGATCGAATCGGACGGGCCGACGCGAGCCGACGCGAGCCAAATAGATCCATGCTCATTGACGAGGTTTTGCAGGCGTGCTTGCAGGAGTCCTGCATTGAGAGTCAATCAATCCGCATCCAGGATAATCATATGCACACTAGGTACTTCATCTTCGCTTGTCATACTGAATCTTCACCAAAGGATTTGTCACCATGACCAGGTCTTTCAACGCTCTCTTGTCCTTCTCAGCTCGCTTACCATGCAAAACCTTCCAAGGCTGGAAGACGACATCAACATCGTCGACGTCCGCCACCTCCCTGACCCACAGCTTCACATATTCCCCTTTCTTGTCGTAATCCCAGCTTTGTTTCACTGGATTGAACCTCCGCGCTTTGCCCTCCCCCGACCCACGAGGATCGTTCCCCACTCCCGCGACGTATTGCCAATTGCCCCAATTGCTAGCAACATCGTAATCAACCAGCATGCTCTCATACCACTCCGCTCCCAGACGCCAATCAATCCCAAGCCACGTCGCAAGGAACGAGGCGCAGTTTTGACGAGCGCGGTTGGAAGTATATCCCGTAGCTGCTAGCTCCCGCATACTGGCGTCTATGAGCCCAATCCCAGTAGTTCCGTTCAAAAATCGCTCGAACTGTTCAGCAGTCGCCTGATCACGCGAAGGCGACTTCCAGTGGCCCTTGTCGTTTCCCGTCTGTTTGCCGTGGAATCCCCAAACAGAGAAAAGTGCCGATCCAAACTTTCGCATGCACAACCTCATGTAGTCCCGCCAAAGGAGCTCGAAGCGTACAGCGGCCGTGCCCTTGTTCTCGCCTTGTCCGTATCCTACACCACCCTGTGCGGAGGACAACTTCCCATCTTCAAAAGCAACGAGGAGTTCGTTCACCTGCCTAGCTGTGATGCAACCGAGGGCGAGATATCCCGAAAGTTTTGTCGAAAAGTCCTCCCCGATCAAACCGTTTCTGGTGTCTTTGTAGCCAGACATGGCACCGGAGGACAGGAGATGCATTACGCGGCTGTGAGCATGAGACTCTCCACCTGTGAGTCCATGTGCTGTGTGAGAAGGTATAGACGCGGGTGGAGAAAGTGGCTTCTGGAGGGCCTCTATGAATCTGTCTTGGGTCTCAGGGATTGTGAAAGGCGCCTCTTGGTCGGGAATATCTTCGGGGAGAGGAGGGATACTTGACAATCCATGAAATGGTTTCCTGATGTTGTCACGAAGTGGCTCTACAGACTTGCGGAAGGAGGTGAACACGTCGGGTAGCTCAGAGGGTTTCATAGGCAAATCATCGCTGCACGCTGATCAGCACCTCCCCAATGCAGATATGGTCAAAAGTACCTGTGTATGAGGGTATCCTCGCCGTCCCAGACAGTCCATTCCACGTTATGAGCTTGAACAATCTTTTGTATCCTTCTCTCCTCTGCCATTTCCTCGATCGCCCAGTCGCGTGTCATCCAGACGGCTCCAGTTTTGCCCTTAAACGCGTCCGACTTGAGAATACCGTCAATGACGTCCTCAGGTGGCCCAACACGGATGACAAGATCGCTGCCCAAGGCCTGCAGGGCCTTTTTCACGTCGAATACGGCTTCGGCGACGAACTTTGCGCGATGGGGCCCACAGCGCCAGAAATTCCCGACCCGAGAGCGAGCATGTGGGTATGGCGATTTGGAGCTCGCGAAACCTGAGACTTCGATGCGGGATGGAGGCAAGATGTAGACAGGCAGTACATGGGTGAAGCGTTTGGAGTTATTGAGAAGAGCATGGAAGACGGGATTGTCCGCCAGTCGCAAGTCGTTTCGCAGGATGTAGATGAGATACATGGTCAAGGAGCTCTGGACAGTTCTGAGCGAGATATATAGAAGCCATGGCTCCGATCATGCCAATGATTCATGACAGTGGTCAAGATCGCGTACTGACAGGGCCGGCATCGACTCAACGACGTCAACATTTCCATTGCATCTCTCCAATGCCAGTCGACGACGAAAGCAACAGGACAACAATGGGCGGGGTGGCCGGGATGGTGATTATCTTGCCGAGTCGTTCGCAGGTTCCTTGTACTTCACTACTATCAGTCCAAATGCAATGCACAGGACATCCTTGACCGGTGTACGAGCCAATTGCGCGATTTCTCGCAGATCAATAATGTGTGTATGGACAAGGAACATTTCAGATTAGCGATAATCCTGTAAGACAACAACAGATGAACATCAATCATGCAATTCGAAAATCCGGGAAGAACTGACCTTGCCCGAATATTTCTTGCCGAACTCAACAAGAATGTCAACAAGCACCTCCGGGGCCTCATAATGGACTACATGCCCAACCCCCTTCAACCACTTCGACTCGTAGTTGACGAAATGCGGCTTGAGGATATCCTCCACAGTCTTGGGAGCCCCAAGTCGGTGACCATCCGTATCTCCTTGAACCACGAACAGCGGCAATCCTTCCTTCCCAGCCTCCAAGAACTTCTGTGGATCAATAACGCGCCCCAAGCTCAAGGCCAAGATCTCCGGGCTAAGGCTATTGCCGAGGTACATCGTCCTCACGGACCATGGGACGGCGTCGGGGTTAGCGAACAATTTCTCGTTGAAGGCTAAAGCAGACTCGCGCCATGCGTTGACATCATTGTTGCTCAGAAGACCGGGAATCGCATCGATGAGTGCTGGATTGACGAGCTGGGAAACGACTTCGCCTGATGCATGAATGCCGGAGATGTAGACGACACCAGAAATCGATGCTGGTGGGAGGTGGGAGGTGATGTCCGAGGCCACGACAGTGCCCATACTCCTGCAATCACCATGTCTACACATGAAGTAAAAGATTGTGTGATGTTTACACTCACCATCCGGCGTAGACAGGCCGATTCAATTTGAACGCATCGACGACGGCTTGGAAGTCCTGTGCAAATCTCTCGGATTCATACGACGCGGCATCCGTCGGTTTTCCGCTGCGACCATGACCGCGGATATCATAACGAACCTATATATGATAATGCAAATGATTGTGTAGCAAAGGGAAAGGACGAATACAAGGAGTTGACACATACAATGTAAAGCGAGTTCAACAATCGTTCGTTCTGGACAAAATCATCATAGATCGACGCACTCAACGTCACACCGGCCGTCAGGACGACATGCGGGTTTTGGTAGTTGCCTGTTGCCTCAGCGTAGATGGGAGTGCCGTCGGTCGAATTGACAATCTTATGTATTGACGGGGCGGGGCGCATGGCGATCAAGGAGAGAGCAGAGGGAGTTTAGCAAAGGAGGGAAAAGGGTGCTGGTTTGTTACTTATAAGTATATTCCCCTGGTCATGTACCTCGGCAATCAATCGATGAATAAACGGCACGACCGAAGCAATCGACGCAGCGTAAAATGCAGACAGTTGTAACATCATGAACATGACTGTCGTTGGCGCACCCCGAAATCAGAAGACCAGAATGCAACATGAACTCGGTCACTCACGGAATGTTGCTGACAATGCTGAGTAAGGCTGAGTAAAGAGTCCGGCCAGACAAATTTCTCTGAGTCAGGGAGAGCGAGATTCGAGGATCAATGAAGGGCACCTCGCATGTTGAGCGCGTCTTTGGTGAAGAGCTGTTCGATACATAGAAGCTGGAATTGCAGCGTGTGCACTGTGGCCTGTGATAAGCGCCCTGGCCTAATTTTCGGGCATAGGAGAGGCCTGGCACATCACGGATAGTGATGTGTCTGTACTATCGTGGCTACTATAGATTTGGAGTTTTGAGCTGGGTAGGCACATGACGCGATGGGACGAAGTGACAACTGCCCTCGGAAGTCGCGCGCGCACTTCAGAGATAGGACCTTTATAGAGTAACGGGATGGATCGCTCTGGGTCTTTTGAGAGAAAAGAGCATCGAGGTTATTTGCCTGTGGCCGAAATGAATGTAACTTCCAAGGTGAGACGCGTATAAGATTATAATGTTTCGGGGAGTTTGAGCACGTACTGACTGCATCGGGAACCAATGAACTACACTTCACCGAGGGAAGCACGTGAAAAACAAAGAGTGGGGTCATAACTTACAACTGCGTTGGGTAGTAGGAGGTATGAGAACGTATCTGGTTTCGATAAGAGGTGATAAATGTCATTATTCGTTATGAAGCTTTGCTCTTTGCCTGCTGCTCTAACATCCGCCTGGGGATAGTCAGAGGGACCTTTGAAAGGGGATACGATGCACGTACTGTCGGGCGGCAAGAATCATCTTCGCCTTCCTCTCCCGGAGACTGGCTTCCCTTTTCTCTGGGCTGTCTTCCCAGACTGCCTTTCCACCGACTTCGGAATCTGGTATTGGTGCCGCATCGCTCACTCTGGACTCGAGGGCGTAACGCGAGATTAGGGTTTCCTTGGGCTTCTGAGGAGTTTGCTGGGCGGGTTGTCGCGTCTGTTGCTGCGCTGGCGCTGCATTGGAGTTTGAACGTGGGTAGAGCGTGTAGTAGCCCTGGGGCGGGGGATCCAGGAAGCCGCGCTCGAGGATACGGTTGGACGTCGTCTCAGTAGACCCACTTCTTAGCAGGTCGTATCGAATGTTGTCTCTAAAGAGTGCATCGGCGGGCAGTCGGCAGCGCTAGGGGCGTACGCACTGGGGTATATCGGGAAACATGCTGGTCACTGTGTCCACCATTTCCTGAGTGACTTTCTTTGGCCGAAAGCCGAGCGCCTTGTCGGCATCGCTGACCTCAGAAGAAGATGTCGCCCAGCGGAAGATGAATACGATGACGAGGAATGCGACGGCAACGTTAACAACTTCGCCCATCGTGGTCGGATTGAGAGACTGGAATGGGCCGGGGTAACCACGATACGTCACTGACAGCGTGCGGACAACATACTCATTTAGTGACTCAATATTCCCGCCTTCAGAGCACCGTAACACGAGTCAATGTATACTATAGACACAAAAAGACAGGTTACAGTAGTGAAGTCTTGTTGCAGCACAAAAGTCGGAATATAAGAGTACCTATCAGGCCGACAACAAAGCCACAGCCAGACGAAGCCGAATAAATGAGCGTGCTATGCATCGAAACGTTTGAGCGTCCTTCCGCTTGAATCGCGACCACAGGCGATGCATCGACTCCACGGTCTTTCCTGAACTCGCTCAAGGCAGTGTCGATATCCGTCATAGAGAGCAAGCCCAGCATAGGCGGATGCGTCGAGTTCTTGCCATGATGTGTCGCGTAAACGTTCTTGAACATTCAGATCATTCACAAGTGGAAAGAAATCAAAACAATCTTACCCGCAAGAACACGTCGCCTAGAAGCCAATCACCCGAGTGCACTTTGTCGTTCGCCTGTATGCCGCCCACACACCATCCTATACCATCTCCGCCGGCTGCCCAATTCAGATCCTCTGGATGCAAAGGGACCTCGACGACATTGGAGTCACTACCCAAGACAAAAGATACAGAGATCGCCTTCTCGCACTTTATCTCCCACATGCCTGACTCTGGATTGTTTCTCGCGATGTCGCCTGCAGAGTTCAGCGACTTATAGAAAGCAGTGACATCCACTGTCGGACCAAGAATCAAGGTCGTCCCGCTGTCTAGCACTACAACTGGATATCCTGACGGCGCGTACGAGAGAAGAGACGGAGAGAGATGCATAACAGTCGAGTCGATCTTGAGATATTGCAAGGAAAGCTTCCAGTAATCGTAATCGTCTGCGCCAGCCTTGACAACAGGTATGAAGGTGAAATTGGAGAAGTCTTGTGCAATCTTGGTATCGAGTTCGCCGACGGAGAAGCTTGAGGTAGGATGGAGGCCAGTTTGCCGTCCGAGCTTGATGGCGAAGAAGCGATTGGGTTCGTCAAGGTAGTTGAACATATTCCAGAGGAGAGTGTCGCCGTTGGTAGGCGCAATGGATGCAGCAGAGGGAAAGGCCATCCCGAGAATGCCAGAATTTCCATTGTGCGATAGGTCGAGGTTTTCCGTTTGGTTGACCATGCCTAGTGGCGTCACAAATAGACAGGCACTTGGGCTCGCGAGACTTACCGAATACCTGACAGGATACCTGATATGCACCCAGCTTGACGGTGTCGCAGGCAACGGAGCCTGCGACAGAACCCAGGATGTACTCCAGTTCGAATGGCGTGTCCGAAAGGATAACGGAAGAAGAGGGCGTGTATGTCGAGATGAACCGGCAGTCATCGCTCTCGCAAGGTCCGGATAATATCCACTATTGTCGTTGTACGATTAGGCGGTAACGAGGCTCTTTTCGAGTTTCACGCACAAGGTCGGCCGATCCAGTGTCGAGCAAGACGGGAAACAATTGGTTGCCAATTCTAGACAGATTGTAGAATTCATTGTCATGAGGGCAGAATGAGATGGTGATTCACGATATCTGCACTTCGTATACACTGTCGAGATGTGAGCGGGGAATCTGGCTGGCCAAAGGCCGACGCACTAGTCGTGGCTGCTGGTGACGGCGATTTCCGTGCTGAAGACGTTGTGGCCGACGAGATCGAGCTGTGAACGCTGAACCCGATTGATAGGGAATGTAGAGCTGCCCAGTGATTGTGCTTGGATAGGCGAGAATAGAGAGAGCAAAAGAGCGAACATAGTAATGAGCGTGTAGTGTAATGATGGTGAAAGGACAAGGCTTTAGCGATCGACTTTCTCGTGGCTGCCTGATCACATCCTGGGAAGGTAGAGTGCTTTCCAGCTTAGCTTCAATGGCCAGGAGACAGCATAGGCTATAGCACTAGTCTGTTATACGTTGTCATAAGTATGTCCATGCAAGTGGTGGGGCAGCGCAAAGTCCGAAGTGCGGCTAAATATCGGGGAATCCTCGGATTTGACTCACAACCAGCCACCAACCACTCATCGGCTTTACATCAATTTTACATGTAAGATGTGAAATGGGCGCAACCCAGGAGTAACGCGTATTCTTGCCCAATTCCGCCATCTTTCGCCTTGTATTGACCTTGAAATGCGTCTCTCACTGCACACCAACCTACAGCTCAGTGGAGGCCTCCGATGTACCGTCCCCCGCTCCAAGGCGCAAGCAAACCAATTTCTGTTCGCCACCCTTTCTATCGAGTCTATTTTCCTTGCCTGGCTGTACAATAGGAGGTCTGGTGACGCCTCTGGTGACTAGACGTCTTACATACTCCTCCTCCCTTCATCGCCTCGATAAGAACACTTCAAAAACCGCGCCGGCAGAGTACTTAAAATCGGCTTTCTCGAATTTGCGGGACCCCAGTCTCTCCACAGGCAACCATGTCCTTAGTACAGCTCGCACCCACCCCTGTCACCCCCCAGCTGGATCCCAACGCTGCCTATGGCGATTTTCGTGATGATTTGGCGCGTCAAGGATGGGCTGTAGTTCCTGGTGTTCTGTCTCAGGACAAGTGTGATGCCTACATCAGTAGGATGCACTCCTGGCTCGAGAGCTTCAAGCTTGGATACAAGGTTTGTCATGCCTGTATTGATCCTCCCAGCTCTGACATCCCGGCAGCGCGACGATCCCTCAACCTGGAATCTGGAGAACCTCCCCGTCAACCACAGGGGTGGACTGTACAATCAGTATGGCGTTGCCCATGAGCAGTTCATGTGGGACTTGCGCACCGAGCCCGGGGTTGTCAAACCCTTTGAGAAGCTTTGGAATACAGACAAACTCATCGTGGGTTATGACGGCTGTAACATCTCGATTCCCAACCTTCTCAAAGAGGGAGACGCAGCGGGCAAGGCGTGGCCTCACGTAGATCAAAGCCCGCTCCGCAAGCATCTGCACTGCGTCCAGGGAATCGTCAACCTCTACGAAAATGGTCCCGAAGACGGCGGTCTCATGGTCCTGCAAGGCAGCAGGGATTTCTATACTGAGTTCTTCGAAGTCTTTGACAAGGACAAGCCCGCAACTGGCTGGACTACGGATGACAGTACGTGCTGGGCACATCGTTTGATTGTTTTCTTTCTCAACTCGCTCTCGTAGCACACGTCTTTACTGATGAGCAAATCAAGTGGCTCGAATCGCGCCCAGGTGCCCAATGGCACAAAGTTTGTGCTCATCCCGGGGACCTTATCTTGTGGGACTCTAGGCAAGTAGCCTCCTAAGCTCGTTTTACTCCCTTTTCATCTTTCCATCCAGAATTTGCCACTATGGCGCACATACCAAAAGCAACAACCCTCGCATTGCTGCATGTAAGCTGAACGTGACGAACATCGTAGTCCCTTCACTGACTTGCATCCAGATGTGTGTCATAAACCGGCATCTCTCATCACTCCAGAACTTCTTGCGCTCAAGATGAAACTCTTTGAAGCAATGCAGAACACTGTAAGAATTGTGTTTTGCCCTCGTCTCATCCAACTAACGCCTTCCTCAGACCCATGATGGGACCCTGCCGCGCTCAGTTCGGATTCCTGTTCCCAAGCGGAGCGGGTACGATGTCGATCCAGCTTGGCTGGTTCGTCAGGTTCCCGATAAACGCCCAGTCCTGGACTTGCGAGCCCAGCAGTTTGCAGGCATTGTTGCCTATTGAGCCCATGCTGTGACTACGCTCGTCAACGGTGTTGGTGACTGCTGAAGGAAAGAATTGTATTTGTACATCAGTAGAAATTGTACACCTTAAGAATCGTACAGCATAGTATTGTTACATCGACGTGAAAGAGAGATTCTGATAGATGAAATGCAAGAAGACTACTTGGTCAATACTAATCGAGAGCCTTCTCCTCGTCGCTGATACTATCGGGTTTCGTACTTCCGTCCCGCGCTGCTCTGGGCCTTCTGAACGGCCACAACCTGGCCAAAAACGGCTGGACCGCCTTCTGAGTGCATTCGCTCTCGTCCTCCTCAGCCCATGCGGTTGTGCCAGAGAGGAATGTTGACTTTCGAAGCAGTTTCGTCGAAGTGGAAGTGTGTCGGCGTTTCATGCCGTCGACCTGTTCTGTGCACTGCTGAAAGTATGTCAATGTCAAGCCAAGCTGGAGTCAAGCAACGTTGCGCACCTCAGGTGAATCCTCTGCCAGAGCCTGTGGCGGATCTTCGGGCGGTCCGCCGTTCAACAACCAAGCTCGTAGGTCTGCCACTCCCGCTCGAATTCCTTTCTTAGCCTTGTGCATGTCTTCTATGCTATATCTGCGGAGCTCGGCATTGATGAAGTGGATGCTTTTCTCCACCACAATCGATCCTCGATCATTCGCATAGGCCTCCAGTCTGGAGATACAGCCTTCCCATGAAGGGTCCTTAGGTCGCAGTCCAAAGAGATATCGAAGAGCATTATGTGTGATCTTCTTGTCCTCCGCATTAAGGGCAGGTGGCACGAATTGCCCCGTCAAGACGAGACAAGCAGCGAAGAGATTATCGGGCCGGTAGATGTAGTCGATGTAGCGGGTCAGATCAGGGTGGATCGTTGGGTCATCACTGCCATGGGTGTGGGTTTGGTGAAGACCAAGGACGAAGTATGTAACCAAGTTACACCAGTACCCCCAGAGCAGATGTGAATCCTGAATCAATGAAAACAAGTCCAAGTCAAGGGACATGTCATATGTCTGAGCCTCAAAGCCCTTCTTCCATAGACTCTCCAGCGAAATACATACCCACATGGTACACTGCGTGTATGGGCCAATATTGTAGGCGTATGAGTACCATTCAATATTCTTCGTGCCCAGGACCTCCCGGTCAAGATACATCGGCATGAGCTTGACGATGGATTTCGGATCCAAAGTCCATTGGGTGAGGTCCTTCATAATAGCTTCGCAAGTTGTGACAGTGCGCATCCGAATATTTTCCACATGCAGGATGAGCTCGTCGGGTGGTTGGATTATGAACTTTGTCGACAGAGGAAGCCAGGCGGGACCATTAAAGAAATCAGAGTCGATCAATTGAGTGAGAGTCTCTGTGATCAGTTCTCCGTCGTGTTCCTTCAGGTCGGCCTTGGCACCGTACATCCCAATATGGAGCGCTTGCAAAAGCTCCATGAATAACGCCAGGCACCTGGAACAATAAGCCTCGCGGTTATCGTCAGGTGTATCGGTGGATGGGACATGAATGTAACAAGATGATTGCGACATAATCTGCTGGTCGGCTTCGGCTGTGTTCTGTCCAAGGAGCATTGGACGAGGTCGCAACTCCGAACGTTCGCTATCTAGATATCCTGGATGGTAGGTAAGCGATGCTGAGTCTTGAACGCTTCGGGGCTGGGGAAAGCCAAATTGACTCGGTATCTTCCTGGTCTGTATCAACCGCCTGATCATAGTAAGGATCAGGCGAAGAGGAGAGAACACCTCCACGGCCGAATTGGCACCTACGTCCCATTGTTCATTGGCCTTGAGGATATAGGTCGCTAGCTTCTGGTAGAGGTCTCCGACCAACAGCGCTTGCCTCAATGTCAGGCCACGCTCAGTCTCGTCGAAGTCTGTAGTTCTGCTTTGTTTCCAAAGTCCCGGGCAACGAACGACGGCCGTAAAGATGGAGTGACACACATTCTCGAAGTCGAGAGAATGTGCGTTGGTTCCATCTGCCAATTCCTTTCGATCTATCGCCGCATCGAAGACTCCGACCCATACGTGGTATGGAAGCGTCAATCCCTCCTGCGCCATTAGCTTGCTCCACACGTAGCCCATGTCTCGGTATGGGAACGGCCTCAGAGGATGAGTGGACATCTCCGTACAGGCAACAGAGGCTATCAGACTGAAATGTTCGTCCGGCCCATTGTCATAGTCCATATTGTGAAAAGACTCTGGAACAATAACCATTTGCCGCGTGCTCTCTGTATCGAGGTCCATACGATGGAGGAAGCGCACCAGACGCTCAAGAAGAGTAACTTTCCCAGCGGAAGGTTTGTACTGAACGTTGTCGTCCGAGTTGATTTCCAGATTGTCTTTCATAAGGAACTGGTGGTGTTCCCACATGCCACTGCCCTCGAAAATCTTCCTCAGAGCCTCTTTCGTAATTTGAGAAGGAAGCCCTCCAATAGATTCAATAATCATACGATGAACGGTGATGTTGGAAGTGTAACTGTAGAGCCAACGAAGCGCTTTCGGCTCCAACTCGTGAGCTGAGTCCCGGACTTTCTGCAGTTCAAAATCGCGCAAGCTGCTGGGCCGACGAGCACCCCCATCTCCCGGAGAGTTCTGGCTCGTAGCTCGCGTCCCCCGCCATCGCCCCCACCAAGAGTGGAAGAGGACAGCAGCGACCTTGTGCCAAGCAAAGTAGAAGATGTCCGACAAAGGAGTATGATATGGACATTGGGGCGAGATCATGGGAACAATGATGCCGGCTGCATAGATCAAGTATGATGCTGCACCGATAGTCGCCACCACGTAGCCCACACTACGCTCATTGTTGAGCAAGTAGAGTACAAGGCCAGCAAAGAAGATTCCAAGAGAGATATGAAGCAGGAGAGGTAGAAGACCAATGATGAGGGGAACATGCCACTCTTCGAGGCCCATGAAACGGAACTGTCTGATTCGAGCGCGGTCTCGCGCAGTGCCAGAAGGGACGGCCATGTAGTGGTGGACCCATTGCTTCGCAAGAACAGCGAAAAGAGCGGTGGTAAGACTGAGAGAAAGACTGATGAACCACAGGCCGTTTGCCCAAAGTGACCCAGGTGACTCGACCCAGGGCATGGTAGGATTTATTGGTGAAGCGGGTACTTCGGTCGAGGGCAACCCCAAGTTGGTCGCACGCAGAAGTTGAACCGTCTCGTAGGATAGCAACGCGTTCATGTAGCTATAGTTTGGTCCAAGGTTTACGCTCATCTGGGACACGAATGTGGAAACCACACCAGAGAATAGACCGGCCTAGTGCATATCGTCAGTGATTTGTTGGCCAATGAAGGCGGAAAAACCTACAAAAACGAGTAGCACGTCCAGACTGTCGCGGAGATTTTCCGCGAGCTCTTGATCATATTCTCGACATTCGTCCATGAACATGCGCCACACTCGACCAAAAGGGCCGCATTCGCCACCTCGAATATCTTCCGCATATTTATTCTCGTAGTCATCCTGGAGGTAACCTATAGACTCTTCAGCACATCATGAAGAGTCAGGAAATTCAAAAGCTACCTCGATATCCCAAAGACTTGATTCCGAGCATTTGATCCTTGCGTTTGGAGGGACCGGATGGTTGCGAAGGACCTGCAGGTGGCCGGGGGGTGGTAGAGCAGAAAGACTGACAGCATTGAGAAGCAGAGTGGCTGTGAGGTGGCGCGCTTGACGCTGGAGGGGGATGTGGATGTGGCGCAATTGGCCCAGATGATGCTGGTAGCTCCTGCAAAGGCGGCGCCCGCTCAGTGTCATCGAGAGGAGACCGGTAGAAGGGGAGTTGGCGCAACGCTGCGCGAGCTTTGCGGGACATTTGTCTGCTGTAGAGACGCAAAGGTACCAAGACTGAACTGACCAGAGATTGACATCTCTGATATTCCTTTTATATCTGGCAGATAGGCGCGCGCCTTGTCTGTGGGAATGGACACACAACAGAGGTACAGCCCGGCGCCAGGTAAAGCAGTACAGCAAACAATTGATGTCTTCTTTACAGCTGACGGTATAAAGATGTGCGACTGTGTGGCCAAGTTCATGTCTCAAAAAGGTAAAAATGATCGTTCGCCACTGGTGGCTCCAGGCTCCTATCATCGTTGATCGTTCGACCAAAAAGGGATGTAAAGCCGGCCGGCCCAACGTTATGGCAGGTTGATCTTTGAAGAGAGCGCGTGTTTCTTTCCCTCCCTCTACATGTTGTCTGAAGTTTTGACAGTCCTGACAAAACGTTCCTTTCAAGCAACCCTCGAGTGCGATCCGGCGCCTCAGTGACACACGCTACTTTGTCTTGGTCTTTTCGAGCACGTAGTCTCTTTCTATCTGGCACCTTCGTCGATGGCAACCTCAGATGATACTTGCGTCGGATTCAGACGTCGCCACTTTGACCATGAACGTGCAATGAAAATACTTGACACTCTTGCCAACGGTACAGTGCCCAACGGTGACATGAAACGCAAGACTCTGTGCTTCTCCGTTACTCGAGGGTCTGTGCCGTTCATCCAGCTCTCTCTCGACAATGGACACCTCTCGCGAAGGAAACCACCGTCGGGGATATCCTTCTTCGTTGCAATGCGCGGTGGCTTTCGTGTGCATCAGCTGCCTGCAAAATCACGGGATTACAAGTGATGAATTGAAATCGGCTCTGGTTTCCATCAGGACTAACCACGCTTCCCGCTGCATTTCCTCGCCACTCACGCGTGCAACATGTACGTTTCAAAGGTTGCACGAGATAATCGAGAAGCTATAAATCGACGGCATTCAGTGCGAAGCTGAAACATCGTCCTTCTCTCTTCTCTTCTTCATCTTTGCCATGGCTATCAAGCCGACCACTTTCCTTCTAACAGTGGCCCTAGGCTACCTGTCCACTTTCGTTTCTGCCTTGGGTACCTCATGCAGCGCAGCAGTGTCGTCTGGGACAGCAAGTGCTTCTGACCCGTACTGGCTCGAGTCTATGACGCATCAAGGAACATCTGCCTTCAACGATGACTCTTCATACCAGGTCTTCAGGAATGTCAAAGACTTTGGTGCCGTCGGTGACGGTGTAACGGACGATACCGCAGCAATCAAGTATGTTATTGGCGTTGCGACCGACACATGTGTCTTACGGTCTTCGTAGCTCTGCCATCAGCTCCGGCAGTCGCTGTGGTGGTACCGTGGGCGTCCAGACCGCTTGCAACTCGACAACGTAAGACAAGCTGATTCTCAGGAGTGAGTTCTCTCTGACTGTGTTTTGCCAGTATTACACCGGCTCTGGTCTACTTCCCTTCGGGGTAGGTGAATCATAGAACTCAGAGCGTTCACGTCTGATCTCAGAATAGAACGTATCTCGTCTCGGCTCCTATTGTGGCCTATTACTACACTCAACTCATTGGTGACGGCAAAAACATCCCAACGCTCCTTGCTGCTCCTTCCTTCGCTGGTTTAGCCGTCATTGGTACTTGTTTTCTCTTGCAGTACATGGCAGATCTCATCACCTCCCTCAGATGCCGATCCATACGTCGACGGAGGAAATGGCGCAAATTGGTACTACAACACGAACAACTTGTGCGCGCATATTGCCTGCTTCTGCCGCCATCATCATACTCAATCATTCCTCACAGTTTCCGCTCCGTTCGAAACTTTAAAATTGACCTCACCCAGTTCGTACCCATCCTATCTCCAACCTAAGTTCGGTCGCTGAGCTTGCTCTTGCTGTGCATAGAATGCCCTCTACTTCCGGAACCGGCATTCATTGGCAGGTATCGCAGGCGACCTCGCTCATGAATATTGTTGTCGAGATGTCTACTGCCAGCGATACGGCACAGCAAGGTATCTTCATGGAGAATGGCTCCGGTGGATATATGGGGGATCTCGTGTTCAACGGTGGTAAATATGGTATCTGGGTTGGGAATCAACAGTCAGTACAAAGCCCACCGTTTTGCTCAAGATTGTGATCTCACGCTTGTCGCACAGGTTCACCGTCCGAAATATCACTGTAAACAACGCAAACACAGCTATCTTTGGTGCCTGGAATTGGGGATGGACATTCCAGCGTGTCACGATCAACAACTGCCAAGTACGCAGCTCCCTGCTACTGATGATCATCGATAACTCATTTCTCCTCAGGTCGGCTTCGATCTGACCACTGGAGGACTGACCAAGGACACACAAACTGTCGGCGCAGAAGCTATCATCGATGCCGTGGTCCTCAATACGCCCGTATTCGTTCGATCTTCTGAGGCCTCGACGTCTCTAGCGGGATCACTGGTCCTCAACAACATCCAGCTGACCAACGTACCCACGGCCGTTGGCGTAACCGATGGTACGGTTGTTCTGGCAGGTGGAACCACGACCATTGCGTCATGGGGGCAGGGCAATGTCTACGAGGGAACTAGCTCTACCGGGACCTTTACTCAAGGGGACATTGTCGCGGCCAACAAGCCGTCTGTCCTGCTCGATGGAAGTGGCCACATCTTCGGAAAGATGCATCCTCAGTACGAGACATACGCGGCCAGCCAATTCGTCAGCGTGAAGGATAACGGCGCGAAAGGCGACGGGTCCACGGACGACACAGCAGCTCTCCAGGCCATATTCGAGAAGGTGGGGCCACAGCTGTGAACTGAATGCGAAGAAAAGCCACTAATATTCGTGTGTTTCTAGTACTCGGGGTGCAAGATCATCTTCTTCGATGCAGGAACGTATATCGTCACTTCCACTCTGACAATCCCTGCCGGAACGCAGATAGTTGGCGAGGCCTGGTCCGTCATTGCAGGCAAAGGAAGTGCGTTCCAAGACGTATCAAACCCTACTGTGGTTGTCAAGGTCGGCGAATCCGGATCCAAGGGTGTCGTTGAGATCTCCGACATCATCTTCGTGACAATTGGTCCCAGTGAGTGCTTTCCGCGTTGAAAATGGAGCATGATGATGACTGCGCATTCTCCGCAGCTCCTGGTGCGATTGTCGTGGAATGGAATGTTGCCGAACCAGATGACACGCAGGGAGGTGCAGGAATGTGGGACTCTCACATCAGGTCAGCTTCCAGAAATTGTGTACAGCCTTGCGACTTATCGTTGATGCATCTGACAGGCTCGGAGGCGGTCGGTTTTATTTATGACCTATCTTCCATCGTGTCCTCACAGTGTTCACAGCTGCTGGGACCAATCTCGAGGCGACAGACTGCCCTTCAAGTGGCGCCGGTGGATATGATGCATGTTACGCAGCATTCCTTGGCCTTCATCTGACGGCCGGCTCGACAGCGTATATCGAAGTGGGTTTTGAATCGCGTCAGGAAGATACAGCCTTGTTAAACACTTCATCAAGGGTACATGGGTCTGGCTCGCTGACCACGAACTGGATGGCGACAGCTACTCACAAATATCCCTGTACTCGGGTCGTGGAATCCTTTCGGAATCTCAGGGCCCCGTATGGCTCATCGGGACAGGTGAGTAGATACTCCAGGCTGTTGGTCGCAGCTGCTAATGTCGATTTTGCCCAGGATGTATGTTCTTCGTGCATTCCCATGACTTTTTGTATTGAGAAACGCCTCCCACAGCTGAGCATCATACGCTTTACCAGTACAACTTGGTCAACGCCGCCAATCACTACATGGGATTGATTCAGACCGAGACTGTTCGTTGCGAAGCGTCACCCTTCTGCTCCCACTAATTTCCTTCAGCCTTACTACCAACCGACACCGGTTCCCCCCGCTCCTTTCAGCGTGAACTCTGCCTATAACGACCCTTCGTTCGACGGTGTATTCAAGACGGCTATTGGTCTTCGAGTCTTGACTTCGACAGACATTATCATCTTTGGTTTGCGATATGTCCGCTTGTCGTGAACATTGCTCATGTTGGCAATAGGTGGCGGTCTCTACAGCTTCTACCAGGACTACAGCCAAGACTGCTTGGACACGAGCGACTGCCAGACACATATCACCGACATCGATTCGGCTTCGTCTGTCACGATATATAGTCTCAACACGTTGGGGTCGACCTACCAGATCACCTTGGATGGAGACGGCATCGTCAATGAAAGCAAGAACATCAACGGTTTCACGAGCACTGTAACTGCTTGGAGTCAGTAGATGCTACCAAGTACAATATTTATTATATTTATTTTGTGGTAAACAACCACAATTGTACTTGAGATTTTGCCTGTAATGTTAAGTACCTTGGCCCGTAACCTTCACTTTCGTTAAACCTTTTTCTATTGCCCGCATTGCCCGCCTTTTGCGCTACCCTATCGCAATGTCGCAGCCAATCACGCCACAGAGACTTCGCACTCCTCGGCTAAGGGACTACGTCGTCGACGCCGTCCACCACGCTCTCGCCAACACGCCTTGGGCGAACGACTCACTACCCACACTCTCGGAAGACTCTCAGATGTCGTATATGTCTACACCGATTGCTGCAAGACAGGCAAAGGAAACTGCAGGCGACCACTGCTTGACCATGTATCTGCACATGCTCTTGTTGAAAATGCTCCCTGGCGACGAATGCCTCCGCACTCGCGACGTGAGAGGGTTCCTTGTCAGATTGCTCGCCCTGACTTTCTCTCAGCTTATTGTGACTATTCTTGCAAGAAATGACACTCTGCGTCTCGTCTTCGCGCGAATTCTGAATTTCTATCGAACGACGCCGCCTCTGATCAATGAGTACTCGAAAATTGACAGGAAGTCTTTCGGAAACGCGATGGAACAAATGATTGCCGAGTGCTCTCTGGACTACTGGCGCATCGAGGACATCAAGGATTGGGTCTTTGCGACTTTCAAGCTCCCTGCTCTCGAAGCCATTGCTGCTTGCAACAGATTGTAAGCGGAGTGTCATTTCTCCATTATCTATCTCATGCGATTCGCAGCAAATACATCAACGCGTTCAGCCGACCCACGAAGACCGCTACACCACCACTCGAAACAAACGAGTCTCCGAACTACCTCAAGATTCTATCTCTGCTGCCGACTATTCCTCTGAAAACGCCCTCGCCTAGCTCCAGATCTCGCCTTGTGCACCGAGTCTCTTGTAGCCGTACTCTAGTGAATGTCACCAATCGCGACCGCCAAGCTGTGATTCTCAAAAGTCTCTCCTTTTCGCCTTGTACCCCCATCCGAAGGCGTCCGTCGCTTGTCGACAGGCACAAGCAAAGTGTCAAGAAGGCCTCCATGGCGCACAAGGGCTCTACGACTGTCAGACGTCGTCACACTCTCTATGAAGTCGAATATTAACACCCCTTCAGCCTATGCTCGTACCTAGAGGTCGCAAGCAGACATCACGCTCGGCGCTGGAATCTGAAATCGGCAATATTAAGTCGAGATCGCCTATCAAGGTATGACAGCAAAGCGGTGTCTCTCAATTGAAGAACTGATACGTAGATCAGCGGAGGCCTTCAATCCGGATCTCCCCCCACACCGCTGCTCTGATCAGGGTATGTGATTTTGGTCCTACGTCTTCCGGTTCATTTCTCAATGTTCCCGCTACTAGTCCTCCTCCAGAAAAGACTCATCCTATGTGAGAGTAACGAATATGCATCTGCACGTTTTCTGACTTCGCTTTTTTACGTAGGCCACATTTTCTAGCAACGCTATCCACTATTGAATCTACTCTACCCATCCTTTTTGACCACTAGATCGTTTTGTAATGTCTATTTCATATGTGCACTTCTCGAATATACTTGGTGAAATCACACCTTTGGCCGACTCGAAAGCCTGTCTGATTTACATTCCTTGGCTCCATTCTTGCGTTCTTCCTCACTTCCTCAGGTACGACAACAAAATACACGCCTGATGAGTGTTCATGCAACACGGTACTACTACTAGCCGCGCTCGCATCGGAAGAGGGATGAGTAGGTAATCTTCGTTGCGCGGCAAGCTTCGCGATTCACATGTTGGAAGTCTATCACAAGAGATCACAAGTTCTCTTACATTTTCCGGCAAAAGACAATCTCAGATATATTTGAAAGCAATCTCATGAGATTCCAATTGAAGCGCGTATACCATATTCTCAACCAAAGACTGCAAGCACAACTACAGATCTTCTTGTAAATCGTTCTCTACCCCCTCGAATTAAGTCGGAGGACCGATCGTGACCTATAGGATCATTGTTGGAATTTATGGCAACACGGCTCAACACAACCAACTCACAGCTTGGAGCGCAACAGAGGTTTTAGCCAAGATACGACCGTTGAGCGAAGATTTCGCTTGGAAAACAACCGACGATGCGCCGAGGAGAATTCCTTCGACGTGAGCACCGGCATGGGCTGTGATTGATCCAGAAACAACCCAGACGATGTTTCTCGCCAATGCGCCACCAGCCAGTGTGACTTGCTTAGCCGCAGTGATATCCAACGTACCAGCTATCTGAAAAATCCAAGCTGTGCACGACAAGAATTGGATTGAGCGACAAGAGAGAAGACTATGACAACGAGGACTTACTATCGAAAGCCGATCCTGATATGGACACGTTGTTGCCTACCGAGACGCCGCCGTTCCACTTGTACAGACCGGGCGCCAGAACGAGTCCACCAAGAGCACCTATCAAGTCATCAGTGCACTGGTAAGTCAAGCGAGAAGCAGGCGCTCCCTACCAGATGCGAGATCAATGAAATTAGGAGACGGGCGCCCAGTGGCATCCGTGAATGCCGTTCCCAAGTCCCCGATCGCTGTTGTCAGCGCCGTGGGGGTTGGGGCGCTGTACGATGCGGCAAAGAGCAGTCCAACAACCTGATTTGACGTTGAATACGTGCCCCGCGGGGCGAGCATCAAGGAGAAGCCTGTGAGCCCAGTGGCAGCGATCGGGCTGACACCGACGTTACCCGCTGGAAGATAATTCAATCTCGAGCGTTGATCAAAAAAAGTTTCGTCTTACTGATGTTTGAAGTGGAAGTGGTGGACACCCCCGCTTTGGAAAGGATAACGTAGTTCGCAGCAGTACCTAGGTTGACGCCGAGGGGACTGAGAGCGCTGGCCTACGACAGGGAGATATTGTCAATAGACAGCAAAACATGAGTGAGCATCATCACTGACGGTGAGACCGAGGGACAGAAGAGCAATAATGCGAGCAATGGAGAGCATTGTAAGACACTGAGGGTGTGAACTGAAGAATGAACAGCGCACAGTTCGTCCTAAATACGATTTCGCCTCGACGAGGACACATTGGGCGCTGACAAGTCACAGCTCCTGATACAACAGTTGCTTTGTCTGCTAGAAGCCACTTGTATATAGATTTTCCGTCAGCGGGCCCTTCTGCAAGTACAGAATTGCGGACGGAACGCCTAGAACAGGCGAAGGTCTTCATAGGCTTCGCAGGAGTGATCCGAGACATTGCAGAGTAGACGGGAGGCTTCGGCGGGATGTTGCGAAGCTAGTGAAAGACGATGACTATGATTATGCGCGGCACGGTCTCACTTGGGACAGCCGGGGGTGAGGCAATGTTAGGTTGTGATCTAACGCGTAGACTCGAGCTAGTGGTAGATCAACTAAAGTCAGGTACCAGCTGATCGAGTCTGCTTGGGAGAGACTGACTGGCACGTACGCCTGATCGTGTTGAACGCGGGTATTGCAGAAACAAGCGGATGCCTCACGGATGGTGGAGGCAACGCGAGAGAGCTTGCTCACGAGCGACGGATGGACGCGAAAGATTATCATAATGATTTAAATTATGGCATTGCTTGAAAGGGATAGGGTACACGTGTACCTACTCGGATGTTCCGTCGGAGCTCGGTACGAACAGCTACTTGATAGCTAGACTAAGATCGACTGTCATAGTGTTCTGAATGAACTGCTTTCGAGGTTCAATGATCCTCGAGACCTCGAGACTACGAGTAGGTACACGTTTCTGGCCTCCAAGGACTAAGGATGCGATCCTACAATACTTTGGTGTTCGAGACTAGCTGAGATGCTGTACAATACAAAAGAGGGCATCATAGAACAGAGCATGAAACAGCTGACGTCGGACAAATTCAAGTAGAAGGATGAGATTTACAAGATTATGACCTGGGTGTACACTGCAGACAATTGTGATGAAAATACATGTCGAGAGATTGATAGACAAATTCAAGTCGTCGGGAAAGGAGAGGGTAGGATAGTGACAGCTAGTACAGGCGCCTGCGCTTGGCAAAGTCTTCGGAGGCTACATAGTTGGTCTTGACGTTCTTGATATACTCCACGCAGCGTTTCGCATATCTCCGGCGGTAGGCATAGCTGGGTGCTGTCAAGAGTTTGTGAAAAGGGCAGGATGGCACTGACGTACTGAAAACGGGAGTGCGGTCTAAATTGGGGACTGGGGCACTCGGTCAGCCAGAACATCTCTAGCTTGGTTTGCATGGAGGGCTCGGACTTGTAGTCGAGATTTATGGGAAGAACTTTCTGAGCAGGAACTCTGCGGCTTTTGCTGCCGGACGAGTTCAGTACAACCGACGCGTTATAGATGCCGCGCTGCACGTACACATCGAGAGTGTCAACATAGTCAATCAGATCCAGCAGGGCAGGTTTGAGAAGATGCTTGATCCACTGGAAGACGTATTCAGAGCCACGCTCAATGTACATCAATCCTAGCATCTCGAAGAACAACTCTACGGGATTCTGCGCTGGAAATGAGAGAAGCTTGCGGGATAGAGATTCGAGCGCCATTGGGAGTTGTCCTTCTTCGTGTAGTTTCTATTGCCTCGGAGTGAATTTAAACCGAACAGACCTACTAGCGCGCTTACGGTAAGGAGATGCTGGGTATGCACTGGTGCGAGCTGGTCGCTGCCAAGAATAGAAAGACTGAGCCCGCCGTTGAAAATGTGCCGTCCAATTGACTTGAGCGACTGAATCATGGACAGAGGACCGAATGAGAGAGCGCCGCTTGAGGCAGGTGTAATGAGCTTAGCCAGTAGCGACGAAGGGTAATCGACAGGAGGTTTGCCATCGCATAAAGCAGTGAAGAAGATATCGACGAGGTCGTTAACGAGAGGAAGGCGAGCAGGGTCCATGGTTCGTAAAGGTAATGAGCGACTGATGAGCGTGATGGAGGTTCTGGTTCAAGAGAATGTGATCGGCAATGCCCGAAATGTTCGACGATGAACATTATACATATGATTGGCCACACGACGCAGTACCGCGTACGCTAGATATCCACGACCAACGCTCCCCCAAGCAATTCGTCTTCGACGCCTCCAAGAGATGAAGCGTAGACCAAGACTGTCCCGTCCTCAGACTGAGTCTCCACTGCTCCCCAGACCAGCACTCCCAAGTCCCTCCATCCTCCCAGTCCCATTACGATCCTCCCATACGCCATCTGGAAGCTGCTCCAATCAATGTGATTCGCTCCCGGCGTGTATATGCCCGAAACCATGCAAAGTTGGCCCGGAGCCACAAACGCCAGAGTGCGCGTAGCAGACTATTGCATCCCATCCTCCCATTGACATCCCTTCAGTGACAGGCTGGCGAGCCGTGTGTGATGAGCACGTCCGTCTCGCCGGGTATGCCCGCCCATTGCTCTGAATTTGACATGGCGCCTGCAGGCGCGGATACTGGATTACGTCGCTTCCGTGTTTGAATGTGTAGGGACTCCCGTGCATGACTAGCGATCTTCCACATACTTCCACTACCATTGATGTGTTCTGGAGATACGTCCGTCTAGGGTACGCCGCCACAATGGCCTCAGCAGACTCAGAGCCTGAGAGGCGTATCACGGTTCCCCGCGATGAAGATCTTATCCTTGTGTGGCAATATGCTCATCCATGAAAGGGCATCGGATACTGTACCTGCAAGCGAGTCCCAGGTTGGTCAATGTCACCAGCATGAATGAACGATCTTCCGAAGGCGGAAGCTATCAAGGTAGCCTAGTCCCCCCACACGACAAACAAAAGCCAAAGACAGTTGACAATCAATGGAAGGATTCGTGAGAAGGTAGCCGTGCTTGATATATACTCACAAAGACTAATATTGACTCATTCGAGAGGGCTCGCAAAATAAATTGTGAGTATCAATAAGAAGGAGTAATTTAGCATTTTAGTGATATACAAAAGTTAGAAATATACAAAATTGGGCTATATCTAAATACAAATCGCGCAATAGGCGGAATCCACTTGGGAAGTTAGCCAGCAATGTACAAGGCGGGGCCTGCTACAATATGGTCGTTGATCAACGAGAGGTTGGCAGGCGTGAGGTAGGGCGCTGCGTCCGTGATCATCACATACATGGTGCCGTTGAAAATCGGCGGGCCAGCTACGCACGCAAGATCAGCAGTGAAGCAACGAAGGCTTGACGACACTCACTCGTGTTGAAGACAACGCCGCCGGGTTGGACTGTAGAGGCAGAGTTGTTCGTCAAGTCCGTGAGTGCGGTATAGGTTACATTATACCTGAACAGATTATTCAGATATCGTTGAAAGAGGACAAACAGCAACGAACTGGTTCAACCACGCCGCGTACATCGGGGTACTAGCGTTGCTGGAGGTGACCTGGTCGTAAGGGCCTGCTGGAACGCCCTTGTCTTGCCAGACGAAAGACACATTGTTGCCTGGCTGCGAGAGAGCAGTCCTGTTGGTAGAGATGGCGGGGCCAAACTCCTCATCGACGGGATTGTTGTTGTTGGTGATGTTCAGCCTCGGGTAGATGGGGAAGACCACAGGACGGCGGAAGTTGCTGGGCGGGCACGAGACGATGTACTGCGAGAGAAGTGTCCATGTCATGGCCTGAGTAGCGGCAGTTTCAAACCAGACGGGGACTGGGAAGAGACCCAGGAATTGGCGGAAGCTGTACTGCTGACGAGCCTGAAGACAGACGTGAGTACTACAGATCTAAAAGTATGGCGGGCGGAAAACGCACCTCGGTAGTGATAGACTGGAGCAACATCTGGGCGAGGGCCCTGTTCTCCAAGAGAGGAAGGAAGCCATAGACACCCGACTCTCCCCAGCGTGTGAGGCGCTGGCAGAAATCGAAGAACTCTCCGACTGTCTGAAAAAAGGTTGAGAGGGCATACCGGAAACGCAGTGAAAATACTCACCTCGAAGTCATACTCGTACTTGCACTCTAAGGCAGCCTCGTCGCCGAGAAGATTGCTGATCATTTGTGCGTGTCCAATCTCTTGCTGAGCAAAGTATCGTATGAGATGGATATCATCTTTGCTAAGACCATAGTCGAGGAACTGTTGCTCCGAGAACGCCGTCAAGCCGTAGTTGAAGAGGTCAAGCTCGATGTACTCTTGGTGAAGACCGAGTTGCTACACATGACGATGAGTGGTCAAACAGATTGATTGGCCTGACGACATACCAGAGAGTCGAAGTCGAACTCTGTCTCAGCGACGTACGACGGCGCTGCATTGAAGCTAGCTGGAAGTGGGTTGAAGCTGGGCCCGCTGCCATTGCCGCTGTTCGACGTCGAAGTGCTGAGGTTCCAGCCGAACGAGTCGTACTTGTCGCGTTGCGTGAAGTAGTCAGCATAAGTCTTGCGACCGGGTGCTGCGAGGGCAAGGGTGGCGCAGGTCAAAAGAGTCGGAACGAGCATGGCGATTTTCGTGCAGTCACAGTAGAATTTTCGCAACATTATAAGGCTTTTCCGAGCTGGGTATTCGTCATCTTGAGAGCATCGATACGCTGTCATGTGCGATGAACGCAACGATGACATTGCAGCGATCGGCTTTGAATAGCAAGGGTGGAGCCAGCCGTTTCTCTTATTCCGAAGGAAAGTGGTGCTGGAAAGGGACTGAGGGGGCGTGATCGCGTGAAGTGACTAAGAAGTGTGGCGCGTTCACGCTCCTGTGTTCATCCGAGCCCAAAAATGAAGGAAAATGTGATCGATGTGATCCCCTGCTAAAATTAGAGATTTGCCTGACTTTCCCGGATCAACGCTTTGGCTAAGGTCTCCGGGATGACGAGATGGCAGAAGAGGACTGAGCATTATGGATACAAATTCACTACGTACAGGTTACTGCGTTACTACTTTCTAGTTCATAATCGTTGCAACAAACGCAAGAGAATAATAATATGGACAACAATGAAAAAAATGAAGCCAGGTCAACGCCCAAGCGATCCCATGAACGAAGATAAGTCGAGACCCTGGTATTCCTCCTCTGGCGGCAGGTCTTCGAGACCATTGAGCAGGTTCTTCTGACTGACTGGTCCCGAAGACTCTTTGGCCTTCTTCTTCGCTGCCGCCGCATCCTCCTCTTCCGTTGTCCGTCGGAAGAGATCCAGCACCAAGTCAGTGTCCATAGACGGCAGTCCAGAGTTCTGCTGCGTGACGATCGAGTTGGCGATATTGAGTTTGAACCGTTGAAGACTGGGAAAAGTCACACATCAGGAGAAGGTAAGAGTGGCCAAGAATGAGAGTACATACCCCATGATCTTCTCTTCGAGCGTCCCTTTGGTGATCAGACGGTACACGTTGACGATCTTCTTCTGGCCGATACGATGCGCTCTGTCCATCGCCTGCAAATCTTTCATAGGATTCCAGTCGTGCTCCACGAAGATCACGGTGTCCGCTCCCGTCAAGGTGAGACCCAATCCGCCGACATGAGTAGTCAAGAGCAAACAATCGATACTGGGATCGGCATTGAACGTCTGGACGATTGCGTGGCGCTTGTTCGCTTCGACGCCACCATCCAATCGCATATACGTCACGGACGGCATGTGCTGCTTGAAGAGATCGTTCTCAATGATGTCGAGCATTTGCTTCATCTGACAGAAGATGAGCACTCGATGTTGGGAGAAGGTCGAGTTGTTCGAGTCAGAGACCGCATCGATGAGTTCGCTCTTTCCTTGATCAGCAGTGACAGTAGGGATGCTTCCACCAATTCCACAGTCAGTCAAGAGCTGGCTGAAGTTCCGAAGGTCAGCATGAAGACTACAGTTTGCTGGAAAAATCTTACCGAAGGGCGAGGAGTTTCGGAGCATGTGTAATGTCATCCAGAGACTTGGAGGCCTGGCCAGTAACCCTTGCGAGAGCAGCAGAGATAGCATCGGGGTCCTTGAGAACCAATGCGGGATGGTTACAGAGTTTCCGCAGGTACTGCAGCGACTGGAAAACGTGCTGTTGACCCTTGCTTCCCTCCTTCTCCTGAACAGCAGCATCGACGTTCTTCTTTGCCGAAGATTGTGAAAACTCGTCATACAGGCTCTTCTGGACATCCGATAATTCGCAGTAATAGTCTTGAATGATCTTGGGAGGCAGATCGTTCAAAACATCCTCCTTGAGTCGTCGCAGCAAGAAGGGCAGGACTTGTTTATGTAAAGCCTCGAGAGCAAGAGCCGCTGCATATAAGGTGAGGTCTAGCATTGCATGGAGGAAGAGCGATACGTACCTGCTTCGCCCGTCTTCGCTTTGCCATCACGATTGGATAGGATTGGTTTACCGAACCGTTCGTTGAAAGAAGACTCTGTTCCCAAGAACCCGGGCATCAGGAAGTCGAAAAGACTCCATAGTTCAAGGACGTTGTTCTGTATGGGTGTGCCGGAAAGAAGAACGCGATGTTGAGCGCGAATGCACTTGACCGCCTTGGTAAGCTTGGTCTTTGCGTTCTTGATGACATGGCCTTCATCGAGGATGCAGTAAAGCCAGTTGATGCTTTCTAGATTGTTGATATCGTTCCGAACGACTTCGTAGGAGGTGATGACGACGTCGCATGATGAAACCTTGGCAAGTAGGCGCTGCCTTTCGCGGGCGTTGCCCGTATACAGCATGGGCTTCAGGTTGTCGACGTACTTGAGAATCTCGTAGTACCAATGACCGGTGAGTGTCGGCGGGCATACGATCAGCGATGGTAACGGTACGCTATCGGGAGACTGGGAGGCCTTGTGCTTCTCGGCGCGTTCGAAATGTTTGCTGGCCAGGATACATATTGACTGAAGAGTCTTTCCGAGACCCATATCTAGAGCGACGTGTCAGGTGGCTATGATTCAGGTGAAATCGCTGGGATCATACCGTCGCAGAGGATACCATGAAGCTGGTACTTGGCCAAAAAGGCAAGCCAGTTGATACCGTCTTGTTGATATGGGCGTAGCTCGGCCTTGACTTCCACAGGTACTGTGTACTGCTCGACCTTGCTGCCGTCCAGTAACTGAGTGAGAAACTGTCGTTCGTCATCCCGTCTCTTGAGTAGTTCCTCGGGGAAGCCCGGAGGATCGGGAAGACCAGCCTAGAGTTCTCTCAGCATGGGAATATTTTCTCCGTTCAACTTCGACGTACCTCCAATGGCACCATCTTGACCAAAGATGCGAAGGTATTGGTGGCAGTGGAGCGGATATCATCGTCGGAGTCACTCATACGCCCCAACACAGGTACGACGAGGAAGATTACATAGGGAAGGGCCTTAATGTCAACTTTCCGGACGATATCTGGAAGGAAACATGAGCACACTGACTACCGCGAGGCGCAATGAACTTACGATACAGCAGCTCAGTCGCTCCCTGGCGGTTCGTCAAGGAAAGAGGATCTCCAAGAAGCGGTACAACATTCTCGATGACATATCGCATGGCTGGCGAAGTCATCACATCACATATGGTGGCCATACACCGAGAGGCAACCTGTCGAATGATAGCAAAGCGACTGCGTAACGCTAGTAAGATCATCGGAAACAGATCCGCAAGTTTCGGCCAGATGTCTTCATGCAATGTAGGCACAACGGCCTCCAGCACACTGAGAGAGTCAATGACATCCTGGCCGAATTGCTTGTCAATTAACTTGTCGCATTCCTCCGCAGATTCTAGGGATATGAGGTCAGTAAGGAACTATCGATAATTGAACGCTGCTTACTTCCGGCAGGGAACGCGCTGAGAAGACCACCAGCCATGGAGGGCCACATATTTGGAATAAGCGTTAGGAGTTGGCCACCGAACTTTTGAGACAGTTCATTGAACGCTAGGCCAGCACCGCGACGCGATAGTTGGGACTTCGAATCATCAGTGGGGAGGAGACCGTTCGCAGCGTCTTTGATGTCCTTGTCCTTATCCTTATCCTTGTCCTTGTCTTTGTCCTTTCCGGTCTTCCCGGGTGCTTCCTTCGGCGTAGAGGGAAACGAAAGAATGCCATCCAAGAGTTTGCGAGAGTGAGAGAACGTCGGCGTCTGCAGCGTATCTTGACATAAGAACGTGCACAAGTTTTTGACAATCTTGTCAGGAGGCTGGGCAATGTTGTGATCCGTGCAAAATTCGATAAAGGCAGCAACGGCCACAGCCGAACGCGTCTGTAGATCGAGATTCTCTTCGTTCTGTAGCGCAGAACACGGAGTTAATCATCAGATTCAATGATTGCGCCGCGCTACGTACTTTGATACCATTCATCACCCCCTTGACTATAGGGCTGACCTTGTCAGGTGTGCTCTTGAACGCGACGAAGGCGGCAGCAAAGGCGGCCGAGACCCTGGTGTCGTGCTGGGCTTTCACTTCGTTATAACGATCGATATTTGCCAAAATAGTTACGCGTTTCTCGCCTAGAACAGCTAATTCGCGCTTCTTGGTTCTCCCCAGACTATCCTTTAATCGTGTAAACATCGCACCGCAAGCGGTCTGTGCGGTCTCAATGGAGAAGGCCTGAGGATTCGTCCCAGTCACGTCAACGTCAGACCCAAGGAAAGGTATCGAAGACATGGGTAGTTTGCATTCCTGATTGAAAGCGAGCAGGAGCGCCACACAGTCAGAGTGTATGCGCATCAGCATCACTGTCATCTCGTGGTACGCTGGAGGTGGCGGTGCCTGAAGCCAAGCAAGTGCCTTCGCGCTGACCTCCTTGGCGAGAGTCGACTGCTCGTACAGTGACGTAGAGGCTGCTGAGCGCTCATAATCGCGCGCCCACTCTTCAGCAACAACAGCGCCCAGGAACTTCTGGAGCATACTTGTTGATTCGATATAATGAACGAGGATAGGTTGAAACAGGGCGTCCCTTGCCTCCATCTCGCCGGGCCAGAAGGAGATCAAGTGCGCCAGACCTGTCGCTGCGGCCACACGCGCCTTCAAAGTGACCTCAACGGAGATCAGGCCTAGGTCTTGAGATAACATGTTCTTGTCCACGTTATGCCTTTCTGGGAGCAATACGCCATTTTCGGCCTCTGTCGGTCGATAGAATGTCGATGGATCGATGGCGACACCAAGAGGAGTCATCAAAATGGCGTACCAGTGCAATATCAACTCGGGCGTGACTATGTTGGCAGTGGTAGCCCCATCGAAGGACAATGCTAGCCGCCAGGTGTTCGCAGTCGCTTCACGAATGTCGGAGCGTTCCTCGACAATCATGTTTTGGAACAGAAGGCGGAGGAAAGGCGCATCGATCCAATCACGAGGAAGTGAAGGAACATTTATGAAGGAGTGCAAGGTTACGACAACGGCCAGTCGAACATTGGCTATTGTGTGGCGGAAGAAGGGGAAAAGTGCGCGCGCCAATCTGGAAAGAGGCAGTCTAAGCACACATGAGATCAGTAAATCTTGAACAGACAAAGAATGTCGAAGCTGACCCGAATGTATCGTTACCCAATAGAGCAATGACTCTGTCGTAGACAACAAGTTTGCCTGCGACAGTCAGATTGATCAACCATATGCGAGAATAATTAAACGCTTACCTAGTAGATCCATGACAGCACCCACACTTGAATTCAAATCATCCGCCATGTCGTTCAAGCACTGCCACAAGACAACAAGTACTTGTTCGAGCGATTCCGGTAGGTGGTCGACCAAATGACCGGCGACAGGTAGTAAACAGGTGGCGGCTACGGCCCGCACGTCGTCGTCGTGATCGCTGAGGCTGTAAGACAGCATGAGAGAACGTCACGGACAAGAATAATGGAATCTTACCCAAGGAGTGCGGCGGCTACGACTCCTCGCAGAATCTCCTTGGCCGAATCATCGAAGTCAGAATCCTCTTGCTTGACGGCACTACCGGTGAAGAGGTCGCTGCGTACAGCCACTTCATACTTGATGCCAAGAAGACCCGCGTGCCGGACCTCCCATATGTGAACCTTCTGCTCGTCATTCTTCTTCGCTGATCTCCCTCGTGTTTTGCTCTCCACGGAAGCAGGAATAGCGAAGTCCTGCTGTATCATCTGGAGTAGCACTCGATGCACATGTATGACGGAACGTCGCGGCATGTGGATGAGGAGGGAAGCCAGCGTCTGAGAGACCATTTCCCTCACTGGAGCGACAACCTGGTCAGACACGAAATCGCCAAATCGGTCGAGGACAAAGACGCAGAGGAATTTGGCGGATAGGTCGTTGCACCACTTTTCGTGTGCCAATTGATTCTCTGACCACGTCGCTTCGGCTATGAGAGAGGTGAGTAGATGCGGCGATCTACAAAGGAAAGGAGGAATACCCTGCATGCCACCATACTGTCCTTGGATCTTGAGCAGTTCACGAAGAGCCATCGCAGCTCCGTGTCGCACTTCCCAGGCGGGACTCAAGAGGTTGACTTCGAGGACTTGAACAACACCATCCCAGATCCAGTATCCCGTCTTGACCTCGAGAGCTCGAGACTGCTTGACGTCCTTGGCTGCCACTGCGCCTCCTTTGCTTGGATCAATAACGACCTTTTCTGGAGAGGGTGCGGCGGGGCTCCCCAGACGCGACGAGGTGCTTGCCTTTTCCTCGGCAGCAATAAGACGCGCCCTGGAGCGAATGTGAGTAGCCATGAGGGGTTTAGATTAAACACACTTACTTGTTGCCAGCGTTTACAGGAGCAGCTGAATACTTGGCACCGGAAGACTGAGGCGGAGGAGCTGCAACGAAGGCGTTGTTGCCCGGTTTCCGTTTCCGCTTGAGTCGATTACGCTCGCGAGCCGATAGTGCTGGGAGGTCGGCTTCCGCTGTTGGAGTCTCTGCTCCCGGAGTAACCGATCCGCTACGCGAACCACCACTGCCGTTCCCGGCGCCTGGAGAGGGCACACATACATCCATGGGCGACGGAGGGGCAAGGTTGTCGGTCTTTCCCGATGAGGGTGGGGGTTCCATCTCGACGTCGCCGTCCTCATCTGCAAGCTCCTTGTCCAGGTCAATTTCATCGGCGACATTATCGAGGAAGTCAAGGCCGAGCCGACCCATAGCCTCCTTTCGCGCCTTCTTCACTTCGGCGGCACTTGATAATATGCCTGACGGCCGCAGGAATTCCTTCCCGGAGGACGCGAGGAGGAGCGTTCCCTGCGTGACGAGCTCCTGCACAGAGAAATTGGGGTACTCCGGCTCCGGGAGGGACATCTGCACATCCGACTTGTCATCTTCGATGGAATTTGGTCTCCAAAGAGGCGTTAGAGAGAATATATGGGAAAGAGCGACGGACGCGGCGGTTCGGGTTTCGAAGGACTTTGAGTGAAGGAAAGGGATGATCTGCGGCGGACATGAGCTGATTGCCATCGCGCGCGTCTGACAATAACGCGTACCCTGGCCACGACGGCCATGAGCTCGGCCCATGACGAGGGATCGCCGAGAAGTGCATGGTGTCGATTTGTTTTGATATCCTCTTCGATGGCGACATCGCCTGTGACGGATTTCGCGGCGAGCTGTGCCAGCTGCTTGGCAGCAGTAGTCCTCACTGAGGTGGAAGAGCCGGTGTCGAGGAGAAGGAGGAGCCGGTCCAACCTGAGAAAGACTAAGATGCATTTGAAATGACAGGGCCGGCACGAACCTGGAGGTCATTGCCGAGTAAGGAAGGTGTGCTGCCCGTCCGGGCCGCCCGCTTTGAAGTTGGGGGCATGGCGTTGGGGGAACTCTGCCTTATAAACATTTTCGGTTCGGTTTGGTCGCTTGTTTGTTTTCAAGGAGCGGTCGGAGATCAAGATGCCGACGTGCCGACGATTCACACAACAAAGACACGTTGCTCCCGTTCTGCCATGAGTTGGGTGCGGCCATGCCTGGAATTGCTAGCAACGGAACTGGACGATGAGGAGTTCCCAGAGACGGCCTGTAAAACATCCTCTTCTTTTTTCGAGCTCTGTCTGACGATGCAGTCTCGTTGGTCTGTGGAAGAGACAACCTGAAGCGACTCAGAATGGCTATGCAGGAGCTGCGGAATGACACGTCGAGTAAAGCCGCGTCTTCGACGCTCGATGAGCTGGTTGCAATGGCCTCTGATGCCTTGGCAAAGGCCCATGGCGCAGCCGTGGTCTGTTGGAGGCAGTTTGCCGCCGACGCGTACATCAGTCGGAGTCTCGCAAACCTGAACGTGTCGACATCCCTTGACGCCATCGGATTCTTAGACAGGGCGCTTGTCATCACTGGCGGAGCTGGCCGGTTCGATCTCATTCATTCCCTCATCACAAAGATACAATCGGACTTTGCCTCTTCACTAACGCCGATGATTGAATTCCCTTTGCAAAGTTCACATCCATCAACCTCTCTTCCGGTACCGACCATAGCTGCTGCCCATCGGCAAGTTCTTGTCCTCGCCTCTCCTCCTTCGATGTCGCTCTTCCGGACGAAGCTCTGTCTGGAACCGTTCGTTCTTCGCGGATATGCACACAATTGGCCGGCGCTGAACGAACATCCATGGCGATCGCTTGACTACCTTCGCTCTGTCTCCGGTCCTGGACGCGTCGTTCCCGTCGAAGTTGGAGCGGACTACAGAACTGCGGATTGGTTACAGAAACTCCTTGGCTGGGACGAATTCCTGCTATCATTGGACAATTCATCTTCGGACGCGCCTTTGTACCTTGCGCAACATGACCTATTCATGCAGTTTCCCAAGTTGAAGGAAGACATTATCATTCCCGACTATGTTTATGCCGCCCCAGATGCACCATCGAATCATCCGGACTATGTCCCTCCAGGTAACGAAGAGCAGCTCATTCTGAACACTTGGCTAGGCCCCGCAGGAACTATGTCTCCAGCCCATACCGTATGTTCGCTTGTTGCGTCTAAATTTCCACATAAATCTCATTTCTGATTCAGGATCCATTCTTCAATACATATGGTATTGCCACCTTTTTCATTGATCAATATCACATTCACGAGATACAGTCCAAGTTGTTGGCAGGAAGTCTGTCTGGCTGGCATCGCCCGAGTGCTCAAAGGAGATGTCCTCCTCTCCCACGAACAGCGTGTCAATGTCTGAAGTCGGTCCAGAGTGCAAGGAACCGTCAATGACCAATACGTCCCGTATCGACGTGTTTGCGACGGAATTGGACCGGGACTCTTCTGCCTTTTGGCAGAAGGTGGTGCCCGAAGCTATGAGTGTCACTCTCGAGCCTGGGGACGTGTTATTCTTTCCACCAGGGTGGTGGCATGCGATGCGTGCGATTGATGTCTCTGTATCGGTGTCCATGTGGTATTGAAAGCTTTGACTGAATCTGGAATGAATACCCTATTTCTACCATTTGGGGAAGATACTAGAGGCCCTAAGGGGGCGTCGCAAAGGGTGGAAAGTGGGTGGAAGCGCCTCTAGACCCGAAGTGCCTGAAAGACCATCGGCGCGCGGCGGGGTGGCTGTGACGGCTTTTATATAATATCGCGTTCCCACGGCTACATACTTTCACAACAGAGTGAGTTGTTGACTGTCGTGGACGTCGACGACGACGTCGGATGCCTTACCAGCTGGCTTCCCATGACCGCCACGACGTGCCCGGCACTTCCACGGCGATGACGACGTCCAAGTCGTCGCCATTGCTTGACGACCGCTTGCACTCTCCGGAATGGTCCAAGCAGGGCTCATACTCGCCCTTGATGCTCACCGTCGCCCACGTCCAGGAGGCCTTGGCTGCATCGGAGGACCACGGCTCGACGCTCGTATTCATCAAAAAGGGTTTGGTCGACATCGAGGCCGCCGCGGCAGAGGAGCTAGCAAACATAGGTTGCAGGGCTGCACAAGCGGAGTGCCGCGTCGAGAGGTGCGCATACCCGGCCACACTGCTACTGTCTCTATTGACGAACTCCGCTCAAGGATTGCGTTGAGCAATAACCGTCTGACAACACTGCCCATGCAGTTCGCGATGCTGTCGCGTCTCCGCTATCTGACTCTCAAAGGCAACTGTCTTACGGTCTTTCCAGAAGTCGTGCGTTGCTCTCATTCTTCCACTCACTCTGCCTGCTTAATCATCAACAGCTAACTCTCATGCCTTCTCTCGACACACTGGACATCAGCCACAACAAGATCAAGCGGCTTCCGCCCCGGCCAGGCGAGCTGTTAAGACTCAAGGTCAGTTGACTGACTTGGTTACAACGCTGTTCTCACAACATTCGACACAGGTCTTCTCTCTGTCGCGGAACAAGATAACACGACTTCCAGAATACCTCTCACAGTTCCATAACCTCTCCGTACTAGAAGTGGAACGCAATCCTATCGAATGGCCACCGAGCGCAGTGATGGATCGCCCCTCAAAATTCCCGACGGCTGAGGCGATGAAGGAATGGGTGCACGCTCTACAGAAATGGATTGAGAATGATACTGCCGATCACGATGACGCTGTGTTCTCAGACGACAATAAGCTGTACGTCTTACGACTAAGCATCCTCGCATTGTCTGACGCGCCCTCAGGGAAGGCAGTTATGCGGCTTGGTCGCGATTTCCGGCGTCTGAGGGCGATTTGGATGACGGCGTAACCCCGCACGCCCGTTCATTCTCAATAGACTCAAACTTCTCGGCATCCTCCTCCATCGCAGAATCGGATATCGAAACCCCTTCCTCCTCTTATGGCCAGCTAGATCGACCACCACCCTTGCACTTGGGTATTCTCCAATCTGACAGCGCCGAAACATCTCCGACTCGCTCCTTTGAGAGTTATCTTCCCAGCCCTGCCGACTCTGATTCCTTCTCTATCAACGATCCAACGGCCCACTCAAGCCCCAATGCCAGTGCCGACCGCGTCCTCAAGGATCAGCTCCACGGACGGAACGCCTCCTACGCTCCTGGTGGCATGCGAACTACGCAACAGGTCAACCTTGAAGGCAAGAAAAGTATGCCTGACCTGCGAACCGCTCGGTTCGCCTTTTCTTCGAGGAAGGCACCGGACATGCCTACTCTGCCCTCTCCCAGGTCCAAACACACTGTAGACGAATTTTCTATGCCATCTCCTCTCTCGACCCGGCAAGACTCTAGTTCTTCAGTGGGCTCGGGCTCTCGCTCCACCCGGCCTTTTGGCAAGGAGACCTCTCACCCATCTCCTACTCGCCCGGTTACGTCCTCCATGGCATTCGAGAGGAACTCCTATTTCCGACGTCTGTCTACTTTCCCTGTCTCCAGCGTCTCCGACGCCTTACCTACTCCTCTCTTGTCTCTGATTGAATGTGCACGCAGCATACTATTTGCTGTCTGTCAGATCTATCAGACTTTGGAACATTACACCCTCTACTCCATTGACGACCGTCTATCCTCCGTTCTACGCAAGCTGCTTGACCCGGCGAGCGTGGACATGATGCAACTCATCCATTCGCTTGACCGCTTTGATGCCATCAGTCGAAAAACTATGCCTCCACCCTTTGTGTGCAGAGGTGTCGTGGAGAGTTGCAAGGATACTGTTGCGGTGTTTGGAAAGGCTGTCAGTGTTCTTTCGCTGCAGCTCAAAGTCATCGCTGGTAGCGACGACGTCCGGAATGTTCGTTCGATGATTTTGGTGCTGTATGGTGCAGCTGCCGAGATATCGTGGGCCTGGCAAGCGATGGTACCGCATATTGAGGCCATCAAACCACATCTCAAGGGCAAACCCCATCCAGTACCGTCGCCGAACACCAGTTCCATGATGGGATCCGACGCGTCGTATTCGACTTCCGGGTCTTCGCCTATCATATATTCGCCTGGCGATCCTTTCAACTCGCTGCCCTCATTACGGCCAAGTAACGGTGGCAACAACGAACGCATACGGGTGGCTCGGAGACATGCTGGGTCTTTCAGCTCGAAAGATGTCGAGATCGGCAAAACCCTTCCCTCCTATGATGATCTGCCGCTGCCTCCACTGAACCGAGGGGCCGCAAGCTCTACGCTTCGTACGCCCAAGCGACATGCCACGCTGGCGCCTATGGCAGTGACTATCTCGTCGCCTTCACCGACGAGTCCCAACCTTCATTTCGGCGCATCAGCTGGGGGGAGTTCAAACACATCACATTCACGCGCCGGTTCGCAGGCTTCTTCATCGCCAGGTTCGTCGTCGTCGTCGCCCACCATTCCCTCCAAGACGCCAGCGCTGGATTTGCCCACCAGTTCCAAGACACAAGTAGACAAGGAGGCCCTCGACGCAGTTCAGACCGCGATGGATGTTGCTCCTATTGTGTGGAACATGATGGAAGATGTGTTGGGCGATGTTCTTGATGCTCAGAAGGACTCGAGGGACAGTCTTGATCGTGCGCGGGCTGTTACGAAGAGACTGACCGATCTCGTTCGTGCCATGAAAGCCAGGGACACTACCTGTGACAAGAGCGCTTTGCGAGAAGATGCCCATTTGTTCTTGAAGGTATTGAAGACATATCTGATATGGCTATGCACTTGCTAATCGTCTTCCTCTTGTAGACTGTTGTGCAGTTGTCCAACATTGTCAAGACTTATAACGGGACACGCTCAAGCGCTCTACGGAATAACATGTACAAGCTGACGAACGCGACGGAGGAGTTTGCCATCCTGCTACATGTGTCCTCTTTTGCCCCTACGTCGGCATCCACCCCACGGCCGTATTCGCCCATGCTCGCCTCTGGCTCACAGATGGGTCTTGTGAGCCCCTCGGATGACTACCGATTGATGTCGAGTCTTTCGAGGACCCGCAGTGCCCAGCCGGCGACAACAACCTTCCGACTTCCTTACGCTACATCGCCTGAGCCTCCGCGGAGCGCTCAGCCGACGCAATCCTTCAAAGTTCCCGTCTTCCGTCGCCTTCGTAGTCGAGATGCACGGGAGCGCGATGATCCTGGGTGATATACTTGTGTAAGCTTTGGATCTGTTTTTCTGGTTTCCTAATCTCTCGTTGTTCAAGTCAATTCTCGTTGTGTTATTATTCTACATATCGCATGGCTACCTATCTAATTTCATGCTGTCTTCACCAGGCTGATGGTGCCACTTGCGCTGCACGAGAACTACAGTCTGTAACTACCATAGTGGGTGTTGTGTCGAATGACCAGCGGTTCAGCCCCGGCCACGGTTAAGGTGGTGTGAGTGTAACAGAGTGTTCTGTGTCCACTGTCGGTTGTCTACATCTTGCCGATGATGATGACGTTGATCTATATAAAGACTGATCCCACAATTGCTTGTCTTCTTACTTTCACCTCTGCTCATGAGAGTGATCATTATTGGCGCTGGTGCGGCGGGACTTGTGACGTGCAAGTCCCTGCTGGAGTATGCCGATGAGCACTTCGACTTCGACCCCGTCGTATTCGAGCAAGAGGACGCCATCGGCGGCACGTTTCGTTACCGGACATACGAAGTGAGTCTTTGAAGACGACTTGACTGTCGCTTGATTGCTGGTAGACTACTCTTACTTCTAGCGCCCGCGGCCTAAACCTTTGGGCTCATCCAGCGAGCAACCCAACCTTGACGCATGCTAACACCTTCCCCAGAACGCCAATTTGGTCTCATCCAAGCAGTTGACCAGCTTTTCTGACTTTCGCTTACCCCTCGACCATCAAGATCATCTCACGGTTGAGGTGTGTTGATACTGGGGCCTTGACGGGTTGATTTCACTGAAACACGTTCTCACAGGAATATATCGACTACCTCTGCCGCTACGCGAAGCATTTCCATTTGGAAGAAAGGATACATCTAAATACCAAAGTGGTGAACATTCGCCGAGACCCCGCGACGCGAGAACACGTCGTTACATACGTGAAGCGCCGTCTAGACACCCCATCAGAATGGGAACAGAGTGGGACCATCTCCCTCCGTGTATTCATCTTTTCTGACCGGGTTATAGCCACGCATACAATCACGGCACCATACATCGCGATCTGCACCGGCTTGCATGTCATTCCATACATCCCCACCATTCCGGGCGTGGAACAGATGTCCAAGTTTGAGCCCCCCGTCGAAGTGCTTCATTCGCACACGTACAAGGAGCGCGCTCAACTTGCGAACAAGAGAGTCATGATCCTTGGGAGTGGCGAAACTGGTACTAGTCTACTGTGTGCAGAAATTCGCTGCTGATACAACTGACAATCAGGCATGGACCTTGCATATGAGGCTGCAAAGGCCGGTGCGAAAGAGGTTGTTTTGTGCTCACGCAGGGGATTCTTGTCTTTTCCAAAGCTATTGGTACGCTCTTCTGTCTCCGTGGGTTCAAATACCTACATGCATCCTCATCCCAGAATAATTTTGAATTGTTCGGGTTCCGCTCGGAGAGCGACAAGAAGGTCCCTTTAGATTCGCTCATTACAAATCTTGCGGAGTCTGCTTATGTCGTACGTGTCGTTCTGGATCACCACTCAGGTCTCTCAAAATATTGTGTAGCATCCATGGGTCGCAGCTTCTCATCTCCGCTGGTTGTAAGCACAGCTACATTGACTCATGAAGATTCCATTCTCATTCGTGCACGAAAGTGTTTCTGACTTCGTCCTCAAACGGCTTATGTGGGTATTGACCGGAACTCAAGCTGGGTGTAATCAATGGGTTGGCGAGCTGGAACCCGAGCGTCTTGGCCGTGCCTATGTCTTCCTGAACAAAGTGATATTTCCACATGAGTATAACGGTCCTCTTACCAATGTATTTCTAGTCCCCGAACGCGATGCCTTACCTCAACCGACCGTATCGTAACAGACCCGCTTTCATGGACCGAATTGCGCGGTATATTGACCCACCGGAAGATTCTTCCCCTCAAACGGACTTTGTGGTTGATTTAGCGCCTTTCCCTGAGGGCTTCACTTCTCAAGGGAGAGCCATGTTCCCGTACATGCCCAAGCGCAAGGACTCTATCCGCATGTTGGGACGAGATGTTCGACCAGACATTTTGATCTACGCCACGGGGTACCGACAGGAATTTCGGTTCCTCGACAAGGGTAGTGGGTACCCCACACCGGAGGAAGCCAATGTGCGGAACGTTGTCCGACAAGACCAGGAAGACGTCGCGTTCATTGGGTTTGTAAGGCCGGGAGTGGGTGCCATACCGCCCATTGCTGAGATGCAGTCGTACTTTTGGATATCGTTAATCAAGGGGAAGGTCCACAAGCCGCTACCTCCGCCACATTATCACCTTCTAGTGCAAGAGACAGCACGTATAAAGTACGGGGTGGACCACTCTACGTACATGAGTACGCTTGCCAAAGACATCGGTGCGGCACCGAGTCTCTGGGAGCTTTGGAGTGAGCATGGAGGGCACGTTCTGTTATGCTACTGGTTCGTCCAATTGGATCAATCCTCGAATGTGTTTTGACTATGTTGTCAAGCTTTGGAGCCGCTTACACTACGTTCTATCGTCTTGTCGGTCCCTATAGATCTGCTACAGCCCCGGACATCGTCAAGACCGAGATATGGGACACGATCACTCGCCGAGGATGGTTAGGAAATCTCGTCATGGGTGTTATTCCTATGGTTTTCTACTTGGGTCTCAATACGGCTGCCTATCTTGCTGGATTGGTGTGGATCTTGTTGGGAGGAACTATTGAATAGATGCAAATATATATGTACTCGAGAGATGGAAAGTTTGAGCTTATGATGAACGGACTTGGACGGATTTGTGCATACATCAATGTTGTAAAGTGACCGCCATCATTCATGGCCACCTACCACCACATCCCGGCCATTGCAACGTCGCTACCGGTCCCGGTGTCTGCCCTATGCTTTGACCCGGTCTCCGACATCGTCTGGGCGGGGTCCAACAACGGCAATGTTGCGGCATTCGTCGGACGCCAGGGATTACGCAGCGTCGCCTTTCGTGTCGGCGATTTGCCCGTGTCCAAGCTCGTCGCAGGAGAGCATTATGTGCGCGCTGGATGCAGTCGTGGAATGGGATTCGGATCGTGGGGCAAGGGAGGCATGAACAAGTGGCACTATCGGTGAGCAGAATTGTCCTACCAGGATGAACCTTTCGGTGAAGGAAGAACAACAGGTCGGACAATCGCAGCGTAATGACATTCACGTCGACTACAACGTCCTCGAACGTCATCGGTGTGTCCGTCGTCGGCCCCGAGCTGCTACTGGTGAGCCCGATGACGGGCACCGTCGTGCGGCAATGCCAGGTGCCGTCGTTGATCACACACATGGAGTTTTCGCATTCCAGCCTGGTGTCCGCTGGTGCCGACGGATATCTGCGCAATCACGATCCGCGGACAGGCGTTACGCGCTCGGGCACTGACACGAGTATCCGCGCCCATCCCAGCGGCATCCAGGGCCTGCAAATCTCCGGCAACTACATCTTTACTATCGGCCTTCAGAGCAGGTATGGTCTGTACCGCGTGTCCCGTGCAGCGTCTGATATCCGCAGTACAGACAAGGTCGCCCATTTCCCGACCATCTAGTCAAGGTCTTCGATACACGTACCATGCGCGCTTTGCCCCCTGTCCCTTTCTCTGCTGGCCCGGCCTTTCTGAATTTAGTTCCCCGAAGGTCGTCCAGCGTCGCAGTGACCTCCACGCAGGGTTCGGTGACTATCGTTGATGCTGCTCATCTGAATGCCACACCAGAATTTTACCAGGTTAGTGTTACCTGTTCACGTTGATCGGCATGACATTTAGACGCGTGTAGATTGACACAGCATCGTACTTGACATCCGTGGCAATATCACCCACTGGCGCATACATTGCTTTCGGTGACGCCGATGGCTTGATCAATCTCATGACTCAAGTTGACGACGACGGCCAAGTTCCCTTCAACGGCTTCGACGGGCAGCCGTTTGAATGGCCCGACACGTCTCCACCTCTACCTGAAATCGACTGGACGGACTCTACGCCGCTTAACTCTGTGGGAATGCCGTATTACACGACTCCCCTCTTGTCCTCTTGGAGTTCCAGTTTTGCGTCCGGCACTCCGTACTTTCCTCCTCCGCAGAAGATTCCCCTCCAAATATTGAATAGCATGAAGACCAATGACAATGTCGCGTATGCGACGCTACCTAAGGAGCTCCGAGGGAAGCGAAATGTGGTAGCGACGACTCAACGCAAACCTAATGCAAGATTTCGGAGTGGGAAGGCCAAACCGAGTGAGGTCCGTGCTCTTGTGATCGCTCTTCGAGCAATCGTTGATATGTGGGCTAGGAACCTGAGACGCCCGTCATGGACTATGGTGAAGATGCACCGAAGATGTATCGTCAAGTTGAGATCGAGTACTCCAAGTTTGGAGTGGAAGATTTTGACTTTGGGTGTGTACCTTTGTGCGCGGCATCATGACCTTTTCCTCATATTTGCGTATAGCTTCTACAACAAGACCGACTATAGTGGCTTAGAAACGCATATCCTGAACTCGTATACCAACTCCATGCTTCAAGCTATGCATTACAGTCTTCCGATACGTCGACTGGCAAAGTCACACATCGCGACTGATTGCAACAGGGAGCATTGCTTGTTGTGCGAGCTTGGCTTCGTTGTCCGTATGCTTGAAGACGCTCGTGGCACAAACTGTCAGTCAAGTAATTTCTGCAAGACCGTAGGCGTTCTCGCACAATGTGAGTCTCTGTATCTCATTGTGGTACTTCCTAAATTGAACTCTCTCATAGCCTCCAACTCTATTGATCTGATTGACTACGGACGAGAATCGACAGAAGTTGACCACAGTCATATGATACAGTCGTTCCATCGCTTTCTCGTCGACCATCTGAGCATTGAAGGGAATGCGTTCCCCCATAACCCTGTTCTTATGAAACCTCCAGGTCACGTCTCCGACCCGTACAACCCCGCTGCGGCCCCAGTAACGCAGCTCATGGGCATCGATGCTAAGAACATCATAACCTGCGTCAGCTGCAAGGCTGTGCGAATGAAGGAAAACGTCACCCATATCATTGATCTCATCTATCCTCGCAAGGTGTTTCTGAACCTTACTCTGAGATGCGCATGAGATTGACGTATGTGTTAGGCCATATCGAATGAGATCCAACCTCCATCTGACTTCTCGAGTATCCTCAGGGACTCTCTTTTGCGACAAATGACACACAAGGCAACGTGTCAGTCATGTAAACAGTTCGCCACCTTCTCGTCTCGAAGATCCATTGCGTCCAGAGATTTACCCCCGATTCTTGCATTGAACGCTTGTCTCAACAGTGAAGATAACCTCAAGCTATGGATGGACAAGAGGAACCAGACTTTCCTCCAGCCCAGAGTCGAACTGCAAGGCCAGGTAGAGGGTGAGGATGACCCGGAGAAGGTGCTATACGAGTTACGAGTAAGACGAACCACTGCCACATTCTTGACCTTTCTCACTTAGATGTCACAGTCCCTCATTGTTGAGATTGTAGCGGCGGACAAGCATACGCATCTAGTTGCCATTGTCAAAGGTTCGTTGACTCGCTCTGCCTTTCATGCGAATATATTCAATGGCTTGCTAGTGCCTGGCGCGGATCATGGCGGCGAGAGCCCATGGTATCTCTTCAACGACTTTGTGGTTCGTAACATATCGGAGGAGGAGGCACTAAGCTTCCCGAACAAGTGGAAGGTACGAGCGCCTAATTCGCACCCTTGCTTTCATCCTTAATAGAGAACCAGGTACCTTCTGTCTTGCATTTTGAGAGGGTCGACCTCCAGCACGCCCTCGACTTCAGCGAACTACCGATGAGTCCGGATGCGAGCATTCTGAGTCGTGATACATCAATCTCGATGTAAGCTATCAGTCCTTGGTATCTGTTGTTAGACACTAGACTGGACATTCTTCTAGGAACCGTGACCCAAATCTCATCAAGCATGAACCCCTTCGCTTCGAGGAGCTTCCCACTCCTGGTACTCTAGTGGCTATAGATGCTGAGTTCGTGTCCATGCAACAAGAAGAGACGGAGTATCGCTCGGATGGAACGAAGAAAGTCATTCGACCGGCAAGACTGAGTCTGGCTCGGGTATCCGTTCTGCGTGGGGATGGCCCTAAACAGGCTGTACCCTTCATTGACGATCACATACACACCAGCGAAGTTATCGTTGATTATCTGACGGAGTTTTCTGGGATTCGATGTATGTATGTCCTTGTGTTCTATCTGATTTCACTCAACCCTCGTCAGTTGGCGACCTCGATCTCATGCAATCCCCTTACACCTTGACCCCGTTAAAGGTGGTCTACAAGAAATTACGCTTGCTGGTGGATCGAGGTTGTATCTTCATCGGACACGGTCTATCCAAAGATTTCCGAATCATCAGTATGCCTCTCTTTCGTCTCATCGGCATGCGATACTCAATGTCAGCGGCAGATATCTTTGTACCGCCGGATCAGGTCATTGATACTGTCGACCTCTACTTTGTCAAGTCTCGCCAGCGTCGCCTGTCCCTACGCTTCCTGTCCTGGTTTGTTCTGCACGAACAGATACAGCAGGATACCCACGATTCGATTGAGGATGCACGCTCGGCCTTGGATCTTTACAAGGCATACCATCAGTTTGAGGAGCAGGGTGTTTTTGATGCCAAGCTCGAGGAATTGTACAAGGAAGGACGACAATATGTAAGTGGTGCGCTTTCTCTATGATTCGTCAAAACTGAGCTCGTTCCGGCAAGAACTTCAAACCTCCTGTGATAGAGCCTCCTCCGCCCCCGCCGATGGTGAACCCATTCTCCATGGACATGCTCGAAGCCAACTTTGCCAAGTTGTACTCGCAGCCAAGTCATCGAAACGGGGCGAGCGCGGTGCCGCTGTCGATGCAGATGAACCTCAACAGCTTCATGTCAAATCCGAACTTGAACACTGGGAGACATCGCCACGATGAAGGGTCTTCGTACCCTAATAGCAGGTTCAAGAGCTCGAGGTCGTATCACTGAATTTAACAATACTTGTTGTAATTTCGTATGTGTAGTCTCATCAACTAGTTCTTCATAATCCCCATGGTAGGCATATCCTGGTCGATCTGAAGCATGAGCGTCAGAACCCAATCCAGATCCGTGTGTGGCTTGTGGCTCAAAGTTTGGCTTCTAACCAAGCTCCAACTGAAAGAGATAGGTTTGAAACTGACATGCAGGGCTTCAGTGTCAACTCCTGAAGTCTGTATCGAACGGAAAAAACGAACCGGACTTCGGTTACTTCGTTGCCTCCAGGAAGCGGCGTCGGCCCATCATTCCTAGCGATAACGACCATGGCGGCGAAGTCTTCATCGCCTTTGGACTGTCGCCGCAGTTTCTCACGTTCGAATTGATGCATCTTGAACGTCTGTTCCGCGAACTCATTCTGCATGCTCTTACCCATCATTTGCTTTATTTTGTCAAATGGCTCGAGGCTCGCTGTGACGAGAGTGAAGCGCGCGCCAGTGATCGCGTGGGGGCGCGGATTAAGAAAAACCATGATTCCGTGCGTGTCGACACGTTCTGGGTGGTTCCTGAGATCCAAACCGGAAATTGCGGCGAACATCAGCGAGTTGTTGAAGCGCGAGGTAAAGTGGCGCAGATTTCGACGGATTGGGGGTTCGGCGTCACCCTCGGATGCGTGAAGACTGGTGGATGTTACGAGCTTGCAGAAAGCCTTATGACTTGGCCAATCTGCTTCTACAGAGGTTGTCGTCGTCAGTATCTCGCGCAGCATAAGTAAGAAAGACGTCGACCGACTTTGACATTCTTTGCTCTGACCAAGAGAAGAACAACGCGCCATTATCAGCGTAATGCAAGATTATCTCCTTCAAGGAGACTCACACAATATTTAGCGGTCCTGTTGACGGGGCACGTCAATGGCTGTCTCGAGGGGAATTACTACATGAACTTACTGGCACTTGGCGCATTGAGAGAGCTTCTTATAGTTGTCACAGTCCCTCGCGTTGCATGTTTTCACAGCAAGCCCCGAGCTGGGAGATATGGGGTCACTGCCATCAGGCTGAAATACCTGTGGTTTGATAACGTAGGGCATGATAGCAAGGATGAAGGTCAATCGTCAAATGTCAATTGGCCTTACGTCATTTGCAAAAATCATTCAGGCCGACAAGAGGCGCTACACAGTGATACAGTCGCTTCCGCGGCATCACGCCTCTTGCAGCGCCAGCTGTATCACCGTCACGAAGAAAAGGCTTTGATACTGAGAGTACACACTGTAAAAGCTTGTTGTGAAGGACAAAGATATACATAAGGAGCGATGTAGCCAAAAACGCGTCAGGTACTGTTAGAGATGGTTCGAGCGGGAAGATCCATGTCAATATGTATAGCTAGATCGCGATACCAATCCATGTACCCCCTCTCTGCAAGTCGACTACTCTTCGCCACATGGTGGCTTACGCCAAGCGGCTTGAACCTGAGCGAAAAGTCAGCCGTCCGTCGTCGACTTCTCAATATGTGACGCTACTTACCGCGATTCAGCACCGTGGTCGTTTCCAGGCAAAGGCGTCTTGCCCCCATTTGTGGCAATAACCATACACGACGCGAAGTCATCTTCACCGCCCGATTTGCTACGGGCGGCTTGACGTTCCTTTTTGTGCAACTTAAGCATCTCAGCGCCATCAGGCGACGACCCCATAATGCGCTCGATGACGGCAAGATCTTCCACTACGGCCGAAACAAGAGAGAAACGGGAGCCGCTGTTGGCATGCGGGCGTGGATGAAGGAACACCATCAGACCCTTCTTGTCCAAATTTTCGGGGTGGTTGGCAATGTCCAGGGCGAGGAGGGCAGCCAATCTCAACGAATTGTCGAAACGAGATGTCCAATGTCGTAAATGACGCCTGAGAGGGGGTTCATCGTAACCCGCCACCTGACGTTTGGGACGCGAAGCAATCGCACAGAAAGCTTTGTGATGGGACCAATCCGCCTCTGGAGACAAAATTAGGCGCAAGTCACCGGCAACAAGACGAGTCCCTACTTTGACATTCCTTGCTCTTTGAATACGCCATGGATTAGAGTCGTACAAACAGAGACTTGCCCTAACGTGAGCTTACACAATATTTCATTGTTCTGTAAGGTCGTGTTCGAGTCAGAACACCGTACGACACATAGAATATTGTAAAGGAAAGACTCACTTACATCTAGAACAATTTGAAAGGTTCTTGTGGTTCGCGCAGTCGCCATTGTCGCATTGCCTAAGGACTAACTTCGTGTTTGCCCCGATAGCTACTTCTTCGCCGTCGCCTGATATTACTATCGAGCAACTTGTTAGTCCGTCGAGACTAGTAGACGACGAGGCATACTCTCGTCCGTGATAGTCAACGACATGCGCAGTGCACAACGAGAAGTTGGAAGAGAGTGACTTTCGCGATTTGCAATTCGAACATTCCCGAAAGAATAATCGGCCCGAGTCCCGAGAGGCTCCAAATTGTGGCGCAACTCATGGACGCTTGGGGATGAAGCACAGATAAAGAATAGCAAACATAGATTTGTTTACGGTGACACTTGAGCTTGACCGTTCTTAAACCGGAACCTAATCGACCAGGGCTCGCGCTGGCAAATCCATCTCAATCTGCATCTCAAGGCTCCTAAGCCAATCCATTCCTCGAGCCACAAGTTGCCGTGCCATTGCAAACTTGATAGAGAGCGGCTTGAAGCTATCAAAGCATAAGAATGTGCGACCAGCCGAATGGTGAACAGAGGCGAGCATACCGTTGTTCGGCAGCTCCTTCATCTCCAGGTAAAGCATGGGGACCGTCATTCGTAGCAAATGCAAGGCAGAAAGCATAATCTGCGGTCCCGCCAGACTCAGCACGCAAGGCCGCGCGCTCAACTTGATGCATTCGTAAAATTTCGTCGCCGTGTGGGGAACACTGTCTAACAATCTCCTCGAGCACTTCCATCTCCTCTACGTATGCCGAGACCAGGGAGAAACGAGAGCCAGTATTAGCGTGTGGCCGTGGCTGTAGGCAAACCATCAGACCCTTCGTGTCCAGGTGTTCGGGATGATTTCCTGGATCCAGCGCCCCCATGGCCGCGAGGTGGAGCGAATTACCGAACCTGGAAGTCCAGTGGCGTAGATGGCGACTGAAAGGCGCTTCGCCGTCATAACCATCGACTCGACGCCCCGAAGTTGAAACGATTTCGCAGAAGCGTTTGTGCCGTTTCCAGTCAGCTTCTGCAAAACGTCTTCAGCAAGGATTGTGCCACAATCACTCATGGAATACTTTACTTTGACAAGCCTTGCTCTGCACAGTATACATGAGTATCAGGCCTAGGCTTTCAGAGTCTCAAACCAAACGCCGGGAGGTTGAAAACTTACACAATACTGCATCGTTCTACAAACAGATCTTTAGATGGCCTTTCATTCGGAGGCACCGAGTCCTTACCGACACCTAGCACATTTCGACAGATTTTTGTGATTGTCGCAGGGGTTGTGATCGCACATGCGAAGAGCACCGGGCATCTCCATCTTGTCCATCGCGTCAAGACTCGATCTTAAATCTCCTCCGCGACTGATTCTGCAGATAGTAACAACGGCTCAGAGCTGCAGAAGCCTCAACGGCTTATGTGTGGTTGTAGATGAGGATAGAGCAGGGAGTAAAGTCACAAGCACTCGTAGACACTAAGTAATTGGGAGACTGGTCAGGTGAGAGTGCGCTGTCTGTGATGGAGAGGGTAGGATCCAAGAGTAGTTGGACAAATTTGGAAATTCACGCCAACGGAATACCGGATCGCTCGGTCCGCTGATCTTACTCCCACCGATTGAATTGTTCACAGGCTGTGGTTTCGGAAAAATGCAACGGAGATTGGACACATAGCAAGCGAAGGAGACAAGGTAATACAGCTTAAACAGACACATTTCGCACTCTTTCTTCATTCTCGGGGTGGAATGCTCCAACCTGCGCGCGACCAGCTAAACGGTCAACTGTGGAACTCGTCAGAGCTTGGAAGTGATCCACGCCGCGGGATTACCTTCACAGTCAGCCAGTCAGAAACACACCGCCGAATTCTCTCATCAACGCGTTTCTTGCAGGCGTTACAGGTCAGAGGCTGTTTGAGCTGATTCAAAGTTGACTCGATGAAGTTGGAAGAGATATCTGAAGCCGCGACTTAGTAGTATCTAGGCGGTAAGTTCTGCATAGAGGTGCGCACCCACACGACCGTCCCAGATAAGGTAGGTAGTCGTCATGGCCCACGCCCTCGCAATCTTGGTCTGTTCCATGAGACTACAAGCATTTGTGGAAGGATGGGGTTCAGGCGGCAACACTAGCACCTTCTTGAGTGCTTCCTGGCGACTCATGTGAAGCTCGTAGAGCCGGCGAATGTACACTGCGCCCATGTAGACCGCTGTCTCATCCGAAATCGTGCTCAGGTTGTAGGCTAGAAGGTGGGAGGACGCGGCAACCGCGAGCTCGTAGAGGTCATAGTGGCCCGCTAGACTGTAAACATCGAGCGGGTGAAGTGGCATATGGAAGAGGATGAGCTCGAACAAGGGGAGAGACGGCCGAATGTATCGCTTCGGATCTATTGCGTACTTATCGAATTCAGTGACAGCCCCGAGGAGCACCTCAAAGGAAGGTCGATAGTCGGCGCTGGACTTGCCGTATACTGTAAGCAATACGACATTGAGCGCATCAGCATTTTCCGGGACAGCCACGGTGCGATTGCCACCCTCTTCGGTCTGGTCTATAACCTCCAGCAGAGCGGCAAAACCGTTTCCCGAAGCATCGTGTAGTACAGCATTATGGACGTGAAAGTTCACTTTGTCTGCGGATTGTAGGATGAGGTCGGCTGGCTGTCCATCGTGCACCATTCCTGGATGGAAGGTGGTCGAATGGGAAAAGACGGTTTCCTGTTCGTCGGCAGAGGGCTTGAGGCGTCAATTAGGATTCAGCAAGAGCGTGGAAATACCAACTGGAGGGGTGGGCAGACCCTGTTGTGCGTTAGACTGGCTATCTGCGCCACTTTGCTGGCCCGGCGCTGGCAGTGGAAGGGGAGCCATACGGGTGTGGACAGCAATGATGCAATAGGTGTGGCCCTACGGCTGTAGAGCGTCTTTGTGAGCTGAGTTGTTGCCAAGAGAGAGTCAGGATACGCGAGGCAAAGCAGAACAAGAGGTTCGTTCGAAGTATTAGTGTTGGTGAGAGGGACGGAGTCGCACCAGTATACTTACTCAGAATTGGCCGAGGGCACAAGGGGCGAGAGCAAGGCCTTATGAATGATGTCAGTGCTGATTTGTACTTCAGTATGTATGTCATCTGTGGAGTGGCGCGCGTGGACATCAGACCTCTACAATTAACATCGGCGGTGAGTTTGGGTAAGTGCTTACCAAAATCCTGGAACCAGTGAGGCTGCAGGACGCGTAGGCGAATACGGCGCTCGTCGGAGCAGGATCAATCAACATTGCAACTTACCGGCTTGTTTTCCAGGAATAAATGCTCTCACGCGTCACTGTCTCGTCATTCTATAAGAACAGAACGCGTTTTCATCTCCATAAGGCAGGGCATCGTGGCATGGTTCTCGACAGTCGAAATTGTTCCTGAACTTTCATGGTAGTTTTTGAGACGAGTCAGACTTGTCTAGCCATAGATTCAATGTCATGAACCACCAGTGTCCCTCTCGAACACGTAGCGGGAAAGATTACATGGCCCAGGTATGAGTCTGGTCGACTACTCAGAGTTGAATAAAGCCGACCCAGCAGCAATAGAGGCGAACCAACCGGAGAAGCAGGCGGCACAGATCATGCATTCTAGGATGAGACTCCACAGTCTTCTGACCACTGTCAAAGAGCCGCCGGGATTCGTGAGCACTTGACTTGCATGAAAAGTTCACATTGTTGGTCTTGCTTCCCGAGCTTCGGGCTTGCGGTTGTTAACATAGATCTGTGGGATGTCCCACGGGGTGCGAGCGCAGCGACGCCGCAAGCGGCGGGCTGAATCTTGAAAGGGCAAAAGGGCGCCTATGGCGCCGGAATGGCGGCTTTGCCGCCATTGGAAAGCCCTCACGGGCAAGCTACGCTTGAGGTGACTGCGTCGCCTCCTGTCACTTTTGTATTTTGCGCCGGTTCCTTCCTGCGGTTGGGGTATCGAAACATGGAGCACAGTTCCAGATACTGTAGAGAAAGGCAGTGGTAGTGTGGGGGCCAGCAATTGGGCCAAATAACGAGAAGCTCATTGTTTTCCATTGTTCGAACACTGTCAGACGTGTTTTCCGCAACAATACTGACATTTGGGCCAACCACGATGGCGGTTACGAACACACCATAGGCAGCAAGGTTGCAGGCCGACGGCGGCATCAACAGCGATCCGCTGTCACACTTGGGAAGCGAGAAGTCGGCCGATTCGCCCCGTTGAAAGGGCATCATCACGCGTATTCACTCGAATGGTACAGGAAATTTCAAGGAATAATGAAGTTTGCTAGGTATTACACTAACGGCGCCAAAAACAGGGAAAGCGACTGAAATGCTTTAGATATTTGTACTTGTTTGGCCGGCTACTGGACTGGGTAGGGTCACGGAAAGTCGATATGCTCGCTGCGCTCGCAATAAGTTCCTTTGAGACTCTTATGAGGGTTGATATGCTCACCCACGTCGACATAGCTTTCAATGCATCATATGCTAGTGTACAGCAGCCTTTTCGGGGTATGTGAAGCTCTATTCGGCTCGTAGTATCTCGGGAGCCGGCTGGAGGAGTGCGCTCAGTGCTCACGTCTTGAAAATCCCAGGACCTAACCCTAACCACCCGGAAGATGCCGCGGCACTCGGTCCCGGGTCCGGACTCCGATGCAGGCCACTGACTGCCGGAAATGGTCGTCTTTCAACTTGACAACGACGTTGTACGCAAGGCGCATCGAGGTTGCTGGTCAGTGTAATCAATATTGGAGTACTCGTGAACTCCATCCCTCGACATCTACAGGAAATGGGCAAAACCAAGGCCTTCCTAGCCAAATTACTCGATCTCGAAGAGAAACCCGCCTCGCCGCCGCCTTTCAAGCCATCTCAGCCATCTACTCCGTCTCATTCTGAGCTTGTCAACGCGTTCAGCAGTCTCTCACTGCAACCCGAGAATCGCACTAGCTATGATGCGCGCCCATCATACAGCGGCCATCCTCCACCACAGCCACGCCCACCTCAACGACACAGTCATGATTATCAAGCCCAATCCAGTCGCCATGTGCAACAAACCTTTGTCGGGGGATTTCAACCTCTACCTAGACCGCCGCCGATGCCTATACCATCATACCAGGGCCCATCGCTAACAATGCAATACGCGTTACGGCCCACCGATGCTCCCAGTCCAGGTTTAGGCGTCCCCAACACTCCCCATCGACCCTATTCTGCCCCAGAACCTACTCACCAGATTCCGAGTCCTGCATACTATTCTCCTTCGGCCCACTCACTGGCTCAACCCACCGCAGGAACACAATCCTTGTCTCCTGCCAAACCAGGGCGCAAACGCGCATCCTCAACGCCGCCCGACCCATCCGCGCCGCCGGAAACTCAATGTGCTGGTGTCACGAAGGCCGGCAAGCGATGTACGCGTCAGGTCAAGAACGGCGGCGCGGCGTATCCAGGCGTCGAACGCTTCTGTCACCAACACATCAAAGACCTCCTGGTTCCCACTGGTTTCTATTCACGAGGCAAGAACGGCCAGGGTGGTGAATGGGTAGACTTTGCGGATTACGTACCTTCCTACCTCCACCCAGATACCCAAGTCGCCTTACGCGTCGAGATGGAGAAGGCGCGTTCGCAATCCGACGTCGAAGGCTACATCTACACCTTTGAGATACGCAACCCCGGCGTAGGGAAGACCGTCCAGCTCAAGGTCGGCCGAGCCGTCAATGTTGTGAAGCGCCTCAACGAATGGGGCAAGCAATGCGGCTCGAAGGAACAAGTCCTGCGCGGATGGTTTCCAGGATCCGTTGGGGAGGATGAGAGCACTAGTCTGATGAAGGGGCGGGTCATCCTTCCGGAGGGCGGTAACGAGGGAGTGTGGTGCCATCGATTAGAGAGGCTCATCCATCTCGAACTGGCTGATTTGGCTGTCAACGGGGCGTATCTTCAGCCAGGTTGGAAGGCGTTCTCGAAGGGCAAGGGCCGTGGCCAGAATCACCCCAAACCCGACCTCACGGCTTTGCAAGCGTCCCCCAAGAAGAAGGGTGGCGGGGGTGGGGTGGGTAATGGCGTTACTGGTCCCTGCAAAGATTGTCAGTGAATCATATGTTCTCTTCTACATCGTGTATCTAACTTTGCCGCATAGGTGGTACACTACACAAAGAGATCTTTGAGTTCAAGCGCGTGCAGACTGGTCCTTACAAAGGACGCGAGTTCGAAGGGATTGTGAAGAAGGTTGTCGAGGAATGGGGGGAGTTCGTTCGCATGTATGTCTAAATGTTTTCCATCTGCTCTTACTTTCCTACTGTAGCGCTATCAGTTATGGCATGTATCTTTGGACACTCGGAATTGTGACTGGACTTGTATTGACAATGACAGAGCCCATATGGATAATTATCAGCTCTTGGCATATACATATATACTACGACGTTGACTCGTATACATACAGCACGGACATGATGTTAGGCCGCGTTGACTGTCCGATGTCACCTCCTGCTTCGCCTACCCCATTGACATCTGCCTCCATCACCCTCGGATGGACGACTGGATCCGTTCGAGTTATCCGTATTGCGTACCGAACTCATCCTCATCATTGAGCAATGCCTTTTCCGCAACACTGTCGGTGGTATCGATATCGATGATTCATTTCTCCTGTGCGATTGAGCCGCGATATGTCTATATGCAGGGTCGGGTGTATGCGATCTAGGGACGCGCGCGTTGTTTTATGTTTCTGGTACGGAAGGTGATTCATGTGGATGATGCGAGTGGTGAATGACATAGTATAATAAATAGTACATGAACAGCTGTTCACGAGCAAACCCCCACCAGTCGTATACTTCTAACTTGGATGTCGGCCGAGTAACAGTGCGCTGATCACCGTGTTCCCCAGTGTTTCCCTCTTCAACTGTATGTTCCCCTCTCTCTGCGTAAACGGTGACGCGACGTGCCGAAGTGGACCTCATTATGCCGAAGAAAGCTTCGCATGGATCGGAATGGACAAACGGAAGTTCCGGATTCCCTGTGAGAAACATACCATCATTTCTCGTAACAGGGACATGGGACCAATAGATTTCAACCATCAACCATACTACATGGAGTGAGAAAGACGCTCGCCACAGAGACTGCAAGGTATCTTGACTCAACTCGAGTCGAGGAAAAGAAGCAATCCCAAGGATTTGTATCATTCCGGATGGACGTGGCTTGTTCCGGATCCAAATGCCTCCAAGTTCCTCCACATCGAGGTCAGAAACATTTTAGCATGGGGCCCCGCGTCCCGCACATGATGGTGTTCGCTTCCAAACGGGTCTATCTCAGATCATATAAAGAAACCCCCCCCCTGCCAGTTTGTCTGCGAGTTGCTTTCCCGTCCACATCAGCACCCCACAGACTAGCATGGCTCCCTATTTCTTGCGCAACCTCGTCCCACGGCGCGAGAAAACAGTCGCAGGTCGGTCCTTGGTCACTGTACTCGGCACCTTGACTTGGGTCCAATGGGCACATTTTTTCTCTGGGTACGTCGTTGACGGCTTGGCGCTTGGCGTCGTCACTAATGAGGATCTCTTCGCGCAGCTGGCTAGCTTGGAGCTGCGACGCAATCGACTTCTTCTCAGTCTCCTTGACTGTGAGCCTTACTCTCCAATAGGCAGCTCGAATGCTGCTGATTTGCTTCAGGTTACCCGCTTGGCGGCGCAGTTTGGCAAGGATACAAGTGACATCACAACAGGCGAGTCGATGTTCATCAGGTACAATTGACTGTTTTTGACGCCGCAACGATTCTACTAGCCATCACCCTCACCCTCCTCCTGCGATCTGTAGGCGCGGTCGTGTTCGGTATCTTATCCGATCGTTTCGGGCGCAAATGGCCTCTGGTGATCAATCTTCTCATCGTCGCCGCTCTCCAGCTCGGCGCAGGCTTCGTTCAAACCTTCCACCAGTTCCTCGCTGTCAGATCGCTCTTTGGTATTGGCATGGGCGGAATCTGGGGTTTGGCAGCTAGTACCGCCCTGGAAAATTTACCGGTGGAGGTTCGTGGCCTTGCGAGTGGAATCTTGCAGCAGGGATACGCTGTTGGTTATCTATTGGCCGCATGCATCAATCTGCGTCTCGTCCCTGAGACGTCCTCGACGTGGAGAGCTCTCTTCTGGTGTGCTTCCGGTATCAGCGCGTTCGCAGCAATCGTCCGTGCTTGCCTCCCTGAATCCGCGTACTTCCTCCGCGCGAAAGCGGCTGAAAGGGCGTTAGGCATCGAAAGGTCATCATCCGAGAAGACCAAAATCTTCCTCAAGGAGACAGGCGCTATGCTGAAAGCGCATTGGCTTCTGTGCATCTACGCCGTCCTCTTGATGACAGGTAATGCCTACAAACTGAATGTTGTGAAATGATACCTATCTTTGGCCAGGCTTCAACTTTCTATCTCACGGATCTCAGGACCTGTACCCGACGTACCTCAAGACCACCAAAGGTTTCACTGATTACAATGCCACCGTGGCTACGATCATCGGGAACTGCGTAAGTCAAGTATTTGCATTCTTTCCCGAGATGTGGTACTGAATGTTTTGACCAGGGTGCCATCGCGGGTGGTGCTATTGCGGGCTTTACCTCTCAATATCTGGGACGCAGACTCACCATCATGTACGTGTCACCGTTTAGTAATCTCGTTGGCATGTGCTAACCTCATACACAGTATCTTCGTTATGCTTATCGGATGCTTTATTCCGCTATGGATTCTACCCTCTTCCTTTAGTGCCCTGGCAGCAGGCGCATTCTGTATTCAGTTTGGCGTTCAAGGCGCGTGGGGTGTTATCCCCATTCAACTCGCGGAGATGTCACCGCCCGCTTTCCGTGCCACCTTCCCCGGTGTCGCCTATCAGCTGGGTAACATGGTGTCCAGCGCGTCCTCCCAGATCGAAGCCACTGCCGGCGGACACTTGCGCACAACTGTCACGGTTGGCGGCGTCACCAAGAACGTACCCGACTACGCCACTGTACAGGGCATCCTCATTGGCGTTGTGTCCGCCTACGTGATCATTGTCACCATACTTGGGCCAGAAAACCACGGGAGTCGCTTTGAGCAACACAAGCCTGCATTCGAGGAGGGCGGTGGGGATGATGATGCTGTCATTCCGGAGACTAACAGAGGGAGCATGGAGGAACGCGCAAGAACAGGGAGCTCGAGCAGTATGCCCAACGAGAAGATGGACGAGGAAAGGAACGAGAAGGCTTGACGACATCCTACAACTATATGTATGACTTGTACATCTGTATTTTATAACTTGAGGCCTTTCACGATGTCAACGACCAGAATGACGCTCTCTGCCCAGGAACGTGCTTGCACAGTTTTCTCCTCGCTGAGAGACCTAGGACATAGCTTCAGTACACATCCCAGATCGCTGGTAGGGCACAGGCGACCTGTTAGACTGACATCCGGAGTGACGATGCGGCGTTGAGTCTCGACTATGAACGTTGCTCCGCAGGCTGCAATGAGCAAAACACAGATTCGTATCGTTCCTGGTAGTTGTAGCCAGCGTTCTAAGTGTTGTGAGAACTCAGAACTCAGTCCGGAGGGGTCAGAAAGAAAGGTAAGATTCCGATGTCCGAGGGGGACCCGGTCGGAGGTATACTTTGATTCTCGAACATTGCAGTTATGAACTTCTCTGTTCTGAATTTGGCATTTGCCTGGTGCCAGCCAATGCCAGCAGAGGCTGAGCACTGAGCAGCCAGTGGCTCAGGTGACCAGGACCAGGTCCTGAGGTCACCCAGTGCCCAGCCGCCCCACTGCAACAGTGCACACTGCAAAGTCACAGTGCACACTGCAGGTGCCTGTCAGCTGTGGAATTTCCAGAAAAAGAATGATACTCTCGCGAAGAGAAGTTGAATCCCAAAGATTGATGAGACGACGTTTATGTCTGTCATCCTCACGGAATCCCCTAGTAAAAGGCGAGGGGATTGTTTGTTTGAGGATAACAGCGCCGACACAAAGAGACTAGTCGTTGGTGGGACGTGACGAGAAGTTCTGAATTTTGTTCGAATGGCGGGGTGACAGTTTTGGCGACACTCTCAGTCTCTCACGGGCTCTTGTCTTTTCTCGTCCGTTCTCCCACCTATCACCCGGTGACTCGTCTGCAAGACGTGAGGTCAACCCGTCCGAGCACTACTAGTACTATGACAACCGCTCGTAATGAACAAAACGACTGTCTGTCACGATGCTGCCGACGACGACGGTTTTAGCCTTTTGTGGAGTCTGCTGCTGTCACGGTACCGTTCAAGCTTCGAGTATACCGGAGATGCTTGCAATAGTCTTGGGAATCGGCTCACGCTCAGTGGCCTTGACCATTCCGTAAGTATGTGTATACCAACATTAGTGCTCATTACTCACCTTCCGACATGCTAGCCTGAGAAGTTTTTACTTCGCTTGGGACCATTCCAAAGGAGGACTGTGAACCCTCGCGATCATTCCTGGTGCACTCGTTCTAGGCCTTCCATTCCGACCAGCAAGGCTCCATCAGTCGACCTGCTAAATCACTTCGAAGATGCTCTCGGGCTTGACGTGTATGCTTGGAGGTATTTTGGCCAAATGCACGGTATAAAACGATCTGGCATATAGAACCTCAATAGTTCAGCAACTCTCCTACGATGAAGCTCTCTTGCCTATTCGTTTTGACTCTGACAGCGTCGGGAATTGCATATGCTCTTCCTGCTGCAGAGACTGTTGATTCGACCGCTGGCTCTGGATGTTTTCCTGCGGTCGGTTACAAAATGCCCGCGTCAGTGCCTGCATCTCTCAACGGATGGTGGTGTCCACACAATCAAGAGTATGGATTCGTCGGGTTCAGCTATGCCATCGACGCTTGTGGGATCGCCCTACCTGGACAAATTGTTCGCCTTGATCTGAACGAAGTGCAGGTCAGGATATCGCGACCTTGCAGCGCGATTTCAAAGACATTCGGAACACCTTCAACGGCCGATACGTTCGACTTTACGGTGCCTGCGATCGTAAAAACTTCTAGTGAGTGGATATTGAACCGCCGAAACCCCGGCCAGATCCTGACAATGCCATGTTACGGAAGCGACGATATTGTCAATGCTGCTTGGCAGGCTGGTCTCGGCGTCCATGCGCTTATCTGGGTCTGTTTCGATGGCTCAGCCACCTCCTTGCATTGATCTGACAGAGCTTGCAGTTCGGCTTCAACAATGACAACGACTGGCAGTGGCGTAAAGACCAACTGGTTTCAATTCTGCATTCAAATCCAAAAGCAAAATTCGTTACACGCGTTGTTCAATTTGGCTCTGAGCCGCTCTTCGATGGAGTCATGAATCCGGATGCACTCGCTTCGCAAGTAACGTCGTTGAAAAGATCGTTGGCTTCTTTGGGCATCCCAGTGACTGTATCGGATATGGCGTAAGTAGCGCACGCTTCTACAGCTAGTCGTACTAATCTACCACAACAGATATGGTTATCAGGTTCGCGTGTTTGTTGGGTCTAGTGGGTCCGTAATCACGTATATTCCAAAGGAGCAGGGCGGCGCTCAAGGGGTTTTGAACGCAATTGACATAATCGATGCTCACATGCTGCCTTTCTTCTCGGCTCAAGCATCTACAGGCGGTAATGCTTGGTCGCTTGTCCAGAACGACCTCAACTGGTAAGAGTTCCGACGAACCCAATAGTTCCGTCGCTTCAACGATTACAGGTTTCTCTCTCACGGAGAAGGGAAGAAGATCTATCTCACAGAGGTCTAGTGTCATCCTTCTCGTAGGCGTCGCCAGGATTGCTCATCTTGGCGACTGCAGAACGGCTGGCCATCCCAGAAAACTCCAATATTGCAGCCAAATAACCCCAAGGCTGTCGCGAACGTAGGGAACGAGCAGGTGGGTGCCTCTGGAGCAGCCTTCTGACGTGCTATGGCGCTTACATCGATTGAACCAGGCATACTTCAACCTTCTCGACTCGAAGTGCTCCTTCTTCAAGACTGTTTCCGGAGGAGGTGTCGGCTGGTTTGCGCATCTCTACTCCGATAGCCAACAACTTGGCTATGGTATTTATAATACCCAGGGAAAGCTCAAGTTTCCCTTCAAACCAAAGACTACTTGTTAGGACGCACATTGCCAGAGGCCGTATCCCTTCCCGAGCCGGATATCTTTGTTTGTACATGGGTTGGAGGGAGTGAAGCCAGACTATGTATCACTCGTGTGCATCGAGCGCTTCGGGGGCGACGAGTGGTCGATTGTGAATATACTATCTTCCCGCTTCTAAGCTATAGGTACGTTTCATTAAGCGTAGTACAGCACGTCTTATCATATCGAGAGCGCCTATGAGTCTCACAGCTTTTGTAATGTGAGTTCCGAAACGTTGCTACTGAGTGGCTGTCTAGCTGAGTTAACTGCCAGCCTTCAGTATTCAATGGGCGCTGGGCCGCATGCTCGATGCGTCATATCAGAAATCGTCAATCAGACCGCCTTCCTGCTCACTAGGAAGCAACGTTTGAGATGATTTACAGCTCGGGTTGCCATCGGGACCCAGTCGGATCTACTACGCTTCCTTCCTTATATTGCCTTCACCTGGCTTTCTCTTACGTTTCCGACCAACATCATGGCCTGCGTGAAGCTGAAGGTTGCGCCTCTAGATACGAACTGCCTAGCCTTGTCTTACCTGGACAGCGGTGCTGTTGTTGGTTCTGACGACTACACAACTGTTTTCGTCTTCCATGTAAGTGATCAGTACTCGCAACAGCTCGATGCGTCTTGAACCACTTGCGAAAGATTGCTTTAAAAAGCTCTTGCCTTTGGCGCCTCAGGCTAATCTTCGCCTTGTTCTTGTGAATCGTCCGGATTCTGGCGGCTCCAGCAAGTATTCGGACGACGAGCTTCTTCTCGCACGGGAATCCAGGGGCGAATTTCTCAAGCTCACAGCCTCCCATACAAGCAAATTCCTCGCCTGGTTTGTCACCGAACATGCGATACCAAGATTGTCAAAGGAAACACATACCGGAGGCTTTGTGACCGTTGGATGGAGTCATGGCGCAACATCGTACGTGATACCGACTCTCAGTTGACCAGCGCACGTTCTGAGCTCCCACCAGTCCGCTCGCGCTGCTCGCTTACCCAGGCGGTGCAACACCGAGATCATACGAGCTTCTTGCGCCGTATATCAGGCAGGTCATTCTTCACGGTGAGTTGGCCAGTTCTGTAGATCGATCTTTTTTGAGCACGTGCCGACCAGACCCATCTTTCATGTCTCTCGGATATGAGCAGGATATCAACTTAGGCTACAATGCCTTTGCCGATCCATCATGCGCAGGTCCCGAAGAGATGCTGGCAAAGTTCTCTACTTGGCTTTCTTCGTATTTCGATCATCCGGATCCGGGCGCTCTCGACGGACTTGATATGGGGTGGAAAGCAAACTCCCGAAATTCCTTTGGCAAAATGAGTCCCGAGGATTTGGCCGTGCTTTTTGAACCCTCTGCTCTGATCAGAGCAGATGCTCTCATGTATGTCTCTGCTCCTTGATCTGCATGGCTGGAGTGTAAGGTTTACTGCTCCTACAGGATGGCACCCGCAATGCGCCAGCACATTCTCGACCAGACCAAACGTGCGCTCTTCGATGAAGCTCTAGCACGCGCTGTCCTTCCAGAAGTCGAGGTTGTCTATCAACATTGTACTGCGTCGATCTGGTCGTGTGTTTGGGCCTTCCACGAGACTATACGACGCCATCAGACCGGCTTATCAGAGGGGAAGGCCTTTCGTCCTCTGTGCCAAGTCCAAGTTCGAGGTGGAAATCACTTTGTGAGTGTCGAGACCAAGCTTTGTTGTTGTTGATTGAGCCTCCGTAGGTGCATTGGGACGAACCGGAGGTTTATATGCAATCACTTTTAGAGGCGTTGTCGGGTAGCATTGGATAATTCCATCAACAGCTTGTAGACAATTAGACTTCCGTCTTGTATTGAAGAACGAGCCCCGGAAGGCTTTGAGTCTTCCGCAATTTATTTCATAGCGCCAGCAATCAAACTTCTCTCTCTCTTTTTATGAAAGACGTTTGCCTATGTCGGCCGGCCATTTCCAGGCAAAATCGACCTGGACCGAAATTTCAAGGCGACCTTGAACCATTATGAAAACACTCTTCCGGGAAGAGCTCAGAAGAGCTCATGTACACAGAGCCGGGATATTTGAGGCCTGAACACCCTGCACGCAACCTGAGACACCCTTCCGGCTACCAAACGAGGCTACCTATCCGCCGTTATCAGTGTACTTCGTCCGTGAGTGGTTCGTTCCGTCGTCTTATCTGACACGGAGTTGGTCATGACTGTCTAGTATTCACACGCCAGCCGGGCTATTCAATCGACGTCCGAGAGCCGGGTCTCATTAGTAGTTCACCAAACAACTTGAACAGCACCTCCGCTCATGCCTATCACAGCTGAAGTCGTAATGTGAGTCCAGCACTCCACCACGAGGACAGATTCACGAGCTGACTTCGCCGGTGTCCAGCATTGGCGGCGGTCCTGTCGGATTGCTCATCGCATACCAGCTAGCGCGTTTTGGATGTAAACCTTGCCTGATCGGTAAGACACCGCATCTCTTTTCGACCCACGCTCGCTGGCTTGTCTGTTTATCCAATACATAGAACAGGATGACAAAGACGAAATGCCCTGTTATGGGCGCGCGACAACGCTTTGGCCAAGAAGCATAGAACTGCTCGATCAGATTGACCTCGCAGAGTGCTTGATCCAGAAAGGCGTAGCAACGAGACATGGACTTCACTTCCAAGAGTAAGTTCGGCGCTGTGTATACGCACCGTACTAATACGCACAATTGACAGCGGCAAGCGAGTCAAAGGAGGATTGATGTACGGCAGTCGCATGGACAAGCTAGGTGACACGTTTTACCGATTTGCGTTAGTTTTGGATTCATTGTTTTCTGGATCTACTGACAATTCCTTTAGATTGCACCTGAGGCAGAGATTGACCGAACAAGAGTTTACTGAAGCACTTGAGGGTCATGAGTTTGATCATCACTCGCAAGCGCGACTGGAAGGTTATTCGGTCAAGTCAACTTCTGACGAAGAGTATCCAATTACTGTTCAAGTACGAGACCTAGTCAAGGATGAAACTTACAAAATCAAAGCGCGCGTATCACAAGCGTTCTGAACTGCTGTGAAGGCTCACTAGTTTATAGCAAATATCTTGTCGGTGCGGACGGCGGGCACTCTCAAGTCCGAAAGCTATCTGCCATCCCTTTTGTTGGTTCGAGCACGTTGCATCGCTGGATTAGAATGGATGCTCATGTCAAGACCAACATGCCAAACCCGCGATGCTTGAATAGCATTGATTCCCCGACCCATGGCCAGATCCTCTGGTGTCCAAATGACAATGGCCTCACGCGTATTGGATATGTCTTCAGCAAGGACCTCTTGGAGCGGTATGGCGGCGAGGACAAGATCACCAAGGAAGATGTTATACGCGAGGCGAAGGAGGCAGTCAGACCCTTCACACTGGAAGTCGCCAACGTTGACTGGTGGACAATCTATGTGGGCTCACAATTGTAACTTTGGACGAAGGTCTGATTTGGAGGGACCCTAGGGCATCGGTCAAAGAATTGCCGACACCTTTGCAACCCATGGAAATCGCGTATTCTTGGCCGGTGACGCGTGTCACACACATAGCTCGGGGTCTGCCCAAGGCCTGAATACAGGAATTCACGAGTGAAACCCTCAAGCTTGAGCTATATACCTGGCTTACACAGCCTGACCTTTTTCAGTGCCGTCAATATCTCGTGGAAGCTTGCTGTCAGTCTCATATTGACACAATGTGAAAGGGCGATTGATGCCGTCCATAGTTGACCTTGAAAGGACTGGCGAAACCCGCGATCATTGATTCCTATGACAAAGAGCGTCGACCGGTCGTCCAGAAAGTACGTTCATCGTAGTCGGATTTCTATCGAGCACTGCTTACATCCACATCTTCTTAGGTTATCGATAACGACCAAACGATAAGTATGCTAATTTCAGGGCAATATCCTCCCCGTTTTGCGGAGCGAAAGGAAAGCACCTGGTGCGTCTCTATGCTCACTAGCTACTTGCACAAAACCCTTGACGGCTGGCAAACAACAGGGAGATCTTGACCGAATGGTTCGAGGATCTCAATATGCAGTCTTTCACCCTAGGTTTGGGTTCGTGTTTCCCAGTGTGGTTTCGCTTCTGTGTCATCGCTGACATATTCTAGAGGCATTGCTTATCGTGAGCTAGTCGATGCCATCCAGCAGAATCAGGTGACAATCAGATGAAGCTCCCAGCATCATAAATCGTGAGCCAGATGGGGTCTGGCGAGCTACGACCAATCCAGGAGAACGTGGGCCCGATGTTTTCCTTACCAAGATCGGGTCAGCATGATAGTTATCCATCATTGTAGCGTCCTTGTCATTGACCAGATACGCAGAACTGAAGATCCCGTCAGACTACACGTTATTCTAAAAAACGAAGCCAAATTCAGGTGAGCAGTCTACATCTCTTTTCCTTACATCCCATCTTACGACCGATAGTATTGTTATCTTCGCCGGATATCCCGCTCAAACACGCCCGTCAATCGCGAAACTGGCATTGTCTTTGGCCGCCCTCAAGACTCACTACCCGAAGCACAAGAAGTTGTTCAACTGGTACACCATCCCAGCGGTATCGGGGAATGGCGGGCAAGAAGCTCTTGGTCAGTGCCGAGGTCGTCTTATAGTCAGATCAAGAACTCATACACATCTGTAGGAACCGCGCCGATAGGGAAAGTCTACCTTGACGAGCGAGTGAAAGCACATGAGATGTATGGCGTTGACCCCATGCACGGGGCAGTGGTGATCTTTCGCCCAGATGGATGGCTGGGTACCGTGCTGGATGTCGATGAAGCATCCGAGGGCGCATTGGTGGCGTACTTTGCTGACCTGTTGATATGAACATACTTTCCCTCGATGTCAACCTTATGCATACCCTTGGGTCACAATGCCACTATTGTATTATGAGCAAACTAAAACTATTCCTACTCGGGCCGCAGCGTTTGCATCTGTTCCATCATCTCCCTCACCTCCGTCTCTGCAAACATAGACGTCTCCTTTGCAACCGCAAGCTTCTTCTCCAACTCGTCAACACTCATCGGCCGAATGGTCCCATCTTCCTCCTCCACCAAGCCCATACTGTCGAACCGCCTCAAGGTGTTCCCGATGCGCGGCAAGAACCCATGCCTATCCCAACCGCTGTCATTGAAAGCGAGAACGGCGCGTACGGCTGCAGTGTTGATGTCCCGGTGGAGTTCCTCGAGTTTGGACAGTTGCACCTCCATCCAGCGGGCCCTACGCTCCAAGGCCAACGTCAACGCAGCCACTTCGTCATCCCTGCCTTGGTTGTCTTCTCCCCCATCATCAAGAAAGTCGTCGCCCTTGAGCATGTCGCGCAGGACACCATCGAAGGAGGAGCTGTCGTCCCATGTTGTGCGGGGAAGGAGACGAAGCAAATCCGAGATTGTCTGCGTGAGCGTTTCAAGAAGTTGTTGAAACGACGAAACGGCATTGTCGATGGAGCCGGAGGGTACAGTGTTGGTGAACGTTCCACCGCCCACGGAGAGTGCCGACAGAGCGTGAACGAGAGGGCCGTATTCCAGAGGCATCTTTGCAGCGGGGTTGATCTTCTGCAGGTTGAAGAAGGGATGGTTCGGAAGGTCCATGTGCGGATTGAGGAGATGCAGCTCTTCCATCAGCTCGGCGACGGACGTCGGGCCTCCACGATCGAGCGATTGGGAGCGAGAGTTATTGGAACTATTGGACGTGGTGTTCCTGCCAGAGGGGAGGATGGGCGCGTCGGATGCTGAGGCAGATAGCAGAGTCGATGTCTCCTCGGTAACATGGTCGTCATCCTTTGCGGGAACTCGGATGGGCTTGGCAACTGGCTTATTCTTCTTGGGCTTCTTGGACAGAAGAGGCACCTGGGCAGTGGGTTCGGAAGGCGTAGTCGGAGGGGGAGGAGCTGACTGTTGGCGGGAAGGCGTCTTGGGTTGAACAACAGCCTCTGCACGTCGGTTCGCTTTGGCAATGTTCGCCTCGCGCGCAGCATTGCGCGCCGCTTGTTCTCTCTCAGCTTGCGCTGCCTTCTCCTTCTCGATCGCCTCCCTCTCCGCGCGAGCGGCGCGTTCCTTTTCCCGCACGACCTTGGCCCTTTCTTTCTCAGCAGCGTCCTTCTCAGCACGCGCCTTCTCCTCCTTCGCCTTTTGGGCAGCCAACTTTTCCTTCTCTGCAGCTTTCTGCTCCGCAATGGCGGCCTTGCGAGCGGCTTTGATGGCAGCTTTTTCTTGAGCGACACGCTGCCTCTCCATGGCCTTTTCTGCTGCGGCAGCACGTTTCTCCGCTTTCCGAAGAGCCTTCTCCTGCGCTTGAAGGTCTTCAGGCGATAGATCTTCGGTCACAGGAGAGTCGGAGCCAGTCGCGGTGGTGGAGAGGGCGGGAAAATCGGAGGCAGATAAAACGGGTTGTTGTTGCGTAGAGGTATCTATAGATACTAGTGGTCGAAAGAGGAAAACAAAGCAAGGCTGATTAGCGTCACGAAAGACGGTAGACCTAAGATGGGGGTAGGGGGAGGATTATCGAGCCACAATGCGGAGTGTAATGAGTTTCGTGACATGTTCTTGGCCGCAAGTCGATGTAGTCCATGCATAGCGAGACCGAAGGAAAGACTGGTCGATGCAGCAATCAAGGCCGATAATACATTTTCCGCACTGAGAAAGCACGGGAACTCGGTACGCGGTCCTCCCTCCCCCAGGTGTAAGGAAGAGACTCACCAGTTATCGGTACGTTGCTCTCCGCTCCCGTCATTCCGGTGCTCTGCGGATACGCCAGGCCAGGCGGTGGTCCAAAGCTCATGGCGCTATGGTCCATCTGCATGTAGGCACCGTCTGGAACAGCAGCGAATCGTGCCGACATGATGGCCGGGTCTGCAAAAGACGGCTGACCGATGGGTATCGGTTGTTGCTCTGAATAATGAAGGAAAAGAATAGAAATTTTCGAGGTGACCAGATTGAAGATGTACAGTAGATGGAAAAGAGAAAAGTAGGAAATTCGTCAATACGCCGTCCATATCACACAAACAAGAGCCTCCTACCAGCTGAGTTGCTGCGCATGCTCGACGTGTTGACGGCTCGATCTCGACTTGACTGGATGAAATCGCGTAACTGCGCCTCGCTGAGTCCTGGGTCGTTGTACATCTGATAGCGATTGGGCGAAGGAGAGTATGGCTGCGCCTGCGCGTGCTGCAGCATGGGCGAAGCCATGGCCGATGCAGGTTGATAGACATACTCCTGGCGCGAATGCAGCGACCATTGAGACGGCGCAGGTGACTGGGGCGGATCCGCGGAGTTGTAGAATGATTGTGTTTCGCTCACGCTATTGCCCACGCTGAGCGGGGAGGGAACGTGCAGAGGGGATGATGTTGCAGTACTTGTCTGGCGGCCGCGAGCAAAACCAAAGCGCGAGACCTTCCTGGTATCTTCGTCGAACGATGCCTTCGAAGGTGACAAAATTTGTGAAGAAGGGTCTTCAGACCCCTCGGCGAATGGGTTGAACGAGCCCACGTAGCTACTCGAGCCCCCAGTAGACTGCCTTTCAACGGGAGGAGGTGGGGTGGACCGTACAGACAACGGATCATAGATGGATCGACTGGGGTTATGGGGATACGGCAGACCCGGAGGTGGCGCCATGAAGGAACCGCTGGACCCGGCTCCTTGTCGAAGAGCAGGAAAAGCATCTACATAGCTTCCCACGAATGGAGTCTGAGCCTCAGTCTCAAACTCGGGGAGTTGCTTTTCAGCCTCGTCTGCCAGTTTAGGATCCAAGTTGAAGCTGAAGCCATCATCACCGCCAGATAGATTCTGCAAGGTACGGTCGAAGTCAGGGAATGGGCTGATGACCATTGCAGGAATTGGTGCCTCTCTGCGCGCTTTGACATCATCCAGGAGCGCTCGGGCGGCGTTAGACATCTGATAAGATGTTTGGTATGATATGACCGGAGTTTGAGGAGACACTGTATCGGCTCGAGGTGGACGCGCTGGAGACGGAAGTCCAGGAGGTGCTGAAAGGCCAGGAGGTACAGCTGGTAGTCCCGGCGGTGCTGACGGCAGTGTTGAAGGATGAATCTCCGGCGAACGCATGGTAGGAGACTCCGGTGCACCACCCAGAGATCCTTGATCCGAGTCTGCATGCCCAGACGGAGCCGGAGATGAAGGATGTGCAGGTGGGGATGATGAAGTTTTCTTGCCTCGTGACTTGACATCGTTGGGCGTGGGCGGTCGAGGAGGTAAAGACGCTGGTGTAGAGGGCCGGGAGCTCTGTGATGTGCTCTTCTTCCGGTCGGACTGACTGCGCGATGAGGTGGGCCGGCTTTCGCTTGCGAGAGCTACCGGACGTGTCTGACGTGCCCCACCGCGTCTGGTTGCACGAGTTGGCGTTGTCGGTGGTAGCGCAAAAGGGGCCGCAGGAGTCGGTGCGACACTAGGTATGGACGTTCCCTTATGACCCCATGCCGCCGACCGAGGCAGTCCTAAGAAGGTACACATGTGAGGCGCATGACGTTTGGGGGGGGACAAAGAAACATACCGTCAGACTCATCACCCTTCTTACCGCCGAGCACGGTTCTTGATCGGCTTTCTGTAGCCTTCATTGTGTGTTTTCTGAAGAGGGTGGTACATCAGCCGAAAATTGAAAGGGTATAGAAGCCGACGCACAATGTGGTCAGATCTTCCTTTGTGAAGCAGTCTTTCTCGTCGCCCCACTCGTGGAGGTTCATGCAGCTATGATCGCTACAAGAGCTCCCGCGTAGAAAGGCCATGCAGTACTTAGTGGTTCCGTAGCTGGCTCTCATGACGTCTCGGCCACCGCCTGGTGATGCAGTGCCGTCGACTGCCGCAATGGCGCGCGCGGCGTCCTCGCGACGATAGTAGGTGATGTAGAGCCCGACCACTGGCGCGCCGCCTCCAGAGGGCTGACGCTTGACCAGTAAGATTTTCGTGATTTTTCCGTACTGGCCAAAGTACTCGTTGGAACGGAGAGTCGGTATGAGCTGTGATTACATGAGCACGGTAATGCCAAGACAACAAGAGATGCATGCCGAACCTCTTCCTTGGCGAAACGCGGGCCTATGCCTACGACATAGACGACGTTGCGCTGTACTACGCGAACATTGGCCAGATGGCGCCGGCCGAGACTCTCGAGCTCCTTGCGTTCTCGTTCCCGCTGCTTCTTCTGCTGCGTGAGGCGCTTGTGACTGGGCGAGATCGGTCAGCATCCAGCGGCTTTAAGAATGAAAGACAAGACGGACTCTTGCGGCGAGACGGCCTTGAACTCGACTCCCTCATCGGTATACAGCCTTCGGCACGCCGGGCAGCGCTTGTTCAGGTTCTCCTTGATGTGGTGCCAGCAGAAGCGGCAGACCTGGCATCGAACGCACTGAGCAGAGGCGACAAGGGGAGGGCAGGACGACGTACCTGGTATCCGCAGACGCACGGCTTGAAATTCAGATCGGAAATATCCATCTCCTCGAGACACAGCGGGCACTCTGCGTCCTCCTGCGATGCGAAAATCAATCAGCGCCATCGCCGCGTGGACAAGGACGATACAGACCGCTTCCTCGTCGTTCCAATACGCGTCCTGGACGCCAGCCAGGACATGCGACTTTGACTGGGGCACAGAAAATCCGGCGTGCACCACAGGCGCGGGCAGGGCATGGTGGGGGTGTGACCTGGCGGTGGACATGGTATATTAGACGGTGAAAGAGGCGGGTATGGCGACGACGGTGCGCTCGGCGGATGTGGTAAAAGACAAATGACGCCCGACAACAGAACGAAAGGGCTCTCTAGACAAACAGATCCAAACACAGCCTCGCCGCTGGGTCTTGCCGCCACTCACTGATAGCTCTCGGGTGCTGTGCACAGCCTGTGCTCGACTTACGTCCAGCCTGCTCGGGGATGGTCTTGGCCCGCTATGCGCTGTCCCGGTATCCTCCGCCCACGCCCTCACTCTGGTCAGACCGTCCTCTAACACGTTTGAGCCTCGAGCCAGGTCAGCTGCCGCGGAGGACATTGAAGGCTTGGTGGCTGACCCGTCGTCGGCTCGGAGATCCAACTTCTGTAACGCATAGGATAATCAGTATCATTGATTACAACGCCACGCCTGCCAACCATCTGTCCAAGATCTCGAGTGACACCCTGCCACTGGGTTGGTACCTGCGATGATGTTTTCTAGCTCATCCGAGTCTTCTCACACTTTACCACGGCCCGCCGCTTCGGCCCACTCTTCCTTGTCTTACCTGCTCTTCACGCAAACATCACAAACCGATGATGACCAAGCTCAGAGACAGACGTTTTTCAATAAGCTACGGGCTCTGGTCAAGAATGCCAGCCAAAGACTGATGTCGAGAAATGCCGCAATATACCCAAAAGCGCCTTCCGTGGATGACTGGAAGACAATTGTTACTGGAGATCGTTCGAAAACCGTAACGCTCTGCTCACAATGGTCTACCGTCTTGCAATTGCCATCATAGTACACGTACACGGTGAAATCAATGTCACTGGGGAAGAGATTCTTTTATCAGGACTTCTTGCTTTCACTTCACGAGGTGAATTCGAATTCACAACTACGAAGTGCCAGGCATGTTTGACTTCTCCTAAATACGAACAGACACAGATTTCAGTTCATCTTGATCCAGGCGCCACGTCAGTTCACGCCCCAAGGCCCTCACACCACTCTACATGCTCTCTCACGATCGGATACACATCTTCTTAGCTCTGCTTTCCCATCCACGTATCCAGATGTCCATACCCGCCCACAACGACGCGCTTGTACAGCGCGGTACCGAACCGCTCCCGCAGCATATCATAACCCATGCTCGTGCTGACGGGCATGTATACAGCGTTGTCACCACCGCTGATGAGTTGGATAGGCACACCGCGCAGGCGGGCGAGGTTCTCTTCAGTAACGAGGTCGTTGCCCGCGTTGTCGAGCGAGTGGCACGCGTTGCCCATACGCATTAGGTGTGCGAGCGTGTCCATGTAGATGCCGCCGAAGAAGCTGACGAGGTGCGCGTGTGTCGCGTGCTTGAGGTTGGCGTGGTTCCAGAGGCGGCCGAAGGCTAGTGAGCATCGGTGACAGACAGTAGACGTGCACCGCTCGGGGCCCACGGGACAGAATCGGAGGAGCTGGTCGAAGAGGCGTTGAAGAATTGAAGGATCGTGGGGCGTGCTGGTTATGGGAAACCAAGGTCCGCCCAGTAGCTGTAGTGTAGACGCTGTCAGTGTGGGATGAGTGCAGACCAGAACGTCAGACTAACCTTATAGGTGCTTGAGAGAAGGGTTGTCCGCGCTTTGAGGGCATTGTCGGGACTAAATTGTCGTGTAAAAAGACCTGACTGGCTGTGAGGCCTTGTATCCACCCCGGCGACAGCGTCCCATCCAGCACACCCATTGAAGTCGCAATGGCGCCTAGGCAGTGACAGAGGACATACATCTTGTCCTCATGCTGCTCATGGACAAAGTTCATGGCCGCCGCAACGTCCAGCCGGGTGTCGTACGCTGTGTCCCCTTCCTCTGCCGTTGGCGCACGCCCGGAACGAAGAATGGGGACATAGACGGTGTACCCCAGCGACGTGAAGTACTCGACAGTATTGACTGGTATGGTGGGACAGGAGAACATATGGTCGTCGACCGAGGCTCCTGGTATCATCAAAATCGGAAGTTTCTTTCCGACGACGCCAACCTGGAATCGACTACCCTCGGTCCAAACTTTCATCGTAGTTTGCACGCCGTCTCTCGCAGTAAGCGTGACTATCTTTATCGGGGCTGCCTTGGAGAAGTACCCAGTGAGAGTTTCGTCGGGATATTGGAGCTGCGAGAGCGGAGCGAAGAAGTAGTGGGCCAAATTCCGGGCAAAGTAACTCGTGAACGCAAGGGAAGGAGTTGAACCAACCCTCTGAGAAGACCGCCACTACTAGTGGATTCAAAACTGTTGAGCTGGGATGCGAAATCCCCTAAGGAGACGTGAAGCACTCCCCGGCCCACGATCGAGCCATCAACGCGAGTGATTGTGGTGTACAACGCCGTCGTCGCCTTCCAGGTGTGGGAGACGGAGAATGCTATACTCGTATTGATTCTCTTGTAGCCATCCAGCAGATAGGTTTATCCATCCATGCTGCACAGTGCTAGTTTATACGTGAAGCTGCTGCCATCCGAAACAGTCTCGTCCATGATGAAAGACTGAACTTCGCCCCGTAAAATCATCATTGGATGCCTAAAAAGAGCAGCGCAAGAAAACAAAACGTTCCCATTGCCAGAGATGCAGGAGCGGGGCATTCGCTGATTGACTCTGATTCAGCCAAGGGATAATCAGAGTTAAACAAGACATACTCCTCGTATACCCGTATACTGAAAACGTTGACATACCATTCCCGACGAATACATTCTGACCATCACCTCGAATCAGATGATAGAGTCCAGTCGACCTACCAATGGTGGTCTTGCCAGACAAATGGACCTCCGGCAACGCGTCTCTCAAAGTACCGGGATACTCCCCGGCTGGATGATAGTCCTCAGTCTAATACAGAGCAGTGCACAGAAGGTTCAATCACGCCACTTCTCCCTGCCAAGCTCCAAAACCGCCACGCTCTTCCCTGCGCTGGCCATTCTACTTGCCGCTACAGCTCCTCCATAACCAGAGCCCACAACGACAACATCGTATTCCGGCCGCATCATCTGCACCGGTCTACTCAACCTGGGAACCTTGGTCTTCGTTTCTGCGTCGGTGAATGTGCCATGAGGATCAGCTGTGTCAAGAGGCACGTCGCCGGACGCGACGCCACCATATGGCTGCTTCGGGTGGCCGCCAAATTGCATAACGCTTGCAAGGAACGAGTGCTCAAGAGGGTGAGAAGCTGGTATTTGTTCGGAGGTATCAGGACTAGCATGGCATTATTGTATCTTACGCTGAAGCTGCCGGAAACGAGTTCAAGAACGCGCAGTTCACTTTGCGTGATCCCATGATGCGCGCCCATTGCCAGTAAACAGCCCATGCTCGCCATTCTTAGAAACCTAACCGCACATAATCGACCGCGCGAGATCGGTAGTCGTGGCAAATGTATGTCGATATGAGTTGACGAGTTTTCAATGAGGCTGAGACTCTAAACATCTCAATCTTTCAAGATTGGTACCGTCTTCTAGTGCTTTGGCGAAAGGCATGAGCTTGGTGCGGTAAGTGGCAATAGGGTGGTAAGAGCGAGAAGGAAAGTCCCACGCTTGCATGCTCGTTCGTACTAATCACCATCTAATCTTATCTGGTTCGGAGACTTTCCTCGTTGCAACAGCTTCCTTGAGTGTGAAGCTAGTATTAGACTTCAGGACGCCCACCGCCCACTGGACGGCCGCTGGAACGTAGCACTATCACAGAACATTCTTGAGCCCCTTATATCCAACAGCCCGACCCACTACATCGCACACTTGCCGGTCGTGACTGTGTTACATGGACGACGACGGCGTAGAAGCGATGCTAATAGGGAGGGCTAAACTCTAATTGTCATCGACGCAAAAAGGGGGACTCTTTGAGATGCCCATAGAGTATGGGAATTGGAAGCACTGATACGCGTGCCACATCCTACGGAAACATCGAGCTTGTTACTTTATACATGGCATTCACAGATTTACTCGTACAACTTTGTCTGGAATTATGCGCTGACAATGACCTGTTGTTTGTACAACGTGATTCCCGGCTTGCCCTGTACACACAATATAAGAATGGCTATCGTTAACAACGCTTGAGCAACCTACCAAATACGCGTCGTAGTATTCCAAGACATCAATCTCGTAATTTCCGAGGGGCGATTCGTAAAAGAAATGGGGTGTCAAACTGGTGGAGTAGATCGTATAGTACCCATTCTCCCGAGTGCCAGTCGGTGCGAGGTCATCGATGAGACGGACTGAGCGGCCACCCGACCCAAAGCTTCCGTAGCCATAGGTGAAGAGAACAGATATGTTCCCAGCAACATCTGATTGGGGGCTGGATGTCTCCCAGGTGAAGTTGAAGGGCTGAGACAAGCTCAGCAAGTTTCACGGCCAGAGATGCGGTCAAACTGACCTCGCAACAGCGGATAGTTTGCCCTGAAGTAGGTGAATAGAACGTTCCATCCGCCAGTACGAGCGAAGAAACAAGAGTCGATAATAGACCAAGGCCGATGAAACGCATGTTGTTGCGAGCTGCTGGGTGGATTCTGTGAAGGGTCTTAAGTAGATCCTCGAAGCCGTTCAGCGCGGCGGCATGCCCAGCCCGACATTGAGTCTTGACCATGTTGATTCCGATCAATAGAGTGCCAGGGCCCAACTAGCCGACCTGAGAGTCGAGTGTATGTGACCAGACAGGATGAACGGTCCATCGATCTTTGAGCGGCAACTGGTGTATTAGCAGCTCAGAACAAGTGTAACTACAAGGCTTATGAATAAGCTTAGTACCGAGTTGCTCATTGACGCACAAGATATCGTCAACATGACAGTGGATTCGTGGGTGTCGATGAGCATAATGCCTATCCAGCTTCGCTCTCTTCGGAGGAAGGCCCTACGTCGGCGTCTTTTCTCGAGCGAAGACTCCACGCGTCAAGCACGGATCAGGAGGAGAACTCACCTGGTGATCACTGCTGTTCATCGTGCGGTGGATGCTGAGCCGTAACAATGACGGAGAGGCTGCCGGTACCCAACTTCCCTGGGAAAGGCTGGGACGTTCGACGGACGTCAAATGAGAGGAGCACTCGAGCAGCAAGCCATAATCTAGCTGCTACGCAGTCAGGATTTCAATGACAGCGTGCTAGAAGTTCCCTGGTGAGTAGAAGCGGTGCGGAGCAAAGCTAGCAGCGTAGATGCTACTGCCGCTGGATGTGATCCCGCTCGATACGAAGTCGAAGTCTCTGATGAGACGGACACCTCTCCCCGCCAGACTCGAACCACTCTCAATGGACTTGATGACAGTCGATCAAGGTTCAACGCGTTGGCAAAGACTCACCTGTGATACAGACAGACAACTTTGACAGTTGTAATGAACTTGGCCGACATGAGGGTTCTGCACTAATAGTAAGGTGGGAGAGACAAAGGTCCCTCTGCTGATAATAGCTCAGACTGTACGAAACGTCCACCCCGCCGTCGGTGGTGAACGGAGCTCCCGAAGTGGCCAAGCACACAAGGTGTATGAGGGTGTCACGAGAGGCTGGAAGACGAGCCTTGGCAGCTTACAGCGCAAGGCAGATCAATAGATAAGGAACCTGTTGTTTTGAAGAACATTCGTGGACAGGATGAATGATGATGGACCGTCGCACGCGCGTCGATATTCAATGAGAAGAATTGCGCCAAGGTCCAGGAGAAAAGGCCACATGTGCGCCGATTATCATGAGCGGTTTGAGAGCTCTCACACTCGACGCTCGCCCCATAACGAAACCCTTGATGCGCTCTTGAAAGTAGTTTGACAACCCGCGCGCGCGATCGCGCCTCTCCCTGATTGGGCCTACTCCCGGCCCTAAAGTGGTCACGCAGCTGCTATAAATTTTTCTTTCTGCTCGGCATCAATGAGTAGTTGCTCTTCTCATCTCCCGTCTCTCTTCCTCATATGGTGAGCTTCATTTCCTTCGCACATAGGCCTGTTTGCCTACCATCCAAGTGATGACCTTATTCTCTTCCCCGTCCTATCGACCATGCCGAGCAATAGAGCTTGTCTGTTCGCAACAGACACGCGTCCTTCGGGGCGCACAGTGTACTTGCCAGTGCCATTTAGTCTGATTCCATCTTGCCTTGTTCGCCTCAAAGCAACCTGCTAATCCTCCTCCCCCAGGCTGTCCCCTTGTTTTCGTCGTGATCAGCATCTCCAGCTTGGAAGACAACGGTGACGTGTGAGTATCATTTCCTCGCATCCCCCAGCAGACGTCTTTTTCGTCTGTTGCACGATGAAAATTTTCCGCTACATTCGCAGTTTCCACTCGAGCGTCCTTCTTAACGGGAGTACTCCTCCAATGCGGAACGTCTATACTCCCCCTCCATACCATCCTGAACCCATTAGGCATGGCGGAGCGTGGGCCGTCGCTCGAAAGAGTGATGCGCTGGACGGGATGCGGGGGTCGGCGCGATGCGGGTATAATGTCCTTCCTTTGGATGTCTGAACCTTCCTATGGCAACTCTGTTCCTTCACTCTGCTGACTCTCTCTCCAGATGCTCTCTACTTGTATCTACGATATCTTCTGTTGTACCATCATCTTGCAATGAATTTTCATGATTCATCCACATCCCGTCATATTTGAAAATTCGGAATGTTCAGTGTCTGCCCCGCTCGCTCTGGACAACGCTCTTAGAGGACCAGTTTGTGTATCTGGAAGTACTCACTGGTATGACCATTCCCTTTCGACTGACGCTGCCCGGATTTCTGCGCGTCTCCGACAGCAAACTCTCTTTCTCGCGCAGGGCGATCGCACGGAACGATGCCAGTAGCTCTTCGTTGGATAATCTGGGCTCCTCCAGAGCATCGGACGCGAAGAACAAGTCTGGTGGGTTGAGGTGCTGAAGGGCTGTTTCGCGTCCTATGGTGTGGTTGAGGTGTCCTAAGGCATGTGGTATGCTGGAGAACGACAGGCGATAACATCCCAGCAGTAGTAGACCGAAGACCGCAAAGGCGGTATGCAGACTTCGGGGCCAGCGCGATTTCGAAGTGGCGGTCATGTTGAAAGCAGGATGCTGTCGGTAAACGCCGACCTGCTCCCCTTACCATTGACACTGAGAGAACTCTGTCTGACCAACAATGAGAAGGTAGGGCTCCTCAAAAAAGCCATCGTATATAATACCTGGAATCGGATTACTGTTCGATGTCTTCGCACACACTCCCCTTGACCAGGGTCAAATAAAGCGGCACAACAGTTCGTTGAAACTTGACATTGAACTGAATGTCTTGCCAAACTCAGCTTGACCTTGAGGGGAATGAGTATTTCTATGTCACCAATGTACATGTCGCGTGGATCAGTCAAGCGCTATCGTGACGTGCTTTGCGGGCTCGAAGGCGTCGAATGGTGAATTAAATTAACGGAGTCACCCGCGGAAGGGCCGGGATCACAGTTGGTCACCAACAGTCATGTTCCGACCTCATCTTCGGCCACCATCCTGCGCACTGTGGTCGCGCTCATACGCCGCGCCGGCAAGGAAGGTTCTCCCAGGAAAGCCCGGTTTCACTCGTTTCTCACCATGGTCACCATTCTGGCCGTATTCCCCCAAAGCGCGCTCGGGCGCACAAGCTCTCATTCTGGCGACGGGCATAGTACTGGCGACAACCTGGGTCGATTCTTTGCTATTCGTGCGCGGTCTTGGTCTCCTTGCTACTCCCCACTGACCGAAAGATCACATGTAGTCGAAAGTTTCTGAGCCTACTTATGGAGGACCTCGGGAAATACGCGTAGCCATTGAAAAGCTGAAGGAAGCTTTTCCGGGAGCGGACAGAGTTACGACTGATCCGACGGTACTGCAGACATACGGCTCATCTACCAACTCTTATCATCCCGCCTCCCCACACTCCGTCGTGGTGCGTTGACTTGGACATGCCGCGTTCAACAGAGCACTCACGCTTCACGCGCCCAGGCCCGTCCACAAAGCACCGAGGATGTCGTCAAGATTGTCAATATCGCGAGAGAGTGTCGTATACCGATGGTCGTGTATTCTGGCGCTACGAGTTTGGAAGGTCATTTCTCTGGAGTGAGTCAATGTTGCTCGACTGTTGATTTCTTTATGCTCATGGTCATCAAGATTGAAACGGGCAGTATATGTATCGATGTATCGGGCATGGACAAGATACTTCAAATCAATGGTAATTAGTCTTATCATGAACTCTCATCGACCTTTGAACTGACTGTGTCCAGAGGGAGATTCCGACTTGATATGCCAGGCTGGTACTCGATGGGAAGACATAAACGATACTCTGAAGTCTAAAGGCATCCCACTCTTCTTTCCTGTAAGCCGCGATTACAGCATTCACGATGGATTCCATATCAACTCGTTTTTAGCTTGATCCTGGCCCTGGGGCCACGATTGGAGGAATGGTTGGAACCGGATGCAGCGGAAGTGAGAAGAATCCATCAAGGATACTTTACAAACCTAATTGAGCGTTCTTAGCCAACGCCGTCCGGTATGGTACTGCAAAAGCAGAATGGTTTCTGAACTTGGTACGTGGTCGTAAGCCACGCGCGCTCTCATATCACTGACATCCACGTAGACAGTAGTGCTGCCGAGTGGAGAGGTCATCAAAACGCGTCAAAGGTCTAGGAAATCATCAGCCGGGTTCGACACAACCAAACTGTTTATCGGGGCGGAGGGAACGCTAGGAATCGTCACCGAAGCCACACTTCGTCTCGCGCCTCGCATACCTACCAAGGTAGCAATGGCTCAATTCCCCACCGTCGAGAATGCGGTTAGCGCGGTTCAAGAGATCCTCAACTCTTCTTACGGTGCTAATTTCCGTATGCCGATCCAGTTCATCTTACTTCGGTGTCTGACGTGCGGACAGAATGTGTCGAACTCCTGGACGACCGGATGATGGACGCCATCAATCTTGCAGGCCTTGTAGACAAGCCGTATCCTGTTAGCGACACGCTGTTCTTCAAGATACAAGGGTCTCCGGAGACGATCAAACTTGCGGCCAAGGAGGCTCAGAGCATCACGAAACGCCACGGTAGTCCTCGCTTCGTGTTCGCAGCAACAGACCAGGAGGCCGAGGATTTGTGGCAGAATCGCAAGTATGCGTTGATGTCGACGATCAGCTCCGTACCAGGCTCGAAGTGCTGGACTACGGACGTCTGGTACGTGCTGATTCTGTCGAACGTCTATTGCGCGCTTATTGGTAGTGGACAGCGTCCCGGTATCCAAGCTCCCGCAACTGGTTCAGGAAACTAAGGAAGATCTAGCACAATCCGGTCTGGCGAGCACAATCGTTGGGCATGTCGGAGACGGCAATTTCCACGCGTTGATCTTGTTCAAGACCGACGAGGAGAAGGAGAAGGTGGCTGATGCGGTGCATCGGTTGGTCCACCGCGCCATCCATCTTGATGGGACATGTGAGTGACTACTTGTGTTTGAATGAGGACGACCTCAAATGAGATATTAGGTACTGGAGAGCATGGTGTCGGAGTCGGCAAGAAGGAGTATCTTACTGAGGAACTAGGAGCGGGAACAGTAGCGCTCATGAAGACGATAAAGAAAGCTGTTGATCCCATGAACCTATTGAATCCGGGCAAGGTCCGTTGCTTGACATCCCTTGTCTGTGTTCACGACTGACACGATTATCGATCAGCTGTATCCTGATTCCACCGAGTGATGTCGAAGGCGCTGTCAGAACTATACAATACATCGGAGCCTGATTGTATGTAGCAAGGCCGATGGTTGCCTAGAGGCCATTGTGGATGCCTGCTCGCCGTACTTATCAAACATTGTAGCATTACAGTAATCCTACAATATCAAATTCCCGATCAAAATAAAAGCAACCTTTGATCTGACTGTCTCTATCTGTCCACTTCCCCTCATCTCCGTGCTACCATGCCGGAGTTCTCTGCAAATGTTGTCAGTCTTTTTCAGAAACGGGCGGCGACAGAGCAGGTGCGGTCTTGCCGTCGACACATGCATTCCGTCGGTCTGACCAGACCATGTCCCTCCATCGTAGGGCGGTTTATTGAGCGGAAAGGATCCAACAGCGTACAATCCCAATGATCCCATTCGCTTGTGGATCATCCAAGTTGGTGCGCGATGCCCCGTGTGTCCACTCAACCAGGCGCTCATCAACGATTTCAGGCATCATCGTCGCGACCGCGAGTCTGCTCGCCCTCGGCCTGCGCAAGTTGCGGCAGCCAAAGGTCATCGCAGAAGTACTCGGTGGTATCCTGCTAGGCGCGTGTCTTCTCCCCCATCGCTCCACGCAAGACTGACCGTCCGGCTTCTCTTCATATCACACAGGGCCAACTGCATTTGGCACGTCACCCATCCCCGTTCCCCGCACTTCTATCGTGCTAACGCTCTACAGGACGCGTCCCCGGCTTCTCGGAACATATCTTCCCGGACCAGTCCAAGCCATATCTGTCGTTGGTCGCCAACATCGGCCTCTGTCTCTTCCTGTTCCTCGTCGGACTCGAAATCGACGGTGGAGTCGTCAAACGTAATGCCAGACTATCCGCGGCGATTGGCTTGGCGGGGATGTGTCTCCCCTTTGGACTAGGAGCGGCATTGTCCTATCCCATCTATCATCAGTTCATAGACCCAAGCGTCAAGTTCACATATTTCATGCTCTTCGCCGGCGTCGCGTTCTCGATCACTGCCTTCCCAGTTCTTTGCCGTATACTGACAGAGCTGAAGCTTCTTGATACTACCGTCGGCATTGTTGTCCTATCAGCAGGTGTTGCGAATGACATTGGTGATGCTTCTATCAAACCATCGCAGGCTATGATATTCTAATATCTCCACTAGTCGGATGGACATTACTGGCATTGTCAGTTGCGCTCGTCAACGCTGGTTCTGGTCTGACCGCTGTCTACATTCTCCTCGTATGCGTTGGATGGACGCTCTTCCTTCTGATGGGCGTCAAGCCCGTCTTGGCTTGGTTGGCAAACTACACTGGATCAACAGAAAACGGACCTACGATGTTCTTCATGACTATCGTGATTTTGCTTGTTTTTGGATCCGCTTTCTTCACAGATGTTATCGGCGTTCACGCTATCTTCGGTGCGACGTCTCTTCTAGGATCCCCTTTGGGCCGTTACTGACGTGTGCGCAGGTGCTTTCCTGGTCGGTATCATTGTACCTCGCGAGGGCAATATGGCTATTCACCTTACAGAGAAGCTGGAAGATATGGTTTCCATCATCTTCTTGCCCTTGGTAAACCAACTGTTTTCTAGACAAAGTCGCAGTCTTATCCGTTATTAGTACTTCACTCTCTCTGGGCTCTCGACTGATCTCGGACTTCTGAATGACGGTGAGTCATCTAGCGGTCGCAAGAGCGTCACCAACGTCTTGCATAGGTATCACTTGGGGATACACAATTGCCATCTGCTCACTCGCGTTCTTCGGAAAGTTTGGTGGATGTACGATGGCCGCTAGATTCGCGGCTGGTTTTTCATGGCGCGAATCCAGTGCCATCGGGTCTTTGATGAGTTGTAAAGGGTACGTCTGAGATAGCTGTTCGTCACATACTATCATTGAGACGTATCTCAGATTGGTCGAACTCATCGTGTTGAACGTAGGCTTGAGTGCCGGTATACTCTCACAGGTATGTCTCCATGACCATTGTATCTTGCGCCGAACTCAAGGGCCAACAGAAAGTCTTCTCGATGTTCGTTCTCGAAGCGTTGGTCTTGACCTTTGCCACGACACCTCTAGTCACATACTTCTATCCACTGGAACATCGGGTCCGCGTAGACGCGACCGGACCTAATTTCAAGAACGTGGCAGACGGGACAGATGAGGGCCGTCCTTCGCAGTCGAAGTCTATCAGCGGAGATGGTGTATCCAAGAGGCGCTTCACTTTTGTTCTCGACAAACTGGATCACATACCCGGCATGATGATCATGGCGCAGCTCATTCAGCCGTCTATCGCAGATCCAATGACGCTGTCCGACACAGGCAGCTCTCAATCCGGATCCAAGCTTGCAGACAAGACCAAAGCTATTGTTGGGCCATCCATCGAGGCTCTTCGACTCATCGAGCTCTCTGATCGTACATCCGCGGTCATGAAGTCGTCGGCCTGGGAGTCTTTGTTGCACACCGACCCTCTTCTCTCCATCTTCAAGATGTTTGGTCAGTTAAATGACATTGTGGTGACAACTGCTCTGTCGATTGTGCCCTACAACGATCTCTCGGATAGTGTTGTGGAGCATTCAGGTAGCAACGGTTCCGACATGATCGTCATGCCTTGGCTGCCGCCACATTCAGCGAGCACGGAGGCAGCAGAACCAATGACGCCCCGCGCCCACACTACGACGGGCAATCCTTTCGACGCGCTATTCAAGACTTCGAGTGCTACGGACAAGACGCCCTCCGCCATTCATTCACACTTCGTTAGGGGTGTGTTTGCTGGCGCACGGACGGACGTCGCTCTCTTCTTGGATCAAATGCCTTCCGCTATGCAATCTGGCAGCTTGCAGCATATCATTTTGCCATTCTTCGGTGGCCCCGATGATCGCTTAGCCCTCGAGTTCGTCGGTCAGCTTTGCGAGAACCCAAAAGTCACGGCGACTGTTGTGCGCATTACGAAGAAGGATGTTGATGATAGTCCGACCCCGGTGCCCATGGCTCACTTGGGTGACGACAAGAACATGGACGAGTATCATAACCATTTAACCATAGCTTCGGTAAGTTATATCTGAGTCACCTGCAATCACGCTGATCCACAGGATCTCCAGGCTGCCAACGCGTTCCCGGACACGGTCTACGGTCATGCCACAACCGAAACACGGCTGCTGTCAGAGACCGCCGATAGCATAGCTTGGGCTCGCTACGCTCAGCCCAGTTTGACAGCCACATACCCGACCAAGGAGGCCCTACAACGGATGGAGTTTAGAGAATTGTCCTCGCCTGTGCCTATACATGCCATGTTGACCACGACTCACGAGCAGATCGCCGCGAAAGAAGGCAGACGAGTCTTGGTTTTGGCTGGACGATCGAGGCGCTTAGCGGTGGAAGACCACACAGCGGAGATGAAGACCTTGATCGCGGAGCACGGTCATATCTCTTCTGATGTTAGGAAGACGATAGGTGATGTGGCGAGCGCTTTCACGGTGGCGCGATGTGCGTCGGGCGTGATAGTCGTTCAGGCCTCCACGAAGCAGGATGATTGATGATTGATGCTGACCGACATATGACCATACCATAATTTATTCCAGGACACTTGGATATACGTCTCAACACGCCCAGATTTCTTGTACATAATTCGCAATGGCTTGCATGCCCTGTACTATCAACTAATAATAATGCCCGATATTTCTGTCAAGGGTCCTCAGGCTCATGTTTGGCGATTCAAGACGCACCAGTCGATTTGTGCTTCCTCCCCATATTGTTTGGCAAGCCACTCATTTGCAAGTTTGAAATGTCCGTTGCCCAAGAATCCCCTGTGTGCGGAAAGTGGCGACGGATGCGGAGACCTACATATTCGTGAGCTACTTTCAAGTCTAGGTGCCAGTTAGAATTCTTCTTACCTGAGGATCAAGTGCTTTGTCTATGATGGCAAAGTTACTGAGACAAGCTGACAAGAGAGCTGGTATCGAACATACCTCATCAATACCAATCGCATCACAGGTTTTCTGCGCCGGAAGGCCCCAGGCCATGAAAACGACGCCTTTGCTCCCAGGACGCGATGTCACGACCTTGAGAACCTCGGCGGTGAATGTCTCCCAGCCCTTCTTGGAATGTGAGTTGGCTTTGTGCGCACGGACTGTGAGGCAGGCGTTAAGCCATAGAACGCCGGCCGAGGCGAGGGTGCTTAGATCACTGAGTCATATGTAAGCTCGAGAGCGGATCCGCGAAGAGCCAGCGTAATTACCCAGTTTTTGGTACGATAAAGCCAGGAACGTCCGTAGCCATCTGCTTGTAGATATTGCGCAGTGAGCCGGGAACTTTCGTGGGAGGGAGTACGGAGAAGGAGAGACCTGTACAGTGCGATTGGAATGAGGAAGCTTCTCGAGGTCTGATGCAGTGCCGTACCATGAGCTTGTCCTACGTTGTGATATGGATCCTACGATCTGGGTTGAAGAGGAAACCCAGTGATAAAGCGTGCGTTTGTGCTCACCTGGCCCAGGATGACAACCTTCACAGACTCGAGAGGCGCTAACCGTGACCAGGAGTATATGTCCTTCACTACGACAAGGTGAATATGACTCCTGATGCTCATTTCAGAGACGCACTTGAGGGATATATGACATGATCTTTGTGTTCCTGCATCAAGAACTTCTTTAGCTATGAGGCGATGAGTTAAGTGTGGCCGACAAAAACTGATCACTCCATACTTTGAGAAAGTAATCCTTGTTGAACTCTTTCGAGACCGCGTTATACCAGGATTTCTCCATAGTATAAAGCTCCAAGGTAGCCAAGGTCAGCTCTTCTGGAAGAAGAGACGCGCTTTCTGATGAGGGGATCTCAGGAATGCTAGAAACTGTTTTCGCGCTGTCGCTTCGGTCAATTTCAACCTGTGAGGGACATGAGTAGAGATTTACCGTCCAGCAGCATTGGAGACAGAAATTCTTCTGGCGGATTTCGCTGTCCTTGTGACGAGACTTGAGGCAGACATGATTGTTGTCGATGTTGACGGTGAAGAAATAAGCCCCAGGAGCGCGTTTTCGGGTCACCCGCCAATCCCGTGACCCGGTGATCGCCGATCAGACGACGTAGCGTCTCAGTGGGCCAGTGACCCTGGCAGCAATTCTCTCCAATACCATCATGCCCATGCGGTTGACTGTCGTCAATCTCACAGACGACCAGATTGTCTGCGCATGGGCCGTTAGCGGCTCGCCGAGCCTGCTCGCGCTACCCTCGAAGCCCATCACGGTGACAGCGCCAAAGCGTTGTACCAAGTTGACGATAGTGGACGCCATTCATGCCAAGGAAATGATAGACAATCCTACCTCATATTTATTACAATTCACTATGACCTTTGGAGCGTCATGGAAGGCTTTGTCTGTATCGGATGACTGTCCATGGCGCGCATACACTACCAAGGTTAGCTTCGGATCATCTCTTGAGCCCATTCAACGTTCTGACCATTGCCTAGGTTGCAAAGAAACATAACCGCCTTATAATACTCCCGCGACGTAATACTGCAGCTTTCTTGTCAGAGATGCCAGACGAATCATCTCTGGCATCGCTACTGCTCCCTGGAACACATGATACGTGAGTGCGCAAATGACCGATTACACTAGACGCTGAATAGGTTCCAGTATGGCATTCTATGGCTGGCCGATATCACAGTGCCAGCAGCTCTCGACACCTCTAGCAGTGCAACTTCACTCTGGTATCAGGGTGCTGGACATACGTCTGGCCGTGATCAACGGGGAGCTCATCGCTTACCACGGCATCTATCCACAGAAGACCCATTTCAGCTCAATCATGTCTACTATCCACGATTTCCTCACAGCCCCCGAATCATGTCACGAAACGATTGTAATGTCTCTGAAGCAAGAAGATTACCCAGCTACGCGAGCAAATGTCTTCTCGAAAGTGGTACACGACGCGATGATGACTATCCCGGATATGTGGTTCCTGGAAAATCGCGTACCGAAGCTTGGAGAAGTCAGGGGAAAGGTTGTATTCCTGAGCCGATTTGGTGGCAATGGTGACGGCTGGGAAGGTGGTTTGGAAGGGTTGGGTATCCACCCAACGACGTGGCCCGACAGCGCCAAAGACGGCTTTACATGGAGCTGCAAAAACACCATCGTACGCACACACGACTGGTACGCAATTCCGTCGTTCTTGTCCATACCGGAGAAGGTTGCCCTATCCACGGAGATCCTCCTACCGCCTTCCGCACAGGCCAGCGAGACGCTCTCCATAACATTCTTCTCTGCTGCTGCGTTTCCATTGGCTCTGCCACCGACAGTCGCTCAAGGGTTCGGATGGCCTAAGTTAGGCTTGGGAGTAGAGGGTGTGAACAGTCGTGTTGGGAAGTGGGTTCTTGACAAGCTTACCGAAGAGCAGCCCCGACTGCGGGGATGGGCTTTGATGGATTTCTTTGCCGACGAGCCTGAGCTTGTATCTCTGTTGATTGAGTGTAACTATCGTGGTCGCAGGGCTGGCGAGGAAGGGTTCTAGTTTTGAATGTAGTATCTCGCTCATACCACGCCTGTCCTCGCTCGGGACCGCTTGGCTGCAACACTTTTCTTACTACTACCAATATGTGGCACTAGACTTACATCGCTGTCAGTCCCTTTCACCATCAAACCACCTCGTTGACGCATCAACAGTTCGAAAGAAAGCTGAATTGTACTATTGTACAGTAAGTGCGGACAGATTACCGAACATAGAAAGGCGCATCCTAGGCGCATCAACGCAAATCTTGCGATACCCCGACGCGATGAGCCAATTTCAAACTCAAAGAGACGCGCCCTGCACGCGCCCGAGGTATTTACGTCAAGGGGCGGCCACATCAAATCGACTGCATCGCGGAGGATTCTCTTCTGATTCTCTTTGTCCTCTCACCATCATGCAGACCTCGCAGAGACTTCCATCTGCCTCTCTCTCAAACTACAATATTATTTGCACACGATGTTCGAAGGAGACCACTAAGATGTCGAGGTGTGCGGGGTGCAAACGCGTCGTGTATTGTGGGACAGGTAAGCTTGTTTCTCTGAGTCACTAGGTCAATCCTCAGCGCTGAACATCCGATCTGATCCCCGTCCTCAGATTGTCAAAAGGTGCATACTCTCATGATCACCGACGCGCGATGTTGTCTGACTGCTGCATAGGCAGCCTGGGCATCCCACAAAGCCATCTGCAAAGCTCTCACTACGTCAGAGAAAGATGTCAGCTTGCAGTCAGCATTGGCGGCAGTCTTCGACGGCGAAGCAAGCACCGATCTTGGACAGTGTAACAAGATGGCGCGTGAAGCGACACGCCTCGAGGTTGACTTCGTTACGCGTAGATTGGGTCGTCCTCTCAACGAGCTGGAGAAGAACACGATTGAATACCAGCCCCGCTGCATGGCATGGTAAATCGACTGCTTCGAGTCAATTCCTGTTCTCACACCCATGACTGTTTAGTGCTCGTACTGATAGATTCCTTCGCATGACGTCGTCCCTCACCGCGCTCATGCCCTGCCCCGAGTGCAAGATGGCGTTCTACTGCTCCGAGGAGCATTGTAACGCTTCGCGAGCTGCTCACCGCGAGCAACCATGCTCCACTGGCCACGATGGACTGACACAATGTCAGTTGAACCGCGAGCTTCGCGACAACTTCAAGCTCTTGTCTGCTAGGCTTGACGTTGACCCTACGCGCTATTGTCCCGATCGAATTATGACCGAGTGGAGGTCACTCAGAGGAACGTCCTGGATGGAGGAATACAGTGGACTGCTCGGGTCGATCAAGACTTCGTCGCCCGAGGTGCCAGTAGGCACCTGGGTGCGGGCGGCGTCGGACAAATTGTCTTTTCCCTTGACAATTCTGAGTGCTTTGGAGGTCTTCTACGGTGATGAATGGACGAAGAAGGAATCTATCAAAATTCACGTATGTCTGTTATCTCACGAAAACGCTGGCATCATTGCTGAGATGTCTTCAAAGATCATCGGTGCTGACGCAGCCGAGTTGCAAGCAACCTTCATGTTTGAGGAAATCTTACATCGAGTTCCAGCGCTCAAAACGGCTAAGGTATGACTGTTGCTATTGATACCGGAGTCTTGCTTACAATGAATTGACCTGAACGAATGGCAGTTGTGCTTGAACGGCCCAGGAATGGGCTCATTCCATAACTTGGGCCTGCTAACTGCGCCACCGCTGGATCGCGGAGCTTGCTCGTATGAACCAAGTAATCTCTAGCGGTCATAGGGCATCTAACCTTTTCTTGAAAGGACGTGCAAAACAGCTGGACGTCAACGCTGGCGAGTCATTCAACAAGGGCAAGTTTTTGTTCATGTTCCCGAATCAATTCTCAGCCTGAAGTCATCTTCTGCGTGTCGTAGATTGTATCATGCCGACCAATTGGCTCCAGTTGGGCGACCCGACCTCGCCATTATTTTCAACGCCGGGTTGTCCGGTGAGGGTTCTGAGACTTGGCCGGGGACCATCAAGAGGCTGCTAAATGAAAAGACCCCATCACTGTTCACGGAATGATTGTATCATTTGTGCTGTGTTACACGGACTAATGCCGCCCCTCATCAGGCGCCCACTCTTGATGCGGCTCTCGCTGATGCAAAAGTCTTGGAGCGACACGGCGCCAAGCTTATGACCGACTCTGGTATGGCACCTGGAAGTCGGAACGTGTGGGGGAGTCTATTGCTGGATGTGGAACCCTCGACTGTGGCGAGCTTCTCCAGTGTCAATGGTTGGATCTCTGGGGCATTCCAATAGGCCAGCCAGGAGACACTGTCTCACCTCTCATGCTTAGCGCCCAATGCTCAGATTCCTTTCTTGAGATTCGAATTGAGTACTATTCTTCTTGCATTACTCCGATGAGCTTACACGGCCGAGAATGCATCAGTGACCATAGTAGAATCTGTTTCTGTCTTGATGTCACCTTCGTATACTTGTATGACCCACACGGCGCGCATAGCGATCCGACCTCGTTTTGCGTACAGTTCACTCTGTGACAAGACACTCCTGCTGATCCACGCAGAGAAAGTCTGATAGGATCAATCATTGACATGCCCGTGGCCACGTCGACGCACGAGGCTGCGACTCGAAATACTGGTAGGATGATGGACACTGATGCTCGTTCGACACATAGCTGTTTGCAAAGTTGCGATCTCGGCACTGATGTGTTCTGCCCGGTCGCCATGAATGCTTTGCCTCGTAGCTCCGAGTATTTGGGGTCCCACTGCGGTCTCATCTGAGCTCAAGCCTTAGGCTTAAGCTGAGAGCGCGCTGGTTTTCATGAACGTGACACTCACCTCACGTGGAGTTCAACGCGTACTGTCACGACGGTGCTTGTTTTCAGACGACGATCATGTTCAAAAGACCTGCCTGGCAAGACGAGAAACTGCCCGAACCCGAAGATTTTCCGGAAGCCACAGAAGCTCCAGGCTTGCGAGTGCTCGACGGCGCCTTGCGCTGTACAATTTGCAAGGAATTCTTTACGGGTCCGGTCAGTCTCCGATGTGGGCACTCTTTCTGCTCCCAGGTACGCAGACGGATCAGGCAATATCCAAGTATTGCTCTCTCACACCTGAGTAGTGTATACGAGAGTCTTTGGCCGTGAAACAGGAATGCCCGACCTGTCGTAAAGGTCAGGAGAACGAGGGGCACATACGGGTCAATCCCGCTTTGGAAGAAGCTGTGGCTGCTTGGGGAGAAGCAAGGTGCGCTGCAAAATCATATGCGTCCACGACTGCCTAACACAATTGGCTCACTCATAGGGCGAGCATTCTCTCATTCATCGAAAAGGCGAATAGACCGGCCATGGTGTCAAACACATCCTCACCGAAGAAACGGAAGCGAAGTGCTCCTGACACAGACTCGTCGGACGTGGAGATTGTTTCTACCCCTCCCCGAGCCTCTTCCTCCAAACTGAAACGTGAGTCCACTGCAGCGTCGTGGAGCCCTGGAGTCAACTTTGGTCATTAGAGACGATTTGCCCGATCTGTAACAAACCCGCGACTGAGGATGTGGTCAACCAACACCTGGATAACGGATGCGACACCACCAAAGACGGGAAGAACACGAAAGACGCGTGGGCCAAGATGATGGCGCCCAAGCCTTCAAAAGGCAAGGGGAAGGCCAAGTAAAGCACCGACTCAGGCGTCATAGACTGTGTTTCTGACTCATTTTCACAGATCAAGCATGTCTGACACCGAAGAGGATAGCCCGCTTCCCAAGGTGTCTTATGCGACCATGAAGGACAAACAAATCAAGGAGCTTCTCTCAGAGCAGGGTCTGCCTACCGTTGGGGATCGGCAGTCACTCGTTAAACAACACCAGCAGCAAGTCATACGCATTTGCCTTTCATTCATACAATTCTCAAGGCGTCTTAGATGGGTAATCATATACAATGCAAATCTGGACCAGTCTGCAAAGCGTCGTAAAACTATTCCACAACTCAAGCAGGAGCTAGCAAGGTGGACCAAAAGTCAGCAAACAAAATCTAAACCCGTCGTAGATAATGTCGCCGTACATCAGGTAAGCAGTCTACGGGATTACGGAATGTGCGGTGACCTTGTCCTCAATACAGCGTAAATACCACGGAGAGTTCGCAAAGTTGACGGAGGCTGCTCGTCCCAGGGATAAGTCCTCGGCGGCTTCTCAATCCCCTGTGGAAACGAACGCTGTTCCCCTATCATCGAACAATCCGCCGTTACCCGTACGAGAAGACGAAATCATCGCAGTCCACTAGTGACGTGTGCAATGTTCGAGTTCATCACCTTCTGGTCAGAGAAGAGAATATCTCTATGTATCATCATTGCTAATACCATGTAACGCGTTCAACAGTTCCCTTGTTCCGGCGACCATCAACACGTTGAGACCTTGCATGGTGAGACCTCGATGTGAAAGTCTGAGACTGGGGTCCGAGAGCTGGAACGGATCTGAGAGCATCAAGAGAGCAGAACCGGTTTGGTAATTTGGTAAGATGTCGATGCTGGCAGCGAGTCCGATCCCGTCCTTCCATCTCGCGCGTCGCCATTGATGGTGCAACATTGCACCGCATTTCGTCCGCCTGATCAGCTTCCGAGGACAGTGCACACAATTCCACATCATCTGTACTCACAGTACCGTGTGGTCTGCGCGGACAAGGAGGCGAGTAAGTTGCGAGTCGGGTAATCCATCTTGTCACGCAATAAGGCGCCCGTAGCGGGACAATGAGTACAACGGACCGCTGAGACGGGTTGTCTGTTTATTTACTCGAGTAAGAAAGTTCTTTGTTTCCATCAACATTGTATGCTTGATTGAGCTGAAGAACATCCGTAACAGGCAAACAGGTGCTGCGTGACTCCTACACGCGGCGATCTGCATTTCCAGGAAACAATAAGATTCCAGGAAAGGAAGGAGCTCCGAGCATGCTGTTTTCCGCTCTCACCTATATCAAGGACAAGGACAGGTTCCATATAAGATCCTGTTTTCCTCGGTTTGATGGGCATTGTGCTCCTGCCTGCCGTCTTCTCTTTCTTTCGCCCCCCTTTTCTTTCGAACTCACGACCCACGATGTTTGCTGAATCGACGAGTGACCATTCCAGCGTGAGTAGCCGCCCTGCTTGCCGTCGCTACGCTTCATCGTCCTGACAATGACAGCAGCTTGTCTCCGAGAAGGATAACATGAACAGCCCTACCACCGGCATGCACAAGATCAAGTACGCTCCGCAGAGCGAGTGGGATTTCCAGCTCGACGTGTCGCACAAGCCTGTCGACCTCACCCTGGTTCTCCCCCACCATCGCGCGCGCAACCAGCCCCTCGACCACAGGATGAACATCTTCCTTGGCAACGATTCCGCGCCCGTCAAAGCCAAAGTCGTACGTCCAATCGTATTCCATCTCACAATTCGATCTCATCTCTACGACAGTGCCGCAACTCGCCAAAGACAAAGTTCTACCTCGACGTGCAGGCCATCAGCTCGGATGTGACCGTCTGGCTCCCCTCAGACTTCGTGGGGCACATACAGTGCTCCGGGTCTGGACGGCCGTCGCTCTCGTCTGGCTTCATCAACCGCATCGCGCCCAACGTGCGCTTCCACGGCGACCATGCCTCGGGGCTGGCGGAGGACGAAGTGGTGGTGTCCACCTCGGGGACCATCTCCTTCCGCATGTGGGATGTCCGCACAGGCACGCCCGAGAACTCACAGAAGGAGACGCTCAAACGCATGTTCAGCCGCACACAGAAGGGCAAAGTTCCGGAACGAGACGCCAGGTCCATCGATTGGGACTTTCTCCTGGACGATTGATTGACCGAGCGCCTCCTATTTCCCCGCCACCATCACAATCCCACATACAATATCTCCCGCTTCGTTCTCATTGCGCATCGTTACATACACCACTACGCACACCCACTGTATCACCTCCGCACTACCGCTGTATTATGCTTTCACCCTATCACTGTAGCCATATTATTTCGTACTCTAGATGATACGAGATCTCATTCTCCGTATACCACCATACTATACCATATGAACATGCATCCTTTAGCCGATATTGACAGTGGCGCGAAGTATCAATATAGTCTCATTGGCATTAGTATTCCAGACGTCAAGCTATCACTCGGACTTGCTACCTCCCTTCTTCTGAGCCACAAACTCATCTAGAAGTGTCGGCCAGGCCTTTAATTGCGGTCAGCAAGTCAGCAAGTATGCCTCTTTAAACGGCACTTACACCATCCGCCTCATATCCGTCGAGGTTGGGGCCCATAGTCTCGCAAAACTCGAGCATCTTCGATGACATTTCAGCATGAGCGCGTGCGGTCCAATCGGCAGATACTAGTACATACCATTCCCCACAAGTCCTTGTTAACTGCCTTGTACGTATCCTCTCGACCCTACCATCATACGCACACAGTTACCTCACTTGAACTTTCACGGCGAAAGGGACGGGGCGGCAGGAACGCACCGATATAAACTCGAGCACTTCGTTCATGAGGATGTACTTTGGGGTCAGGAGGACGGTCCAGAATGCCTTTGCGGTCTGTCGCAACATGCGGTGAGCTGACAGGCATCTCTCTGCGCCGGTATCACGTACATCCATTTCGATGTTTCTCGATTGTCTGACGTGGACGCGTTAGAAACCAATCGAAAAAACGATGAAGGCACTCACGGAGGCTTGACAAGGATGAAGGAGTAGAAGTAAAGCTTATGGAACGCGTTCTTGGGGTTCTCCGCGTACTGCCAGTACTCTGTCCTGTCGTATGGTTCGTCTGTCTTCTTGCCAGGCTTCTTCACCGGTGGCTTGCCGTCTATAAGCAAGTCGTTCAGCTCGTTTAGGGCGAGCTTGATCGTCGTTAGCGAAGATATCCTGCATTGCGCATAAGCAGGTCGGTCGTGTGAATGAAATCATGACGCACTTTCGAGCCGACGTCCATTTAATCCAGTCGCTCTTCTCAAACTTGCCCATCTCCTTTGCATCAAGCTGCCACGAGAGCAAGATGGGGAGCGCGCCTTCCATGGGTATCTCTGCCTCTGTGCATATCTGCTCGAGGCCTTCTGGTCCTATGACATCGGGGGTATCGGCGTCGGCATATGTGGTGAATAGTCCGAGCGCTTTCGCTGGAGAGTATGGCTCGGCCTTAACGGTCGACTGTTTCTTTGGTTCTTGCAGAGTGACAACCTGTCCGAGACCCAGATTAGGTTCGCGATTACGGTACAGAGGCGAGGCAATCACGCACTGCTGGGATAGGCTTGCTTGGACCGGGTTGTTCGTCGACTTGGCTAGAATTTTTGGTCAAACACGAGCAGAGAAAGGAGAATATGATGCCCATGGGATGGGCATGCACCGGCGTGCAGCGTGGGAGGGAAGGCGACGATGGGGCAGTGCTGAAGGCAACTTACATGGCTTGCTCCTGGAAAGTGGCAACGGGTAAGCCACGTGTGAATATAGCAGCACATGATACTGACATCATCTTTGGCAGCTCTGGGCGAAAGAACGCGTTGTGGCGGGGTAGAATGGGGATGGCGAGAGGCGGAGGTGAAGGGCGGACAAGAAAGGCAGCATTCATCAAGAAATGCAAAAATAAAGAGTAGAATATCTGTAACGCACTGCGCAGCCTTTTTAGTTCGCGGTTTGGCCTTGGCCGCTGCTTTCGTCTTTGCTTTCTTTGGCGGAGGCTGGCCACATGGTTCAGGGCGCCCTATGATCGTATGCAGCAGGTACGCACCTCCTGCACGCTGTCCTCTTCGTCTCCATCGGACGGCCTGTTGGCGATGAGAGAGACCATGCATCCAGCTCGACGTGAACGCGTACGATGCAGCCTTCTTCTTGGCGGGCGCCTTCCTCTTTGCCGGCGCCTTTTCCTTGACTGGTTCCGCGGCCTTTTCGTCCTTGCCGTTGGCGCGCGTTGAGCTCCGTGTTGCACGCGTTGAACTCGCCTCGGTCGTTGTCGCCGTATCCGGTTGTTTCCGCTGCGTTGTGTGAGGGATCAACGCAGAGGATGAAGGCCATGGCGCACCTTGGGTGGCATCGTCGTGATGGCTGAGATCGAAGAGAGCAAGGCGACAGTGGTCAATGCAAAATGTTTACCTCCAAAAATAACAAAATAAAATAATTCAGATAGCGTGAGACGCGTGAGTCAGCGCCAATCGTCTCTTTTCCGTTTATCATCATGGTCGAAGTCTTCAACGCGAATCCCACCATCTTCAAGCCTGTCAAGTCAGACAAAAAGCACAGCGAGTCTCTCTGGATTGACGACGACGAGCAGGCTCAGCTGGACATTGACGACAACGAGCCAGAGCCCATTGATCGCGATGAAATCTACGGTATGCACCCCGGTCGAGCAGACATGATGCCGCCTAACTTTGAAATAGAACTTGTGAGGACAATATACGACCCAGAACATCCAAACACGCTCGAGGAGCTCAACGTCGTCTCTGCTCCTCAGATCACCATCACCGGCAATCGCATTCTGGTCGAATTCACCCCTACTGTGCCCCACTGCGGTATGTCTACTCTGATAGGTGTGTTCCATTCTTGTGGCCGTTACTTTGTCTCATCCATGTAGGCCTCTCCATTCGTGTCCGGCTCCTCAGGAGCTTGCCTGAGCGCTTCAAGATTGACATCATTGTCAAACCAGGCTCCCACCAAAGTGAAGAAGCAGGTTTGTGGCCCACATCATCGTGATGTTTCATCCTTGGTAATCATTCTACAGTCAACAAACAATTGAACGACAAAGAACGAGTCGCGGCGGCCCTTGAGAATCCAGCTCTTGTCAAGACTATCGAGACTACCTTGGACAAGCCCACCCTGGCAAGTCTATTCTAGACGAGAACGCCACCTCATGTGCGGTCCATTCGCCCATCAGCCTCACAAGGACACCATTGTGTCGTCACAGCAGGGCTTTGTATGCCACAAGCAGGAGGGATGCCCCGGGATTCAGGATGGATAGAAGGATGACACCACCCATTCGGGATTTTCAAACTATGGTTAGGATTCGGGACTCCTGTGACTGCGGATTTAGGAGAAGCGTACGATGAATGGAACCGATATTTCTGCATTCTTCTGACTGGCTCGATGGTGATAATGTGTTCGTGCGTTCCTTCTATGATGTAGGTTTATCCTCTATCCTCTGACACAAGCGCGCAACGCGGAAACCACGTCAAACTGTAGCGATGCATACAAGACAATGTGAAGCAGTGATGAAAATATATAGCAGAGATGCCCAAGATTAGTCGCTAGTCAAGTCAATAACCTCCAGATCCTCGGCGACAACAGGATTTCTCCTTTTCTTTCCCGTTATCGCTGCCGCCGCTGTTCCATCAGTGCAGTTGGAACCACTTGCTTCGGGTCCAGCTGCTGGTTGGTTCATCGGCAACGCAAACTGCTTCGTTCCCTCCACAGCCCGCAGAACATCAGCGTACCGTGCACCCACGAGTTGTCCAATCGTATCATCATTTCCGATTGTCTTTAAGAACGTCCTAGCTTCCGCTTGCCGTCTCCCCCATCCCCGCAGTGCCTTCAAAGCCTTGCTCCTCGACACAACTATCGGCTGCGGCCTGCCACGCTGCGAGATGCAATAGTCGAGCAGGTCCCGCGCCTTGTCAAGGTAGATGATGAGATGCTTCTTCGGCGCCTGGTTGACACGCAGCTCGATGGTCTCCGGAGCGGCGGCGTCGCTCTGGATGAACCTGTTCACTGTCGAGCAATCACCGCACCCGCACCCTACCTGGCGCATGTTGACAGGCTTGGGTTTGGCGCCGAGCGCGTCGTGGAGGTATGATCCGACGAGAACCCTCATTATGTCTGCGAAGGGCGGGTCGCATATGGAGAGTCCCTTTTTGTCGAGGAGGATGCGTATTCCAAAGGCGATCTGCGTGTAGATGCTCTCGAATGTGGCGCGGGACGGAGGTTTCGCTTTGAGTATCTCGGAGAAGAGTTGTTGACAGGATGAGGTGTGGTCGGTTGATATGTACAGGTCGAATAGAGCGAGGATACGTAGGACCTGTTCGGAGATGGAAGACTTCTGGGGTGCGGCACGATGGAAACCGAATGGTCTCAGCTGTGGTGCCGCTATTTTGATTTCCCACAGGCTCATAGAAAGCTCGATGCAACGGTCCAACAACGAGTCAACGGTACAGACAGGACTCTCGTCGTCCGACTTCGAGCTCGGTAATGAAGTCTTGTCAGCGTGAAGACGTTTCGTCAATCTGACCCAAAAGGCATACATGCCGTCGTCCTTGTTGAGAGTGGGATATATTCTGGACGGGAAATGTCAGATTGTATATCGAATCAACACGGATGACTGACTCACTTGGTGTAAAACCAAGTCGTGCCATACTCCCGAATGATGGGTATGAGAATATCGACATCACTTGGCAAAGGCTGATTCAACGACAGCAAAATGCTCTCCTTTTGGCTCGAAGCCCATGCTCGTACAAGAGCAACTTCCTCGTCACCACTAGCCATGTTCACGAGCACTTCAAGCCACTTCAACTTGCCCGAAAATGTGGGCGTCTTGAGAAGCAAACTCTCCAAGCTGTTTCGCGCGGTCAGGAACCAGAAAGAAGTAGGAGACCAGACAGTCTCTTACATTTCCTGCAGAGCTTCGAACCCGAACACTCTCCAGGCTTCCTCAATCGCGTCCTCCTTCAAGCTGTATTGAAGCCATTCGGCCACGCGTTTCCACATCGTTAAATCCTTCCAGATGGCGCCATACGGGAGGAGGGCTGTTGCCATAACTTGTTGCTTCGGCCTGAGATGCGTGATAACCAAGTTTGCAAGCTTGATGTCGCTCGGTGTCGGCTCTTCACTGAAAGCTGTGACAGATCGTCGTAAGCGCGAGAAGCCATAGGATCCTGCTGCGTCTGCTTCGTTTAGTATAGATATGGCATCCTCTTGATGCACGATGATCATAACAGTACGTCGATAGTCTGAAGCAAGATAGCGTTAGGAAACGGGCTCGAGTCGGGTAGTGGTGAATTACATTGATCCAAACCTCCCGCGCCCTATTCAGATCTGTTAGCTTGCGGAGAGACCTGAGTTGGCAATGTTCTCATACGTTGCCCATGTAGCCTTCGTAATCCTCGTCGTCAGGTTCCTTGTCTTCGAACGGATTGGCCGGTACAAGCTGATCTTGATCTAAATTCAACTTGCTGCAACCGACACTAGCGCCATCGAGGTTGACCAGATGCGAGACAGAGAGATTTCGCTCATAGACTTCCAGCATCCCCGGCGTGTCGTCGTCGGAATCGTCTTCGGAGTCGCCCCAGCCTCCATAACGCCCGCGCTTATGATAGCTATGTCCATCGTCGTCAGCAGCTCCTTGAATGTGGTATTCAAGGTTCCCTAGGAAGACTTCGAAGCCCAGCTCCTCGGCTACACTCCGAAGGTGGACAAGGATATGTGCGTCTGAGCCCTTGAGCGACGCCACACCGTGCAGCAGCTCCGCTGAGCTATATTCGTGCGCAAGTATGTACGCGACAAGGTCTGTGTGGCCGGTCGCATAACCCTTCGCTTTCCACTTCGACAGAACGCGATGCACTTCGTGGGTCGCAGAAGTCATATCCGGAAGACGGGGAACGATAGAGGCTTTGGGGTCTTTGATGACATTGTATGAGAGTGCAAGACGGTATCCAGAAGTGACAGGTCTGACTTCGTGAACGACGTCGGTGTACCACGCGAGCACTGCGGGATATATGGCTGACTGGCTTGAAAAGTCATACACCTCGGAAGATGTGGAGTGTGATACATGGACTTCCCCGCCCTGATATGCGGATGGCAATACAACGATGATAGTCGCAAACATGCCAGGAGACTTGGCCGTGTCTTGATGACGATGGAAGCTACGCAAAGGTCATCAATACACGTCCAGCTAAGCTTGACAAGTCTCTCACTGAGAGCCCTCTTGGTAAAGAAGAAGCTTGTAAAGCTCACAGCGCGTGTGAGAGGCGTTGGTACCCAAAGCCCTCGTGACAGAGGGAAGAACTTCGTTTTGTAGGAAGTGCTGCCAGAGAGGATTCTGGAACGCGATCTTCGCAGGTTCAATCTCCCAAGTGTCGCGGACGTCAGTGTTGACGATCGTCTTGTCGTTGTGGCCAAAGGGAGCCTGAGAGGAGGCTGCAATAACAAGCTGCGCATCTCTTGGATTAAGAGGAAGACCGAGAGACCCAACACCTTCGATTGTAAGGCAAGGATTCGGCGCTTTTGGGTATGCTGCTCCATACGCGAAGCTGCCCTTGAAGTCAAAGTCGCCTCCCATGGCTTTCTCAAAATCTTTCTTCAGATCTCCCTCCTTCATTTGAGCAGAAGTGGGTGCCGGAGTATTTGGGGTGGCGTTCGAAGCTGTATCTTCAGCTCAGTGGTGCGATTTGGAAATGAGAGAAAAGACGGACTGGACGCGTCATTTCGAATAGAGTCACCCATTGTCTGTTAGTTTGACCACCAGAGCGCTTTCTCGTCGCGAAATTCTTTTCAGTCGCGTCTTGGCGTGTTTCTGCTCGTTAAAGTGTAGAGAGAGATACATTTGGAGATAATAGAAAGCTGGCGCCGGCGCGTCCGGGCCGATCACAGGTCTTTCCTTTATTGGGCTTTCATCTTCCAGACTTTCAAGGCTCCCTTTTCTCTGCGGAGCCTCCGACCGCTTTGCCTACCTCCTATAACTAGCTTATAACTTGAAGCTTGAAGAGCCACCGACTTTGCTGTTTCGTTGGGTCTTTCCTTAGTCCAGACTCGACCTCTTGGAGCAAAGGGCAGCGCGAAGTCGAGTCAAGGGATCCCTATAGTCGAGCAATTGTGACACTCAGCAGTTTGACACAACGACTTGTATGGCACGGTCCCAAGATGGAACTCCGGTTGAAATCCGTTGGCATGGGCCCCAACCGACGCCTTGTATTACAGTAGGCTCAACCTGACGGCCAACCCGAAGGGCCCAGTAGAGACCTCAAACGCACGGGATCCCTCCGAAGTCCTTTCCTCTCTACGCCCAGAAAAGCACACCCATGCTCTCATTGTCTGGTCAGTCCTGCTGTCGTATCACTCTCCAGAGTGGCTAACGACGCCGTTCCAGCATTGACCGCTTGTCTGCTCTTTCCCATCCTCTCCGCCCTAGGCATCCATTTCCTCACTGGACACCTGATTGCGTCGGGCGGCCTTGCGCTCCTTACAAACCAATGTCCACCTCAAGGTTCTGGTCCATTCAGTTTGGGTTACTCTAATGTTACGGCCATCGACGGCATACTCTGCATCCTTGTCGGGCTCTTTGACGCGGCCCTCCAACCGTCCAACCATCCTCTCTTAGCAGAGTGTGGCGCGTCTTTGGCGACTTTCGTGATCCTCCCGATCATTGAGTCGTCGCGTCAGGGTAGATCGTTCATCTACTCCCAGATACCGCTTCTTCTCTTTGGCCTGATGTACCAGCTCCGTGGGGCTGGAATTGTCTACCACTTCTTCTGGCTGGCAATGCCTTTCTCCGGGCACGCGGACATGCGAAGTGGCAGTCCACAGGCAAAGATCAGCCAGCTGCATGCGGAGGCCAATCTTTTCGCGCTCGTCCTTGGCTTCATTGTTCCATCCTATCTCATGTTTACATTAAACGACCTGAAGATGACGGCGATTTGGCAGGACGTGCCAATATGGGTCGCTCTAGCGCGTGCAATCTATCTTCTGCTCGGGACCTTGGTCAGGACCTCGTCGGGTAACGGATATCGCACAGTACAGGCGACCTATCTCGTCACATTCCTGTTCTCAGCCTTGACACACATCACCATTTTGTGTACGTTGTGGGGTGATATGCACGCCTTTAGATTCCAATTCCTTCCCCGCATCTCTGCACCCAGCCCACATGAGATCACCCAGGAGCTGTCTTCGCGCGTGTTTCTACAGTGGGATATGTGTCTCACCGTCGGCGGCAGCTTCTTAGGGATGCTTTGGTTCACGAAGGACGCAGGCCAGGCAGGGAGATTGATGGCATGGCTGGTTGTCGCTTCTCTCCTCCTTGGTCCAGGAGCTGCCGTTTCTGGCGCTCTCATGTGGCGAGAACACCGATTGAATGGACCGCGAAGGGTTCAGTGAGGAGCCTAATTTGCCTCAAGCCATGTACATCATCCGCATGAACAGAATGTACCGAACTGCGATGAGTACATCTGTCCGTGTACTTGATACTCGTTCAGTGTCCGTATCGCTTCGTGCTGTGTGTTTCACTTTTTTGATAGCTCGTGTCGACGTCGTAGTGGCATCCAAAATCTCTGTCTCCTTTTTGTACTGTATTGTATATATGCAGATTTACTTGAGTACACTGGAGAGTTACTCCAACCGCACGGTATATCGTTGACTCTTGCAATTGATTTAACTTGGCCTTGGCATTCATGAAATAAGCCTCTGACTTCCAGGTAATCAGATTGACAATGATTAGCAGCAGATTGGCAGTGTCATCGACGACTAATCACGTTGGACCGTGGACGTGCCTAAGAGGGTTTGAACGCGCGAGTATAGAATCCAGTTGATCGACCCTGATCAATACTCTTTTCCCTCAACGTCCATGTCTCGTCAGTGTCTGGTCCATCTGGAGTCTTTTCCGTGGAACGCTACCAAATGGAGGCCGGATGGCAAATCTTTTGCTCGGTTCTCGACCGCCAGCGGAATAGCTGTCATCTTGGATAGCTGCAACCTGTGCTGAACGCTGAACTCGCCATCCTTCGAATTTTGCGGCGCTGCAAATACACTGCATTCCCTCGGAAGCTCTCGTGGACATATCGGGTCACTTGCAGATGAAGGTGGGGACAAGTTCAGTGATACCCGTCTCTTCACAGCAAGACCAACACGTTTTCAGGGAAATGTCTTCTGTGATGATGGATTGATAAAGGAAGGACACACATGCCAGGATAGGTCATAACACAGGCGCTTCCAGATCTCTGCTCCTTCACTTTACAGCACTACAACTGCTCGCCGGTTCGTCAAAGCTGTCTCTCTGCACGTCCAGCATTTGACTTTCTTTAGCTTCACGGGAGACTGAGTAACGGACACTGGACCATCATGCCTCAGTTCGAGGTCCTCCACGACGAGGTCATTCTCTACCACCCATATCCCGCCTACACTGCTGCGGAAGTGAAGAAGGAACCTCAGGATGTCTCTAAGACTGAGTACATCAACGCAGACGAGCTCGACGCCGATACCTTTCATGACGCCACACATAGTGCAAGCGCCACACGCGACCTACAGCCCAGATCGGCAGAATTGGGACCTTCAGACATCGAGCCCAGCTCTGACACTGTCGAAGACGAAGCGACCGTGGCAAGCTTTACCCCGGAAGACATCCAAGTCTTGAAGCAGCTACTCTTGGTACCCTCGTCATCCAACCATTCGACAGTCGCATCCATACTCCAGACATCTTTTAGTGATATTGCTCAACGGCTGTTGGAATTCCCATCCTCCATTGTCTTGCCGGAAAGTCCTCTCCAGCACGCACTACCAGCACCACCCCCACGACGTCCCGTAGATCGACCCCAATGCGACGCGCCAGCATTGTCGCCTTCGGCGACCCAGCGACACCATTTCATGATGTCTGGCCGCGTGGTCACCCCTGCAGACTTTCCGGACCCCGAGGCATTCCTTCGCAGAGTGTTTGAGATCCCTCCAGACAAACCGTTATGCTTTGACTCGGTTCCCAATCTTCCCAACAAGAATGGCAAGCCACCATTCACCATCTCGCTCCTCGCTGCCATGGCTATCTACTCCCATCCCAGACGCATGGCCGCCCTCAACGAGATTTGCGAGGCGGTCTTCCAACGCTACCCCATCCTAGTCTCAACCAAGTTCAAGGTCGGTGCCAAATTATTCTTAACAGTCGCATGCTGATAAACCCCACAGAGCTCATGCCGTCACCTGCTTTCCTTCGCGGCCGCTTTCATTAGAGTTCCGCGAACGGAGTCGACCAACGCGCGTCGTGGCGGCGGCGAGTTCTGGGCTCTGGACATCTCGAGGTGGGCCCACACCAAGCGGGCGAAAGTGCGCGGCAAGAAATCTACATCGAAGAATGGTGTCGAGGGACACCGTGACAGTTCCAAGTCCTCGACGCGAATTTGGGGAGACGCACACTCCAGCTTACCTATCTCCCCTTCCAGACGACGTCGGCTGCATCTCCCTCGGCCCGGCGACTATTACACATATCCTCCCACTAGCGGGGAAAACCACTGGACATCCCCTCCTTCGCTCTTGTCAGATGCGTCTGGGCCACCATCGCCGCAGTCCTCAGGACCACGTACACCGAAGACGGCTACTATACCCATTGTCGCCGTCGTGGAAGCAGATGGAATCATCCCTCGACCGATGGATGTTGATGAGCGCTCACATCTTCCGTCGAAAACAGCGAGTTCATCGACGTCAGAAGACTCATTCATGCCTGTCGATGACGAATGGGCTACTGAGTCTGTATCCGTTGTACAAGAAAGTTCGACGATGATGCCTACGGGGCTCTTTGTGGAAGCAGATGGATCCGTCACTCGACGGATAGATGTTGACATGGACGAAGAGACAATTCTGCCAAGGTCACCACGAGCGGTTGTCGTGGAGACCTCGTCGAGTGTCACATCTTACACCTATGATACGGACTCCTCACCTGTCGAGGAAGATCCCTTGAAGACTTTGTCACACATGACTGACACTCCCATTCTTCTCATCCACCTCGCAACACCGCCACCTACAGAGGGCACAGCACTGACCTTTCCTGCACCTGTTCTGCAGCAGGACGTCACTATGGATATGTCCCCTACTCGGTCCTCCCAGCCACTTTTTGAGGAGCCACTTTCTTACGCCGCCGTAGCCTCCCCCAAGATGGCTGCGATAGCCGAGTCCGCATTAACGACTGCAACTGTCCCAGAAGCTGCTGAACTGTGTACTACATCGCGTACTTCGGCGGCTAATGAACCCTTGTCTTCATCCCTTTGTGCTCCCCTAGGCTCACCGAGTTACCTTCCCAAAGCTGTGGCGACTTCCGGAGATGAGCAGTCAAATCCTACTAGCCAAGGAGCTACAAGCCTTCTACCAGTGCCTCCCACTTCTTTGCCGCCGTCTACCAGGACTGCTGACTTGGCTGTCTTCAAACCTTCCGACGGGGCAGAGATCGCCCACAACGAACAAGCACGTCCGGATCAAGGAAACGGTTGTGCGACAACAGTCTTGGAAGATGATTTTTCATGGCCAACGGCCGTCTGCCAACCAATGAAATCCCCATTCATGCCGACTCCTTACACACCCTCCGAACCTGGGCCTAGTCATATCGAGGCCTCCCTTCCCGTCGTTAGGAGGTCTACTCGATTGACTTCCACTCTCGCCCGGAACGTTGTGAAAGTCGAACCGGAAAATGTTTCTTTCCCCGAGCCGCGAGTGACACAATCTCGCGCACCGATATCCGCTTCGCCTCTCAAAGTCAACAAGAAGCGCTCTCGCTCACCTATGATCGCCCAAGAGAAGACGCCTCGAACACCTCCGAGTCGCCCGACAAAGACCGTGCCTCTGAAGAGGTCGTCTCCTACAGCTCCTGCTTCGGCTTCTCGTCTAGGGGATGAGGTAGCTTTGGCTGTTCGCCAGAGCTTGCGAGAGAAGAAGAAGCGGATGAGGCAATGGTGATAACATTTTCTCATCTGTGGCGTATGCCGCATGTTCTATTATGTCCGCTGTCATCGTTCTCTTGCTATAATGCACTACATATGCCGTCATGTACCTCTGCTCTTCCCTTCTTCATTGTATCACATAAATCCAAATTCAGATATGGATCAAGTTCGACGAAGTTGTCTTGGTGTGATCATTGCTTGTCAGAATCGCGGGCTTGGGTAGTTTCTGGCGCGGCTTCCGAGGCCGTACTTAGCACACGTCCACGATCGGAGCCGCCACCATCCTCCATCGCATGGGAACCGTTGGATGTCCACGTTCCTTGAGTTGTATCCTGAGTTTTCCTTCAAGAAGGCAGGTAACTTCTCAATATCACAGGTAGACGCTGGCGGCTGTTAAGCATGTTAGTTCTATAAGTCAGTATATTGCCATGTTGTACATAATCCAAAAGCTACAAGTGCGTTCATAATCATAGGGTACAGAGACTAAGTGTGCTCGAATGGTATTTGTTGCGGCTCGAAAAGCTTTGGGTGTGGCAGGTCATCTAACTTGTACGGGTTACCAGGCTTTTTGAGATGATCGTAGTGATGCTCCGCAACGTCCCCCAAACGCTTTAATGCTTCAGAAATGCTAGATATCATATTTTCCAGCTGTTCAAGATCCGGAGGCGTCAACAGAGAGAATGTGAGAGCAAAATCCTGCAGCAAGTCTGAATAAAGTGTAGATATCATTCAACAGGAAACAACACCTTTGACGGATGTTGCAGCATCCAATGTGCATACTGCGAGAGTAGCTTGAAGTTCTTGTCGAGAATGTCGATACCTTCCATGAACTGACGTAGTACCGGGCCAACTTCTTCCAAGATACGACGATGATACTCGATGGCACGATGACCACGAGTGGGCCAGATTATGTCGTATATCCACCAAGGCGGATGTCTCCGTTGCTCTCTGTTCTCAACTTCAGCAGCTTCCAGAGCCGCCCGGATTAAGCGATTCTGCGCGACGCAATTGCTTATTCGCGGAAGCATGTCACGATCCAGACGGTCTGCAAGCTGGCCATAGCATTTTTGCGTGGCACTATTCATCACATTGGGCATTGAGTCGAGGAGTTTCTGGATAGCTTGGAAGCGCTTGGCAATATGTAATCGGGCCAAAACGTTGGTCTGTGGCTGAGCCTCTCCATAGAGCTGAAGCGTGAGGCGTAATAGTTGTATCCACTGGCGAAACTGGCATCTGATGAGTAACCGAAGCAGATAGAACAGGCTGACATACAGGTTTATACAGAGACTCTTTAGTTCCATCAGTCCAGCACTGGACAGGAAACAAGATGTTCGTGTCGGACACTGCCCCTGTAAGCGACCTTAGATCGCCACTAAAACTCTGCCATCCTTGGAACAAAATAGCGTGAAGATTTTTATATTCTGGAGGGGGGTGGTAGTCCCCTCGGGATCGGAGCTTTTCTATTGCTTTCATCGGGCTAGAGACGTGTCAGCGAGAATGCACAGGAGGGGTTACGGTCGGCGTACACCAAATTACCCAAGGGACTTGGTCTATGTGTAGAAGCGACTACGAGATCGACCATGGCAGAAGAAAGCTCAAGGTGGTCTGAGAGGCTTTCAATCAGCTCAATATGGAGAGCAGAACTGTCGGAAACGGCGTCGTGACAGAGCCAATCTGCGGCGAAGCTAGGCAAATACGGGTATATCGAGAAACAAGTCATTTCCGTCGTAGGTCTGGGGCATGTCGAGATGAAGAGGATGATAACTAACAAAACGAGGAGGTTCATTTTTATGGAGGTAAAGAAAGAATTGCAGCCAACCTGCTACATAAATGAGGCGTGGATCAGTTCCGGTAGAGCGGACCGCATTGACATAAGATGTTCTTGTTCCTTTTGTGGCATAAGTACCACTGGCAGCCATGTACTGTACGATTGCCGAGTACTGATCCGCATTCACGACACCTGGCAACAACAGTAGTTACAAAACAGTTGCTAACTTGTTATTGTTTCTTTTCTGTCGAAGGCCGCCTTGATCTCCGGGATCGTCGACACCTCAGCCTATAAGAATGTTCACTTTTCAGATCACCTCAATTACTATATCTCTTCTCCACATCTCTCGCCTTTCATGCAAGCCGAATCTCACTCAGAGACGTCCGCAACAATGGAGGGAGGGACTCTCGCTCATAGTGGTGAACTTTGCTTCCAAACATATCGTCACGAACGCCTGACAGACCCTAGACGCAATCACTGCGACATCATCCAAGAGGGCCGGGCTCACAGCGATGGCTAAACGAGTCTGGCGCACTTGTTTCTGCGCTCTCTGGCTGGCACTTAAACTTCTCGGCTTGACACTGAAGATGATGATGAGGCTCCCTGTCGCCATTCCGTTGGTGGGCTCATCATTACTGAACACATGTGTTATGGCTATGCTACTCTTTCTCGCCGTCAGCAGGACCTACCATTCTCTACTCAACGGCTTGTACACCTCTACGGAAGGACTAATGCGGACTGCACACTCCGCCGGCCACTCGGTTGGGGCTGTGGTCAACGTCACAAGCTCGGGCTTCGATAGAGTCATGTGCGCCTTAACGCAGGATTTCAGGTGTCCACCGCGTGTATCGCTCGCTGAGATGTCTCTCGCACCCACTTTTGTGGGCGTCATTGCGAAGGAACTCAGTGAGAACAGCCTCGCCACTCAGACACTCAGTGATCAAATTCTTTCGGTGACGAACAACTTATCGCTACAAGCGGCCCTTGACCAGAACCATGTCCTCCACGACCTTATCTTCATCTTCCGATATGGAGTACCCTCGCTAAACAATGACGAAGCATTGCACCTCTCCAATCTGACAAGAGAGCTTAGGCGGCATCATCTAGAGTATGTCAACTCGCTCTTTGGCCTGTCTGTCCATGGTCGGACCTTTTTGGATGAGCTCATAGACATTGTGAGTATGCCCCCTGAGCTCATACTTTTGACCTTGCTGACTATCTGGTTCAGGTTGTTGCTATGAGTCGCAAGACTCAGAAGTTAGGCGACCAACTGGTGCAAAACGAGACGCCCAATTACTCCAAATTTGTCCTGTTTCTGGAGAAGGAGCTCATCCATATCCAAGAAACAGCATCAAATTTCGAAGGCTACATCAATGGGACTTTGGCAGTCCTCAAAGATATTCAAGACGCCGGAGATCTTCTGTGGGGCGCTCTCGGCGCTACTAAATCTAGTCTTGACAACTCTGCTCGTCAAGCCGAAAACCTATTGGGGTCCTATTGGCGCCCCCGACATTATCAGCTTCTGCAGAATGACACCAATAAAGTCATGCATGGGGAATCCTATCTGCGTGATATGTTGGTGGACTTGGTAGACGTGGCAGCATTAATTTCTTGCCTAAAGGAGTCTGTGAAGACTACACAGGTGTGCCTGCCTGTACGCATCTGCTCATCTGTATACTGATCTTACATCTTCAAAGTCGAAGATAGAGAAGAGGAAGTCTCACATTACAGAAAGTGACCCTGACTCTTCTGACGAAGTATTTGCTATGCTTCAGCTGATGGATCAGTCGATGAAAGGCCTGCAAGAGCGGAAGCAGTCCCTTGCTGGACAGTTTACAAAGCTAGAGCGAAAGTCGCGTCCATCATATGTCGATTTCTCGAAGATATAAGCATCCACAATTTTTTCCGTATAGCGATTGTACACACTATCATTCCATTACAAATGTCTCGCCTTTCTCTACTTACTTCTTCCTTGCGACTCACCACTTTCTCCTGTCATCGGACAATAAGTTGCAAAAGATCATTCTATTTGTCGAAGACATGATCTTGCCTTGTCAATGTAAGGACTGAAGGACTCGCACACAACACCGACTGAGTGACACCGTACACGATTGAAGCCGCAGTGAGTTCGAGTCTGACTGGATGATCAAAGGACGGTTGTGGCTTCTCTTCCGCAACCTCTAGGGAAGCACGAAGTCCGTCTTGCCTCAAACCGGGGGGGGGAGGGCGGGGGGAAGGGCCGACTGCCTCATCTCCTGGCCGAGGCGCAACTATAGAGTGACGTGTTTTCAAGAGCCCGCGAGCGTCCGGCGTCCGCAGACGACGGTGCACTCCCGGCCGGCGGCAAGAGTGCTCGAGTCATGATCAATGGGCGGAATAGTATAAATAGCTAGAGCTCTAATCAGTGTCGTTGTTCTCGCCATCGGACCCTATGATCCTTTCCGACGCCTCCGAGGAAGCGCGTAGAGGCTACTGTTGCCTGACTTCACAGACTCAACTCAAGATTTGGACGGGGTAAGGCTGAATAGTGAAACCGTTTTTCAATCAGCAGCAATCCAAAGGATGATGGCAGCGGACGCGTTAGGAGACGTATGGTAAATTTGAAGCTCCAAGGGGGATATGAATGTCGCAGTAGCGCGCGCTCGTGACATCTTGAAGGGTGATAGCTTGAGGATGGTCGTTACACCGCATTAGGTGCATTTGGAGAACGTCTACACTCTCAACACGACGCGATGTGTGCAACACGTTACTAAGACAAAGCCGAAAGAACCGCAGTGTAAGCCGCCTTCGGCTGATAGTTGCTGTCGAAAAGAAGCGGGGTGCTGCTGGCACGCCAGGAATTCTGTAGAGAGATCAGTAAGCGCCATGCAAAGCGAAGCCTGGGCCTACCGTGTCGCTTACACCCCAACTCGTGATCGCAACGCATTGAGACACCGCGAGACAAGCTTTCGCCACCGTGACGTAGTCGCTTGCGGCAGCGCCTGCGATATCCAGCTCGGTTATAGCTACCTCGCTCACTCCAGAAGCTGCAAGAGCCGTCAAAGCGGCCTGAGCGCCACCCGCGCCACCGGCCTACACCTTCGTCAAAGAGGTAGAACCATAGATGCATGTGTGCGTACTGAGAGGTGCATCTGGGTGCCAATCCCATCGATCAAAGTAGTGCCGTTGTTGATCCTCTTCACGAGCGCGACCATTCCTGCGACCTTCGCGTTGTTTGAGTCCAAGTTGTAGTCGTTGATGTACAATCTGAGACTTGATGAGCCCACTTCCAAGAATACAACCGCCAATGCATCACTTTGCAGTAGGATCAGCAGCTCTGGCAGCTTTGAAGGCGATCGTCACAAAGCTCTGGAAGAGCAATTGTCAAACGGAGTCACTGCCTGAGGAGATTGTCGGCGTACTTCACCGAGCACATTCGAGAATACGCTCGAGCGCAGAGACCCATCTTCGTTCAAAATCTCACTGAACGCTTTTGGTGAGCCTCTGAGAGATGAACAGGAAATCATGGACTTACTTGCAAACGTCCCACTGTACGATAAGTTCTGTACGTTTAGTGCTGGATGGATTGCATGCTTGATTGACTTACAGCTGAACAAGAAGATGAGATCGGCGTGGGCGAAAACTAAGTGCTACTCACCGTACAGTTTGCCTTTGTAGCGCCCAGCCACATTGGAGATGTGGTTTTGAATGACGCTTGTCTTCGCGGGGGTCAGTAATCCCAGTCTTGTAGAGTTCGAGACAGTTGACCTTACCAATGTGGACGCATCTGTGATAGATGATACCCATGAAGGAAGCTGAGAGTGCCAGACTGGAGCAGACATAGTCAGTGATATTTGCGAGAGATGGTCAGGTTTGTTGATTGTCTTACCAAGAGTGTGTCCACGGATCAGTTTATTGTTGGAGACAGCCCAGTTGACGAGGTAGTCGGAGCCAGTATAGCTGAAAGACCCTCGGCTTGGCTCAGTTGCGTCCCACTAGAAGCTGTTAGAGTGAATACGGCCAGTTTTTGACAATGCAACCTTCAAGGAGTTCTCCGGGGTCACCTGGCCAAAGTCGGCCTGGATTATGGCGGCGTTGGCTACGAGGATCAGATGTAGCCATCCACGAGCACTGCGAACAACATTATTTACCAGAAATAGTCAGCGTTCCCTGATCAGCACAGGTGCCCTATGTTCCGTAACACATTAGCCTCGAATGGTTCTCTGCTTGAGCTGAGAGCTCGAATAATGACTTGCCCAGAACTTTTTGCCCTTGGCCACAAACTTGGCGTTTAGAGCGCCAGTTGCAGAGCTGCCTGCAGAGGTCGTCGAGGTCGTCGAGGTCGCCGCCGTAGTGGCGGAAGTAGATGGCTGGCATCTGTAGACGTTCGTACTCAAAACCTTCATGCCTGGGATCATAGACCTACTGGGAATAATAGTCGTTGAGGTAAATGCACGTTGTACCGCTATCGCCTAGAAAATGAAGCTTTTGAAAGGGTTGCTGGGCACTCTGTAAGTAACTTACAGGCAGTCTGAGTCACACGTCAAGATTGGGATCATAGCTACGATACGATGAAGGACTCACGCTTCCGGTGTAGTTGATGCCGCCACCTTGAATAATCTATCAGTATTTTACACCACAGTGTGCATTGCAGCCCACTCACATTGTCCCCAGACGGCTACCGCCGCGGTCTGACGAAAAACAACCGCGAGAAAAGCTGTTTGCAAGAAGAGTTTCATACTACTAGTGACAGAGCAGCAAGGTCAATAGCGTCGCAAGTCAGGGTTCATCGACGTTCATCTCCCGAGTCTTATATACCCAGTGATGGGTAATTGGCGGAGCGGAGAAATAAAGAGTAAGAGAGGGAACACAAACCACGGGGAAGTGTCGGCTTTTAGCGTCGGTGGAGAATGTCAAAAAAATCAGCAACATGCCAAGACAATGCCAAGAGTTGCCGCAATGAGTACACCAGATCCTTCAGTAAGTGAGTTCCTGTTGGAAGACCTTCTCATGCCTCGACGCCTGGCTGGGACGTCCGTGACCCAGCCAGTGAGCCATCTACAAGGAGCTTCCAGAAAGCGCCTTCAAGATGGAAATAATCATGAGTCTGCCATACGCTCTCCATGCAAGCTGGGGCTGGTAATCACTCTTGGGTTACAGAAGGAGTCGTTTTCTCGCCACGAGTTTCAGAGAGAATGAGCCGACTCGTAACGCAAGGGCACTCGACTTGCCGTGTCACTGACACCTCATATGCGCGGACTGTAATAAAGTTTCCTGTGTATTGATGAGCAAGGCTAGAAAGTGAGTCTGGATCACCCTCGGCTACACGATGTCAGTCATGAGACCACAGAGGCATAATCAACCGAAACACCAGAGTGGCCGCACGCATTGCCAGTAGAGCTGACCCACTCCCGAAAATGCACTATCACGGCAGAGAAAAGGATCGGCACGTCGAACTCAATCCAAACGAGGAAGTCGAGTCTCACTGGCAGTGTGCCCGCGAACTCTTCTTCCATTTGACGATGATCGACGACCCAGATGGCCAGGCATCAGCTGAATTCACCGGGATTGAAGAACCCCTACAAGTCCATCTGCATACTTGTCCTTGACGATTACGAAACTCATCTTCGTCGATCTAGAGTTCGCTGGGGTGTCACTTGACCGAAGCTATACGGCGGCATCAGCTGCATAGCAAGCTAAATTACTAATGTAGCGATATCTTACCGGCGGTATGCAGGATTCAAAGGATTCGAGTTTGCGCACAGTTCCCGTAGCGATTCAAAAAGAAAGAGAAGATGTAGAGCTTGGAAAACATAGATACAAATGTCCCATGTAACCCGATGCAGAAGATACCAGACTTGAGTGTTTCCATGTTCGCATTCCAGGCGCGACCGAGAGATAGTGAGATTTGGGTGTGTGCAGGTGACGCGGTGCATATCTATCATTGACCTGCACGGTCCTTGAGTTGATTTTGCGCATAACCAGGAACCCAACGCACGTTGGAATGGATTCCAATATCCCGTATGTCGCTCGTACGATTTCTGAGCTTCTCCTGGATGATGAGCAAGGACTAGGGCGCACTCATATAGTCTCGTAAATCATCCTCTACGGCGTTGGAGAAGCGACATTCATCGCGAGTGACTTGATGGATTCAGTGGATGAATGAGCGCAAACAAGTGTAAGACAGTTTGCCGCCGCTTGCCGGCGAAGGTTCCCCGGGCCGCTTAAGCCGGCCCGCTTCAAATGAGTCTGATGGCAATGCCTGTCTGGACCAGGACCAGACAGCTCATACGACTGTCTTCGCTCGTAAGTTACTACAGTAAAGTCGGGTTAAGCAGACTACGGACAGCTGCACACTACACACTGCACGAAGTGGTGTCGTATGCACTTCAGATGCACCCTCCGATGAACGGTTCCTTTCACCATCCACCATCAAGGCCACACTCACACGTACATGACGAGAAACTTGAGAACTCTTCAACACGCCCAAGATATTCGAGTCAGAATGAGGTTTAGTAAGTAAGATAAGAGTAGTGTACGATAGTGCAACAGAGTAGCGAAAGAATAAGAGACTAATAGATGAGAGAACGAAAGACTCAGAGTGTATGTAACCTATAAATACAGACGACGCCACCATACAATCTCGGACCCACTGCTGTAATGGTACAAGTCCATCCCCCCCAGAACACCGCTGAATTGCAGGGCCGGTCCGGAGAGTATTGAGCATGTTCTTCCTCCTACAACAAAACGTCCCTCTTGGCTATAACGGTCGAGAAACAGAACCACAGAAATCATTCGTAATGTGTCCAGAGAGCCCATCGCCAATCAACGGCGCGTCGAACTGAGCGAAGGTGGAAGGATGGCTCGCCGGTCCGCGTCCGTCTCCGAAGAATCCTCGCTAAGCTCGGCACCATCCCTCTGCAATCCCAGGCGTTCCACCCACGCATCCGCGCGGTCCAGGGAATCCTTCACCACTGACATCACCCCCCTCATCATGTCGAGACTCTCCGTGGCAAGGGTGAGTACCTTCTGAGCGGCTTCCTCGCCAGTGGCTCCTCGCTGCGGATGGATCCTCGGACTCGCGAGGGGACTGTCCATTCCCACTGACACGCCCCTCTCGCTGTTATGCGAGTGGCTCAGATGACGCCTTCTAGCCCTTCCGCCTGCGGCAGTGACACTTTCTCTCTCAGCCACCGCTGGTTCTCCCATGGCAGCGGCCCACCTGCGCGGCAATTCCAGCACAAACCCTCGGACCCTCGCTCGTCCACCTTCCTCCAGTGCTCCTCCGCCAGCGTATTTACCAACCACATCAACTGCGCCGCGAACGGTCTGGACAATGTCGCGCCTGACTTTCGCAATGTCCACCTGTTGGGTGAAATCACGGAGCAGAGAGATCTGTGAGTCAAGATGCTCCGTGGCAGCAAGCAGCCAAGACAGGACGTAACGTAGACGCCTGAGAGATTCTTCGGATAAAGCAGCGCTAAGACCGCCGGCTTCCAGTAAGACTGTGTGCCAACGGGGGCGCGCCGCGACTTCTTGAGATGTGGCAGTCATCGCCAGTGAGGGTGAGCGCCTGCGGGATTCGGCCTGCTGTGGTGAAGGTTGTTCTTCAAAAAGAGTCATTCACACGGATCAAGTCATGAAGGCATTATGAGACCCACTATCAACATCCATTCGGTCTGGCGAACGACTTCTAGATGGACGGCGATACCTGTCAAACTGTGGGATACACGTCAATACCATTCATCAACCCACGGAGATGACTGATTGTGACACAAAGTAGTAGAAACTTCCGATAACGGGCGCGGAGAGCGTAGCGTTTAAGACAAGAGTCATCGGATGCAAAGTAACTGCAATGGACTGGAGGACCGAAGAACGCGTCTCAAAAGAGCAGCGGAAGGACAGTGACACATCAGGACATTAATCACCTGCCCGCCTCATAATCACGAGCACGTCGCGACTATCACGAGAGCCATCCCCAACCCCCACAAAAATGGGATAGGGCGCTTTGGAGGAGTAAAGAATGGAGGAGCGTGGCCAAAGGGACAAATGTTGGTCGATGTGAGGAGACGAAGACTCACCCTGTCCAACTGCCTAGAAGCAAACTCATCGAGCTGCAGACGGCCCATCACGGGCCGAGCAACTGATTCCATCATTTCCGCGCCATACTATTAGATTGGTTGAATGCCAAAGCAATCGATTGGCGAGTCCAATGTATGTGACAGACGTTTGGTGTCAGATATTGATGTACAGATTTGCATGTGTAAACGTCCAATTGACACGGATACAGAATGGTTGAATTGAAGGTGGGAGCGAGATGCGGAGGAAACAGTCAGCGATGGGCCAGAAGAACACGGGTGAAACGCAGACCTTGACCACCCTAGAACTGGCCTTGCCCTGTTCATATGCGCGAAGGGCGCCTCCAACTAGAGGGAGATGGGACATGCGTTCCACAAGGTCGGCCTCGTCGGTTGGTCGATACGAGTCGTTGCTGTCCCGCGAGAGGTATTCCCGCTGGAACTCCTCTTCATCGTCGGGATAGTCTTTTTTGTCGTTGTAGTGGAACGACGAAAAACTCGCCGGACTAGGCAAGGATGTAGTGGGCAGGGAGGACGTGGAGGCGATACTGAGGGCAGGTGTGCGAGTCGGCGTTGCTGTAAAACGTTCATTCAGCATGTCATTCCTTTGCCTGATGTCACAGTGACGCTGTGGCGGTATGCAGGCGAGGTGTGGGCTCATCTTGAGCTGCGTGACTTGGATGGGGTCTGGTAGACGAGAAACACACTCACGAGTCGCTGACCCGCCGTTCCCACTGCCGTTGCGCATATCGCCCAACGCGCGCACTGCGATACGCACATCCTCGTCCTGGTCCTCAAGCATGGCCGACATAGCGCGAATCTGAGGGTAATAGATGGCCAGAAGAGAGCGAAGGAGCCGCCGGGGGCGTCCTTGATGGCGGAACTGGAGTGGAAGGAAAGAGACGGACGTGGGAGAGAAGAGTAAAGGACGGAGAGTCAATAATAGGGCTTGCTCGCTCGCGTCCATGTGAAACTCTGCATTGGGAAAAACACGTGGGATTCTCTTCACAGTTCCAGCGCTCAGCCTCCGCAGTTCCCCTTGGGTATCTCCCACATCCATAGCGTAAACTGGGTGACATCGAATATCTCTTGCTGACTTGCAGTGACTTTCACGCGTCGCCGTTTGCGTTGGACGAAGTTTGAACGGGTTCGCAGGTATCACATGACACGCATCGACAAGCATCGAGAACGGGCTTTGCTCTGGACGTATGTCTCTCGGGGACCATTGACCGTCATCTCTTCCAGAGACCTTCAAGGTCGCCATTTTTGAAGTGGCGCAGATTCCGCTCGCTTCGCCATGCGATCGCTTCTATTCACATCTATCGTGTTGCTTGGGAATACACTGGCCCAAACCCCTGCGGCAGAGCTCTTCTCGTCGCGTATTCCAGGTAAAATACTAGCCACGACCAATTCTCTTCCTGCCTCTATTCAATACCCGCAATGGACGACAACAGCGGGCGACTGGGACCTCTTCGCTCACGATACTTGGACCTCTGGGTTCTTCCCCGCTACTCTGTACGCCCTGAACACGCGTAAATCTCTCTGTGGTGCCACGAGCAACAACGGCTTGGACGCCGCGGACTGGCTGAGTCTAGGCCGTGCGACGAGTGCGGCCCTTGCCTCGCTAACAACAAAAAACACAGTCGGTCATGATGTCGGCTTCCTGAGTTTTCCTTACATCGAGGAGCTCAGAATGTAAGCGAACCCCCATATGTATAACCTGAAACTTAATAGGCGTTTACAGTGATCCGTCTAATGAAACCGCAGCGGACGTAGTTAATGGATTCGCGACCTACCTCGCGGGCCGATTCAATCCAACCGTTGGCTGTACGCGGAGCTGGGATACCCCAGATCCGACGGATTTTCAGGCATGTCACCATTCGGACTCCACCTGACGATCTCTCACAGTGCTCGAAGGTTATCATTGACAATATGATGAACTTGGAAGTTCTCCTCGTGTCCGCCAGCCTGACCGGAAACTCCACTCTCGAAAGCATGGCAAAGTCGCATGCAAGCACGACAATGAAGAACCAAATACGAGACGACGGTTCAACCTGGCATGTCGTCGAATACAATTCCACGACTGGGGACGTGATCGACAAAATCACCGCTCAAGGGTACTCAAATAATAGTACTTGGACAAGAGGCCAAGCCTGGGCCGTTTACGGGTTTGCCAACAGTGAGTCTATGGTATTCCGAGTCGTAGAAGCTTAAGCTTATCTGGGCGACCAGTGTACAATTGGACCCAGGATGCTGATTACTTGACTACGGCACGCAGAACCGCTACTCTATTCCTTGACCGCATCCCCGCAGATGGTGTCATTCCATGGTGCGCTTCAATCCAATGAGTCCGCCCCTGGCCGCTCACCTGCCCCAGGGATTTTGACGCGCCCGACACCGACCGACCGGCGGATTCCTCTGCCGCAACCATTGTCGCTACCGGTCTCCTGCTACTCTCACAAATCGAGACCGACTCGGGTAATGCGCAGAAATGGCGGTCGTCTGCTATCGAGGTATGTCCTTCCACTCTTCCTGTACTATGATTAGTTTTAACCCTATGTGATAACGAAGATACTTAACAACGTAACGGCATTGGCATGGAACGAACCTTGGGAGAGCCTTCTATCCAATGGCACCGTGAACGAACCAGCGAATAATTCTCTGACAGGCACCGCGTATGGTTAGTCCTTCCTACCCGTTCACTCCTATCGAGGCCCTCGTTGACGTTCCCCTGCAGGTGACTACTACTACGTCGTCGCTGGGAACGAGCTCATTTCCATGGGCATCGTCAACTGCTCGGGTGCTTTGATTGCAGGCGGAAACGCGACTCAGACGTCCTCGACATCGGCTCCTTCGAGCTCACAGACGACGTCTTCTGGTGGCGCCCAGTCTATTCTTGACACGGGCACAGTATTGGGAAGGACTCTTGTTGTTGTCTTCGCGCTTTGCATACTTTCACTATAGGGATGGACATGGATACTCGCGGACCGTAAACATTTACTCACTTATTGAAACTGGACATGCAGTACATCATAAGGTATACAACACGAACGTGACTGAACAGACCACTCCCAGTGTAAATATGTGAAGCATAGTACGTGTGTATGTATGCGCAAGGCAATCGCGGAATTCTCAAGCATTCACTGACTGTACTTCGATAACACGAACTCTAGTTGTATTATATTTACACATATAGGTTCATGACCACGACTCGAACTAGGCTACTCCCAGGGCAGATTTGGTGGGCGAACCACCTTCGGCTGAGGCATGTTCGCATTTGGAAAACGCTCGTTAGAGCTTTCCAGGCGCATGTGGTGTGTAACATTGACCAGACTGTTGAAGTTCGCTCGGAGATGCGCCAGCGATCTCTCAAACTTCTCGAGGTCAGGTTGGATTAATAGCGAGGGCGCCGCTGTAGACATCTGTGTGATGGCTCGGACGCAATTATGTATGCCTAAGGCAAACAGGCTCACCGATGAATGTTACAAAATCCAATGGCTGTATTTCGATAACAGGTGGAGATTTTTGTTTACCGTCTCAAGCCCAGTCGCGAGGTTTCGCAGAGGCGGTCCGATATCATGATACAGCGTCTCAAGATGTTGTATACCAGCACTGCGGTCATGTCCCGCAGGTATGAGATGAAAGAGCCATGTCGACCATTTCAAGGACCGACGGTCTTCACTGTTCTCTTGTTCTCCCGCCTCGAGAGCTAGGCGAAGCTTACGACTTTTCTCTACGCCAAGGTCGCTTTTGGGCAGAATCTCGTCATCCAATCTGCGAGAAAACTCTCCGTAGCAATCATGAAGACCTTGGTCCATGAGAGGTGGAAGTCTTGAGAGTTTTTCTTGAATTGTGCGAAATTGTTTGGCAAGACTTAGACGCGCTGTGAAGCCACTGCGCGTTCTTGCTTTTTTGTAGAGCTCGAGCAGCAGAGTAAGATGCTCAAGCCACTGCTTGTACTAACGTAGGGATGAGAACCGCGTACGGGTGACAAGAAACGTGACAAACCTACCGGGGAATACATGAAACCATACCTAGTATACAAAGAGTCCCAGCATTTTACGGGGAAAAGAATCTGGGATTCGACAACTTCGGTTCCCATCTGCGGTAGAGCGCCGTAGTACTTGTGATAATCACTCCATAGGAGAGCTTTCAGGACTTCATATTGTGGCGGATTGTATGTCGTTCTAGGTACTGCCAACAGCCGGTCTACCGGCCTGAAAGCAGTCTGAGACCAGACTGTAGTTCGAGACAGCAGATCACGTACAAGGGCACTCCGTAGACGTTGGGGGTATGCTGACATCCCACAACCACGTCGAGCATTACAGATGCGTGATGAATATGATGAGCGAGATTGGATATAACGTGTTCAGCGTAATCATTGTGGATATTTGATGTTACCCATCTATCCATAGGGAAGGGGAGTGACTCTTGGATAGCGAAGAACACATCTTCGAGGGAATGTGTACGCAACAATGGTAGTAGTAAGATGATGAGTGCAGCCAGTGCCGCAAAGACCAACATTCGAAGGGACATTGCGGGAAGTTTTCAGAGCTCGGGGGAACGGATGACGGATGATAGAGATAGAGCGACAACAAATGTGGCTAGACGGGTCAGGACCATATGCCAGTCGGTGGCTTTCAACAGAGAACAACGGCGATCAGGGCTCGGACAAATGACGAACGTCGGGTCGTGTGTCGCACTCGGAACCGGGAACTTGCGCCAAAATGGGGCGATCTGGCATTCATTCAAACTCGGCACGGACCAATCACTGTCCAACGACAGACTGCAGCTCCGAGCCTCCACCTTCAAGGGGATCACGCCGTGCTATGGGCTGATGAGCGTGTAACGATGACCAGGAAATTGGACTGGTCCGTGCCGATCATGAGTGGAAACGGCACACAATCCCGATTGGACTACCTCAGGACTACCTTGTTCGCAGCTCTGCGACGACCATCATCGGCAGGCCAATTGGAATCAACGTATGAAGGAGATCGTCAATTCTTTTGTTCTATCCTGTTGAATTTGATGAATCACCTCCTTTGTATTCTGCTTTTGTGTACTACTCTTGTTCAGTCCTGATCTCCAAGTCAGTCGTGATGCAGCGCTGCTTAGTTCAAAGAGGCGCGAGTTGAGCCACATTCTTATTATCATTTCTATGTCTGATACCACCTTCTCAACAGCCTCTCCCAGCATCTTGTCGGGCTCGCACAATGCTTGATACGAAGACAGCTTGGTGCCACCTTCTGGAATTCGGGACGTAGTCGAAAGCAATGCACCTGCCGCCAAGTCCGAAGGTGTTTCACTCAATCAATCCTATAATCCGCCGCGAATTGACTTCAATTTAGCTCGTTCTGGGATCTCGTCTGGGCATTCACACATTACGGTCATCGATCGTGTCACATCCTACGCTCACTCTCATTCATGTGCCAAGTCTGCATCGGGTGCTTCCGCTGCTCCGCGAGTAGCTGTACAACCAGATGTTCATTCTGTGGTGAACAGAGAGCTTGGCCCAAGACCTGTCCTATCAACAATTCGTTTACGAATCTTCAAGTTGTCCATCCTGTGCATATGCCTTCTCCTCATCCAGGGCATTCGTCACGCGCATACAGGTGCTCTGAACATGATTGACTCTAGCGTCTGCACCGCCAGCTTCCAGATCTTTCGTTGTCCGCCTGTCCTCGAAGTCGTCGATATGCAGTTTCCCCTGCCACAACGAATGGCCCCTCTGATCTTGCTCGACTCTATCGTGTGCACGGTCACTTTCGATAAGTTCCGTTGCCCGCCTGCAGCTGCTCCTGTGGTTGATGTGCAGTCTTCCGAGCCGCAACGATTGAGCGAAGCTCCAGAGCTGATACATCGGGCGTTGATCTTCCTTGACGGAACTGCTACCAAAACGCAGACCCTGGCGAACTTTTTCACCGAGGCAGCTACCAAGCTAGCACTGGTCAAGCACATAGCCGAAGGCTTCATGATACTCGATGTCAGAGGCACTTTTGTCTCTAACACATCTGTGATGTTCAGGGACACGCAACACCTCTTACAAGACTTGGCGGATCTGCATTCGGCTCATCTCGAGCTGACTCACAGTCTGATTCCACTTCATTTTCGCGGCCTGCGATTCCTGGAGAATGCCGTCCTTACAGTGCGTTTCTTGATACGGTGAATTTCAGTTCTGCTGAAAGCCTGCAGATAGGGAACCTTGCGTATTACTTGCAGCGGTTCCTCAATACCAAACAAACCGAACAGGATTGGTCATTATACATCAACAAGACGTCTGCTGGCATCAAGCGACTGACGAAATTAACTGATTCGTTTGCAGAGCCAGTCAAAGTTTCTTGCAATGCGAGTTCCCGAGTGGAGGACATGACCCAAGTTATCTCTGTCAAGTTTGATCAGTACGATAGGGAGCTGGACGTCAAGCTTTCCAAACTTTCCAATAGCTGGTGGCGAGCATTTAGTTATCTTGACGAACATGCGCTGGCTACTCAAGACAAGCAACGCCTGGCAGAAGATAGCACCCAACTTTCTGTGGCATTTCTACCTAAATACCGGCTTCACACGACGCTCGTTCTCCTCATGCACGAACTGGATGAGCTCTCATCTGCAGCGAACCGGTATCTTGTGAGTTTTCGAGTTTTTAGACTATTCTAGCTCAGCAACTCACGTTGTGGACAGAATGACCTTCAGACTGGACCCTTGGGGGCAACAACAAGCTTATACACTGGCATAGACCAGCAATGCATTGCTCAGAGCGCTCAGATCCTACAAAGATTCCACGACTTGACAACGTGGGGCAGCCACATACGACCAGCCGCGGAAATTTTTCCCAAGGCATTCGAGTACCAGTATTTCACTCTTGCTGAGATGCATGCGGCATCGGCCAAGAGTTAGGTCGACCTGGTGGGCGAGAAAGGGACTCCAGTCTAAGCTCTGATGACAATAGTTAATGCCTTGACAGCCCGTATACCTCATCAAACACTTTGAAATACCCTTTCTCGAATCCATTGTGTGACTCTAGAGTCTATCTATAGTACTGGATTGTGAAATACTTAGTTCCACCGCGTAAGCACTTTGCACATCAAGCAGGCCTGGACACGTTGCCGTGGTTGATGACTGAGTAGTAATTTGCCCTTTTCCATCAACGCCACCAGCGACGACGACCACCTCAACGCTGCGCCCCACCACCGCTGGTCTGTATCCCAACAGCGAAAACGCCATCGACAACGCCCTCACTTGATCCACTGCCGGCATTGAGTCACAAGCCAAAGTCGAAGACGATGTTACTTTGGTAGGATGAGGATCGGTGTTGCCAGCACGACGAAGGACGGCTGACCTGTCAATGGGCCCTTGGCTGCATTCTGTGGTGTGTGTTGTTTTCTTTCGTCAAATTTCTGCGTGCTACCAGTCCCGACAGCTGCTGTTGTGTTGTGCGGTCCGCATACTTATGTCAAAGTCTCCGCGTCCTTTGCCCAATCCCCCGACTCCGATCGCCTGCAGGTTGGACTGCGCCGCGGTCGGTCTCGCCCCCTCCCCGGGACTTCCGTTATGGCGACACGGACCACGGTGGCTCGAGGCAGGGCGATAGCCTGATAGTAGGATGTCACTTTGCGCTGCTCGACAACTTGGAGGTGTGTAGCATATGCCTCCGTACAGTGCGAGTCTAGGAGCACCATAGCCAGCCCGTAGCCACACTCTTGTACATTGTGTACGTCTGCGGTCGTCTGACAAACACGGTCGAGTCCAGAATTTCAGATTTCTATAGCGTGATGTTGGTAAAATCAGGATGAGTAACGACAACTTTCCAAGGTATAACGATAGGTGCATCTCGACTCTTTCGCCAGTTCTCTTCCACAGATAAACGGCGCAGGGCCCCGACTCCAGTCTCGATACGATCCAGCATGTCCTTCAGTGAATTGAGGTCTGGCGATGATAATAATGACGGCAACTCTGCAGCAATCTGAAGTCGTCAGTCCCATATGACCGACAATCAACAATGTCATGACCTACCGGTGGTTGTTCGACTATCCAGGCAGCGTACTGGGTCACAAGAACGAGATTCTCCTGCACGGTCTTCAAGCTATCAAGCCATTGAACAACATCGACTTCTATGCTCGTCAGAAGATTGTGAGTCCCGCGCACGCGATCATCGCGACCCGGGCTCAATGTATAACCATCGCGAATGCGTTGATACCACGATCGCGACTCAATCTCGCGAAGGGCTTCTTTGCTTTCGGACAATGCTAGTGCCAGACGGTCCGCTAGGTCTTCTACCCTGCCGACGGCCACCGAAACATTGGGAAGTATCACCTTGAGAAAGGTGTCTAGAAATTTTCCTCCAAAACATTCCTGAGATCTTGCATGAAGGAAACCAGGTAGTCGCTGAGTTCTTTCCCTGTGATTTCTGAATTGCTTGTGAAGTTGATAGCGCTCGAGGATGTTACGGCTGGTGGCAGCCCGATGGTAGAATGTATACAGCTCAAGCAGATGAATACGAGCCGCCACGATCTGTCATTCGCAGTGTTGTCAGTGATTCTCTTTCTCGCGAAGAGTGATTTTGAGCCCATACCGGAAATGTCATGGTGTTTTTGGTGCTAAAACACCCCACAGGGAAGGACGAATAAGTGACATGAGTGATATCGCTGGCCATTGGGAAGATGTGAACAAAGGAGGCCACTTGTCTACTGAATTGAGTGAAATGAGGGCCCATCTCTACTAGCCAATCGGCGATCGAGTTGCCAAGTATTTCAAACAGCTGATCTATACTATAGCGATTGAGGACCATGGTTTAAAGCACAAAGATTGATGACTGACGGCTCGGAACCGAATGGATAAGCTTTGACGTTTCCGCATCCGAGCAGTATCTTGATCATGGCTTCTGAGTGTTCGACGAGACTGTGAACACCATTCGCAAAGAGGAAAGAAGAGGGTGGGGATGATTGCGAGTCTCCTTGTAAGGATGCGGGTAGATGTGGGTAGACTGCGAAATATGCGTCCTGCAATGCTTCAGGTAGCGTTGGCAGACCAAAGGGATTGACCAGGGTCATGGCGAGGATGAACAGAGCAACAATCAGGAGGGAGAGTCGCTGCAGCAGCATGGTCTTGAGTCTAATGAGAAAAGTGTGAGACAGCGGCAGTGAAGTGCGAGAGGGAAGATGCCTGCGTAAGAAGCTGGTGAGAAGCAGGTGAGAAGTGGATTTGTGGCGGTAAGCTGCTGCTCGACGTTCATCTCGTGACGCTTGTTACAATTCTAGACGCGGGCCAGGGCAGATCAATCAAGGTTCGCTCTGAGTGGTCCAGCTCGTCTTTTGTGGCGTCTTGTAGTGGCATAGTGGGAACTTATCGGAACAAAAGAAGACAAAAGACACCTCAAGAGAGGCCCGGGGTGACCGTGATCGGCAGACCCTACCAACATGTACAGCCGATCACTCTTTCAAATAATGTAGTTTCCCAGTCATAACGCGTACACAGGTCGGAACGTAGGACTACGCCATCGTATCTAACGGTCCTTAGGAGTCTACTAGTTTTCGGTGACAATTTGCGCTCTCGTCCAGACAGAGAAGAGGAAAGGGCATTCGCACAGATCAGAAGGATCGTTCTCAAGGAATGTTTTTCGAGATTTGTGCTGTGATATTAGTGAAGTTGGGGTGATCCACTACAACCTTCCAAGGTGATACGACAGGAGCATCCCGCCTCTTGGTCCAAAACTCCGGAGCAGACGCACGGTGTAGCGCCTCTATACCACTCTTGACGTGATCGAGCTTCTCTAACATCAAATCGAGGTCTGGCGGCGAGAGCATCGACAGCGTTTCGGCCGGCAGCTGCACAATCCAGTCACCGTCAGATAGATAATAGATAACACTGAACTGAACTTATCCTACCGGTGACTGTGTGACCATCCATGTGGTGTACTGCGCCAACAAAAAGAGATTTTCTTGCTCAATCCTCAAGCTGTCCGCCCACTCCCGGACGTCAACTTCTATGTCTTGAAGAACGGCGTAGGTTGTACGTGCGCGGTCAATATGACCTGGAGGAAGGGTGTAACGGTCATGTACACGCCTGTGCCACGGACGAGAATCTAAGTCACGAAGTGTTGCGTTGCTCTCAACCAGCGCAAGCGCTAGACTATCAACAAGCACTTCAACTTGTTCGACGGCCTGCGTGGCTCTAGGTAGAATCCGCTCGACCATGTCAGATAAGAATAAACCCCCAAAACATCGTTGGATTCCAGACTGAACGAGATCGGGTAAACCACGCATTCTCGCCGTAACAATCCTGAATTGTCGTAGAATCTGGTAACGAGCCCGAATGTCGCGGGTGACGCTAGCCTCTCGATATAAAGCTGATAGATCGAGGAGATCTTGACGAGCTGCCATGATCTAGTTGAGTAGATGCTGTCAGAGATCGTGTCCTGTCGCATAGGAGTGAAGGTTGTTACCGGGTCTGCCATGCTGCCCAAGGTAGCATAACACTCCACAGGAAAGATTGCAGAGGCAACGATGATATCCCCCGCTGCTTGAGTGATTCGGTCAAAGGATGACACCTTCTTGTCAAAATCATTGTGGCGAGGGAGTGTTCGCCAGCCAAACCGGATCTTTGTAAGCTTCTCAAGCAGTCGAAGTATACTGCAGATGATAGCATGAGGTATGAAGACTGGAATATCTTATTGACGTACGGTTTGTGGCTGAATGGATAGGCTTCGACATTTCCGCATCCAAGCAGTAAGTCGAGCATGTTGTTGGAATGTTGTACTATCTCATCGAGTGCGTTCGCGATGAGAAGTGATGACGGTGAATATAATTGTGGCTCTACTCGTGTGAGATTGGGAAGATGAGGGTAGACTGCAAAGTACGAATCCTCGACCAGTTGAGGCAACGGTAACGGACCACGCAAACAGACCCAGGTCATGGCGAGAGCAAGGAGCACAACGATGGAGATGTGAAGTCGCTGATGCATGGCACCGACTCGAGCGAGAAACGACGTGCAATAATTGACCGTAGAAGATTGCAAAGAGGCAGTGGATGCCGGACGTCTGAGAAAAGTGACTTTGTGGCGGAAGGCATGCTCAGGAAAAGGAAATAGGCCCTTGAAACATAGCCGTGCAGGCCTATGCCCGTGTTTGGACATAGGCCTGAAGGCCAACGGTCGCCTCGGACCGATGAGGGTCCGTGGCACGTGCCGTGTAATTATTGATCGATTGATTGATGATATCCCCGGACCCCTGCTGTCCGACGATGATCGCACGATCGTCCTTTTTCCTTGTTCTTTTCTCGTGTGTTTCTCGTCGAGTCTGATGGACACTTTTGTGTGTTTCCTTTTTCAAACTTGTTTTGTTGCTCTTGTTCGCTCATGCTCGTCACCCGGCCCGCTACATTTGAGAGACGCGGCTTGAGCCACATTTTATCACTACCACCACTACTATGTCTGATCACACTCTCCCAATCTCATCTGATTCGTTCGCTCAGTCTCAAGCTTCTCTCCTCAATGACTTGGGTGGACCCCCAGCAGCAAGTCGAGAGATCGTCTCCGAAGCGCATGTCTCTGATGTCTTCCAACCGCCCGCCTCAACTCCCGCTGGTTCGAGCATATCTTCTTGTAGCTCCACGGTTTACTGATCCTCTGACCGCTCGCAGGTCCGGGTCGCTCCTCAGTTCCACACATTCCTACATCCTCCTTCACTCTCATCAACAATGTGTCAACTGCCATTGATCTGCGTTCCTCTGCAAAGTCGGTGGCTTCTGCTGGTTCGGAAGTCAGCCTTGACGCAGACGTCCACTCCGTGGCGGAGACGAACCCTAATTCGCGGCTCGCCATATTTGCGAGTCGCTATCGGGTATTCCTCCTTTTCGTTGTCCTCCTCATCTTCTCACATGGCATTCGTACTCTCTACGCGGGTACTCTGGACTGGATTGACTCTAAAATCTGCATGGCCACATTCCATATGTTTCGTTGTCCGGTCGTCTACGTCGCTCACATATCCTCTGCGCAGCCACAACAGACGAATGATATTGGCTGGCTTGACTCTGGCATCTGCGCGGTCACCTTCCAGACGTACCGATGTCCGCCCACTCCTGTTGTTGATGAGCAGTCTTCGCAGCCACAACAGACGGATGAAATTGGCTGGCTTGACTCTAGCATCTGCGCGGTCACCTTCCAGATGTACCGATGTCCGCCCCTTCCTGTTGTTGACAAGCAGTCTTCAGAGCCACAACGAATGAACGAAGCCCCAAGTCTGGTGAATGATGCTGCTAGTTATCTCAATGACACTGCCACACAAACACAGAAATTCACCAATCTTATCGTCCGAGCGGCTAGCGTTCCTTCGGTCGAGAAGCATGCCGAGGAGGGTCGGCAGATTCTTAGCATTCGACGCAGTCTCACAATTGGCACCTCTGTGATGTACGAAGACTTGCATGACATTACAAAGGATCTCACAGCACTTCATGCACTTCACTTCAAGCTGACTTTGACGCTACCCGCTGTGCGTATCGTTGGTTTGCACTTTTTGCACAACTCCATGGCCACAGTGCGTGTCAATTCTTGAAAAGGTTTTTTACTGACCGTAGTCTACAGATAGTGGGTCTTGCACACAGTTTGCAAGCGTTTCTGGACTCGGAACAAACAGAACAAACATGGGATACCTATACCCAGAAAGTGGTCGGAGACATCTCCGCTCTCACTGAAGTGGCCAACATGTTTTCTGGCAATATCGCGGAGGCGTATCAGGCGGCTCTCAAAGTTGATGAGGCCCTCCAGGATGTCAACAAGAAGTTTGAGATACACAGCAGGAAGATCCACCTGGACATCACCGAACTCGCCCAAGGCTGGCGTGGCATCCTTCTTCACCGTAACAAGCAAGCCATGGCCACACAGGACAAGCAAGTCGTTGATGAAGGCCAATCCGCGCTATCCCCACTACTTGGCACTCTTGGCACTCTTGAGAACCTCGTCCTCATGATGCAAGCGTTTGAATGGGAGACAAACCTGTACATTGTGTGTCCCTTCCAGCCTCTTGCTCTCTGATCATTGTATCACATCTTGCAATAGCGCAGCCTTCAAGATCAGGCTCATCGAGGAACTTCGAAGTCAGGCAACAACACGAAGTCAGACAACAATTCAGACCCGACCATTGATCAGCATCACGCTGCTCAGAGTGTTCAAAGACTCCTGGAAATAACGATGGGCATGAAGGCAGCTTCGGAAATGTTTCCTGACGCATTTGCCTATCACAAGTTCCCGTTCCCAAATCACGCTCGAATGCAAGGGCTGCTTGCCGAACGTAAGACAGACAATGTCGCGAATGAAGCATGATTTTCCTCTCTTGAAATCGGATCACGGACATGTTGTACAAACATAGTTTATTTGAATATATCCCGATGCTTGCAATCGCTTGAACTGGGCTCGATACTAAGCACCGCCACGATCTAGCTGTACTCTGAACTAGGCTCTGACCTCCTTTCCTCCTTCCTCAGTCATGTTGTAGAGCATTGTTCGACTTCCCGTTATGGCTCCAGGTAAAGTGTCTGGAGTACTATTTAAGAACAGACAAAACGTATATAGACTATGACCCATCTATGTGACCGATATGGTAATTTGCTCGTGAGGGTGCGCGTTTCACGCTGTCAGAAGGGTATAGGTCTACCCATAGAGTCCACTCAGATTCACTCCCCAATCGCCTGGACATGCTATCAACTTGAACGATGGTCTGCGCAAACAATTCCATGTCTGGAGGTAGGTACAGAGAAGGCACGTCGGATTTTGGCAACTGCACGAAGAAATATGAGGATGTAGGACATGCACGAGCGCATCTGAGAGCTTACCAACGGCTGCTCCAACATCCAGAGCGCGTATCGCTCTAGTTGATCTATATTGTCGAGCGCTATGGCAATCCGCTGAACATAATCCTCAATGACAGGTTTTGCGAGCTGCAAGGCCTGCATAAACTGTCGAAGTCGGATCTCCGGGTGCTGCTCGTCCTTCATGTAGTAGTATAGCTGATCATACCACCCAAAAGAATTCAGTCGACGCTCAGTCTCCGAGATTGCTTCATGCACAGACTCAATAAGATTACGACCATCGTTGACGGCGAGCCGTATCTCCATTGCGGTCCCATTCAACCGTTCATAAAAAGGGGCGAAGCATTTGCGCAAGCCCTTATCGACATTTTCGGCAAGTCCAGGTGAACCGGCGCGTACCACCCGAAAGTTTCTCGCTGCGCGGAACCGTTCGACGAAGCCTTTCGCATCACGAGCGCGGCTATAGGAGTCAAGGAGTAAATACAGCTGGTTGAGGGCATCCCTGTACTAGGGGAGTGATCGTCACTGACTGAATACCGTTGAATTTGGTGCAGACCCACCCGTGCTGTCAACGATCCTGAGGCGAACTTGTTGGGGCGCCATCGCCAGCATGATTCTGGGAAATCATCGCTTGCTCTTCTGAGTCTCATTCCGACATTTTGTAGCTCGGATGATCCAACGCGAGAAAATTTGCTCATGAGTCTAGTCAGATCCTCGTATGCGTAAGGGCCTGCCGTATCGATGATATGATACGCTATAGTCACATTGAAACTAGCAGCAATAGAGTCAGACAGTAGGCAAATTACAACGGGGAACGAGAGAGCCTACACATAGCCTTCGAAGACTAGTTCTGGCGGGAAACCACATGCCGAGAACAGGTCGATCATCTTCATCGAATGTTGGGCGATCGCTCGTAAAGACAAAGCAAAAGTCAGGGGGGAGTTCTGCTGAGCATGGCGTGCAGGCAATGCGAAATCACCACCATCCAGGGCGAAGTAGAAATCTTCGAGGACAGGCCGAATGTCATGGAGGATGTGAGAGATACGAAGAAGGTAGACGACGGCTAGACATAGACCACTGGCGACTAGCGCGTGCATCCATTGCAGACGCATCTTGAGAGGGCAGAGGTAATGTTCAACGCCACAAACCTTGAGTGTCGGAGCCTCGGAGGGAGAAGAGCAATGATGCCATCAGACGCGTTGAAGGACAAAAGGACAATAACATAGCCATATGCGGTCGTGGTGAATGCTCAGACTTCCGCGGTGACGGACCAGATTCCAGGGATATCATCAAAAAATTGCCTGCGAAAGATATGAGCGTTGGTGCGCACGAGACTGTTTCGTGGCGGGGAGTAGATGTTCGTGGACAAGATGTGGAACTGAAGTGGCAGTCACTGGAAAAGGGAGATCGGCGAGTTTCGGCAGACGAGCCGCTCTGGGCCTCTTAGTCTCGGAACAAGACCCTGCCGACACGTTCCGCGTGGAGGGTCTTGTATCAAAGTCGCCGATCAAGCGGGCGACTGCGAAGTGAAATGCCTTACTTGGGCCCTTCACTTTCCCCTTCAAAACTTGTTACCTCTGTTCAAGATTTGTTACCTCTTGACCAACTCGATGAAGACCTGTTACTGTCTACTGTAAATACATTCAGTAGTAATGGGTGATCCAGTGACCGACTTTTGTGATCAGAATTATCCTGCCTGTCAGGTAAGTAACATGGTGCCTCTGGAAAGAGTACAATCAATGACCGTCTGACTGGGAAGTAAAATGACGATGAAGCAGGATGAGGCTTGATGACTGTTGACACGGGCAAGTGTCACAGATGGTCACGGCTTCAAAAGTCTTCAAAAGTCTTCAAATTGATCAGAAAATAGTCACGCTTGGAAATCGTCCGTTGTATCATGTCAAGGGGTTCAAAAATCAATCGGGAGCTCTTAATGCATTCTTTACATACTGAAGTACATTTCTCGTCTCACATTTCTCTTACAAGAGTCATCATGACGAGCCAAAAAAATCAACCAAGTTCACTTCGCAGTCACCTGCCAAATCAGCGACTTTGTTACAAACCCCTCTGACAAGAGGGGTTTGATCGAACCTACTGGGCCTCTGGCCTGAGAGTCTGAGACGGCCGAACTTTCATCAAGGGCTTACCCGCCAACCGGCTTTCTTGCCGAACACGGCGCCGCGCAATATCGAGACGCTGCGGGCCGCGGCGCTGCCCTTGCTGTCACGTCATCCGATAATGCTCGAGAGCGATTCTGACCGAGTCCGCTGAGATTCCTGAGAAGGGACTCGGGAGGCTCAGGCTGTTCTGCTCCATTATTTGTAGCCGCGGCCGGGCCGCGGCCATCAGCATGGGACACTGCCAGGGACGGGACACATTTTGCTTGCGGCGATCAAGCCAAGGATCCAGGACCTTCCGACGCTTCCGTTGGATAGCGACTTTACCATAACTTACAAGCCGAGCTCGCATGAACTCCCGCCATCGCTGAAGAACTCGAGCAGATCAACTTGAATGACAAAAACGGTCACTGTTGTTCTTGTTCGAGAGCCGTCAACTTGATCAGATGGGCACCTACAGCATAGCCTTAGGTAGCCACATTTCCTATATCTCTACCCTTGACATACATTCAGGCAAACTCCAAGCACTCTCGGCGATGCACTTTTCTGCTTTAATCTCCTTGACAGCGTTACTTCTTTTCGTTACTATCCTACTACTCCCTTCGTCGCCTACCAATCTCGAAGACGTGTACTTCACAGTCCACAAATCTCTGCCCACATCTCTGCCTGATGGTCGGGTCAGATCAACTGCGACTGGTGACTATCCCGACCGTATACTATCGAATCTCTCGTATCACGTTCATCATGCTTCTGCAATGCTCGACATTGTTATGGGTTGTCAGCATGCACCGAATGTCTATGGTGTGCGATTGTAGGGGTTCTCTCTTGTTCCGAAGGACTGCCGCAAAGTCTCACTGTGTTTCCAGACCGTTGAAGCGTCTCAACGCTGTGCCCGGATCGACTTATCATCCGCCACAATACGAGAATCTATACTCCATGCTGCGCGTCGGCTGGCGCGACTTCTACTCTGAACTGCCCCAAGTAGGGATCAAAATAGTCAACTCTCAGTTTCATTTTCCTGTCAAATGCTGGGATTCTATGCCTACTGACGGCTTCATGTATTGGCCGGTGCGTCATTCTGTGTAACGGTTGATTAGGAACTCACTCATTGCGCTAGCTAAGGCAATGGATTGATTATCTGACCCTTCTGCTTGATCTGTATCAGAGAGCTCAGAAGCACAGAAGCTACCCAGCGCGCCTCCGTATTGCCAGACAATTCAGAAAAATACAGACAAAACTCGCTGAACTCCCTATCGTCACAGACCGAGGCATTCAGCAATGCTATAAGGAGCTTGCTCATGTCTTGGACCACGAGATTCTACCTGAAACTGACCGTGGCGCAACGGAAAGTCGTAATCTCGTCCTAGCTCTTGAGGCAGGAGAGCGAGAAAACGAAGAAGACCGAAGAGCTATCAGATGGTCGGCACGGCTCTCACATCTTTTCGCAAAATATGGGAGTGTTTCCGGCATACATCAAATCGGGATGCTGTATCATGACATTGGGCCACCTCTTCGAACATACGCGACCGGACTCGAGACGGTCAATGAGAACCTCCACCTGTTGTCGAAGTACAGCCACTGGATATCAGACCATTCAACGGTGAGTCGCTTGCGTGCTCTAAGTATGCTCATATTTAACACCTCTCACAGACACCAAGCAGCTCTGCGCCGTCCCTCTTCGACCCGCCTGACCTTGACAAGTTCGAACGAGCGCTCGCGGAACTCAGGGCCAACTTTCATCAACTGGTGAATGCTACACATCACATGCGCCTGGAACGCATCAAGTACGGTCTGCCGAATCCAGACTTGCCTCAGCCGAGCTTAGTTCGCCTCGCAGAGGTACCTTGGGCGTAGTAAGATAGCTCTCTTACCACTTGTATTACATGTAGCGGTCTGGCACCTCCTAGCCTTCTCTATGGCACGAAATTCAGACTGCCTTCACCTTGCCTGAGAGACATTCTACCAAGTACCTGACCATGGGCCAGCGAAGCCGCGAAAGCAACACTTACGGCTACTTCCGGCAGTTATATTATTCGTGTTTGTGGGCGTACACATTCCTATATGTGTCAGGGTATACTATACGCCAACCACTCCTCGCCAGAGAGGTTGGTGCCGCCAGCCCAGCCTCCGATGAGAGCGGCCATCAGGGTTTTTGCGATCCAGCCGAGCAGAATGATGATCATCGTGAAGACAGGATGACAGTCGAGGACAACTCGGAGACCAAAGCCAGCTGACATTCCGCCCAGCACGTTGCGGATAATCCACTCGCGGTCCAGTTTGTTGTCATCCAGCATCATCATGTATGGAGGCATAGACGGCGGTGCCGGTATCGGTGTAGTCGATGGCTTCCATATCGTCAAGAGGAAGAGCAGAAAAAGCTTGGTGATCGATGAGTAGAATAGCGTGAGGGGAATCAAGACGAAGCGAAACTCCTTTCGTATATCGCTTTCCGGGACCTTTGAGCGTTGTATGGCAGAGAGAAAGCTGAGAACGACGTAGCAAGCCGACATCACGCCTGTGTGGAACGCAAGGGTTTCTGGCAGAATTGAGCAACGAGATGGGGTTTCCAAGTGGGACGTACCTGCAAAGCAGCCAACGAAGGTTCGCAGAAAGTCAATGACAGTGTCCGTGGACCATGGGGACGCAGAACTACTAGGGTCTAGATTGACGCGTTAGGCCGTAGGCGACGCGCATGGGCAAGGTCCATACTCAAGTGAGACCAGCGGATGACTGAGAAGAGGTCAGATGTATCGGTGGAGACGCGAATGACGGCCTTACACGCATCAATGGCTGTCAGCGCGCCTCCCAGCGGAGCTACCAGCGGCCACCTCGCGGGCTGCCTGCTTTCCTCATCCTTTTGACCAACGCGCCTCGGCTCCGCACCTCGGTTATACAACAAATGGCGGTAGACGCCACGTTTGAGGAGAATCAGGTCAATAAGTAGGAGCAGGGAGTCGTGCTCGACGTAAGGGTCCGCAAATGAACCGCAAACCGACTGAGAACAGTCGATGATGAGTGGGATAACCTACGAAGATACACCAACGCACACATTGCTCTAGCCTGAGGTTATATGCCGATTCGTAGACCGTATAGAGGTAAGGTATCCAGCAGGTGCATGTGGTGCATATTGGCATAAGGGAGAGATGCGAACCCTAACCCCAACCCAGTTCCTGCTTGTTTCACCCCAAGTTGAAGTTGGAGAATGGATTGAGTGCATCCGCCTCGTCGTTTCTCCGTCTCTCCTTCTTATAACCTCGCCTCTTTGACGGTGAAAGAGCAAGGCATATGCATAACCACCAGATTGCGATGGAGGCTTTTGCGGAAAAGACGATCAAAGGAAGTGTTCCTCGAAGTCTACACGACCCTCGAATCGCTGTCGATGAAAAGAACAACCGCTTTTTTCTCCTTCGAGCAGATCTAGATGGAATGTTCAGTATCCAGGAATGGCGCTTATTGAAGGACGACACGATCGAGTGCACAGACCTCAAAGTAGGATTTGCATCCGGGAACATTATCTCGCGTTCTGACAACTTTCAGCCTTTCCTACGACGCGATTACGAGGCCGCTCCCGTGCCTCTACCTTGCTTGAGAGACATCTCAATAACCTACTCGGCCATGGACGGATGCGAGTACCTCTTCATTCTCGGACTAGTCAAAGACGCGACGAAGCGAATGGAACTTGTAGCCATTGACCTCGCGACCTATGTATGGCTTGCTGTTCCAGTTACTGGTATCGTCAAGCCCCGGAGGCAATCCTCATTGGTAGCGGTGGACAAGCGACTCTATGTTTTTGGCGGCCAAGATGAGAAAGGTGGAAGTCTGGCCTCGTATTCTGTGGCAGAGTGTAAAGACCGTCAATGGTTCTGGTCTGTCAAAGACAAGCCATATCCTGCTCATGTCCCGCTGCTCGAAAGCGCTGTCTTTCTACCGGGCTTCGATCAGATACTCCTCACATCTGGGCGCGAAGGACTGGTACGCGATTCTTCATGTCGACACAGCGACATGCGTCCTGACACCCTGTCATAGGTACACCACATAACGATCTTCAACGTACAATCCTCAACATTCGAGGTGATCAAAGAAACTGCAGGCGGGAGCTGGGACCATGCGTTCGCAACTACCTCTCTTCCTCCAGCTCTTCCTTTCGCAAGGACTCGTAAACGCTCGCCTGTCCCCGCCATCATAATGTCTGGAGTTTTGCCAATTCACGGGCTGGAGCTCTGGCACTATCTTTCAGCGCCTTACAACGATCTCCGCTGCCTCAACGTATCGAGACAGTTCGAAGATATGTCTATCGAGCACTCTGTCTTCATTTCGGTCTCTGGTCGCTACATCATGCTTGGCTCTGACTCGGCCGTGGGCACGGGAGTGTACAATGTCTGTGGAGAGATCAACGTGCAGAAACTACTCGATACTCAGGTCAGGATATACTCCTTTCAAATGCTGGGGTGCAGTTTCTCACATACCGCAGTCCTCGCCGGTTCTCAACACTATACCGCTATCAAGAGTATCCAAGCCCTCTTCGCCCTCACCCTCAGAGTCTTATAAGTCCTTGCTATCCTCCCCTCTGACACCTCTACCTCTCAAAGTCGAACCGTTCGATCCCGAAGTACCGCCTCTGGATCTTGCTGGAAGCGAGCACGGGACCCGCTCGAATTCGCCGCCACCACTACCACGAAAGAAACGTCCGCGCAGTCTTTCCGTGATCGTCATCTCCTCCGACGATGATGACAACAATCCACCACCTCTACCCAAGAGGCGGACATGCCCATCATTGCCGGTGTCCCCGCCACTACCACGAAGGAAGCGCCCGCGTAGTCCTTCTTTGATCGTCACCTCTTCCTCTGATGATGACTATGACGATGCCAGCCCGCCACCTCCACCCAAGAGGAAACAACAGCGTGGAAAGCATAGACTTCTTCCACTCAAAGACAATTCCCAGCGTTTCTTCTGCAATTACGAAGGATGCCGCCACTCTTATTCCCAGAAAGGGAGCTTAAAACGCCATGTCGAGGATGTTCACATCAACAACGGCGTCGGTACGTGCAAGATATCTTGTTCAGCGTGCCAAAATTTGACCGAACTTCAGGCTACAAATGCTCCCAGTGTTCCCGTACTTACAGCACACCTTACTCCCTGAGGGTGCATGAGATCTCTTGTGTCTACTAAAGCCTTCGAATCTTGTTGTCTGCTGAATCTTGTTGTCTGTTGATGCCTACATCTACCCGCTATCTCAATGCTATCGATTGTTGTATGTATCTACCTTGTCTCTGTAGCTCATCTTGACTCGTTATAATCTTTTGTACATACTCATATTGTAGATCTTGCCCGCTGATTCTCCCTTGTGTGATCCGTGACCGTGCCGGCTCTCACCAGTGACCTATTGCCACAACCTTAGCGCAGAATTCGATGCATCCCTCGGGATGGACTGGTCCAAATGGACTGAGCGGCATATAATACTGCTCTTCAAATGAAGTGATTTCTGACAGTTGAATGAAAGGTTGGCTGGTCAATCTGTAAGTCAAAGTACACTGAGACATTCCATCTTCAGATCTCAGCTCATCGATCCTCCATCCACGACAGAGCGTGAAGACCGCCGCAATGACAGCGTAGTATACAGGCTTGGGTCGGAAGTTCACATTGAGAGTATCCGGGGATTTGCTGGCTCGCCAAGAATTCTAGCACGCGCCCCAATCGGTATTGAAGCCAGTAACGAGCACGATGTGTTTGTACGAAGAGATCTTGTTTGTTGCTCTCCTTCATCATTTCGATCCTTGCCCCTGCTCTTTTCCATGCACCCCTTCTCATGGTAGCGTTGCTCAGAATCATCGTTGCGCTCACTACATACAAATACAAGCTGTCCAAAATATCACGAAAAAGTCATGTCCAGAAAGCATCAGTACTGATAAAAAAAAACATCTGAACCCTCTCAACCAAATGAAACTACTCAAAGGACTAAGAGTGCACCAAACGCCATCCCAATCGACACCGCAATCATTGCAGTCCCCATCGATCCAGAGCCGAGGGATATGCCAGCGTTCGAGCCAGCGGTAGAAGAAGCCGAGCCAGAGGTGACAGTCTGCGTAACAGTCGACGATGCCGAGTGCGAACTCGGGGGTGCGGTCACCGTAGTCTTGCTGGCGGAAGTGGACGCGCTACTACTTGTAGAGGACGTGCCACCACTTGCAGTAGACGTGCTACTAGTACCATTGGCAGAAGTCGTAGCCGCCGAAGACCCAGAAGACGATGCGCCCTCAATGAGGGTAAAGACCGGCACGATCGTGCCAGTGAAGATCGTGGTAGCTATAGTCGAACCGTGGGGAACAATTGCCTCCTCGATGCAATTGCCACCGCCTTGAGGATCGAAGGTGCACGCTTCGAGGAGGTTCAAGGTTGAGCCCGCCGGTGCTGGTACCGCTCGGAGTCGATCGAATCCGCCAGAGGAGACGAGATACGTGACTATGATTCAGGTTATTAGGTGGGGTATGATTCACGTGTACAGCACGTAGCAGACGCACTTTCTGCCGTGAGCGCGGTTGACACGATCGTGGTGTGGATGGCCCCGGCGGAATCGGTGATCGTCCGAGCAGCTGTGGTGACGATGATCTGCTCCAGGAGGGTTGTTTGGCCGCTGGCTGAGCCCAACACCTGGAAATTGATGTCGGTCTCTACCGGGAGGGTCGGTACGGCTGGCCCTTGGACGTCGAAGATGGTGATTGTCGCTGCAGAGGCTGCAAAGTCGTTGAGTGTGGACTCGCGAGGAGACAGACAGTATTCCGACCTGCTGCGGCGAGAATGAGAGGGAGAAAAAGTTGGTGAACCATCTTTGACATGAGAGCGCTAAGGAGAGGTCCAGGAACCTAAATGGATCGATATGTTGATTCTATTATACCTTGTATAGATAAGCACGAGGAATGTTTGCCTCATGATGCAGAACATTCATCAGAAGCGGTGTCAAGCGGGTTATAAGGGGATGGAAGTTGGGATGCATGCACAGCAGTGAACATCGCAGAGTTGAATCTGTCAAAGAGCAAGATCGCAACGCGCTTCGAGACAGCAGGTTCGCAGGAATAACGAGGATGCCGCTTACACGTCTTCCCAGTGCCAAGCTTGTCAGAAGGACATGAAGGATGAGAGTCGGCCAATGGACTCAAATGAGAGTCATCGCAACAGATCGGCGAAGCTTGCTGATGCTGTATCTTCGATCTGGAAATCAACTCGCGAGGTTACACGAGACGCGATGTCTCCTGCATTGCAGTGCCAACGGAGGCATAGTAGAGCGCATGCAGATTATCCTGTAGAAACTTACATTATAGTACACCAATATGTCACACCATCCCAAACACCGTCCGCCCTGGTCGAGGGCACGACAACACCTGCACTGACCCCACGCAATCTCAGATTGCAAGTGTCACTTGCTCAGCAGTGGCGCTCGCTATGCTCCTGCGTCAAAGTCTAGCCTCGGATCCAGGCTTGCCAGCTCGTTCTTGATGGCGTTCCGTGCGAGATGATCAAGCTCCTTCAGCAGTGTACCAGTGATCTTCCTCAACTTGGCATCTATCTTTAGTATAGCATCGGTATCGACAGCTGCAGGAGCGCCAAGAGTAGTTGTGCCAGGCACTGCTGACGCGTTGGCGATGGAGAACAGGTCATCTGCGGGGTCGAGCAAGTCTGCAACGCCAGGATGAGGTGAGAGGGATCCCAGTGGGCCCATCATACGCGGAAACGGGGCGGACCCCAAAATTCGTGATATTTTGGCGTAGATCTCGGAGAGCACGTCAAAGAGGGCGATCAGGGTAAAGTGGTAGTCGAGCTGGAAGGGGATGTGGGGAGTGATAAGGTAAGAGGAGTCGCCACCGGCGGCGTCGTTGTAGAGTTCAGCGGGTCGCTTTCCGCGGTTGCGAAAGAGGCGGCGCGGGGCCTGGCGCAGTCTGGAGTTCGTGGTGCTGTCCTCCCTGGCCTGCTCGTACTCTGCGAGGGTGTTGGTGAGACCGCGGATCAGGTCTGGCGGATGGTGCACGTCGAGCAGGTTGCTGAGCGACATGCCGAGGATCGTGAAGCGGCCCGTGCGCTTCTTCATCTCTGCGTTGTTGAATTCGCGCTCGAGGTCGGACTTGGACAGGAATATGGTGTGGAACCAGTGGCTCTGGCTGCACAACGGTGAGGAAAGCTGCGGCGCCAGGCGGCCGGTACGCACCCTTCGTGCATGTTGCGCATATATGTCAGAGTTATGATTCTCTTCTGTACCAGGTCGCGCAGGTACTCTATCGACGTTCCCTGCGGCACGGCCGTGTCGGGTGGGTCCAACGGCGTTGGTATTGTCGGCGTCATGGGAACAGCAGTGGTGTTGATGTTTGCTGGCTTGAACGACGAGAGCAAGTTCTGCGCAGACGACTTGCGCCGCATCGCCGGTCGTTCTGACATCGCAGGCGAGTAACGGTGGTGAGACGAAAGCTGGAAGATCCAAATCGGCTCTGCCAGACGATCGCTCGATCACCGGTCACTTCCGGCCATTTATGTCGGATCCTTTTCAATTGCAACTCTCATATTGCTGGCTGGGCTGACTGTCTACACTCGAATTCTCCCAACGGTGTAGAGGAAGTCATGTCGGCAAACCGACGTGGACTAGTTTGAGGCCCCGAGTAGGCGACGATTCGAGTGGTAAGGACGGAATACTCTTCTTCCAAGTCTCTGCATGCTCTCCACGGTAGACAGCTTGAATTTCTGGAGGCTGTAATCGTTCTCTTCGTTTCTATCATACGTCTAGATAAAACTTGACACGTCTTCTGATCATTCCAACAACCATAACGGGAATTGGACGCGTCGAACTGTTTCGAATTGAACTCAAGTCTTCAAACAATGCCAGCCGGCGCCTCTACGGCCAGCACATCGTTTTCGGTCGTCTACTGATACCGATCCATCCCCCTTGGGAGCGGTGTGTCAAAAATTCTTATAATCATTGGTCGACCTCTCAACTGTTTCCAAGTAGTATGTGGTAAAGGCTAAAGCCGACCGAGATATTACTCCGCACTGGCAATGGCTTTCTTAACCAGGAGTCAATTTCATGTATAGACCATCGACGAGGAATTAATAATGTGCGCATTCTAGACGCGCTTTCTCGACCATGCAAAGTACAGCTGGCACGAATACTGCCACTCCAGATCGTCTCGGGCCACCTCGGCGAGGAAGTCCTGCTGCGTCTGTTTCGTCAACGCCTCCGTAGTTGGGTTCTCTCCAATCGGTGCCGCACCAAGCGCACGCACGAGAGACTCCTTCATCGTCTTACTGAGTGCCGCCAAATTCGGGTCTGGGGACGATATAAGCCATGGGTAATTCAATGCGTGCGGAGAGACACATACCTTCGGGGACGGGGTTGATGGACAGGTCGACCTCCCGGACATGTACCTCGCTTAAGTCCTTCACGGACTCGAGATACGGCTGGAGAGTCTTCCCGTAATGCGCATCTCCGTGTTCTGCTTGCATGCCTAACATCAAGGCTGCTAGGCCGCCTTTGATTCCCGGTGCTTTACCCAAACCCTCAAAGTTTGCGGACCAGTCGATGTCGTCGACCAAAAGCCAGCCCCCTGGGGCGACAAGGTCTATGATGCGGGAAAGGACGGAGTGGCCGTCCGGCAGCTGCGACGCTAAACTCAGTACGACGTGCTTTGTGCAGTACTCGCGAAACACTCGTACGTGACAGAGGACCAGACGGGTGTGAACAACGTCAAAGCTGCCCGCCGGGAACGGGAATGGTTGGAGCACGTTGATTTGTTGGAACTGCATATTTGAGGGTAGTGGCCTAAAGACGTTTTGATTCTCCGATATTCTGGACGAGTAGAACGGTCACCTACCTAGCGGGCAGAGGGTTCATGTCGATAGCAAGGACGCTGGCATCGGGGTACGTCTTGGCGGCTTGGATGGCCCTGCCAGTGTGAAGCAATTGATGACTGCCAAGGTGATACCTCAAGACTATGGCTTACCATGCTCCTGACCCCGCGCTGGAAGGACAACCTTTCAACAACGGTATACGCCAAGAGACAAGAATGAGCTCGTACCCAATCTCCAGGATCTTCCGCGGTTGGCCCAAGTCTGCGGGCGTCAGCTTGTCACCTAGGTACTTGCTGATTCCATTGGCCATAGCATCGAGCCTAAGTAAGCGTGTCAGGCAGAACGAATGGAGGGACGAGAGCTTCAATTACCTGTCCCACTCCTCTTCGCTGGCCTGCACGATCAGGTCAAAAAACTTGATGAGAAAAAGGCATATATATCATACCACTAGGACGTATGGCGTCGCGACGTCGTTGGGAGAAGACATAGCTATAGTTACAGATAAGTCATGAATGATAGTTTTTCGAGCGTTTTATACAAACTGCCGTAAGTACGGCAGCTTAGATGATACCACCTCCTCCCTCGTGGCTCAATCCGACAATCGCTTGATACTTATGACAAGCTACGTCCGAGTTGGTCGCGACTCGCGACAAACGCGCACGTACGCGCAGCCCCAATCCCACGGATTCTCTTCTAGGCGAGCTTTGTCGAATGAATTCTGATGAGATCTTCAGGTATCACGCGATTGAAGTGTCGATCTGTACCGTCTTCGATTGCTCTCCGAGTCCCATGCTCGACTGGCAGTCACCGTACTTGTGTGAACTCAAGCACGAATGACTAACTCGTCTTTCGTGATAGCACATGGAGAGAGATCGGCGACGATGACAGCGGGCCGCGGCTAGTATGGTTCAAGTATTCAAAAGGCTTACTCAACAAGGTACGTTTGTTGATCGCCGGCTGTGATAGTCTGACTCCTGAAGCTTGAAGCTTGACCGCGTAAGCTCGACAGTTCCGAATCCGTCAGGACCCAGTCAAGTCCGAGCCACTCCAGAGACTGGCAGAAGCCAGTGTAACGCTCCACTGGGCAAGGAAAATGCTGCTCACAACAGCAGATGAGTTTCGTGGTCCTTGACCCTTTTCACGCGAGGATTTGATTTGTATGGTGTCAATGTTGAAGTATATGGTCATCCGGGTAAATCGCATCCAACGACCCGTCACGGAAACAAAGGTTCACACTACAGAGAGTCAGCACAATTCGTGAAGTCTACTTCAAGTTGTCTGCGGAAGCATATACCCCCTCGGGGTTACCGTGGTATAACGAGACTAACCATTAGCTGTGGACAAGTCTATGTCGAAAGCAGAGGTTAGTTCAGGGTATATGGGAATTGAGGATCGCACGCTTGCAACTGAAGATTGATTGTCTTAGTCGCCCAATTCACGCGCCCGAAGGCGGCCCATGTCTAGATCATCATTGCCGAGCCGTTGTGCGATTGCCAGCACGAATATTGACCTTTGCCGCTTACGAGTATGGTGCGCCCCTCGTCAAGCTTCCCACTCTCGTACTGTGAGACTTGAGCTGACTGGCGTGGGCGAGACGAAGTAGTGTTTCACCGAAGGCTACGAACGATAAGATGATTAAGCCTAGTAATCCTGGCATCAGGAAAGCCTGTGAAAGTCCTCAGCCGCAAGGTACATCGCGTACATGAAAGAAAGTCGCGTGGAGGGCGATCGATCTCAATCAACGCGTCAGGCGTCTGTGGCGCAGGCGTAGATTTCAGCCAGCCATTCAAGCAACAAACCTTGAAGATCCGGCTCGATGAACGTTGCAAAGCGAAGCATCACGATGGAATGCGGCACTGGTGCCAGTGGTGGCAGTGGCAGATGCGGATCATTGCCGCCATCTGGATTCAGAAATGGATGATACTATCACGTGCTCGCCCTTCTCTGTTTTCCACCACCACCTGCAGTGCTCCCCGTCGCCATGGCCTTCAACCCTCAGATCGCCGAGCAATTCGTGAACTTCTACTATGGCACATTCGACACTGCCCGTGCCAACCTCATCAACCTCTACGTGCGTCCTCATCAGCGTCCATCTCCGGCCACAAAAAACTGAATTCCAACACCTTTTTTACAGCGTCAGAACTCAATGATGACCTGGGAGGATGCGCAGCTCCTGGGCGCCAGCGACATCACCGAGAAGCTCACGGTGCGTCGTGCCCGTCTGCGCGCCTCAGCAGCGGACTGATCGTCCCCGAACCACACCACAGTCTCTGCCTTTCGAATCCGTGAAGCACACCGTCGTCAAATGCGACGCCCAGCCATCCCTGACACCCGGCGCCATGGTCGTTCTCGTCACCGGAAACCTCACCGTACGGCGCTCTCTCCACAGCACCTGATCGCACCACTGATTGTTGTTGGATGCCTCATCAGATCGACGGCGGCGAGCAGAAGCTCCCCTTCACCCAGCACTTCCAGCTCGTCCCAGAGGGCGAGACATACTACGTGTACGCATCTTTCAACGCGTCTCTCTGGGCTGTGATTCACCATATTCCACAGCTTGAACGACATCTTCCGCCTCAACATCGGTTGATAGATTCCGCCCCACTCTTCTTGATTTCGGTACCAGCAGAGAAAACACACTAATGCGAATGCGAATGAAGATGTACTCTGATGTTGTTCAATTATAACCTATCTTTCTTTGCGCATGTCCAATGACCGCTTGTGGCACTGGACGGCCGGGACCGATATTCGAAGGGCCTGCTCTGACCTCGGTTCAACGGCTTCTGTTCGACAATTTCTTCGTCAGCTATGGTCCAGATCAGGGAAACTGGATCAGCGCGTGTTGACAGGCCTTTCAAATCTCATCAAGTTTAGCACTCGAGGAGGTGAGGTTTTGAGGCGAGACCTATGCAGAAACAATCACATCTTGCAGACCGCTTCTCGCTCCGCCGCCCCAGTCTAACGAATCTATCCTCTCACCGAGACTGACAGTCTGGCTAAAGATCCCGCACATCCATGAGAAGACTCTTGGATCCCAAGTCAGGCCTTCCGCCGTGCGCATCTGCTTGTCGTACACGCTGTCACTGAACCATTCCAAATGGTCAACAATGAGATGCCCCAGGTCACCTTGATCCGTTTGTTGAATTTGTTGTTCGGAGACAAGAAGATTGTGGCGTACAATTGACTCACCGGGCTCCGTGTTGCTTCTCATCAGCCAATAAAACTTGTTCAGAAGACCGAAATCGACGAATTGAGTGGTACTTACATGCACCTACTCAGCACGCAGCACCATTCGCCAAGAGGATCTCCAGTGGTGCTGTAATTCTCGCATGAGGTTTTCGTTACGATTTTATATGCAGTCGAAGTCGATTATGTTTACAGTATTTCATTGAATGATTGTATACAGAGGAAGTCCTATCGAGAGGTAATGCTATATGTATATGTATTGTATGATGTGATTGTATGGCTGGTGGGGGAGTAGTGGTACGTGCATGAGAGAAGAAAGAAATATAATAAAAAAGACGACATGATAAACCCAGGCTGGAGCATCCTCCAGCAGTCAATGCAAACAGAGCTTTTATGACTTGCCATCTGCGGTGCCGACGTACTCCTCGAGACCAATGTATGCCACGGATTAGTATGTGTGTGGGTGAGGAGCGAGCGTAGGGTAGGAGTGGTCGTGGAGGAGCAGTCGACATCCGCGGCAAGAGGTACTGAGCGAGGAAAGCCAATCAAGGCTTCCTGAACTCGCAGAGTACGGTGTATATAGTGTTGAAAGCGGTATAGATCTCTTCTCGGACCTAAGGTGCGTGAAACGTGTCAGCGGACATGGCCACTGGATGAGGAAAGACGCGGGACAACACCCGACGATAAAGAAAGGAGGATATTTACCTTGGCGCCCGTCAAGACTATCTTCCCCGACACGAAGATAAGCAGCACGACCTTGGGCTTGATCATACGGTATATGAGACCAGGGAACAGCTGCAACAGGATGAGACGTAGTCAACGACGGGTGAATGAGAACGCACCTCCGGCTCGTAGCTGCTGAACTGTCCGTGCGAGTATGCCAGTCCCTCCAAGCGAATGGGGAACTTGACGTCGCAACTGCCGACGATGTTTTGTATCTTGAACTCGGAGAACTTGGCGTCAAAGCCCAGCTTCTGGACGATACGCGCGTATTTGCGCGACGCCAGCCTCGAGTCGTCCTCCGACTTTGCACCAGTGACAACCATCTTGCCCGACGCAAATATAAGGGCGGTCGTCTTCGGATCGCGTATACGCATGATCACAGCTGCAAAACGCTATGTCGAACGGTAAAAACAGTTCGACATCACGCATAGGGCAGGGGGTCAAAGAAAAGTACCAACCTTGGGGTTGTATTCAGCATTGCGCGCGTGCAGCGCGATCGTCTTCAGGTCGAGCCGACAGTCCAGGTTGACTGTGGCGACGATGTTCTGCAGAGTGGGTACGATGCCTTCGACGGCGGTGATGTGCTGCTGCTCTAGTGTGAGGGGGACGGGGGTCGCAGGGACCGCTGCGGGCGTCGAGGGCCCTGCGAGCGCGTTTGATGGCGATGGGGGGCCGTTGGACGATGTCGACGACTGCGGGGATGGCTGCTGGTACGTCTGCTGCGGTGCGGAGTACGAGTTGGAGAGTGGCGACGGGCCCGGTAGCGTCGAGCGCTGGATGTACGGGTTGCCCGACGGCAGCGCCAAGCCGTGGTTGGCCTGCTGGACCTGCTGCGCCTGCTGCTGCTGCTGCTGGAATTGTTGCTGCTGCTGGGCAACGTTGCCGCTGTTGCGGCCGAAGAAGTTGAGCTGGCGGGTCTGCAGCGTCGGTGGGTTGGACATCTTCAAAAAATTCAAAGCAAGCAGGCGTGGGAAAAAAAGGCGAGCTGGGGGGGAAAAGTGAATCGCCCTCCAGGAATCGGCCTTATATATGCCGCTTGACCCTAACCCTATCAGCTGATTTGAGCTCCGCTTTCAAAACCGTGGCTCCATCTCGATCACGCTTACATAAACCCTTTGTTCCCATCGTTCGTTGCCAGCTCATCGCCCGCGTCACCGACGGTCCGCTCGTCCCCTCCCTCCCTCTGCCCGCCGCCTTGCATCGCCCGCCCTTATCGTCGTCGGTGCCGCTTCCGTCGTGCTCGCTGCTGCCAACGACGAACGAATGATATTTCCATCGGTGGTTTCGGATGTCCCCTGACAACCAGCTGCGCGATAACGGTTGCCTCTTCCTTCTGGCTGTTCCTCCATCCCCTGCTCCGCTTCTCTCTTCGCACTTTCTACGTCGATTTGCTCTCTGTCTTGCTCGACGTCGCTCTCGTTCGTCCTCCACGCCTCTCACGTCACCCTTCAAATGAATCATCGACTGATGGCAGAACCTTCCGGAACGGACCCAACCCTGTGGTCGACCCCATCCTTGTCTCTTTTCCGTTCTATTTCTTTGTTCTTGTGGGCGCCTAACGCTTGATCTTCCGGATCTGATATGTTGCCGCTATCAAGCAACCATCTCTTCCATTCAGTTGACACCTTGACCTCGTGCCAGCCTTGTGCTACCGTTTGTATTATTCTGTGAGTCATGCTCGGTTACTCTGATAACCATCGGACCCAGTTTCACATGGCAGATCAAGCCCCACATAGAATAAAGGGCTTTGACCTTCCACGTCTCAAGGGCTTCAAAAGGTCAGCGCTCTGCGGATCCCTATCACTCTTTATGGACATCGACGTCCAGCCTCTCTTCAACTCGATACGTGATACTCTTTCTTTCGAGGCAGTGCCAGTGGCAGTCGGTCATCACGTCGCACACAGCCTCATTTGATATCCACTGCGAGGCCGACGATCACACGAACACCTCGGTCTCCGAGTGACTTACAATTGAAATGAAGCTGCGTCTACTTTGTAGCCGTACAGTCTCCCAGTGTCATTCTACAAATCCTATCATGATTTGCCGTTGTTTTGACAGAGACAAAGTCATACTACCCATTCAACGTCGGCCGATCGAACATCAACCTGCTCTTCAATCCCGACGCCCGATGTCCGATGCCGACGCCCGACACTAGCCCTTTTCTTAGCTCAAGCATGACTAAGTCATTTAACTTTGAGCCTCTGTTGAGACGCTAAGCTCAACTGATTTGTGTCGATTCGTTCTTCCAGCTTTGAATCGAAACTCTGCCGTCCAGCAGATCCTGAACGCATGCCGAGGCTTCGAGTCGCTGATGTCGTCTTACTCTCCTTGCTCTTGCTTTGTAGCTTATTCCGTCGCTCGTTTCCGTCCCTTCCCTTGTCGCGGTCTTCCTCCGTCTAGTTTGTCCACTAGCTCTTATATACTTACTAGCTCGTATTACCCTCGCCATCTCCGAGGACCGCACGCGCATACTCTTCCGTCAAACAATGAGCAACTACCTCATCTACGACGAACCGTGGACTGGCTGAACGCGCCGGAGGCATCTCGGTGGGTGTTCTGAGCACTGGGGGATTTATCAGGCTTATCCGGAAACACTGGCGTTCTAAGGTGCCGCGACAAGATGTTCAGAGCCTGTGAGTATAACAGTCAAGCGGTTGCCAATGCGTGTAGGTGGTGATAGAACAGGAATCTACACGGCACATAAGTATTCCTCTGACGTTATAAACACTGAGAGTACCATGTCCTATGCACATCACGGTTGAATGTTGCAGCTCGTCGTATTTCGCACAGTCTGGTATCACAGATAGCATAATGAGACCAGTAGGTACACATGGTCCGGCTGCCGAACGATACTTCCGACCGTATGTTTATGTCAGATGTGCGAGTCGACGCCTTCCGTAGCTATGTATCACTTACGAGCGCACTGGCGCATCAATCCACTGTATTGCAGCGCTGAAGGCATTAGATGGAGGTCTAGAGCCCTCTCAAGCCTCTGGTCTTACATTCAATGCATCTCAGCCGAGCTCCCTGTGAGTCTTGGAAGCTGACCCAGCACATCAACGGAGCCGCTACGAAGTATGCCAACGTTGCACAGATTTAGCAGTTGGTGGTGACCAAAAACGATCATCGATGTGGCGCACTTATTTTGTGGATGATATAATGCGTGCGTTCCTCATCTTGAGCATTTATGAAGATATGCGCTCATCACACAGGCGGTAACGCATACATGACATCTCTTGTAAACGACTTCGAATCTGAGACGTTATTGTTAGTACTAGACAAAGTGATCATTTCCTGCCATTCTGATTGATGAGACAACTCTGCGACTCAATTTGAAAGCTAGTTACATGTACATGCGACAACCTGAAGGCGGCCTGAAGGACCAGGTCGGAGGAGAATCTTCTCTACCAACTCGGGACTTTGGGCGCGTCAGATGTCTACGCTTAAGCATGTATACAAGCAGCATGGCGCAGTGGTAGCGCGCGGGGCCCATAACCCCGAGGTCACTTGATCGAAACAAGTTGCTGCTAGCTCGTGAGACTATCTGTTTTGTCGCTCGTAGCTCAATCTTTCGAGAAAGAGACGAGTCAAACCACCAGTTACCACCTGGAGGCCGGAAGAGCGAGTAGCTTGATGTTCAGGCCGCCAGGCTTGTGCTCGACTGTTGAAGCTTAGGGGCAGATTCTGAAGGCTCATATGGTTGCTTTTTACCCTTCCAATGCTGGTACACTATGGAAATTTCTGGGAAGCGTGAGTGAAAAGCATTTTTCGACCTTTGGATGCTGGTCTATAACGGCACGTGATCGCGATCGCGGTCGATGAGGCGCAACTTGTCGTCTCCGAGAAAGACTTAGACTAGTATGCGGTAGCAATACGTGATACTATCCTGTCATGAGACGCGACTCGCTTACTTATCTGCTTGAGGCTGATTTCTCAGTTGCCAAATTCACTCTTTTGAATTACTAAAATGGGTCTATTATGTTTCTGCTACAATGTCTACGAGTATCTCAGTTCGCCCATCAACCAAATGATGTATCCGAAGCCCTTCAAACCAATACTCTCTATTCAAAATGTCGATACGCCGGACAAAGTCCCCCGAATTCGCGCTCAGCTTCTTCTTCGATCTCCTTCGACAGGCGGTCTGTATCTTCCGGCCGTTGTCCGGCTCTCGCGTCCAGTGGCGGTATTCAGCAGGGGAGATAACAGTCTGAAGATAGTTGTAGAGTCCGTACAATACGGTTTCAACCGTGATGAGACGGCTGTCGCTGATTGTCAGGGGAGTTTTCTTGAACAAATGTGCGAGGGAAGGATGACGAGAAGCCAGTGTGACGCTCTTGACAGTGGTCGGCATGAAAGCACTGCCGAAGTGGTCAATATCCAGCAGTCCGCGGCGATGGTCAAAGAATTTGGCATTCGCCGGTGTCGGAGGGAAGCGCATATCCCAGTCGATTCCCAATGTACGCGTTCTGTTTGCCCTCGTGTACGAGGCCGACAGCATGCAATGCATTCCGTCTAGAGAGAGAGAAGGTTGGGGACGGCGTACGCGAGATGGCCCTGCACATGAAGATCAGCATTCGCCACAACCGAGAACATGAGGAATGTACCCTGATCTTCAGTTTCGCTATCACTAGCGGGATCAACTCTAGTCAGCGGGTTTGGGGCCCGGAAGTCGTGGCTATGAGTAAGATGTGCGTTCGGTTGCTGTTCTGGGGTTGGGAGGAAATCTGCATTGCCTCGGTCCGCCACAGGAGCCGAAGCAGTGTCCACCTGCTGAAGAGTGGGTCCACCAAGTTGCTGCGCGAGAGTTGGATCCACAATTCCTTGTTGCTCAACAGGAACGAAGGCGATGTCTGTTGTTTGATGTTCTTGTTGTTCTTCGACCAGGAAGGTATTGTCTGGCACGTATTGTTCAGCTACAGGAAGACCTGGATTTGGAGGGGGCTGTTTCCTTTCCGGTGGCTGTAGATCCTCAGGAACTGCGAGCAAACAAGAATCGGATAGTTGCGCAACAGAGTCGAGTAAGGCGGATATCAGCGGAGCAATGACAGTCGACGAGTTGACGTCTTCCGGTGACAGCGACCGGCTTGTATCTCGGAGAGCATTGACTTCGGCGACAAAACTAGCACCAGCCCCCGCCTCGAAAAGATGCACTGGATAATGAAACGTCAGTCTACTACGACGCAAACATATCTGTCAACTCACGAAAGTGTAAATCATCACTATCAAGAAACAGGTGATTCTCTATCACGGTTTTCCACGTCAAGGTAAACTGTCTACCTCCGTTCATGAGCCCACAAGTCAGATCCCGAGTATTGCGTAGTCGTCTCGTCCCGCGATTAGAGAAGACAGTTCTATAGTCCGGACCCAGAACGTAGAGTCCTGTGCCAAGTCCATAGCTAGTATCTATGGTCCACAACAAGAGTCCTTTGAGGGTGTCCTTCAGAAGACGGCATTGCACTTGACACTGACAGCGTCGCTCATCAGCTATTTTTCGAGGTGCAGTGCGAGTTTTGGTAACGTCGGCTAAGCGACACAGCTCTTCCTGATATTTTGTCAGGTCGCCGATACGGGCGTATGTGTTACGGCTTCGTGTGGGTTCGTCGTTCGTCGTTGTGTCGAAAGGAAAGTTAGCGTCCAGGAAGCGGCAGAATTTGTCAATAGAAAGGACATTCGTGGTGGCAGGTTCGGCCGATGCGTGGACTTCAAGGAACGTGTGCACATCCTCTCGGAGGCTTGCGATGATCTCGATGAAAGATGTCCGAAACTCCTCCTGGTTGAAGACGCTAGGGCCTGTCAACGAGTAGCTGCGCATAAAATCGCGGAGGGATGTGAGATTGATGATGTACAGCCTCCAGTCCGAATTCGTGGCCCAGACAGTTCGGTTGTTACCCCATGGCAGCTGGTCGATATCGAGGGGAACATGATCCTCTTCGTCAAGCCGTGACCCCGCGGTGTCGTCCACCTCTAAGCAATAGAGATCACAATGTTGGATCGTGGTGGAAATCATCCAGTCGGCCTCGTCGAGGGACTGGTCCCTAAGTGATTCTGGGTGGTCGAAGAAACCGATGCAGTCGTGTATCAATGCCGCTATCATTCTTCCGTGTTCAATGTCCCAGTCTTGAGGGGACTGTTGAGGAGGTGCGTCAGTGGGTATGGTGGCCATGGTCTTGGTAGTAGGTGATCCGCAGAAATCCCATGAACGTATATATGGCGAGCCGAAGCCTTGTATTGTTCTTGACCGGAAACAAAAGCATGTCAAATGAGGCGGTTCCCATATCGACGAACAAGGCAGAAGGCCCGAGAGTAACGAGTACAAAAACAAGGGCATAGCAGTGTCTCGGCAGTGATGGTCCGGATCAGAGTTGCATGCAACCACTACTTAAAATTCTTTGGGCAACTGAGACCACAGGTCACATGTGCGAAGTCAGTCGAACTGCAAGAATCAAGATGTTAGACGTAGCCTGTACATAAATATGGTAAGGATGATAAGTCCGGGCTGAATGCATCAATACGGTGGGAGCAACACAAAAAAAGCCAATGTATGCCCGACGGAACCTCTTGGTATCTCTGGAAGTTTGGAGAATGTCCTAGACTAACGGCGACGAGGATTGTAGTCTTCGTCGTCGTCGTCGTCATAGAAGTCTTCCTCTCCCTCCGAATCACTATCTGCGTCATCCTCGTACTTGCGCTTTTTCGAATGCGGCTTGGGAACCGACTTTCCTCCGCGCCGTCCCCGTCTCACGACGGACTTCCCCGGTGTAGCCTCTTCCTCCTCCTCCTCCTTGAGCCCTTTCCTCTGCCTGTTGCGACCTTCTCCCTGGCTGACGTCCTCGAGAGATCTATCAGCTTCTCTCTGTCTCCGCTTCACCAGATTCTCGGCCTTTTCTTGGGCGTCGAACTCCTCGAACTTCTCTGAGATAGTTCTTGGAAATTCTTCGTCGTAGTCCACGCACTTCATGGTCCAGATGCAAATGTACTGTTGGAGAGACGTATCAGGTTACGCATACGTTCGTTATGTGAAGGTTGGCTATGTGATGAAAGACTTACTTCTCGGTCAATGTCGAATTCGTGTTGGACTTCTTCCGCTGTGATTTGGAAAACCTCTTTGGCTTTTAGAGCTTTGGCGATATCTTGCTCTGTAGGTTCCCGCCCGAGGCGTTTTCTCAACCCAATAGTAACCCTCGTGTAACGTCCCCAGTCATATTTCACGATGCCTTTGGCCCAAGCTGCTTTGACCTGTGTGAAGATTGAGAAATTTGTGTCGTTGGGAGAGAACGAGAAAGACGCCCCTTGGCCGGCTGAGCAAGCCATTCTTCATTGGAGAGTCTAGGACTAGTGGCCATCTTATACTCGCCAACGTACATCCATTTCCCACTTTCGAGGCAGATAATGACAGTCTGAATCTCAGAATCCCAGTTTGGGGGGCCACCGCCGAAGAAGAGACCCGGCGCGCCTGCAATCTGAGGGCCGTGCGGATTCCAGTCAAGTTTCAAGCACATGAATTTGCGCTTCTTCGGGTTTCTATGCGTCTTCCCAGTATTGGAGAACGTGGCCTGCTCACCACCTCCAAATTGTTTAGAGAAGAAAGAGCGTGTTGCAGGCATACTGGCCAGGCCATTGTCAACAGGAACTGGGAAGCAGTCCAGTCCAATGGGTTTGAGACGCGCAAGGAGTGTAGTGTCGTTCAGTTGTCCCGCTGCGTCCCTCTTTTTCTTGACTTTCGGCTGGAAAAGTACGTATGTTCGGAAGCTCGAGAAATGAACATAATGGCACAACTCACGTTCTTGAGGTCCTCAAGTTTGACGAGTTCCTCCTGCAGCTCATCGCTGTGTTCGACAGGTGCAGTAACGTCTCTCGATTCAGAGACCTTGCGACGCTTTGGCGGACGCGTCGGGGTCGATGCTTCGTTTGCCACCTCGTCACTTTCTTTCTTCACTACGACAGTAGGAAGAGCCATGTAAGAGTGTAGGGAACAGATTAAGACTTGTGCAGGTACAGGAATGAAGCACGTCCTTGAGCCTGACTTACGTTTAGCGTCGAGTCGGAGTCCGGGCCGATCTCGTTTGTCGAACGTTCGACCGTACGACGATGTCAGGACGACGCTCGAAGCTGTTGACTTGAAGAGACTTCCCCGCCGTACTCCAAGGCGATGCTCGTTTCTTACTTGCCGAGTGTTCATTCTCTGTGGTCACTGCCCTGTTACATGACTGTGCTGAGCCTGCATACGCCGCAACCGCGCAACCAGCGCGCTGTTGGCGTTCCTCGTTTGGACCCAGGCTGCAGCGCCGCGCTGCAGTACAGCTGGCGGTAGAATGGTATTAGCGTTGATTGGGACCTATGCAGATCGGCGTATGGATGTCAGGACTCTCCATCATATCGATGGAGAACGCTTCACAGCCTTCCCACCATCCTCATGCTATATATGATCATGAGTGGTCGTCTATCGCCGCGTAATTCCTTGACTTATGCTTACTTACAGATGTCTCCGATTCGCCCTGAACAGGCTAGCAGAGTATTGTTCTGCCTCCCTCGTTCTCATTGTGTCGCCTGCTGGTACTTGTGATCCTGTGTGCACCGGATCAAGTGACGTTAAGTTACATACGACCATAGATATCTCATACTTAGCTGTCTCGTCCGCAGAACTGGTATTGGGGCCCGCCGCTTCCGCTTTTCCTTCGGCAGCATTCTTTCGAAAAAACATGTGGAGTCGATGGACAGGCCCCGGCATTTTATCCCATTTGGGCGCGAGGCAATACATGAGGTCACCAAAGCGCTGGCGATGCACGGATGACTTAGGCTTATAAGGAGTCGACGTGGAGAGCCAAATCTCCACCGACCCCCTACGATGCCTGGCAAACATGTTCGCTTCGCTGATCGACCCTCTCTCATTGCTCCCATCACCCCATCACCGAGCACAAGCACATTTTCTCTTCCTTCGTCAACAGGACCTATCACTCCCCCATCCCACTCCGTTTCCCTTCCGCGACCAATGCTATCATCACACGGATACTCGAAGGTCCACACTTCGTACAATCTTCATCCACTTCTAGCGGTCGCCAAACCGCGCGCGGTCAACTTTGACGTGACGCAGCATCCATCGTACATCTCCACTTCGTATGCTGCACTATCTTCGCGAGCTGGACTCTTGAACGAGCCAGCAATTTCGCCCCCAGTCGCACGAATGACGATCAATGTCTCGTACTTCCCTTCGAAGTGGGCAATCCATGTTGAGCCCAGAGGCAATGGGTCCTACATCACAGTGTCGGATGTGCTGCGCGCCATATACTACGGGCTTCGCATAAATGTGCGCCAAGAGGAGTTCGACAATATGCACAGCCTATCGGAGAAGCAGCGTGTAACGGCGGCGTACCAAGCCCGGTACCGCCGCATCTCTGATAGGAAGGTCTACGACGAAGAGAAGAGAGGTGGACTGAAGAGGGTGGACTTTCTCGTTGGAAAGACCGCATTTGCTGGACTCACACCCAACGGTTCAAGCTGGCTCATGAACGTGACGTGAGGCAACCTCCTAACAGTATTCATGTCTGCCTAAATTATAGCTCATTTATACCGTATACCCCATACCATACTTGGTCACTTTAGTACGATTAGCTTAGATTCAAATTATATTACTGAACATAAACCTCATCCATTCATAAGAATCACTCGGTATGTGGTCTACACCTCCGTGGCCGTCCTTTCCTCAGTGTCAATGATTTCAGTAGTAACTAAGAGACAAACGTTTGAGTAGAGCACTGTAAGTAAGTAGTTCGTCCAAGAATTAGAGAGGTCCATACGTCCGTGCTTGACAAGAAGCCGTAAAGACGGTGGGTATGTTTTTACACAATTCAATGTCTTTAATGTCAATTTCAAGGCAATGATCCAAACAGTCGACCATCCCTCGAGCTGGCGCCGACCGTTACTCCGATGGTACCCTGTGGTCGCCTCCAGCCTTGCGCGACAGTGTCCCAAATCGACACGTCGTATCGCGTGAGATAGATGGTGACCGTTTCGCTTTCACCCGGCCACACTTCGACGTTGGTGAAGCCCTTCAAGATGGAGGGCGGTTCCTGTGCTGACGCTGGCATGTTGAGATACACTTGGGGAATCTGGAAAGACGTGTCAATCTTCCGGATGCATGACCGCAAATGAGACCTACCTCTCCACCATAGAGTGAACCGGTGTTGGAAACGTCGAAGGTCAGCTTGAAGGCAGGCTCGTGAAGCCTAGATGAGCGTAAGTCCCCTGTACGATACACCACATAAAACCTTGTGGGCGTACCAGGCAGCTCTTGAGGACCCGATACCCAATACAGTAGCTTCGCCTGCTTCCCAACCGGCAGCAAGGGTCGAGTTGACGTTTCCGACCCTCTCTATCCAAAGATCAGAGTACTCGAAGGTTGTGTAGCTTAGCCCGAAGCCGAATTCGAATCGAGGGGTTATGTTTTTCTAGACATGTCGCTCAGTATCATCGTGCTGTATCGGCAGAGACGAAAGTCTACATACCGCATCGAAATGACGATAGTCAATGAACAGCCTACGAGCACATCAGTCGCACGTAGAGAATGAAGCGATCAAGGAGTTACCCTTCGGTGTAGGGTATATTGAGTATGTCAGAGTCCGCGCCACCAGTGACCAGTTGAGCAGGGTAGTCTTCCGGCGCCTTGGCAATCGTGTAAGGCAACCGACCAGACGGATTCCAGTTCCCGTATAGAACATCGGTAATGGCATTGCCGGCTTCTTCACCAGGCGCACCTGCCCATAGGACCTGGAAAATCAGTTCAGTACGTCCTGACCCCTCAGTTGCAATAGATCGTACCGCAGTAACGTTCGGATTCTCAATCCACGGCTCGATGATGAGAGGTCCAACACTGTGCACGATCACGATGGTGTTGTTGTTCTGTGCCGCGACCGCCTGCACCAGAGCGTCGCCACCATGCCATGCCGTCAAGTTCTTCCTTTCGGGACCTCAGTCTTGGTCGGATGGTCTGTTACGAATTGAACGCACCTGTCACCTTCGTTGCCGTCTACAGTAATGTAGCCTTCGCCCGAATCCGAGTTGATGAAAACAAGAGCTGCAGCTTGGTTCTGAGCCACAGTGCCTGCGGTGGCAAGGTCGAAGTTGTTGAACGTCCAGGAAAGGGTGGTGCGGTCCTTTCGCGCTCTATGCGCAATGGCTTCATACGGCTGGAACCAGAGTTCAGAGAGGGACACACGCCAGCAGAATGCTCTTACCGACACGAGATATGTGAACGTAGCGGTTCTGAGAGATGCGTCAGGCAGAAGTATCGGTGTGTATTAGTCACGACTCACCCTGAGCCCCAGCCTATGCCCAGAATGCCCTCGTTGCCACCCTACGTTGCGAGCGTTAGCTGGACCAAAAGATGAACCAGGAGTGCCGCCATACATTGTCATCTCCATACGGGTTCGGCCCGACTTGGCTGGGTGCAGCGTCCAAACCAATCATCGCAATGTTCCTAGGCCTGACCAATGGAAGCGCGTTGTTCACATTCTTGAGAAGGACGGTGCTGGCGGCCCCAATCGTTCGAACAAGCTTGTAGTGGTCGTCCTGCACGTCAATGTGCTCGTTTGTTGCTTCGTTGGTTTGAAGGAACGCGTCAAAGTTGGTCTTCGGGTATGCTGGATTGTCTTGATGAAGGAAGTACCATGCAGCGATTATGCGGGTGGCTGCGATGTGAACGTCAGTCAGTTGATATCAGGCTCAACTGGACCTCATTTGGACCCACCCATGTCATCAACACGCGCTTCGGGTATGGTGCCGTTTTGGACATAAGCTGTCAGATTTCCACCGAAATAAGAGGTACCGGAGTCGAACGTGACATCTCCGGGCATCGTCATCTACGGGTTCGCTCAGTATCGAGTAGCAGGTCGGAGGAAAGGGCCGTACATCCAAGCCAGTGATGGCAGAAATCGTAGACTCAGTTGCTTGCCAGTCGGACATGATGTCTGTCAAGTCGAAATGGTCAGTCTGACGGGTAACGTTAATGAGCATGCGTACATCCTTGGAAGCCGTACTCCTTCTTGATGACTTCGTTCATGACCTTGTCAGTCTCGCAAGCGTACGTTCCGTTCAGAAGATCTGAAATGTTATGAGCATAACCGAAAGGCTCAGTCAAGAGACAAAGACGTACTGTAACTGCACATCATACTGGCAACACCAGCCATGACGCTACGCAGGAACGGATGGGCATAGATCTCATGCAGGGTTCTATCATCTATATCTGAGCTTTCCATAGTGCGCTTATGCTCTTGCTCGCTGATTGAGTTTAACGTCATGGTCCGCTGAGAGAACTCGTGGTCACTTACTTTCCAACCAGATGTTTAGCACACGCCTGGACACCACCCTCTTGCATGCCCAGGATAGTCTCATACGCACCCTCCCCAGTCAAGAATGGATCAGCGCCAAAGCCTTCCCAGTTCCTTCCTCCTTGTGCAATTCGCCCCATGTTCATCATCGGGCCTAGTGCGACGTTGACACCTTTCCCAACGTGTTCGCGTCCCATGAACAGTCCGCGAAGGCGAATGAGATGCCGATTGAAGCTATTGAATATGCAGTATCAGAAGTGACGTTGAATTTCTGATATGAGAAGGTCATCGTACGTTGCAGCTGCGTTTATGGCAGCGGGGAAGACTGTCACGTAGTCCGCGAAGCGAACACCTAGTGGAGAGTCCTCCAAGCACAGTCCGGGATAGACTGAACCATTGATTGCTGGAGTGTTGCCCTTTGAGAGTGAGCATATTAGAAGTGCCCAGGCGCTTGAGAGACTGGATACGCACGACACAGCGGCCAAATGCCCAACCAATACCGGTCGAGACATTGACCTTTTGTTCCAGAGTGAAGGTAGAGACCTAGAAACTCGCGTAAGTATACAGCTAAACGGGCGCGATGGCCGTGGAAGCGAACGTGTTTCCCGGCAGTGCACACGAACCAATGATTTAGCTTTGTCGTACGCTGCAGTCCATGCCGCCGAGAAGTCGGGGAGCACCTTGGAGCCACTCCTCGGTGGAGCTTGCGGGTCGGTGGGAACGCCTCCCGTCGCAGTCGGAGATGGGTAAGGAGTGAACGTGTAGGACATGATGGGGACGGTGACTCGCGTCGTGGTCTGGGGGCCGGTCGAAGACACGGCTGCAGACGAGAGCGTGGAGCTCGCATTGAGTGAGAGTGATGCAGATGAACTGGCCACGGATGAAATGGCGGACGAGGTTGCGAACGAGCTGAACACAGATTCGGAGACGGAAGACACAGAAGAAGTCGAGGCCGGTAACGAAGAAAGACTGGCAGACGCGCTCGAAATGGCAGTCGAAAAGCTAGACGATGGTCCAACCGATCCAGAGGCCGAAGCTGAAGCTTCGCTAGCTGAGCTCAGCGTCGAAGTCAATACGGCCGACGTGAGCTCGGAAGAGGACTGGGCTTGGATGAACAGGGGAAGGCCAGCCAGCCATCCCAACCGTTGCACGAGCATGGTTAAGAAAGGGAAAGAAGGATGCGAGCTTTGATGGTCCGTTCTCGCGCTTTTGACATGGGGTCAGGTGCAGGCCCTGGCGGGCAGGAATAGCAGCGACGTGGGGACTCGTGGGGAAGCAATGGGGAAGCGTGACGTAATGTGATTTTGGCGGCACTGTATCACCGGCGCGTCAAAAGGACCTAAAGGACCCGTTCTATGCGTTCTATGCTTCAGTTAAGTTGGATATTGAAACGCGAACTCTATGGAAGATTATTTTTGGTGCGGAATGACTTGGTTCAATGGCCCGAAGCTGCGGGAATTATCCAAGGGTCAAAAGTCTGGCGTTTCTTCCTCTTGAGTTACGGTACTTACTTGAGTCTTGGCGGTGGCATAAGCATGGCGTAAATCCTCTACTAAGTGACCGGAATGCCCTTCTGGTCAAACTGAGGTGATACTTCGCGGCTTCGATAGACAAGAACCCGGTTGCAGCCCGAGATGACAAGTGCGCGGTGCATTCACCGACCTACAATCACCTCTTCTCTGGGATCCAAATGAGAGCGACGGCAAAACATCGGGCTATATCATTTGGATTCAAGAGCACGCACGTCCAGACGAAACTAATTTCAGAAACAGCCTTGTGAGACGACCCATGATACTTAGATGATGACTTCGAAGAAGGTGATCACATCAAAGCTGTCATGGCCGAGAAATCCGATCCCATCTTTGCTGCTGTTCTGACACCGCTTAGAAAGAAAGTATGCATGCTTGTTCCTATTTGACAAGGTGTATTCAGAGTATCAAGACCGTAGAGCAATCAGAGAGCAACGAGCATATAGATTTCGACAAAACGACCACAGAGACGGAAGAGAGGAGGACCGTGAAATGCCTATACATCATCAAGTACTCGCCCAGTCAGTCAAGAAGTCGAAACAAGTCGCCGAAAAGCTCGTCAGTGTAACGATACCAAAGTGTCGAGATCACTGTATGTAATCCTCCAAACGGTTCAAGAAGATGCGCCACTTCAGGCCACTCCCCGGTGGCATCGTAGTCACGGGTCAGGCACAGGGATAACATTTCATGTCGAGCAGGTGGCGAGTGTGGCATGTCCTTGAAGTTGTGACTATTTAAGTTAGCGGATCAGAAACGCAACGCACGAAGAACGATCCCAGAGGCGACGTACCGTCAGAAGCGTTCGTTCACTAAGTCTTCAGTTCACCGGCCCTCCCACTGTAATTGTCAGCAGCAGTGAATCGGAACCAGGATTCGACCTCGAGGCTACTACTTCCAGTGCTACACAACGGAACGTAATATTGTCTATGAGCTCTAGAAAGCGGTGGATCAGTTTAACTGACCGACGCGACGTAAACCACGTACAGGCGAGTGCAGACTTACCGCCGATGTGCACAATCCTAGACAAAGGATCGGACTACAGAGACAAGACTAGCCTTTCACTGATTCCGTGGGCACAGTTTTGCGATTCAGGGCAAGTTGCGATGTGTAGTATGTTTGTTCTGGCTGGTGAAAGTTCAGTGACCCGGACGGTTGATAGAGCAGATCAGGACTTACAGAGAACCCGAGTGAAGACCCCGCCAGCTGTGTCTGAGATACGAAGGATATCCGTAGGACCATGCGCGTCTGCGAGGAAGAACAAGCAATTAAAGTTATGAAGAAGGAGAGGCGTGTGTGCCGACAACTGGCGATATGAAGCTCGATGCGTAGTGCGTTGGCATTTGCGTCCAGGCATTCTGCCGTGCTTTGAAGTCTTCGAAGGGTATCAATGAACTGATATCCGACGACCGTGACTACGGACATTTCATCGGCTGTGTCACAGTCTGGAAGGAAGCTCGGATAGCCGGAGGGAGAAGAAAGTCCACTTCTATAGGTCAGTGAGAAGGCTGAGATATGCTCGACGCCAACTCGACGCGAAACGGTCGAAGTGGAGACTCAATTTTCTGGAACAATCGTTTCAAGTGGTGGACCAGGTGTCAGGCGGGCTGCCCTGCTCAGACGCGGCACGACAGAAGGACTGGAAGATGGCTTGAAGCTAATGGGAGAGGCAGAGGCGAGAGAGGGTTATATCCAGGCGCGTGAGTGAGGAATGAGGAGCAATGAGTGCCGTGAGTCGCTAATCCCGGAAATTTGCCTGAAGCTCCGTCCTCCCAGTCGCCGTCCGCCTTTTCCTCGGCTGGGGCATCGATCATCCCAAGGCCGGCGTCCTTGCGCTGCATAACGGGCATCCAGAAGGTTGACGTCCGAGTCGAGGAGCCTCACTGTGGGCAGCAAATGTACACAGGCAAACAAGAAAAGCAAAGATCGTCTTGGAGGAAGAGTAACCTTCGGGGCCTCGGTCCGATGAAGAATGTGAAGACAACTGTTAAACCTCGATGCAATAAATTACAGAATAAATACGGTTCTACGGCTACGCTATGCACGTACAAAGTCAGAAACGTTATGTAGCCACACATCCATCCTAATAGGCCCAGGGATGAACTCGATTGAGGGCAGTATCACTCCATTGCGCTGGATATGGCGACATCCATAGAACCTGCGATGTCCACCCATCACGTCCGACCGCAGATAACGATTCTCATCTGGAAGTACAGGGAAGAATCCCGGCTGAGTATGGTTGAGCCCTGCCCTCCTCGCAATGTCCAACTCCCTCAAGCGCCACATCCTCGCGTCCTCCAGCCGATGCCGATTCTCTGGGACGCTCAAGACCAATCCAATCTCCTCGTTCGTCAACGGCTGGCGAAAGTAGTTGTAGATCGCGTCCAAAAGCATGAAGACGCTGACATGGTGACCAGTGCCGCCGACTCTGATCGGTCCCCATCGTGTTTCCATCCAAAACCTGAGGACTTCGTGCTCTGTCGTGAATGCGACTTGGCGATTGGGCGATGGGTGGAACGCGTTTGCCTCGGGATGCATAGTGTGCGGAGGATCCTGGTGAGGATTACCAGGTGGACCAGGATAGAAACGCGCCGTCGGTAAAGGCATGTACGCGATGTCCCACTGTAGACTAGGCACATGCGGAATGCCCGACGTGTCTGCAGGGTTGGGATGCGGAAAGCAAGTGACAAGTCGATGGAAGTGGCGCGGAACATAAGGTTCGGCCTGGTCAAATTGAAGACCTCCTGCAAAGTATTGCGGACCATGTGCAGGAGCGTCCATGCCGACATGCACCACAGGAAGGGTAGGTGGCATGACTGGAGAGCTCATGTTCGACGGGAAAAAGGGTGGAATGACCGAATCGTTGTGAGGAAAGACGTGTGGCGTAGGCATCGGCATCATAGGTTGTGGCTCTGGCATTACCGGAGGAATCACTCTATAATTGCCAGGCGTAGGCATCGGCATCACTGGCGGATTCATATAGTCTGGCGACGGCATCGACATCACAGGTTGGTTCATTCTTGGTGTATGCATTGGCATTACAGGAGCATCTGTTCCATGCGTCCAAGGTGAAGGCATGGGCATGACAGGCGCGTTCATTCCGCGCATTCCCGGTGTCTGTGACCGCGACGCGTTCATTGGTGGATTTGGTGAGAAATGCATGCCCTCCTGGCCGGGAACGTATGGTGAATAGACGAGCCCAGCAGGAGTGGGAAAGACCGGGGGCATATGAGGAGTTTGGTGAGGGTGTACCGGTTGTGGCGGAGGGAGCACTATTCTGCTGGGGTTCATAGGATAGAAAGCTCCCGGACTGTTTAAATCGGGCATGACTGGTGGCATATGAGGCGTCGGCTGAGGGAAGACTGGGTTCGATGGGAAGACTGGATTATTGATGTTCGGCATAACAGGCATATTTGGCATGACGGGGTTGGGATTGTTGGGCATTACGGGATGGGGCTGATGTGGATATACGACACCCGGTGGAGGCGGAGGAATGAACCCAGGAGAGTTCGGTCGTGAATCGTCCTCATCTGCTAGAAAGACGGGCGCTGGGGTGCCTCGCCGCCGCTCTTCGCGTGGAAAGACGGCTGGAGGATTCAGACGCACTGGCCCTTCGTCCGCTTCGTGAAGCCAGTGTCGGTGCGATGGATGTAGTCGTCCATCCGCATCTGTGACCCTTGCTGTAACCTCTGGTCGATATCGATGGCGGCTGCTGGAGCGAGAGCCACTATCCGACGTCCTTGACGATGAGGCGGACGACGAGCTTGGCGAGGGTGAGATGACAGTGAATTGGTGTTCGTCGTAGTATGACATTTTCGTCGCGTAAGGTGGCGTAAGAGAGTGAAGAGCCGTCCTTTGAGCGTGTCAAGAGGACAAGGACGAGGTCATTGTTTTGTAATGGAGAATGAGAGACAACGTCGTCAAGCTGGCGGCCCAAGCACTGATGGGTGCGTTGTGCTCTTTTGTCGCGTTGCGCAGAAGACAAGGTTGCGGGACAAAGGATAGCCCTGTGCTGGAGCCCTGGACACACAGTTATGCGCGCCTTGTTTGATTATTTCCGGCATCAGTGTGATGGCGGAAAGAGAGTGCCAGTCAAATAAAAGTAAACATCTGGTAAACATGTCTTTGTCTTTGTCCCATGAACGAGCACCTTGAACAACTCTTAACTGGCACTTGCTTGCTTTCTGCCAGTGTCTTCATTCTGACTCTCTTTGTGCTCCTCTGCCTCAATCCGAAGGCGGCGTCTACTTTGTATTCCAGGTGTCGCATCTGGAGTGCCTGGCCTCCGAATTCTATTCTTCGACTCCCCTCAGCGCCTGTGGATCTATTGAGGTGTTTCACGCTTCTCGAAACATCTGGATCTGAATTGAAACTAAGAAAGGAACTCGTTCATTGATAATTGCTCGGCGATAGCACTTGGCCCTCGGCGCCTCATTAAAGCCTGACTTTCTCTCGTCCTTCACCACGCCATTCCCCGGCTCAACCAGTGAGGCTGACGACACAGTGTCTTTTGAGACTTGCTAAGAAGTTGGTCTGTAAAAAAGAATAGTACGGCCTACGATCGCATGGATTGTTCGATGTCGCAAACACCGATGATATGCGTGCAGAACAAATGCGCGCTTAGAACTAGCAGAACTGCCAAGTTCATTAGGGCAGAACGGGGGTAGAAACCTTGACGCATAATGCGTCATTTTCCAGTATCCGTATACAGCCATAGTCGAATGTATATGTACCCATGCTCGCCATGATTTTTCCCCCCTGGAATGCCACACTACTGAGTATGTAGCACAACTTCATGCTCACGGCCCGGGATCCGTCGAGAGGTGTAAGTTGCCGTAAAGTAGGCACGTAATGTCAATTCATTCTTCTTCTTCGTGCAGCCTGCATTCGCTAAATGGTTACCACAAGGAAGCTCAAGCATGAGCTCGATGAAGGCTGTTTAGATAATTCGGACTCTCTCCCCGTCGAAAAGACGCGTCCCACCAAGCGACGCAAGCTTACGAAGTCTCCAGCACCGACGCGTGAACCTTTCAGTTCCACAGTGAAAGCGGAGGATGAGAGTTTGATGAAGAAGGAAAAGAGTGAGGTCAAGGAGGAAGAGAAGAGTCTCTTGATGAAGGAGGAGGACAGTAGGCCCAAGGAGGAACCAAAGAGTGAGCGGGAAGAGGGATGTAAGTTCAAGGAAGACGACACCAAGGGTAAGCTCGAATTACTTCGAAACGTATGAAAATACACTGCCTGGCGCTACAAACATACTCATCCTTGTTTCTGACAGCCGAAGATCGAACAACACAAGGCCGACGTCAACGACTCTGTCTTTCTCGACCGTCTCGATGGGGTGGACATATACCCCATACCGGTTTCCGATGATTTGGCACGAGCAACCGCCAACCGTCTGTTCTTTTCCAAATTCTTCGGTGGCGGAATCCAAAACGTTTTCTCCAACACTGGAGAGAAAAACCCTATCCCAACGAAGCGCTCCTTTGCTGGCTTGAAGCTGGATTGGAATCCCCGCGCGCCTCAAATACCGGGCGCGCCTGGACTCTTCTTTGGCAACAGAATGCCCAACTCGATCTGGGATAGACCTCTGTCCACATACATCTGTGTTGGGGAAAGTGAGTGGATGTACTGCGGGGAGTACATGATGGGAGCGTCGCCTCGTCTCTCAGCGCAGGAATGGAGATCACACTCGCCCGCGGTATGTCTCCCGGAGGTGTTGCGGTCTCGCCCATTTTGATTGATGTATCTCTCTGTAGTTCAAGAAGGTCTGGTCCGAAGGCGTTTCCAAGTGTGGCTGGGGCAAAGAGAGAAAAGCATCCATAGCGTTCAGGAAGCTCGGACGAGTACCCACCAAAGAAGAACTCGCTGAGATCACGACGGACGAAATCATTCAAGCGTTTGATGACGACTTAGAGGTGTGTACGATGTTTGACGTTTTGACTGATGTGAATAACAACAGGGCTTAGCATCTTTATATCTGGACTATGAAATGTGTTGGTTACGACGAGGAGTTTCCAAGGACTATTGCGGCGGAGTGGGCGGCATACCAGCAGCGGGAGCAGGACGCAGAGTCCAAGGTCAAGAAAGCTAAGGCAGAAGACCAAGCTGCAGGGGGTCGCAAAATAGGAAAGCGAGGCCCGCCGCGGAAGTCGAAGCAGGCCGCTGTGCGTTCTAGATTGCGCAAGCACGAGTCTTCAGACGAATCGGACATGACGTATGACTCAGATTTCAAAAGTTCCTCTTCGCGCCACAATTCCAGTATCAACATTTCCTCTATGTCCACCCGTCGTCCTCGTCGCAGCTAAACATCGATATTATCCTGACATTCCTTTCGCACTATTGGGAGACATCTTGTACATGAGCTATTTGATACATTTCTTGCGAGTAACTACTTTGTAGCACATACTTTACACGATACGAAAAACAAAGACATGATGAAAATGATATAAGTTATGTACTTGCGGAACTAGACGGTACACGATATCCGGAGGAGCTGCACATGTATGCCTCGTCAAAGGTATGAGTAAGAGTAGTAGAGACTCTGTATGAAGTGTCTAGTCCGATTCTAGAATCTCAATGAATTTCTCGTAGGTGACTTGGCCGTTCTGAGTTTTTATATCAAAAACCTTGTTTTTGGCAGACCTCCTGGTGGAACGGTCTGCAGCCTCGTTTCCGTCGTGGAACATATCGCGGAGGGGCTGAAGCCACTCGTCTATCAGAGGTTCAAATTCAGGGCGACAGGCATCCCATACCCTCTGCGTTCTATGCGCCGTCGTCAGAAATGCAGACTTCGCGTTTGAGGCGGCTTCGAAATCATCGGCGCTAGCAACATCCCAGGCCTTGAGAACAGGATGCATGGGAAGGCGTCGTTTGTTTGCGAGGTCGAAATGAACGCTTGCCCATACGAGAACGTAGAAGAAGGACTCAAGGTCGTGTCGGTAGAGGTGGGGAGGATGCTGGACGCATAGCAGCTCAAGAGCCATAAAGGGAGCCGTTCCAGTACGTTGTTGTGCAATTGATGACTCGACGTTACCGTCTTCATCAACATCCGACGAGTTGTCGTAATCGAGGAGAACGCCATTGACGGTTGTCGCGCGCCTCGCAAACATGAGGTTCCCCTCGCTGATGTCGCGATGGAGTACCCTCCCTTTGTTGTACACGACGTAGTGACCTGAACATGAGATTAGTCCCGGTGCCTCACAACTGGATAGATCGGATGAATTACTCACATTTGACCAGCTCGATGAAAACCTTCTTGAATTCGCCCAAATCGTTGACCTCCCACAAAAGCTGATACCGACTGGCAACGCTTACCAGGAGGTTGCGCACCGTGTAACTGTCACCATGAACTCCCATCAGACGGTAGCGAGGAAGGCCAAGATCTCGCTCGGAATCATACAACCAGCTCCACTGGACAGTGGGCAAGTTGTCGACCAGTTCCGGAGCGTTGGCAAGAATCTTCTTGAGCGTCTCGGTCTCAGCTCGACGCTGACCTTCACCAACCCAAGTCATTTTGAGGGCGAGTGGGGGTTTCGGGTCCGTTGTGGGTGTTCCGGAGGGCACCACGGGAAGAACACAAGTACGACGGTTGACCATCTGCCGGGCCACAAAAATCGGTTCGCCGTCGATGTCAAAGCGCACTGGTGGAGGGGTATTGGTGACGGCAGGTGCTGCTTGAGAAGAATCATCAGAGGTAGCGCTAAGGCCGTGCATAGGCTCTGAGAACTCGAAGAAAGAGTCCTTCCAGTGCGTGGCACAGCCGCTCCCGTCGAGACTTTTGTGAAACTTGTTGAACCCAAAATCCCTCGGGCAGACACTCATGCAAAACAGAATGAGCATGAGGGGTCGGTGGGAGGCCAGAAAGTTAAAGCTCTGGTGGCGACAGACACCCATGGAGTCGTAGTACCAGAGAGTGATATCCGCGTTGCATATGGCCATGCCGATTCCGAAGAAACGATAATTCACCAAGAACGTTTCCATGACATAGGTCGCGAGTTGTGCGTCCTTCATGGTAAGGTCTTTGGATAACATGTGCCGCTTTGGCGGAGGGCCCTCGTCACCAGCTGGGCGCCCTCGCTTCAAAGTCTGAGCTCGGGCGGGTTGCGAGACATGATCGAACACAAGAGGCTGTGTCACTGCTCGGAGTTCAGCTTTGGAAGGGGCGGGCCGAGAATACCCAGGAGAGATGTCATCGCCGTCGTCCAGCGCTTGAGAGGTACTCTTCCGCTGAACTTCGACGGGATATCTGACATGCTCCCACTCAAGCGTGATGGCTGGAGTAGGGCCGTTGTCTGAGGACGGAGGGGAAGAAAGAGCTTCGTAGTCCGAGAGTGTGACGAAGACAAGGTCGGGCTTCCGACGAGTAGAATACTCATCTCGGGATGTGAGGATTTTGTCGCCGTCGCCATGCCACACGCGAAGGACATTGCCATCGGGAATAACGATGCCATCGGGTAGAGTGGAAGCCATGAGCTCCAGGAAGTTGTTACAGATTCTTTTGAAGGGGGGGTAGAGTCTAGGTTCCTTGCCGTTAGCGGCAGGGGGGTATCTGAGCACGGCGGCGTAATCCTGAAGGGCGACACTGTCCAAAGTCCAGATCTCCGATTCGACTGCGTCGGTAAAAGCCCTCATCTGAGCGGAGGTAATCCCCCAGGCAGTCCTCGCCCACAGGTCAAAATCGCCCGTGGATAGGAAGGCGCCTGCGACCTTGAATTCGGCCTGCAGCTCTTTCTGCACTTTCTTGACAAGGGTGCTCGTGGGGCGTACATTGTGCGGTGTTGTCATATCTACCCAAGGGTTTATTTTGGCATAACTGGGCAGTAAATGCGGAAGCTTACCGAAGAAGATAGAGTGAGTTTGCGAGTGGCGAAAGTCGTCGGGGCAATAATAATTGTCTCTGACATCGTGGTCGTCCATTGCGTAAGTTTTATAGGATGGGGACGCGCCAACTCGAAAAGGTAGTAGCAGAGTCAACACAATGGTCACCGAGTGGAACAAAGGCGCGTTGGACATGTGATCGACTCTTTTCGGCGAGTTAGTGCAGGGTCATCGCCGAGCCTTGCCCGAGCAAGTTTTGCCGCGTATGACCCTTTTGAATCTTAGTATAGTAATTTGCCAGCTAAGCTCTCGTTCCAGCGCCATAGTCACTAGTCAGTACTGACTTCCTACCAGTACCAGCTCACCGGGACCGCAGGCATGGGCCATGAAATCATACTCTGGTTTTTTAGTACTTGCTACTATCAGCAACGACGCCGGCAAAGTCGAGCCGGATCTCAAGCGTTCCTTAACACCTTCTCGCGCCACAAAACCACTTCTCCTCATTCAATCACCCTCCGATACCAGCTCATTCTGTGATACCTCCGTTCTTCCTTCTCGCAGGAACACAATGCAGTGCCTGGCGTTCCTACCGATACCCATCATCATCTTGATTCTTTTTATGCCACGGACGAACCTTTCTGACCTATCAAAGCTAGCCGAGGACTGGTACTTTGCCGTCTTACCACACCTGCCTTCTATCCTCCAAATCCAATCTTCCTCTCCTTCTGTTCTTCTACTTGCGGAAGGGCTGTATGAGCAGCTCCAGCACTCCGAAGCCATGATCGAAATACTCAAGGGCTGTGGAAACGTAGAAACGTATCCGTTCAGCGATTATCCGTGAGTAAGCAGTGCTATTCTCTGGCTCTGGCTCTTATGCGGGCTGCAGCTACTTCGAAATGAGTGAGAAAATCTCTGCTCTCAGCACCTATACCTATTGGCCCCGTTGTCGGAGGGAGTTTGAAGATAGATTGTTTTCTCTTCCTGACATTTCCAACGGGGCGTATGAAATCATCAAGTCTACAGGTCGATTTCCTGTGAGATGCTACCATATGGACCAGGACAGATTCATAGCAGATGTGGTGCGCAATTATCACTTGATAATGAATGCTCTCCCTCTAATTGTCGGCCGGGACGCTTCAGGTCGCGGCCGCGTACTCTGATTTACTGGTCTTTTTGGCTATTCACCGCCAGGCCGACATGGAGCGCAACATTTCGGTGCGACTTCGTCTCTCACGGAAGTTCAGAGCGCTCGGTGAAAGAATGGGTCGATTACCTCCTTCTCTCTATGACGGTGTCCAGGCCTGTTATGGAAAGCATTTTCTGCCTGGTTTGAAGAAGAAAGTCCTCCCCGAAATCTCGCAGGCCATTGAAACGCTTCAAGGGCTGGCCGAAGCGCTGTCTTTGGCAATGACTGAGAGTGAAGAAAACATACGTACGGTCGAAACACGAGCTTGGACCAGGCGCCTGCGGGATCGTTACATCTTACATCCTGATCACATCGGCGATATTCGCGCCGCCGACTCTACTCTCAGAGAAATAGAACACGACCTTCTACAATGGATAGAGCACGTGAAGATCGAGCAGCAAAATATCTTTCTGTTGACACAGTATGCTACATGGATTGTGCAGCAACCAAGAGTGAGCTCGACGATGCTTACTCACGCGTTGAAATATGCTGATCAAGAACTCAAATTCAGATGGTGTTGCAACCACTGTCAATATTTTCGGCGCCAAACCTCGAGACCTTTACCGACACTCTGAAGCGCATAGATGCTAGCCTCACCTTGCTCAGCAGGGCTTCGACCTCCGATACCTGGTTTGGGAGACATAAAGCTCCGAAAGTGTTACCGAAGAGGATTGTAGTGGCTCATCCGGATTTTTTCAATATCACAGTGTAAAGATCGAACTCACTCGATTGTCCTTGTCAGACAGATAATGTTTTGTATTTATTCTGATCGATATCAGTCGAGTCAAGGGTTGCGAAGGTCTTTCGGCGGCGGCGGACATGGCTTTCCTCGCGACAATCAAGCAAATTACTTGGAGGAATAGAGTCTAGCAATTGATACAGTACAAGTTGTCCATCGTTTTCTCAAAGCGTGATTCTTTCTATCATCCGGACCGACTACTACTACATCAACCTGTTCTTCGGATGAGGCTGCATGCTTTTCAACGCCTGAGAGGCCTGCCAGTGGAAATGGAAGTTCATGATACGCAAACGCGTGAGGGAATGTAACTGCGGCGGCCTGCATGCCCATTGTCAACTGCAGAACATTTTGAACAGTCTGCGCAGCGCGATGCCGATCGAATTCCGAACCAGGATGTCTGTGTCTTTGCGAAAGACCCTCCTACATCGTGACATGTCAAATACTGATCAAAAGTGCTTGAAGCTACTCACGACATATGCAGATGTACTCTCCCGGAATTTACTCATGTCCATTGAGAGATCGCGGAGAATGCCAAAAATTTGACGCGCGAAAGGTGAAGCGTAGCCTCCGTTCACAATTCGTATATCATGTTCGCCCATGGCATATTCCTTGCGATATATAAAGGCGCCCCACCAGCTCTGCGTGAGCTTCGAGATAGTGGCGTTAATATCCTTGCTTTGCATGTCTAATTTGTCGTTGATACTCGTAAGAGCCTCGTAGACTTGACAACTTGCTTTGTATGTGGTTGCAACATGGCCATAGAAGGAATTGGCCACCTCAGTGAGCTCACTGATGGCGTCGACCGCGTCTCGCGTATAGGTCTCCCAAGCTTGCTCGGTCTGTTCGGTTTCGAGGAAGACTTGCAGATTGTATGTAAGATGTACTATCTGCAAGTTGATATTAACGATGAACGTCATTCACAAGGCAAGATACGCACTGTGTCGATGGCTTCTTGCAAAAAGGCCAACCCCCTCACGCGAAGAACGGGTAGGCTTTCGGTTACGACATAGTGCATTGAATGGAGGGCCAATAAGTCCTGTCTGATGTTATACGGATCCTCGAACATCATAGACGTTTCGGCGATGAGACTGTGTCGAAATTTCATGAGGTCTTTGCCATCCTGAGAGTGCTTTTCAACCATAGGAATGCTAGCCGCCCGAATGAGATGGTTGGTGATACCCTGCGTGAGTGTAGCAGTCCTGTTCAGGCGATCCAAAGCGACATAGATAAACTCTGGAGCCTCGGCCATCGGCTGTGGCTCAAAGGACTGCACGTCGTCGTTGGGTATTGACGTACAGCGGGATTGACGAAAGGTGGCCGTACAGCTTGCCGAGTCGGGCCAGGTCGGCGCAACCGTTCGTTGTGATTGGGAGGACCCCATATTCACAACAAAGACAAGCGGACAGCAAAACATATGGAACGTGGACGTGCAGATTGCAGAATCAAGCAAGCCCATAGCGCCCACATAGGTACCATGAATGCATTGAAGTAGAATGAGTGCCAGAAAGAAGACGACTGTCCGAGCGCGATGTCCAAACAGAAGAGATGGCAGCTGCGTCCTCTCTCAACCTCAGAGTAAACCTTCGTATCTTCGGATACTTTCGAGCCAGCTGAAGTATCTGGTGTGGACGACGCAGACGGATGAGTTATAGCATTGGAAGATGAGTTAGTGTTAATCAGGGTAGCGTGCGGGCCCTGCGCAGGCAAAGGCAAAGGACGAACTACAACAAAGTCAGCTTGAGGAAGGCCCACGACCAAAGGTATGCTCAGACCTTCGGAAATTGTGGCGGACGATGGATCGTCGTCACTGATGCGCATTTGCGGGGCCATGTCACGACTCCTGGATGGAGGCGTCCCCAAGCCATTATCGCACGGAGCGTTGGACTGGGCCAGCGACATGGGAGAGTTTGCGGCGGGGGGATTAAGATTCTGACCAGGCATAGGGATTAGAGCAAACTGTGGTGGTAATCACAAGAATATGGCTGTCGGCCTTTTGAGTACAAAAACAACAATCTGCGACTACAACAGTAGACAATAACGGTTCGGAAGAGCAGACAAGCGAGACAACTCATCAAACTTGACGGAAACAGAACAAAAGGAATCGACGAATCACGATCTCCCGGATACGTTCCTATTATTTCAGGTGGACGCGCCGATGATGGGTGACAAAGCCTGTATATGTGTCAACATTTTTGGTGCCAGTAGTGAGCCGTACGTGAGTATGACAGTGGCATTTAGAAAGGATGCAATATCTTGTACGAAGTGCGATTCACAGGGTGTGAACTTCGCAGCTGCCAGCAAGGAAGGGTAAGTATGACGTAATGAGTGCCCGTGGGGTAATGTCGCGTACCGGTTCCTGACGGCCCGAGGCTTGCTCTCGACGACGACGCCGATAACAATGAGCTGCAGCCACGGCCACCACGGCCAACAGGGCTATCCCACTCAAAACTACTCTCCCGGACAGAAATGGGTGAAGGGCCTCACCCAAGGACGCATGGCCACCTTCACTGGCGGCCATTACGCCGACATCAACTTATCGTCGGTGCTGTACACCCATATCGTCGACAGCGAGGCCAATATCAAGCTCCAAGTGTGCGTCGCCTGTAGAGCTCCCAGAATGGTCGATCTTGATTGGCCTATCACAGCTGGAGTGCTCCGGGCATTACCAAACCATCGTTCAAGGAGGCGATGAAGCAGGAATTCAAGCCAGCCAAGAAGTATCAATCATTCGGACCGTCTTGTGAGTATTTACACATCGTATTGTATACTCAAAACTAACGTCTTGAAGGGGTATGTCATTCATCGCCCACTCACCAGTACACTCATCACCCACAGACGAACCACTGGTGGAAAGTCCACCTTATCATTCCCGGATACTGGCAGCAGTATGAGGTCGTTCAATGTCAGCATTACTCTCCCTCTCTGGCAATGTCTGACTCGACCCTTAGTTGAGTTCGACCCGGGATGTGAAGCCATGGTCTACTCTGTAGATGGCACCCCTCTCCAAGGTATGCACGCGTTTTTTTGGCCGCCGACGTTAGCTGACTTGTATACAGGCCTTACAGGAGGAGCAGGCGGTGACCGCAGGGTGGAGCACATCATTCCGATGGACGCGCGCAAGAAAGGCATCTACGAGATTGTCATCGAGTCCACCTGCAATGGCATGTTCGGTGTGCCCTGGAATGGTGATACTATTGAACCTCCCGACGTATGTGTCCACCTTGCGGCCGCTTCTCCGCCACGTCTGACACGTACGTATCTCAGATGAACAGGTACTTCACCCTCGCATCAGCGGACCTCGTGGTTCCAAATCAGGACGCCTGGCACCTTATGTGGGACTTCCAAACGCTTCGCGAGATCATCGATAACGTCGGTGGAAGCACGCCGTATGTCTCATCGCGCTCCTGTACGCGACTTTCTTACCTAGCTTTTGCTAGACTTCAGAACCAAGCCTTAGTTGTCGCTAACGAGATCATCAACACGTTCAAGAAGGGTGATCCCTCGACGGTCAACAAGTGCCGCAAGATTGTCGAACGAGTCTTCGGTAGGGATTGGCAAGCGAAAGGTGCCGATATCTACGACGAAGGGGACAAGAGTTCGGCCATTTGGGGAATCGGTACGGTCCTAGCTCTTATTTCCTGTCAGTACTCGCCTTCTAACTTCTACTCGTAGGGCAGTAAGTCCAAATCCTATGTCGAAGACGACGGACGTTGACTGAGAATCGCATCCTGCTAGCTGTCACATTGACACTGCGTGGTAATTGCTGATCTCCTCCCTACAGTCGGAAGATTGCTCACTCGCGTGACTTGCAGGCTGTGGCCGTACCATGTCACTCAGCAGAAAGTCGCGCGCTCTTGGTCCACGCAGGTTGACTTGATGGAGCGCTACCCCGAGCATCGTTTCTCGTGTTCGCAGGCCCAGCAGTTCAAATGGCTCGAACAGGTTAGTGGAACGAGTCCAATTAGCCCAATCCAGTTAATGTGTTCTTGCTGCAGCTCTACCCTCCTTTGTTCGAGAAGGTGAAGGAAAAGGTCCTCGCTGGCAAGTTCCAGCCAATTGGCGGCTCTTGGGTGGAGAACGATTCCAATATGCCTTCCGGAGAGGCGTTGATCAGGCAGTTCTTGTACGGTCAACGCTTCTTTGAGGAGAAGTTCGGAGCTCGTTGTGAGACTGCTTGGTTGCCTGATTCCTTTGGTTTGACTGGTGCCTATCCTCAAATCATCAGAGGAGCTGGGATGAAGTACTTCTTCACGCAGAAGCTCAGCTGGTATATAAACTCTCTCTGTGACTCCAAATTGGCTTCGACTGACGATGCGACATTATAGGAACAACATGTAGGACCATCTTTCCGTTGAATGCTTTCAGTGGCTGACGTGCTATAGTAACCGGTTCCCCCATTCGACCTTCAACTGGGTTGGTATCGACGGTACTCAAGTTTTGTGCCACATGACGCCCGGTGTGTAGCCTCGCTCTCAACATGGTCGAATTACAACTCAGTGTGCCCCTCAGTCGACACCTACACAGCGCAAGCCACAGTGAACGACGTCAAGAAGGGTATCGACAACCACAAGGTGATGTAGCTCCAGTCTTCCTCGTAGTATGCGGTCTGACAGAACTTAGAATTTGGAATCATCCGCGACCGCTCTCTTGGTTTTCGGTAACGGTGACGGCGGAGGAGGGCCCTTGCCGAAGATGTTGGAAAACGTTCGTGCTCATTTCGCTCTCAGATACCCGAGCTAATGAAACACAGCTTCGTCGAATCCGTGCCGTGAACAACACACACAAGGAGCTCCCATCCGTGTATATGGGACGGTCCACGGATGAGTTCTTTGATATGCTGCTAGAGACTACTTCTCAGGGATCGACGCTCCCTAACTGGTGAGTCAAATACGGTGTTTTACAGAGCGTTCTGATGCTTTATGTTCAGGCATGGCGAATTGTACCTTGAGGTAATGACCTGAACTCGCCTCGACGTGCATGTGCCGACTGATTTGTACTCCAGTTCCATCGCGGTACCTATACTTCTCACAGTCGGTCTTTCTCTACGTTGCGCTTTGTGCAGGGGTATCTGATGTGTACACCAGGTCCCATTAAGAAGGGTAACCGACACTCCGAAATTCTTCTTCGTGATGTCGAACATCTCGCTACATTGGCTTCGTTGTACAAGCCATCGGAGTATTCCTACCCCAAGAAAGAGATCAACGATAATTGGGAAAAGGTTCTTCTCAACCAATGTACGTGTTCTGTCGACTCTTTTCCAAGGTTGAGACGTGCTCACAATATTCTCACCGTTAGTCCACGATGGTCTGTCTTCGTAATTATTGACTTTCGATGGCTATCTGACCCCTTCGTTCCTTCAGTCCTTCCTGGATCTGCCATGTATGTGCATGTATCCAACCTTCTTCGACACTGTCTAACCGTGATGTAGTGGTATGGTATACGATGATGCATCGAGGCTGTACGACGAGGTGGCCAAGAGCGGTAAACACCTTCTCGAAGAAGCCTTCAGCATCCTCTTCCCCGCGTCGATGTCCGTCATGGCTCCCCAGTTTAAATCCAGCAATGCTAGGCTGCACGACATCATCGCCGTCAACACCACTTTCTTCCCGCGTCGCGAGATCGTCAAGGTTCCTACGGCCGGGCTGAGGGCTCAGAAGAATGAGGTCGTCCAAACATCGACGGACGGAAAAGAGGCGTATGTCATGATGGAGTGTGGCTCAGACACCACGACCAGCTTTGCAGTTGCAAGCGATTTGGGTGGTCCGGCGTTGAAGAATGTTCCACTCCCTGTTTCGGGTAGGGCGACTGCTTTGTGCCCCAATGTCTGACTAATTGTGCGCGACAGTGTACACGAACGGATCTGACCACTTCGTTCTTCGCAACTCCAGCGTCCAGATGACAATCTCCAAGGGAAGAATCACTAGTCTCCTTGATGTTCAGCTGGGGTACGTCTGTCATCTGTATAGCTCTACATCTCTTCTGACGGAAACCCTAGTCGTGAACTTCTTGTCGAGGGTCAAACTGGTGGTCTGATCATCTTCGAGGATCGTCCGAACTACTGGGATGCTTGGGGTGACGCAATCACTCTCCTCGTCTATAAGCGTAACTGACGGCTTCCAATCAGATGTCGAGATTCATCACTTGGAAAGTCCCCATCCCCTCGAGTTTAGCAACGTCTCTGTCGTGGCTCAGGGTCCTCTGCGCGCCTCTGTCAAGGCCGATCTTACATATGGAAACAGTAATATCAGTGTGACGGTCAGCATCTATTCTTCCTCATGCAGCAGTCTGTTGACTTTGACGTTAGATTTCTTTGGACGCGGTGGCAGGTCTGTTCGCGTGCACGATACGTTTCTTGCAACTTTGCTGACTTTCCTGCAGCAACTGTCAAGCCTGGCTCTCGCTCCCTGTTTGTGTTCGATGCCCACGTTGACTGGCGCCAAAGGCACGAATTCTTGAAGTGTGAGCGTCCGAAGTTCGCATGATATGTGCTCTAACTCATGCTATCTTCTCAGTCCAACTGCCCTTGAACATCTTGAACGAGAATGCCACCTACGAGACCCAATTCGGTTACGTTCAACGACCAACACACAAGAATACTAGCTGGGACATCGCCAAGGTATGTTCTCGTCATTCACCCCTTCCTCTCCACACAATTGACGCTGCGGTAGTTTGAGGTATGCGGCCATAAGTACGCCGACCTCAGTGAATACGGCTACGGTGTCGCTATCCTGTCCGAGTCGAAATACGGATTCTCATGTCTCGGAAACATTCTCAGTATCTCTCTGCTGAGAAGCGCAACGGCTCCTGATGCTGAGCAGGATCAAGGTAAGCCCAGTCGTCTATTCCATAGCACCGTCGTGCTCATAGATTTCCAGGCGTGCATGACTTCTCCTGGGCTGTCATGCCTCACCAGGGTCACTTCCTCGAATCCGATGTCCCAATGGCGGGCTACCTCTTCAACTCCCCCTTGTTTGGTAAGCCGAATCTTTGACAGTATCATTACAAACACCATGTTGACCTCCGTTCACAGTGAGAAGCTCGAGCAACTATCTGAACTCGTTCATGTCGGAGTCCCCATTCACTGTGCATGGGGCACCGAATGTCTTCCTCGAAACCATCAAGCGGGGAGAAGACGACGACAAGAAGACCAAGACTGTCATTTTGCGGCTGTACGAAGCATTTGGAGGACATGCCTCTGCTACCCTCGAGATCGGAGCAGGGATTGCTGTTAAGAAGGCCTCCTTGACGAACATGATGGAGGACGAAGCTGGATCCACCGAGCTGGCATTGACGTCGTCTTCAAAAAGCACTACGAAGCTTAGCTTGAGTTTCCACCGGTTCGAGGTTAAGACCGTCAAGCTTGTGATAGGCAAGACGAGCAAATTGCAATCGTATGTTATGATCCTTCCTCGAAGTTTGTGATGCTGACCTGAATTCTGACAGACGCGATAGCTGGGTGACCGTTGATACTGGCATCGATGGTCTTCAATGTTAAGGTCAAACTCAGTACAATCTGAAACATCATGTGCCGTCAATTGTAGTGAACCTTTAAAGCTTCCGCTGCATGATACTCGAAGAAGGACCGATGAAGCACTCGTCTTAACCCAGGAGCACAAGAGCTCCTCTCAGGAGTCAGCTGTAAGAGACAAACCACAGGACCCTCAACATGAGCGGTCATTGGTGTCGAATTCTACCCGATTCATAGGTGACACTTCGTCTCTCGATGGCACGCAGACAACGTCCGGCGATATCGAGACATCGACTTCGCTACACAGCAGTAACTGTAAAAAACATTCTTGTCGGCCAATCTTATACACACACAAGTCTGAGCTGTCTTTCTCAATTTGAGTACTTATCTGCGTAGCATGTGTCCTACGTGGTTTGCCATCCGGGAGTCGCGTTAGTCTCACAGGACCTAGAATTGAAGAAGCTTAATGAACGCGAGATTGGAGTAGGTACGGAACAACGATCTTGGTAGAAATAAGCTGCATCACGTATGCGCTGAGTCCGCGAAACATCAGGCGGCATCGACCTTAACTGTCTGGCCATCCCGGAAAGGTGCGGTATCTGCAGACGCGGCGTCTATGCTGTCAAAAGAGCGTGTGTGCGGGAATTTGTGGTAGGCAAATGCATCGGGAAACATCCTTTGCGATTCTTCGAGCCCCAGTGTCATGTCGATCAGCCTTTGGACAGCTTCAGCTGCGACCTGTTGATCAACAGTTGAAGTGGACTGGGCTAAAGACTTCTTTCTCCGGAGGCTTCGCTGTCGGATGATTAGCAATGTTTTGGTAACGCTATCAAGAGCTACTCACTCTGTACACGTCCGTCTCCCTGCTAAACATTCTCAGCTGGTGGGTCAATTCACCGAGCGTCCCAACAAGACCAAAAACAAACGCATAACCAGCGTCCAGAATTTGCATATCGTTGGCAACCATAACTTGCCTATAGTGATGCATAAAGCCCATCCAACCATTAGTGAGCTCTGCAATGTCGTTGGTGATATTTTTGCTATGTTTTGCAATATTTCGCCCAATTTGGAAAGTGAGATTTTGGGTGAGGACGGCTGCATCGTAGCTATCGTTGAGTACGGTGCCAAATATCTTGAGCTCATCTGAAATATCATCGAATGCAGTGGACGCTCTCTCGGTGTATTTGAACCAAGCCTCTTCGCTTTGTTCGGATTTCTGGAATGTTTGGAGATTGTGGCTCAGCTGCACGATCTGAAAAGTCGAATCATATCAGAACGCAAGTACACATGCTATTGTCTGCCTCACCGTGGCAATCACAGCATTTAAGAAGTTCAAGCCCTCGACATGAAGATCTGACAGCGTCAGGGTCATATCAAAATGCGAGTGATAGAGTGTCTCCAGGTCGTCCCGGATGTGATATGGATCCTCAAACATCACTGAAGTGTTGTTGGTGAGATTGTGCAGAATTGAAACGAGCATCATAGTGTTCTCATGGTGCTTGGCCAGTGTCGGTTTACTGGCCGCTCGAATAATTTGGTTTGCCATGCCCTGTGTTTGAGCGGCAGTACTGTTCAGATACTCTGAAGCTCTGTAAATCAGAACTGGAGCACTGGCCATTGGACCACCCTGTGCTGGCGACTCGGTAACGGCGACGGCGACGGCGACGGAGACGGCGACTGGACAACGGAAGGTGCGGAAAGTGGCCAGGCAAATTCCGGAGTTCAGTGTGTCCACAGCGCTTGAGTATAAGCGATGTGCAGCGCTTATGCTTTGGAACAGGATCATGACAAGAAGCAAGAGCGCGACCACTTGCTTACGATATCCGCGTATGAGGAATCGCCGAGGAGGTGACGCCGCAGACTTTGACTTGTCACTCGCAGACGCATCAGAACCAGCAGACGCAGTAGCTCCAGATGAAGCATCGACGCGGGTAGTCGAGGAAGATGCGGCGTTGTTGCTGAAAGAGATAGTAGGAATCTGTGCGCCGATCTGACGCAGAATAATGCGAACTTTAAACGCTGGGGAGGGCTATCAGCGAGCAACATATTGATATAAGAAGTATCAGCAAACCTTCCCACAGCGAGATATTCGAGGCATCATTCTCAGAAGCTAGGACGTCCCCGTCAGTCCTAGATGTCTCGGAGGCGCCGCTTCCAGAGGGCGGACTGCGAGTGGCAGAAGAGTCTGTCGGTAGAGTTTCGGACATTATCAGAAGAATGAGGCTGCCATGCTAACAAGACTGCCCTCTTATATCGGATTGACCGAAGCAGACGATCCTAAAGGAGACGACGTTACAGATCGCTCATCGACTCTGCAATTGAATTGCGAGTATGCAGATCTGATGTGGATACACGACGGAACATCGAAAAGAGCAAATAACAATAGTGTCCATTGCCAGGACCATCGTTCGGTTACTAGCTACACCGCAGATCAAGCGTCGATCGAGGGCTACTCCGCGCGTACCTTCCCTCGGCGAGCTGGGAACAAAGGAAAAAGACAAGAACGGATGCTTTGGAGAAAACCCACAAACGATGATCTGATCACGGTACACTTACCTGGACCCCATTCAATTTACTGAGACCCAGGGCTAGAAGTCGGGATTACATTTCTAGGAAGCTTTCCTCCCGCCACAAATTCAACCCTAGAGTCATCATTCGCCCACATCTCACAGACCATACAACCTTGGCCTTCCTACTACTTCCTTCTTCCTCTATGCCAGATCTACTGCTTGTCCTGATAGTGATCCTCATGATCCTTGTCATGCCATGGACGAGTCTTTCTTTGCCTAGGCTATCACAGCTAGCCGAGGACTCATACTTTGCGGTCTATTCATACCTGCCTTCCCCCCTACGAGCTCAACCGATCGCTCCTTCTGCCATGCTTTTGGCGGAGGAAGTTCTTGCACAGCTGCAACACTCTGACTCTATGCTTGAAGTACTCAAGGGCTGCGGAAATGTGGAGACCTACCCATTTAACGACGACCCGTAAGCAATCCAGCGCTGTATCACGACTCCAGTACTTACGTGCAGTAGCTTCCGGCAAATGAGCAAGAAAGTGTCCTCACTTAGCACCTATACCTATTGGCCTCTGCGTCGGCGCGAATTTGAAGACAAACTTGATTCCTTCCCTGGAATTTTGAGCGCCGGCGATGAGATCATTTTATCAACTTCAGAATTCCCTGTGCGATGCTACACTTCACCCGATAATAACATGGCGGGTCCGGTGTGTGATGTTCAACACATGGGCTAGTCATTGCTCTAATCGACATTTCTGTCGTAGATCATGGCCGCCTACCATGACTTGCTCGAGTTGTCTGCTATCTATCAACGGGTTGACACGACGCGCAACATCCCGGAGCGCTTCGATATGCACCGGAAATTCAGAGCGGTACGCGACAGAATGGACCGTTTGCCTCGTCTCCTCCACAGTGGGATTCACGCCTGCTACGGAGAGTACTTTCTTCCCGATCTAGAGAACAAGGTGCTTCCTGGACTCTCACATGCAATCAGTAAGTTGGATGCATTAGCCGAGGCTTTGTCTCTGGCAGTAAACGAGAGCAAGGAGGTTATCCGTGATATCGAAACTCGCGCCTGGTACAGACGCCTGCGAGATCGTTATACTCTACACCCTCGTCACATCGACAACATCCTCACCGCAGACTCTGTTCTCAGAGAATTAGAGGCCGATCTTCAACAATGGCGGGAAAGCGTCGGGATAGTGCAGCAGAATCTTCTTATAGTGAGACAATATACCACATGGATAGTGCGACAACCACCGGTAGGCCTCAAAATGCTTTCGCATTGACGTTTGCTAAGCACAAATGTCGAATTTAGATGGTGTTGGAACCCCCATCGCTGTTCTCGCCTCCGAACCTCACAATTCTGTCAGACACCATGAGGCGCGTAGAGGTCAGCCTTGCCTCGCTTCGTCGGGCATCGACCCAGGATCTTTGGATCAGGCAATATGTACCTCCAAAAGTTCTACCCAGAAGGGTTGCAGTCGCTCTTCCAGATTTCTCAAACATTACATTATGAACCACAATCAATGATAGATGAGACACAACCTTGGCGAAATTGACAATTGACTTCAACCTCAGACACGCTCGCAATGAAGTTGTGAAGAAGAGGGAAGAGCAGAGTGTTGACGTACCGCAGTCCATCACCACCCCCTCGAGATCCGCGATTGAGATGGAAGTCTGAAGTCAATCGCAGGCGGAGGCTTGTAGGCCTTGCTTGTAGATAGGTCATGCATACATGATAATATAACTTTAAGCAGACCGCAACACTGCCGCAACATCCGCGTAACAAATCGGAAGTGCGGACCGGTCGATCAACCGAAGCTTGCCGGCGGCCGTATGCACCCTACCTTTCCTCTTGTCCACGAATACATTCCAGCAGGACACTCCAACTCCGCGCTGTCGTCCGCCTTAGTACTATAATAATCTGGATTATCTACGTAGCCCATCACTGCTGCGTCGACTGCACGGGGACTTGGACTCACTCCCATACATGTGCATCCGTAACCCGTCGCAAGATTTTCATGGGCCCGTACAGCATAGATGGCTTGCTGAGCATAACGATTGAATGCGAAGGTGTCAAAGGAACATCTCTGTGGACGGGACTGGGGCGGATGTGCCTGACCCCAGTCACAGCGAGTGCTGCTCAAGGCTGGCTCTATTCAGGAGGTGAGTGGCAATTCAATTATTCCACATTTTTGCTGAGGGGAAACTCTCAGCTTGGTCGGAGTTTTTTCACTGCTGTCATCGTGCCTACGTCTTGGGTCCACTTCTCGGTCATCATAACGGAATATTAGAGTACAACCACACTCGACCAAATTGGATGTTATTGTCTTCGACAGCGGCGAACGCGTTGCCGTGACGGCATCATTTCTATCTCCCTCCATCACTCTCGAATTGTGGCGTTGAACACTACTTCTTTCCGACATGCGCGTTAACTGGATATATGTCGTGGTCGCCAGTGGTCTCTTCCTAGCCCGCATCTACTTACCACGTATCCACTTCGCGTACTACTACCATGAAATATGGCCCATCCTCGAAGACTCGTACTTCGCCCTATATGGTGGCGACATCATATCTTCTGCAGAGCATGCTCGTCCTGTTCAGCAGAACTCCCCTTTGGCTTTTGCATCGTCCTTATGGACAATTGCTCATCATTCGATGAAGATGGTTGACTTGTTCTCAGCATGTGGATTCCCTCTGGAACAATCCTTCAGAGGCCGAATGTAGGTTTCTCGCCTCCTTGTCGTCCTGTGCTTCAGCGTCTGACAGACCCTCCTGATTCTAGTCTCACTTTGACTTCCTCGCTGTACATACTTCATACAGCAGGCCCAACAGCTCACGGCGAGCTTTATGATCTCATTGACCAATTTCCTCGCCTAAAATCATCGGAATTACACCGTGTCGGCATGAACCTTGGCGTAGTTAGTGATGCGTTTCCAAGGGCATGTTGGCGATGGGTCCCAGAGTATCATGTTAAGGGAACGTTGACCGCACCGGTACGTCTGCACCAATCACAGTGTTATCATCAGCGATAATGAACCTACGTAGTATAAGAAAGCTGTCAACCAGCTATACCTACTCCACAACGCCTTCATTCGCGCTCGTGATGCAAAGGGTGTCGTCGAACGGTTCGATGCAGCAAGAAACTTTCGTGTGGTGCGCGCTGGTCTACCTGCACTCCCCGATAGCGTAAACAAGGGCGTGCATCAATGCTTCTCCCTTTTTTATGATCGCATAAATGGCACCACAGCGGAGACACGGCTCGCTGTCAGCGATGGATATGGTCTACTCCAATCACTCGATAATGCACTCTCAGAGGCTGAACGTCAACTGCAATCTTTTGGGCGGTTTGATAGATTATACTACCGCTGGAAGGACAAGAAGCATCCGGAGATCCAAATTCAAAAATTCATTCAAGCTCTGCACCTCGCAAGACCTTCCATCGAAGCCTATGCTCGTCGACTGGCTATATTGCATGCCAACTTGGATCAACTGGAGCGGTACGCGCTGTGGATGTGGGAGCAACCGTCGGTACGTGTTCCTTACGCGTCGGGACACACCATTCTCAACGTTCCTGTAGTTGCCAAAACTCGATGTACCCTCGCTATACTTTCCTCCGGATTTGGACTTGCTTGCGCATACAGTCGTTCAGGTCGACAGTATATCCAGACGACTATGGAGTGAGTCCGAGTGGACTTTATGGGTAGATCTATCACCTTGGGACAGTGTGGACCGCGAACCTTCATTGGCGAACCCTAATGCTGGTGAAATTGATGCTTGAATTAAGCTGTTTGTATAACGCTGCTTTGTATATCATGTTTGCGAATGTGCCCGAGCGGACGACAATGTCATAAGGGACGTGTTGTGAGCGAAGGATCGAAAAAGCGTCTGTTCAATAGGCTATGTCCGGACAGTCCGGTGTCTCAAGTATCCTGTTGTGGTCACTTCCGGCGAGCAAGGCATCCCGCCAACCAGCGGATGCTATGGGTATCATTATCAATCATGCGCCTTCGTGATCTGAGTAATTTCGATGTTACTTTTCGTTTGGCTCGATTCAGATGGCAGTAACATCAGGACTACTCAAGTTCACTCAAAAGATCAATGTGCTGAGGACAAGTACTGTGGCGTAATAAAGGGACTAAGAGAGATGCGCTGTCATATATGTCATAGATCAAACTCAAAATCCGAATCGTCCCCGTCGTCGTCGGCAGATCGTCTTATATTCTTTTTCGGCTTGCCATTCGTTGAGGTAGCGGCTGAGCGCATGCGCGAAGACGCGTCAGCCGCGAAATCCTCGTCATCGTCATCAGACTCCTCCGTCTCTTTACGCTCCGTTGGCTGAGGGATATCTGGGAGATCCACTCCCCCGGTCATCAGAAGGATTGCTTCCAGTTCTGTGAACAGTCAATAGACGGCAACCGAATGAGGGGGCTTCGTACCTTCTGACAGTCGTTCTCGATCTGAACCCCAAGCGATGACCTGGTTTCTGATCTCTCCTTTGCGGTAGATGATGAGCATGGGTATTCGCGAGTCGGGCAGGTTGGGGATGCATTTGTCGCCGACGATAGAGACGAACTTGGTCCGCGGGTATTTCGCCGCCAATGCGCGGATGTGGCCAAAAGTACGCTCACTTCGGGGAAGGCTGCGAGGATGTGAGACTTGCTCGAATGAATATCCAGGTAGGCTTACCCATCTTTGTACAATAAGCACACTACTCCGGTACCCTTTTGCTCTGTATCGTCATCCTCATCGATAGCACTAGCCTCGGTGACTTCTCGCGTATACATGTCGCGTCCTATGGGGTACACCCTCCCAAAGCGCGCCTTTTTGTCCGCCTTGCGCTCAGCGGCCACACGCTGCCTGCGGTATGCGGCTATATGGCGTTCTGTTTCGTCGTCTGGGGCATCTTCGCTGAGCTCCTTGAGTTCGGAGGGTGTAAAGTCGTCCAGCAGCTCGTCTAGGGTCGGAGAGGGCGGAGGAGATGGTGACGGCGGCGGAGCCTCCTTCTCTGGTATTATCCCGTACTTTCGTAGGGCGTCATTGCTGCAAGAATCCAGAGTTATGCATTGGACGGGAGAGGAGAGAGGAAGACGCGCACAATTCAGTGTCTTCGTTTGGATTGACGGACATGGCTGACCCTTGGGTGGATGGTAGATGGAGGCTATATAGTGAATAGACTGTGGAACGGCGACTGTGATACTCTGAATCTGTGAGATGACGGTGAGAAGAGGAGAGCTGTGATCACGGAGATAACGGAACCGTCGCCGTCCTTGGCTGTGGACCACCATGTCTGCGGAACTCATACCTCGCCATTACCAGACCGAGGTCTTTGCGCAGGCGCAGAAGCGCAACATCATCGCTGCGCTTGACACCGGCAGCGGCAAGACATTCATTAGCACGCTCCTGATGAAATGGATCGCAGCCCAGCCCAGCTCGTACCGTAAATCCGTGGTCTTTCTCGTCCCGAAAGTCGCGCTGGCGGAACAACAGGCCGACTTCATCGCGAAACACTCTTCTTTCCGCGTCCTCAAGGTGTACGGCGCGATGGAGATCGACGTGTCCGACAGGGCGGGCTGGGAGAAGAAATTCGCCCAGCACGATGTGATTGTCATTACGCGTGTGTCCTCTGCCACTCAAAGAGGCCCATCATTGACGAGTTGTTAGCCCAGGTGTTCCACAATCTCATCACCCATTCCGTCTGGCAAATCGCGAAAGTGTCCCTCCTCGTCTTTGATGAATGCCACCACGCGCGAAAGAACCACCCATATAACATGATCATGCGCGAATACAAGAACCTGTCCCCTTCAAAACGTCCCAAAATCTTTGGCATGACTGCCTCGCCCATCTTGAACCCCAATCAGGCCGAAAAGTCTCTGAAAGAACTCGAGGCGAACATGGATTCGACCATCATCGGCGTCACCAACACGACAGAGCTGTTGGAGAACTCCCCAAAGCCAGAAGAAGTCAGTCTGAGCTCTTTTCATGCGCATATACTCACCTTTGGCCAGAGTGTACGCGTTTACCCTCCGCCCCCTCTACATCCAACGTGTCATGTCTCCTCCCTCTATGATTCACTCGCCGTGTTCAGCTGTATCAAATCGATGGAGGAATGGGATGTCATTGAACGGCGCTACATGGTCACTCTATTCAATCTGGGACCCTTCGCTGCAGCCATGTACCTTCATCATGAGATGTGGACGCGTATCCGAGCACTCATCATTCAAAGTAGAGGATGGTCCGATGGCGACGAGGCGTTGATCTTGACCGGCAAGACACAATCAGTCTCGGATGACTATTACGACGTCGCAGAAATTCTTCTCGAATTCCAGTCATTCTTCTCGCCCGACTGTGAAGTACGTTTGGAATGGTGCTCGCCGAAACTGGGCGTTCTTGTGGAGACCATCCTTGCACATCATTCGGACACATTTCAGGGTATCATATTCGTTGAGCAGCGCCAGACTGCCGCGTGTCTGGCTCGGATCCTCCCCAACCTGCCTGTCCTGAAAGGTCTTGTTCGTTGCGCCGATTTGGTTGGCAAATCGACAAGTATCGATGGTGTATCGAATGTTCGCGGTGGTGTTACCAATAAGGAAGCGATGCAGGCTTTCCGGGGGAAGAAAGTCAACCTGCGCAAGTACCCTGTTCCTCCTCCGCATATAAATCTTATGAACTCAGAGCCATCTAGTTATTGCCACTGCTGTTGCGGAAGAAGGTCTCGATTTTCCCGCATGCGACCTCGTCATCCGCTTCGACAAAGTCCAGCACCTCGTTGGCTACATACAATCTCGAGGCCGGGCGCGCAATAAAGCATCCACGTTCATCGTCATGGTGCAGAACGACGAGACAGAATACCTCAAGAAGCTGTCTGCCCTTTCGTCCTCCGAGCCAGCCTTGAAATCTCTCTATCAGACGAAAGCAGACATCCTTTCGCGAAAGGTGGAATCGGATGATGACGATGACGACGGTGACAACCCCGGAGACAGGGAGGCACGCGAGCGCTACACTGTCCCGCGGACTGGGGCATTTGTTACCTATGATAACGCGATCACCATCATCGGCCATTTATGCTCCCTCATACCCGTCGACAAGTACACCAGCCCGCAAGTGCCGGTCTTTACTGACGATCACCGTTCGCGCCTCACTCTGCCAGCTTGCCTGCCCCTCCCTCCGGAAGACCTTGTATTCATAGGGCCCTCAAGACACTCAAAGAAGGAGGCGAAGCGCGCCGTGGCTTTCATGGCGGTGGTGCGGCTGCATGAGTTAGATGTCCTCGACGACTATCTCCTCCCTGCTTCAAATAAGAAAGGGAAGGGCAACGAAGACCTGGATGGTCGGCCTTTGCTTCCTCTCGGAGCCGTGCCGAACATCATGGACGTCGTGGTACGCGATCCGTGGACTCTGGGCGCCACATTGTGGATGCACACAGTCTATATCGATGGGCACACTGCGGGTGGTTTGATTACTGGGACGAGCTTTCCTCCAGTCTCGGTCCGAAGCTATGCCTCCATGGCGGAAGTACGCTCATCGATTCGCATAGAGTTGTCTAATGACGAATCCTGGGTTATGGACCGCTTTACAAGACTGTTGGTATGGCACGTCAATACCGCCAAGGACATCGCATCGCCGATGAGCTTGTACTTGATTCCACTTACAGACCAGGACAAACCCGACTTTGTCGCCATGGAGCGTCTGCTGTGCAAGCCATACGGCTCGCAAAACTGGACTCATGTCACCGAAGCTCACAACGATCGTTGTATGGTTGTCAACGCGAATCAACACGGTCGGCCGTACATCTTTCGTCGACTACGCGATGATCTTACTCCCATGTCACCCCTTCCCCCGGACATGAAGAGCCCCTTCTCGACATATTACGACTATTGGGTAGACCGCTGGACACGGAACACGTGGAAAGCCATTGTACCTCTGGACGGTCCTCTTATCGAAGTCTCTCGTCTACCTCGCTTCGACGCAGGTAGATACCCACTGGATCCAACTGTCGAAACACAACATGCTTCTTTCTCTCCAATCCTCCTCCCTCTAGGTTGTTGCAGCTGGCTCAACGTGCCGTGGGACGTCTTGCGCGGGTATCAGGCGCTCCCGCACCTGGCGCGGCGTCTGACCGACGTGTACCGTGCCCGCGCGGCCAGATTTGAACTGGGACTTCCTCCAGTGTTGGATGATCTCCTAGTTCAAGCCCTGACCATCCCTGGCGCGATGGCCAGCTTCAACAACCAGCGCCTCGAGACCCTCGGCGACGCGGTGCTCGAGCTGTGCACGACCGTGCACCTGTTTAACAAGTACCCGCACCGCCACGAGGGCCAGCTCGACGTGATGAGGCAGAACTGCATTTCTAACCGCTTTTTGATGACTAGGGCGCTGGAGATTGGCCTGGAGCATTTTATCACGGGTGAGAGTCATAGTGTGAGGGCGTGGAGGTATGTGGTTAGTGCGAGTGGGAGGTGCGCGAAGCGGGAGACGCCGCGCCGGAGTTTGCAGGATTGTATGGAGGCGACGCTTGGTGCGGCGTTTGTGACGGGCGGGATACCGATGGCTCTTCGCGCCGGAGATGCGCTGGGAATGTCAATGGGTGGTGTGGAGACCTGGCCAGAACGCTATGGACGACGGCCGAGGACGCCTGTGGCTCCGATGTTCTGGCAGATAGAGCATAACATTGGGTATAAGTTTCGGGACGGTCGTTTACTGGCACAAGCGCTGACACATCCATCCTTTACATCGACCGAATTTTCCATGAGCTACCAGCGCCTGGAATTTCTGGGAGACGGTGAGTGGGCTCCAGTTCTTTTATGTCTACAGACGTTACAGACAGTTTCCTAGCGTTACTTGATCTCGCCGTCGTTGACTATCTGTACAAACGGTTCCCCCAGGCCTCCTCTGAACAGCTGCACATGCCCAAAGCCACAGTCGTATGCGCACCCGCCTTGGCTTTTCTTGCCATCAAATACCTCAAAGTTCATACCGTTGCTCTGATCAACAACGTGGAGCTCAGCATGGCCATTGACGAGGCGGTCCCCGTCCTTGAAGAGCTTTCCCCAGAAGACCTCGTCAATCACGGATGGAAGTATCACCCTCCAAAAGCCATCAGCGACTTCTTCGAGAGTGTGATGGGCGCTGTGCTGATTGACTCGGGCTACAATTACGAGAGAACAGCCGCGGTGGTCGAACATGTCATGAGAGACTTACTGGCATTAGTATCACCTGCAGTCAAGCGAGATCCCATCACCGAAATGCATCAGTGGGTCGCCAAAGCAGGCTGCCGATTGAAACCGACGTTCTCGTATGTCGGTTTTCGTCTTCTGAAACTCCTCTGAATGCCCTGTCCAGATCGCACCCCAAAGGCGCATACACAGGAATTGCGGTTAGCTTACACGATGTGCATTTGGTCGGACCGATCGTTTCCCAATCATCGGCGACGTCGAAGTTCGTAGCAGCTGAGCGTGGTTTAGCGCTGCTGAGAGATCCCACCAAGGCTGCGAATTTGAAGACGATTTGTGTTTGTGGCAAGCTTCCGGCGAACGAAACAGTAGGCATACCGGGCCAAACAGTGTAAGCTGTGTAGAGTTTGATGATATCCAGACAGTACCCAAGCCGAAAAATGCATCCATAATCCATATCCGATGTTATACCTCTCCAGGAGTGCTAGACGATGTACAGTAGTGTATCTATTCTTCCCTCGACAGTCGTGAATCTACCCTCTAAACCCAATCACATCTACAGAACTCTTAGCACAAAGGAATCTGAAGTGATGAAAGAAACTACTCACAAGCCAACGCCACACCTTCTCCGTCATGTTCTTCGGAGGCGCCGGTTCCTCATCCTCATCGACCATGTCTGCGCCAGTCTCAAAGTCCATATCCTGTACCCTGACCCAGGTTGTCTTGCGCCAGATCTTGCACACAACGAACATGACAGGCAATAGTGCGAAGCCAAAGTAGTTCGTCACGAATGTATCCGTGGCCCATTGGCCGCGTAGGAAGGTTGTCCAACCGCTGAAGAGACAGATGACGAAGGACATGCCGCACGCGTAGTATGCGGCGTATGGCTGTAAGGGGGAACGATAGGGAAGGTTACGGCGGTCACGCCCTTGCGCTTTCATTCCATGGTAGAACCTGACCGTGCTTGATAAGAAGAGACAGTGATTCGAGAAATGGCTGGGACTTACCGAATATAGGTGAACGAGCTTCCCATCCAAGTAAGCATGCCTGCGATACTGGTGAGGTTCTGGAACCTGGAACAAATTGTCGATATGCAGACGATAGGGGACAAGAGAAAAAGTACCATGTGAAGACTTTGCCCGCGTTAGAAGAAAGGGTCATGAAGGCCAATGTCGAGAAGAGTGAGCAGAAGATTATAGAGACGTATGGTATGCCGCCCTTCGTGGTGCGAGTGAAGATCTTGGGAGCGTTACCAACGTTTGCCAGACCAACTACACACAATCAGCATGAGCCAAGAAAGGGAGCGAAGCAGAGAAACTAACAGAGGGCACGCGAGGAGGTATAGAGGTCAGACGATCCTGCACTCCAGGCAGCCGTCACAAGCACCGCGTTGATAATGGAAGGGAGCACTTTGATACCAGCTCTCTCGATGGCGATAACGAATGGAGACGCAGATGCGTTAGATCCACCTAGAGCTAGTCGTGCATCGTTTGAGGGAACGAGCATGCCGACAATCCAGACACTGCCGATATAGAATATGATGATTCGAACATACACGCGCTTGATCGCCTTGGGGAGGTTGCGGCGTGGATTCTTCGTCTCCGCTGCTGCAATCTAGGGAGAGATGAATAACTGAAAGTGCGGAGATGCGATTGTTGAGCTTACAGCGACAATCTCGGTCCCGACATATGCCTAATGCGATGGTTCAGAGTCAGCGAGCGTATGCAAGAAAATGAAGACTTACCCCAGCGCTAACGATGAGACTGCGCCAAAATCCTAGGAAACGACCCCATGGACCCTCAATGTCTGTCTCGCGTGTCATCAGAGAGTTCTCAATTCTTGGCTAACCAGGAACGCACCAAAGTACTGCACAAATGGCCCCGGATTCTTCCAATACCTGAAGCCAATACGGTCGCCAGTGACGCCTCCCAAGTCGAGGATTATACCGAGCAGGATCAATCCTAGAAGCTTGTGAGCCGGAAAGCAAAGTAGATGACGAAGAATACCGACCGACGATGGCAATGACTTTGATTGAGCAGAAGATGAACTCGCACTCCCCATATATGCCTGCGCCGCACATGTTGATGGTAACGATGACGATCAAGCATACCACGACTACATAAGTGTTTCTCTCAGTAACAGAATGGCGTTCAAGGATGGGACTCACTCCAGACGGCGTTGCTGACAGGTGGATTCCAGTACTCCATGAGTACACCAACAGCACTCATTTCCGCGGGCTGCACGATTGGTGAGATTCTTAAGACTGTCAAACCCAGCCATGTGTCTTACGAGGACAAGTATCCAGTTATACCTGCAGGAATATGTTACTGTATGCAAACCTTGAGAAATGAAGTCTAATCACCAGTACATCCAACCCAGCGCGAAGGAGAATGCAGGGTCAACGAAGCGCTCTGCGAGGGCAATATGTCCACCTGGTACAGGAAGATATGCAATCATTTCGCCGAGGGAGACCTGTTTGACGTAGTGAGGCGCAGGTAGTATTTAGAGTGTCGAAGCATACCATCGTAGCGAAGCACAGGCTTCCGGAGAGAATGTAACCCAATAGTAGACCAACCGGGCCCTACAAAGACGTCTGCGTCAAGATCGATTCACTAGTGTGGGAAATATTGCGTACACCGTTGACGAGACCATTGGCGGCACCAACCTATGTCAGATTAAGATGAGATCATCGAGGAAATGGTGTGAACCTACGAAGAGACCAGTTCCTATGACCTGTGTATGGGAGTGAGCAACAAAAATACGGCCATGACTTCACGCGACGTACACCTCCGATACTGGAAAGATGCAACGTTGAACAGGAGCCCTCCAATGCGAGACTGGCAAGCGACTCACCTGATCATGGCAATGTGTCTGTCCTTCAGCTGCCTCTTGAGCCCACTGACCGGCGTAACAACTTGTGCCTCAGCATAAGCCACGTCGACTTGGGATTTCGTATCAAGAATGCTGTCTTTGTCGTTGAACGTCGCCATAATGGTCGTGGCAGGGAGCAAAGTGGGAATGCTCTGCAGCGCGAGGCATATCGTCGGCCGCGGCTTAGCATTTTAAGCAGAAAGGCACTAGGGAGAGAGATGATAAGGGACGATAAGCCAGGATATGATTTCGGATCAGGTCGATCATTGAGGGGGAAGGCAGGCACTCGCTGTCAATACACGGCCGATGAAGATCGATGAATGCCAATCAAGAATATACATTCGAAGAAGGGAAGCCTACTAGTGAGATTATATTACTCCCCGCTAATTGCTTACTGGAAGTGTGAACCGTCTTTGAACTTGGGCTGGAAGCAGGCACTATTTCAATATATCTCCATGTTTTGGTAAGTTATCTATCTCTCTATTTAAAATTGAGATCAGGGGTCTGCTCTCCTCTACCGGCCCCGCAGTGCTCCACGTCACCTCCTGGTCACCTCGATGTGTATCTAGCCAATGTTTGTAAGTATATTGGGTCTTGGCTAGACAAGGTCCATGCTCTGAACAAGGATAACGAAAACTGCTACAGCACACATGGTATCTATCTAGATCGACGCAATATAGTCATGAACTTTTCGTAGGTAACATGCCCGCCCAAAGTCGAGTTGTCAAATGCAACATTCGGAGTGTCGACGAAAGGATCGTCATCTTCGCTGATGTTCGAGGCCGAGATGCCTTTCGCAAACATGGCACGGAGAGGCTTGAGCCACGTCGCCAGAAGTGGCTGGAATTCTGGACGGCACTGCTTCCAGACCACCTCAGCCCGGTCAGGGAACATCAAGAACGCGCGCTTCGCATTCTGGGCTGGCTCGAAGTCCGCCACGTCTCTCACATTCCAAGCCTGGAGTACCGCATCATTCGGTAGGCGGCATTTGTTTTGCAAATCGAAATGGACGCTGGCCCACACAAGAACGTAGAGGAAGGACTCGAGGTCGTGCCGGTACAAATGGTGGGGTTCCTTAGACAGTAGGTCCGACGCCATGAATGGCGCGGTACCAGTTCGTTGTTTGGCGCCAGACGTTATCGCGTTGCCGTCGTCGTCAACCGGTGACGAATTGTCAAAATCGAGAAGGATACCAGCGACCAAAGCCTTTCGTCGTTCGAACATGAGATTGCCTTCGCTGATATCACGGTGGAGGAAGCGGCCTTTGATGTAAACAGTGTGATGAGCTGCGATGAGTTACAATCAGTTGAGGCTATTGCAGCGAAATAAATGAGATGAACTCACTCTCGACTAGCTCGATGAAAATCTTTTTGAATTCATCAAGACTTTCAGCCATCCACAATGGCTCGTAACGATGTGCAACGCTGACGAGGAGGTCACGAATGATGAAGGCGGAACCATCGTTGCTCAGTATACGGAACCGCGGGAGCTTGAGATCGGTAGACGAGTCCATATATTGGCTGAAGATGATCTTGGGGAGGTTTCCTGCAAGCTCCGGGGCCCGCTCGAGAATGCAGCGAAGTGTCTCGGTTTCCGGGAGACGTTCACCGCGTCCAAGCCACGAGAATTTTAGTGCCAGTGGGACCTGTGGTCCAGTCACATCGCTACGCGTCACAGGAAGAACAAGCGTGCGGCGGTGTAGCAACTCTCGAGCCTGGAATATGGGCTCTGCTCCGTCAACCGCAAACATGACTGGAGCCTGAAGAGTGTGTCCACGGTCGGGAGAATCAGCTTCTTCGCTGTCCAATTGGGCCTGTGCATTGGACGTGAGCCTGTCAAATATAAAACAGCTCTGGTTCCACTCGGATGGTGGCCCGGTTCCAGGAGGCTTTTTGTGGTGAAATTTGTTGTACCCCGCCTCGCCCTCGGAGCACATGCTCATTGCGAAGAGAACAAGCATCATGGCTGTTCGATCTGTGTCGAAGGAGAAGCTGCGCGTAGAACAGACACCCATGCAGTCATAGTACCACACAGTGACCTGGTCGTTGGAAACGGAAAGGCCTGTGGCGAAGAAGCGATAGGTTTCGTGGAAGAGCTCAAGCATGTAAGTCCCTAGTTGGGCATCCTTGAGCGTCATCCTGCGCTTGACGAGGTGCTCCGGACGGTCGTCGGCAGTCAAGGACGCTTTGCGCTTGCGAGGGCGCGACGCGCCTGGGACCGCCCCGAGTGTCTGTGTGTCACACTCAGGGGGGAATAGCGGATAGCGGTGAGGCTTTGCGCCATATGCAACAGTCTTAGATACACCGGTGTCTAGCGAGGGGGCGTAAGGCTGGCCACGACCTTGCCTATCGCCCTTGCGAACGGCTGTAGCGCGTGACACCCTCTCGACTTCCACTGGATATCTGATGTCGGTCCAATGAAGCTTGCATCGAGGACGCCCTTGAGCGGTAGTGGTGTCGTTGGTATCGAGGGATGATGGAGCTGCGTTAAATTGATTGAGGGAGTTGTAACAGGCAAGTGAGACGATGAAGATGTCGGGTTTCCTGGCGATCTTCAAGGAGTCTCTGGAGAAGAGATATTGTTCGCCGCCGTTATACCATAGTCGAATGGCCTGGTCATCCGGAATCGCTATACCGGGGGGAGGATTGGAAGATAGTTGCTCGAGGAAGCGGTTGCATATCTTTTGGAAAGGGGGATAGAGTACGGGCTCTCTCTGACCGGAGTCGTTGGCAGCATTGACAATGTTCTTGAACTCTGCAATGGCGCTGTCATCCAGAGACCACTTTTTGCTGTCGACCATAACATGAAAGGCCTTAAGCTGGGCATCGGTGAGACCCCAGACTTGCTGCGCCCAAGTGTTGAGGTCTCCGTTGGAATAGACGAAGGCGCCGGCTGACATGCAGATAGATTGCACCTGCTTCTGCACGATGTCTGCGCAAATACCGCTGTTGACTATGATGGGTGTAGCCATTTCTGAGGAAGTTTTAGAGCAATAAGAAGCGGCCAACGCGATAGAACGACCGGAGCACGAAGAGCAAGTGGATGAATGGCAGTCGTGATAGTACGATGCAGAGTCGTGTTGGTCGTGTTTGGCGTCCATTGTGAGATTATATAGGTCGTTGGACAATGGAAGAGGGCGTTACAAAAAAGGAAATAGCAGCAGTGGCCTAGAATAGCAACTTTGAGTGAGTCGAAGTGATGGTGCGGAAACAAGGCATGACAATCATGTGATCGAACCATCGCACCCGGATCCGTACCCAAGTTGGGCCATGGCATTGGCAGTTGGCAATGGCACAGACGCAGTGGTCAGCTTTGCCCCAAGCCTTAACGCAGAGTCTACTAGCTCAAAGTTTCAGTGCCCAGATGCTAGGTACGATACACTATTAGTCACAGAACGCAGGTTGACAAGAACACGTCTCCCACTTCACACTGCCAACTTGAACCCAAAGTTGCCCCAGCAGCATCGCACCACGCCAGAATAACTCTTTCGCGCTACGCTAATACATATACGCGACTCATAAGCCAGCAAATGCATACGTTCATGTGACTCAAAAACCCTCTTGAAGACCCTCGATTACTCTTTCGCTCATCAAAAACTCAAAATGACCCCCCTCCACCGTAATGGTACGACTGCCCACCAAGTGCCTAGCTCCCAAATCTAGCCATTCTGATCTGTCCTGCTCCTCGACGGTCCTCACAGCACCATTGCGAGCCACGTACACGCTCACGGGTGCCTTGACAGACGCCATCCAATTCAGCATGGCATCCATAGGCGATACAGCTTGCCCCATCGTTAAGTCATGGACAAAATCGGCCACTATGGCTGTGTACTGCTTGATCGTCGACACCGCATCTTGGACAGACATCGGTGCCGGGCTACCAAACGTGGCATGATCGATGAAGACCTGTAGTTGTCTTTCCATGATACTCCAGTTCCCATCCATCTTCATCAAACCAGAAATAGCGTTCAAAGCCACCGCGCCTATCTTCTCGTGGTTCCTTGGGACCGCGGGATCCAGATTTCCGAGCTGTTCTGCGGAATAGACATACAAGAGGGGAAAATGGTCGAGCATGTCAAGTTGTATGACTTCGTCGCCGTTGTCTTCGAACATCTTGGCCAATAGGAAAGCAAGAATGCTAGTACCGGAGTAGGCGGCAAGTCGATATGGACCTACAGGTCGCTGTTCTTTGATCTTCGCAAAATAGAAGGTGGCCAACTCATCCAAGCTCGTGAGAGGCGTGTCTGGAGTCGTTTGCAAGGTCCAGACGGCGGTTCGAAATTTCTCAGAGTAAGCTGAGTATTCAAACCGATATCCACCAGCACCTGTACAGGCGTGAGTTGTAAGACTTTAATCGCCAAACGAGACCGACCATGAATGATAATTAGAGGTGGTTCGCCCTTGCCTTCACGGAGCTTCACGACGGTCTGTCCCGACGTCAGAAGCGAGGTGTCCAGAGTCATGTACTCGTCCCTCTGTTCCAGCTCAGGGACAGTCGAGGTGCTGAGCGATCCAATGATAAAACCACAAATGAAGGCGCTCAGACCCAAGATAGTGGGGAACTCGAACACAAAGTTTTGAGGCAATAGTCTGAGAGACGCCAGGTCAATGGTCTTCGATTCCCGCATCGCGCGTAGAACCGCGTTACGAATCGAAGTGGCAGCAAGACTGTATAAGACGAGTCACTGGTACACTGCAGGCAGTGTAGGCGGACAAGACACACCTATCTCCACCGAGTTCAAACAGGTTGTCATCGTCTTTGATGGGCTGCGCGAGAACGTCGTGTACGATATTCCGGACAAGAATGGTGACGTTTCCGACATCCCACGTCGATGGTAGTGGGATGCTGGAGAGTGATATCTCGTCCACGGCGTTGTACAAGGCATCAATTTCATCTTTGTAAATTTCAAGAATATGGCCACGGCGGAGAGTACCCTTCGATGTGACCTCGAACGGTTTCGATGGACTTGCAACAAGAATCATCTATACGCGATTATGAACCTTCGACGGCGCGGAAATGGTACACAAAGACCTCTTTGTATATTCGCGAGTGTTGGGGTGCTTGTGCATTGGCAAGAACCACTGCGTCCCTAGAACAACAAGACTATGAGTTTAGAATCATACCCCGAAATGATGTAGGAACCAGATCTTATTTCGGTAGTCTACCAGCTTTCCTGTGTCGCTGGGATCGAAAGTGTATTCGGGTCTGGGTAAAATGAGGACTCCTGGTTGGAACCTGGACCTTCCAAACATGATCGCAGCTGATATACGTTCACTGGCCTTAAGGGCAGCCTCTGACGAGTAGACTAGTGTCAAGCACTGAATTCAAAGAGGGATACTGGTACGTACCAATCGGCGCGGGATTGGTCTGCACGTCGAGATGGATCAGCGTAGATCTTTCGCGTGTTGATAGTATTCTTGACCTTTTCCTGTACGAAGTCAGTAGATGCGGAGAAACATACAGCAGCACTTACGCCGGTACTATGTACAATTTGTTCATCTGAATTCTTCATAAGTAACCTGAAAGTCTACGCATATCAAATCTGCACCTGCTCTGCCATGAATTTTGAAGTAAATCGGATGTACGGGATGACGAATGACCAGGTCTTTGGTGTCAAAGGCCTTCACTCCCTCGATCTCGGTATTCACAATAGCAGGGGACAATGCATCACATTCCTGAGCAGCATTGAATGAGCAGCGAGGAGGAGGAGCGGTGGAGAAAGATACGTACCCGCACGTATAAGCGAAAGGTGCCTTCTGTGTCAGGAACGAAGGCGACGTCTACATGAGGCGCCATCTGAAGAAATGAGCCTACAAGTCTCTGCTGATGGTAACTTATACCTGTTGCCACTCCCAGCCGATGGAACGAGGGTGAGCTTGAGAGTTGATTAGATACGCGCTGAGAGTAAGTCGCGCTTGACTGACTGCGAAAAACCGAAATCATGCCGGTTTCAGTGCTGCAGTATCTCGTCTCGTCAATCAAACTTTGAGAGCTAAACCGTTCACTGACAGTCCATAAGTCGTTGAGAGGGGGACATCATTAGTTTGAAGTATATCCCCCGCTTCCATTGATAAGGCGCCTCCCCCAAAGAACTGCGTAGAGACCGTCTAGTTTACGCTGGAAATGACGAAGAATCATACCCACCACCGCAGTGCATGAACGTAAGACCGAAATTGCTTGCGGACTTCTGGACCATTCCTGGAACTAATAGTGAGACCTGAAGCATCATCTCAAATGCGCGGCTCGTACCTCAAGGAAAGAAGGCACAGCGAACACTATCGTGCACTGAAGGGAGACAACGCTGTCCAGAAATCGCTCCGGTGTGGGTACATGGGCTGTTGTTACCGGCGGAAAGACGGCTAGGACCATGCCGCTCGAGAGCTATTCTCGAGTCAACGTCGAAGACTTGGGGGAAATGGTTGCGCTCAGACTTGCCATCTGGCTGCAAGCCCAGAATGCCATTAGGTCTGAAAAACGTTAGCGTCCGAGAACGTCACAGTCAAAACGTACTTACGATACAACGGTAGTGTTTGAGCAGCGAAGATTTGGCCAGTCAACTCCATCCCACCATAATCTATGTCACCAGTGACTATCAGATACAGTAGGGCGGAGAGATACGTATCACACATGGGAGAGTGCAAATCTGCAGAAGCAGACGATGTGTAAGCGTTATAGGACTCGGAAAACGGCTGGATCCGGAGGAGTGGTATATGACAGCGACTTCACTCAAATCAGCTAGCTCAGGCGGCGGAAATGTCTCGAGTGACGTGTGAGGATCAAAAAGCTCTTCAAAGGTAGGCATCTGGAGGAGCTGGATATGACCTGTCTCAGACCCTTCATGTCGGAAGCTATGTTGGACAAGCTCGGCCGCATCCTGCATCTGTTTGTCGCGACTGACAATGAGATGGTGACAATTGGTAGATTTCATGAGGTGAGTGACCGCAGGTGAGGAGTTTCGTGTAGAGATTGGGAATGGGACAAACCCGGCGCGCATCAGACCGTGGACGACGGTAAAAAATGTGATCGTATCTAGCTCATAGTCAGCAATTGACAGGCGGCGACGACCGGAGAAGAAGTGCACACACCGGAGTTGGAGAGAATCGCAATGACGGGGCGTTTGCAGGATTTGTCGAGCTGAAGGCGACGCTGGAATAGCTCTCTGCAGGTCTGTATGGCTGTGATAACGCGTCTCCAAGGAACGCTGACGGGTGTCGCGTCTTCTGGAGCTTCATAACAAAAGACAGGATGTGTCGCGCTGTTCTTCGCGTGGAAATCGACCAGCTCGGGAACCGTAAGAGATCCGTGAAGAGGTGGAGGCCTGAAGGTGGACGAGTTCAAACCTTGGGGAGTAGTATACTGCATGGCGCTTGAAAAGTGAATGACACCTCCAGGAGCTCGGAGCCCTTTCTTTAAGAGCTTGTTGGCAGTTCAACAGCAAAGGATCGAAGGTACCACAGGTACCGGTCACCACCGGCTGTGTTGCGGTAACGTAGTTACAGGTAGTATCAAACCCCACTCGAAGTTGTCGATTCAGGTTTCGGAATTATCGCCCAAATGTGTTGCTTCTGCTTCTGTGCTTCTTCCAAATCAAATCGCAATGTAGGGCCTCGCCTCGTGCGGATTTGAAGGCAGATCACTTGCTCATTCCGGGCTCAATCAGACGCAGCGCAGGAGAGCAGGATCGGATTTTGGTGTCGAGAGGACGTAAGGCAAGGCTGTCGATATGAATTGGCAGGGATAAACACAAATGCGAAAGGGGGTGGTGGACCGTGGAAGAAAAGTGTAGGGAGGTATCACTGTCAGTGTCAGTGTCACCTTCCAGTACCTTTCTTGAATCTTCGTGTGAGTGACTGCCCTTCATTCGTTCACGATCACGAGGCTTGCGTCCCTCAGACTTCAAGAATCAAGTTGAAGTTCTCGCACTTCAAAGATCATGGCCAACCAAACTCCAAAGTTCTAGTGGCTATAATCAAGAATAAATGTACACGCTTTCAATTGGGTGACTGTGTGAATATCCATCCGTAATCTCGAACATTGTTACCATTCTTGCCGAAGAACATTTCTGTTTCGTACACCCAATTCAATGCCCCTACAACACAGTCCTTGACACCAGTTACCCAAAGCCTCCGATCGTGCTCAACCATGCTTGAAACCTTGGATAACTCAGGGGTAGATTGTCGACGGAAGATGGAGAATGACGAGGGCGCGGCACTGGGTGACAGGATGCTGCTTTCCAGACGGCAAAAGACATTCAAGGCATCCTTGACCATTTCCCCAGCCCGGTGGGCGGCCACCTGGACAGAAACGTCGTTGTTGTACATGATCACAGAAATCAAGCTGCAGCTTGTGGGGGCGCGAATGTTGCACGATGCGATATCCTGAATAAAGGCAGCTCAGAAGCGGGGATATGTTGAGTTACTTCATGATTTACAAGGGACAGGGCGATTATGTCAACAGCAGTCAGCCTAAGGGATCGAACTTCATCGGTTTCCTCGATGACCGTCAGCCCCTCTACAGCCTCGATGAGATCGAGAAGAACGAGCACTCCGCTGGAGTCTCGAAGATAGGATATGTATTCCTCAATGGATGGTACCGGTGAGTCTGCCGATAGAGTCATAGGTCGATAGCGATCCAGAGATTCACTAAACCTCTGATGCCACGTCGGAGACAAAGCAACGCTGAGAGCTGTGATATCAGGCAGGATGCTGTGCCATGGTTGATAGTCGGATAATGACAAATACAACCAAGAGCTTACTGCTGAAGTAGACGGCGTGGCCCAGGACTGTCGGGTTCCTCTGCCCCATCCCAGTCACCGAAGTGCTCGCCGCGTAGATCACGCGAGTACTGGATCATCCACAGCGAGCAGAAGTCTGCAGCGACACGCAACTGCAGTCCGTCGCAAGTAGGAAAGCACACGGCGGCCAGAAGACCGCCTTTGACTTGATGCAGATTACCCACATTCACGTTTGGGATGGAGCTTAGGCGCGTTATAGACTGGTCCGAGGCCCATTTACAGCGGGGATTCGTGCGGAGCTCAAATGAACGAACATATGAGGAAATATCGGGAAGCTGAAAAGTTGTACGTCCATTGGCGGTTGCGGTCTGTGCCATGTCAGGTTATGGGAGGACCAGATGAGAGAGTCAGAATCACATGGACATTCAAACTACCTTGAGTCGGAGTTAAAATGCGGCATCTCTTGCCGCGTAGCGGCCGCAATCAAGTGGCGCAACTATACTGATTGATACTGGGGGAAGAGATATGGTCTCGGGGAACAGACAAATGTAATTTCACTATCCATCACCAGCCCCGTCCCCTTGTGGATCCTCGTCGTTGCGTATGCCAGTCCCGTCTCCATCTCGATCACGCTTTTTCTTCTCCATGATGATAAACGAAAAGATGACCATGTCAAAATCTACACCACAGTGGGGCTGAACCAGCAGTCTCGCTTTCAGTTCACCCGCAAACAAGCCCATCGTGGTGGGAACACAGGTGAAGCGCGCCAACTCTTCGTTCGAGCCTGTGAGACTCATCTGAACATATCTCAGACGACATGATCAACGAATTGAACGAAGTATTCACTCACATAACAGCGACCACCCTGAGTCCTCCAGCAGTATTCCCTCCCGTCATTCCCCACAAAGTAACGCTCTCTGTTGACGCGTCAGTAGGTTCATGGCTTGTCTTGGACGGAAAGCAGCGCACGAGCTAAATCGACCCTTCCGGTACAGAAACTTCGAGCTAGGCACGCCACTTCCTCCCAGTCCTTCGATTTGGTCGCTTCTCACCATCGTCGCAGTGTCCCAGTTCCGCCATGATATTTCGCCAATAGTGACCGGAGGGAACGACAGACGCTGAACTTGAGAAACACGCCGCCCGTGCAGTTTGTTCGTCTGGACAGCGTAATGTGGTTCACCGTTGACTGACAACAACGTGGTGTTCAGTGGGTTGTTGGGTACCAGGAAGAAGTTCATGAGAGCGACGATGGTGGAGACAAGCAATGCTCGACTGTGTCACGATGCATTGCGCGAACTTGGGATAAGGCCAGACTTCGCGCGTTCGAATGCTACAATTTAGTCACCGGTGATGGATCGTCGTCCATTAGCTATTCGATTATGTACTGTACCTGCGATTCGTGCCATGAGAAACCAGAATGCAGATCGTCAGGAAAAACGTACTATGTACTAGAATCCACAGAGAGATATACTATAACTACACAGATCTGCAAAGCAATGATACGATACATATAGTGTTATGAATTCAAGAAAGTCAAGACACCCAGCGTGTTGCCAAACCCAGCGAATCCGCGCGATCTGGCAATGACAAAGGGCGACACACGTGTAAACGGCAAGTGTGGGATAGGAACCAAGGTCGAAGCAGGCACATCGTCCTCAGTCACCGTTAGCACAGATAGAGTCGAGGCCTGTATATCAGGGTCCGAGATGTCAAACGTCCACAATTCCCATCGATCCAACGTCGAAGCCGACAGCCCACTGTCAGGACTTATCGCCCTATCTCGTGCGATCTTTTGCTGCGACCGAGGTCGCCTCCGAACACCGACAATTTTCCCCTCATGCATCCCCCAACCGCCTCTTTCGCACATCGTATCCGACACCTTCACGACATGCACGCTGAACCAGAACGACGCGATCTTGGAAGAGGATCTCAACCCATCAGCAGGGCCGACCGCATGATCCACCTCGAATTCCTCGAGCGGCAAAGGCAACGTGTCAGACGTCGAGGCACGCCTACTAGAATCCTTCTCAGATGCCCTCCTAGAATGCACGCCATGCCCCGAAACGGGGAACGCTGTTTCCATCCCAGACGAAAGCCGCGCATGGCGGGCTAATGGCGAGCTGGAAGACGCGAAGCTCCCACTCCTCGAGCTCTTTCCGAGACTGTCGTAGCGTCGCGTGGTCTGTAAAGGAACACAGCTGCACCGTCGAGACGTATCCACATCATTATGGTAGACTTTGAAGAAATGCACAATCTGGTTGGCAGAGAATGCAAGAGAGAAGCAATCAGGACGAAGATGGCCACATAAGCGACATGTAGCGAGGGGAACGGGGGATAGGGATAGCTGTGTGACCTTCCCATACGCATCATCCAATATGCGTATTAGTTCACCTGTTAGGCCATCCCATAGAGAGATGACCCCGGCCTCGGTGGTTACACCAACAACAGTGCGAATTTCGTCGTGCATGAGGGTGCGGCACACATGGACAGCGCTAACACAGTCATTCGGATTCCCAGCCTGGACAGAAAAATCCGGCAGAAGAATGCGATCGGTCTCGCTGACTTCCTGTACGTCGAGCTTGCCATCATCCAGGAAGAACGCCACCAAAAGCGTGTTCTGGGGAGATACCCGAAGGAGCCGAGGCTTCACGATACTTGCGCGCCCCGAAGGCCGAAGCTGGACGGCAGTGGATAGTTGCGCCACAGACCACTTGGCGACCACACCGCTTTCGTAGACAGACACAAGCGAGACGGGTGCTACAGGCTCCAGCGGAGACGTGGGCCGAGACTGTGGTGGAGTCTTCGTCCCTTTCTTCGATGGTAAGAACTCAAGTTCCGATACGCCAGCCGAAGATGTGTCGAGGAATAGGTGAGGGAAGGCAAAGACACGATCGTGCTTGATGGACCAGACCGCAATTATTCCGGCCCCGGTCCCCACAGCACAATGTTCGCCACTGTCATCCACAGCCACGCAAGTCACTGTCGAAGGACTAGAAGAAGTGCTAGCCGACCGCAGTAACACATCCGTGGCATCGATAGAGAGATGAGTCTGCACGTCCAGCTGCCAGATGACGATTTCGTTCCGTAACCCCACCGTGATCACGACCTGGCCGTTCTTGCTCGACGCAATGAGCTCAACATCGCTCGAAAACGCCCGCGGAAGAGTCGAGAACGAAGCCTGGTTACGTAAAGCGGGCACTTCAGACTTTGCAGCCGCCTCCTCGACGCGAGCGCGATGCTTTTGGGCCTCCAACAGTTCTGTGTCCTTGAGTAGATATAGCAAGAGGCCGTACAAAGCAATCACCGTCGCAGCGATTGGGAGAACCATGATCCTTAACAACCAGACCAGCGATCGCACGCTACGAAACCGCGGTCGATGAGGCTTGGGTAGGCTGTTGACATCGTCGACGTCAGGGAGGAGAGTCATTATCGTGGGGCTCTCTATTCGAAGGTGAATGATAGATTCCGTGGGATTTAGGGTCTTCCATAGCAACCAGGCAGGATCCTGTTTATCAAGACCGCCGGTCCTTCCTCTTTCGCCAGTATGACGGGAGAGTGCACCTCTGTGTGCGGATAATTTTGGGGCAATGTCTGATGGGATGGTCGCGTAATATAACGTGGCTGTGGTCGCGAGAAGCTGGGACTCATTGGGAACGTGTTCGTAGTCAGAAACGAATAGGCTTACCAGGAAGAGGCTCAGATTCTTTCTTGCCCGAGCTCCGAATAAGGTCTGCACGATTGAGGCTCGTTTCAGCCACACCGATTTGTTCTTAGACATATCGATACGAGGAGCCTTGAAGGGCATAGCGGGTGCCAAGCTCGGGTCCAGTCGTAGTAGCTCATCCAGCTAGGGAACCCGTCAGCTTGGTATAGAAGGGAACACACGAAAAAGATTACTTCGAGACGTTGCATATCAATCGAAAGAACAGCAAGGAAGAAAGTATGGGCCAAGAACCAATGGGCAACGAGAACCACAACTGCAAACGAGCAGAACTGCCGTATCGCACCACCCGAAAGACCTGCTATTACACCAAGCACCGCGTTGTAGAAGACAACCTTGAGCGTATTCGAAGTTCCCGCATAGCTGAGCCCTTCAGCTATACGCTGCTTCACTGGTAAGGTGACGTGAGTTTTCCCCACCGCATCCACCTAGACGCAGGTCGGTGAGCATTGAGTCAAAGCGGTTGGCCGAATGACGGACCAGGTTGAACATGTTCTCCGCGCCGACGAACAAGATCATGATCGGTAGCAACTCCCTAATGGGTACTCCGTCAGGGTCACCAATTCATCAATGTAATTGGCAATGCGGAGAACGCACCAGGGCACCATGGTAACTTTGAAGCCGACAAGAGCACACACACTGAGACTGGTGACGGTACTGACGGCGATTTCGACGAGGGCGGTGAAGGTCACACCAATACGGGAGTGGACGGTCTTCATATGTCGCATCGTCCAGGAGACATAGACGAAAAAGCCACCATAGGCAAAGTAGAGGAATGCAGAGATGGCGGTCCAGCCCTTGCGCCCAGGCGGCGATGAGTGATACTGATGGAAATTTGAAAATAGAGTTAGAATGCTAGGCGACGCTACACACCTCCAATGCCGGCAAGTAAGGTTCTTCTGAATCCAGAATGAGCTCCGCATTCGAAGGCTTGACACTATTGACCATCTCCAGCCAATTGAAGTGGTCGGATTTCTCGAGGCAGTCCGTTTCGGGGAAGAAGTACGTGAGGACGAGGTATTTTGCATAGTCCAGGTTGGATTCGTTGTCAGAGTCCCGTTCTGCGAGTACCATAGACGGGGTCAGCGGGATCCCTGCGATAGACACGTTTCTAGATAGGCTGAGCGTGGAGAGGATGTTGGGGTCTGAGAGAAGCGAAATTTTGTCGTGATTCCAAAATTCCAGCGGAGAGAGAACAAGGCACTGTCCGTCGCCGCGCTTGATACAGCGGGATGATATGAGCTCATCGAGAGTGTTCTCGAGCTTGAGTGTGGAGAGAAGGGTTTGGTGGTCGAGAGCAGTGTCGTCCTCCTCGTCCGGACTGTGAATGAGGATCCGCTCGACGCGTACGGTGCGTCCAATTCCACATCGGGCGCGCGATACTGCATCCTCCCGAACGCGAAGGCTGGGGTACCCAGACCAGAGGTCGACCAGGTCTTTCTGGGCGTTGAACCCAGATGACCCGCCGAGTATCGAGACAGACTGCGGCTGGGAGGAGGAATACAGCGCCAAGGCCGGGTAGAACAGCGAGGTTATGACGACCCCTGATATGAGGATTACACGGATTTGGTGGGTTGCGCAATGCCTGGAGCGGGGTCAGTACGCGCCTGGTCGGCAGGAGCAAGCAACGTACAGCCCGAAATGGAGGAAAGCCCAGTTCCCATAGCTTCGAACGACGGCGAGGAGCGAAGCAAGCGACTCGATCATATTCAGAGGATGTCCGCTGCGAGGAATGGGCGGCCAGAGAGCCGCAGGCGTCGAGAGTGGTCGCGGTCCGTTATCGTGCATGCAGAGAGACAGTCCGACGTCCAAGCAGCATTCTACGCAACGGAGTCGTGGTGGTGGGAAGCTGGCCGGGATGCTTTGGCTAGAGCACAGTGCCTGTTCCCACGGCAGCAATCCGCAAAAGGCAACACTGGCGGCGCGCTTCCCGAATACCCGTTCCACCTTTCTCCTGACCCCCATGATAGACTCCGTCGTTGCCCTGTATGACCGCCTTCTTCAGCCAGTGGCCCCAGGCCTGGGTATATCCATAATCGACTTTGCTGGGGCAGTCCGACTATGCGTAATTATGCGACAAATCAGAGACATGTTGCACAGAGAACACATGGCCAAGCCTGGTGCTGTCGCTGAAGAGAGATCCTTCGTCCGGAGTGCTGCTACGACTCTTACTGTAGTCTTTGGAGGTTGGTTTTGCCCCAAAACAAGCCTCCATGCACCTGTTCTAATCGATGATGTACAGGCGAAGTCATGGCTTGTATGATCTATTTCCATACTCAATGACATATCCTCAATCATAGTTCAGTCCCATTGATTGGGGTACCACCTTCTTTCATGGTCTCTGCAACAGCTACCGTCCTGTTCATGGTCCTTCAAGCCCTCGTAGACATGATTCCCTCTATACCCGCACCCTTCCTGGAGATGGAGCTTCCCCTTTCTATCTTCGATGGCTTTACGCGTGCATTACTCCTCTGCAACTTCATAACCCCCGTGGTCACCGCAAGCGCGTCCCCGGCTATCGCAAACTCTGCATGGACCCTTTTGGTGACTTCCTTCGTTCGTATCTCATCTTCGCACCGAACTCTACTGACATTAACATCCAGATTGCAGCGAACGGTGGCTTCTTCCTGGCCAATCTATTCTCCTTCATGAGCCCGACCCCGCTGGGACTGCAGACACCGCCGGAGCTCTTACCATACGGATGGACCATCGCAGACCTGTGGTGTGCGCCACTGATTACAGGGTTATACGCGCTTCTCACCCACGCGCAACCGGCGTGGGCGCAACTGCATTCCCTCCTGTCCAACGATGCGGATCCTGTTGATCCAGACCAAGCAAGGGCCTTGTGTGCCGTGATTCTTGCTTCCATCTTTGCGACACGCACCATCAAGAACTTCAGACACGTCTTGCTACCCCAAAGTACCCATTCAACTCTTCGTATGTCACGTTTCCATAACTCACCATGCTTCTACAGAGAAACTCAAGACGCAGTAACGATCATAATTCACTTACGTAGCGACGCGCTGGTGTCCACACCGTGACCGAGACTTTGATACGCCCAGACAATAGTATGTAGACCGGTCCAGACATGAGTAGTGCTGTTTGGGCCTATGTCCTCAATCATATATAAAACACGCTTTGCTTCCAACGCCCAAGTTCTTGAGAGACAAAACAATCCCAGGCTGTCCTCTTGATCTTCCACTGCGTACGCCACGTACCCCACGTGAGATGAGATTCCGGAAACCTCCGCGGCGCGGACCCGGGAGCGTCCCTTGAACGCGATCCCCAAACGAAATTCCGCTCTCGCCGTCATCTCCATCTTCCTGCCAGCAATGAACGCTGCCCGCCAGCTCTCGTCTGCGTCGAAGTCGTGTCTGCGCCAGTCCAAGCGACGTGAGTCGCCACCATCATTTTACGCGTGCGATTAATGGAGCAATTACAATCAAGTCCTGCATGCGACGCCCAGCCGACGAGCAGTGACCCAGCTGCAGATGCCGGCCATGTCGCCTACGATGACGGAGGGCGGCATTGCTTCCTGGAAGAAGCAGCCCGGCGATGCTTTTACCGCAGGGGACGTCCTACTCGAAATTGTGCGTCTAGTACACTTCCACCCCAAATGTTCATCCTGAGTATCTCTTTAGGAAACGGACAAGGCGACGATTGACGTGGAGGCGCAGGATGACGGGATAATGGGAAAGATAATTGTGCGTTCCCTCTGGCTGGGGACGGCCCGTCGACTAACGCGAACACCAGATGCCAGACGGTTCCAAAGCCATCCCGGTCGGCAAAATAATCGCTCTGCTTGCTGAAGAGGGCGACGACATCTCGAATCTCGAAGTCCCCGCCGAAGCTTCATCATCATCCGGTCCTCCTCCTCCCAAAGAAGAAGCAGCGGCCGCACCACCACCACCCCCTCCTACTTCCGAGCCCAAAGCTCATCTAACGTCCCCTCCTTCGCATTCGCGTCCGCTCTTTCCATCTGTTCACCGACTTCTCATGGAACATGGCGTTGAAAACACGGACAAGATTAAGGGCACTGGTATACGTGGGATGCTTACCAAGGGCGACGTGCTGGCTTTCCTGGGCAAAGCTTCTGGTCCTCTGGGCACCTACAAAGAGCCCAAACCCGAAGCCAAACCCTCACCCGCTGCGCCGAAGAAGGAGGAACCGAAGGTGTGTATCCCGAATGTCTCCAAACGCTTTATATCTGACATTAGCCTCAGATACTGGACGGAGCCGCTCTCAGACGACTTATCGTCGCGACAATGCTCAAGAACTCAGTTCGCCCAGTTGCCACAGCGGGACCAGCACCGGACTTTGACTCAGTCATCGCTGACTACCTTCCCTCAGCACCAAAATCAGCAGCAGTGCCTGCTCTTACACCATCTCCATCGAAGATCAAGTCGGACACCGCCACTTACTTTGATGGTTTACTCTAGAGGTTCATGTATAGACGCGATATTCATTTGACACGTTCTACCCCATGTCTCAGACACGTTCTACCCCCATGTCTCACAAATGATCTCAAGACCTTCGCGACTGAAGTACTGACCAGTGACACTATTCTATTCAAGATGGGGTATATTCATGGGTTGAACGGAGGCATCTCCTGGGCGCGTCCTTCTGACGGCCACACTTCTGTCATCGTGAACGCCTCCCACATTCTTCCTCCTCTCGCCACGTACAGCATGTCGAGCGTATTGGTGATAGGGCCTGACAGCAAGTCTGCCTCGGGATTGTACACCACAAAGTCTGCAAGCTTGCCGACTGATAACGACCCGACAGAGCCCCAGATCCCCAGAGTTTGCGCAGCAGAGGATGTTGCGGCTTGTAAGACCTAGAGTCGAGTTAGTTTTAGGCCAGGAGTCGGTTCTTCGGACGAACCTCGTAATTAGATAGACCACCAGCTTTGGTGAACGCCATCTCTGCATGGTAGTTGTGGCCCATTGGGCGTTCTCCGTGAGCGCCAATGTGTGCCTTCAAGCCCATGTGCACCATCTTGGCCACCGAGGAAGAGATGTTGAATAGTCCATATGCTATAATTTGAGTAAACACGAATTGACAAAGCCTGGAAAGTCGCACAGGACGTACATTCCCGAGGTCTTGTCTTGGACTCATGTAGACCTTCCAAGATGTCGTGTGGGATCAAGTTGCGTAGTCTGCAGAGCGATTTGAGAGAATGTAAATGCATCGAGGGTGTAGACATACTTGGGATCGTTCGGAACATCGTCATGGGCCCAAACGTACTCTTCCCCATAAGCACCTCCGTAGCTGAGAAGATGCGTCGGCGTCGCTCCAGTACCACTCTTGGCATAGAGCGTCAGGACATCATCGTATAGAACCGCCACTGGTATCGAGTGTTCCACAGTCGTCATGCCTACGTGGGTCTCTTGAGCAAAAGACATAATATGTGTAGACTGACATGAAGCCTCACCGTCGATGATATAGGTCATATCCCAATCATAATACCCGCCTCCTTCTGGGACACACAGCAGCCCGAACTCTTTTCCCTTCTTGAGAAGCCTCTGTCGAGATGCGCTACACCGGCGACTCCAATCAGTACACACAACTGGTAGAGGACTGGAGGCATACCGAGAAGACAACTGATAGTTCTTGTACGAAATCGCCGCAGGGCCTCCTTCCGCCTTAATACGCATGAGACAAGAGGTCGCTTCATCCATGTCAACGACTTCCTCGTGTATGCCCTTCCAGCTCCCACCGAACAGAGGCGAGCCACTGGTAAGCGAGCGCGAGCCGACGAACTGACCGCTCTCGAGACGACTACGCTCGATGAATGTGCTGACGGTATCTGAACTCGGGCTGAGAAGAAAATTTGAGGATGAGCACAAAGAGGAAAGGAAAGCAAAGCAAAGACTGACTTGTGCAAAGTCGTGATACCATACGCGAGATGCGTGAGGAGCTCCCAGGATTTGGCAGGATGGACGACCAGGCAGCCACTCCAGTGGGCATGAACGTCGATGAAGCCGGGGACGACGAAGCCTAAAGCAGCGTCCTTCAGCCACAATGCCAAACGTCGTTCAATGGGTATACATACCACCATTGGCGTCAACCTCCTTGGCGCCTGCAGGAACCTCAACGGCAGCTCCAACGGCTGTAATCACACCGCCTTCCACCAACATCGTTCCATTAACGACCAGGTCTCGCTCCGGGTCACCCGTCTCCATCGTGAGGATCGTGGCATTGACGATGGCAAGGACGCCAGACTGCCCTGACGCTACCGCTTCCTGCTTGATTCGAGCGACGTCCGTCGAGTGATAGACGTGCACTTCCTGGGTGTGCACCAGCTCCTTGGTACAGGCGATTCCGAAGTGCAGTGTATCAGACTTGATGGCCGACTCGCACTGCTTGAGCTGGGAGACCTCGATCCAGTGGATGGCGGGACCTTCAATAGTCAGCCATAGACACGGAAAGTAAAGTAATTCATACTCACCAAAGAACCAAAAAAGCTTCTTCCCATCCCCGCTCCACGCAAGGTCATGCCCTCCGTGCTCACTCAGCCTCATAAGCCCTTCCGTCGCATTCCCTGGTTTGGCCCAAAGATCCGAATGCGAGCCAGCAGGCGCCACGAACACATGTTGGAACTCTTTGAACGCGACCATCCCAGAGCCAGTGCTCGAACTCAAAGCGATCTCGTTTGTCATCTTCCCAGTAGCCACCGTTTGCTCTCCACGTCCAGATGCAGAGATATCGACAAGGTACACCCTCTCTGATTCCTGGACCTGTATCTGCTCTGATCCAACAAACTTGAGCTGAACGCGGTCGGTCAACTCAGGGATGATTGTAGTGATGAACCGGACGTTGTATACAGTGGCTTTGGAGTCTTGCAAGACGATGTCTCCGACGTAAAGACCCGGTGCAGCTGTAGCAACAACAGAACCAGTCAGGACATCGCCCTCATTCTTGATGAACGCAATCTTGCGCCCAGACTCGGACTCGGAGGATATAGTCGCCGACTGGTATCGACCAAACGCCAGCCCGTCCACTTCGTACACCACACCCGACGCAAGGTCCGCCACTTCGAGAGTGGTAAAGTTGGTGTCGGACCAGCGTCCATGAACGACAAGCGTGCTCGACCCCTCGACGAAGGAAGGAGAGTAATACGGCGCCTTGGTGTCCAGGACCGGTACCTTTGTCGAGACACCCGTACGCAGATCCTGCACCACAGTGACTCCAGCAGCCTGAAACACAGCCCTTTCGCCCTTCTCGTCTACGTGCAGGTCACGAAACGCATGCACGCGCATCTCTTCCTGGGTCTCCATTCCGACGAGGTCGATACCGCCGCCGCTAAGCGTATCGGCGAGCTTCAGCGCGATGTGGGCGCGGAACCGGATGGGCGTGGCTGGGCCCGCTGCGATGCGTTCTCCAAACGCGTTCTTCGCCAAGGGGACGTGGTAGATCTGGCCTGCGGCCCAGATGATGACCGCGTCGTCTGTGGGTGTGAAGGCAAAGGAGGGATAGGTGCCCATGGGCGCCCAGACGGTGGAGAGGTCGTACGAGAGGCCGTCAAAGGCGTAGTGGATCGTGCCGGTTTCGAGGTCTCTAGGATCATGGTCAATAAGGGGGTGGTGTTAGGATGGTGGGGAAAGTATACTTGAGCACAAGAACCTCGTGGTCGCGTACGCGTCTTACAAACGCGAGGGTCCGCTTGTCCCGAGACAGTTCTGGACGTGAGGCGCCTCCTGGGTATGCCTCTACAAGAACAGTGTCTTTTCCGGTGGTCATATTTCTAGATTGAATGGCGTAGACACCAACATGGGCGTCTTGTTTACTGATCAATATGTTTGGAAGAACCTTTTGTTGCGCACATACCTTTGCCTTCGCCAATAATGTACGGATCGACTGCATTTTTGGCGTAGATGATGGTATCCTCTGATCTCCACGAAAACTGCTCCGGCCCAATTTGCAGGTTATAGTAGTCGTCGAGTGTCATTCCCGGAGGGAGTGTGCGCCCAAGGAGACGACTACCGCTGTGAGTTCCTATCTGTCGGTTCTCGGAAAAGGAGGGAACGTCGTATTCCCAGCCCTCCGAGGCGGCGAGGGTGATCTTGGATGTATACCACTTTGACGCGATTATCTTGGAACCGGAGGGGTGGAAGCGAGCATCCGAGACCCAGCGGAAGGTCTCGTTTGTTACGCGATGAGCTGGGCGGAGGTCAGGGGATATGATACCATGACTGATTAGTACATACCGTCGAGCCGCCCTTCGCTGATCAGACGCCTCCGTCGCTGCTGCACATCCTCCTTCGCGCCCGTCGCCAGCAACATATCCTCATACCGCCTCTGCTTGCGTATGCCCGCCATCTCCGGCCGCCTGACGTCCATCGCCGCGCACCCCGTCCACGGCATCACCCAAATATTCTCCACACCCAGCTCGGCGTCGCTCCTGAACACAAGTCGGTCGCCCTCGGGCGAGAAATGCGGGTCGGCATCGTATGGCACTCCGAGCAGGATGGGGTGCGCGGTGTGTACCGCGCTCGACGCCTCGGATGAAGTCAGACAGTAGAGCTCGCCGAGCATGTCGAACACGATCTCTCCGCTCGTCGGGTGGACGTCCAGCCTCAGCCACGTTCCCTCTTGGACATCGTACTCGAGTGTCCGCGAGTAGGAAAAGTCGGTGGAAATGTCCCAGGCTGTTTGTTGGCGGTACGGCCAGACGTTGTCCTGCCATTCGTCGGCCGCGTCGGTCTGTAAAAGGACGGCCCCCTTATGTTTGGTGGTGGATGGTAGGCAAGTGAAGGAGAAAAGCGCCGATGCGCAGAGTAGAATAATTAAGAGAGAGCGTCGGGAGCGCAGCAAGCTGGCGGGGGCCGGTGAGGACCTCTGGAATTTGTCCATGGCTGTCGCGAACAGCAGGCGAGCAGCGGAAGCGACATGGTGTCTCGGTGAAGGTTAGGGAGGCGCTTATCTCGGCGCTTATTTCCGATATCTTGGGCGCTTATTTGCTGGCAATCAACGAGACCTTGTCTCAGCCTTGTCTACTAGTAAGTTACAACGACTGGGCAGTTCCTAGCTTCGAGAATGAACCGTACAGGCGACTCTTTGTGGTGAGGGTCCCTGTGTAGAACGGGCAGCTCACTCCAGCCCAACTTGAGCTGAACTTCGTATCCGACTCCGAGGCAGACTTGTCTGAGGTTCAGTCATCTCAGCAACTACGCTCGTCAAGTAAATAGTAAGCATTCCAATCAGTCGTGTTATATCATAGCAAATAAAGATCCAGGTTGTTTACAATTCCTTTGCACTCATTCAGCATCCTCCTTTGCTTCCTCTTCCTTTGCCTCCTCTTCTTTGGCTTCATCTTCTTTTGCTTCATCCTCCTTGGCCTCGTCCTCTTTGGCATCTTCCTTGACCTCGTCGCCATCCCCAGGTGCCTGCTTGCTGCCCATGACAGTGGCATTCATCCTACCAACCAGAATTAACACGATTCTTGGAACAGCCGCGGAAACTCACGTCAACATAACCTGTACGGTCTCCTTCTCGCCATTCTCCCCTTGCAGCTCGACAGCGAACCGCTTGGTGCCCTTCCACCCATAGCTGCCCGTGCTGAACGTCGTCGCCGTGAGCGCAACCGTCGACAGGAACCCAGGATCCGCAGTGGCCGCCGGGACAGTCTCGTCGTCCGCAATGCTAGGGGGCGTGTGCGTCACGTTGACGTGAAGAGGGAGCGCTCTGGATTTGAAGTTGGCTGCTGAAAGGTTGGCCTTGGGGCGAGCGCGTCAGCACGAGTGTCGTAGTGAGTGGCGGCCACGGCGTACATACCTTGACACCACCTCCGCGCTTGCCACCCTTCTTGCCTTTGGTAGCGGGACTCGTGCCGTTGTCTGTCTTGGCTGCCTTGCTCGCCCTCGTCGTCGGGCCCGAATCATCAGAGGCTCTCTTAGTTCCTATACCGTCGTCAGCGGCCAATGTCGACTCAACGCCATCTAGTGCTCACCGGCCATTGTTTATGTGCGGGGAAAGTCGAAGTTGGTTGATGGTGGAGGTGTCTGGGAAATGTTGGTTCGACGTTCGAATTCAAATATTAGGAAAGACCCCGTCACCATGACGTCACGCGACCGCTCTTCACGCGTAACCCTCGTAACCCGGACCTTTCTGCGGATGGCCCAGGGGCCAGAACCACTGCAGAACACAGCAGATAGTAAGCTTACTGTCTTTTGAACACTTTGATAGTCCAAAGCTCCACACGGCGAAGGCTTGGCCATTGAATTGCTACAGGTGACACATGCCCGACCATGCTGGTCAGCGGGGCAAATCACTATGTATACGGTTTGGGAACAATTCTTACACAAAGTATTCATGACTGTATTGATCGGTGATTTGTGGCGCAATCCAGACTGCCACGCGGTCTTGTTCAATTCTTGATTTTACGGTTGAATCGAGCGGATCCGGAAGGGCAAGAAAACCTTGGGCTCAGAGCAAATTGCATATGTGAGTAGTCCTCTGATCTCTTGTAACCTTGAGAGACAACCGACCAGTGCCTCCGTCATGCAGGTCACCCAGCCACATATCAAGTCCGTATTTAGGTCCTTTACCGGCTACGGATAAGCTACTCTCTCTCAGCATCCAATTACGTGTTCTTGAACAAGGAACTCTACCGTAAGTCCCGAACCAAGTAACTTCTGGATCTCGATGAGACCGGCAATGATTCTTTGAAAACACTCTTCCTACCATACGGTCCATACCAGACGGTCTTGGAAGAAGTCTTACATGAAGTACTCACGACTATACTGATCGGTGAGTTGTGGCGCAATTCAGACTGCCATGCAGTCTCGTTCAATCTGCATGGCTAACCAAGCTGAGAACTAGGTGAATCTTGGACTCAGAGCGGACAAATATGTCATTGGCTCTCCAAAATCTTCAGATTCTCAGGACTTCGAGGTACATCCGATGTACATGTTCGACATGTCTCCGTCGTGCAGTTCACCCCCAGCCACTGATCACGTCCGTACTTGTTCACGAATGAGCTGATCTCTCCCGAGTTTATGGACGTGTCTTTAGATGAGAGACTTCTACATCCGTGAGTCCTGAGCAGGATGAAGCAAGCTTACGACTTCCCATGATACAAAAGCTCACTTTCATTGGCATGTGTATCATTTTGGGTGTGCTAGCTCATTAAACAAGACCCCTTAGCTCAGCGGTAGAGTGTGTGATTCCAGTCCACAAGGCCATCCGTTCAAATCGGGTAGGGGTCATTTCTTTTGCCCGTTTTCTCTTGGGGAGGAGGCGACGGGCGACGGGCGTGCGCCGTGCGCGGCACTGCAGCCAGTTTTTTTTTCTAAGTCCGTTAAAATTTTTGGCTGTTTTTGGTGATTAAATACAAGTCACTATTGTATTCCCAATCACGAGCGGCGCAGCCTAAGGTTGGAATCTTAGCGACCCGAGCTTTCACGTCTGCCTGACTCCCAAGAGTCTTTCGGATGCTCGATCATCTTCGATCGTGATCTTCTCTTAGAACTTCGTAGTTCGCACAAGAACTTGAGTTTGACGCGCCGCAAATCGCCTTCAGTTCATGTCCTCATTGCTCCCCTCATCTTTCGACACCTTATCAGTGACACGCACAGTGTCATGGGACCTACAATATTGCCCACTTAGACTCCTTGATGCGATAAGAAGGGTCGACCTCTTTGGTGAACTGAGACTATCTGGCGTCCTGACGACAATGCATCCGAACTGCCTCGATTCTTTCGTGCGTCTCACGCGGTGTAGCATTCAGCCTCCTTTCCCGTAGCAACAGCGGCCTGCCCGCAATCCTTCCTCTACACCATCAATGTCCACCGAAGCAGGGCCCTCTAACCTCTTCTCAAAGTGCCTCAAGTTCTGGTCTGCGCCTGCGGCTGACAGCCTCTACATTGTCGCGTCTGGATCTCACGCATCGGGTACAGTCACCGTGTCGCAACGCGCCAGCACTTCCAAATCCAAGGAGATCCGAACTAGTGTGCAGTTGTCATGTCGGGAGATCCATATGGACGCAATGAATTTGTGCACCGTAGAGGAGGTGGACGATGGACAACGGATAGAGATCAAGGCGCGTCCTCACTATCATAATTGTGGCGCAACTCCGTTTCTGAGCTTTCCCAGACACCCGATTTTGATGACCCAGCCGACACCACGCCGCGATTACAGATCCATGTCACCGTCAGCTTCCCGTCCAACAATCTCTTCGCAAAGTCCTTGACGTTGATGTTGCCACACTTTGCCTGTCTCTTCAAGGGACCGATGCACATCAAGACCATCAGCGTGCAAAAGCTGAGATCAATATACATCGAAGATGTATGGTTATTGCTCGTCCCTCACTCTCGACTGATATTCAGCTCTAGACCCTCCATTGCAACAAATTCCAGGGAACGACATCAGGAAACATCGTCGGCCGTTTTGTGGCGAAGACGGCACTGACACTCAAGGCGGTCCACGGTGACATCAAAATCGAGGCCAAATTTCGTACACACAAGAATCCTCACAAGAAAGACGGCATCTCCATTCGCCTACGAAGTCAAAGCGGGTATGCGTGATGTTGTGTGTTCCCGAGCCCTTCTCATGCTCTCCCGACTAGAAAGATCACGGCTGCGCTAAATTGCCATCGTACCGAAACTTACCGCGTCGATGTCGACGCCACGACTTCCAAGCGGCCTATCAAGCTGAATCTCAATGGTATGGCAGGAGATCCCGAGCTGCATCTCTTGACCGCCACTACGAACGCTGGCGCGACCGTGATGCTCCCGCGTACCTTCCTGGGAGAGTTCTTCTTGAGTTCAGAAGGCAACAAGCCGGCTGTTCAGTTGCGCCATTCAGACGATAGGTCTGCGGAGATTCATTCCTCGCGGGAGGAGAATGTAGCCAAGGCGTGGGGAACTGTGGGGATGCGTTCGACGGATGGACTAGGAATGGGCAACGTGAAAGTCATCGCCCACCAGGGGAGCGCCAGGCTTGTTATCTGAACAACACGATTTACACTACTAAATACACTATGTACACTACCTTGCAGTATGATAGATATCTCTACATTACACATGTACAACGAACTCGATATATAATATGTACAGTACCTAAGTTCAAGCTGATTTCGGAACGCCTATCAAGAACTCCTTGTTAGTCAGGAGCTTAGAGTCTACGAATGCCTTTGGAAGAAGGCTGCAGTATGTGTGGCCTCTGACTGGATCGGGCGCCACAACGACATCGGATCGGCCAAAGACGGACAGATGATGCTGCCCAATCAAGTGGGTGCGAAGCGATGTAGCCTTGATGGGCTTCAGGACCTTTCCAGACAAACGCTCGAAGTAGTCGCAGGGAACAGCCTTGCGGCTGCCATCGGGCGCCCACATCCCATGCGCGCAGGTAAGCTTCCAACTGCGGCGTTCCAGTTGGACTCTGGTAGCTGTACCGGGGGAACTGCTCAACCAGAAACTCGGTTCGCGCCCGAGAGCGTATGGTCGAGGATGCTTTTCGGCTGCGTGATGAATCTTGAAGGTATTGAGAAAGGGTATCAGGGCCAGAAGGCGTATAGACTTACAGCGTCCAACCATGTCATGAGGCGACATTCTGGCTGAAGGTCGTAGATTATGCAGGTCCTGCACAAGTAACCAGGACAGATCGAGTTGATGAGGGCAGTGGTGCATTCGTCCGGATGCCAACGTGAGGCATCCTGAGGGTAGCTGGCGAAGGCGGGGTTGGAGACCACATGAGGCCAGTCTATGACGGAATCAGTTTTTTCACCATAGTCGGAACACGGTGAACGCACAGAAAGGTGTCATGGCCTGAACGAGACCCTTGACGATCTCCTCCGCACCGGGATACATGCGGAACCTTTCGACAGGCCTGTTCCATGGACGAGGACCGCCAGTTTCGTCCATCGATCGTTCGCAGTTGGGGGACGACCACATAGCATCGCACCAATGAGTGATCACTCTGGGATAGGTGACAGGATCTTGACAGAAAGTGCACTGGAAGACAGTCTTGGCGAGGAAAAGTGTGTCCATATCGGCGGTTGGGTCGTTCTCCCGGACCAAGTCGAGTAGATGCGCCTTCTTTTTCACGAGCCATTCCCCGAAAAGTTCAGGGAAGCAGTCAAACACCGGTCGGAACATTCCCAACGTGGGCCGTTCGGTGGGTTTCAGATTGTCGACGACCTCTCGGAACTCGGGGATGTCAAGTATCTCGTCGGGACTGGGGATGAACAGATCCAAAAGTCCTTCGGTCTCAAAGGGGACCACCTTCTGGTGGTGCGATTGCTCGCTCAAGAGATCTACGATGCAGTCGCGGTGAAGATCGCGAAGAATCGGTAAGAGGTCCAAGTGTTGGAAACATTGCTCTGCGTACTCCATCGACTTGAGGACTCTATCTTTGATGAGTGTCCATTCTACAGCCAGGTCAAAAGGCGCAGCAGAAGTAAGCGGTGTACACATACCTGAATCATCGATCTCCCGAGGAAACGCGAAGAAGGAAAACTCCAATGAATGATGGAGACCAATTTTTTCGAGAGTCTTCGCATATGGCGTATCCTTGAGACATTCGGTTATGCTTTGAAGGCAATCAGTTTGAAGGGCAAGCATGTGCCATGCGACGTATGCACTCACTATTCCCAGCGGCGAAGAATGCGTAACTCTCTTTGCTCTTCTAGTTCATCGGCGAAAACCTCATATGCATACCATTGCTAAGCGATCTTCTCAGAGGGACTGGAAAGCCAGAAGAACAAGACCACTTACCGCGTTAATCGTGTCAGAGACAGTCTTCCAAGGAGCCATCACCACATTCAGATCGAACCAATCAGGCAGAGTAGGTCTGATAGCTCGATACCATCGCGCCATTTGCTTGGCTCGAGGGAGAAAGTACATGGGAGTAGCTGTTTCCAAATGTTGGAGGACTGACAAATGGTGGGAAGAGACATGCTCACGATCATCTTGGCTAGCAGTTTGGCTGTAAAGGAAAGGCCATAAATCCCTCGGCATGTCAGCGGTCTCACTGCCAGGATGTAAGAGTGCCGAAGCAGGCACGTAACTGGCGTGGGGCTGAGTTGTGGCTGTAGTACCAATTGACACAACTCACAGTTCAGTGATACACTTCCCGCAAATCCACGTCTCTCCGAAAGGATAACCCTCGAGGTCATTTGTACCCGAGCAACCCGGTCGCTGGAGTTAGAGGTAAGAACCCGCGAGTGGAATCAAGTAACTATGCTTACTCCACAGACTCTCTCGTACAAGAATCTGGAGACAGAGTAGTAGAACTGCCTCTCAAGTCGTTCCGTGTCCTGGGCAATGCCATAGAGATTGATGTCCTCGAAGTAACGCGGTCTTAAAAACGACCCGCTCAACTCTAGACTGAGGTCGAAGCCTTCTATGTGGCGCAATGCTGATTTCCATGGTATGCCGTCACTGTCGTCAACGAGGAAGTTCCTCAGTTTGCGGCATGTGCGCGCCAAATTAACGAGATCGTAGGGCCCCAGGAGCGAGAAAATCTGGAGCGGACGGATTAGTTTGACGCTGGAGGTATATGTATGTGTTCTTGCCTTGTCTAGATACTTTTTATCAAGAAGAAGCAGCTTCAGAGGACGAGCCTCGCAAGGCGTAGTAGCGGCAGTAGATGATGGCTCAACGACACGACGGCGTTTGCGTTGCGGTTCGTCCTTTACGGGGGAGCGCGAGCGTGAACGGCGGGGCATAGTGGTTGATGGTTGGAGCAAAAGGCGCGTATGCTAGAAAAAAACCCATTGTTATACTACACTGCAGACAAAAGAACCCAGAATGAGCGAACAAAAGCAACCCGAATTCGATCAGACCATGGATAGGCCACCCGGACCGATTGATCCGATGACCGACTTGCATTATAATCGTTGTCGCCACCTCAAGCAAATTGCAGACACTCTCGATTTGGATACGCAAAGTCCACTTCATAATCTGGACCAAATGCTCTACATACAACGTTGGCCGTGAGCGGGTGCTACTGGAGCCTCACCGACTCAATTGGCAATGTCATTTGCGCCACAACCGGGCAATTTCAAATCAGTTGCATTGTCTGCTTTTGGAGTTCCCCTGGGGCCACTCTGAGAACAAGAGCCACACTAACTGCTCCTGATGCAGTCTACTTGGCGCTCGTACATCAACGCTCCATGTGTTTTCGTTCGGGCAGGCGGCGGCGCTACTGTCAGATTCCCAACGTGTGTTCCAAAGTGACGAAAATACGAGACATAAGTACAAGTCACATAACGCAGACAGCAAGTACACAAGCAAAATCAGAAAAACAACGAAAGACAGGCATACGAGCCGAAAAGGCCGTCATTTCAAGTGAGATCACACATCGCCAACTCCCTCACCTTCCAATTGTTGTTACCCATATACTCCAATCCCCCAAAGATCGTACGCCCACATAACAGATCCACTCGTGCTGGTCCCTCCCCCGCCTCTTCCACCGGGTTCGGCGAGTTCGCAATTCGCCACTGGTACGCCTTGGTAAACGCCTCCGAGGCAACCATGTCCTTGTACTTGTCCAAGCATGCAGGGCTTAGCGGAACCCTATATGCCCTATACACCGCTTCCAGCACCTCCTCCGCCTGAACAGTCTCAAAATGCGGCAACGTGGTCATCGTCACCTTGTACCACTCCTCCGAGACGTATGAGGGGCAGTGGATGACCATGCGCTTGATGTTGGTGTGCGTCGACGCGTTGGCGGTCACCTCTGCCTCTTCCATGGGAGCGTAAGTGTTGTAGCGAGGGTGCCAGCGCATGGAGAAGCGACCCCGATCCTGTGGATTGAAAGCAATGTTGATCTTGTACTCGTATAAGTTCGTGCGTCGGCCTGTGGCGTCTTTAAGAAGGCGTCGACTGAGACAGGGGACCAGAGAGATCTGCTCTGCTTTGACAGGCTCTTTGAAGATTGAGAATGTCAGCGGTCGAAGGAAGGAAGGGTCACCAAACACTCACCAACGAAAGCATTGGGGAATTGCGACATAGTGTGTGACACCTGCCTCTGAGAGGTAGCATGCCGAACAGCCGGTTGAGCATAGCCGTTGTATGGTACAGGAAACGGAGCCTGGTAGTTAGCGGAAGGAACGGGCCGGGGAACGGTGGGTTGTCGATCTGAGGGATGGAAGGTCATTAAGGGATGGACTCAATGTGTGACAAGCTTACAAGCATTCGAGGGGTTCATCTGCATTTGGCTTTGCGCCGCCGTCTGCGATTCTCGAGTTGCCCGCTCCTTGTGCAATCGTTCTATCTCAGCAAACGTTTGTGTACGTGGCGCCTCGTTGTAGAAGCTGTTCGGCTCTGCAGATGTTATAGTCACATTGATTAGACGCCAAGCCATGACTTAGCCTTACGGTTGGTTGGTCTAAGAATGCCCTTCGCAGGTCCTGTAAAACATTGCTGATAAGACTCCACAACATCAAGGAAGTAAGTTCAACACACTCTGATCATGGACGTTTGTGTTCATGCCAGAGGTCGTCCCAGAACCTGAAAAACTCGATTGATATAGCCACTTGCTGCCTATGAACTGGCTCACCTGGCTGCTTCAAAATGCCCTTACGCGGTTCTACGACCTTTGAGACCTTGCTGAATGACATCAAGACATAAACTTACGCGGCCGATAGGCAGATGGAGCCAGCGCCCTCCTAGGAGTGAATTGCCCAGGATGATCTTGAAAGCATATCAGAGATGGAAGGAGATCTGGTAAAAGTCAGCTCACTAGCTGCCGTCATAGTCGCTGGCATTGGAGGAATGAAAGGCTGCATGCGCCGGTCTTGCGGTTGAAAAAAAGAACCGAAGGTTATTTGCGTCAAGGTGGTCGGAGGGAGAGAGGCGAGCGCCTCCCAAGTCACGGAGAGAAGGGTATCAACACGAGTTGATGTCTGACCGGATGTCAATCGCTTCTCTTCACATGGTGGGTCCTATCTTGTCCAATCCTCCGATGCGGAGTTTTCGTCAAGCTCTTCACATCCTACCCTTCCACCCTACGAACGCTCACACGGTGTGCTCTTCGAACGCTCAGATCCAAATGATGTTGATGTTGAGTCCCCCGCGTGTCGATCGATGCGACCCGTTCCTTAAGCGCGTGTGAGCCTGTGGGCGCTTAAGCATCCACGCCCACTGAGGAATGCATTGACGTTGCTGAACCGGTGATCGAGATACTGATGAAGGCAGGTCGGACCCGAACATTTGGGGCATAACGTCCTGCAAGCAAAGGCCTAGTCGTGGAGCGCCTCGAGGTGATGGTGGTGGGTCCAGTCAAGCCACAAAGCAGAGCTGGTGACCCTGTTCTCGACGGTGCCAGTTGTTCTATTCCTCGCCAAGATTCGCGCCGGAGTCTAGCTTGATAGCGGATCTGGCTGTGAGGTCTGCAGCTGTTGTACAATCCTTGGCTATCGGAGGTGGAGGTGAGCAAGTGTCACTATCTGAGGATGCCAGCTGATGCCAGTTGACATTGTTACCTTCTGAGACAAGTGCACAGACCGATATTGAACTTGAAAGTCAGCTTGCGGGTGTGTGAATATTTGTTAGGCCAGTCGACGCCGCTCAACGTCATTTCAATACAGATTACGTTTCTTGCGGAGAGAGGAGTTGAAGGAGGCGGAAGCCAAGTGTAATTTTGAATCGAGGGCAAGAAAACAGCCGTTGCACGTCCTTGTCCGACCGGCTGGGGTCATCGTGGTCGATTGTCAAAGCTATTTAGCTTACGTGATCATATTAGGATTCCTCATCCGGCCGGCCGACTGGCGAGCGCGTCCTCTGAATCCCTTCATTCAATTCAGGCGACTAACGCGTCCCGCAGTCTACAAGCCTCACAGACATTACCAGATTTACGTGCTCATGTGCTCCATCCCTTGGTGCAGAAATCTACGGTACAACTACAGTAGCTCTTAGCTATTCCCTTGATTGTCGTAGCTCGGCTGCTATCATGGTTATGTACCTTTCGCGAATGAACGTGCAAGCAACGGAATCGCGTGAAGATCTTGGCGCTCTATACGGGCTCAAAGAAGGCAGACGGAGGCGCACGAGCATAGATGGACTCGGAGTTAAGAGATTGTCATCCTGATTTCGACTACTCTGTTTGACTATCCTAGTAAGCACCTGTAGCCTGTAGGGGGCCATGGATCTAATCGAGGTACGCAGGAGGTCAAGCTCAGTAGAGAAAGATAATAGAGTGAATGTTAGTGTACATGGGTAGGTAAGATTGTGCAAATCAGAGCCATTCCTTCTTCAAGCACTTTGCGATTTCTCCGCAATTGCCGCATTTCCTAGCCTTCGACTCATATGCCTTGGGATCGAACTCGTTGAAGTGGTCGATGGGGTGACGATCGCCCTTGTAGGACCTCCCAGTGCGAGAGCTCATATGATACCATTGAGGTTCTAATAAGATTGAATCCTGGTGAATATACAGTCAATAGCATGCGACTTTGAGTGGACTGACCCATTTCACAATACTTCCTGCCAAAGTTGGAGTTTTCGCAGTAGCAGGAGCCTGGACGCGATCAGCCTGGGGAGCTAGACAGAAGCGGTCACAACATACCTCGACTATTATGGCAAGCGCAGCTTTCACAGGCAATGTAACCACAATCAGGACACTCTTCCTCATCGTATCTCTCGTCAGAACGGAATCTCACGTTGCAACCGGTGCAGTGGGTCTTTGGCGGCTTCGTCTTAGGCTTGGCCGCTTCTTTCGCCTCGTAGGCCTCGTTGATCTCGCGCAGTTTGGCGTTCATAGCGCACGCCTTCTTATGGTTTGACCAGTCCGCCTTTTGACATTTTTCCGAGCTGCAAAGGTATCTGATTACCACTCACAAGGACGAGAAAGAGCATTTTACCAGTAGAAAGCATATTTACAGGCTGAGCATTGCTTGTCAGCAGGTTTCAGGGACATGCAGCTTTCAGCTTCGCATACAGGCATGTTGATGGAGCAGCGTCAAGGGTAAGAATCGATTCTGATCTGATTCCGATCAAGTGAGCCGCCACACGCGACGCGTAACGGCACGTGCAGTACTAGTCACCCCAGGGCCAAGTTCGACGTGCATTGTACAGTAACACAGTACAGGTTTCATAACTGACGCGTATACCCAAGCTTCATGCTTCATGTGCGAGCTTCATATTCTTTCGAGCGTGAAGATACCCATTCGACAATACGCATAGAGGTGGATGTCTATTCGAAGTGGACACTGATAACACCATCAAATGGTGTAGAGGAAGTCTGGGTGTCGGTCTCCAAGTTCCATCCATGCACGAAGGCCTCCGTCGCCCTTACCCTCGTCACCATCCATGTAAGGCGCCAATATCTGTGCGCGATCTCTTCGCTTACGTGCATTCATCCGGCTGAGGTACACAGCGTTGATTCCGCTTCCAACTACAACCAGGGCACAACTGGAAAAGCCATTGAAGGTCGGCATAAAATATGCACAATTTCAGGGCTTACAAGACCAAGTTGAGAATTGTGGTCTTGACGAATTTCGGTCCTTCCTTCGTAGGATAGAGCCAAGTACTGGTTATACCACCCTGCGAAGCACGTCAAACACTGGCCGCAAAGAGAGAAAGAAGCTTAATCACGGAGTTGGTAGCGATGAATCCGAACGCGATACTGGTTGCGCGCCGATAGTAGGGTTCAGAGTTGTTGGCCATCCAAGCTGACAAGACAGGTGCAGTCGCGTACACCCCTGGAACACAGAAAAACATGGATCCATATTTCGTGTATTTGTGGTCAGAACCTGGAGACAATGAGCGACGATACCTGAACGCCTCAAGCCACTGGGACGATACATACCCAGATACATCGAGAAACCGATCACACCAAGTGTGGCGATCATAGCAGTGGGTAGGGCTCGAGCGTTGTAGCGATCTGCAAAGAATGCAGATAGTATTGTTACTGACGAAGCAGTTAGTGTTCAGTGGAGGGGTTCGCTAAGCGCTGGACACATACCGAAGAACCCGGCAGCAAACGGTCCGACACTGAGAAGTTGAGTCCTGGTGGCACTGAACCCGAGTTGCTTGACAATCGATGGAAGGAAGAGACCCAATCCATAGAGCGATGTTCCGACCATGTAGAACATAATGAAGACCATAATAACGTGGGGGGAGCGGAGGGAGTATAGGATTTCCTTAAAGCTGAAATGATCTGCAGGATTGATCGATGGTCGGTCAAGCTCAAGTCGTCGCACAAGGATCCTGAACAGACGTGAACATCAACATCAGCCAGTACTTCGACGAGCTCTGTAGACAGGTTGCTTACTGTTTCTCCTCTTCTGTGAGGAAGAGAACTTCGTGAGGTGTTGAAGGCACCAGGAAAAAGCCGAGTAGCCCGATGCAAACACTGAAAATCCCTTCCTGTGATAGTTTCATTGACTTGAGCTCAAAGGAAATGGACGACTCGAAAGTGACATACAAGGATGAATATCCACGACCAGCCTGACTTGTTTCCCAGACCATCCATGTTTTCGATGGCCGCTGCGAGCAAGCCGGAAAAGGCGCCAGAAAGCTGCTGCCATCAGAACAGTACACCCTCGAGAGCAAATATTCACGAACAGAAGCGGACGAAAAGAAGATGGCAACTCTGGACGGAGGCGGTAAGAAATTGCATTAATGGCTAAACTTTTGAGTAAATCATACCTAAAAGAGAGCTCTGCGCGCGTATAGAACCCGGATAGATAGAGAACGATACCCGGGAACATAGGGCCCTCGACAAGCCCGAGGAACGCTCTTACTACGACAAGACCGGCATACGAGGTCACAAGGCCTTGATAAGACGTCAACATCATTAGCACATCCAGAGATACATCATGACCATACCCTGTAAAATAACGATGACCCCCCAAATGGTCAGGAGAGTGGGCATCAGGTATTTCGGTCCAACGTTGCGCAGCAGAAGGTTGGCGGGGAGTTCAGCAAAGATGTACGGGCTGATCAATCACTGTAGTAAGCGCGGTGTAGAACGGCTGTAGGGACATCACGAACACGAAAAGCACCGTTACACATATTTGATACTGGTGGTCCGTGAGACCAAGATCCGCTTGAAGACCAGCGACACGAGCATTGCCTGTAATAACGTGAGGGTGCAGACAGCAAACAGACAAGTGGGCCAACCAATGTTTGCACGATCCTACAAGCTTACGCATGAGCTGCTGTGGGTACGCCATGCGTGGCGAAAAGACATACTAGAAATGACAAAAGGTAGAACATGGTCATAATGGGCAAGACGGCATAGTCGAGCTTTCGAACAGCCCTCCTCTCGGATTCCTTCTCCTGCGGAGTGAGCTCTACGACGTAGGGAGAGGACGAGATAGATTCTTCCTTGGATGTGGACATCGTGGAGGGAAGGAAGATGCGCCTTGATGTGTTTTCTGTTCAGATTTCTATTTGAGCACACCGCGTGATGTCCGAGGCACGTAAAGCAAAACTTGGGACCTCCCGGTGTTGACGTGCTCAGTGCTAAAGGTTCCAGACATGGTGCTGGCACCATACATGCACCGGGAGGATGTGATGTTTCGCTTCGATGTGTGGGTCCTAGTTCCTAGAGAAGCAAAGCGGTGAGAAAATCAATTGAATAGATCGCTCGCAGTATAACCCTGCATATTGGAGCGCAATACAGTATGGTGCCCCGGGCCTACAGCGGACAGTCTCGGTATCCCCGAGTGTAAGAGTCGATTTGCGTCTATCGTCGAATCCTGCAATAGCTTGATGCCTCCCCGCACGCAAGAAGAGGCTGACAGTATCCGTTGAGAGCGCTTAGAAAAGAATGATGTGAGATGATCTTGAGCGACGCCAGCTCTGAAAGCAAGATTCGAGTATCGGAAGGTTTGGGCGAGGCGAACATAGGTGCCACAAATTCTCAGTCACAAGGAGATAAGTCCCTGTAACTTGCTCCAGATCAGCTATACAAGTCAGATAGAGGATTGCAGGAGTATTTGGACGAGCCCAGGCTGAGTTAGCGGTCAGGCGATGGATGGATGTATTATTTGGGGATGGGCGGGAAAGAGGGAACTCCGGGATCTATTTTTGGCATTGGCGCCGATCACCACGATCTTTCTCTCACAACCTCCTCCTCCTCGGACGCATCCCGCACAGACCACAAACGACTCCGGGCTCTTGTCGATTGTCTTGTGGCGCTCTCGGTGCGGGGCTCAAGGCTCTAAGCTTCTCTGCCTGGTCTGTGTGAGCAGAAACTTGGAAAGGTGACAGCCACTTCGTAAAGTTCGTAACAATCGCGTCTCCCAGCTTCCCTGACAGAGGGTCAAGGAAATCTAGATCGGTGTATGTCGCTGGTGACTGCTCCTGGACTGCTCTCACTAAGGCTGTGTGATATCATGAGAAACACAGGTACGTCGTACTTATTTTCGCCAGCGCTAGCGGCGCAATTTCTCAGGCGCATGGTTGAGGCGAACGCCTATGTTCATTCATTGGGCCCAAATTTATCGCGAAGAGACCGCCTGGGGCGAAGCCGAACAGACTCCCTGTCATCCGTGTTAGAGCCATACACTGGCGTATACCTACCACTGTCCCTGCTCTTTGAACCGATGGAACACACGGGGAACACGTCTGGACCACATGTGGCGCGTGCGTCTGGATTGTTCTCGTTGTCAACGTGTCGCGCATAGGCTACAAAATTCAATGGCATCTCGATCAGGTACTCAACGTCCAACCACACTCACTAATATATACCTGTCCTCTGTCAGTCTGTCAGTCATGCGAACCTGCCTCGTTTACCTTTTCACGCTGATGTTCAATATTCAGTACGCTGATGGAACCGCTTCATCCAGGATCAAGTGTGGGGATGACTGCCCAGTAACGACCTGCATTGAATTGTGAAGTAAGGTGGCTTGATCTCCGCTCGCGAGAGCGACTGCGTCCAACCTACAGTAGGTCGTACAGACCAGAGTCACCAGACGGTTAAATGCAGGCCAATGACTCCAGCCCTCCTGAACGTCGTCACCTTGATTCTTGATTCTTGGTCGACTAGCGATGGCCATACCAGTGGCGACGGGGGAACTCGTTGGTACATTCTTGGAAGTGCTTGGCTACGGTAAATCTCTTTCTATTTCTTTCTGGGGAGTGCTTATGTCGAAGGTGTATATCTCGTCGTTTTTCCTCGATGTGTCAACATCCTTCGTCGGAAATGCGGGAACATCTCAAAGATCACCACCGTGTACTTTTTCGTCACCATGCTCATAACGTTTCTCCTCATCACAATGGTCAGTAGAACGGCATCACACTGTTTCCTCCTACTCACGCAAGATCTACAAATCAACATCAGCAAGTCCTACAATCTACTGTTCGGAACTTTTCTGACTTTTCCCCTGCCAAATTCGGGCCGAAAAGTTGAAAAGTCAACTGCCGAACAGCTATGTCCGGAACCCTGAAAAGTTCTAGTGCCAACACACTGCCCCTGATGTACAGGAATTTCTCCTGGGGCTCAATGAGCATGGAATGGGTATTGAAGATGTTGAGAATTGACGCGTCTCTTCGACGCGATTCGACTCTGCGGATGCTCAGTCATCCGTGAGTCAGCCATTTCCTTATTTATTCATGTCTCGCAGTATGTAGAATATTCTAGTTTACTTTGCCAGTACTATATAAGCCAGTACTTACAACGGACAATACATCACTTTCATACCTACCCAACCGTCCTCAGAGCTTCATCGCTCAACAGGTTATGGGCCCCGAGCCCGCATACTAAATCCCCCGAACGCCTATCACTAGTCTTACGTCGTATCCCCGTTAAGCTCGAGCCCTGCTCGCTTCGGTGTGTGATCCGTAATCGCGTTCTCGACCATTCTATCATCTTCATCGTATCCACGTCGCATCCATCTACTCCGCCGCTGCCGTACTCATGGCCGATACCGCCGCCGCGTCGATTTACAAGATCGAGCCCTTGCGTGGGGCTGAGAATTATTCGGTTTGGAAGGTGCGCATGCAGCACATCCTCACCGATCTCGGATATGACGATCATATCATGGCCACGGCCGCAGAGCCGGCCGACTCAACACTGGCAGCCGCCTGGAAGACCAAGGACCGAAAGGCCCTTTCCACCATCGTTCTCCGCGTTTCCGACAACGTGCTCGTATACGTCGCAAACGCCACCTCCGCCAAGGAAGCTTGGACAGCTTTGTCAAGCATGTACGAGGCAAAAGGCGCGATCGGCATCACACTCACGCGTCGCAAATTCCACCGCGCCACATGTGCCGAGGATGCCGACATCGAAGAGCACATTCGGACCATGCGCTCAATGCAGGTCGAACTGGCTCGTCTCGGACGCGCCGTCGAGGACGACGAGTTCGCCTACACTCTGCTGGAATCACTTCCCGAGTCCTGGGACACTTTCGTGTCCGCAATCGGTGACGACACCGCCAAGGACTCGGCTAAGTTGATCGCTCGCATCCTTTCGGAGGACTCCCGCCGCAGATCCCGTAACACTACTGCCAACGCCGACACAGCAACCGCTCTCGCCGCCACCTCCACCACCAAATGCTATGACTGTGGAGGTACCGGACATTTTGCCAGCGACCACCATAACGGGAACATTAAATCTCGTACCGATCAACGGAAGCAGGACTCGACGCGCTCGTCCACGTCCGGATCCTCTAGCTCAGAGGGTAAACAACGCCGCCGCTTCCCTCGTAAAGGGAAATCACGAGCCCACGTCGCGATCGATGAGGTCAACGAGCAGGAGGACTTTGGATTCCTCACTCGGAACCCCGATCTGACGTCCGGCCTGTCTCCCAACGACTGGCTACTCGACTCAGCTTGTAGCACGTCCATAGTCCGAAATAAATCGATTTTTACTTCTTACACTGCCACCCCTGGTTACAGCATTCAAGGCTTAGGTCAAGCAGCCGCTCCCGGTCAAGGTAACGTTCCGCTATCATTTGCTTTGGGCAAGAAGACCAAGGCCTGCATTCTTCGGAACGTTCTACACTGTCCAACAGCGCCATGCAACCTCGTATCTGTCTCACGCCTCACTGACGCTGGCTACCATGCCATTTTCAAGGATAAGACCGTTGAGATCAGATCTAAAGCCGGCAGCCTCCTTGCTATAGGTGACAAGATTTCTCGCCTATACAAGCTCCGTCTCGCGTCAGACCACGCGCTTTTGGCGCGTTCCTGGGACGATTGGCACCGTGCCCTTGGACACCTGCACCACGGCGCTGTCCAGAAGCTCAAGAACAAGAACATGGTCTTGGGTATGGATGTCGATACTACCACACCTCCCCATCAGTGCACCGCGTGCATCGAGGGCAAGGCACACGTGAAGCCATATCCCAAAGGATCTGATCGCGAGTACAAGGACATCGGTGACATGACCTACTCTGACCTATGGGGCAAAGCCAGCCGCCGCGGGATTGGTGGCGAATACTACTTCATTTCATTCACAGACGCTAAAGCCGCCCGTAGTCGTGTCAAATTCCTCAAAGACAAGCTCGGATCATCTGTCCTGAAGGCTATACAGAACTACTGTGCTTTCATCAAGACTCAGACCGGCCGTCTACCCCGCCGCTTCCGCTTTGACAATGGCAAAGAGTATGTTAATCAGGAGGTACTAAATTGGCTGGAGAGCCAGGGCATAGAGTATGAACTCACAGCCCCATACTCATCTGCTCAGAACGGAGTTGCTGAGCGCCTCAACCGCACCATCATGGAGCGTGCCCGTGCCATGCTTGTACACTCAAGACTTCCCTGGTCACTCTGGCCGGAAGCTGTGAACTATGCATTCTATCTGAAGAACCTGTCTCCGACGAATGCGCTCTCGGATGACATCACCCCTCATGAAGCGTTCTGGCATCAGAAACCCGACATCTCGAACATCCGAGAATTCGGCGCTACAATCTGGGTCCTACAGCAAGGCACACAGTTACACAAACTGATGCCTAAAGCTAAACCATTCCGCTTTGTAGGCCTATCAGAACATGCACGTGCTTACCGCTATTACAATCCCGATACCCGAGGCGTCCAGCATTCCCGCAATGTAACTTTCCAGGAGCCAGATAATGATTATCCTGTCCCGACTCCGCTACCGCCTCTGCCTGAGGGGGAGAATGGATTACATGAGCAGCCAGATGCTACCGCTCCGTCGGTTCCCAAGCCTAACATGGCATACCGCGACCCCAAGCCCGCTGTATCAGACTCTGATGACGAGTCAGATCTATCTACTCTGACACCATTGTCTTCCCGTTCTCCATCGCCTGTCAATACACGAACACCTAGAGCTCCCAAGCCCATTGCACCACAAGACATCAACGGCAACATCTCCGAGAGCAACATCATTGAAGGCTCTCGTCGCAGTACACGCCACACTGCTCTCTTCTCCCGTGATTTTGCCTTTGCTTCCATCGATGCCACATCCCTGGATGATGATCCGAAGTCAGTAGACGATGCACGCGCACGTTCTGACTGGCCACAGTGGCAGGAGGCTATGCAAAAGGAGTTAAATCAGCATGAGAAGATGGGAACTTGGACTCTCACAGAATTACCCACAGGCCGCAAGCCTGTTGCCTGCAAGTGGGTCTATCGCCTCAAGCGCAATGAGAATGGCCAGATTGTGAAGTACAAAGCACGTCTAGTAGCAAAGGGATTCTCTCAGATCCCCGGCATTGACTTCACGGAGACATTTGCCCCAACGATCCGTCTTGAAACATTCCGCTTCCTCATCGCGTTAGCAGCCCGCCAAAGTCTCAAGATTCACGGTATGGATGTCGTCGCTGCCTATCTCAATGGCAAGCTCGATGAGGACGTCTACATGAATCAGCCACCCGGTTTCGATGATGGCACCGGCCGTGTCGGACATCTCCGGCTCTCGCTCTATGGCTTGCGCCAATCCGGTCACAATTGGAACAAGACACTCGATGCCGCATTCAAGAAGCTCAGGTTCACACGTCTTCTAGCAGATCAGTGTGTCTACATCCGCCGTCAAACACCCACATCACCACCCGTGATCGTTGCTGTTCACGTCGATGACATGACTCTACTTGCCCACACAACTACAGAGCTTACCCAACTTAAGGGGAGCTTGCCTCGCAGTTTACTGTCACCGATTTAGGTGAACTCTCGCATATCCTGGGTATGGAGATCAAACGCGATGCCGATCACTCGATCCGGCTATCACAGACTATCTATGCACAGCGCGTACTTGAGTCTGTTGGTATGCACAACTCCAACCCCATCTCCACTCCTCTTGACTCTAATGTCAAACTTGCACCACTCAAAGATGGTGATCCACGCGCCGGAGATGAATCATTCCGTCAAGGTTACCTGTCTGGCTTAGGCAAGCTCATGTACCTGGCCGTCGGTACTCGACCGGATCTCGCCTATGCAGTACAGCACTTATCCCAGTTCTCACAGCGCCCTGGCAACGAGCACATGTCAGCTCTCAGGCGTGTATTCCGCTATCTACGGGGCACACTCAAACTCGGACTCCAATTCCGTCCGACCGGTGATCTGACAATCTACTCGGACGCGGACTGGGGCAATAGCACAATAGACCGCCGCTCCATCTCTGGTTACGTCTCGCTCTACGCCAGCTCACCTGTCTCATGGAGCTCTCGGAAACAACCCACGGTTGCGTTGTCCACCATGGAGGCCGAATTCATGGCCCTTGCCCGGACTACTTGCGAAGTTCTTTGGCTTCGTGAACTCAGTCTCGAACTCGGCATCCAGAGCGATGCACCCACTCGGATCCAAGTCGACAATCAATCCGCGATCTATTTCGCCGAGAACGCCAACTTTCACGCGCGATCAAAGCATATAGACATCAGGTACCACTTCGTTCGGGAACGAGTTGCCTCACGCGAGGTAGAACTCGACCACTGCGCCTCTGAGGACAACCTGGCAGACATTCTGACCAAGGCTCTGCCTCGACAGCAGTTCGAGGCTCTGCGCTCACGCCTACTCTCGCACCCTTGAGTCGAGGGGGAGTGTTGAGAATTGACGCGTCTCTTCGACGCGATTCGACTCTGCGGATGCTCAGTCATCCGTGAGTCAGCCATTTCCTTATTTATTCATGTCTCGCAGTATGTAGAATATTCTAGTTTACTTTGCCAGTACTATATAAGCCAGTACTTACAACGGACAATACATCACTTTCATACCTACCCAACCGTCCTCAGAGCTTCATCGCTCAACAGAAGATATAAGCTTTATTTCTGTGCAGTAGCAATGAGCAACAGAGGCCGTGGACTACTCAATATTTACACCAAACAGTAAAACGCTCCGAAAAGCCGACCAGTGATCGGTGAGACTTGCTGATGAAAGCACATTACCGTCGACCTGACCAGGGCAATGCAAGCATTTACCGGCAACCTGGTCACTGGCGGTGCAGCTGAGCTGTACTATGCAACAGTGGCCACTTCGCTCAACATAATCAAGACTGCGTCCTATGTCACTGTGACTCTTGTGGCAGACCTACTGCTTGTTGGTGATTTCTTGTCAAGTATCCTGCTCAAGAGATCTCATTGAAGTACGCCAGATATACCGCACCTTCATTGTTTACTCCCGCAGGTGGTTAGTACTGGTAATGCCCATGCTTTTGTTTGGTGTCGACCTTGGTGAGAACGAGCCTACTCATCATGCAACTTTCTAATTGCTTTTGTTGGTAGCAATGTCTATCTGGTTCACATGGTCAGTAGGCCAGGCCCATCCCGGAAGCAGTGTTCTTCTGTCGGTAGCTCTTGTCCGCTCCAAGTATTTCTTCATTGCCACTTTAGTTCTAAACTGGTATTGCACAGGTACGCCGAAGTTGCTCTCTGATTCGCAGATCTGCCGACTCAAGCATCGGCCAATCAGTCGTCATTGCGTACAAGATATGGTCTCTGAACCGCACACTGAGCACCGCGTCCACGTATCGTCTCAGCGGCAGCTACTATAGCGCGTTCTCTATCATACTGGAAAGTGGTATGCACAATCACATCTACCAAAAGAAATCATGGCTTCAGGTCACTTTCAGCTTTCATCTATTCTGCGGCCTTGGCATGCTTGATCTCGACATCTATGGCCGGAAGTTCAACCTTTTTCTTCTTCCTCAATTCTGTACGTGTCAAGGCGTGACTTGCCCACACATTCGCTAACGAGGACCCTCGGTCAGATGCCTCCGCTCATTGTGCGTTCTGTGTCTCTTGTGTCGTCGCAACGCTGATACTTTAGCGTGCACAGGGATCGGTCTTCTCGTATGTTATCCTACGCAGTGCCATGGACACAAGGCGCTTTGAAGAAGTCATCACAGAGTCTGGGGACGCTTCTGGTAGTGTCACCAACTACAGGCGTAGCGTCAGAAGAGGAACGGACGAGCAGTCATCTGGTGTGCATATTCATCTTGAACGGGTTGTCCATCAGGAATCGATGGGAGATTTGGTGAAAAATCTCTCCGTTGTTTGATTTAGTTCTTTGTACCATGTCGTTCGCTCACGAGTTACTTTCGCTTTGGGTTTGGGGACGCATTCTGTCCACAACGAAGGTCGTGAATTCCCGTCAAACGTGTATAAGTATACGCAGCAGTTTCTCCTGAACAAATCTTATCACAACAACTGCACAGTACGGCGTCGAACAGTTAATGAGAGACTGGGCAACAAACTTAATGGGACGCAAATGCCTCTATGCTACACGTACTACATACACTTGTATTCGGGTGAGCACAGTATACATCATAGAACAAACAGGAATAGACTGAAGACGGACATCGGAAGAAAAAGTAATAATGATAAAGACGCTAATGCAAAAATACGTCCATGTCCGACGTAGAAGGTGACTGGTGTGATGCTTGGAATTCATACAGCCACGGCTGTGCTCATGGTACGGACGATAATGATGAAGAAGACGCCCTCGACGAAGAGTGAGTTGAAGTCCATGAAAGAGTGCGTGTCGCCCGATCCCTGCCCCGAGATGGCGAGCCTTCGTCGTCGCCGCCTACTCCCTCCGCATTTGTTTCCAAATCCGTGTCCGTGTCGAGGTCCGAGTCTGGTCCAGCGGCCAGATCCTCATCCGACATGTTCTCATCCCCATCCTCCTCATCCTCCTCGTCTTCACCCTCGCTATTGCAGCCGTCGTTATCGTCATCGTGCTCCCCTGGCTCGAGCCACCTCCCGTACCACCGCCCCAGGAAAATCTTTATATCATTCGGAAGACCGAGGTACTCCACGTTGCGCGCTATTCCTTCCCAGTGTATGGAGCCATGCCTGAGGGCGTCGCGGATGAGACGAGTGTGGCCGAAGTACATCCAGTGGATGAGGAGGTGGAGGGAGGACGGGTCGGGTACGGGGAGGTACAGGACAGGGCGTTTGATCGTAGATGAGGGCATAAGGCGGGGTAGGCGGTCATGAGGGATGGTGTAGTGGCCCGATGGCGTACGTAGGGTGGTGTGTGCGGATGTAGAGGTATTTATGAGGTCGATAGGCGATGCGTCGCTGAACAGTACACGAAGAAAGCTGGAGTGGGCGAAGAGATAGTCCGTGTGTAACTGTTTCAAAATTACTTAAAACCTCCGTGGGCAAACAATAACACGCCACGTACATTCATTGTGATTCGTGGTACGGCGCCGATACAAGGTTCAGTTGCACGTCGACCAATTGTTTCGTAAGAGGGCATAGGTGCATGAAGCGGTGATGGATTGAGGGCTGGTCTGTGTTGCGGAACGGGAACGACTACGACGAAAAATTAGCGTTTGAGTCTCAGTGTGCGATCAAACCATAAAAAACGTACTTATTGTGCAATCAGCGGTTTCTGGATGATCCCAAAATTCAGGGGCCAGCGCATGTAGTTGCTGGATGATATACTCCTCTGGTACGCCGACGAGGGAAGGTGGAGGGAATTGACGTGGTTCGAACATGGCCATGGGAGAAGGGGTGAGAAGACCGGGGTCGTTGGTGGGCGTCTCACTATACTCGTCTGACCCGCGGCAGTGGGGCTCGTCCATCTTTTGAATGCCTGTGTCTGAGACGGGGCTAGGACAATTGGCTTGATGCGTCGATCAAGTGGACGGAACGGGAAGTCGAGGACGCCGAGAAAGGAGAGAGAGGTCCAATAGAGCGGTGCAAGAGGATAATAGACACGCGCTGAGTCGCCGCTGACTGATGGATGAAAAGTCTTTTGTTTGACGAAAGCAGAGGATAATAGGGTGATGTCGGAGAGCTTCACCGAAACGTCCCTTCGGGCCAGAGAGCTAGAGATGTAGACCGAGGTGAGCGCGAGCAGGTAAGGAATCCAAGTAACCCATTTGAGAGCCAATTGTGCAGCAGGTACTTATTTCAACTGGACTCCAGCTCGCTGGTTTCGGAAGGATGATCGACAGAGCTAATTGTTCATGGTGGTGACCATATCGCTTATTGTCCTGTGCCTCGCGGACGCCTGTCTGTCTCAGAGCCATCGTGTGGAGACGACTGTGCCAACCAAATGCAGATTGAGGGTGTTGGAAATGGTGGAAGGAAAATGAGGTGTGTCAATCACGTGGCGGGGTGGAACCCGATTTGGGCATCGCGCCTCACCGCCTTCGCCACTTTGCTTCCGTCCACCATGATCAGGCGAGGCTCTCCCTTCAACTCTCTTGTATCGCCCATTATTCAGCCGCCATGATATATTACTCAATCAGTCTGCATCGTCTCCCGTCACGCCACTTAAGGACCAGTGTCTGCGCGTTCAGAGTAGTCCTTTCATGCAGATCTCGGCCTTAGCGCCATGATGTCCTTCGGATGCGTCACGTATCGCACTACATCCTCCGAGTCTTTCATCCCAGTCCTCTGCTCCGAACCGTGAAATTCTTCTCTACAGAGGTAAGCACTAAACCCCATCACTTTGCGTCAATCCTGATCCCGTATGTGAAGCCCCCGAAGAATTACGATACACGCGCCTACCACTTTTATTCGTTGCTCGTTCATCATGAATGACACCTTCATGCACCCGTGGATGTGGAATGCCTTCGCGGAGACTAGAGCTCAGGAAGAGATGGCAGTCGCTTCTCTATATCCTCAGTGTCCGAGCCTCTCCTTCACCCCAGAAAGAACTACCAAGATCTTCTACCATGAATGGGGTTTCGCAGCGGTTTTAGGCTTCTGTGGCTTGGCAGTCGCGGCGTACTTTCTTATTCGGGATCAGGGATTGCAAGCTCAACTCAGAAGGTCTGAAATCGGGAAAGTACGCGTCGCCGCTGAGTGGCGCAGATTGGAACAGACCGCCGCTGCGGAGTTCAACAAGGCTCAGTCTGAACTACAGACCACTCGTGTGCACCTCGCCGGGGTTGTCAAAGAACGGGATGACCTGCGGCGACAGATCTTGACGATGGAGGCGGACGCTGCGAAGTCCTTCCAGGAGGTCAACAAAGTTCAAAATAACCTACAAACAGCTCGCGCGCAGCTCTCCTTGGCTGTCAAGGATCGAGATCGACTGCAGCGAAGGAAATCGACGATGGAGGCGGATGCTGCCAATTTCCTCAAAGAGTTCAACATTCTGCAGTCTAATCTACGAGCGGAGCGTGCGCAGGCCGCAGGGGCTGCCAAAGTCCGAGATGAATTGCGACGAAGGAACTCAGCATTGGAGGCGGATGCTGCAAAGCTCCTACAAGAAAAACAGGAACTGCTGCAAACAAACCAAACGCTTCAAACGCTTCGTTCGGAGCTGGATGAACGCTGTACCGACCTGCTCGCAGATTTACAGGTTGCGTATCGCACGGACGTGGAACACGAGAGAGCACAAGTTCGGAAACATCTTCAGCAGCTCGCCGGCTTGCGAGTAGAGATGGAGAACCGCGCCAAAGAATACGCTACCGTGCTCAGGAGGCGTGATACGGAGCTCTCCGACAGCCAGAGGAGATTGCAATTGGCGGAGTTGAGGATTGAAGATCTGTTGGAGCAAGACAGTCTCACGGATGATACCTATGAAGAGTCTGGTACCGATGAAGAGTCTGGTTCCGACCAGGAGTCTGGTTCCGATCAAGAGGCCGGCTCCGATGAAGTGTCCGATGAAGAGCCTGAGGCAGAGGACGAGGAGGAGACGCAGGGAGAGGCTGAGGCGGTGGATGATGCAGAAAGGCGTTGCCTGGACCGGGACACGGTTGATAACGTTGAAGAGCCTGAAGCACGGCAGGAGGAGGAGACACAGGGACACTCTGAGTGGCGTAAGGCGGTCGATGATGAGGAAAAGCGTTGTCGAGACCGAGACGCCGCCTGGGTTGCATTCTGGATAGAGCCTCGGATCCTTGCGCGATTCCACGACGTCTTGGCCGAGTTCGTAGCAGCGGAGTTCAAGTTTTCGAAGACCGGGCGCCCGTTGACGCTGCTCACTATTCCTTGGCCTGTTCTGCTGAACCCGAACAGCCTTCGGCTGGACCAGATCACAGCGCCGGCCATCTTGTTCTTCCTTGCTTATGCGAAGAGGAGCTGTGAGGAGTACCAGAAGCTTCTTACGACGTTGCAGCGAACATTTCATCCTGACAGATGGGTCGCTGCCCAAGAGTCAATTTTGGACGAGCCCAAGGGGACGAGGGAGGCTATGATGAGGACCGTGACCACGGTTTCGCAGGTTGTCAATGCTAGCTTGAGTAAGTAGATAGTGCATCTGTCATGTTTCATCGCTGCACATAGCTGAATCAGGCCTCCTGTACTCCCTCGCACGAACCTCAAAAGGGTCCCGATATCGCGCCGTAAGTTGCTTTGATTTACATTTTACACGCGTCGGGCCGGGATTGAGAATGATCGGCGACGGAAAGACGAACGTGCGCTCTTCGACAGCCGCCATCATGGTGGATTTTTTGGAGACGATTTCTCTCTCTTACCATCACCGTGGCCGCGCTACAATATCACTACTATGTCTACAGCCAAGGAAGCGCGTATCCGACCGGTGACAGACTCGGAGGACGACACGAAGCTCGTGCGGTTCATGATAGCCAAATCATGCATGGAGGGTCTGGCTAGTGCCAATGTTCGCAGTGCGTCTCTTGCTCTCCTCCATTTGCTCCTCCTCTCATACTAGGCCCCATAGCACTCAGGCACCCTTTAACTGTAATCATATGGGCAGGCCTATCCTTCCTGCTGACATCGTACATGCACTGGTGGCCGTCGCAACAGCTCGGCGAGTGGGACTGGTACTACGCGTACATGATGCCGGCTCCGGCGTTCATGGCCTGTGTGGTGCCGCTGCTGGCGCTCAGTGATTGGATAAACCGTCCTACATTCGAGTCGCACACTCAAGACACGCTCCGCGCTCCCGACTCTTTCCCCGCGTTCTATACGTCCCCCTTTTCTTCTTCCAAGACACCCCGCGGGATGTGGATCCTCGAATATGGTACCACCTTCGTCGGACTCATCGCCGTCACTCCCGCCGCAGATTCAGATCAGGCGCGCATCAGCCACTTGTTCGTCGACGAGCCTTTCCGCAAAGCTGGCGCGCAGGACGATCTCGTCAGGCACGCCGTGGATGTGGCATTCGAAACCAGGAAGATCAACTTGGTCAAGGCCGAGAGCAATCCGCTGAGAGCGTATGTTGGAGACGCACTCGATGCGCTGCAGTTCAGGCAAGGAGAGGACAAGAATGGGAGGACAGTTGGGGTGTATAGGTGGAGGATCACCGAGCGCGTGCTAGAAAGGAGGGTTTGGGAGAAGACGAGGAGCTCTTAGGTGAGATTCAGTTCGGCCTCTTGCGGCAAACACACTCATCATACAGTGTACTCAATTACGTAGCTCGAAATGGTACCATCGGCTTCAAGGACGACTTTCATGTATAGCCAGGCGATTAACGCAATGGGAGGGCACATTTGCCGATTATCTGACCTCAATACAGAACCAATGTCAAGCGTATACGACGGCGGACAAATTAGCAGTCCCATCATAGTATCTAGAGCTACCTCGAGCTCCTCTGGTAGACGCTCAGATCACATCATCCCCGGGATCGCGAGATGGCATCGCGAAGGTCAGCTATGTACTGCTTTGGCGGAGTTTTGCAGTCGAGTGGTCGAGTGTTGCAAAACCTGTCGAAGTCTCGAAGAGACACCTTGGACTGACAATCTCGGCATCAGATAGTATCGACGGGATCTGTACTTCCTTTCACTGTGACGGAGAACCATACACGGAACCATGACTCGCAGCTGAGCTCAGAATCACCACCCAGAAATTACCGGTTACCAGTGAGCTATGACGGCCGAGTACGTGCGGCTGTTCTGGAATCTAGTCCGCGTATTGGAAGGCGTTACAGTCCTTTCATCCAGTGGCAGGGTTTTGCCTCATGTACTACTCTGATCTCGACGCGTCACAATCACACTGCATCGCCGGTTATCTCGCTAGACAAAACATCCTTCCGTCCTAGAGGACATCGACATCCATCCATCGCATCCGTTGAAAGACCAACGTCCCGCATCTTATCCTAGCTGAGACTTCATGCCACGAGCAGCTATCGCGCAACTAGGGAACTGGCACGCACTGGCGCAGGTTTGCGACTCAAATGACCGGATCGAGTGGATAAGCGCCACACCTCCACGTCGTGATCAAAGCCTTGCAAGGTCCTTTCAACCATCAATCCTATTCCTATTCGCGGCCATTTTGGTGTCTGTGGTGGTTATCAAGCGATGGTGCGGGAGGTCGCAGAACAGCCCGAAGCCACGCCGCATACAAGCAAAAGTCAAGAAGCACGATGATACCCTCGAGAAAGATCTGAAGAAATCGAGGATGGCAATTGGCGTTCTGGAACTGCAGGTTGACACGCTTGGGGGAATACAAGCCAGGCTGCTAGAGGAAAACAAAAGCCTCATTCGCCAGTGCGAAGACTATCAGAAGGCTTTAGGACGCGAGAAGGCCCAACTTGTCGATCTGCGAGAGGTGTTGAAGACTCAAAGGGAAGAGTACGAGTTCGAATGTGAGCAGCTTAGAACGCAGCTTGCGGAAAGTCAGCGGAGCTTGAAGGAGGCGGAGGCGAGAATCAGGAAGTTGGTCAGCGAGAGCAAGGAGGAGAAGGATTGGGAGCAAGCAATCGCGACTGAAGAAGAGCGTTGTCGCACCCGAGATGTGATGTGGCTGGCTGAATTTTGGTCACATTCCCGAGCTCTCGAGCGGTTCCAATTTGTGCTGGCCGAGTTCGTCGCGGTGGAGTTCAAATTCTCCAAGTCACGTCCATTGACGCTGCTTACCATTCCTTGGCCGGTCCTACTCAAACCCGAGGGCCTGCGCTTGAAGCACATTGATTCGAAGGCTATTGAGGCGTTCTTGAGCTATGCGCAGAGGAGTATGAAGAGAGAAAAGTATCGGAGGCTCCTCAAGACGATGCAGCGGACGTTCCATCCTGATAGATGGGTTGCTTCCAGCGAGTCAATACTGGATGAGCCGGAGGGAGTGACGAAGGAGGATATGATGAACACTGTGACCACAGTCTCGCAGATTGTTAATGCTTGTGTGAGTAATTGAAGCGCTGCTGAGGACGTCGACCTATGTGTAGTCACGTACTGTAGAGACATCACTAGGGGGTTGATGATTAGTGGTATCAAGCCCTCAAAATTTCATCGACCCTTTTGTATCTGCACGTAAAGCTTCCTCGGGACTGATAGATATTAATGAGTTGGCGGGAGCAAGCGGCGGGTGTCGGCATGACTGAGCGGCGTCATTTCCGTTTCTGGCGTGTCAGCCATTTCCTTTCTCAGTTCCACTCCCCTTCCACACCCTTCCACATTCCATCGGGTCGGTCAACATGGGTCAGTCCTCGCTCCTTGTCTCTGTGATATGCGCTGTAATGTTCTGGTGATTGCTTCGCTGTGCAGGTATTCCCAAGGTGCGTACATCGAGTGTCCTTTGGCCTCAACAACTCACGGTTCACCCCAGTTTTTCAGATATATATCGTGAGCTCGCCGTCGGAGTGCTTTTGGAGACGCTGACGATGCCGGAACAGGGAGCGGTATCCGCTCACGTCGCAGCTAATCACGGAGAACAACATTCCGGAGTTTGGTGCGTCGTATCCGCTTCAAGTGAGCGACATGTGCTCAGTCGTCCGCCACAGACAACCTGTACCTCGACTTCAATGCCATCATCCACAACTGCTCTCACCCCAACGACGATGACCCGCACTTCCGTCTCACCGAGGCCCAGATATTCACCTCCATATTCACCTACATCGAGCATCTGTTCTCGAAAATCAAGCCGCGCAAGCTCTTCTTTCTCGCGGTTGATGGCGTGGCGCCTCGTGCCAAGATGAATCAGCAGCGCTCCCGGCGATTCCGCACCGCCCTTGGTGCCTCGCAGCTCCGCGACAAGGCCCTCGCCAAGGGCGAAGTCTTGCCCCAGGAGAAGGCGTTCGACAGTAACTGTATCACGCCCGGAACACCCTTCATGCAGCGCCTGCAGGATCAGCTGCGTTACTTTATCAACAAGAAGATCACCGAGGACGCCGGGTGGCAGGAGGTCGAGGTCGTGTTGAGCGGCCACGAAGTTCCCGGAGAGGGCGAGCACAAGATCATGGAGTACATCCGGCGTATGCGCGCGCAGCCAGGATACGACGGACAAACTCGGCACTGTCTTTATGGTCTGGACGCCGACCTCATCATGCTTGGTCTCGTCTCGCATGATCCCCACTTCTGTCTTCTCCGCGAGGAGGTCAAGTTTGGTCCGGCGTCATCCAAGTCGAAGGGTTCAAAGGGCCCGGAGCAGATTAACTTCTACCTCCTCCACATATGTCTCCTTAGAGAGTACTTGGATCTGGAATTCAACGACGTAGCTCCGTCACTTCCATTCCCTTACGACGTGGAGAGGGTCATTGACGATTTTGTCTTACTCGCGGTCTTCGTTGGCAACGACTTCCTGCCGAATTTACCGGATCTGCATATCCACGAGAATGGACTCGAGAAGCTATTTGAGGTGTACAAGAGGGTGTTACCAGCAATGGGTGAGTTCTTGTCTCCTCAATGTTACCGCAACTCGCCTATATCCAACAAGGTGGATACATCAATAACACCGGAACCATTAACACTACGCGACTCCAGGCCGTGTTGAATGAGATGGCGAATTGGGAGAAGGACGTGTTCGAGAGGGAATACGCCGATCTGAACTGGTACAAAGGCAAACAGTCTAAACACATTGGAGAGGCTGAGCGAGAGGCTGCACGGAAACGCAATCAGCTCGGTATGTTATGGTGCCTACATATACTCTTCTTGACTCAATGTGTTTGATGACAGTTCTCACGCGTCCACAACGTCTCATCTTCGACCAGGTGCATGACTTTGTTGCAGCACCTCGGAGCAAGCGCAAGTCGCCTACCTTGACGATGCCAAACACATTTTCGGCGCAGGACCGTGCCTTCATCACCAAGCTCGCGCAGGACTTGCATCTTGTGCTTGCCTGGGATGGCTATGACGACGAGAAGGATGTACACGTCGTCAGCTTTGGATTCCCCGATGTCGGCGAAGATGGCGAGGAACCAAACGGCGAGACCGGGAATGGAGAGGCCAATGGTGGGAACGAGAGCGACTGGGAGGACGAGGATCAGGAGAGTCGGGCCGCCATTGAGAGGGTCCTGAAGAAGTACGCAAAGGCCGCTGTGTTTGACGATGACGAAGATGGTGGATTTGATGCTAGGGAGGAGAAGCGGCTAAAGGAGAGGATGGACGACTGGAAGCGGGGCTACTACAAGGAGAAACTGGAGTTCTCTTATGATTCGCCGGAGGATCTCGGGAAATTGGCGTTCCGCTACGTGGAGGGTCTGCAGTGGGTGATGCATTATTACTATGGAGGCGTTGCCAGCTGGGGGTGGTTTTACGACTACCATTATGCCCCCAGGATCAGTGGTATGCGCATATGCTCTCTCTCTATTTGACGGCCTTGACTCATACTTGATCTAGACCTCAAGGACGTGGATAAAATGTCGTTCAACTTTGAGCTTGGAGAGCCGTTCCGTCCGTATGAACAACTTATGGGTGTCCTGCCGCTAGCCAGCAAAGAGCATATTCCGGAAGCTTACCAGGTCAGTCAGTCGTGCTCTTGCCGCCTCAGTTGCTGAATTTCCCATAGGACCTCATGTACTCGCAAACTTCGCCTATTCTGGATTTCTACCCGATAGAGTTTGAACAGGACATGAACGGGAAGAAGGCGGAATGGGAAGCAATCGTCAAAATTCCTTTCATCGACGCCGACCGGTTGAAAAAGGCGATGGGCGGTCAGTTATTGGCTTTTTTCTTTTTGCTGAGATCCATGACACTTAACTTTCTGTAGCTCGAGAATCGCGTCTGTCCGCGGCTGAGCGTGAACGAAACCAGTTCGGTACAAGCACACGGTTTATATATGACGGCACCAGGGAGCCTGCTTTCTACGCTTCATCGTTGCCTGGCTTCTTCCCCGCCATTGCACGCTGTATGTGCAAGATGGAGGTGTTCAACCTCCCCATCCTGCACCCCGTCAGCGAAACCCCGGTGGAAAGCGTGAAACTCATGGCTGGTTTCCCTTCACTCAAGACTCTGCCAACCACTGCTGTCTTGGGCTTCCATGGGGTTAACGTACACGGAACCGAGTCGAGGAACAAGTCGATGGTCCTGAACATCAAAACCACTGGCAACCAGTTCTTCCATGCACAGCAGGTGAACATGAAGCGGGCCACCCAGGACCTCATCGGGGCGCGGGTGTTTGTGAACTGGCCGTTCTTGAAGGAGGCGATTGTTGTTGGGATGAGCGATGCGATGTTCAAGTATGAGAAGATGAGCGTGGTGCAGGGCGCGAAGGAGAGGGTTATCTCGAATCCGCATAATGGGGGCTGGTGGAAGGGGAAGGCAGAGAGAATTGAGACGATGCAGTCGAAGAAGTGGGGCGTGGTCACTGGGGACGTGGAGGCGCTGGTGCATGTCAGGCTGCTGAAAGGTACCTCACCTTATCATCCTTCCTGGCGTGACGGTTCTGATCATCTCTTGCAGGACTGAAACGTATCGATACCGGGGCGCTTGTCAAAGACTACGAAGGAGCTGACAAGGAGTCTGAAGTACCGCTACAGATGGTTCTGCGCGAGGGTGCTAGTACGGAAGATCCGCGTTATGTCGAGCGACCTGCACCGCCGCTGGCAGAGGAGTTCCCCGAAAACAGTCGAATCTTCTTCTTGGGCGAGCACGCATATGGAGTCGCCGCGCAGGTTTCGGCGACGACGGAGGATACACTGAGTGTCATCCTTGCTGTAGGTTTTTCCCATCGTCAGGTCATCGTCTCTTATTGACGGATACGTGCTTTCTCAGTTCTTCCCGTCGGACAAAACAGAAAACTCGACTTTCACGTCGATCGTTAACACTCAGCAGCCTCAAACAGAAAAATATCACTCTGCGTATGAAGCGGCGCAGATGGCGCAGGTGAGTGGGCGGGCATTGTCCAAGATCACGTCCAGCTTCATGGTGTTGTCTGCGGATGGGCAAAAGAACAACTTGGGGCTTTGCTTGAAGTACGAGGTGAAGCAGATGAAGGTTGTCGGTTACTCAAGGAAGGAGAAGGAGGGAGATACGGGTAGACGATATGGAGGTGGACCAGGGGGTCGTGGGGGATGGGAGTTCAGCGAGAAGGCGATCAAGTTGATCAAGGAGTACAAGGTGAGCAGTCTAGGAATTGGGTAGAAAGAAGATGGTCTCTGATAGTGATGATAGCTCAAATTCCCTGATGTCTTCCGTTCACTCGATGCGGGTGGCGACGGTAAGGAGTTGTTCCAGCTTGTGTCTAAGCGTTTGGCTGACTGTCAGTCCTAGCTATGGCCAGAGCGTCAGATGTTTTCGGGGAAGATGCCGAGGCTCGTCTCAAGGAGATCAAATCGTGGCTTAAAGCTCAAGGTGTCCGCGACTTCGAGCCAGTGTCGCTGTTCTGTGATCAACTGAGCAAGGTTGGAAATCTCAGCGGAGTATATCGGCTTGAATGCTTATATCTTTTCTAAGGATGTCGTTCGCGAAATCGAGAAGGCTGCCGATGGCTTCAACGCTTCCAGAACCAATACACCAGCTGCGATGAAGAAGGCTCTGGTGAAAGGCATTCCGCGACAGGCAGTACTCAAGCCAGCGCATGCGCCTTACCGCCTCCAAAGTCAAACGTTCGCCCTCGGAGATCGCGTCATCATGGTGGCAAACGCATCTGGTGGCGTCCCTTTGGCTGCCAAGGGTGTTGTCATTGGCTTGAGCAACGCACGGTCAATGGACGTCCTTTGGGACCAGCCCTTCATGGCAGGCAGTACTTTGGGCGACCGGTGCTCCCAATATCGCGGATCGACGGTTGAATTGGAGAGTTGTCTCAACCTGACGAACCCTCAGTTCATCGCGTCTACGAAACCCAATGATCCAGCGCCGCCACCACAAGTTCATGCCCCAAATGCGCCACCGTTCAAGCCACGATTTGGTCCTCGGCCTGCCCTTGAAGGGGAGGGTGGCTCGGGGGCATTCAGGCCTGCACAACGAGGTGGTCATGCCAACGGAACGAATCACAGAGGTGGTTTCAATCCTGGCCCAAAGCCAGGATTTACACCTACGCAGCCGAAGTAAGTATTCATCAAGTCTATCGGGAGAGCGAAGTTGATGTGCTGTATTGTAGACCACCGTTCTCAATACTAGCGAACCCGAATGCAGGTCGAGGGAGAGGTGGGGCAAGAGGTATGGCCCCAGGGATGGGCATGGGACGGGGCATGGATGCGCAAGCGGGGCCGGGAATGGGCCGAGGGATGCCTAGGGGACAGTTCCGAGGGAGGGGACGAGGACGTGGTGCTGTGACACTGCCAGTGCAGCCGCCGGCTGCTTCGTAAGATGCGTGCAGAGTGACGATTGACGTGTGAATGCAGCGCGAAGGATTCATGAGGGAGGTTACCGGATCGGTCTTGCTGTAATTTATCCTGTTGTCTGTACACTGTAGCACTTTTACTGGTTACATCTGGAGCGCTGTGCCCGGCGGCGGCGGAGGAATGATTAATGAACCCTTGACTGTCTTGCTTGCCTGCCGTCACCCGTGCGTGGCATGCCGGATCCGATCACGCATGCGACATGGGCCTGTGACACACAGCCATACTTAGTTCTGCAGTAGTTCTGCGTCCATCGAGGCAAGAGCAGTGATTCATCGACTCTGACGTCGAACATCCTCGGACTGCAGAATCTTCCACTTGATTTGGACATCGAATTTGGGGCTACTTGTCACTTGGCCCTTTCGGTCTGCTCCCGGTGACAGCCAGATCTCTTGCCTCACCCTCCATGCCGAAATCTTCTGCCACCTTAGTCCCAGAAGGATTGGACGAACACTCGGCTTCCTGAATCTGCTCCAGGGCTTCACACGACGAAGCTGACTGAACTAGGGTTCTATACGACGAAGCGCAGGTTGGATACATAGAGAGCTCGTCCTCATAGGTAAGCGAGTGTCACCTATTACGACGAATTGTCTCAATTTGTGATGGCTCGCAAGGTACATGTGCCGTACAATGCGTCGTGATTGCCGTTGTCGTACGCTTTCGTTGTGTACATAAGTAAGAGGGCATTGGTTCTTTCGCATTCGACACCCTCACAATCACCATGAGAGGCGGCCATTTCCTTTCATTGTTTTTGCCATTGTTCGTACGCTGGGCTCGGGGCAAGATTGTTTTCAAACCCTCCAAATCAGAGTACGACATCATCATAGTAGGCGGTCAGATAGAATTCTTCCTCTGGCGTGGCGTTATCCACTTAAGAGTATGCGATCTAGGTGGAACAGCGGGCAGTGTATTGGCCAATCGACTGTCCGAGGATCACCAAGTATCTGTCCTAGTCATTGAGGCTGGAATCGAGTTCGTTCTCCCAGAGCAGTGTGTTTGTTGTTGATCTTCACGTTGTTGCCTCCAGTAACGCGGATATCTTGGATACCGAAGTTCCTTTCCTTGCCACGGCGCTACACGGATCAAGCGTTGATTGGAATTTCACGACCGTACCGCAGTGCAAGCACAATTTCTTTCAGTGGCTATAATCATTATGACCGTTCTGACCAATACTCATTAGCTGGACTCCATGGCCGTACAGTGCCATTGGAGCGTGGTTTTGTGCTTGGTGGCAGCAGTACCGTCAGTGCGTCTTTGTAATCAGACCTCTCGTCAGTCGCACCGAGCACGAAATTCAGATCTCATGACATGGAACCGCTGCTCCAACGACTTCTGGGACTCAATGGCAGCTGTATCACACAACTCGATATGGAGCTGGCCTAAAATCGAGGAATACTACATGAAGGTGTGGAGAATCCGAGGGAGCACGAATTCGATTGTGCTGACTATGTTCTCAAAGACCTCATCCCTTGTTCCTCCTGCGGATCATCACAACACTGAAGGACAGGTGAATTTGAAGGTTCACGGTCACGGCCCAGTACAAGTCAGTCTTCCAGGCTTCAAGAATGAAATCGAGGATCGTGTTGTCCGTTCTGCTAGACTTCTTGGCGGACGGTTCTCGTACACGGAGGATCTCAACGCCGGCATTCCTCTTGGTATTGGTAGGTTTAGCCTCGAGACTTAGTCCGAGCCGCCCATAACTTGATAATCACAGGGTATATCCAGAATTCTGTAGGAAACGGAACTCGTAGCTCGGCGGCTACAGCGTACCTTCGCCCCGCCTTGGGAAGAGAGAATCTTGACGTGATCATTAGAACGAGAGTCACAAGGGTCTTCGGGCCCAGCAATGCCTCCGAAATTGACTCTGTCGAGATAGCCACAGCACAAGATGGTTGCGTTGCTTTCTCAGTTTAGGCATGCATCTGATTCGTTCGCAGGTCCACGTACAATCGTCACAGCCCGAAAGGAAATCATTCTTTGCGGTGGTGTAATGGGTATGCATTGTTTACAATGCGACGGGGATCTCAGTGACATTGTCTTGGAAAGGAACGCCCCAGATACTGTCTCTATCGGGCATCGGTCCGTCCGAAGTACTCCGACCCCTCGGTATAGATGTTGTTGTCGATGCACCTGCAGTGGGCGCCAACCTTGTTGATCATCCGCTCGTCGGCAGCTACTTTGTTGTCAACTCAACCAACACATCGGACATTGTTTCACGGAACCAGACTGTTTTCGGGGAGCTGCTAAACGAATGGCTGACAGAACGACAAGGGTTGTTCGTGGACACGGCTGCCAACAATATCGGTTTCTTTAAGCTTCCAGACTTCAGGAGTTTTGATCCATCGACTGGTCTGAAGTCACCGAACACCGAGCTACTCTTCACTGTATGTGAACATCTACGACAAGGCTTACCGTAACTCATACATTCGTCTCTAGAACAGCTTCATATCGTTTGGTACCATTCCGGCGCCGTCTAACGGCTCATACCTTACAGTCGTATCGGCTGTAGTCTCTCCAACCTCTCGTAGGTACAATCACGCTAGGTCGAGGCATTGATGCTCACCTTCACTCTGTACACAGGCGGCAACCTCACCATCTTGTCTGTCGACCCATTCGCTGCGCCCTCAATCGATCTGGGACTTCTAAGCACTCGCTACGACATCAAAGCGATGATCCAGTCCCTGAAGGACGCTCAGACCATCGTCAATACGGAACCTTGGAATGGCTACGTCCTGAGCCTGTTCGGCGATTTGGTCAACGCCACAACAGACGACCTTCTCGCCGATTACATCAGGAAGAATGCGGTCACCGTGAATCATTCCGTAGGCACTGCAAGGATTGGTGAAGTCGTTGATTCGGAGTTGAAAGTGGTCGGAGTCTCTGGCTTGAGGGTTGTCGATGCATCTATCCTAGTACGCTGAAATTATCATCTTTCAAGCTCGAAGCCTGGCACTGACTGTGGACAATAGCATACCGCGCCTGAATGTCATCCACAAGGTCTTGTGTATACGATTGCAGAGAGAGCGGCGGAGCTCATTAGAGTCGAGCATTTTGGTTGACTATAACTAACTAGTAATCAGAGGTCAATTTGAACTCATGTAGTACCTCAGAATGAAAGGCCAAGTAACAGAGCGTGTTGTTCCTTTGAGTCTTTTTTCGACGTGACATTGCCCGGGCCGCAGCCTGAGAGCGACAGATTCGGGAAGAGACAATGGTAGCGTCGTAGTAAGCATCTGTGCGCATTGCTTTATCTCGGTGGGCGATATACACACGGTAACAAAAGCTCGTCCATCGGTCCAACATCGGCACCGAACGTGATCTCCAGGCAAGATAGACACCACCATCTCAAACAGCTCTGCCATCACGCTTCTCATGGACGCCTTGAGAAAGATTTTTAGACCATCCAAGGCCACAAGCCGCTATCCAATCATCGTCTCCCAATACGAGCGTGATGACTACTCAGTGAACAATGCCATCCTGAACAACTTCATTGGGCAATCATTGTCCTGGTCAATCTGAAGGAGCAGAAGGGCCCGTCACCCGTGCTAGCAGGCCATGGATAGGCATCACCGGGATGGCCGGATTGAATGGACGATGTCCTCTATTGACGAGGTTATGCTCGGGAACACCAGCAAGTGTCTTGGTGACGTGTGTATCGGGTATGTTGAGCTAGATCGCCTTGACGAACTAAAGAAGGTACGCTGTATCCATTCTCTGGCACTCGATAATGATCTAATCGCGAAAGCGACAGGTTGTTGCCTCCAACACCCCCGTGCCTAAATTTACAGGATGGAACTGTCGGGACTGGGTGGTGGAGGTCATCGGATTGTTGAGTACGCATGGTTGGGTGGAAGCGGACGCGGTAGCCACACAAGCGAATCTATTCCCAGCCATGAAGAACGCAGGACTGGGGACACAAGATTGCCGTGCTGCAGGAGGCCGGCGTGTTACAGTAGTCGATCTCACAGTGTCGGAGTAGACAAGCTGTGTGTAATCCAAGTCAATATGTCAAAATGCCCCAACCATGTACTTCGACAGCTCGTGGTCAAGGGACCAGTCAGCTTCGCATTCGCGTCCTAGAATCTCCCGCAAGGCGTCATTCCAACCAGACCTCTTGTCCATTCCGGAGCTCCATCTTGCCTTCACCACTTCCCAGTACTCTGGAAGCCACCCGGACTCCTCCCAGTCGATAAGACCCACAACGGTGTCACCGAGCATGATGATATTTCGGGGAGTCAAGTCGCCATGTGTGAATACGATCCTGTGATCGTCACGCATCTGAGCGCGAAGGGGTTTGCTGAGTTCAATGTCCATGAACGCGTCGGCGGCTTCGACCAAGCGATCATTAAACTCCCGCTCTGATGAGTAGGGACCAAGAGTATGGTACGACGAGATGCGACTATCGCGCACCGCTAGCCCATGGAGAGAACATACGCTATGGGCTGCCACATGTGGAGGGTGCGGTAGTCGTCGAAGTTGAGCGACAAAGCCATGCAACTGGGAGATGACGTGCGCCCGTTGTTGGGCTTCAAGCGTTGGCCATACGCGCTCAAGTGGCACTCCTTGAATCCTCTCCATCAATGTATAAGCATCCCGCCCAAAGGTCGCAGAGGCAATCACGCGAGGGACAGGGACTGAGGTATTTTGGCGAATATATCGCAGGGTGTCCGCCTCGAGACCAATATCTGAGCGGCCCACTTTCAGGAGAAGACCGAATGGGAACCATTTGACGCGCGTGAAGTACCCTCCGAGGACGACGTTCTCATAATGACTTCGGACTTCAACATAGATGTGAAGGAGCCATCCCAGCAACGTCTGAATGAGAGAACACGACCTCGTCAACGAGAAGCAAAATATACGAGCGGATGTACGCGCCTCAGTGCTGTAAGCTGGCAAACGAGCATCAATCATGCTTTAGGTCATAGAGTTCAGTTCTTCGCATGACACGGGTGGAACTACAAAGCGGGAGACATATGCAACAGCAATGTCAGGTGGTGGTAAGACTGGAAGAGTAGCTTTCCCTACACAGCCACTGATCGAGGCATAACGAAGACTGACGGACCTGGAACGGACTATGTGATGCTTGTTCCTTGCTTGTTCCTACCTACTGGTAACCCCACAGTGTGGCAAGAACTGCGGTCTTCTTGTTGGAAAAGGACCGCCGTGCTCATGCCAATGTTGCAAAAAATGCGAACACTGCTCGGCCTGTAACAAAAAGTCAAGATATCAGACCGGCCCGCCTTCCGAGGCTTGAACTGGAGCAACGACTCGGCACCGACCACCTCGAATTCGGTCGTGCAAGGACGCGCCTCGATGAAGCACTAGACATGCAGAACACGACTGGCGGAGCTACAGAATTAGGTGCCCCAATGTTCAGCGCCGTTCCTTGTTTGCAGGTATAACAAGAATGTGGCGATTTGTTGGCCATGGGCACAATGGAACTGTTTTGTCCGCTGGAAGGGACTACGGTTCATCGACCTGGTCCGGTCTGTAACCCAGGCTGAGGCCCAGTATAGCTATCTGCCAGCTCTGTGTGTCCTTGCTCCCACTCATTGGCTGTACCGCACGTCTCGGCTCTCCTGCTGTTTGACAGTCCTTCGCTCAACACGAAGGAGAGATTCTGTCCCTTTCGAACCCCAGGCGACCCGTGCCTCTCTGCACGCACTTCTCAAAAGATAACCTTCAGCCTCGTGATGATCATGCTCCAGCTGAACGGCACTTACATACTCAATAAGCGCCCGGTCGATGTATGCTAGTGGGAGTCTTCGAGTAGCTCTTGCTCACCCACCTCCATCGCCCACCTCCACAGCTGCAATGACTCTCACCGTCTCCGCGTGCGTATTCCGCCGTTTGCATATTGCAGTCCCATTAACAGTTCGAATCGTAGTTCGACCTGGCTCACATTCAGTGGTCAGTGTTCTCACCATTCTCACGGCACTACCGACACCCTTCCCAACGTCAGTCCGGATCAGTATAAACGAGGATGTCGTTCCAATGTCACGTTTGGAGCACCTCGGCGGGCCATTCAGGTCGTCCTTCCATCTAGGCATCGGCAAGATCATCAACGGGGAGATTGACGCAGTGATGCTACGTCTACAAAGAGCTGGTAAGACTCTGTCGGGGCAATATCACAGTGTGCTTGTTTCGGACCTGTGCGTATATTACGTTTGGGAAGCCCGTCTTGAACTGATGTGGCGCTAGTCCTGCACTCAGCAGCGAGGCGCTTAAGGAGAGCAATATACAGTTTGCGTTGTATAAGGTTGTGAAGGGGTGGAGAAAAAGGGACGTGGGGCCCGTGATCATAGCCAAAAGCGAGATCTCCCTGGAGAACATTGTTAAGGCGAAGAACCGTCATGGTGCGTGGGTCGAGTCGGTTGTACTCGCCAAGCGAGCAATCAGACTGATGCTCACTTACTACTTAGGCTTCATCGAACTGAGGAGGGACACCGAGCTGTCGGACTCAAAGCCCATTTGCGTGCACTGGGACGCGGAGATCCACTTCGGTGTCAGTGCGTCGTCAATGACACAGTCTATGGGCACCTTCATGCATCGAGCCGCTGATGGGCGTCCGTATGTCGAGGCTGAAGACTCCAATGGGCGTAAGGAGTTTTGGATGGGATTGGATGGTGATGGATACATGCAGTTGACGCCCAAGTATGACTGAGCAATCCTTGGTGCTCATTTGTTTGCCGTGCTATGAAGGACTCGGTCGTGTGCAATGTGTACTACCATGATATCATTTTGTTAGCAGTAAGACCATCTTGTGCTTAGTAGCAGTAATTTCACTCAGAATCAGATTGCATTGTTAAGTGGCTTGCACCTCGAGGGGTCCGTGTGTTCACAAAGTTGAAAGATTGGAATGGACAGCATGTGTAATGGTCACGGTGTGAAGGGCCTACAAGATGACATCGGTTTCTAGGGAGAGGCATTGCTGCGACGAGTACGACGCGCAGAGACAGATGTAGAAGAATCATGGCGCAAAGCGCGTCCTGGTTTGAACTCGCCGTCCGAGTGATCATACGCCCCTGCATCCATGTCCGATTCGTCTGAAGACTCGTGCTTGGGCTTAGTATTCCGACCTTTCGATGGCGTAGCCACCTTCTTCTTCTGGGTAACCGGGCCTCGTTTGGTCGGTTTGCGACTCTCGGCAACTCGTTCATCTGTCTCTTCTTTCTTCACCTTAGACCTGCGCTTGGCCTGTTCTCGCTGTTGGTATGCATCCCACTCTGCCGCGATGGTCCTGGGGAACTCTTCGTCGTACCCAACACATTCCATGGTCCAGATGTAAATGTGCTATGCGACATCGTCGAACACAAATGATCAAGCAAGATGTTCAAACACACCTCCAAGTCATTGTCAAACGCTTCAATGATTTCGTCCGTCGTGATGGCAGCGGCCTCTTGCTCTGTTGGTGCTCGTCCGAGTTTCTTGGACGCTATAGAAGCTTTCCACCCTTCGCCCCAACTGCGTGTTTGGATGCCTTCAGACCAGACCTTTTTGAACTACAGAAATTTAGATCAAGAAGGTCGAGCAGCGCATCTGGGAAACTTACAGCGGTCGAGTGGGATCTCCATTCTTGGGCTGAAAGACGGGGCGATGGTCCCATCTTGTACTCCCCGCAGTACATCCATCTGTGATTGCCGACACAAATCAAGGTAGTCTGAGGCTTGTCCCAATTCCCATCTGGCGTCTCGCCTCCGAAGTAAAGCCCAGGAGCACCTGGTATTTGAGGTGCACGCGGATTCCAATCCAATTTCAAGCTAGCCCAAGAGCGGTCCTTGTGGCCCTTTCCGGCTCCAGTGTTACTGAAGGCTGCTACCCACTGACCTCCGAAGAACCTAGAAAAGAATAGACGATTCGCTGTTGCTCGCGCCAAGTCATCGGATACCGGTATGGGAAATATATCGAGCCCGTTGAGACGGTCAACGAAAACATCGTCGGAGACGTCGGCATCAGGTTTCAATTTGACCTTCGGCTGCCAGAGAGAAGTGAGCATATTTCTTTTCTGCAAAAGATACACATACGTTTCGAAGCAGTTCGAGCTTATGCTTTTCTTCCTCCTTCGCTAGCTCACTCTTGGGTTCTCGCTTCGGCTGACATGTCTCTTCCTCCTTCGGCTTGCTATCCTCTTCTTCCTTGATGTCAATCTCGCTCTTCACCTCCTCCTCCTTCACCGTGTCACTGATGCTCCTGAGCTTGCGTCGCTTGGTGGGACGCGCCTGCCCGACGGAAAGCAATCCCAGATTTTCTGGAGAGTCTTCGTCAGATTCACGCTTGACTTTCTTTGAGGTAGCCATTACGCGTAACGACGGTAGCTGAGAAGAAGGGTACGAAGTATTATAATTGACATTGACATTACGTGCATGCGTTACGTGCCAGTCCCTGGCGACGGTCTCGAGCCATGAGCAGCTAAGGAAGCGCACAGGAAGCGCATCAATAAACATACTTTGCACTGTATCGAACCGTTGGGCAGAGTTCGAAGTGGAGACTGGACGCGCGCGCAAGTGAGGGGCGGGATCAAGGCGGGATTGCCACATTTGAACACCGCTGTGGAACAAGTCAAGATGTGAGACCAGTGTGAGACCGGCCCGTGTTCCGAGCCTTAGACTCGAGCGACGACCGCCTCGAATCCGGCCGCAAGGACGCGCCTCGGATAAAGCACTGGATACGCAGAGGAAACTGGCGGAGTTACCTTATCAGGTACCCCAATTTTCTACTGCCTGTTTTGTGTCCGCAGGTACAACGAAAATGTGACGATTTTGTCGGCCATGGCACTACATTACATATGCCCTGCGATGAATCTGCCTTTTAAGTCCGCAGATAGGGATCACGGCCCATCGCCAGGCTCCAATCCACAACTCAGGATCAGGCCGGGTATAAGTAGCTATCTGCTAATAATGTGTGTCCTTGCTCCCACCTATTGGCACGCCCGGATCCTCCTGCTGTTGCTTTTCGACAGCCATTGGCCTCACCGCCATAATTGTTACCACATACGTCGCTCAGTGACTTCCCCGTTCACGGTCTGATCACCCCCTCATATATTTCCAGTTCATCGAGTTATCTCTATCCGAACCTCGGGCGTCCACTTCACACTTTTGCGACACACGCAAATCTCGTCCTACGGACCTGCGGGGGCTCTCCTCTTCCTCCTCTGCTGGGTATCCGGAGTCCAGTGGGAGTATATAGGGACGGCCGCGTTATACAAGGGGTGCGACGAGGGTTATGGGACTCACCTCCGCTTCATATTTCTGGCATACGGCCTGGAAAGAGTCTGTTCGATGCAGGTTCGATGTATCATAAGGACGGAGTCGCGTAGCCCACCAAATACCACGCGTTGATGCCGATTCGGGTGCTCACTGTCAGTCGACAGTCATCTGGATTTGTGAAGTGCTTATGGCGTAATAATGCCAATCGGACGTCTACCCGATGAACGTCCTGAAAAGGATTGAAAACTCTGGTCTTGTTAGTTGGAGCTACGGACCTTGTGTTCGTTGTCGGCGAGCAGTTGCTCGCCTGACCTTCTGCAAAAGGCGTCAGATCTACGGCCTTAAACGTGGTCAGCTCGTCTGCCGTACTGGTAGAGGGGCAGAGTATCGTACATTAGCTCCGTGTATATAGATACTTTGCGAGCCGTCATGTTCCTTGATCGGGACCAACAGACGGAATATACTTCCTTCCTTCCTTCCTTCCGTAACTCAGAACTGCGATGCGCCTCCTAGTCAGACTGACTAGGGACGTAGGATATGAAGGCGCCACACAGTGTGATCCTGGTAGGTATGGGGCCTTATTGTCTTGTATGTCCTGAGTGTGGGCATGTCGGAGAAGGTGTTACTATTGCGCCCTCCTGTTTCTCGTTTCCTGCATAGCCGACTGCTGGATCTCGGATATGAAATCATATGATATCGGTCGGCGCACTGTGATCAACAGATGCTCACGCGACTTGGCATCATGGGTTGGCTTGATGCCTCGAACTATCTAGTATCAGATTATCGCTCAACAAACCCGTGTCCAGGCTCCGTGCGAGAAGCTGCTTGCACACATACCGTCACTGTCCGCCGCCTCGTTGCTGAACTTACTCTTTGGTCTCAATGCCATATTGCTTGAGGGCAGGCTGCAGAGAAGAATTCGAGGATGACAGCTCGGGAGAGTGTTTCTATCATCCTGGTGCACCGGTGAGCTCACTGATTGTATTGCCGTTTGCCACAGATCTCACTATTCGCCCAGGTTGTTGACCAGGGCTTCCGATCATGGTCCTGCTGCAACTCTTCTATCAACCCGCCGGTCCTTGGATTCGAGCTGTTCTGGCTATATAAAGTGGGCACAATAGCTATGATACCCTTCTTTGACGCGATCTGACATTGGCTATCGTAGGGATGTAGGACGACACAAGGACACCTATCAGAAAGGCCGAAGGTTGAAGCCCCGAAGACGCCTGTGGATGGAAGCTTTGCGATGTCCCCTTCTATACTTGATGGCAAGGCCCGGGAGGTCCACAGGCTGGAAGGAGAGACATCGGTTGATGATTCGAGTGCGCAGCTGGGGCCTAGCTCAAAGGCTGTGACATCGACATCCGTTCCAGCCTCCGAACCTCTCGTGGAAGAAGAAGACGATGTCACTACTGCTGTTACCCCAGCACATGTATGCCTCCGAAGAGGCTGCGGTGTTGCCTTTGTGAGCGACGAAGTCAATCGACAAGGACATGGCCCCGGTACCGTTTGTAGATATCATCCATTACCGGTATGTCTTTGATAGATATGTCCGCAACATCGAGGTGGCTATGCTTACTCTTGGTACAGCCGTCGTCTAGGGGAGAAAGCAAGGTACCTTGTCAGCTATCCTAGACTGTTCTAGTTGAGTCTTGACTGGTAGGGATATCTATGCTGCGAGCGCCGGGTGGCAGCAGTCCAGGACTGTCTCGCGATTAAGGGATGCAAGACCGGCAGACATCTGTTTGCACAAAAATCAAATTCAACACCAGTTCAGTCACTTTCACAGCCATCCTTGTCATGCGGATCTCATGTTTTTCCTCATAGACTCTGACTGATTGTGGAATCGAGGCGTTTTCAACGATCGACTCAGTCCATGTTTACATATATGCGGAGAAGGCAGATAAGGAGAAGACCTGCATCACCCTTGAAGATGAACTTGTATGCCCAGATCTCTTCATGGAATCCTATCTGGATTGACATGGCCATGTTTCAGGTCAACCTGGACATCCTGTTCCAAGACACAAAGAGGTTCACCAGTACTATCTATCTTATGCAGGACTCTATCGACATTTCCGCCTCAACCTTCCAGATCATGGACACTAAGGTGATCTAAGCTTCGCGTGTTGTGAGACAGACGCTGAATCTCGGTCACTAGATTGAACTACATCTTCACAAGAGACACTCCCGCAGATGGCTTGGCTCGCCTCTCGGATCGTTCGGTTATGGGGAGTTTGGTGTGCCACCACAAAGGGAAAGGAAACTCACTCTCCGCGCCCCAATGATCGTGATAGATCATGATAGAGTAGAGAAGGATCCCTATCCGCGGCTCCATGACCAATGGCTGCTGGCTGGGCTGCGAGATGATCCCTATCCGCTGCGCTCCGAATTCCACGGGTGGGAGGAAGATCTTGATCCGTGGCTCCGTGACGAATGGCTGCTGGATGACCTGCGGGATGATCCCTATCCGCCGCGCTCCGAATTCCTGCACGGGTGGGATGTCTCATCGATCTCCCGACCTATGGATGAGAAGGCAGTCCACAAAGGAGGAATGGCAGTGTACAGCAAGACATTACTACCGTCTAGTCTAGCCGTCAGTTCTGTTACCCCGATGCCTTCACGAACGCCGTCTTGGACTTCGACAGGAATTCGGCCAGCCGTTGTGAGCACAGGAATTCTTGAAGCACGTCCCATCCTTCCCATTCATGTATTTGCCCATATTGAATCTCAATGGGATGCCATACACGGGATATTACAGTCCTTCGCGGGAATAACGCCCGACCTGGTGGTACTAGCTGCCGGGTTCGACGAGGAGATGGTCGCGCTGAATGATGGTGGACTCTCGGGCATTCTTGCGTCCGAGCGGGCATACATACGATGCGAGAAGGACATTCCCCGAGGCAGTCGTGATCGAGTGATACAAGACCTGTTTGATGTCTTGCAACCGTATAGGGGAGTCCTCGAGACACCGACATTCAAGAGGTCTCTCAGCCAGGCTCTGACGATGACTTCCTTCGACTCTGGTGCACAGCTCAATATGTATCCAGGAGGCGGAAGCTCGGGCATGCAAGCAGGAACGAAGGGTGGAGGAGATGGCGAACAAGATGGAACGAAAAGCGAACACGGTGCGGAGCGTGACGATAGCTCTCCGCCAGGAAGACCCTCATTGCCAGTGGGGCGTGGTGAAGGTGAAGATAACCGCGATAGTGATCCGCAGGATGGAGAAGAAGGTGTAGACGGACTCGAAGAAGAGGAGGTGGGTGAGCACGAGAGTGAAGATAAATCAGGAAAGGGCGTTGAGCGCGACGGTGGCGGGGGCGATGACCCCGATCGAGAACCATCTGCGTCAAAGTCTGCTCGCCCACGCGGACAGTTCGATGTCACCTTCAACATCAAGTCCAATGTCGGTGATCAGAGTATCCGGGTGAAGGGCTCACTTCAATGCCAGGTAAGAGCTTTGTTCCATTGCTATGGTTTCAACTTTTGATTACTGAGCTTGACAGGACAATCCCGCAGAGAACGTACCTGATGCTACCATGGTCTCACAGATGAGTTTCCTCAGACTGGATTTCCATCATAGCTCGGAAGATCTGCAGGATAAGCGTGCATGGTACCGGCAATTCTATGCACGCGTGGATGCAGAGATTCCTGAGGCGTGTCCCCTCGACGTGTATGATGTTCATCCTGTATCTTCCCCATACAACGTGGAGGGGCGTACAAAGATCGTGCAGTCCGCGGAACGCTCTCGTGGCCATCAGCTTGGCGTCTCGGCAAAGATGGACGGACTGGTACCCTCAGCTGGGCTTTCATATGCGCACACTCGAGGGCAGAAGATGGGCATGTCGAGTGAGGTCGTGACCAGCAGGGGGCGCGTTCAGCACGTAGATACCCGCCGCGGGACACGCTGGGGCTTTCACATTGATGACGAGTGGACGAGAGAGAATGGTCTGCGCCTGGGCGACGTCCCAGAGCTGCTCCCAGCCGCCAAGTTTGCGTTCCTTGGGAAAGAATCGGGCTTGCCCACACCAACTCTCCTGCGGTTCGCGGTAAAAGGCTACTGGTCCCTTCCACCGGAAGCATTTTATATCAAGTCCAAGTCCAAGAAGGGTATCTTGCTGCAGAGCATGGGTGTGTTGGTGGAAGTGGAAGTACAGCCGAACATATCAGAATCATGGACTCTACATCGGGACGTTAATGTTCTGGTTGGACTGGGACAAGGTTCGGGAGGGTGTACCAAAGATGAGTACATATTCGGGCAACATGGCGTGACGGGCGCGTTGTACCACCCACTCAGTCCAAATGACTGTAGTGATCCTGACGCTGTACGATGAGGAAGTAAGATACGCGTACCTCAATAGAAATTGCCCGGCACGCGATACTTGTTGCCGTGGCCTAAAATTTTAATTCCTCGTCAAGACTCAAGGGAGATTGATACACGCGGTGGCGAGCCTAGCCCCAGCGGCCAAGGAGGTGGACAAATCGATCGGTCCGAAGAGCCGAGGGCCGTCAGGGAGCCAGGTTCCTTTCTCCTTCTTGCCTTCGTAGATCATCTCCACGCCCCGAATCTTCACCTGCTTTCGTTTGTCCTAATCGTCACGGCTCTTCAACTCCAATTAGACCGGCACATACTTTCTAAACAAGCCAGACGCGCTAGCACGGATGCATACTTACGTTCGCGACGAACAACATTACATGGCGGTAGATGCAAGATCCGCTGCGGGCCAACGCTGGCTTCAGGACGAGATACGAAAACGCTCACCCGTCACGATAGACTTGCAGCTTGAGGCGACGGCAAGTCCAAACGGTATGGCTCGTGCTGGCGTAGGCTCGTCCATAACGCTGCCTCTTGCCTCCGCTCCGCCCTCCCGCGCCTGCCATGGCATCATCGCTCTGATCTGGCTCAACGGGTAGGGGAATGCTGAGCACGCGCACAGTGACTGCCCAGAGGATCTCACATTCCTTTGACCAGACCTTGCAGCGCGTTCTTGACCCAGCGGGATCGCGTGCATGGGTGTATGCGTCAAAGTTGCAATTTGCTCCCGTCCTCGTTCCACCCTCTTCCCACCTTCACTGCCTCTATCGAACGCTGGAGGGAGGACCCTCCTGCAGTGTGGGGAGGACGGTGCACCCGTATGGAGTCGAAAGCACGCTCACTCCCCACGTCACCACAGGAACACTGATGGTATATGCGCGACCTTTGGCCGGTTAGTCGCGCAAGGGATGTGTCGCTACGTGTCTGAGATGGAATCGTGCTTTGCAGTCTACAGGGTGAGGAAACTAACCAGTTTTGCCAGTCAACTCTGGGATTGGAAGTCTTCCTCGCCTCAGTACCGCTACCCCCGTCGCTCGCGGCATGGTGAGAATGTGATGGTTAAAGTTTTGGTTTTGTTGCTCTTTGAGTCTACTTATGGGCGGGTGCGCCTTTGAGTCCGTTCGTGTCTCCTGCCGCCATTCGCAGGAGTGGAGGGGATCCAATCATACTTGGTCGGAGGCCTTCCGCTGTGTGACTCCTAGTAACAAAATTCCCGATTCACTCCTTTCCTCCTGATAATATTTAGCCTCGTCGTGTAAAGATGGTCGTGGAATGCAGTGGTGAGCTTCGGGTGTTTCTCCATCACTGGCGCGCGTGAGGTGGATGGCACTTTCATCGCATGCCAGCCCAGGTCGGAATCGCTCTATTCGTCTCGTGCAGCTAGACGAGGGTCCTCGTTGCTTGTTGAGAAGCAAAGGACACTGATAACAATGCTGAACTGGTCTGCTTCCGCGCCAGGGCTCACTGGCGTATATTCGGCTCTCCCCATGTATATTCCAGACTTCATTTGACTTAGAGCGCCCTTGATGTACGGAGTGTGCTGCTCGATCCCCATCACTGGAAGAAGTTTTACACTGGGACTCTATAGTAGCCTTTCTCCTCTCCGCCGGGAAAGGTGTTGTGATCATGAAGGAGTCGTAGCTTTGCGGTCTTGGTTCCTGTCAATACAATGTCCAATTCGTTGTCGCGTGCAGCTGTTTTTGTTATTGGATCGGGGTTTGGGCTTATGGAGAGGAAACATGGGGAGTTTGAGGCGTGCGCGTGTGGCGGAGATAAGTAGTGTGTGTCAGTACTGACGCTCGTGTACACTTGACGCTCGAGGACTCGTGGCCTGACGGTAGCGAGCACCTGATAGACCTTTAGATCTGCGTTTTGGTCAGTCACAGTGCGGAGATATTTGCGCAAGCGGGGATTCAGACGGTCATTTCACAGATGAACTCTGTTGCGGAAATGAAGAATCATGTGAAGGAGGAGGAGGAGGAGCCTCTGAGGTGTAGACAACGAGGAGTTGTAGCCTCGCGGTTATCAGTCCCCTTAGATAGAATCGCGGAATCCTGCAAGACTTGTTTTGGTGGTCCGCACAAGGACCGAGCGACGACGAACCTCGAAAAGTATCAACCGCAACAATTGGACTCGGAGACCAAGATGGATTCTGGACAACCACTCACGAGGAGTCGTAGCCTCGCGGCTATCGGCTTACATGTAACGGCTTGGTCGTTTACCTTTTTCGGGTTGTCTGGCAGCTGGCTAAGTGCAAATGAACACCCGGGATATAAGTACGATTTGCAGGAGTCGACCGTGAACTTGCACCACCGAGAAACTCATACATAGAGCACTTGCAGGAGGAGCCGTAGCCTCGCGGTTACAGTACCATACATCGTTCGGCATTCAATTGCCTAAGTTTAGGGGTATCCGAGCGATGACAGAATCACGTAGTGCGGCCGAGCGATTGCTGTGAACGCGGCGGGGTCAGTGCAAGTTGATCGGGAGCAATATACGTCTTGGCTTCCTCCTTTCAAGTTCGAAGACGGTGCGGGCTAGGTGCCATCCACGGACGCGTCAGATTGGAAGGCGACTGCAGCCATAACGATGGACACGTTTGACTGGTAGGACGACTTGCGGGGATGCGGAGGCGGAGCCAGACACTGTAGATGGATGGGCATCGATGGACTCGGTGCGTTGACAATCCGATCTCTTCTGTGCTATCGATGAGGGGAGTCATCTCCCGCAGATGGAGAGGGCAGACAGACCCTGCACGCCGCGGCTACACAGCAAGATGATCAGCGCGGCTCTGCCTTTTCCCCCACCCTGGCGAGACTGACGCGACTCCGACGCTTGCCGACATGAGGAGGGACCTCGATACCGCCTTCCCTCCTTGCACGTTCAGGGCCTCTTTCTCTCTCCCTTCTTTCACCGAGGGTCTAGACTCGTCCCTTCCCCCTCTCTGACAGTCCCGAGGCCCCAACTTCTCAGCAGCACCAGTCTCTGGGCGTTCCGCCTCGCCTCTCCCTTTCGCGTCTCTCCCACCGCTTGCCGCACTCCTCTCCCCAACCCACCCTTTTCACTCACGCCTTCCCCACTTCAGACCAAGTCGTTGCGTGATCAGAGGGATATACCGCCGCTCGACACCTTCTCCTTCCATCTCTACAACTCCCTCAGACACACGTACTGAGACCCATTGAGGGTCGTGACGTGGACGTGCAGGGCGGGGAGACGCCCCAACTACTCATCCACACCAACCCGAAGAAGGGCTTCCCGCTTCCCGTCATTCCACCTTCCCCCCACGTCACTCCCTCGCTACCCCCCCCCCCCCTCCGCCCGGCTACAACCCTCGGACAAAGCTCTTCCCAACCCCAGACGAGCATACGAACTCCTCCCTACCCACACCACCGACGCGTGGGCAGGACGCCTGAGAGGGAGACTCGGCCAAGACTGACGGGGCTCGAACGCCGGCACTCAATAAGAGGGAGCCACAGTGCCGCGCTGCCTTCAATTGCTTCCAGATCCGGCGAGGTCATCGATGAGAGTTTTGTGCCCCTCCCTCTGCGGGGAGGGGAGACGCCCCAACTATGCTTCTCCTTGACCTACGCGCTCCCTTTCTCCTCTTCTCACCAAACCCACCGCTCCGCGGAGCTGCACCTCCTTCCCAGCGTGGGATAGGCCGCAGTATATGCACGGCCGCGTTGTACACCAGCTACAACGAGGGTCATAGTGCATCTTGTTGAGAGATCATGTTTTTGGCATCTGGCAGCAAAGCACCACACAGGTCATTTGACCTACACATCTTAGTGTGTGAAGCGCACTTGGCGTAACTGCAATGCGTTTCCTGCTCGCCCTTGGAAATTTTTTTGGCGGTCCGTCCGTCGACTGTATGGCAGCGAACATGCTGGAATTCGTGAAGCGCTTCCAGCGTAACTGCCCGGATTTGTTTTGTAAAGCATTTGGTCTTGTCGGGCCCGTAAGTCAAGTGCTGGTGTGTGTTCCACTCCACATCCTGGTATCGTGGCACGTACTGTCTCCGTTCTTGCTGCAGGCTAGAGAGTATTTTCTTTCTCTGCGCTCTACACGGGAGGATAGACCAGGATAGTCACTGCAGCCCCGTCGTGCAATGGCTAGGGTTGTGTTGCAGTGTGGGTCAATGATTTGTTTTTGTCTGGCATCGGGTGCAAGATCGTTGACTCTTTTCGAGGGGGCCGAGGTTTTGTCTTCCTTCCGATTGCGAGTCTTTGCGGATGTTCGTCACTCACGCCCATGAGTTCAACCAGGGTTGTTGTCGGGGAGTTTTACCACCTCAATGGAGATTATGCGCCTAGTATGCTTATGAGCGTGGACTGGTGGCCTCACGGTAGCGAGTACCTGTTGTTTTCGGGCTTCTGATCAGCACCTTTTTTGTTCTGTGGGAGTAGTGTGGATTCGGGTGCATATCCTTTTCCGGTTTGTGGTCTTTGACAATGAGAAATTCGTTGCTTGATGCCCGTGCAAGTTGATCGGGAGCTATAAACACTATCCCTTCCTGCTGACATCGACTTGCGATGCGTGCCATTCACTGTCAGCACCCGTTCCAATTTCGATTCGGTTGGCCAGAATTCCCGGCGGAATGACTCGGAGTATCAGAGGAAGGATGGGTGGATGGTAAGATGGTGCGACCGTGAACTGACGGGTGCGTGCTTGGTTTTTCTGGGCAACATCCGCAGATTAAGCAACGCACCCCGTCCAGACTGCAAGATGATCGGGGGCGGCGCAGCCTCTTTTACCCCAACCTCGGCTACCGACTCCTCCTCACCTGCGCCCGCCTCTGGTGTTATGCGGACGTCCCCTCACCTGGCAGTTTGGAGTGGAGTTCGCGCGCGAGGGGGAGATACGGCCAAGACTGACGCGACTCGGACGCTATGTAGCCCTCGTCAGGAACGAACTTGCCGACCGCGAACCCTTCCCTTCAGGTCCGGCGAGCTCACCAACGAGCGTTTTGTACCCCCCCCCCCTGGCCCCGAACCCCAACACCGGCCTATACGCGTCCCTCCTCGAACAGCTATTTACTCACCTCTTCCCTCCCGCCGCTTGCCACACTCATCTCCCTCGCCAGTGCAAATCCTCGCTCACTAGCTGCTTGATGGACGATACGTCTCTTCATGTCGACCTCAGCCTTATACGTACGCGCTCTTCCTCACCACTGTATATGTCAAGAACAGCTTTCTGAGGAACGCCATTCCACCCCCCCCCCCCCCCCCCCCCCCCCACCAACCGGCGTCAACTTACCTCGTGCTTCGCTCTTCTCCTCCCGGGCTCACGGGACCCTCACGCTTGAGGGAGCCACCATGCTGCGTTGCCTCCTTCCACCCACCCCATTCAAATACTTATAGGTCCGGTGAGGTCATCTTGGGCCCCCCTCTCCCGCTGACGTACAGGGAGGGGAGGGAAGAGGCCCCACAATGTCCTTGACACTACCCTCCTAGCGCCCCTTGTCAAAGACGTCTCAACCTCCCCCACCCCGCTTTACTCCGCTCCCTCACCAATCCAACCTCTTCACCCAGAGCTGCAAGGGTTTCTCTCCTCCTCCCCAGCTGGACTTCAGAAGTAGTGGGATAAGCCGCAGGATATGCATGGCTGCGTTGTACAAAGGATACGACGCCGGTCATGCGATCCAATGGCTCGTCGGGCTGTTCATGGAGGCGTGTCCTCCCACCGCCACGGCTCGTATCGAAGAGCCATACACACCACTTCAGCACTCCCGCTCGTCGCAGCACAAGACGTAAGTATGTGACCATCGAGCATGCCGCCCTGGAGCGCTGTACGGTGCTACTGGAGGCGTTCACACGGGAGATGGAGCGGTATGCGGTCGCGCTCGGGAGGACTGGGAAGGCGGATACGCGATCTGTGCGCGAAGGTGAAGTGGGTGATGATCCAGCGGCAGAAGATCAGGGATCTGCGAAGTGGGCTCGAGGCACAGCATCGGATGCAGATTCTCTTGTTGTTGGGTGTGCTTACGGGGTGAGTAAATCAACCTACGAGTTGTTTTAGTGCCATCTTGGTTTATGATAGCATTTAGGCAAGGAACGCGCGATAACTCGACGTCGCTCGTCCAGTGTAACTCGATGCTGATGGAGCTGAGGACGTCTCGCCCACTCTGGCAGATGGCCCCGTTGCGTCACGGTGCCATTTCTCGGGCACGAAAACTTGCGTGGGGACGACGACTACAGTCGCATGTCCATGATATACTACTACGAAGTACCAGGCTTGAAACTCTCGACTACTACCTTCCAGCAAGCCTTAGCCTGTGGATCGATGTCATTGGCATCTGTGGCATCACGGACAACTCTTCCCAATCTGAATGTCTTGACTATGTATTCGACGAGGCGAAGGGTGAGCATCGTTGCGGGGACAAGGATGACTTCTTCGAGTTGACAAAGGAGAAGGACGGGGTCACGGCGAACGTCGTACGTGTAGCACTTGTCCTTCAACAGGGGATCCGGTTTCAGATTTGCATTGGAGTTACCATCTTTGAGATTTGCGAGAGGGCTATTCCCTAGTCAAGGTCAGTCCCGACTCCCAATGCAAGGTAGTCTGCGGGTTACTCACCTGGCGGTACCTGTGCTATGATCATCCGCTGCAAGTTTTCCAGCACTGGAATGACGAGCTCAAGCTCGGCAAGCTTTACTGCCAACTTGCTCTGCGTCATTGCCTGGTCAAACGCTGTAGACAGCAGCTTTGTGACGGAGTCTGGGGAGAGAGGGTTCCCGATGTGCCACAAGAGGAGCATCATGACTTGTAAACGATCGGCGCAGTCTTCGCTCAATGCACCGACGTCCATGCCGAGCAAAGACTTCCCTTGCTCTGTCATGTTCAATAACGGAATAGATCTAGAATTCCACCACAACACTCACCAGGTCGTCGGGACCCCAGGATCCAGCTGCTAGTACGCCTCACAATATCCCCACTGATACTCTTCTTACTAGTACTCGCCTCAGTACTCTTCCCAGGTACGTTTAACCGTCCAAGGACTTCTTTCATGACGGTTTTCTGATCCTGATTACGATCTTCCGGGCGCATGTAATCGAGCACCGGATGACAGGAGAGCGCACAATAGACAAGCTGACATGCATATGTTTCCTTGTACTTTGTGCTGATATCTTTGCTCTCCAGCTTCCCGAGGAGGGCGGGGAGATCGACATTGGAGAGCTTCTTGGGGACCACAGAGGAAGACACGGTGTTGTCAGCAGCAGTTTCGGGGGAGCTAGTCATGGTGGTTGAGAGGACTGTTTACGGACACGTATCAGTGAGATAAATGGCAAGGGCACGGACCGAGGTGAGAGACGTCGACAAAGGGCTCAGTGTGGCGTGGCACTGGCGTGGCCTCGCGGAACATAAGGAGAGCTTATCCCATTGGAGAGAATACCTTAACTATTTTGAGTGACTACTTTATTCATTTCGGGAGACTAATTTATCCATTATGAGAGCAACATTGTAGGCTGTAGCTAGTACATACTAGTTCGACTTGTGGGACAACTCAAGTCCGACCAATTGAAAGGCTAGTGACACATGAATGACCATGCATACGAGTGACGATAAATCTGCATACCTGTTTCGTGAGTGTCAATTAAGGGCAGGGCTGCATACCAAGCAGTGAGACTATCACCGGCCCAATTAATGTTCTCCAAGTCGTCCTCACCGACTATCTTTCCCAGCTTCAAGTGGAACGTCACCCATTCGATCAGCAGGCGAGTGCGATTTGTTTTGGGTACTATAACTCTGTGTGGATGCGAGTCTGTTTTGCGAACACCGGAGAACAGGATGACAGGACGATCACCCACGTCCAAGTCAAATTTGCGCTCAATCGGGAGTGTCTGAGGCCAGACATTCTTGTCAAGCAAAAGTTCCGCGTCCATCGCGGGTTTGGTATTGGGGAACGGATGCTTATCTACTTTGTGTCACTTTATCTCGAAAAATGGTATGAGTGAAAAGGCCGTCAGTATTCACCTGGACCCAAAGGCAGATCTCTCTTGATCATCCGCCGCAAGCTCTTCTGAATGGGCCGCATAGAGTCGAGCTTGAGAAAATTCTCATCGACGGATGGTTCATCTCTCTTCAGAGCATCCTCGAGTACTCTCGAAAGCAGCGTTCCGACGCGATCTGGGGACAGGCAGTGCCCGATGACGCACAGAAGCAGCATCACGATCCTCGCGCGAGTGCCTGTGCTTCCGAAGTATACCAGCTCCTGAAAATGGTTGTCGCGGTCTTGCAAGTGTACTGATGGTGTTCCGTCAGCAACAATGTCAGTCCCAAACGATGGCAACATACGGAATGTCCGGAAACGCGCCGCCATGGTAGGAGGGGGCTCCATGTAGAGATCGACTTCATCGTAGAAGCCAGGTAGCGATAATTGCATCTTGTCCAGCACCGGATGTCTAGCGAGTGCCTTATAGACAAGCTCTCTTGCCTTTTTGGCCGCTGCTTTCTTCTTGTGGTTCTCGTCTCGTAGCGCTCGGACGAGGGACCCGATTTGATCCACAAGTCTATTGGCATCGAAAGAGATTTGTGCGGTGGCCATGAGGATGAGAGACTGCGACAGGAAGAAGATGTAGTGAAGTGCTGTCGTTGTCAATACTTATATCATCGGAAGACATGAATTCATGCATTCGTGACCCAGACCTGACTTGAGATGTATGTCGGCACATCCAGAGCTGCGCAAAGAATATTGCACTAGTAAGTAAAGGGGAACCATTTTGATCGGTGGCGCATTCCAACTTCGGAAGATCTCATTACCGTTGTCATAGAAGGGTCGTAGCTTGGCGGCATCGATCTCCGCATAACCTAACCAGTCCCGTAATTATGTTGGGTATCGGGATTGACATAGGGCCGGGGAGTGTCACTTAGGAGAGCATTGTTCATAAGTATTGGTATGGACAACAACTCACCGTGACAAGGATCGCAGACTCTCGTCAGTGCTTGGTTACCGGGGCCAACGAAAATTTTCTCTCTTTCCCTCCAGATGAAGGCTTCAGACTGAGAAGGAAGATTCAATGTTCATCAGTCATGGCTTGTGTAGTGTTTACTGCGGGCCCTGGTCTCATCTCACCGACCGCCACACACGCCCGTCTCAATCCTTATCGTTCGCTTTGGGTACTCAACCGTTCCTATGTGAACAGCCCTCAGCTTTGCTCAGCTCAAACTGTGCACTGAGAACGTTGCGTGAAAGGGCGACGACCTTGCCCCATCGACTCTCGGGAAAGTCGCGGGGAACCAGGTATGCAACGCGATCTGCAATGAAAATATGAGATGGCGACTCAGCGGCTGCTAAACAACACTTACTGCTTGAGATTGCAATAGCATGTGTTCGCGTGACGCGTCTGAGTAGTGTGCGTGCGCGAGGGAGGACCAGTTCGTCCTTGAATTGGCAAGTAAGCCTTTGTGATGGAAAATCAGGATGATGATTACCTTCTTGAGTACAGAGATGAAGTCGTCGTCATGCACTATACACGCAACGGCGCGACGGGCCTAAGGCTCTGCATGAGATGAGAGTACATAGTAACTGGCTTTCTGCGGGCAGGAGACGCACCGAGTGATGCATCAGCTCATTGATCTCCCGAGACGGGACAAAAACCTGCGCTCAAGAAGGTCAACTGCCGCTCTATAAAGGCCACTGTAAAAAGGGGAGCCCACCCATTCGATATCTCGAGTCAATGACCGCACCGAGGGACGATACGACGGTGGGAAGAGCGACGCGATGTGTGTTGGACTGCACGTCGCCATCCGAGTCCTGCCGAGGGCAAAATGGGTGTTGTATAGGTATGGGTCGACGGAGACGTAGAATCCTCGCATGGAGAGGCATGACCGCTCTCCGCCCACCCTGTAGATCTCCCTGGGAGTCTGATGAGCCTGCAATTGCCCTTCAAAACCGCTCATGTCACTCGAGTCGATCATCTCGACGTCAAGACTCTTGTCCGAATCGTCCATGGGCATAACGACATCCACAGAGAAGACACTCTGTTTGGTATGACTGCAAAAATAGGCGGCAGCCCAGTACGATGCCATCTCGCAGCCCGTGATGACGCAAATCTCGCCGTTCCACCATTCGCCGCGACAAGATTCCTTGAAACGATAGGCTATGGCTAGGGCATTGCCATGAAGATATGCAGCAATCTTCTGTTTTCCAGACTCGGTGCACTCGTGGGAAGAGCCCCCGAACGGTAGGACAAAGAATCCCCCTTCACTCGCGGCAGTCTTGATGGTATATCGATTGGATTCAGAGCCGCTGGTGAGGCGTTTCGGTGACAGGTATCGAGATAGTTGAACACGAACCTTGAAGACATCTCTAGCGGATCGCATGCAGAGTTCGTGCCGCCAATGAAAGTGTGGCGGGAATGGACCGTTGTAGTAACATCCACGCCGGGGTCGAGTTCGACGGGCTGATGATTCCTGGGAGCCTTTTTATTCCGCTCGTGATTCTGTGGGAGAGCCACGTTGAACAAGTACATGCCATCTTCGCCGTTGAGAACAAAGATGTCGCCAACTCGGAGACCGTCTTCGCAGACCCAGCCTGAGATTGGCGGAGAGGCGATCCAGAGTGCTCTGCCTTTGACGGCGGGGTAGAGTACGCGCGCGAAGTCCTGGTGCACCCAAGGTCCTGGACTCCTTTAGTGTAGATGCAGAGTGAGAGCCACATTTGTGAATTGGCCGATTAGGTCCATCAGGGTAATTAAACGTAGTTTGATTGTGTAGGTCCATTTTTCGCGGCGGCTCATAGGTGGTGGGTGCGGGTGGGGAGGCTAATAGATGGGTAGGGATTACGGAAGCGTGATATTGATGCATGTACGGTCTACATTGAGCAAGGAGGTTGGGACTCGTGTGATATAGGCGCATGCGTGCTCGTCCAGTATGGTACATTTGCTACACGACGAGGGTCAGAGCGGGAGTTCAACGTGATTGAAAAGCCGGTTCGTACTCGAGGGCACATACGCGAGATAGATTGTAGACACGGTCGATTTGGCGAGGTGAACAGTCGCGATGTACGTCGATGTTTGAGAGTGAATCGATGACGTCATACTACCGGACCGCATGAATTGCGTGGGCCACGGTAGGCCCCGGGATTCTCCTCCACCCTTAGACTGTGACCCTACTGGGAGAGCGGGGAAGGAGCCAACCCCATCGCGTCGTGGAGCATTCTTCCCCCTCACTCCCCTGACCTCCTTGCCTCGCTAGCAGCAACTTCCCTCCCGCCACTGAAGCACTCGTCCTTCTCCTCTTTGGCTCCTCGCATCAGGCAAAGCCGGACCAAGCGACCTTCTTTGGATGGCGAGGCGTACATCCTCCCGAGGTCCCTCGAAACTGAGCGCTGTAAATGTTGGCCTTGCTCCAAGAATGTGCGCTTAACCTGCATACATTGAAGCCAGCGCGTCACATTATGACACGGTCATCGTCCCATTATGAGAACACGTCCCCACTACACCCCCAAAGTCTAACAATATGCGGTTCGTTCTAGTCTCCCACACCATGCTCGTCGTTTCCACAGATGATATTATTCTTTGACATACTGCGGTTGAACTCTTTCGCTCATGTATCAATCTTTATTGTTTGCTTCGGGGCCCTTTACTTTTTCAGGTGGCGAGGAATCAGCTTTGCTGAGTTCGAAGCGGAGACGTCCGCATGCACCGAGAACGTCGCGTGAAGAGGCAACGACCTTTTCCCATCGACTCTTCAGACGGTCGCGGGGAACAAAATATGCAACGCCATCTGGAATGGTGTGAGACGGCGAGCAGCTGCTAAACAACACTTACCGCTTGAGATCGCGATAGCATATGTTCGTGTGACGCGTCTAAGCAGTGTGCGTGTGCGAGGGAGGATCAGCTCGTCCTAAGATTTATGAGTAAGACATTGCGAAGAAGTAGACCACAACAGTTACTTTCTTGAGTACAGAGATGAAGTCGTCATCGTGCACTATACATGCAATGGCGCGACGGGCCTGAGGTTTGGCATGAGATGGGTTCAACAAGTAGATGGCTTCGCTGGCGACGCACCGAGTGATGCATCAGCTCATTAATCTCCCGAGACGGAACAAAGACCTGCGCGAAATAAGATCAACTGCCGCCTTACAGAAGCAGGAAGGAAGTCACCCATTCGATATCTCGAGTGATTGATCGCACCGGGGGGCGGAACGATGGTGGTAAGAGCGAAGCCAGATATGTTGGACTACACATTAACATCCTAGAGCGGGACATCTCCATGTTGTATACGTATGGATCGATCGATGTGTAGAATGCTCGAAAGGCGAAACACGAAAGCTCTCCGCCACGCCTGTAGATCGGGCCAGGAGTCTGAGCAGAGTGTAGTCGTCCCTCAAAGCCGCTCATGTTGTTCCGCGAGAGCAGCTCGGTGTAAGGACCCGAGTCCGGGTCCGTGTCGTCTGCGGGCATGTTGACATCCACGGAGAAGATGCTTTGCCTGGTATGACTGCGAAAATAGGCTGTAGCCAATAACCACGATTTATCGCAGCCTGTGATGACACAAATTTCGCCGTTCCACCACCGGCAACTCCGCTTTGCACAATACGCTAGTGACAGAGCATTTTTGTGGATATAATCAGCAATCTTCTGTTTCCCAGTCTCAGTGCACTCGTAGGAAGTGCCCCCGAATGGTACGACGAAGAAGCCCCCTTCGCTCGCGGCGGTTGTGATGGTATACTGGTTAGGGTCAGAGCCGCTGGTAAGCCAGTTCAGTATCAAACATCAAGGAGACAGTTCATAGATCACAAACCGTAGAGACATCCTCAGCGGATCGCTCGCGGAATTGGTGCCACCAATCAAACTGTGGCGAGGAAGCACCTTTGTAGTAACGTCGACACTGGGATCAAGACGAATGGGCTGATGATCTCTAGGAGCAAGCGCATTGCGCTCATGATCCTTCGGGAGGGCCACATTGAACGAGTACATGCCCAATTCGCCGTTGAGAACATAAACATCGCCAATTCGGAGACCGTCTTTGCAGACCCAACCTGTGATTGGCGGAGCGGAATGCCAGAGTGCTCTGCCCTTTAAGGCTGGGTATAGTACGCGCGCAAAATCCTGGTGTACCCAAGGTCCTGGAGGCATTTGGTACAGATGTAGATTCCGAGCCACATTTACGAAATCGGACAGTCAATACGTCCATCACGGTGTACGTACCGAATTCATCGTGTAGGTCCAATTCTCTTGTGTGAAGGAGTGTATAGTCTCCCGGGGTCCCTCGAAGCTGACCACCGAGTGCTGTGGATGTGGAAGAAGGCCTCGCGAGCCTTGACGTGCAGATACTCATGGTAGTCGCGCCGCGTCACGTCATGATACTGTCAACGTCTCATTCTTGTCGGCGCCCTGATTGCTCAAGAGTCCAATCGGTCGCGCATATGTGTAAGAACTGGGGCTGAAGAGTGCACTGAAAGGCACGTTGTCCTGTCGTGGGGACACAACAAAGATCTTTGCCTTGATTGGGTTCGAAAAACGTCTCGTGGCCCTCACGTGGTAATCACAATCTTCTCTGGCTGCCACCACCACAAGACCGCATGGAGGACGCGTTCTGGTATCAGCATAGGTATTTCTTGGAGGCAAGAGGCTACAGACTACGTGCAAAGTTCAGTTCAGACTATCACCCTCCGGAGTATAGAACTTTCTCCGAAAAAATGCGCGATCCAAATAACGCAACTCATGTTGTAAGCATGTTCCTCACGCGCATTTTTCGACACTCATCGAATCGAAAGAAATTGACCATCATGGACGCTACTCGCATATCAGATGGGAAAGTAGTATTTCTGAAATACTTATCCCATCGTTTGCATCCGTTTGAGGTTGAAATTGGCCAATTGTTCTCTTCTCCTCCCTTGGACGGTGCCCTTGAAAACCACTGCGTCCCCATAATTGACTCTTTCGTATCCACTATCGATCCAGACAAGGACGTCATTGTGATGCCGCAACTACGCCGGTTCGAGGAGCCTCCCTTCGACACAGTCGGTGAGTTGCTTGACGCACTTCGCCAGATATTTGAGGTGCAAGTTTATCTGACATGGCATAAATTTCTACTGACGCGAATTCTTTCCAGGGTCTAGAACTCATGCACAAACACCGTGTCGCTCATCAGTGAGCTGTGAACCGTCCCCTCATCCGTGTTCTCAACGTGAAGACAGCGACATCTCAATTCATAACCTTATGCTGGACGCCACCCAACTCTGTCCAGACGGCTTCCACCCTGTTGCATACATGTGTCCGCCCAATTACAAGGGCTACGCAAAATGCATCACCCGCACGGAATGCTGGCCCCGCTATTATCTGATTGACTTTGGCTTTGCTCGCCAGTACCCTCTTGGTAGTCTTCCACGAGAAATGTCGCTTCCGTGCACCGCTCCTTCACGTCAGGCCGTTCCAGAGCTCCGAAGCGCAGAGTCACAAGTATACAATCCATTTCCTATTGACATCTTTGCTCTCGGATTCATCCTGAAATGGAAATTCTCAGTCGTGAGTGATTTGAATCGATTCATTCATTCAATTGTGTGATTCTGACTCTGCTGCCTTTAGTATAATCACCCCCCTCTTCAGTTCCTGCGTCCGCTCGTGGATGACATGCTGTCGCCTGATCCAGCCTGCAGGCCTACGAGCAGTGAACTCTTGCAGCGCTTTGCGGGCATATGTGATGACTTGAACTTGTCGCAACTGCGACGTCCGGGCTCGATACACCCTCGGACACTGTGGGATAGATGTAGACAGATCGTGCGCGCTGTCAAGCAGGTGCCACCGATTCCTTGGCCGCTCCATCAGTTTCCTACCCATACACCGCTGATAGCCTCTGACCCAGACTCTCGTCGCTTCTACACTGCGGTATAGTCTCTTTCGTACTCGGCATAGTTTGATCATAATCCTTTTCGGCTGCGTAAACATTTCCAGAATTCAGTCCGCCCCCTATGGTTCAGTGACGCCCCCCTTCCCGGCTAGCGTACCTACTGTTTTCGTTCCTCAAACCCCCATCTCTTTCTTGACGTACCTCAGCTATCAACTCGACGGTTCCTGAGCTGGAAGCTTCTACCACTCATCGCGAGTGCTGTTGACATAACCTGTCTTTGTGACACACATACAAAGCTCTACATCTTCGTCTTTAATACGGTGTTACGGATTGCTATTACGAGCTGCTAAGCTTTGGGCATGATGCATTGTTGACACAATCCCCACAGATCCCCGCTCAGGCTGAGCCAATCTTCTCGCTTTGTGATGCTAACGCTCACCGCCGGACCTTCCTGCCCGACATTGACGGGAATGCTGAATCACTCCTCCTGGACAGCCCGAGGCTGTTATAAAGGACTTTCGTATGACTACTGCAATACCAGAAAGAACGTACATTCGCAACATGCGGTTCTCACTCCAATTTCTCCTGTTTGCCGCGTCCTTCGTGCTCTCCGTTCGCTCCGTGATAGTCCCTGCTGTCGACGCGTCACAACATTACCATCCTCCGCCCACGGACGTCCAGCCCCAAGGAAGTAATGTCACGATCAACGGCGTCTTGACCTACGTCTCCCTTCCGAAACGGAGATATGACAAGACTGTCGCGCTCTTGCTGCTCATGGGTATGCTCGACGCGTGCTCTTGCGCAAATTTCCCCAATGATTCAATTCGCAGACGTTTTTGGACTTTCTTCCGTGGATAACCTCGTGAGATATTCTGTCCTGTGCCCATGCAAGGCTTACTGACGCGTCGATTTTGTTGCAGCTCTTGGCCAGTAGATGCTATGTACACCTGCCAAATTTGTTTCCTAATCTTTCTGTGCACAGGCGGACCAATGGGCTGATGCCGGCTTTGCTGTGAGTCCAACCCGGCAGCGATTCAAAGTCTTGGCATATTCAAGTCAAACGCGCTTCGCTTTAGACGTACGTCCCCGACTACCTCAACGGCGACGATCTACCTATGGATGGAGATGTCAATGCCTGGCTTCCGAACCATGGCGAGGCGCAGACCAACCCACCGCTCCTGGCCGTCGTCAATGCCCTCAAAAGCAACAAGGACATCAAGAAAATTGCAGTCACTGCGTACTGCTTTGGCGGTGATCACTCCACACCAAAATCATCTACCTGCACCATGTACTCAGCTATTGCCCAGGTCTCTACGGCACGCGCCTCCTCCAAAACAACACCGTTGCAGTAGTAACGATGGCACACCCCTTTGACTTGGACGTCCCCGGCGACTTTGAGCTCGCCAAAGCGGAATCGCACGTTCCTTGGGAGATAAACAGTGCCGAGCTGGACTTCGGGTTCACCCCAGAGCTCGCGGAGGAGGCAGACGCTGTCATGGTGGGCCAGTACAAGCCCGGATACAAAAGGAGGAACTTTGAAGGCGTCGCACACGGATTCGCTGTACGTTTATGAACCTTCTCGAGGTTACAACAAGGCTCTGATGATGACGTCGTGCATTGAACAGGTTAGAGCGAATGCTGTAAGTGGAATGTTTTAGACATCTGAAAGATGATGGTCGCTGATCTCGCTTCTAGTCGGATCCCGTCCAGGTTGCGGCCAAGCAAGGAGCGTTCGATACCTCGTTGGCTTGGATCAAGGCGCATCTAGCCTGTTAGACAAGGTCTTCTCTCTCGCGAATTGTCCAAGAATTCGTTCCACATATCCGAAAAGGCTCCGAGTGAGAGGAAAGCGTGGTCGTGTAGTACGATTGCACTCTGAGGCGAAGAGCAAAAGTACATGATCTCTACTCCTTGTCACCATGAATATGCGTCGAAATCTAGAGCGATCCGCCAACACTCCGCATCGTCTAATAAACAAATGATTCAGCCCTATAAACTACAGACCACAGCATGCAATGATGACTTACCCATTCACTAGCAACCCTCCCATCCAGAACCGCCAACTCCTCCTCCTCAAACCCAAGTCTCGGAATAACATACATCCTCACCGGAATCAACAGCATAATCACCACCGGGAACCCAATCGCCGCAATCGTCTGCGTAATGGCAAACGTAGCTCCAAAGCCCAAAAGCTGTACAGCGAGGAAGATGATGATACGAGACCGGCGGACCTTCCGGAGGGGTTCGAACCGCGGGACGAGGTGACGATCCCGGAAGAGGTACAGGATCTTGAGCGTGATACCGTTCCCCCGGAGAGCATCTAAGCCCATGTACCAGAAGAGACCTGCCAAGACCCCACGGGGGATCTTACTCAGGACGTCCATGAACGGACCTGTCAGAAGAACGAGACAGAGAGATCCCTGCGCGAGAGGGGAGAAGCGTTGTTCGATGACGGCTATGGGAACTTGCTCGTACTCCACGGGGTCGTCGTTCTTCTTGTCGGATTCCAGATCGGTCTTGTCTCTATGCATTTCGTCTCCTTCTAGATCACTTGCCTTGCGTGGTCGGCCAAGGACGACCAAACTGGTCGTATGCATGGGCGCCTGTGGAATCAGGCCGTTCGGAGCAGGCACGCCGATGATAGCTGCTATGATAGTCGTGATTCCAAGGAGAAGGAAGTCCAAATGAAAGCCCGGCGGTTTCTTCAGAGGGAAGGAAGACGACTGCGCCATTAGAGACTGGGAGAAGCTGTCGTTGGATGTGGTAGAAGAACGATCAAGAAACTGCGCTCACCGAAACGTTATGGTCAAAGAAGAACAAGATGAAAAGCACGATCCCGAAAGGACATGCGATGCCAACCCACTTGGCCTCGAGATGCCACCACCTAACCAGCCACCCTGGATGGGATCCTGCCGCCTCAAACGCGCCAGAGGTGGGCAATGTCGACGGATTGGCTGTATTGAAGCGGCCCCAATAGGCAAGACCACTGCATGCAACCAAGGATATGGGCATTCCATAGTCTGCAAAGAACCGCCTGACGTGTCTATGGAACAGACTTGACTGTGAGAGCATCAAGAAACATGTGGAGGAGAGGAGCATGGCCAGAGCGAGGATAATCGTCACAAAGGCGCCTTCGGTCGCGGACCCATCCGTGGAAACCGAGTCGGAAGAGGGCAGAGATCGAGTGACGACCTGTACACCATACTGCAGATACACCCAGCTAACGTAGAACCCGAACGTGTCGCATGAGAACAGTGTCACGTATCGTAGAAAATTGCACCCTGCCCCTATGTAAGTTTTTGATGATCTGGGACTCAAGACAATACTCACAGTTGAGGACGGCAGCAATGACATGGAAGATGCCCGCCCACACATAGACCCACCCCACAAACTGGAGGTAATTAGGCGGATTGGATTCGCGGGCGAGGATATCGTATATGGTCTTGTTGAACACAGTAATTGGGCCAGTCACGCCCGCGATGGTCAACGGTTGCGCGCCAAAGAAGCTGAACACTGCGCTGGCCTGGCAGGCCCATCAGTACACGAAGAGTATTCACGAGGGACGAGGTGTGCACCATGAAGCTACTCATCAACACTTCGGCCACGCCGTATTCATTTGTCGTCTCGATTAGAGACAGAGAGAATGCTATACCCGGAAGGACACTGCCGAACCAGATTAGCACAGTGAGAACAAATTAGAAGGGTGGACGGAGGGGACTGTGAGGGATGATTAGGGCCGACTCACTTTGCAAAAAATATCAACGCCGTCGCCGGTATAACTCTATAGTTCCACGCATCGGTCCAATCGCTGATATAGTATGGGGCTCGAGCTCTAATATCATTCAAAATGCCCCTGCCCGGTCTGATGGTCTTGAGCCAGTCCAGAGCGGTACGATTGGCGCGGGAGGGCGGAGGGGAGGGAAGAGGCAGCGTTACAGATGAGCCTACGCCAGCACGGTCCGTGTTGTTTGAATCTGCTGTCGTCTTGATCTGCGGGTCTGTCATGATGGAAGAGCGCTTTCGTATGTCGTCGTAAAGCTAGCGTTGGCCTGCAGCGGCTCTTGCATCTATGGTGCGTATTTTTGTCGCGGTCGTATGTATTCGTGGTGGTGTCTAGCGTGTGCGAAATCTATACGCCGGTCTAGTTGGAGCTGGAATGGCGTGGCAATTAAGTTAGGTAGGTCAAACGAGAGCAGGTGACAGTTTCGGGCGCAGGAGATGATCAATGAAGGCAAGAAGGAGAGAGGCAGTTGGTCCCTGCAAACACTCGGCTCTCCGGACCGATTTGACCACCTCTTTTGAGCCCTCGCCACCATCGACTTTCCTCTCAATTGAGGTGTATCCTCTTGACCAGGAGCTTTGGGCCACGGCTCAAAGCACCTGTGCTGGGCAATCTCTGTTGAGCAAAGGGTAACTGTTGTTCCTCATCGTATAGCCTGAGCGTCGGGATCACTACAGTCATTCGTACTCAACGGGTGGTAAGTTACAACGCTCCCGTCACGCCACGTTGTCCGAAAATCATCCTTAGTACACCCTCCCTAACTTGTCCTAGTCTAACCAATACATCAACATTCCGATGTAGCGTCCATGATTCCGATATGTTCGGTTATACTTCCACTCACACCGCCACAATTGGTCAATCTGATCAAGTACTTGGGTCTTGTGTGTCCTTGATGATGCCTTATTGTTCAGCAGTAACTCAGGTCAATCAAGTCGTCATGTCCTGAGTGGTGGTATCAGACAATAAGGTGAGAATACATCTCTTCTCCCAAGCACTTAAAGCGCCATGTAGCCACAATCTCGCTTGCATCTTCGTTCTTCTTGACATTGTTTCGATATGGTTACGTGGAATCCACCACTCAGTCCGCCGTCTCGCGCTCTCGATGGTATGTACCGAGCTTTCCTTGCGCAGGCAATGTCAATTGAACATAACTGGCAGCGCGTTGGCCGGGTTCTGTCCCGATGGCCAATGGAGACATACCATCTAACCCTCCTCGCCGCCCTGTCTCTCCAACAGCTCGGCACATCCAAGAAGCCTCCCCTCTCCTGCAATCACGGTGTAGGAAGACGACTCCAGTCTACCCGAACTCTGCCACCTTGAATAGCACTCAAACTGCCTCTGCGGAAACTTCGAGTGCACGTTCTTCGGTCATCGCGGGCTTCTCATTGGGACGCGGAAGTCCGCGCGATGTCTCCAAAGTTACGAGCGAGAACGCTGGGCTCATCATCATGGCCCTCGCACACGATTGTTCTCTCATCCTAGACACGGCTCGCGAGGCTGGTTACGAAGCTTTTGACATCATCACTCATTGGCAACATCTGTTGTCTCTCTCCGTTGACACCAGCTGTCTATCGCTCTATCGTGTACCACTTCCCGGTTTTCACGATGCCATCAAAGACCTTTTGTCGATCAGGGCTCGTCTTCTCTTCTCGCATCCGTCGTGGCGACAAATGTACAAGGACTATCCTGGCGCATACAGGCACTTCGTCAGAGAGGACTGGGATGTTCCCCGGATGCAAAGGCGGTTCCGTCGCCTCGCAAAATCCTTCGTACAGTCTAACAGCATCTCCCAAAATCTGCGCAACGCCTTCAGAGACATCCTTGAGGGTCCAAGACCGGCCTCTTCGGTAATACTGGGGACTTTCGATTGTGCGGCACTCAGTTTGTTAGACAACCCCACTTCAACATGCATCACTTCAGAACGTCAGCTCACTCTCCTGCTTGATATCATGGCAGGGGTTCTATATCATCTTTCCGACCCAGATGATCGAGCCCATGATATGCTGTCCGATATCTCCTCTACTGAGATCGAAAACACGCTCGTCAGCCAGACACTTGCCAGAGGTTGGGTTGCTCAGCTGGTTTGTGTGCACAACGTGATGTGCTGTCAGCGTCCAGGACCAGCTTGTCTGACTGCAGCATCGCTCTTATACCACTTGTACTCCATATTTCAGGGTACGTCTGTTAGCAACCTACTTGGTGAGTCAGTCTGTAGACTGTCGACAGATGTGCGCCAACTAATGTTGCGAGGACAGGATCATGTCTGAATGCTGAACAAGAGTACCTCGTCGAGAGCTTCTATGGTCGACTGGAGTACTATTTTCAGCTGAATAAGATGATCCAATTCCAAAATGAGTGCCGACGTATGCATGCCCTTCTTCGAAACCTCAGGGGATCAATCCCATCAATGTGAGTTATCATATCGGTGCACTCTCATCCTCGACTCATACCTGCTTTTGGGCCAGATTGATCAATGAAGCACGACTCGAGGATCATAATATTCCAGGGAACCAAGACACCACAGTCTGGAGAGCATCACATTCCATCGAATGGCCACGAGATATCGGGTCAGACCTGCAACTGGAGAAGTATCGACGTCCCAGAAACAAGCACCGTCAGCGGTAGGTCCCAGCCAGGTCCCAGCAGTTGGACATCTGAACTTGATAGTAGTTCGTCACCTGTACTGTGATTTTGTACTGTATTGACTGCTTTCTGACTTTGCTACACCACGCAACATTGTACCAATACGGCCTATTACCATTCCCAGGAGCCCCAACTGCCCATCAAATTGTCGACGCGCTCGACGGTTATCCAGTCACTTTTCTGGAAAGCGTCATGGCCAAGCATCCAACCCAGCCCTGCCACAAGCGGCGTGAGTATACATTAGACTGTCTTTGAAGAAATGGTCAACCTACTTTCTTTCAAATGACCCCATTCACTTGGCTTGTGTTCGGACCACTTATAGGTAAGGCTTCGTTCATAATTACAATCCTCGAAAAGAGTTGAATGACCAAGGAGATGCCGGTCACGATGAAATATCTCGTGACAGGCCTTTGTTCCCTCCTGAACCGTGACTTTGGAAGCGGAGCATGGCAATCTGATAGACGTCTCCTTCTCGCCACGATTCTTGTTCAACCTGCAGACTTCCATCACTGCAAGTATATATCAGAAAAGTTACGCCTTAGTCGCGCCCTGCAGAACTTACTCCATTCTTCAGCACGCTGGATATGTTTGACCTCGGCCGCGGCCCTGATAAGATCTGACAGAGACAATGAGTCCGCGCTTTACGCTTACAAGAGCACTGAGCAGTGGACATACGACTTCGAAGCGCGTACCAGGTGCCTCTGTATAAGTCAAATTCTCCTGGACCCAACGCCATCTTCAGAGGGTATCCTTTGAAGAGCCTCTTTTGTGTGTTGAGTGCCGGAACTTCCCAGCGATCTACTGGCCAAGTGACTCGTTCATCCGTCGGGGAACGGTGCTTGTTGGCGTCAAGCCACAGCTGGACTTTAAGGAGACATCAGTCTACGTTTCATTGGTCTGGCATGAGAGGCACATACCGAACATGTCAAACGCTTCCGGATAGCTCTTCACGCGACGAAGCCCCTCGTAAAAGGTGGTGATTTCCTGAGGAATTTCAGAGCCACGCGCATCACGAGGCTTTTCTTCGGTCGGTTTCTCGACGCTTTGTGAGGCGACTGCAGCACGCCCGGCTGTAGGTGGGTTTGACGAGGGGAGACCAGTCTATGTAGTAAATGGTAAGAAAGGATTGAAGTTTGTTTCAAGTAGGACTTGCTTGAGGCAGTGGCTTCAAAGACGTCGCAGAAAATTTTGCCGCCACCCAATCGACGTCAGACGTGCCGCTAACGACACTCGTTACCTCGGACGGCGTGGGAGATCCACGACGAGGATGATCATGGGCCTGCCCTGCACCCCAGTGCGCGGTGGAAGTGCCACTGATCACGCTGGCCGCGTCTGAAGCTACAGATGTTCCCGACCGGAAACTATTCTCAGACCTTGTTTCCGAGCCGTCCCAACGCACGGAAGAGGTTCCACTAACCACACTGGGTGTCGACGAGCCGGTCGAGTGCGCACCATGTTGACCGTCTACCCATTTGGCGGTAGTCACGCCCGAGACGACGCTTGTTGCGACAGAGGAGGACCCGCGCCGGGAAGGAGGTGGAATCCCAGGATGAGAGACGAGATCATGCTGGCGCGCCGCCTGGTCGCGCGCGAGCTCTTCTTCAATTGCGGCTAGACCCCGGCGCATGAGATAATCGCGGTAGAGCGGATTGTTGACGAATTCCTGATCCTGTGGGCGGACGGAGGTGTCTACAGGGCGGATGGGAGAGGACGGGGGCGAAGGTCCGGACCAGCCGGGATCGTAGCGTTGACGGACAGACATATCGAGGATTCAGAGACGAAAGTGTGGTAGAATATTCTCGTCAAGAGGTGGCGTTTGGAAGAAGACAACGCGGTGACTTCGCCATTCATATGGCTCGATGCGACAACAAGCCCATCTTGCCGTTGTTTCATCTCGGTGGTGGATGTTGTTCAGTATGCGGTATCCCTTGTGTCCAAACCAGGTTGGTTCACCCAAAGCGATGCAACGAAAGGCGCCATCCTTGTTCCGAATCGGTACGAAATCAAGGAGTGGATTCAGTATAGAGGATAGCATAGTCAATACAACAGAATAGTATTGAATGGGGGCGAGGTGTCATCGAGGGAATTGCGGCCTCGGACCTGATGCAAGCCAGAGGCCTGACAGTGAGGCTACTGCATCCAGTAATGTCTACAGGCGCCGAAAGCGCGGCCAAGCACGGCCAGATGGCGGATGGCGGCAGTGGCGGCGACAGAACCACCACTGATGATGCTACAGAGCCAAAAGGATCAATCAAGGACGGTTGGTAAGTCGGACGAATAGGCGCTCATTTCCAATGCCATGATGGCGGCGTGGGACAAGGCAGCGCGTGGCACGTGGCAAAATGTCGCACGATCGGGCTACGCGCGTCGTCGTCGCGTTCGCCCTGTGCTCTCATTACCAAACAAGATCATGATGCACTCCGAGATGCCATGGTCCCAGAGGCGCAAGTATGCGCAGTCCATGGCTAGTGATTTTGCAAATATGAGTACATGTTCAAGTTATGGCAAAGGGCGGCAGGCAAGCTATAATAATCGCCCCCGGTGGTCTTTGTGGCGGTACAAGCAGTACAGTTCATACATGATGTCTCTTATATAGTACGTAGACGAGCATAACACCCATACTCACTACAAATCAACGATTATCATTCGATAGAATGGCGTCTGAACATTCCACACCCTGCGCCACACTACCAATCCATGAATTCGAGCTCCAACTGGATAAGAAGTGGTTGATAAGGTGCATTTCCGCAGGCAAGAATGACTCGGAATGTCTTACCTCCGAGGTAAGACGGTCGATTTCATTGTTGATTGCTTCCATGACGGTTCTCAGAGCTGTAACGGACGCTTTGTCGCATTGCCCTCTAGCCTCCTGAATAGCTGAATCAATGGCGAGAGTTCTGTCTTCGCGCGATGGAGGTGCAGTTTTCAGTGGGTCTCTGGTGACCACTAGAGAATTGATATGATTCTTGAACCAGGGATGGGCATACCATTCATGATCAATGACATTCCTTCGCACGGAAGTGGTCACATACACTGTTGTCCCAAGCTTGAATGCGGCGCCGCAAGAGCTGCACATTATAGTTTGACTGAATGCCGCACTCAGTGCAGTGGCGGCAACGAAAGGAAGAACGACCGTTTGCCACTTATTCACGTTAGTATCATAGCGTTGCAGCAGCCGACGAGCAATGCCCTCGGCTTCGGAGTGATACTGCGTCAGAGCCCAGTAGTCTGATCCAGTGATTAATTGGAGCTCCGGTACACGAGACGCGGCGGATAACGAGAAGGCGAGAGATCGTCGCGCAGCAACAACAGAGAGCTCCTTCCAACGGTACCGACAAGCAATGGCGAACACCCGTAACACCTCGACGGCGCCGCCATTTACAAGCAACGGAGAGGAGAGAAGGTCTTGGTGCAGGACGGCCTCTACCTCCTCCATCATATACTTTCGAAGAGCGTCAACCAAAGGGACCAAGACCGCCAAAGTGTCTTCATCGGCTACGGTGAATCTCTGCGTGGGATATACGCAGAGGAGGATCGCACGGAAGGTAGACGCATCCTCCAGCACATCCAGCATGGGTAAGTTCTCGTGGGTCTTCTCGGGCACACCATCCCGGAAGAGATGGGCAAAGAAGGGGGACGCGAATGCCAGGAGTGATTTGACAGCGTACATATGCACACCATCGGAGGTACAGATGACGATGTCGGCGCGCTCGGGTGAGTCGAACGGCCTGGCAAGTGAGGGGTCAAGTTTTTCAAGCTTGAGTCTATCCAGTTCATCGTGTGACATCTTGGATGGCGATGAGCACTATGATGGTAGTCGGATTCCAAGAAGGGAGTGAGAACTTGGAGGGCCCCATCGTTCCCGCGCGTGGCTCGGTAGTCTAGGATTTGATGAGCCCTCCACTGAGAGTCGCCCCATCAGATGGCGGACTCTGAATTTTGAGACGGCCCGATGCCTTCACCTGCTGTCGGCATCGTCGATGACGCGCTGCCACCACCCTGGTGAAGGTTGGCGGCAGAACAAACCCACTCTAGGTAGCAGGCGGCCACAAAATGGCAGCAGCTTGCCTTGATTCAAATTTTTGCTACTTGAGCTCAATCTCATCTGTGCTTCGCTACGCATGTCTTTGATTGCGAGGGGCAACAGTTTTGCGATTTTCCTGCCGAGTTGCCGGGAATTTCAAATAGGCAACTGTCGGTGGACCCATTCATCAAACTCCAGACTTTGTAGTGGTAAGAACGACTGTCTTCTTACACCTCACAAATTCTGGTTAACGAGACTAGTGGCTCGGATGCCGTTATGTGGTCACAAGGCCTCGGAAACAGCCAAGTCTCCCAAGAGGATATTTGTCTCCTGCGACTGGACACTCGTTGACTAAAGCAAAACAAAAGGTATCATTAGACGGACAGATAGCAAGTAATTAGCAGAATCAAAGCAACACGATTATACAGCGGCGTATATGTACAAGTGAGAGTCTGAGCAGCAACGAACGATGTAGAGAGAATGCGAAATATGAGAAGTGTCGTAGCATGGGTATATATCAAAGTGTAGGCTCACGCCGCCTTCGCCTTCTTGCGCGCAGGAGCCTTCTTCCCCTCATCTGCCTCCCAATCCTTCACGACCCACCTGCGCGCCACACCACAGTACTTCTTACCCTTCGACTTGCTATGGCGCCCCTCCGCCACGAGCACGCCGTCCCGCGCAGTCGCAGCCGGGAACTTCATGGATGTCAGACCCTTGCAAGGGAGCTTGGCGCACGCGAGACCGGGGACGGCGGAGGGCTGGAGCACAACGCCGCCGAACGCGTGCGCGCCGGTGTCGCCGTAGTAGTCTGTCCAGGAGTGCACAATCGTGTACGCGTAGTGGACGGTCGTTTCAGGCGCGATGGCCTCTGCGTCAGCTTTGGTAAATTCTGCGCCAGTTGCGAGCTGGAGTGTAGCATCTGGGTAAATATCTTGCAAGGTCAACGGTAAGTAACGACGCACCGTCTTGCCCTCCGCGACCTTCCACTTCTCGACGCGCGCGCTCATTTTCCCGACATACGCCTCTCCGACGACCTTGCCCTTCTTGTTCTTCGTGTCTAGACCACCAAACTCCTCTCCTTCCGCCCCGCGTTTTGCTTCGTGCAGTGTCTTCAGAATCTCGGTTGCACCAGCAATAGTGCGCGCGACGCCGAGAGGACGCGGGCCTTCGTGTGCGCTGTCGAGGCCGGCGTCGTATTCGTCGTCGCACAGAACGACGAAGAGGTGGGAGGGCGCGGGCGCGGCGGTGTGAGTTTTGGTCTCTGTTTCAGTAGGAGCATCCTCTAGGTCGTCTTCTGCGGGGCGTTTGGCGGTTGTCATCGTGTCACTGTATATGGGATGGAATTATGAACATCATCAATTTTCGGAAATGCCGGTACAAAGTCCGCCTAGGCCGTTCCCACGCACAGACCACCGCGTCTTGGAATCGTCTCAGACACGTGAACGTGTCAAAAATCGCTCGCGACGCAACATTGAGACTTCCTCTCCATACTGACCGAATCACAACTTCTACAATCACATCGCCTTCTCACTACTATACAGATATCATGCTCAAATGCCTGCTGCCTCAATCAATCCTCAAGCTCTTCGAGTTCTGAGTCAAGTTTCATCTTCACCCTCGTACGCTCATGCATCAGAAGGGATCCCTCGGTCCGTCTCTGACGTAGAGCATCCAGCACTGGCAGCTGCATCTTCACGGTGGCTGCCAGCTCCTTCTGGTCATCTGCATGCTTGACCGCCTTAGCGAGGGCGCTCCTGATGATGCTGAGGTCATAGTATTCGTCGCGGTCAGCCTTACGCCGATCCTCGCCTGGCATAGGTCAGTCCAGTGCCGAATCCGTGTCACAAAGGGTACTCACGGCTACGCTTAAACTGCTCGTCTAAGGCCTCTTTTGGACGTCCAAGTCTTCAGGATCTCGTTGCCCCACAAGTTGAGATACGCACTGTAATCTTCCTGCAGCATCGCGTGAACTGTTTGCCACATGGAAATATTCTCGGACTTCGAGTCAGTCGCCGACACCTTTTTTCCTGATTACCCGGATATACACATCAACACAAAGGAATGACTGAAAATGACACGCGTACCTTTCCCCTTCTTCAACGGGGCGTCGCGCTGCTCCGGAGACTCCTTCAAACCTAGTGCCACTGCTTTACTGGACTGAGCAAACATACCAGACGAGGTGCGGATCTGCGTACCAGTATTCCCTTTGGTTTCTTTTTCGATAGGGCCCGGGCGCTCCTCGTTTGCCTTCTCGCCTGGTACGTTGGTAGGCATTGTGGTGGGGTGCGATAGAGTGGGGGGACAAGGACAGAAAAAAAGACTGGTTTATCAAGCAACCCAGAGCGGCGTTCATCAGTGAGCGGCGTTGCAACCAGAGTTCATTTGAACAGATAGACTCCGCACCTTCTCTGTCTGATCTACAGTTCGACAGGCTCTTCACCGAACAAGCCAAAGGCGTTTGTTTCCTTCTTTGACGGCTCTCAATCTAGGCTCACGCAGTGAGAGTCATCGCACTCGTCGTCAGCTCTGCGTGTGCGCTCACCTTCCCAAGTTCGTCATCTAGGTTCTGTGTCTCCGAGTCTACAAAACGAAACTTTGGCATCATACCAAAGCGGGGGTTGTTACCAGTTCAAACTTCTCAGATCCAGATCTATTGGCGGGAAGTGCTCCGTTTCGCTCTCAATTACGACTCCTCCGCTTCTCATTACATGTACGCCGTGTCGGGGCACAGTTCATATTGCCCCAGCCCGAGCCCTCTACGGCAACATCCAGACAGCTGACACCTTCGAGTCCGCTTGAAGCTCGGCTTGTGCTCTCTATGTGATTCGTATGCCCCCGGGCCCTCAAACACAGACCTCGAGGCCTTGTTGGCGTAGCTTCGCTGCTCGTGATCCGTAATAAGCAACTTCGACAAGTCCTCTATGGATCTCATTGCTCCCGATCAATCGTTTCCACTGCACAGAAGAATCACTACAGACTACTGTACATATATCATACAAGCAAGCACGTCTCGTGCCAATACTATCTCTGTAACAACTCGGTTGGCACACGGATCTAGCTTCGGACGTCAGTGACACAAGGCCAACAACAGCAATGAACATATAAGCTTACCACATATGCTCTACTAGTCAGAGTACGGCTCCTCATAATCTTCAGGGCCCTCGCGTCCCTCTAGAGCCTCTCGCTTGTCGGAGTAGGGCTCCTCATAGTCCTCTGGCCCTTCGCGCTTCCCGAGGGCGCGTTTGTCAGAATACGGCTCCTCGTAATCCTCAGGACCCTCGCGCTTCCTGATGGCGCGTTTGTCAGAGTAGGGCTCTTCGTAATCCTCAGGACCTTCGCGCTTCCTGATGGCGCGTTTGTCAGAGTATGGCTCTTCGTAATTCTCTGGTCCGGCGCGTCTCCCGAGGGCGCGTTTGTCAGAGTACGGTTCTTCATAATCCTCGGGACCCTCGCGTCTCCCAATGGCGCGCTTATCAGAATACGGCTCTTCATAGTTCTCTGGACCCGCGCGTCTCCCGAGGGCTTTGTAGCTCGTGAGGCCAGCCCTCTTGTCGACAGCTGCACACACGAGTCAGTTGCATGCATGGTCAGCACTTGACTCACTTACGTTGGGCAAGGACCAGAGAGGAGAGCAGTGCAACAAAGGCGAGAGTAAGACGCATGACTGGTTCTGAGCATAGTGCAGAAGAACAAGCTCGCTTTATACTACTCACTGGCTCGGCGCGGTCATCGACGGTTACCCGTAATGTACCATCTGGGGATTAGTGTAGGGATGGATTCACGGGCGCTTGAGTCTTGGGCCACTGAAACAGACTTGGAATAGATGATTGCACAAACACGGGTTCATCGGTGTGTCATTCTCAGGCTTGCGCCCTCCTCGACGGAACTTCCTCTCCTGCAATGGTCACGGTCTAACCCTGGACAATGGTATGGCGACTCATGAGTGCTCCACCATAATTGTACACCATAACGATAGATATATTTGTATCACCCTTCACCGGCCATATTCTTTCACAGCAATGTTACAAATTCAGTTGAAATTAACTGCGCCACCAAGTCAGGTGCCCGCACCTATGCCAGTACAACTCATCCGGAGAAAGGAATTTTCGGGTAGACAGTCTATAGTCTCGTAGGTTGCCCATGACCTGTAGTGGCACTGATCCTTCGAGTACGGTAGTCCGTCGGACTCCGTCCTCATGTTCGAGAAAAATGTTCAATTTGTTTGATTCATGAGTTCGAATGGTATTTGCACTGCTTGCAGTTGAATAATAAAACGGATTACAAAGATGCAACAACATACATACATACTACAGTTATTGTCAAGGAGCCGAGGAACCTCCGAGGAATAGCTCGACTCTCTTCATAGGACTTGTCGGTCATAGCTCGTGTGTATCAGATAATGACCTACATAAACTACACCAGCACGTAAGTAATGCAAATACGTAGATCACGTCCTAATTTATCGGTCTGGGGCGGTGTGTATATGTAGTCATAAGTTCGCAGCGAAGATCTTGCGTGGCGAAAACTCGCCCCCGGTGGCCCCCGTATTAGCTTATTCATGCTAATTCTATCAGCTCAAAGCCTACCGGGGTGAATTGTCAGCGACGTAGGGAATAGACAGTGGTAGTAGTACTACGCACCAAGTGGCGGATCAGAAAAGACCTGATCAAATTCCAGACGGCAGGCCTTGCATGCAATTTCGAGCGTTATCGTGCCCCGACTGCTGCAATCGAAGAGAGGTGAAGGCTCCTTCAGCTCCTTCCCATCGCTGCTGTGCATACGCCCTTGAACAGCGTGGTCTGTGAAGTTCACAGTGCCAAGAAGCGAAAGACGCTCCGGGCGGCTGTTCCAGCTAAACGAAGCAGGTCTCGTTGAGAGCGGATAGTCTACGTTCCAAACTTCGATGGCTGTGACGTCTCCGTCTGCGGAGAAGGACTTGCCGCCGTCGATGAGTTGCTGGAGCGGCGAGACCCAGCCTGAGATGTAACACCTCGGCCAGCTGCTGTTGAATCGCCAGTGGTAGATCATTGAGTCCTAGGTCAATGTATAGGCGTCAATCTATAAGAAAATAGTGAGCGAGAAAACGTCCTTACTGTGGGACTGAGGACGATGTGCGATCCAGTCTCAAACGAGTAGTCTGGTTCTTCAGCGCTCACGCGAATCATGGACGCAGGAAACCACATCTTTCCGTCTGCAGTGGACACTGAGGCTCGTCCGAGAGAGACGCGATAAAGAGTCCAACTCACTGATTGGGTGCATCGTCTTGTGCTTCTGATGAATGATCTGGCGACCTTCCTCGAGGTTCTTGCTGGTGTTGCCCAGCACCAGGCTCGATACGACCTCCCGCGTGCTTGGAAGGCGCTGGATACCAGAAGGTGCCACGAGGACACTCAGATGGAAGGCACCGGCAGCGATGACCGCCAGGACGGCGATGATGCTGGCAAGAACGAGACTGTCAACACGATTAATGCCAGATTGGTAGCGCGCGTTGGCCAGATGATTGGGGTCCAAACCCAGGTCCTTGTACTCTTCCACGTCCTCGTTGGAATCAAGTCGCGTGTACTGTGCCATTGAGAGTCTGAAAGGTGGGCGCGAAAGAATGAGTTGCGATTGTAACATACCTTTGCGAGATCCTTCGTGCTACTTACGGCCACATCCACTAGAAGGAGATATGGGTTGAGCGGCATACACGATTGGGGTAACCGAAGGCTGACACACTATTGCGCTATTGAGCGCCCAATTACAAGTGTAACAGAATTGAATTCTGCGCAAAGATGACCAAGTCCGGTGTGTGTCGGTGAACTGAGGGTTCATCAAACCGAGCGCAGTAAAGCAAGGCCCTTGAGCGAAAACCACGGACTAAGCCTTTGCTTTCTCTACCACTGCCCCCATGCGCAATCCACTAGTCGTTGCCTACATCGGACTCCTTCTGTCCGTCTCGCTCAACCTCTCCGCAGTATACGTATTTCGAAATCGACGAGATTCATGCGAGAGCATCCTAGAGAAGCAACAGGGGGATGATAGTCACTTCAGTATGAGAGCTTCCAGAGAAAGAAGACAAACAGCCTGAGCTGACGGCTTTCTAGGTTATGTTGGGGATGATTATCCTCACGAGCTCCCCATATACCTCCCCGCCGTTGGTATGAAGATCGAGGATAGCGAGAGCTTTGGGCTCGCAAATTTCGATGCCTGGAGAGATTGGCGAACGACCGACTTGTTCCCCGCAAGTAACGGATTTGTCAAGCTCGGTCCCAACGGTAGGTAATCGCCTTCGCAACAACGCACGGGAAGCTGACAGACGTCGCAGGTAGAAAATTCGGTATGAGCGCCACTTGAACTGATGACTCGGCAGCTGAAGGTTTCCCAGGGATCGCCATGTTCCATCAGATGCATTGTCTCCAAATGATTCGGGACGCGATTGTGCAGAACGATCCAGGACACCACACTCGACACTGTTTAAACTTGCTGCGACAAACGGTCTTATGTGCCAGCGACACCACGCTAGACCCGATGATCAGCGAGCATGCCATAGATGGTCTAGGCATCGTTCATGTTTGCAGGGATTGGGAGAGGGTGTTCGATTTTGTTACCGAGAATCAGCTCCAGTACATGAACAAAACTACTGGTCGCTGGAATTGACGAGGAGTTAGGAACATACTACGACTACGACCCATTCTTGGAGACTCGCCTCTGACGTTGACCAGGCAAGAAGATGACTTGTGCGCGCATCCTCTGTTAAGATCGCTAGACAGACGGTACGTATGCTCCATGATCAGGAGAGTGTCGGAAGTGACGGCGTGCAATCGTTGTAACCGAAAAAGACTCGTCGTGCTTGTTCAGCGAGTTGCATCTCATCCAAGCCACCTCAGACGGGCCCTATTGTCCACGTTGTGACGGAAGAGCCAAGACCTTCCCATCCTGCCATCGTGGCAGGTGAGGTGGGGTGAAAGGGACGGGGATACGACAAGGCGGGTTCGTTCCGGCCTCATTTGACTTTATTGATGAGCAGGTGAAGGAGAGTAAACCCTCACGAGGGCGGAAAGGCAGCTGAACACGAAGAGCCTAGGGAGAAAAGACTGTAGAAAAGTCGTTGCTTGGGAGGGTACCAGGACGGTGTCCTTGGCGAATTACGCGACGAAAGACGTCCCACTGGTCGGATGGCAATGAAGTTAACTCTGTCATCGGAAGCCATGGTAAGCAGGCAACATAATAAGAAAGAGATAGCAGTCACGCACGTCCGTTGCCTCTGGGATCCCAAATCAGCATAACATCACTCTTCGTACAAGAGCGACATCCGATGTACAGCGAATGGCGGTCGTCATTCCGTCACCAGTGTATGTCGAATGGATACCAAACGCACCCAATGGAAGCGTTCCTAGAGCCCTGTTGCGCGTTGGTGTTCAGTTACGAGCTCAGTGGCCGCATAACTCCCGGAGCTCAAGTCAATGCGTCCAGGTTGTGTACTTCGTGTTGACGGCGAGAGGAAAGAAGCGGGACCCGGCCCGGACGTCATAAGTCAAGTTGATGGCGAGTACTGCTCCCGATCACTTCTTTTCCATAAACCACACCAGAAACACCAAACAGCCACTACAGACTACAGATATCATACAAGCACATTTCTTCACGATGCTGCGAACTTGATCGATTCACTGGAGCTACAAATTTAGGCAAGATCGTCAGTGACTCAAGACCGAGAACACCACTCTAATGGGACAAACCTCACGGTCTATGGGTCGTCAGACCACGGCTCTTCATAGTCCTCTGGACCCGCGCGCCTGCCAAGGGCCTCGTATTTCATGAGGTCAACCCTCTTGTCGACAGCTGCAGACTTGAGTCAGAATGTGAGTCAGCACTCAAGACTGATTTTCTTACGTTGGGCAAGGACCAGAGAGGAGAGCAGCGCAACGAAGGCGAGAATAAGACGCATGACTGATACAAGATCTGAGGGATTGCAATGAGGAACAAGATCTCTTTATACTACTCGTAACTCACTGGTACGGTCACTCGTGATGTACCATCTGGGTATAGTACAGGAATGGATCCACTGCGCGCAAGTCTCGTCACCGAACCAACCCGGAATGAATGACTTCAAAAACGAGGGTCTCATCTGTGTATCATTCATGCCCCCTCCTCGACGGAATTTCCTCTTCTGCTATGGTGTGGTCTGGCCGATTGTATAGCGATAAGTACTCCATCATGAACGATGACACTGAAGAGTAAAGTGTACCACCTCCACCGCCTCTATCAATTCACCGCAAGTTTTACATACATCTTTCTTTGAATCCGGCTACGCCACAAAGTCAGGTTCTCCCCACTTACGCGTGTACAAGCCACCCGGAGAGGGCGCTCTTCGTGGAGACGATTACTGTAAGTGGCCCATGATCTGTAGTGGATTTGATCCTTCGAGTGAGAGTCAGCCTTCATGTAGGCACGAGATGTTGGAAGTGACGTTGTCCTATTCAGTGAACGGCGTCCGTCCATCCTAAAACTCAAGGGAAGGCTGATTCGGCGAAGCAACAATTCCGTGGCGGTGGATGGAAGCGGCAGAACTGCAAGTAATCGGACTGCATTCGTCACGTCTCGATTCTCTTCATAGGTCTTGTCGGCCATGTGTGTATCAAGCAATCGACTACGTACATGGGCCACACCAGCACGTAAGTAATGCAATTAGGTATATCACGACCTAACTCATCGGTCTGGCGCGGTGTGCGTAGAAATTGTGGAGAGTGAGTAGATTCGCAGCGAAGATCTTGTGTGTCTAAGGCAGCCTCCGATGGCCTCGGGATTAAATCATTCATGCCAATTCTATCAGCTCGAAGCCTGCCGGTGTCAGTGTCAGCGACGGAGGGGATAGACAGTGGGGATTTGTGTACTACGCACCAAGTGGTGGATCAGAAAAGACCTGATCGAACTCCAGACGACACGTTTTGCATGCGATTTCGAGCGTTATCGTGCCCCGAGTGCTGCAGTCGAAAAGGGGTGTGGGCTTCTTCAGCTCTTTGCCATCGCTGGCGTGCAAACGCCCTTGAACAGTGTGGTCTGTAAAGTTGACAGTGCCAAGAAGCGACAGACGTTCAGGGCGGCTGTTCCAACTGAGCGAAGCAGGTTTCGTGGAGAGCGGATAGTCTACGTTCCAAACTTCGATGGCTGTGACGTCTCCGTCTGCGGAGAAGGACTTGCCGCCGTCGATGAGCTGCTGGCGAGGCGAAACCCAGCCTGAGATGTAGCATCTCGGCCAGCTGCTGTTGAATCGCCAGTGATAGATCATCGAGTCCTGAGTCAAGTTATGTGCGTCAGATCATGAGAGTAATATGAGTTAGAAGACCTCTTACCGTGGGACTGAGGACGATGTGCGATCCAGTCTCAAACGAGTAGTCCGGTTCCTCAGCGCTCACGCGAACCATGGATGCGGGGAACCACATCTTTCCGTCTGTAGTAAACACTAAGACCCCTCCAAGAATGAGTAAGAAAAATTCAACTCACTAATCTGGTGCATCGTCTTGTGCTTTCGATGAATGATCTGGCGACCCTCCTCGAGGTTCTTGCTGATGTTGCCCAGCGCAAGGCTGGATACAACAGCATGCCTGCTTGGGAGGCGCTGAATACCAGAGGGTGCCGTGAGGACACTGAGATGGAAAGCAGCCGCAGCGACGACCGCCAGGACGGCGATGATGCTGGCGAGAACAAGACTGTCGATACGGGTGATACCAGATCGGTAATGCGCGTCGGACAAACGGTCCTGGTCCGGATCCAGGTCCTTGTACCGTTCCACATCCTCGCTGGAATCAAGTCGCGTGTACTGTGCCATTGAGAGTTTGGAATGTGAGCGGGTCAGAATGGGTTGCAAGTGTAAGAGCTCTTTGCAGGATCCTTCGTTCCACTTACGGTCACATCCACTAGAAGATAACATGAATAGGGCGCCATACATGAAAGGGGTAACCTGAAGGCTGACGCCACTATTGCGGTGTTACTAATAGCGCCCACTTGCGCGTGTAACAGGATTGAAGTTCGCACAGAGATAACCAGGTCCAGTGTGTGTGGGTGGTTGTGGGGTTCGGATCGAGTGCGTTGCGCGAAAACCACGGACCAAGCCTGGGCCAACTGCTTTCTCTGCCTTTGCCCCCATGCACAATCCACTAGTCGTCGCATACATTGGACTCATGCTATCCGTCTCGCTCAACCTCTCCGCAGTATACGTATTTCAAAATCGACGCGAATCCTGCGAAAGCATCCTGGAGAAGCAACAAGGGGACGATAGTCACTTCAGTATGAGATCCTGTGGCGAGAGAAGACACCAGCCGGAGCTGACTACTACCTAGGCTATGACGGAGATGACTATCCTCAGGAGCTCCCGCTATACCTCCCCGCTGTCGGTCTGAGGGTCGAGAACAGCGAGGGGTTTGGGCTGGCCGATTTCGATGCATGGACAGATTGGCGAACGACCGACTTGTTCCCCGCAGGTAACGGATTCGTCAAGCTCGGTCCCAACGGTAGGTATCTATCTTCCCTTCAGGCAAGACCCGAAAAGCTGACAGACGTCGCAGGTAGAAAATTCGGTATGAGCGCCGTTTGAGCGGGTTATTCGCAGCTGAAGGCTTCCCAAGGAATCGCCATGTTCCACCAGATGCATTGCCTTCAGATGATTCGACAGGCGATTGTGCAGAACGATCCCGGACACCATACTCGACACTGTCTCAACTTGCTGCGACAAACGGTCTTGTGTGGTAGCGACACCACGCTAGATCCGATGATCAGCGAGCATGGCGTAGACGGTCTAGGCGTCGTTCATGTCTGCAGAGATTGGGAGAGAGTGTTCGATTTCGTTACGGAAAACCAGCTTCAGTACATGAACAAGACGACTGGGCGCTGGGCTTGAGTAAGTCGGAGTTAGAAAGAATACACAGAACATTCGGAGTTACTACTACTACTAGTTAGAAAGAATACACAAAACATTCATGATTAGGGTTCACCTCCGTCGTCGTCCAGGCAGAAGGATGACCTGGGCGCCCTCCTCTGTTCAGATCGCAAATGAAAGACGGCACGGATGCTCCTGAAATGACCAGCAGCGACGACGTGCAACCAACGTATTCGGGCATCCGTTGCACTCCTTGCACGACGCGTTGCAGCGCATGGCGGTCGTCGTTCCGTTACCACTGTGCGGATGAGGAAGACCAGGAGAATCCAGAGGCAGCGATCCCAAAGCCATGTTGCGCGATGGTGTTCATTTACGAGCTCAGTGTCTACAATGCTTTCCGAGCTCGAGCAAGCGCGTCCAAGTTGAGTACCGTACGCCGTATTGACGGCGAGAGGAAAGGAGCGGGAACCGGGCCGGACGTATGCATAGTCCTCATCCTCTGCGGCGATTATGAAACGACGTTCATGTCCACTTTAAGCTCGAGCGCCAAGCGCAAAATTATTGCACACCCAGGACGTGGAATAGGCTACGCCTGGCGGGAAAATAATCAAGGAAGTCGTCATTCCCTGTGGACGGGCGAGGTCAAGTCTGACAAGCCAACCTTTGCTAACACCTTTTGAAGCTCTCTCCCGGCCCCTCAAAGGAACACTTGCGTCCGTTAGATGAGATTGGTGTTATCCATGAATTAGATTTATATATACTTCTGCTAATATCTGGCAATCAAGCAGTCCCGAATGCCTTCGCCAACGCTTCAGCCGCGTCTGAGACGAGCTTGGCTCCAATAGGGAGGGCCCTAGAAAGGAATCAATGGAAGTTTTTTTTATTAGGATACGATACGAGACGTACCCAGCCATTGCCATGACAGGGTGAGGAGCTCCCTTGTACACGACAGTCTCGACCTCAACTCCAAGAGCTTGGAGCTTCTCCCCATACTGGACAGCCTCGTCCCTCAAGATATCCAGCTCTCCCGCCGCGATCCACGTATTTGGCACCTTGGCCAATAATGAATCCGGAGCAAAAGCCGGAGACGCATCCCACTTCGTCCAATCCTCCTTGTTCGGGAGGTAGTTGTTCTTGAACCAGTTCATGCGCCCAGGGGAGAGCCAGCACGTGTCCGCGTTCTCCTTCCACAGATCATCGACGGACGCGGTGTTGTCCGTCACGGGCACGACCAGGAGTTGGAACGTGAGGGGGACAGGGGGAGATCGCTCAGCTGCCTTGAGCGCGAGGATGGCCGCGAGATTGCCACCGCTGGATGACCCTCCGACAGCGATACGCGTCGTGTCAATGTTCAGCTCCGCCTTCCCGTGCTCGAGAACCCAGTCAAGGGACTCGACGGTATCGTCAACGGCGATGGGGTACTTGAACTCGGGCGCGAGGCGGTAGTCGACGCTGATCACGACGCACTTGGCGCGGACACACATGTGCGTCGAAAAGCTGGCTTCGCTAGTGATGTTGCCGAAGGTCCATCCACCGCCGTGGTAGAACAGCAAGACCGGCCATCCCGAGGCAGGAGGTTCGCCCGGGGGAGTGTATGAGCGCATTTTGGTGTGTTTCAGCTGAAGATCGCGAGTGGCTCCGACAGGAAGAAGAGGAGCACCTCCCGGGACCGCAGGTAGGTCGCGCAAAGCGGGATCCCATGGCAGAGTGTGCGGTGGTGTGATGTTGATGAGACACTCGTTGTGGAATGCGAGGTAGTCGGGATCAAGACGTGGAATGATCGAGGGGTGTAGCGGCTGCTTGGGTTCTGCGGACATGTTGAAGGTATGGGAATGCTAGACAGTTGTCGAGCTCTTGAGGGTATTTAAGCATTGATCGATTGCGGGATGCGTTTATCAATACACGGTCCGGACCAACTGCCCCCGGCCGCCAAAGATAAGACTGCACAGGGGTGCGAACGAGGTGCGGAAGCGCCCCGCTCGATCCGCTCAGCTCTAGGCCTCTATAGGCCTCTGTCATTTGGCTCAGCTGAAGCCGCCACTAAGCCGCCGCCCGCGTCAAAGCCGCGATCCCGACGGGTATCTGTAAGGCACATATTTGGCATGTCCGCAAACTTGTCCAAAGTCGAGATAGAGCCATGCCGGGTCATTCAGTTGCGCCCTCGCGGTGATAGGGGGGTCTTCTTCATCGTCGGAGTCAATCAATGAATACACCTAGTCCGAGTCGTAGGTTCGGGAGTATCGAGCAGCGAAAACCCTGCACAACTCACGTCTTCAGCTTTTACGAAGCTTTCCACGTTGCAAAAGTCCATACTAGGTCGAGGAATTTTGTAAAGAACGCGCGGCTCGCCATAGACAGTGATATCGAGACCAAGTAGGCGGCAAGTGCTGTCGAGGTTATAGATGTGAGTGTCCTTGATAGTCAAGAATACACTTGATATGTTCTCGACGCGTGTCAGTCTCAACCGGCCATCCTGAGAAGTCTTCGATCTGCGATACCTTCAGTCAATATCCCAGTGCGGCGCATTAGGACTCACAGATTCCCTGTACATCTGGGCCTCAGGCAAGCTTGACATGGCCTTCAAGGTCGCTCTGCGAGCTGGGGTCGGCTTCTTGTTGCAATAGCTTGGTGGCGTCGAGAAATTCCATGGCATAAACTCGTCAAAGAACTGCTGGACGGGCATCGGTCCAAGCCAGTGGCCAGCGGTCTCACGCGCCAAACTGTGCGTAACTTTGAGCATAGAATCGTCCGTGTGCAGGTTGCCCATCTCGGTGACTGGGTTGCTCTTGTTGGAGGAATTACGCGCAAACGAGCTGGAGGAGGAGGTTATGATTTCGGGGAGAGACAGATTGCTTTCAGAAAAGAAAGCAGTGCTTGCTCAAATGGCCGTTGCATTCAACGTGCAAGAAAACACATGATCCTGACAATTCCAGTTTGGGCTATGCAATACCGGCGGCATTTGCCTGCGAGGTTGCGACACTCTCTTCCACTCAACGTCGTACACTTTCTGCGCGCACATGGAGATCACCTTGAACGGCACCCGTTTATTGTCAATGCTGCCCAGGCCGATAGATTGCAGGGCTTTCGTGGACGTGTCGCGGAGCCAGCCAGCTTGGACCAAAATTGTACACAAAAAGAAAGACCGTTGAAACGTTGGCTATGCCTGGGGGTATCTTCCACCCTAGGTCTCGGGCTATTTTACTTTGTCTGCCAATGTCACGACCTGGCAACTCACCGACCACCGTCAGTGGCCCGAGCATACCATCGCGATGATACAAAAGACCGAAGCGTATGACTCTTTCAGTCCTTTGTTGCAACCTTCAGTGCCACTCCCGAAAGATAACAGCCATCTCCGTCTCAATGTCGGTAAGTAGTCTCAAGTATGTCTTCAGTCAACAATCTGATCATCGCCAGGATACATTTCTGTTCCGCCAATCCCAACCCATCGAGGCACAGCGTCTCTATACTCGGGAAAACCCACCATTACCTCTTCCCGAGAAGCTACAAATCATCGAAGAGTACCTCGAAGAACCAGCTCCCTACTCCGAAGCTTCTTCCTTCCTGGACTGCTATGATTCGTCTTGCGAATTCGCATTGGTCTCCATCATCTCCATCCTCTCCGAGGTAGACTCTCCGGTCGTCGCCCCACGGGCCCTCATCGTCAGACGCATCGGTCAGCAAATGATGCCCTGGTGTATATTCTACATCCAGCACTTCCACTGGGACGGGCACAGCCCGGTCTTACCTGAAGATATCAAGGTCATTGCTGGTCGATGCGCATCAAGCCTTCTTTTCTCTATGTTGGAAACATCCGAAGGACTGGAGATGGTCAGGCCGTACAGAGACCAGCTCAAGCCGGCTCTGTATCGCATCTTGCTGGAATTGGCGAGCATCTCAGCGTATCATCCCCATAGCACCATCATTCTCGACCTCATCAAGAAGCTACGATTCCGACCCACCCCGACGACAGTCCCTCCAGAAAAGGCCGTCTGCATCCTCCATCCTCTAGCCCGCTTTGTCGGGATGCGCACTTCTCGTTTCCAGGCATCGTTCTGCTGCAGAGTGATGCTGTTCCTTGGGTTCAACGATCGTGCGCTCCAGATCTTGTTTCTCCAAAACGACGCCATCCGATGGGTGACTGCTGCCCTGCCGAAATTTTTGCTCAAGGACCGCAAGGCGAACGAGAAAGAGCTGGGTGTGCATGGAGAGCTCATCGATTATATAGTCGCCTATCTCCAAAATGAACTGCGGCAGGAGAAAATCCACCCTCGTCATCATGGCATCGCCCTCCGGAAAGGACTACTTCCCTGTCTCATGCAACTAACGCCGCTTACCAGGGACGGGGAGGATGGAGAATCGCTGATTCGGACAGGTGGGGTAAATCACCTCCTCCTTTTGACGATCCGAGCGTTGGGGGATCCATATATCCTTATCCTTGTATGCCGCGCACTTCAGGACCTGGACACCGACCATCTTGATGCTGAGAAGGAGAGGAAGCCGGGCTCGCGCCTAGTGTGGTCTACCTGGCAGAGGTTGAGGGAGACAGTGGAGACGAAGCGCACAATGTGGGTCGTGGATCCCATTGCGACGACTGGGGCGTCCGAGTTTCAAGTGGCGACGCAACGTTGCATGAATCCAAAGGTATGCCAGAACCTTTTTCGTGGGGTTCTGCATATGTTAATGTCATCGACAGTGTGAACGGCCATATGGTGTTAGAGGTATGCCTTTGCAGCACTGCTCGCTCTGCGAATGGCTGGTGGTGTGCTCGAGGCCGTGTCAAAGGGCAGTCTGGGGGGATCACCGCGTAATCTGCGAAAAAGTACGCGACATCATCAAGTCATCGAAGGAAAACAAGGAACAATCTAAGTAGACCTTTGGTCGTCTTGGACCCAAACGAAGATATGTATCTAGTTTCCAGTATACTATCCTTGTTTTAGTTCTTCGATGCCAACTACAATAAACGGACGATGAGCGCTGAGCGCTGATCCTCAGGACCGATGAACAACAACACCGGTGATCTCTTCTGCATCTATATATGAGAGTGTGCGGCGATGAGAATGGAGGCCGCCTCAATATCGTTCGGTCTTGGTGGCGTCATTCGTGGGGATGCTTCAAGGTCGTAATCATGGTGGGGAAAGTGGCTCGCCCAAGACGCACAAGGAGGACTGCGAGCGTATCGAGGCAGAGGTCCATTTGGGGAATGCGGTGTGTGACCTTTTGGGATCCGAGAGCTGTCGAGTCATCCCGGAATCTTTCAACAGCAAGGACGGGGGTGTAGCGTGCAGACTGCTACTACCGCAGAGGGAGGAAGAAGGAAACTTATCGTCCGTCTAAGCCAGCGTCCTATCCGCCGGACTTAAGAAGCAGGCCAGGACGAGCGGCGGTGGCGACCAAGAGCAGAAGCAATGGTTCTTCAAAGAAGTCTGTCAACTGAATTTTGGACTGGAGATGCATGGCAATGCAGAATGGAGGCGATGCGTTGTCTACCATCCCGTCGAAGCCAGAGCGGGAGTCAAGGAGCATTGAGAGGAAACATGAGGCTTTTGAGGGTTAGTCACAAAACGTGTTGTAGATAATCATCAGCCTGTTGAAGCTGTACCATATGCGTTTGCCCTTCGTAGAAGCCTCTTGACGACCGCTCTATCCTGGATGTGGGTCTACGCCTCGAGTTCAGAGCCTTGAAAAACGAGTTGAGCCACTTTCACATATTGTGCGCCACAGAGAGGATGGGAAGGTGTTCCGATGCCGTAGAATAGTTAGATAAGATCCCAAGTAGCTATAACAAATGCTAAACGCTGACTCAACTGGGAAAATAAGCCCTGATCCGCGAGGTGGAGGTGTACGGATATGGTCAATATCAGTGCAGGGCAAAACGGTCAAGTGACTGGATTGGCGTAGCGTGTCACAGACACGTACAGACTTCGCGTCGCGCACCTGCCTTCAGTGTTCGCACTGTGCCCTCCAGCTCAAAGCCTGTACGCGCTCAATGTTCTATGCGGGCCTATGAGCAGTTTATTCACGCTCTTGCACGCGATTTCAGTCGAGATATACCGAGCAAGACTCGGTTGAGCATACGACACAGTTTCCAGAAGAACACAGGAGATACGGATGCTACAAACCCACGAAAGCCTTCTCGCAAGCTAAGTCCTTCTTGGTTTCAACTTCCGACGGACATTGCCGGCCCGAATACATCATTTGACACAGAAATATTCGCCGAGAGCTTCATTTTGCAACTAATGGCCTTCGGATAGTATTCCGCAATGTTTTACAAGCTGCAAGAAGGTGATACAAGCAGCAGAAGCAAAAAGCACATGGTTCGGAGACCCGACAAGAGCAACAAAATCTTATATGAGAACATTTTTGTACTGTCAAGAAGCCGACAATATATTTTCAAAAAATTAACATGAGTTCCGCTAGTATGAACGTCCGCGACCTGATTTTTTCGTGTTTTTGCGATATGTAGGCGACTGTCCGCACGAACTGATGCCACGACGTTGATGTCGGTCCTCCGAGGCCAAAAAGGCGTTGATCCCTCTTGTGACTGTCTTACACTACGTTCAATCGACCACCACCAGTCCTCCGACTCTCGGCGCAATTTCACCCACTGTGCCCTCGATTTCTACATCCAAACCAACGAATTCAGAATCGCCCTTCGTCTTGAAGAAAGACTGAGCCAAAAGGTAAGAATTGGCGTCCTCGGTCCGGTCGATGTCGCCGCTAATGCAGTCGGATAGCATTATTTCCAGTCCAGAATCCAGTCCATTTCACAAAGCAATCCTCGAGAGTAAGCGTCGCTGTCGAACATAGGAGTATTGCGTGCTGAACCGCCTTGCAAAGATGTCGTCCCAGAATGCCTCCTTCGACGCCACAGCGTATTGTCCGTTGTCCTCGCTTTCTCGTCGCTCTGTCATCGGCTCATCCACCTTCCTGTCCGCAGACGCAATGCCACACAAGCAAACGGCCAATTCCCAGTCTCCTGTCGACCAAATGCCATATAATCCCCATGAAGGTAAGCAGCCCACTTCGGACGCTTGCGCCTCAACATTCCTTCTGACCCCTGCGTAGCGTCCAATGAATCGCACGATGTGGCCAAAGATGCCTTTAGTGCCCAATACCCCCAAGGTTCCTCCCCCAGTGGGACAGACACTTCTCGTTCCGCCTACGGCTACTATGGAGCATGCTTTTGCGGGTACTATATTGACCCAGGGCACCGTAAGTACATTTAACTTACCGCCAAAGCTTCGAGACTGACCTTTCGTAACAGCTGGGTGCCCTTCATGCGATCCACAAGGAGTAGGAGCGAGGAGGGGATGATGGGTCGTACTGGGTGTGAGGGCGGAAGATGCGAAACAGTCCCTCCCCATTTGTCGTGGCTTTGTACTTATATCTTTCTCCCATCTCTCTACCATACACTAGACTTCGCGCAACTGTAGATAAGCAACCATCAGCGCCTTCTTCTTCTTGCCAACCACGTCTGAACTTACATTGACAACATCAATCTTCCCGTGCCTTGTTCATTGTTCCAATAAAGTCAGCGCTTTGTCGTTGCCACGCCCATACTACTGGGCGTTCATTCCTTCGCCAGCAGCAAACAAGGGAAGGCTGAAGTTCCGGTTATGTCCCAGGCAGAGGCTGTTGAGAGCCGCCATTCGAAACCCTAACCCGTTCTCGACACTGATGAAACCCTAACCCCGTTCTCAGCACTGCTGGGCTTCGGACGCAGCATCATCTCTCGCACCTCCGGCGCTATGCGACGTACAGGCAACGAGGTTTCTGGACGCCATTGAAGATACAAGAGACCTCCAAGGTGCGCCAATCAGTGTGCTCATATCACGATCCTTGGTGAGACCTCTATGGCTTGACCAGCTGTACGCTCGGGGGCGACAAAGACAAAAGTCGATGCCGAGTGGCCCTTTGCTCAGCAGCAGTAGGCGAGGTTGGAAGGGCGCAAAGATAGTTGATGCCCCAGTCCAGCGAAAGGAATATTGACGGTGTCTAGAGACCAAGCAATGCGACGGCTTCAAACTATGAGGCTCGTGAACATCATCGAGGGAAATGCGAGGCAAAGGAAGAACCGCTTACCAAAGGAGTTACATTGTGAAGGAGGCTTCGTTCGACGTCGATAGGAAGACACCAAGGTGCACAGCTCGTTGATACAACGCCCGATATCGAATACTTCCATGCAATCGCATGATAGCGCGCGAGGTACACGAAGAATACAAGACCATGTTCCTCAAGCTGATTTCGGCGTTGTGGTGTAGATATTCCAGAGGCAGACTCCCGTCCTTGCGCGTTGAAACATTAGAGGTGGTATATCGGACAACCCAATGGTCCTAAGCCGAAACGGCAAGCTGACATCTATAACACCAAGTTGACGTCCATCGAGGCGAAATGAGGTCGCATACTGCGACCTGGAGCGGAGCAAATGATGATCTTGGAGCGGTGACAGTCATATTTATGGGTGCCGCGTCGACCCCGCCGAGAGCATGTTGAGGCCCTTCGCGATTCAAAGCTGATTCGGTTTTTCTTTGAGATGAGACGAAATGGTCGCGGTGTCTGTGCGATCGATCTTTGAGATAGTCGGTGGTTTCCTTTGGGCTTTACCCTTCTTAGCTAAGAGAACTAGTCGCGACCACGAAACACACTCGCTGGATGTCGTCTGCAAGTATGACAAAAGCATCGAAGAATTTCGACTGTTTTCAGGCTGAGCGAAGAACATCAGTATGGCCGTGCACATGACAAGTAAGGAAACAACACACCAGCCCCGTCAAAGGACAACGAAAGGCGAACACATTAAGGTCGAGAAGACAAATCTTGTAAGGCGCCGTACTGGCGCATACGGACTTGCGATAGAAGGAGCACTGGTCACCAACGGTTGTTGTTGTTGTTGTTGTTGTTACACGGCACGATCCACGGGACCCGCCGGACGTGATCGCGTCACGCTCAGGCACATCGATGCAAACGTGGATATTGGCGCGACGATGCCATCAATATCATCAAAAACAAGTCCTCCTCTGTCCTCGACGACCAGTCATTGACGCTGTTCAGTGGCGTGTTCTCGAGGTGGACAGAAAGCCCGATCGACGGAGCACTCAGAATCAGCACACACCAGGTCGCACTGTGTGGGGTCGAGGTTATGGGTCGATGACATCCTGCTAGCAGTGGCGGTTGAGATGAGAGCATTCACTGGAGCCACTCCAAAAGGTGGAAGATTGTGTTCGTATCCAGGATTGAGCAGCCTGACGCGAAGATCCAAAGGCAAGTATCGTGGCCCTTTGTTTGTCCTCTCGTTCTGTCGTGGCTCTGTTGAATGTTTAACTCCTAAACGTTCGAACTTGCGCGACATGGCGAAATTGCGAACAAGAACTCACCAATTCTATTTCAAACAGAGCGTGGATCCGAACCCAATGTTTCCCGCACCGAACCACCAGAACTCGGCCAGCTTCTCTCTGGCAACAGCAGTGCGACATACACTGGCCGCTGTATCTCTGGACTGTCTCTGACGCTCTCAACTCTCAAATGTCCTCCTAGTACATCCTCAGGGTGCCGCTTGGCCGTCCTCTCAATAAACTCTCTCATTGCCATGGGCGCCACTTGACGGCGCACATATCTTGGGCACGTGCTCCTCGAGATGATGGTCCTGGCCAACTGGGATGTCCACAACATGCAAGAGTGTCGAAGGATGGACCACGAAGAGTCCCGCATAACGGAGAGAAGGGAAACGATGCACAGGATAGGAATTGGAAGGCTCGTGCCTCTGGTAGTGAGTGCGTTAAACTGCAATCGGCGGAGGACGGGATTGTGAAGCGATGCTGTCGGTGAGTTATCGTTCCGCAGAGACACAAAGCTGACACGAAGGTCCTAGGATGTTGCTGTGCGTCTCTGTGTCACGAGCAGTTGAAGATCAGTCGCTCGCCTGTGCGAAGATAGTCCATGTTAACGTCGGAACAGAATAGTTCACAATGTTCAACGCACCACCAGGAGGAGGCTTGCGTCTACTACAACCCTTGCATGTTACTGGCTCACTGACAACACTGGGAGAACCATTCCGTGCTATCTGGCGACGCTTTGACCGAACACATGGGGACCAACAAGCCGCATGTTCTTCGCAACATGGCTTCACGAACAGAAATGAGCGGACGTGAAAGCTATGCGGCTCTCGCTTACAGGGTGGATGTACCGCTGGCGGTGGTACTTGTCCAGGATCTGGCCGCTTCGAATAAAGTTTTGAAAAAATGTGCGATGGTGACGGCCAAGACGCCTATCGCTTGCTGCTCCCAGCGCCCGAGTACTGCCTAGGGTCCAATCCGCATTATTTGTGTGGTGGCTGGTGAACGAGTGCTGTCCGTGCTGTCCCGGATGTCCGCAGAGACGCTATTGTGGTCAGAGGCGGGGTGAGGGCGGGTGAAATCGGCCGTCCGCATTGATACGGTTCAATACGGCCTTGGAGATGTCGATGCAGAGACTGAGCGTGTAGATATGAGGAATCGTGGAGGTGGGCAGTGGGAGATGGGAACACGCAAGTTGGAGTAGCCTTCCGTTAGGGCCGGCCGCGTGTCCGCGCTCCCCTTCTGGCAGCCTGCATGCCTTCACAATTCGCACCTCAAAACATCAGATAATCTTCACTCGTATTCTTTTCACAGCCGAGTGCACTAAATACGAGAAAAATACAAGAATTTTACACTCGGAGGTTGAAGGTGTAGGATCGTCGGTCGGCCGGCGCCACATATAGACAGTGATGGTATGTGCTGGACGCGTAACAAGGCCGCGACCCGTTGATAACCGGAACACGCGGCCGCATGGCAAGCAGGACAGCGATCAGTGATTCAGCCAATGAAAAACCGTCGTTCTTCAGAATGATTGATCTAGATCACTCAGCTGTGTTACCCGGTGGGAAAACACAGGGTTTGGGGAGGTCCTGGGGAGGTCTGGGCTCTCCGTTGACAGTGATTATCGTGGCGCAGCTCATTGTCATGCCTCATCAGAATGACGCAAAGCAGCGCCGAAAAGCAATGACACAGTGATGGAGACTTACGACAGGGACCTACAGCTTGCGCCACACCTATCAGAATCCTAAAAGTAAGTCGTTCAACAATCTCATGCAACGTCGAGTGTCCATTTCGTGGGTAATACATAAGCAATACAGAAAGCGTAGTAGGTCCGAGTCCATAGCGTAGTCCGTGATCATGTATATAACAATTTAGAAAGTCCCAATTAGAGAGTATCAGAAAGCAACCTATCCACAATCGCATTGATAGCGCTCTTCTTCTCCGTCAAGTCAACATTGAACCTCTCCTCTAGATGCCTTCTCAGATCCTTCTTCGTCACGCTGTTCAGATCTGCAGTGCGCAAGACAGCTCTCAGCTCTTGTTCCAGCTCCCCGTCGCTCGGCAATGCTGAAGTATCTGTGTACGGCTGCTGGTAGCCCATTGGAGTGTTGCGACCAGAGCCGTAGGTGACGTATATCTGCTTCGACGGAACTGGCGATTCACCATGTATCCGTGCACCTGGATCGTAGTAGGTCTCCCGTCCATACAACGACGCTGTGTAGGACTCCGCGTATGGGTTGTTCTCCTTCATTTTCGACGGCGGAACCCAAGAACCAATGCTATGATTCGATTCCTGATCCCATAGTTCGTTTTCCTACGAAGCATGATTAGGAATCTCCACGGCGACACTGTAGAGAACGACCATACATAATCATTCCAAGACTTGAGCGGTATCGAGCGAGGATCAAATTTACCCTCATCCTGAACAACGATGAGCAAACCCCAGTTTCGACAGGACTGACACCTACGTGAACGATCATCTTCTTTCCAGCTTCACCCATGACCAAACGGGTAGCACCCCACGAAAAGTCGTCCATCTTCCAGAACGAATAGAGCGGCAACAGGAACGTGAAGATAGGGAAAGCCATGAAATAGAAGAGCATCCATCCAATCATGTCCCACTTTTGCCGGAATATGAAGACCAAGGCCTGGAGACCGTAGATGGCGGCTAACATGATGATAGACGTCATAGGGAAACCTTTGTCCTGCCCGACGATGAGGTATATGAGGTAGACGATCTGTGCGAGTATTAGGCGCGAAATCAGGGTAGCGAATGAACAACGTACATAAACCAACATGATAGGCTGCGTTATCGTCGATACGAGATCAATCATGACCACGAAACGCATCGAGAAACAACAGAAGCCGCATAACTGGTCCAAGAAGACGAGTTCTCCCAGGTTGTGCACAGTCGAGTTGATCCAGCGACGACGTTGCGATAACAAAACCTTCCAGTCGTCGGGTGCGACTGTGTAAGCTCGAGCATCTCGCACGAACTGCGTCTTGAACATCGGGAAGTGCTTGAGCAGAAGCGTTGTCAGATATCGATCTTCACCGAGATGCAGAAGGTTCTTCATATGCAGAGTGTCCACGCGATTTTCGGAGTAGTCCCTGATGATCTGGTGCGAGATCAACAGAGGCTTCTGAGTGTCCGAGGTGCGAAGTCGGAAGAGGGTGAAGCAACCTGGAAGACAGGTCACGGAGCCGAACAAGCTCTCGAACGCCTTAGCCATATGATGTGAGATGAAGTACTCGTAGACCTGCATCATCGTGATGATCGAGTGTTTAGCGTTAGCCAAGGAGGTCTCTCCACAAACACCAAGTAGCTTCTTGTCGCGTATCATTCTGAAAAAACAGGAAAGTCAGGGACTGCGGACATCGTCGCGGACAGACAAAACGTACGAGGATATAAGCCTGTTGACCGAATAAGGATCAACAGTGGTGTCGGCATCGATGGTGAACAGGTATTCGTAGAACGTCGGATTCACACCAATAACGTTCTTGATCTGATGGTACATCTCGAGTTCCATAGGGTTCATCGGCGAGTTGAAGTGAACCTGCCGACTTGCGTCAGCAAAGATGGAAGCGACGCCATTGGACTGCATACCTTGTTCAAGAAATGCATCACGACCATCTGGGAGTCACGCTTCCCTCGATTGCCAGGACGCTGGCGCTCAGTCGGTTTTCCGACTTTGACTACGACCAGGTAGGGCACGACATGGCCCGCACATTCGTAAAGACCTGAATAGACCTTGCCCATATTGTGCTGCTTGGCGCCCTCTCCAAGCGAAAGGAAGCTCAGAGGCTCTGGGTCCAGATTGGGATCGGATCCCAGGATATCGAGTACAATGCGCGGCGTCGGACGATCGTTGCCAGATCCAACAATCATTCCATCGCAGATGACAAGGAGAAGCTTCCTCTTGTCGTCGTAATTGAGGCGAGCCAACGAGTCAATGGTCGTCCGCAACGAGGATTCTCCTTCGGTATAACATGGCACCTGGCAGATGACGAACTTGTCATGATCCTCCGGCGCACGCACGGCACTGAAGTTGAGCGCAGACAAGAACTTGAAGCCAATGATTGAGACCATCATAATGGAGATGACCAGCAACAGGTACTTCGAAAACTGACACCGAGCAGATTGTCGATAATCCACCTTTCCGACGAGAAACAGATTCCGCAGACAGACCTTCTGACGTTGTAAAATGTCGGAGTCGACGTTCAAGCTGTCCAATTTCTTCGTGACGTCTCCACCGGCCGCAAACTTGAAGACATCAAGAACAGCTGGGTGCATGAAGTTCGGATCCGTGTCTGCTGGCGCCTGGGTACCCTGAGGACTGCGGACCGCTGGGGGAAAGGTGATATATGTGCTGAGGTCGTACACCATGCCCTTGTAGACGCCAATTGAGCTCCCGCTTGTTGCTTTGTCTTTGATGTCGCCTGGGGTGTATCCCATGAACCCTACACGAGCAGTCCAGCGCATTTGGACCATGGACTCCCAGTACCAATCGGGGCGCGAGTCATTGGTGAAGACACGGAAATCATGGTAACCGGCATTTGGGTCCGTGTTATTGGCGGAGTCTAATGTGACGTAGGGGCTCACAGTCCCATCGATGCCATTACAGACGGCGCTGACCTACGTGACAATGGCACGTCAAACTGGGAAACGTTAGCGAGAGGGTAGGACACACCTGGATTGGGAAGATGTTATCCGACGAAGTCCCGCCATACTTGAGAATCATCGTCTTTGGCACGACAACAACATCGCGCAAATGCTGGGATGCGACGACACCGAGATCAAATACCTCGCCACGAATAGAGGTGTACACTAGGTCCGACTTGTCGTTGTATTGGCTGAGTTCTCCCTCGCTATACACATGCTGCGTAGGGCAGATCAAGTTCCCGAGGAAGATGATGACGAAGACGGTGCAGGCGCAAACGAACCAGATGAGCATGTTAAGGGCAAGCTTCTCCCGCCAGGCCTGACGGACGTCCATGCGCTTCATGCGGCCGATGTACCTGAGGAGAAACGACGGCACCCAGAAGGTCAACATCCAGCAAAGCGCGACCCAACGGCGACGCGCAGAAGACTCTTTGATGATTTCCGTAGTCTCTCCCTCCTGAACCTCCCCTGGCAGTACCTCCTTATCCGCCAGTATCTTTTTGTCCGTAGCCTGGAACATATTACGCGAGGGCGCATAGGATTCGGAGCCATACTCCGATAGTCCTTCGTCGCGCTGACTTAGGTCGTCACTGCGAAGGGATCGGTTCTCGAAGTCGTCGTTGTACAAGTCGGCGCGTCTGAAGGGTCCAGGAGCTGCATTGGCAACCAGAGGAAGAGCAGCGGTCGACGCGCCATCTCCTTGAGTCCAAAGCTGGTCCTGCTCGTCCAGGTGAGGTGTTGATGCATATGGACCATAGGGATCTCCATCGTTTGAACCGGCTTGCAGATCGGCTTCGCGCGTGCGATTACGTTTTTGTTCATCGACGTCTCGAGCACGAAGGAAGTCCTCGAAGAGATGGAAAGCCCATTGAGAAAGGTAAACCTACCGAAAAGTCAATGAGACGTCTTTATGAAGAGAGACTGAGACTGACCTTATTTTGACCTAGGACGGCGTCAGATTCTCCAAGACCGAAAGCCATGGCAGCGCTTTCAACGCGATCCTGAGGATCCCCCGACTCCTCCACGCTAGCATCGTCGAGACATGCCGCATATCGTTCACAAAACTCCGAGGGCGACATGCCAACTTCGAAAGTGTTCACAACCTGCTTCGCAATCTCCGGAATTCCCATGCTCCGCAGCTGTCCTCTCACACTTCGCCCTTCGAGCTGATTCGGCAACTGGGAGTCGTTGGGGTTGATGCAGAAGACATACCACACCTGCGTCTCGTCAAGCGTCTCGAACAACGTGTCGAGGGCGGATTTGAACTCCCCAGCAACACAGGTACTCGCCGACGTAGCGTCGTCCTCTTCCTTCACCGTCTCCTCTACCTCGATCTCCTTCATCGACTTCCTGATGTTACTCCTTCTACGCATGGACGGGGCACGCATTGGCTTCACACCCTGCTGTGCTGCGACAATCGTCTCCTCATGCCGAGGGTGAGCCTGCGTGGCGATCGCCTTCGCCGAAAATAGACCCTTCACAAAAGGGTTCTCCGACCCGGTCCCCTCCAACTTATCCGCTGCACCTCTGAGTAGCGACACAAAGTCGGGATTGAGCGCGTCTAGATTACGCTCAAGGAAGCCCTCCGCAGAGTATGTGACCGCCCCATGATAGTGGCTGACAACGAAAGTCGGGAAGCCGGCACGATCCATGGAACCAGCCTTGAAGGATGTGTGATTTCCCCAGCGTTTCTGGAAAGCTTCCACCATCGAGTGATCCGTCTTCTTGGGCATGCGACGAGCCTGGTCGTCCATGATATGAATGAGTCCGCCAGGGCGATTCTGCAGCACGCGCAGACATTCAGAGTTGTCGAAGTAGGGCAGTTTGGGAACAAACTGGGAAACGCCTTCGAGGGCATATTCGTCTGCTTTGGCCTCGAAGATTGAACGTTGAACCCAATGATGGAGACGTTCGTTGGCAAAGTTGACACAAAATTGGTCAAGGGAGTTTGGGCGGCTGGACATGTCTTGAGGTCCAGGTAGATCGAGAAGACCGATGAATGTGGAGAAGTCATCCTTGCAGAGACGTTGGTTGATGTGTTCGTTCACCCAAGCAAAGAGGAGAGAGTACAGCGTCTTTGCAAGGTCGTCTCGGTTATCCGACGCTCCATCAGCATCAAGGAATACCGTGCACAGCTCCTTCTTGACCAGCTTCGTCTTGTAGGATAGGGCCGTCTCCAGATCTGCGGCCTGAACGCCCAAGAACTCAGCAACGACGTTTAAGCCATCAGTATTCCGTACAACGGCTGCATCCTCGTTCCTATGCCGATCCACGATGAACTCCAAATTTCCCAGATGCAAGATGGCAGCAAGAAGCTGGCACGTTTGTGCCACATGCCGCTTCGAGAAGCCAATTGACTTCAAGGCCATCTTTAGCTGGTCGAACCGGACATGGTCATTATCCTGTGGTCCGTTCCCAAGCCTGGAAGTATTCCCAAGGTATCGGTATGGCGTTTTATCACCCAAATGCAGATGGGCCCGCTCATCTGGTGATGCACCGGCGACGAGGTAGTAGAAGATGTGGAAGTTCCGTTCGCCTGAGGGGACGCTACAAACCCGATTCCGTTCGAGGTAGTAATCGATTGTTTTCACTCCGCATATCCGCCCACGCTCGCTGAACTGTAGCTCGGTATATTTCCCGAACCGCGAGGCGTTAGCGTTGAAGAGGGTACGAGAGTTGCCGAGAGCTTCTAGAACAAACTCGGCGGCAGGAATTTGGGAACTGAGCTTGGCACCCTTTTTTCCTGGGTTGGGCACGCTGAGCTCGAGGATGCTTTTGATGGCTAAGCGTCGATTCTCGGATTTCCCACTGGAGGTTTCACCACTGCAGAGTGCTGGATTGGCAATCAAGTTGGGACCAAAGATATTTCGCACGTACCTGAACACTATACATTCGTCCTGTGTCGTCCTCCTCATGTGATAGTAAGCATTATTGGCATGCTGGAATATATGTGGGGGTAGCTTCTCCTTGTTTCGGTCTGTGTCGCGGTAATCGGCAGCATACTGCTGTAGTACGGCGTCAGAGTTGGAAGTGATGTACTTGTGGGGGTTGAAGGCGACAAGTCCCGAGGACCCAACCAAGGTGTAGATGTTATCCGTAAGAAATCGTTGGCGCAGGCAGGCTAGGATGACATCGTCGGAAATGGAGGATAGTTTGGAGATGTCGGTGACCGTTTCGAAGCGCGTGGCGACGCTCGAGTGACGGTCCATCGTCGTCGAGGGAAAGAAAGGACGAGGCAGTGATGCGTGTCACGTTTCGGCGGACATGTGCATTTCGGTCTGAGACGCCCTCAGAGGCAATACACTCCGGCGCTATTCTCGTGGCGGTCTGGAAGGGTTCTCGTCACGCAAGGCAAGGCGGCATGGCAATGAAACGTGGACTGTCGGCTGGAAGCCGTGCTGCCAATGCCCGATGTTCCCTAGAGGCGAATCGGTGAATCCTCAATCTCCTGTACCAATACGGGGTCCGGGCTCGGATCCGGCAACGTAGCGCCGTTGTTTCCTAGTCGGCCACCTTCCTGTCGACAACGAAAATGGCGCGCTCGGAGCGCACGGGCAGGTAGCAGTATCGTATCTGGTTTGGTCATGGTGAAAAGAAGAGAAGTGAGTGATCGTCGATCGCACCTACTGTAACTGCGCACACGCTACGAACGCAAAGTTTGAATTTCCAACTTTACTCATAACGCGACCGTTATACCATTACATGACATGCATTTTGTAGCTGTTCTGAGGCAAATCATTGATACGTGTTCGCGCATAGGTGCGTGTGATGAATAACGCGACACACACCGAAGGAAAACAAGACAAAAAAGCTTACTGGAACAACAACGCCCATAGAATCACCCCAAAATATGGACGCGCTTTCATCGGGGGTCACTTCACAATACTCCTCAGAAGATGGCATCTACCAAGGATACCTGTGATCCCAACAGAGTCCAAGTATATTTCACGCATCAGACTTCAAGTTCGCGCTACAGGCACATCCGGATGATGAGACCTCCTTGTCTCATACTTCGCGCCGAGAGTCCCAGATGCACAACTGCCCTTTTTCCGGCATGGAAATGTAGATCAACACCAGGCGCCGCGGTCCTCTGGCGGTGACAGAGTAAGTCCAACACCAGGAGTCCGTAGAACAACAAAACAATGGAGAATAGGCGCCTTACAGTACATGATCGTCATCGAACGTCAACAGAGCGCTCCCTCTTCCCCCCTTGAGTCGGATATTAGCCCTTCCATTCCCAACGCATCCCTCCCTGCGATCTGCCTTGTTCCTGTAGAGCGAATCCACAGGCTTGACAGCCTTGGATGGCAACACCACTTCCGGGTTCCCATTGCTCGTTTGTACGCTGTAGACGCCTGCGCAACTGGTAGGCCAGGCAACTGCTATGTCCCCGCATTGTGTCTGGGCAAGCAGTGCCACGTCTGTCGTGCTCGAATTCACGAGCTTGAGGTGAATGTTGCCCAATTTCACTTCAGTGGCGAGGTTGACATGATGATGGGCCGGACTCGAGACAATCAGAGCGCCCCTAATGTTCCTTCAGAATCGGTTCGTTAGAGATGTGAAGCAAGACAAGTAGAGCTCGAATCTAATTACCCTATTTCCGTGGCCATTGTGACCGATGCGGAAGCCTTATTGTTCTTGACCTCGACTATTACATTGATGGATCCACATCGTGAGAGGAGTTCCAAACAACGGACGACCATGAAGCTTCCTTGGATGAGACCCATCGAGGTGATCATCACCGCTTCTTCAGCGCGCAATGCCTTACAGAAAGTCAGTACGGCACCAACATCGGTAGATATGAGTTCGGTACTTTGCCGTCGATGCTCAGCGCAGTGTTGATGCCGATGCGTTGGAAGAGTACGTCCACCAAAGTTTCGTCGAGGAAGTAGGAGAAAGACGCCGTAGAGAATTCGAATCTCTTGACGCTAGAGAGACACAAGGGGAAGAAGACCTTCACGTCAAAGTAGAGACAATTGGGAGGATGATCAGGCACCTGTACATTGTATCAACAAGTTTGTTATACAGGAGGTCTATTGAATGGACTCACGAGAATCCGTAGTTCGATACCAGTGCTGTTATGCTGCTTGCACGAGAGCTTACATCGAGCGGCATCGTCACGATGACCAGCGCGATACTTGACAGTGATCACAGCCTCAATGGCATCATGCTTGGTGTGGCGCATAGATAAATGAACCTTGCCCGGTGCATGCTGGCCTTTGCAGATGAGACGATACGCGTCTAATGCGTTCGGCATGCGAAAGCGAGCAGTACGGTGCGCCCACGAAGCTAGTTCCTCGTTGGTAGCTGGGTCGATTTATGAGCGAAAGAACGCGACAACAAGCGGCCAAGTACGCACGAGGGAACATCCATGATGAGAGAGGAACAACTCGTGATGAACCGTCCGAGACGCCTTGAAGGCGTTCAGGAGCGAGGGCAAGTGGCGCAGACATGGTCTTGAGTCAAGAAGAGGCTAGGAGAGCGCAGTGGTACCAGGCCGTTGCATGGCAATCACGCTGGCCACACAATCCCAACGAATCGCGAGAACCTGATGGGGATTTCATTCAGACAAGTCCCCGGTTAGCCTGAGATTCCGTGTTCGGTGCCTTTAACGTCCGGGTCGATGCAAGTCGCTCGGATCTACACAAGAAGGCCAAGATGGCTGACCGGCCTCTCAAGGACTACATGAAGTGGGGAATGGACGATTTACTCTTGCCCAGGAACAGTAATCGATGTGTCCTGAGATCTAAGAGAGTCTGAACTTGAGCGGCGGCTCCAGAGAGAAGTAGCTACGCACCTCTGCTCCAGAGAAAGCCACAGCCACGAAGTTGGCCGTCATGCTTGCACCGACGCATTGAAGTGGGATAACTTTGGTGTATAGTGAAGTGAATTTATCTCGGTGTAGATGGGCCCGCACAAGGAGACTGTTTTCTGGCGGCGCAGTGGCGGACAAGAGTGAAGAGCGCCATATCCGAATCGGGCAGTCGGTCTCCGCCCATTCGAGTCCTCCCACGCTCCCTCTTCTTCACAACGACCGTGTGCTTACAGCAGACCGTTGAGCTGCCTGGAACAATTGGATGTCTGTCTGGCTATCTTCGCGACCTGGAAACGTCATACCATGGCAAGGACCTCCTCGAATAAACAAACGAGCACCATCCTGTCCCCAACTTACTTCCTATCTCAACTCAAAAAACAACACTGGACTATGCTAGCACCTTGCTGTTGTGGATAGACATCGGATTTGATTGGATTCATAGTGCATAATCGCAGGAGGCACCCACTTCCAGGGTCAATTTCAACTATCTGGTCTGTTTCGATTTGACCTTGAAGCCTGGCCCTGTTGAACATCCAAGCAGCATTTGTGTCAGAGCGCCCGGCTCGTCGCCACTTTTGCCTAAACCGCCGTCGGGGATCTTAGATACGCCGGGATAGTTCCATGGCCATGTTCTGCTATCCTGCGGCCGAAACCGTAGACGGGAGCTTCGAACGCCACAGCATTCTTTTACGCTGGCCGCCTAAGATGGTCAAGGTCATACTTTGCATTTTCGCGATTCGCGGTGTCCACTCGTGACCCTCTCTTATGCCCGTTGGCTTCATTCATATCCGAGAGGTAGCATTCAGCTGCTTCGAGCGCTGACCTCAGGCAATCCTTGAACTGTCAATCATGATGCGGAAAATAAATCACGGAGTCAAATGAATACAATGTCCTGCGCGCGCAACTGACCATAGTGGTACGATATCTCTATCATTTTACCCTTCGGATCGTTCCATTCTCACAATAAACACTTAGATAGCGCGCCAGGCGTTTGCGTATGGATCTTCGATATTCACAGTGATTGCAGCGGATATACAGTGATTGCCCAAGCCGACTGAGCACTCGAGAGATCGCAAGGCACTAGAGTTCGACGAACAGTCGCAGAATCGCATCACCGTGAAATGGACTGGACATCCCAGCATCCATTGCAAGTTTTCGAGGGACGCATCGGACGATCACAAATGGGACGAGAGTCCCTTCATATAAGGCTCTTATCTCTTGTCTGAGATCTTATTCCATCCTCCCACCACGTTTTTACAATGTCTGCCCCCATTACTCGCCCCAAAGATGTCGGTGTCCTTGCCATGGAATTGTATTTCCCTCTTCGAGTGAGTCTCTTCTCTTCGATGGTGTTCAGCATTACTCAACTGCTCTAGTGCATCTCAGAGTCGGACTTGGAAGAGTTCGATGGTGTCTCCAAGGGAAAGTACACCATTGGTCTCGGTCAAGAGTACATGGCATGGCCCGATGACCGTGAAGACATCAATTCATTTGCGTTGAACGGTACGTCGCATATCTCCATACGTACACCAAGTCATGACCTCACGCCGCCTCAGCTGTCTCTGGCCTTCTTGAAAAGTATAACATCGACCCCAAGTCCATTGGCCGTCTCGATGTCGGTACAGAAACTATCATAGACAAATCCAAGTCCGTCAAGACTCACCTCATGGACCTCTTTGTCGAGTCTGGGAACATGGACATCGAAGGTATCGACTCGAAGAATGCCTGCTATGGGTCCACTGCAGCACTCTTCAACGCTATCAATTGGATCGAGTCTAGTTCCTGGGATGGCCGCAACGCCATCGTCGTCGCTGGTGATATTGCTGTGTACGCTGAGGGTGCTGCACGCCCCGCAGGAGGAGCTGGGTGCGTAGCTCTCCTCATCGGCCCCAATGCCCCCGTCGTATTCCAGCGTACGTCCCAGAACTTCACATCCACTTTTCATGATCGCTAACGCATCCTGCAGCTATCCACGGAACCTACATGTCCAACACCTATGACTTTTTCAAGCCCAACCTCTCCTCCGAGTACCCCGAAGTCGACGGTCCCGTCTCTGTCATCACCTACATTGCTGCTCTCGATAACGCCTACACTGCCTTCCGCCAGCGCACTGACCGTATCCTCGGCACGAAGCCTGAGGCCGGCAAATACTCCTTCTCCTTGGACAGCGTTGACTATGCCCTCTTCCACAGCCCGTACGGCAAGCAGGCTGTCAAGGGCCACGCACGCATGGCATTCAACGACTTCATCTCCAACCCCACCGCGCCCCAGTACGCGAACATTCCCACTCCCGAGGCATTCCTCGGATTGTCCCAGGCTCAGTCGCTGACTGATAAGAGCGTAGAAAAGGCCTTCGTCGCTGCGGCAAAAGAGGATTATAAGAAGAAGGTGGACCCTGCTATGCCTTGCTCGAAGCGTCTTGGGAACATGTACACCGGCTCTCTATATGGGTGTCTCGCGTCGCTCCTGTCATCTGTTGAGCCCGCTACGCTCCTCAACAAGCGCGTCAGTCTGTTCGCGTTTGGCGGTGGGTGCGCATCCTCCTTCTGGACTCTCCGCATCAAAGGCGACACTTCTGAGCTTCGGGATAAGATGGACCTCCTCAACCGCCTGGCGGCGATGAAGGTGGTGCCGTGCCAGGACTTTGTGGACGCTCTTATTGTATGTTTGTTTTCCCGTAAATGAGTCTGATGTCGGTTGATCACTGATCTCTGTGTACAGCTTAGGGAAAAGAACCACAACAGGGTATCCAATACCCCCGAGGGCAGGGTTGAGAACGTGTGGCCGGGCGCTTACTACCTCGAAAGTGTGGATGCCAAGTATAGGAGGAAGTACGCTCGGGCGCCTTTGGCTTAGGTGACGAATACTTTTCAAGAAGAATACACAGCTATACTTTCACTTCCCTCATATGTTTGATTGCACTCACGGGATATACCCATCGTACAGTTAAATTCAATCGAGCCTATTCAAGCTCGGTACTTGTCAGCATATGGTCATCTGCGCTCAAATACTTATCAGAACTATTTGAAACGTGGAAACCCTCACATTGTCTGCTCTTATCAATGGCGACCATGCACTCGCTCACTGGTAGTGTGACTTGGCACACACTCCTCGCCTGACGCAAGCTCGCCCACGGATACCGTCCTTGCCCATTGTGAGCCTGTTTAAAGGAGGACTTAAAAGGTCCTTACAATAGCAATAGCCTGCGTGTAGTTAGACCTGATGAACATACATTCTGCCCGTCATAGAAGACTTTCGTGCTGTGTAAGATCCAGGTTATATTCCATTGCGCCACTGTGATCCCCGATCCTCCCCGGTCAGCTCAATCACTTGACGTGGTGTCAATTTCGAGAAATGAAAGCGTCAAACCCGTGCCCCACTTGATAGTCCACAGTGTATAGAATAGCCCACGAAGTCGCGTAAACAGCGGCCATGGATGCGTTTGGTAGCGCATCACATGACTCGCATCGCGAATTATGAATCATCAATTGGAAATCTGCATGATTGCTTCTTTAAGAACCTCACGACTGACGCTGTCAGCCAGGAATCTGGCTTTGGCATCTCCCCCATCCTCCGCTGTACATCGTCTTTCTCTTGTACGACACAGCTCTCCTCATCTCATGCGGGCAATTCCCTGACATACCAGCAGATATCCTCTTCAATCAACGCGACTAGAAGCCTTACAAAGATGGCTCCCCTTCCCACCTATGACAAGCCCAACGCGGACCATTATGACTACGTCGTTATTGGCGGAGGAAGCGGAGGCAGCGGGACATCGCGTCGAGCCGCTAGCTATGGCAAAAAAGTCGCCGTCGTCGAAATGACGCCGCACTTGGGAGGGACTTGCGTCAACGTCGGTACGTGTCTCGCCTCTACCCCCGGCTTAGGTGCTCATATTTGATCAGGATGTGTACCCAAAAAGGTGCGTCTCTCAACTCGACAAAGCCTACGCTCTGGATGCTTATGCGATCGACGCATAGATTATGTGGCATGCCTCTGATCTTTTCGACAAAGTCTCAAACCAGCTTGCCGGATACCATATCACCACCCCAAGCAACCCCAAGTTCGACTGGGCCACTTTCAAGCCTCAGCGTGACGCGTATATCCGCAAATTGAACGGAATTTACCACAGTAACTTCAACAAAGAGGGCGTCGAATATCACTATGGTCGTGCTTCCCTCATTTCTCCCACCGAAGTCCACGTCGTGCCCGCTGACGGCGCGGAGCCCTATACCCTGAACACCTCCCAGATCTGTATCGCGACTGGTGGCTTTCCCATCATTCCAAGCGAGGAGACCATACCCGGCGCCAAACTGGGAATCACATCCGACGGCTTCTTCGAGCTAGAGTCCCAGCCCAAACGCGTTTGCGTAGTCGGCGGTGGCTACATTGGAGTCGAACTGGCTGGTGTCCTCCATACCTTGGGCAGCGATGTACGAATGATCTTGCGAGGCCAAAAGATCCTGCGCGGTTTCGAGACGGATGTGGTGAACGTTGTGGAAGGCTGGATGCAGAAGACTGGCATAGCGCTATCCAAGGGTGTCAAAGTTGTCAAAGTTGAGGGCGAGGCAGGGGAGGGCAAGGACAAGACCATCACGCTGGACAACGGCGAGACATTCGTCGTGGATACTCTGATCTGGGCCATCGGGCGCAAACCCCAAACGGAAGAGCTCAACCTCGCTAAAGTCGGCGTCGAGGTTGACTCCAAGGGCAACGTAGTTGTCGACGAATACCAGCAGACCAACGTCCCCGGTATCACTGCCATCGGAGACGTCCAGGGCAAAGCCCTCCTTACTCCCGTCGCTATCGCTGCCGGACGCAGGCTGTCGAACCGGCTCTTTGGTGGTCCCAACTTCGCTACCGAGAAACTCGACTACAGCAACATCCCAACTGTCGTGTTCTCACACCCTACCATTGGCACTGTGGGTCTTACGGAGGAGGAAGCTCGCAAGAAGTTCGGTGATGCTGTGAAGATATGTACGCCCATCTGTTCTCTTTGTAGGACTCGCGCTGATTCCTTCTAGACAAGTCATCCTTCCGTAGCCTGTACTTCTCTATGATCGACGAGGAGCACAAGGAACCCACGTTCTACAAGCTCGTTTGTGTGGGTCCAGAGAAGCGCGTCGTCGGTGTCCATATTTGCGGTGTTGGCAGCGACGAAATCTTGCAAGGCTTTGCCGTCGCAGTGAAGATGGGCGCCACGAAGAGGGACTTTGACGACACTGTCGCTATTCATCCTACGAGCGCTGAAGGTATGCTTCGTGTTTCTTGGAGTTGTGCGACGCTAATTTGTCCGCAGAATTGGTCACCTTACGTTAAGTCAGGATCATAGAATCAACTGGTAGCTGGACGTGTACTTTTACAGGACTTCAATGAAATGTTTTAGACGGTCACCGAAAGACATCGGAACGGACTCGCAATGCGGGCTAAGAACGAGAAGATCATCATCCGCGGCCACAATTCAAAACGGCAACTAGTTGGAATGCCGTATCTCCCACAACCTCTTGCTGGATCAGCAATAAGGAGAGTTTTTGAGTAACAATGTCAGACGCACGAAGAAATTCGCCGAGTCCAGTCATAAGCGAAAGCGTCAACCAGGGCCACGGCTCAGTCCAGTAGTTTTCGTGTCTTATTGATTGAACGCACATAGAAGGGAGGTTGTATGCGCCGTCGATGAATCACTCGGTGTACTCGGAGCATACTGGGTACTGAGTGATTGGGTTTTCAACTTTTTTTCTTCTTTTACTGTTTTCTATGTACTGTCCAATCTAGTAGAGGGAGATGCCTTGCTGTTGGATATTGGTTGACTGCCATGCTTCACCCTGGAATGCCGCTGAAGCGAGCTCGAATCAGCGTATGCTTTTCCGCAGACATCGCAAGCCAGCTTTGCTGCTCCTCCAACGGCATGTTTATCCTTGAGATGACCTAAACAGGCAGTTAGCAGCAAAGACATGTGTTGCAAATCATTTGCCTACGCCTCTTCGAGCCTACATTTGTGAATGTGGTCTCCGGACCGCAAAACTCACAAAACGAAAGACTCTTCTCCTTCGAGGATCTACGCATTTTTACGACAGCCTTGTTGTCTCGTCCTCTAGGGTAGTGCTCTGTCGAGTCGGTTCGAGGAGGTGAAGAGAAAAGATCCCCTTCAGAAGAGGCAGATGGGTTCAGCACACTGGACATCGCAGTTGATGGCGCGATGGATAGCGACGAAAAATCAGACGTTTCGAAAGGGAGAAACTCTAGGTTTTCCGAGCTCAGGCCCCACACAGGTCCACTCATGACACCGATATTGAGGGGGTCGTCCGAAGAGAACAATGGCTCATGAAAGAAGGGGGTATCGACATAGGTTCCGTCGACAAAATTCTGTACGGCGATATCGGTGCTGAGTGTATACGCTTCGATTGCGCTTCCGAAAGCGTCTAGGGAGCCTGGCAGGAAGCCATCTGCATCCTGCGATGGTTGGGACGCAGAGTCAGAGGAACGGGATGCTAGAGAGTCATGTACACCATCGCTGGGCTGAAGATGCCCTGGAAGCACAGCGTTGGTGACGGAGGACACACCTGCCGAGCTCGACGGACTAGGTGCAAGGGGCAGCGATGACGCGACACGTTGTATTTCTAGCGAGTTGAGTTGATGCACTATGCGAGAGTCTGTGATATCTTCCATGCCACTGACGGAACCTGCAGTGAGAAAAAGGTGAGTGGCAGCGGATACGATATGCCAGGCATGTACCGTTAGGGGCTTCACGGCGACCTGTCCATGCATCATTCACAGCTGGAGATGTCTTCGTCTCGTGATGATTCATTCTGAGATGGCGGTCAAGAGAGCTCTGGTGAGCGTAGTTCTTGCCGCAATGGAGACACCTGTGGGTAGAGCCATCATGTTTACTCTGAAGGTGAACTGCAGAATTATGCATCAGGCCTGGGGCAGTCATTGTATAGCCACATACTGTTCAGTGCGCGCTTAGTAGTGAAATCAAGTCTGCAGCCCGGATGGCTACACATGAACTTGGCGACCTTCAAACGCGGAATGTGCTGATTGCGTCCTCGAATCCCCGGAATCTTCTTCTGCCCGTCACTGAGATCTTGGGTGCGCGTCGTCGAGCTCTTATGCTCAAGTTCTGATGATGATTGAGTACCAAAGAAACGACCCTATGCTTGACATGAATACCTTGCATTATTGTGACAAGATCTAGATCGGACGTGCTCCCACCTACCCATGGCGATTCCCCGTCCGAGGTGAAAGCGCGGTCCATGTTACTGGGAAGCGTGACAGCGCCATCAGCAATAGGTACCCTGGCGAGGCCATCGACACTGGGCATGTTGGCAGGGCTATCGACATTGGAGGGCATGCTGCCAGAGTGGGCCAGAACGGTAGGGCGAAAGAAGAGGGAAATATGGATTCAGCCCCTGGTCTGACTACAGCCTAAATTGTCCGTGTAGGACACCGGTGGTTTCGCTATAAGGTGATCGACATGCGCGAAGTAACCTGAAAGCACAAAAGAACGGAGTGGGGAGCAGTGAAAGCTGCAGTCAGTCACACTGTGACGGCCTCTTACCTCACCGGTCTACTCTGTTCGCCCGAAGAACGGCATCGTATGTATTGATTAATGCATCATGTACAGATCTGACATTGAAAGAGCGTTGGAATTACCTAGAGCTATGCAAATCGAACTCCCCGATACGACTCAGGCGCTCGATACGACGTACGTCTCAATGTTTGTTGACGATGAAAAAAGACTAACATGGACGCAACCTTATGATTGAAGCAAGGACAAGTACCATGCTAAGATCATGAAGGTGGTAACAAAGCGCTTCCAAGTTGAAGACTGTGGAATTTCGAGCGTCGTACTTGCGATAGTAATGTGATCGTTGTTAAAACTGTATGATAAGAATTCTGGAGTGCTGGATAGACCTGGGTTGCTTCTACCCGGCCGACGACCGAATGCAAACATGAGCTACTGCCAGCCAGCCGCCGGGCATTCCGTGAATAACAAATAGCCTCCGAGGCACGGGCATGAGGACAGTCGTCAATGGGGATATAACGGCGATGACATCACGCGAGAACCGAATCTAGTGAACCATAGAGTCCTTCCTGCCTTTGCTCCTGCCAACCTTCCAGCTTCGATGAGCCACCAGAAAGTGAGCCGATTGCCTTCGGACAAGAAAGCCAAGACCCAGCAATTTTTGCGGAATTTTCTGTGTGTCCAATCGCCACGGATGAGTGTCACAGGAAGCAGACGGACGGCCAGCCCGACCGACGGCAGTCTATCGCTCCGAGAAGCATCGCCTCCTCCTCCCACCATTCGCTTGCACCAGTTCCAAACCGTCCAGCAGACAAGACGATCTGAGCGCGACGAGACGAGGAGAAGAGGCCTGCCAGAGCATCCAGCAGACGTGCAAGCATCCATCAAGGGCCAGACAAGGAGCAAGAGGCGAAGACGTCGAGAAGCATATTTCACCCAGAGAGCAATCGAGAAGGTCCGTGGCCGTGAGCAGGTATGTTGACACGAAATGAGGAACAAGGTCGAACGCACTAACGATGCGCGCTATCCAAGAAACGATCGAGAGAAAGTCTTCCTCCACCGAGTCACCTGCCCATAGATCATCCCGCCACATCAAGCACTCAAGCCATTCACCTGTCCAGCGTATACCACCACCAAAATAATGTCAGACATGTCGACCAATAAGCCGCACGCTCAGCCGCAGAGAGACTCTGGGATGGGATCTTCTTCGTCCACAACCCCAGCCAGTGCGGGGTATGCATACGGACGTATAGCGACCAACCCCCAGGCAATGGGATCTCATGGTGGGTTCAGACCAGCTTACCACTTTTCGAGGCTTGAACACGCGCCTCCCAGACCGACGCGGCTACCCCTTCATGCACGCGGCTCAATCTGATGAGCTGCGCTACGCCTCCGCAACGAGCTATGCGCCGTACCAAAGCACCCAGGGTACGCGACCCGCCCGCCCTCCTAACATTGTCTATCTTACTACGCATCCGCAGCATGGGCCGATCCGCCTATGACGAGCGCGTACGGCGGCCTGAACATGTGGCCTTATCCATCAAATGATAACATGAGGCAAACACCTGGCGTCCAGAACCTCGACAGCGCCTCCTGGCTACCAGCGCCAGCAAGTACGCATCCTTACGACCCGGTCGGTGAGTTGCGAAAATTTGAGGAGGCTACACAAATCTTACCGGTGAGGCGGACAAGATTTTGGATCCAAATACGGATCGATGCCGACAATGTACCAAAATGGAAAGAGCGCGATTGAAGTCGGGGGCGCATTCGACTTGCGACTCGAGGTGACGAAGAGCTGCGAAACCAGTCAGATCATAACAAAATATGACATACAGCTACACTTGCCGGATGGGACTGTCCAAAGGATCATGGCAGATGCACGCGGTGTCACAGTCGGTACGGTGATGCGAGTGTGCAGAAATTGGTATGTCCGTCGAGGAGGACAGCGACATACAGCAAGGCTGACCATGCGCAACGGCGCCATCTGGGCCAACCTCTGCTGAGAAAGCAAGAAGACATCGTCGGCAGCAGGCCCGCTCGACGACTTTGTACCAAGAGCACGGCCTCCCACTTCTTCGTCTGTTTCCTCTCTATTTATCAGCAACAAGCGCGGCACAAGAAAACACCAACACACCTTTCTCTCGTCGGCAGCAGGCCCGCTCGACGACTTTGTACCAGCATCACGACTTTCCACTTCTTTGTCTGTTTCCTCTCTATTTATCAGCAATGAGCGCGGCACAAAGGACACCAACACACACTTTTCTCGTCTTTGTCTCCGGATAATGGTATTCTCCCTCCCAACACAGACCGACCACCGCCAACGAAGAGTTGTACCAACATTGCGGCTTTTCTCCTCTATGACTGTCTCTTCGATCCATTAGGACGAAGCCCGTCACGAACAAGACAACACACCTTTCTGGCCATTATCTGCGGGAAATGCCACAGCGACAGAGGCTGGGTATCACTGCGGTCGGAGTCCATCGTACTTTTGAGATTGCATACTGATGAGCGATGCAGGAACAGAGCAGCTCGAGGACCTACACAAAGTACCGGGTCGAGACAGACTTGAAAGCATAAGGAACCGCTGGCCAGACAATTTGTTGCCTGCGTGGACGGGCCGCAAACAAGATCGCGCCTGCCAACGAGCGAAGAAGGCACGACCTGATTCCTGGTTGCTGTTCTGTCGATTTTTGCTGTAGAATGGAGGGCCGGCTAACAGCTCGACGCGATTGCCAGAGCGAGCAGAGCGCCTGCTATGAGAGAGTCCGAGGAGGCCGGCATGGGAGGAATGTTAACATGGATGGCGACGCGTTGGGAATGCTGTAACAGATGTTTTCACAGCTGTTTGATGGGGAGGGACGAGGAATGCCAAGGTTTCACAGCAACTTCACAGCTATTTGATGGGTCAGCTATATTTTCACAGCTATATACGTCATCCACATATAGCGGGCCGATGCGGCCGCTCAAGCCTCTCAAGCGAAATGGCTTGAAGCGTAGCGACGCCGCCGCGAGCGGCGGGTTTCTGACTCCAGCAATTCCGAGGCGGTTATGCTGATCTGAGTCCGACACGCTTGCACCCCAAGCAGTTGCTCGAACTGTCGACATGTCGACAAACGAAGTCAAAAATTCACACAAACCCACCTGAATCAAAGATTTCCTCCAAGACTCTTTGAGTCTTTCTTGTTCCGACAGAGAATAAGATGTACATGAAATGCGCAGCAGCGGCAAACATGGTGTACAAATGGGTTGTTCATTGTAAGCTCGTTTCTGTGGGCAAGAGGGCGTCGCTGATGTCATTTGCGGTGGACTGATTGGCGACTTTGAAGTCTTGCACGGCTCTCACAGAAACAATGCCACGAATCTTTTGCCGACGTTGAGTCTTTCGTTTGCGATGTGTTTACTTCCACTCTACTTTCATAGCAGGTGGTAATTGATTGAGATTCAGAGCCAACAGCCAGATGTTTATCTTGATCTGATTGAGATACTTGAACCTCGACAGATATTTCGTATGACGCCCAAATCGCTGGTAGTCGAACGCCTTCTACTGGCACGACATCTCCCACACCATCAGTCTACCTCTATAATCACCTACGTCTAGCCCAGTCACAACTCCAGCTCACCATTGCAGGTCCTCAGGCGTGAAGGGGCCAACATGCGGTTTCGGAGGAACATCAAGCTGCATCATGATAAGGAAGTCATGAACGATATCGGCTGCAGCGATACCCGTGATATCCGCTGCAGGTGAGAGGTTCAATCATCGGGGCGGTGGGTGGTAGGTAAAGAGAGGGTAAAGGACGTACCATGATCATACGCAGGCGCAACCTCGACGAGGTCTGCACCGACAAAGTTCAAGCCAGAGAGGCCACGGATAATCCGCTTCACCTCTCGGGTTGTCCAACCACCGGTTTCAGGTGTTCCAGCTGCGGCGAAGGTTATGAGTGTGAGCAAGGCGCGCAAGATATCACTTACTTGCGGGCGCTAGTCCAGGATCGACGACATCGATATCTAAGCTCAGGTAAACGGGCGTATCGCCAACGCGATCCCTGATCTTCTTGATGATGGCGAGGACACCGTAGTCGTCTATGTCATCTGTGCTGATGACTTGGAATCCCACCGTATCGTCGTGCTCCATGTCCTGAATACCCTGCATACGATGTGAGATGAGCTTCTTGTAGGAGTGTCGCCATGGCCATACGTACGGTCATCTTGCAGCGGATGCCACCATGTATACTTCTGTTGGACATGAGCCGTTCCTCATGCGCGATGGCGAAGAAAGAGCCATGGGTTATGCGCTCCTGGTCTGACCCGGTGACGCTTGGTGGCCAGGTGTCCAAATGCGCGTCGAAGTGGATCACGGACACCGGTCCATATATCTTGTTCAAAGAACGCAAGATTGGAAGAACCTATGTAGCATCGTGAATATTTAGGTCAACTGATATAGAAGAATCACCACCACGTACGATGGTATGGTCACCGCCCAAGGTCACAATACGCGGGTGCTCTAATCCATCTTTCGCGAAGGCAGCGGTACGCGACTTGTACGCCTCACTGATGCCGCCCATGACAGGACGCGACAGAAGCGTGTCATACGCGGCCTCCATCTGGTCGATGGCCCTAGCATTGTCGTACGCGGAAAGGGGCACCTGTTGGTATATCAGATAAAGGCGACGGTCGTCCGAGAAAGATGTTTACATCTCCACAATCTAATAGACCAGAGCCATGGTCATACGGGCTCGTTCCCCAGGGAAGGGAGTAGCCTCGCAAATGATGTTGTCTGCGGGATCCAGAGCGGATGGCAAATGGCCCAAAACGCGCACCTGCTTGGTGTCAGAGCGAAATTCAGTACAGATGGAAAGATAGTAACTCACCAGGCCGGTAGGACGTCGTGGTGTCGAATGGAAAGCCGATGATGCCTATGTCGAAAGGCTTAGAAGCATCTTCTAGGCATTTCGCATACGGGAAATGCGAGAAGCTAAGTGGACCACTGTATCCAAGATCGCTTTGCGCGCCGTACTTCGCAGTCCAGGGTTCCAATGCGATATCAACGGCGGAGTCTGAGGAACTCGAGAACGCGTGTTGAGAGTGACATTCGCCCAACGCAAACAGCGACACGGAAAGCAGAGGCAGGAACACGCTAGAAACCATGCTGTAAACGATTGTCGCTCTTCAGGATGCTGGTAGGAACCAGCGGCACATAAGTAGCAGCAAGATAAGCCCCGGCTTATCTTCGAACACATGCTGCTGACAGACTTTGACGCCTATCGAGTTCATCAAGTGCCGGCAGGCTCATCAGGGTGGACGTGAAAATCGAGCTTGATGGATGAATGCCGTGGCCCATGGCCAAGATTCTTAGGTCAGGACTGTCCACGGCCAAGACGCACAGTCCTTTCCATGTGGAACGCTCCTAGGCCTGCAGTCAATCGAAGACTGGGACTCACCACGGAGCCACGTTTCCTTGTCTCTGTGCGGTTCTTATTAACGTTGGAAGTTTGTAGCAAGGACAAGAGCAAGTAATTCGCGCCCGATTGAACCACGTGGTAAAACATGGCTCTCGATCACTCCCTCATTCAACTTTCTGGGAATGCCCGAGAGAGTCTGTGCCTCCAGAGTCCACCATCATTTTTCCTCTCAGCTCTAGCTCTAAAAATATCTGGAGTGCTCTGCTGCGATGGTGGTCCCCTTCTTTCCTTGCGATAAGGCGTCCTGATGGCTCACTCCCTTGTGATGAACTTCCGTGGAACCTTACCCCATACTTATCAGCAATCTGTCAATGCCGACTCAAGATATACCCGAAGAAGAGTTCTTCTCGTCGATAGCACTTGTCAATAAAGACCGTGCCCTCGGTGTCAATCAGGCTTTCTAGGACTTCTCTCTATCCCCCCTCGTGCTTTTCACCATGACGAGCGTCAACGATGCCGCCGTCATTCCAGAGCTGCACGAGAAGGCTGCCAAAGTTGATGTCGAGGTCGGCGCTGTGGACCTTGACAAAGTCGAGGTTGCTAGCAGTACATCGGACCTTCGAGACGACGAAGTCATCATCGAGAAGGCTGAGGATGTCGCTGTTCAGGTACTCCTCTATTCATCCACGTCTGACACAGTTGTTCATTCTGTGTATCCAGGTCATATCCACTCGCGACGATCCCGATCTGCCCATTATCACTTTCCGTATGATATTCTTGGGTATAGGCCTCAGTGCCTTCTCAGCTGTAGGGTCTCTCCCACGACATGCTTGTGCACGAACTCACGTCCTGTGAAGGTTCTTGCTACGATCTATACGTTCAAGCCTCAGAATGCCAGCGTTTCTCAGCTGTTCTGTTTGATCATTGCCTATGTTCTTGGCGAAGCGATGGCTGGTTCGTGGATTTCTCGTCTGATCCATCTTTGCAAGCAACTTATCAATCATCAGCTGTTCCGTCTCATGGTTGGTGGTGGTACATCAATCCCGGGCCCTTCAACATCAAGTGCGCCTTTCGTCAGATTGATAGGCTACCACGCGCTGACACCTCCCAGAGAGCATACCGCTATCGTTATCATGGCGTCCACCGCTTCCAACGTCTCTACGACCATGGAAGTCATCGCTGCCATGGGTATGTTTCAAATCATTTAGTAGCGCGAGCACTGAATGTCGATCAGACTTGTTTTACGACTTACGACTCAATGCCGGCGTTGCCATATTCCAAATCTTTGCCACTCAGATGTTGGGATACGGTGTAGCTGGACTTCGTGGGTGGTCATCTCTCTTCAATTTCTCCAGCTCACGGTTTTAATCAAGTGCGAACTCTTCTTGTCTACCCCACCTAGTAAGCAGAAAGGAAGCGCCGACCTATGGGGCAGCTAGCTTACTCATTCACGCAGTGCATTCTATCCCACGTACATCTCCGTCGTCAACTTGCTCCAGAGTCTACATTTCGAGGGTACACTCAACGCGAAGAAGCGGAGGTTCTTCTGGATCGTCGTATGTTGATCTTTTCCGGTCTCTCAGCCCATCTGATCAAGGTTGCTCTAGTTTGCCGCCATCTTCTTCTGGGAATGGATTCCCCAGTATCCCGTGAGTTCTCTCAGCATTGTCTCCATGCGTCCGTTCTGCAACTCTTTCTAGTTCCCTCTTCTTACCGCCATCTCAATCATTTGTCTTGTGGACAACGGTCGGCACGAGTTTGTCCGCAACCTCTTCGGTGCTGGCTCTAGTAACGAGGGCATTGGGTTGTTCTCTTTTGGCCTTTCTTGGACGCTCATAACCCAGGGAAACCCTTTGGTGTGGCCTCTCCAGACCCGTAAGTCTTCCTTACTTGGATTGTGTCGCTTCTAACTGCTTCGCCACAGAGGTCAACTCTTACAGTACGTTGCGACCTTTCCTCACATCGACTCTCATCCTGACTGTCTATAAGTTGGTATGGCTCTTGGTTATATTGTTCTCACGACCTGCTACTACTCAAACGTCTTCAACGGACGTAGCCTGGACTGGATGTCCAGCTCACTCTTCGCCGACGATGGGAGCACGTACAATCAAAGCGCAGTCATCGACGCCAACTATCACCTCAACGAAACTGCTATTGCCGAAGTCGGTCTTCCTCGATACACAACTACGTATGCCATCAGTCAATTGTGTTACAACTTGTCACTCGGGAGCGCCATCACCTATGTCCTGCTGTGGCATTGGCCGGAGCTGAGGAAGGCATTTGGTAGCATGGAATTCTTGAAAAAGGGACACGCCGATGTTCAAGACCCGCACTATGAAGGTACCTCCTCCTTTGATGATTCCCAACATCGGACTGACTGTTCTTCAGAGATGAAGAAGTATCCGGAAGTTCCTCAGTGGGTTTACGCTGCCTTGTTTGTGGTGACTATGGCCTTGTCAATCGGCCTGGGCTATGCTGGCCCGAATGGAACTGTTTTGATACCCGGATGGAGTGTCATCTTGTTCTCTGTCATGGCGTTCTTCTTCTCGCTCGTCTTGGGTTTCAGTATGTTGCCGCCCTACTCGATCCATAGTATCTGACCGCCAGTCCAGTCTCTGCCACGACTGGCTTTACTTTCTCGATCAAGTACGCCGTTCTGATCATCGCTGCGTTCATTCACCCCGGCCAGCCGATGTATGTTGCTTCCTTGATGCACTCAATCTGTGCTCATCCCATCTTCCCAGCACCGTCATGTATGCGAACTTGTTCGGCAACGCATCGGCATTCCAGACCGTCTACATGCTGCAAGGTATTTAGCGCCACAATCCCTTGTCATCTGATTCTGACCGAGTTGTCCTAGATTTGAAGCTGGGGCAATACACAAAGCTACCTCCTCGCATAACGTTCGCTGCGCAGATGGTCGGTAGCTCGTCAACGACTGCTTCCACAATCTCATCATCTTCACCCAGGCCGGTTCTATCCTTGGTTCCATCTTCAACTACACCAGTAAGTTACCATCTTTTGTGGCCGTCTCGTTGCTCCTGACTCTTTGAAGTGATGCAATCCATCGTCAGTAACAATCGAGCGGTCTTGCAGGATCCTGTCGGTACTCGTGTGGTAAGCTTGACTACCATGATTGCTTTTCAAGACCTGACACGGTGTACAGTGGAGTGGCTGGATCATTCAATCTCTCAATTCTGGCTCAATTGCGATGGGCGCCCTGGGCAAGGAACTGTTCACTTTCGGAAAGCCCGCCGGGTACTGGATCATTCCTTTCGCAATGTGAGTGGAATGCATCACTTACACCTTACACGTCCTGATTGTGGCCAGGGTGATTGGCCTCCTCGCCCCCATTCCTTTCTGGGTAATCTACCACCTGTGTCCGCCCGAGAGCAAGTTGGCGAAGACGATGAAGTACCTCAACATCCCTATCATAACGCTATACATCGGATAGTATGTGATTTTTCTGAGTCAACGGATCAAGCTCTAATCTGTCCATTCAGCCTGCCCTACTCGGTCAACGGACAATGGTGGTCGTGCGTTGTGATCGGCTTCGTCTCTCAATGGTGGCTTCGTAAACGTCGCCCTGGGTGGTTCGTTAAGGTCTGTAGTAACGTCAAGTCCTCTCATGACTCGGACTCATGTCGTTTCAGTACAACTACCTCATGTCTGCGGCACTTGATGGCGGCAGTCAAGTCATCCTTTTCATTCTTAGTTTTGCCGTCTTCGGTGCGAGCGGCAATGCTGTAGACTTCCCCTCATGGTGGGGCAATCCGAGCAACCTCTCAGCCGATACTTAGATGCATGTCCACATAAGTTGACTACTTGTTTCCTATAGGAATAAGAGTTCTGTAAAATAATAGAAATGACTGAAACTTCAAGATGATAAGATTGACTAGGTGATTGACACTGTCTCGAGGGAGGAAACAGACGTGTCCGCTTGTATTTGAATCTGTCCCACACACGTCCCACACTTCATGTATGCATATTTACGCGGATGGCTTGAGATGAATTGGTGCTGCCTTGTCCACCGAAGTAAAATACATTTGGGAGATCGCTTGATCCGGAGCCTGTCCCTCGATTCTAGCAAACGTGAGTGAACGCTATCAATTGAAGGCATTGACCCACTTGAAGCTGAGACTAGCATATGTTTGTGTCTGGGCGGGGCCTGCACGAATCCTGAACTTCATCGATCGCGTTATGATCGCGAAACCAACGACGATCCCCGCATCCTGCATAGCGCGCCACCTCAGATCGTGTCTTGAATCATAATGACTGAGACGACAACTCACATCGTCTGCGACTAGCTCTTTCCACTCGACTTGCACTCCTGCAGCAGCGCCGAACTTGTGTGCTAAGCCCGTGCGAAACTCATCGAAAGCTACCGCAGCACCGTGGTTTACTACGATCTGCGCATCCTGTTTGAAGAGCGACTTCTCCTGCACTAGCTCTTCTCCAGAAACAGCAGATTCGAATATAGCAGTCAGCGCCGACTTAATGCTGCTGGATAGCGAGCTGCTCGGTTCTGTGGACATGATGGTTGACTCTGGGTTGACTTGATCAGGAAGCAATTACCTCTGACGTCACAACCCTCCCCAACTGGGACATTGTGCAAAATGTGGCGTAATTTACTTCCCAAAGTGGCATGTACTCAGTGAATGGTTCCCCACGAATGGGCTGTTTAGAGACCTGTCTAGTGGCCGCAGTGCGCGATGAAGGGGTCATATTGAGTGGAGAATGACAGGTCCGCATGCTAGGGTAAATGTAACTATGTATACACCTCGGGAACGGCAACACGGTGCGAACAATCAGATACTCGGCATGCTCACGATTCACTGCCAAGACAAGGTCCTCACCCTGAAGAGCACAAGCACACCCTCCGAAGTGGGCTTTTGTGAACAAGCAATCGACTCACGAAGGTTCCTCCGATCCGCGGATCCCAGCCAACGACTAACCCACCTTTGATGCATATCGCATTAGTGGCATAACGCTACTGTCGCAGAGCTCCACAGTGTATACATAGGAGAGATACGAAGATGCCTTGAATCATGACAGAACTGCGAGGGAACATCGTGCCATCTGCGGGAAAGAACAAACCGCCGACAGATGAATGTTCCCTCGCATTGTAGAGTACGTAGACGTGATTTGGTCGTGATCGCATCCACGTTCGAGCCGTCGGTCCGGACACAAACGGTCAACACTAGCTTGCCCGCATTACTCTCTTTGTCATTCATCTACGCAGACGAGACATGTGCGGCGATTGGGTAGGTGAAAGCGCGTCTTGTCAGAGACGCTCGAGTGTCGATCCTTGCCAAAGACCGAGCCTAGTAGGACGATGACAGCTAGCAAGACCACGTTTGATAGAGCATGACGTTGTCGATCCCACTACCTCAACCCGGTCGTACGGACCTGCGCGGATTGAAAGGCAGATCTGTTACCTCGGAAGAATGCAAAGCTGCAACATGGCTTTCCGGGGATGAACTCAAGTCTGTGGCGCGACACGTCTATATACAGGACCAATAACGGCCCTATATGTCGAAATTTGCATAGGTACTTCAGAACGAAGCAATGCGCGACCGGAACAAAGGCAGATCCTTGGGACTGCGGTGGACGCGCTCCGGAATGTATTCCGGCTCTTTTGTGCGGTGGAGGTGGAAGGGTGGTGATGTCTTCACTAGCATCATCGCTTGGCAGCCTTCACACCCTTGATCTGCCATGCGCGTAGGTGGCGGCCACAAGTCTGCCAACGGGGGTAAGCCCTACGTGAGTGACAGTTGTGCAATGACCCCAGTGCAGTGGAAAGACCTTGACAAGGATGACGAGCAGGCTGAGCGAGAGGGAAAAGCACGGCGGTCTGTATACACAATCCAAATCTGTGTCTCGTGCTGCTTCAAGTGCTTGGCCTGATCGCGGTCTGTAGGCAAAAATACTATCACGGTGATGGATTGTCTCAGCGGAATAGCAATGCGTCAACTGACTGATGGATCGCAATGCTCGAAGAGCCTGGAGGGAAGGAAGCCTTCCACTAACTGAGAGTTGTTTTTGGGCAATCGAGACCGAGACCTGAAAGTTATCATGTGAGGTCGAGCTCGTGTTTTAGGAGATCAGACTGGACACATACCATTGCTGCTGAACTGACCAATTATTATTGTGAATTTCGGTATCACGAAATGTGGTGGGAAATTCGTGTACGTCGGAAATAATTGTCAATGACACCGACGAGGAGGCTCCGACAAAGAGGCTCGGGATGGGGATTGTGCACAGAAATGTCAAGCTCGATGTCACGGGTGTTTGGGCGTTATTAGAGGGAAGCGACGAAAATCCAAGTCGCACACATTTCCTCGAGATAAGCATCCTCGGAATTCTGTTCTTGGCCGACATTGTCCTTCCATGATGGAAGTAATACCCCGGTAATTGACATCGAGATCTTGTACTTCAACGTAGTAGTTGCTGACGAGGTGCTGTCGTAAGAACTGAGTTGACGCGCGTCAAAGGCACACGAATGACATACCTGTACACCGAACTTGTAGCACTAGTCCCCATACAAGGGCGTTCGAACAGCGCATATCAATCTCTCGTCCGCGCCTGTCAACGATGAGAAAGGCTATATTGTGGTGAGCACTGTGTGCGCCAAGGCGATATTCGCCTCTAGATTGGTGTCATGGCAGTGAAAAGGAAAGGGATAGATTTGTTGACAGATGTTTGCGGACCAGAATGGCGACTGAGCCTGCCTCGATCGCGATCAGTCTTCCTTCCAAACGCGCGACGAAGTCGTATCTCGCTATTCATCTCAGTCCGGCGCTCTTTGCAAGGCCTGAAGTTCTCACTGGCGCTCATTCTCATTATCAGGCCCGGTCTGATAAGACTCATTCTCAGGCTCATGTCAATTCTAGGCTTACTGTGAAACTGGCACTATCGGCCACGCTTGTCATTCTGGGCTGATCTTGCGCGGTCGTCCTCTCGTAACTGCCTGAACCATTTCTATCGCCGCGCATTCTCCATCAGACAGTGTACCTCCCGACAAAACCCCAGTCGAACACATCGCCTTATCTGCGATAACTTGTGCTCTCCAAACCTCGGTTGCGTCTTTACGGATGCATACCTGGGACAGACTCGAATCAAGATGCGCTGATACACGGCATCGGGGTTTGACTTCATCAAGGAGCAGTACTTAAGCAGATCGCGCTTCCTTGGTTTTGCTGTACCTCGCCCACCGAGATCAAGATGCAGTCCAAGGTTCTTAACTACATCTTCTTTGCGTTGTTTGCGCTTGCGCTCTTCGTCGCGGCCGCCCCTGTTCCCGACAGAAAGGCGGCTCTGAAGCAGCTGGTCATCAAACGCGGCGAGGGGGCCACTCCTGTCGCCAGGGACGAGGAACACAAGCCTCACCCATCCCAGTGAGTTTGCAGCTCTGTGTATTTGCTTCTTCCTGACATAGTTCTTCTTGCCAGCGTTTGGGCGCGCGATGAAGAACACAAGCCTCACCCGTCCCAGTGAGTTTGCACCTCTATGCACTTGCTTCTTCCTGTCATACCTCTTCTTTCCAGCGTTTGGGCGCGCGATGAAGAACACAAGCCTAAGCCATCCCAGTGAGTATGCAGCTCTGTGTATTTACTTCTGCCCGACAAACCTCTTATTTGCAGCGTTTGGAAGCGCGATGAAGAACACAAGCCTAAGCCGTCGCAGTGAGTTCGCAGCTCCAGTGTGTATGCTCCTTCCTGGCATACCTAATTTTTCCAGCGTTTGGAAGCGCGAGGAAGCAAAGAAACCTAAGCCGTCCCAGTGAGTTCGCATTTCCGCGTTGTTCTTCTCCCCGAGTATTCACACACACTCTAGCCCTTACAAGCGCGATGAAGAACACAAGCCTCACCCCTCCAAGTCAGGATCATCCATATTGATTGTTCATTGGGATCTCTGTTAATTCATTTTATCGTCAGGGTCTACCAACGTGCCGCGGTCGCTGAACCAACCGAGTATCTCTATCCACTCAGTCTCGTCATTCACGCAATCTCACGAACAACCTTATAGGTACTATAAGCGTGCTCCTGCGGCTGAAAAGTACGGCGCTCACCATCAAAGCTACTCATTATCTAACACTCCGTTCCCTAGTGCCGTTTGATATGAAAGTTGCTAGCTAGAGTCCCCATCCTATCCGTGTTCATCGCCATTGTCATTGTAAGTTGTAGTTTCCACATGCTCCGTCAAGCGCTTATGTTTGAGTTTACAGTCTGGTAAGTAGTTTGTCGTCAAGGTGTTTCTAAGTTTCTTCCCTTTCTGCCTTGAACGTTTATGATAGTTGATATCGTGTAGTACACACTTTCGTACCGCGTAGACATTGTTACGAGAGTCTTGCTTGGCACTGAAATACGAGTCTTCTGTTCGGCTTAGTTTGAAAGACGAGCGTGACAACCCCTGCTCCGCGGCAATTTCAGAGGGCAGTCCGGTCCACAAGCTTCTTTGCCCGCTGCAAAGCAACGGGGACAGTCCGAGCAGTCGATATGACCGATGCGCTGGACAATAAAGTTGCTGTCCATGAAACATGTTTTGAAGCCGCGTGCATTAAGATTAAAGAACGCGACGGATCCATTTCAGAGGGGGCCGAGGCGCGAGGAACTGAGTGGAGTGCGTCTGGGAGGCGAAACACGCCAAAAAGCAAAAAAAAAAACGGGTCCAGCCAGCCAAGACGGAGAAGTGCTTTAATCGAAGACTTACCCAACAAGAAGCCTCGAAATGTGAGCTAACATACAAGTAGAGCGACAGCGCCTGAGCTACAGCCAGCTGGATGGAGGGTGAAGGAGCCTGTCGAACCTCATAAGTACATTCGTTCGGCGCTCTTCATCTGAATCATACAAGATCAAGTACAGGCAAAGTGCATTCTGGAGAATGAAATGACCGCCAATTTCGAATTGCAATTTACGTAACCCAAAGTGCCATTGATTGTCTGTGTTTTGGTTGTGATCATTGGTTGCCTCGACCCCTCAGCAGCCCGTCCGCCATAGTGCTTTCTGCGCTTTGCTCGCCCTTTTATTGTCGCCGCCAGCCAGGTGAGCCGCCTTGCTTCCCCGCCTGCCAAAACGGCGTTTTTAGACGTCGTCGGGGCACTAATGGACATCCCTATCAGTTGTTCTTGATAGAATTCATACCTCGAGCGACGACGACGACGACGACCATTGGGCCAGCCTTCCGACTTTTATTCCTTGCATTCTGGTGAGCTTGGGCGTTCTCATTCTGGCGCTACAGCAGCCGCAGGGCATGGACGCAAGCCGGCGCTGTCTCGCTGCCAACGAGGGACGCACGACCAGCATGCTCACGCCCGCCCCTTGCAGCTTCCTTGAACATTCCAGTCGCGTAACATGCAAACAATCAAATGCGTAGTGGTGGGAGATGGTGCCGTCGGAAAGGTGCGTCGCCGCATGGCTCAATGCTGCTCATCAGCCAACACTCCTCACGCAGACCTGCCTTCTGATCTCGTACACCACCAACAAATTTCCCAGCGAATATGTGCCCACCGTACGTCCCGCCGCATTGCTCCCCGCCCCGCCCTGCCGACACTCTGCTAGGTCTTTGACAACTACGCCGTGACGGTCATGATTGGCGAAGACCCCTATACACTAGGGCTGTTCGACACTGCCGGTGCGCATAACCCTCTACCTCCGTGGCCCTTCTAACCCCCAGCCAGGTCAGGAGGATTATGACCGTCTCCGACCTCTATCATACCCCCAGACAGACGTCTTCCTAGTCTGCTTCAGCGTCACCTCTCCCGCATCATTTGAAAACGTCAAGGAAAAGTGGTTCCCAGAAGTCCACCACCACTGTCCCGGCGTCCCATGTCTCATCGTTGGCACCCAGATCGATCTACGCGACGACGCACAGGTCATCGAGAAGCTCGCTAGGCAGAAGCAGAGACCCGTTACTAATGAGCAGGGAGAGCGGCTTGCGCGCGAGCTGGGCGCCGTCAAGTACGTCGAGTGTTCCGCATTAACACAAAAGGGTTTGAAGAACGTTTTTGATGAGGTGCGTGGCTCTCTCGCCTTCCCTGCTTCTGTCCCTCATCCCTGTCCAGGCCATCGTTGCAGCGCTTGAGCCGCCGGTTGTCAAGAATAAGAATCGTAAATGCGTGGTCGTCTGAGCCTCCTTTACCACACGCCGTTTACGATTTACTTTCTCCTTCATGACCTCAGTGCTCGTATCTCTCCCTTTAAATAAAGCATGCATTTTTATATCTCTTCCTTTTCTACGTCCAGTGATCACCGGGGGTGATGGTAATCTAATGAGTTACATGGGAATACATAGACAGTTGTTGCATGCTTATTGCCTGCATTCTTGTCGCCTGGTCTCAAGGAGCAATGAGGATTTAATTATAGTTCATTAAAGTGGGCCATGTACGCAACTTCTACGGCACGTATTGCTCTGTCACTCGTCAGAATGCTGGGATACCGTGCGTTATGTTGTAGGTCAGCCCTGGGTTGGGCACAACGAGGAGGGTAATTCTGGAGTCTGCGACCATCCTAGCATCGCGCAATCCGAAGCGAGTTTGGCCACCAACACACGCGGAGTAATTCACCTGCCGAACACTACTGTATCGCGCCGTCGTCATTTAGGTCTGTGGGGCATCAGCATCAGCACGTACCGGGCTGACACAACAAGGACGCACGGCCCACGGGTGCTGTCCGAAGGAGAGAGGTTGAGACGATGATAGCCGCAATTGACGTGGCGTGCAGATTCAACAGATGCGTTCCTTGTAGCTGTGAGATCAGGATGTTCTCGTCCGCCCAGTCCTTCAGCAGGTCGTTAATCGTGCGGTTGCTGAAGAAGATCTTGCGCGTTAGGCTAATGATGAGGACCGGCTCAGTGGAACGATGCTTGGGAAGCGAGGGCCAACGAGATGCGTAGGGTGGTTGGTCTTCGTGCCAGTGCCTCAACGGGCACCAGGGACTGGTGGGAAGGGAAGGTATGCTGATGATGTTGAGGTTGGGGCAGTGTAGTAAGAATAGAAAAGGAAATGGATCACGGTCGGACGTCAAGAGGGACTCGGAGACGCGCGTGCGAGTGGCCTGTCCCGGGCGGGGAGCGATTTTACTGAGCATTTCTAGGCGCGTGAAGTGGATCTCCCTAGGGAAGGTTCCTCTTTCTGGACATTTTTCTGAGTCGTCGAGATTTGCGACGCGTATCGCACAGAGCAGGGCCTCTTATCAGGTAGTAGTAAGGATATGCAGGGCTCATATGGGGTCGTGCAAGGTATGTAACGCGCGAGAGTCAAACTCGACAATGTTGGGCGGAAGAGAAGGAGGTCGGCAAATGCCGGTATCGCTTTCAGCTTGACTGTCATCCACGAATCGATCCACCTCCTTGCCTCTGATATGCGACTCAGCCTTGTAGGAATGTCAATGAGCGCGCACTTTCCGGCGAATATTGCTTTCCGAGTGTTACACCTCGAACTCGAATTGCTAATGTCTCATGGCTAGGATGCGGACTAGTGAAGAGGGCTTGAGAACTACATGGAGTCCAGTTCTCAGATACTCGCCTCCACGACTTGCTACTACAGTCGACGAGTTCAAATACTATCGACGTCTATTTGCCTCTGCTGAACGCTATGCTCTGATATCGGTGCCTTTCCTCCTCCTCGTCTATCTGTGATTGAAACTTCGGCTGGGCTCGTACTGAAAGGAGACGCGCGGGAAACCGACCTTGTCTTGACCCGTTATATTATTCCTTGTTGGAGCCTTCGGGATCAGCTCTCGCTCGATACCCCCAGAACAAAGTATTGAAGAGATCCCCAACTATATGGTCGTCACGTCTTGTCTTGCTGTCTGAAACCCAACGCTACATAGGTATCAGGAAGATTAGAAGCTGATTCGTGGGATTGGGTCTTGGGGTCCGTCGTCGAAAGTGAAGGAGATCAACCCATACGCGGGATCCTACGCAGCGTCATTGTAACCAGTGGACGTACCGGGGACCTGTGATGTCCCAGTGCAAGGATATATCCTGGATCGCCAGGGCTATGCAAGCAGTGCATCCCAAGGACGGCTCTGGTAAGCCCTCTGGTGGCAATACTCCGACGGGTCATCGCCAGCTATGTGGATTGCAGAGGTAAGAGTCGTTTTCAGCGTCATCAACGCTCCCACATCGCCTGTGCCGTACCTCTGGTCGACAGTCGATGGGGTATATTTTTCTTGTCTTGTGCATAGCTCGGTTATTGTTATATCAAAGCTCATCGTTCGGAGACTAGCCCTAGCACCCCATGCAGAACAAAAGCCTTTCAAGTCGAAATGCGGACCAGTGCAGATCGGGCTGAAGGTCGCGTCGGTCGTTCAAGTTGTCATGCGATCAGACGTCCAATGCGCGAACAATGGCGACTCACCCACTAAAGAACAATGGTTGAGCGGAAGGGGTCTCAGACCGGGCACGATGGGGTGAGGGAGACAGTATGGATTGAATCATATACAGTTTGTACGTACTGGGCTGACAGTCAGTGGTCGAGATCTCCGCGGTAATTTGGTTTCATGCGGTGTTCAATACAGAGACCAGGAACGAGAATGGGAGTCGTGCGGGCCTGGAATGTTGACAGTCAGGCGAGTGGGTTGGTGAAGTGCTCGGTGGTCGTGAAACGTCGCCAGGACCACTTGCCACAAGCCACGGCGATGGCGGATAGTGGTATACCATAGCTCATGTTTTCCCACGAATGCCAGCTCCTGGAGGTCAAAGCTCAATCATGATTTATTTATTACTTCCGAATCTGCTGCACTCTGGCCGCACTACAGACTGACACAGTAGGATGTCTCCATTCGCTGTCAGGAGCTTGCTCCAAGCAGTCCGCTGTCAGTTGCTAGGGCACCTGCATTCTGTGGACTCGTTTGGAGGAACGAGAACAATGAACAACTCCCGGAGATCGACTGAAACACGACGGATGCGTACCTGTACTGATACTCCCACCGGGATCACACCCTTTCTACATGTGTATCTCAGAGCAGAGCGCAGGGTAAGCGGAATACTGGCAGTACCTTACTACAATACAAGTCAACTTGGCGACGAAGTAGAAACGAACCGGTCCATTTATTCCCGGAACGAATGGGTTTCAAACTTAGTTCAAGGGCGGGTTCGAGCGAGATTGTGAAATTGGCGCGCACTGCGCACTGCGCAAGCGCACCGTACGCTGTCAATCTCTCTCCCGGTAGACACACAGAAACCGATGTCCTCGAATTAATGCCACCACTTTCCGCAATCCATCTTGCCTCCTTTCACCCTTGCTGAGCTCTACATCATCTCTATTCACTAGAGCAGCGAGACCATCTGTAAAGAATGAGATCTCGCAGGGTGACGACTGAGAGCGACATACCTTTCTTGATGACGAGAATGAACTTGTTGACCATCCGCCGCGCAATTTCACGATCGCTTGGCAGAACTCGTTCATCCTGAGCGAGTATGTTAGCGTGTCCTCTCTGCCAAGAGCAGATTGGAACAAGAGAACCTTTTCTAGAATTGCCAGTACATCTAGGTCATGTACCACCGCTGCGATTGCCTTTCGAGTCTGAGACCATCAGCTACAAGTTTTGGACACAAGGAAGGATCAGTACCGAAGAATGAACCAGCGTGCTTATGGCTGCACACGGGTGGTAGGGCTGAGCGCAAGAGTTCAGGATGTGATTGTTTAGTTGGGCCAGCCAGACACATACCGGTCGCGCGCGTGGGGGGACAGACCACGATTTCACACGTGGTCGTACAGTTGCGGGAAGCGAAGACCAGATGGATCGCCAGGTGGTGTAAGGTATGCGGCATCTATTGTAAACCGAGGGGTCCAGAGATATGTAGAAGCCTCGTGCCATTATACAGTGCTTCTGGTTTTGTAGAGTCGTTGACAGTTTCTCTTCTGCAAAGTCTGGATAGTACGAGCCCATTTCGTCACGTAAAGGCGTCGACTTCTTCCCCTCAACGTTCTGGAGCATTTCGACGAATTCGATCGTATCGTCGTGGGTAGGTGGCACAACATGCTTGGATACAAAACGACAGTCGGAGGTGGCGGAGATGTAGTAGCCAGAGTTCCATACAGGCACTTTGTAGCAGGCAGTGATCAAACAGAGTTCACCATTGACAAGGTCAAATTGTGGACAGAAGTCTCGATACCAGGAGTTGGCGAACGTTAGAGCGCACTGCTTCAGCTTGTCAAGACCTGAGGCAGTGCACTCATATGCGGTGCCGCCAAAGGGGAGCGCATAGTAGGCACCTTCTGTAGCTGTGCTGGAAAATTCCACTTGCTGGGACGGCGCGTCAGGTCTGATCGTCGCGTCAAAAAGACGTCAGACTCGTTGAAGTCACATACCTGTCGATGGAGACAAAAGTGAAGGGCTCCCGTGCATCGTTAGTAGCACCGAAGATGGAGGGGCCGGGGAATCGGGTTTTATCCACGGTATAATCCACGCCCGGTTCCAGATGAACAGGCTCAAAGCCATCCATGTTTTGCGCAATCTTTGGGTCCCCTCTGGACTTGGTGACATTGAATCCGAAATAGTCGAGGTCTCCCCGGTGATTCCGTCGTATCAGGTCCCCAATTTCAAGCCCTGTGACTGAGAAAGACGTCGAACATCCGATCTCGTAAGGAGTGGCACGAAAAGGTGTGTGTCCTCCGGCAGTGGGGTAGAATATACGAGAAAATTCGGTTTGCCACTTCCGTTCCATGTTGTGGATGTTCAAGTTGGTTGTCGAGGAAAGGTTTACGACATTCAATGCTATTGTTGAGTAAACGGAACAAAAGGCGAATGAACCGGAGTCTGGTTCTCACGCCGTAGACAGGTTGCTTGCTCTTTTGATATGGCTTTGATTGAGATCACGGAGTTTGTTCTCACGCTGTCAGTGCCTTTCGATCATGATGTCGATCTTGGTGTGGCGACGCGCTCTCGTCACTCTCAAGTCTCCGCTCTCGTAGAGATGGAGAATAACGGCAGCCATATCTGCTCTCACTCTGGAACAATGGCCACTGCTTCTCTAGCATCGAATACCCACGCTGGTGCCTTCCCTTAGCCGTCAGAGCTTCAGATAAAAGGGGGGACGCGACCAGCCAGACAGTATCCTGTTCTTTCTTCTCATTTCTTATATTCTTCTACTTCTCCTCTCCCATGCCATCCGACCCTACCCTCCAAGAGAGCTATGCTCGCTGCATGGGAGCTGTTTTGCAAGGGCATCCTCTTATTCGGGCCGGTCCCGATACCAGACACCCAAATTTTGCTGCTGAGGGCACCGAGAACTACGACCTCGCCTTCTTGGGCTCAACAGGCGACCTCAACTTCCTCTTCGCCACATGCCTTCCTCGCAATCACCCTAGGAACCTCAACAAGGACAATATTTCGTTGGCTCCGGAGTCTCACATCCCTGTTCTTGCGCGCGACAATTTCCTGCGGAAGGATGGACATCAGGAGAAGTTCACCTACAAATCCAGTACGGTGCGGGTCCTGAGTGCTGCAGCACAGGCCGATGCTCACGGGTGCGTCATCTCATTCGTTGTTTCGACGTTCTACTTACTGCGTGTCTTAGAGTTGCTACGGCGGACGTTGAGTTTGAGACGAGATCGAATGCTGGCGCTCTCCTGCACATGCCCCGCAAACATGGCACGTTCGAGTGTCAGCAGGAGGAAGCATCCAAGAACTATGCTCGTCGCCACGTTGATGAATGGTACAGATTCTACAATGGAAAAGGCGGCAAAGGAATTCGGAACGAGGATCTCTACTTCATCACGGGAGGTCACAAGACCTACGAATGGTATACCGCGACGGTGCATCAGAATTCTAAGAGGTCTAAAGGGTCCTTTGCAATCCGTGGTATCAAAGGCATCGGCGCTGGCGCGTCCGGCGAACTGTTCTACGAATCGGCCTCTTTTGCCACGCCATTTCGTGGTCCCGACATAGAGACATCGGTGCAGAATCAATGCACCGTGGTAAGAGGGTATAGGCTTCGTGTTCGCCGCCTTCGCCTGTTCGGCCAGCACACGTCCAAGACACCTAGAGAAATAGATGCTAGTGGTCGGCGGAGCGGGCTGTTGTCGTGGGTACCTCATCACCAGCGTTTCTCCGAGCGTACGATAACAGGCAATGCCGACGACTTGAGGCCGGAAGCAGCGTTCCAACCTGCCCCGTCGTATCCCGAGCCGACTACAGTCGCTGTTGCATCTCTGCCCTCTAGCCATGGTGAAACGATATCTGCTGCCGTTGTGTCTGGCAACACTTTTCCGGAGTCGGAAGCTGCTTCTACTTCATCTACCAATGACCTCGAGCCAGCTTTGGAAGAATCTGACGACGAGACAGATGACGACTACAGTTCTGCGTATGGTGGCGATGACGATGACACAGATGAACCTCCTCCTCCCGGTAGTGGACCTGGATCCAGTGGAAGTGGTGGCGCCGCTTCCGATTCCGCATCTGATGATGACCCTTCCGCCGGTGGAGGGAATGGATACACCGACTCCGGAGAAGGTGATGACGGGCTGGAACGCTCACACCAGTCATCGGGTGATGGTGACCAGGATCACGTTGAGGAAAACAGCAAACGTAAACGGGTATGTATCCTCCTTGTTCTTCTGGGTTCCAGGCGCTGATACCAGGGACTTAGGCTTACCATAGCTTGAACGGTATCATCGATGTCGAGGATGAAACGGTAAGCTGGTGAAAATTCGCATTCTTCCATGGTACTTACATGATTAGACCCCTTGGACTCGGGGCTCGATGGCCCACGATGATGACTGGCTGTCCGTTCTTGAAGTGGTTCGTAGCTGTACTTTTCCAGTGATCATCGTCTCAATAAATCTTAGGGCGAATATGTCCCTCCTTCTCAAGAACTAGCAGCTCGCATGATGAAAAAGTTTGTTGTGGAGGCTGACGAGAGTGAGCTCAGCGATTTCATCACATTTCGTAAGTCAACTCATCATTTTCGTAGCCGAAATCGCTATCTTGGTCGATCGCGACGCTGCCAAACTGGAGGCTAAGAATTTGGCGTTCGTCGTGAACTTTGCCCGCAAGGCCACGGACATCAATCACGGTCTTGACATCGTCAGGAACGAACTCATTCCCAAAGTGAGTGAATATATATCGCTGCATTGCATACCTCTCAACGCCAGACTGAAAGGAATACATCCTCCTTCCTCCCGCCTATGGTCTCGGGGCCACGCTTTTCCCGGGATATTCAACCGACGACGGCAGGCTTCTCACCAAGCAGGTGCTCTCTTCCGAATTCCCAGGCTGGACGGAGCGCGCTTATGATATGATGCGCGAATATTGCGCCACCGAGTCTGACGCCGGAAATTACCTAGAGCCCAGTCAGACGAAAAAGTACGCAGAGTTTGCCCGCGCGCTATACCGGGAGTGGAAGTCCTTTGCTTTGCGGTCGGGAGCGGAGGTACCAATCGTGAGTCTTTCCAGGACTCTCGTATTCATAACTCACTTCGTGTTCGTGATTAGTTCGATGGACCTGTGGCGAGCAAGGCTTTCACCGGACGTGTCGCCTCCATTGAGTCCAAGCCAGCTCATCGCGTCATGTCATCATCGGTAGACACTGCCTTGCTGTCGAAAGGAGGAGCGAAGGTCGACGTGCACAAGCCAGTTCCCCCTTCTCGCGCGTGCAGTGCATCAAACGCCATTAGTACGACCGATAGCTTTCGGATGAAAGCGGATCCCGCACCACTGAGTGCGTTCCTGAATGCCACCTCGAAGTTTATGGCACCCAGCGCCTGTTCCGCTTTCCGAGTTGTAGCATATTAAACTTCGAACCTCATTGCTAGTATCATGTGTGGTCTCATACCTTATTAAGACTTAGACAGCCAATAATTCACGCTCGTTTTGCGTCCGTTGATACTCGTTGGTGTGATCGAAAACGTCGATGGCAACCAGTGTACGAGAGTCCAAGGTACCGAGCCTTCAAACTGAACGCATGATAGTGCGCGTCAGGAATGGAATCGTTGTTAGTATTGCAAGTGGATGGACGCCGTTATACCTCGGGCGACGGAATCAGGAGAGAGCAGCATAGCTTCGAGCATCGAGAAGTTTTCAGATGAAATGGACGCTAGGTTTAAGCCATTGTTCAGAGGGTGTTCACTACGATGTTTGTTGATAGTGGCGAGCGTATTCAAAGCCACCACTTCAAAATTTGAAGGTGTGAATCGCTCATTATGTGACTGGGTATTTACTAGTACTACGGTCACTTGCCGAGAATTAGTAGCGTGTACGTTCGCTACGTAGGACCAAAAAATACAATGGACAGACATATACAGGATACAGAAATGAGACCACCAAGAGCATCTGAAGAGGAAGCACCGCTGCAAAGAGCAAGAGAAGAGACTGTGAACAAGATGAACCGGGCCAAGGGTTCTACTTTGGCGGTTCTGGACACGACGTCATCAGATATTGCTAGATGCCGGGAAAAGCACTGACTAGATGCGGGTTGAGACCACCAATACAAGCATCCTTGCTTCGTAGCTGTTATTATCTGACCGGCTCCGTCTTTGAGCCCATCGGATACCTACAAGACGCGCTATGAGCTGTTTTCCAAAGGAGATGCAATCACTTACGGCTACGGCAGTGATTATATCGCCTACATTGATGACATGAACGGCCTCTTCAAAATACTGGATTAGATACACTCACCATCTTCGTGTGCCAGTCCATATACAAGACTACCCTGAGCTGTATCCCACACAAGCACACATCCATCTACGTTGCCGAACAGTACTCCTTGCCCATATGCGACGAATCTTGTTCCAAATCCGCCAGAGGGCCGCTCTTTGGTGCCATCGTTGCTGTATTCCGCCTCAATGCGGCCATAGTAGTCGAAGATGTTGACGAGTTTGCATATACCACCATGCTGAGAGACTAAGGCATGAGTACCCTTCGAATTCATATCAACATCTAGGCTGCGAAGAGTCAACGTTGGAGTTTGTTGTTCAAGAATTCGAAATTACATCACGGCCTTCACATTGGACACGGCGCGAAGGGTACCATTTGGGACCTCACAGTGCCATCTGAAGAGTTCCAATAAGTCGTTTGCTTGTTTCGTTCCGTCAGCAACTCACAATACACCATCATTTGTGCCACCAACGAGAGCGTATCCGTTCTGGATAAATTTGAGCGCAGTAACACCTTTTCTCAAGATCGGTCTAATGCTCTGCCATCTCCCTTATCTCATATCAGCTGTGCGCACACATTTCCGGTGAGAGCCTACCTGACTGCCAGAGCCATATGTAAACTCCTGACCTAGGAAAGGAGATGGCAAATCGGTCTTTGTGGTACACGAAACAGGTTTTTTCGCCGTTATTCTCGTTTATCTTCTCGACGTCTGCCGTGGCGATCTTGACATGGGCCCATCGATTTGTTGAATCGGCCTGTTGTGGATAAGCTGCAGATCAAGGACCAACGGCTGTTGAGGGTTACCTCTCGCGTCCATTTGCTCACGACACCGTTCTCGGTCAGAGAAACGACTCCCACATCGTGCTCCATCCAACAGGCATTGACGAGATTGCTGTCATGCTCTAGGCGGGCTACTTCGTCTCGTGAATGTGTGTCGATGATACGGATTCTCCTGTCGGAACCTAAGCACGAAGTCAGAATTGTGATCATGCATATGTTGCTTCTTGTACGAACAAGTCAAAGCAACAAATGCACCATTCGAGCTCATGTCCATTGACTTCACCATTACGTCGCTAGGACCTTGCAAAGAAAGTGTATGTAGTGGTCGAACGGTCGGCCAGCCAAGACGGTGTTTCTTCCTTGGCCGTGACAAGTCGGATGAAGGGGCGCTATCACTTTCTCGATTCCGTTTGCCTTGTTGAGGCCTGGCAGGCTTCTCGGGAAGAACGTGACGTGTGCGTGTTGGAGAAACTACGTATAGTCAGAGACTGAATGTGTTATCCGAAGAGCAGCCGCGAACCTGGAGACTGAGACGCCTTGGATGAACTGGAACTGATTGTGCTGAGATTGGGCTTGCCCTGTTGACGACTGGGAGGTTTTTCGGAAAGGACTGGTCGTGTATTCACGGGCGATACTGGTAAATTCAAACAAGTCAATGATGTGCCAAATCGACAAGAACACTCGGACCTGAAGAAGGCGTAACCTTAGCAGGACTGGGAGTATTTACCAGAGTCGGCGATGCGCTTGTTTGGCGGGCCGGTCCGTCAGTGATACGCGCTTCAAGAGGTGATTTCGAGGACAGCTGAGGCGATTTGGGCTCGCTTTTAATGGCATCTGATGTCTCATTAGTCAAGTAACAAAGGCATTTGTTGCGAGGAGTACCATTCGTCCCAGAAGCATGCACCGGCAGCCGTTTCCACTTGGATCTATCTATCTTGACCTTCTCAGTTTGTTTTGTAGGCGACAGCGGGGATGCTGGTGCCAGAGAGGGCTGAATCGGAACCTCGAATGGGAAGGACGTATGCATCGCTTTGAGCGTGACTTGATCATCCTTCCTCGCAACCTTGGGCTCGCAGGCGGCTCCGTCCAGCGTAGCGCTGACCTTGCTCAACGTCCACGTACTGCCAATCACAAGCTTTTTCTTCGAGGTCGAGACTGACTGCAAAGCCTTCGGACCGACTGGTGTGACCCTCGCGTGAACTGGAACCTTGTGATGAAGTGGCATGGAAGACCGAATGCCTAGGCGGTTTGTGAAAGTGGGATCTGCCGGCATGGGTATCATTGCGTTTCGAGCTGAAGGGTCTTCGTGCCACGAAGCAGACTCGGACGGTTTGGAATGGGAAGAACGCGATAAGGCTTCGTTGGTCAACGAAGCTTGGGGTGGCTCGGTCCTCTGTTCGATAGGTGCAGTTCTAGACGACCCGGCTGTGTGCTACAAGTCGCATTAGTTGGAGTCTGGACTTCAACACTGCGAGATCATCGCCAACCTGATTATTGAGAGGTTGAGAATCTGAGCCCAAGATAGGACAAGAGCCAAGGCTGACGAGGTCAGACATGAGGCCCGCGGGAACAGACGAGTTTCTGACAGGATGCTTCGACTGAACTCTCCCAGTAACGGTCGTTCTGACGTCTTGCAGGGGAACAATCTCCTGTAAGGCAGAATCAGGTAAGGTAAAATCAGTGACAGGACACAGGTCTCAAGCGTAGATCCCACCGGTGGAGGCCCTTTCTCCTGCACACGTCGCGTGACATCAGAGCGGTGCCAAATTGAGGATGGCTCATAGAGCAAGCTGTTTGAAGCACCAGGTGACATGGTAGGTGAGCTTTGAGAAGATAGTTCCATGTCATCGCCGTCCTCAATAATATCGGAAAGGTCGGATCTCAATGATTTAGAAGATATGGGATGTCGCGTTGGCTTTGAGGCTATTTGCGCTGAGCAATGTGATCCCGTGTCGTCTAGATCCATCGGTAATGCTGAACGGTTCACTGGACGATGATCCTGTGCCGGACGTAGGCGTGATTTGGAACATCAAGGGAGAAGATACATACGCAAGCAATCGTCTCACGAGCGTCTGTTTGGGTCTCGCATGATTCCAGACAAGGAGACACCCGAATAGCTTGATTTGACGTGGTACATTGAGCTTGAATAGATCTAGATGATAACTGAGGTTGAACCTGTATCGACGCGACTGCGATGATGGGTTCGACCTGTACCCCGACATCAGAGTAGGTGGCGGTAGGGGCAGCTACCATCAGGTCAAGAGTTGCCGTATGCACGGAGTCGATGCGCCTTACGGGTGACATCAGCGACGCATCCCCAGCGAGCTTTCCTGAATTTCAGAGGAACCTCGCCCACCGGGAATACAACAGGCGCGTCTGGATATTTTCAATACAGATTGTTTCTGTGGAAACGTCCTTACCGTTCTCAGGAAGACACTTTTCGCCCTCCAACATGACGGGACGACCTTCGTATTTGTCTTCAATTCGAGCTAGGGAAAAAAGCAGTTCCCGTCCAGCTTTACAGCTCAACGGTTTTGCAGAGAAGAAGCTGTAGTACAGAGTTGCGCCAGAGCAATCTGAGGCGCCTTCTGGGGGATCGACGCGTCGCAGTTCGATGTGTGCGTGATTTTCTCGTGGATGGGGACGAAGCTTGACCCGCCCTTTGATGCCTAATGCTGCCGCCAGAGTATTGTCGTCCATTCTCTGAGCAAAGAGAACCAAACAAGGCACGATGGCGGGCACTCTAACCGTCAAACGACAATGATAACAGTCGATGTAGTGGTCCGAAAGTGGAATTGCAATAAAGAGCACTAGGCGTAGCGATGGATGACTAAGGTCCAAATGAGGCAAGTCGGGTTTTGCCGAACTACACAGTCAATCTCATTCCTCGAGGACGAAGCTCGACGCCAAGGCCAGCGTGAGTTCTAGTAACAAAAACAGCATTCTCCCAGTTGAGTCGACACATGGCGACATTGAGCCCTTGGGTCATCCCAACTTTTTCCCTCATATACAGTAGCCTGGCGCAGACAAAGTCACATTTCCTGATTTTGTACATCGGGCTGATCCATCGGAGTGCGACAGGAATAGACAGAATGTGGACAGACTTAGAACGAGGTTGCGCAATTGCCGATCTCGTCGTCTCCGTCGACCGGTCTCCGACGGGGACTTGTCTAGTATTCATCATCGAAGGCACTCATTGCAAGACTTATTGAACTATTCTTGGCCATGTATCGCGCGCGCTCCGAGCTCGAAAATCAACGTGGTCCGGTCTGTGCGCACTGCGGATAGGCTATGAAGGAGGATAAAACGAACTAGATACGATAAGTCTCCTCATTGTTCCCCACCTTCTGTCATAATCCATTCCTCCGATGGCATTAACAAATTACGCAGAAGCTTACGGTTACAGCTCTTTGCCTGCAGCTATCGCTTTCGCCATTGCATACATCCCTCTAGTGGCCTTCTTCGGCTTCAAAGCATTGGTGGCTCGTACAAGCGTTTATGTCACTTTGACGGTTTTTTGCTTGAGTACATTCTTCTTGAAATCTCACCATTCGTGCTTAGTCTGATCTTGACTTCAGCGCGGATCGGAGGCTTCGTTATTCGAGCTCTCGAAATACATGAGGAAAGCGCTGCAACCAACAAGAGCATGCTTACCACCGATCAAATCCTCTTTGGTGTGGGATTCTTTGGACTCTTGTACTCAGCGTATACCTTAGTACTTGACAGGTGAGATTGCATTTTCATGAAACCTGTGATGTCTCTGATCGTCACTTCTCCAGAGGTTTGTTGATAAACCACTCTGGGCAAAATAATATCTTCGAACGTATTGGGGCTAGTCGCAGACTTTTTAGACTCGCACTGCTTGTCGGCGTGGCGCTTGGCATCGCGGGCATCACTTCCGCGTCAAATGGGGACTCTGACTCGTCAACGCTTAGGAAGGCCAGCGTCCTCACCTTCCTGGGCCTCACTCTCATCCAAGTCTTCTTGACCGTGATGTTGATTCGTCACGAAGCTGAACGTGAGTCGGCTTCTCGTTGTTGTCTGGTTTCTCTTAAAGTGTTCGAGAACAGATAGAAGGAGTGTCGCCTTGGTCAAAGTCTCTGTAGGTGTCGTTCATGGAGGGTTGATTCTCGGCGGCGTTGCAGGCCTGCTCCTTGTCCGGGAAATCTTCCTTGGCATCACCATCAACCACCACAAGACTGCGACGAATGAGCACTACTGGTATCCGTTTGTGGCGATTCCAGAGCTTTTGGCGGTCATTCTGTATTGCGCGCCGGGATTGGTGCCTTCGCGGGAAGAATTACAATATGGAAAGTGATCATCAATAGCAAGACTTCTGCATATTCAATACTAGTACTATGATACGATGCCCCCTAATTCAACATGCTGCTGCAAATTGGCAAGACTGGAAGTCTGGGAAGCGAACGTCTCGTCAGTACTATAGTACGAGATCGCTTCCAATACCCAACCACCCCTTGGCGAAGATCATCTCGAGCCACCAGCTGAAAACCCATACCGGAACTTCAAATCACCCATCGTCTCTTCGATCTCCTTCAGCTGCATGTTCTTTTGTATTCCGCTGGAGCCGATGTACGTGCCCACGAGTTCATCCCCATGAAACGCTGCTAGCCACGAGTAGACCTCGAATCCACGATGGGGGAGGTCGTACGGAAGTTTGGGAACAAAGAGACCAGCGATAAGACCCATTCCCAAGACGGTCACGACGAGGGCAACCATGTATACCGAGTCTAGGCTTGTCTCCGCCAACACAGAGTCGGGATACTTCCTCGCTAGGCTGTCCGCCGAGCCAGCAAAGTACGGCAAGATGTTCGATGCATCCGCCAGGGCTCTTGCCTGTGCAAAGTATCCTGGAGACAGCTGTGTGTATGCGAATGGCCTATCCTCCCCGGTATATGAGAGAAGCTATACACAACGTGTGATCAGATCATTTCGCACTAGAAGTCGGCGGGAAGACGAACTGTTGGGTTTGGGACATAATATGCATCTCGACCATTGTCCTTGATCAGTTGGTTGACCGAGTTCCCATGAAGTACCGTGTAAACAGCCGCCAGTCCAGTCGAGTTGAGTCTGGTTTTCACAGATGGATCGGTCAGTGCAGGGCCTTTGAGTTTCTCGCGTGCGCCGTTTGGTGTGGGTGCGTCAATGATAGAGCTGTTCCTGCCAATGATTCCAATGGTGCTCGGCAGACCAACAGTTGAGTTGTACGTCTCCAGAATGTACGCCTCATACAGCTCGACACAAATAGCAGCATCGAATCCAATCCTCGTCTCATTACCGGTACCGTCAAGAATGGCTTCAACAGTGTATGTCCCAAAAGTCCCGTTTGGCGCGTACGTCGTGTTTAGGCGAACCAGGACGGTTTCAACGGAGACAAAACCATGGCCGTCCTGACCCATTGACACAGGCTGACTGAAGATACTATGCGCCACGCCGTTATCGTAGAACAGAGCTAAAGCAAAACCTTTGAGTTGCGCCAGAAAAAGCTATTCATGACGTACCACCAAAAGCAATGTCATCGATGTTCATACCGGCCGGAAGAGTATCATTTCCCTGCAAGACTTTCGAGGCATTGAAGGATGCCTCGTAAGTTGCAGGCAGATCCATGTCAAAGGATGCGAACAGCGCTTCCAAAGTTGCCCTAGGCGTAAACATGTATGTGTAGTCGTGCAAAGATTTGGTGATACTGACACGATGAATTTGAGCACGCGAGCCATGAAGCCGCTCAGGTAGCCGAGAAACTCACATATTCAGCTCCGCGTCCGGCAGTCGTTCACAATGCATTCTGATACCCCATCGCGGATACCTGAGAAGCGAGCCAGGGTCAACGGACGAGGTCACGGTCGCATTCGTGTCCTTGTCATCCAGCGAAGGAGACGCTGTTGCTTGTTGGAATGTACCAAAACCGCTTCCGTTCCCCATGAACTGCGACGATATCGCCTCTGAGAAATACACTGTGTCATTGCCCCAAGGGAAGGATATCGCTGGGGGTAGCGATCCATGCGTGGAAAAGGGTGCAAGCGTCCAGGTGAGAGAATAGTCCACCTGAGTAGTTCGTTAAGTGCTGCAGAGTACTCTACTAGATTTGTCACATACATTGAACACAGTTGCAAGGGCTGATCCAGCCACAATGTCACTAGCGGAAAGGTCTCCCTTGACAGGGACCTCATAATACTCCACTCGTTGATGCTACATAGGTAGTGGCGTTAAGCGCCTACAGATGTGTTTGAAGGGACACTTACTGCGACATTTGTCTGAATATTAACGATACGACCTAGTATGAATGGCAATGCTGCAGCCATGATGATCAACGACAAAAAGAATGCGATAGCGAGCGACCATGGTCGATTGCTGTCGATTTTTCGGCGCGGTCAGGTCAATGGTACATGTGACAGATACTTCGTGCGACGCACTCATATTTCGACCTGTGCTTCGCAGCAGTGCCAGGATACATCCAGCGTGTCCAGAGTAATCGAAGTGCGGAAAAGGCACTTCTTGGATTACTTGATGTAGCGGCGAGATCACGGAGGCGCACCCCTGGGGCGTCATTGACGCGGGATTGATGTATGATAGTCGCCCAGGCTCATGGAAATAAAAATATCAGCCAGCGGAAGGAACAACGTGGTGTGGACTCACTAGCGGCTTCTAGAAATGGCTGCCCAAGATTGAGGAGGCTGACCCCCAAGACAAAACCAATGACCCCACATCCGATGGATATGACAAACCGCGACCAGAAAAGGGTTTTGTGGCGTGCGATCATAACGAACGCGAGGAGTAGCGGGTAGGCCAGTCCAACGACAAAAACGTGTAAGGCAATACGTCTCCATTGCGGTTGCTCGAAGCTTCTGGCAAAGGGTAGGGGATGACTTGGGAGGCGCTGCGGGACTCGGACGCCATAGGGGACGGTGGGTAATGTCGCTTTGAGAAAGGCATCGTCGCTCTTTGGCGTGTCGTTGAATTGATTTGGACTGTACTTTATCGGGTCGTAGAGCAGTTCGGCGTCGAAGTCGTCGTAAGAGGCATAGTTGGTCTCATTGCTTTTCAAGGAGAGGTAGCTCGGGCGATGAGCGACAGTTCCAGTCGAGAGATTGTGCGACGCGTTTGGTGAAGGAGGCTCGTGGAATGTGGTGCGTGGGAGAAGTGGTATCTCGCTGTTCCTGAGGCTCTGATCATAAGGATCGTGAGTAGGAAAGCTTGTGTCCGACGCCCTGGTCGAGGCAGTGCTTTGGAATGATGAGGGCATGGCGGGGGGAGAGATCGAGCCACAGTCAAGTGGTGATGGGTATCCTGGAGGTGACGAGTATCGGGCGTGAGCATCTGGGTCTACTTATTGTATGAGTACATAAGTAAGTGTTTTGAAACAAGGACATGCAAAGCCCTGGGTTCGCCCCTGGATCAGTACGGCAACAGCATCCGCTTGGCATTCGCGCTGAATCACGCAGCATGCAAGCAGCATGTGAGGCATCAAGTATTCAGTGGCTGTTAGCGTTGTACTAGCGCCCATCTACTGTCAAAGTGAGAGATGAGAGGAAGTGTCACTGAAGGAGGCGATTTCGCCGAGCTGGAAATACAGCCAACCGTCTGGTGAGGTTGAGCAAGGGTGACGAATGCTGTGTGGGTCCAGGGGAAGAGGTGAGTTTCATTGAAGGACGTACACACCAGGTGGAAATTAAGAAGAGGACACTACCGCGATCCAGATCCCGATGATCCTACGAAGCTGCGAAATTCGACGAAGGTATACAGTACGCATGAAAGGATAGTCCTCGCTGAGGACCTGATGTAGATATAGAAGCGAGACCTCGGGATGAAAAAGATGTACATCCGTCTCCGTTGCTGACAAGGATATCTGTCGAAAATGATGACATCCATGCGAGCACACGTAGAGAGGAAACATACGACGTACAGGGCACAGGATGGCGGTAAGGGCAGACATGTAGGCATATCTGCATCGGTGCTTAGCAGAAAGAGCCGCATTTGTCGCTTCGACTTCAAGCTTCAATGTCGGAAAAAGGCTGGATTGCTTGTAAGGGAATGCCACGGCATATGAACATTGCAAGCGGTCATATGGCTCTGGCATGGAGGACTCAAGCTCTGACAAGACGTTGTAAGCGACAGAGATTTGGTCTTAAGCACTCATAAGCCATCAGACAAGTCTTAAGCACTTGCGAGTGCTCATGAGTCACCCACATCGTACCACGCGCTTCTCCTCCCAGCTATGCAGATTTGAGCTTGTACTCACAGCATCCACCGTCCCAGGCATAATGCGAATTCAGAACAGTAACTTTGAGCAATGAGCATCAGGCAAGGAAACAACGCACTTCGTGAAATTCTGGCAGGTGCGGTGGCGTGGGAAACAATGATGTCATGATTACTTGTAGCCGGCGCGTCTCCGTCTGCGACATGACTCTAACCACCACCACGCCATGGTGTTCACCATTCCGAGAACCGCCGATTAGGACAGATTCTTCCGCTGGTCGGCCTATTTGCTGTGCCCAATGACTGGGCTAGTGACAATACATACCTCCGCACTGCCTGTCCTTTTTCGATAGGAAATTTTCGACAACTAGCAGTCAGCCTCCGGTTCCAGGCCAACGGTTGGACCCTCCAACTCCGATCTTAATCACCGGCCGCGGGTCGCATCGCTACGCGCTTACTGGCAGACATGTCAAGGCTCAGCTGTTGCACGCATTCGAGGACGTAGCCTGGTGGTATTAATGGAAAATTTCACCGGTCGCTTCTACCGCGTCTACGCGCTGAGACGCACACCTCGAAGGCACAATAAGAGATATAGGTGTGTTGTTAAAGTGTCCTCTGAATGCTGCTACTCATATTTGCAACTAGTACTCTGCTCCCATAATTGCACCGCTTAACCTTCAGAGCCGCCACATGGATCTGATCATCACCAGCTCCGCCGCCGACCACACCTCAAAGGCTGACTACCTCGTCGATCCTCAAGCCTCAAGCCCGACATCGATCAATTCGACAATCGAGGGGGTGAGAGTGCGAACGAGGTACTGATTCCGATACATTCACACTAACAATGTCCCTCTGGACTGTTGCGTATACGGTAAGTTACAGGGCCAGTCAATGAATCGCCATAAGTTTGACCATAGCCTCTTCTCCAGAGTCAGCCGCGGATACGCCAGCATTCAAAATTATTCGGTCACCGTCGGTGAAGGATGGCGCATTGGCGCGCCTGAGAAGCATTGGGAGCAGGCTGGAGTCAGCGCGCTAGGAATACAGCGTGTATCGTAGTGTAGTTTGTTCATGATTTTGATTTCTATTTTTTTTTATATCTATCGGTCCTTGCAGGTTATGAGTGCATAACACCTATTGTAAGAGTTCATAAGATTCATAAGAATTACCATGCTTATGACATCTTAAGACCGAGTGAGTGGCTTACGAGCGCATTTGCTCCCTAAAGCGCGCGTTGTAAGCCACCCTTAGCCATATCAGCTTATAACGGTGTGTAACATCTAATCATCCGTTGTGAGCAATTCAAGGTTTTTCCGACAAAGCTTCACTGGCAAGCGCGACCTGGACCCTATGTGGGCGACAACCATCTACATCGAACAATACCGCTGTCTGTGGTCTTGGCGTCGCAAAGTAGCAAGAATCCCCAGTTAGACAGTGGTGAGATGATGATGGTATAGAGGCAAGAAGGAAACTACTGATCCGAAGATTGAGACAAGTCACAGTCATGAATCGTTAATATGAAGCGCTTGGACTCTGAGCACATATTGGCTTGAGTCTGTTTAAGATCTTGAGTCTACTACACAAGACCATGGAGATTATCGTTCCGTTTTTTCTGCATGATGAAATCCAACAACACAATGTCCGAAGCAAGAGTGAGCGTCGAAAGCACTACGCGTTTTACTACGTGCTACACATTACAAGATCCTTTCTCCAGTCCATGCCCCTCTCCCTCCACACACTAGGCCGAGACAGTCAAGTTGGTCGAAGCAAACGTCTCCTCACTCGTCCCGATCTTCACCAGGAACGTTCCGGGCTCTACAACCCACTTGCCGCTGTAATCCCACACCGCCAGTTGTGAAGACAGCACCGGAATGGTCACGGTCTCAGACGCTCCCGCACTACATTTGAATGTTAGGTGAGGACATGACAAGGTAAAAGGGGCGCACGCAAGGTCGACTTTTGCGAATCCAGCCAAGGCTTGATGGGGCGTGACTACAGAGCTGACAGTGTCCGTTATATAGACCTGTACGACTTCTTTTCCAGCTACGCTGCCCGTGTTGTGTACGGTAACGGAGACCTCGAAGTCGTCGCTTGTCCCAATGGTCGAGCTCGAAAGACTCAAATCAGTACTACAAAGCCATCGTCAACATGGACATCAGAAGGTTCGTGGCCACTGACTAGTTGAAGGTCGTATAACTCAATCCGTGTCCGAAGCCCCAGAGCGGAATGGGACTGTTCAAAACGTACTACAGGTCGACAAGACGTCAGCTAACGTCCACCAATGACATCGACATAGAAACGTACCTGATGTCCGAACTTGAGCGTTCCATTATCGTACACCACTCCGGCGTCAACAGGATTCGGCAGCGAGCCCTTCAGGTAGTTGTAGAACGCCGGCGTGGTCCCAACATCTCTGGGGAAAGACACAGGCAGTTTACCTATGGACCATGTTCAGATCGCAATGGGCTAGCGAACATGAAACTCACCAGAGGGATTCGCCGCGCCGAAGATGATTTCTGCAATAGCCAGTCCACCGAGCTCTCCAGGATAGAATTGTTGTACAACAGCATCTGCGTCTGAGAAAGAGGGCTAGTCAATATAACATCCTCGGGCCAATGAGTACTATGCACGAACTGGCTTGGATCCAAGGCTCCGCGACAGGTTTTCCGCTGCTGAACACAACTACTGTCGGTTTGCCTGTCGCCTTGACAGCCTGTACCAGCGCAAGTTGCGCCCCAACAAGTCCCAGATCAGCCACATCGACATGCTCGCCAGTAGTCGCATTCAAGCCCTCCCATAGGAGCGTCTGATCGCGGGACCATGTACCTACCTATCAAAAGTCAATCAGCACCGGAACAGGAGACGGAATGAGATAAAGTAAAGTGGGTAACGAACGGATACGTACGAACACAATAGCAACGTCGGACGCTTCGGCAGCGCTCACGGCCTCATCAAACTCGGACTCGTCGTTTGACCACAGCTTGCACCCTTCAGCGTATATGATCGATTCCGATCCGTTCAAGAACTGCGTGAACCCGTCCAGTGGAGAGATGCCGTTCAGGGAGGCGTTGAAGAAGACGTAGTCGCCAAACTGAAACACAAGAGTTCAGAGTGAGAGGAAATAACTGTAATAAGTATGAGAGAACATACGTTAACGACACCAGCCAGAGGTCCGATGAGCGCTACGCTTGTGCCACTGGCGAGGGGCAGAACGCCGTGATTCTCCAAAAGGACGATGGACTCCAATTCGGTTTGGTGCAACACGTCCATAATTTCGGGCGTCCTGATCTGCGAGGTGTAGTCTTCGTAAGGGTACGGACCTGAAATATGGCCACATGAGTAAGAACAACTCGGAATGGCAGGATGTGAACTAACTTTCGAAGAGGCCAAGCGTGAACTTCGTCCTCAAGAGGTATGAAACAACTTGGTCGATGGTGGATTCATTGACAGTTCCAGCGCTGACTTGGTCTAAAGACGAATGGTAAGACGAAGTCGTTGAGGATCCATAGAATGATGACTTGCCGGGCAGTGTAAGATATGTGTAGGTTCCTCCACCCATCTCGCCGCTCAGACTGTTCTCCAGAGCTGTCTTGGCAGCACATTCACGGCCATCACAAGTATAATGCATAGTGTAGAGCAGATCCACAGAGCCAGCGTCGGAAGTGACCCAATAAGGATACCCCCATTCTTCGCGCAACTGAACAATACACTTGAAGACTATGATCACATAGAGAGGAAGGGGGCGCGTACAATGTCAATCATTAGGTCTGAATCGAAATGAGCAAGTGAGCACAAGAAAGATGACAGATGGCGTACGTTTGTTCGCGATAGCCGGGATACCGTCGTAACTGGAATACGCAGTCATGATACTCAGACTATCCACGCACGCCTTCTCAAATGCAGGCAGGTACACGGTCCTCAGATCTCTCTCCCCACCAGCAACGGGGGCAAGGTTCAATCCACCTTGCGGACTACCGAACGCCGCAAAATGCTTGCAGGTCGATGCCACGCGCTTGTTGATAGAGGCGCTGACGTTCTGACGTGCGCCGTCTTGAATGCCGGACACGTACGCGTGGCCCATGGCCCCGGTGAGGAAGGGGTCTTCGCCGAAGTTCTCCTCGACGCGACCCCAGCGAAGTTCACGCGACATATCGAGGACGGGAGCGAATATGTGGGTGATGCCAAAAGGCTCGGCTTCGTTGGAGATGGCGGCACCGACTTCAGTGATGAGGGATGTGTTGAAGGTGGCGGCGAGGCCGATGGGAGAGGGGAAGATGGTGCCGTTGGTGGTGAATCCATGCAGACCTTGAAGAAATCAATGTATGTGAAGATAAGCGAATACAGCCCATACCTTCGCTCTGAAATAGAGCTGGAATACCAAGGGTTGTGTTTTCCATCAAGTAGTGTTGCCCGATGTTGATAGCGTAGGCGTATTTCTCCCATGGCATCGCGTACCCTGCCCATATCGAGCCACCCTTGAGTCGTATCATCTCCTCCAGTCCAGTAGCGTTGTAGACCAAGGTATTGTCGAGAGGGTCGGTGGTGTTCATCCATCCGTCAATATCACCTTGTATTCTGACTGGGTATTAGCAGAAAACCTTCAACGCCGTAAAACACGCACAATTGTGAGACCTTTTCCTCCAACGTCATACGCGGCAACAGGTCTTGAACGCGCGCTTCGATGTCCTGGGTAGGATCCTTGTATACTGGTAGCGACCCATCCGCATTCTCCGCGCGGGAGACGATCCTGGCAGACGCGCTGCTGCTAAGTAGCAAGCCCACGAGAAGAAAACACTGCATCGTCGGAGGAAGGACAGCAACGAGACGCTGGGCGTGTCCTTCTATACCGTAGAGCGGAGATATGTTTTATGGACTGGTTTCTGTTATTTCTATGTCGATTCGGTGCAGGTGACTGGGCGAAGCATGCTTGCCTTCGTTGTCGACGGCCCGGCCGAGAATTCACCGCGCAGGTCGAGGGTGTAGAGGACCGTAGCCGGTTTGTTTCCGCGGGTCGTTCTGAGGGCGATGGGGCGGACGGGGGCGGCTGACCGCCGCACTAGCTCTTTCTTATGCCTCCGGGTCTCACTCAATTCTTTTGCTCGCGTTCGTGTTCCTTGTTGCATGCTTGCGGCACCGACTGAGATCAAAGTAGGTCAGTGGTCCTCAATGCATTATGATGCCCAGGAGAACAACATGGAGAAAGTTCGGAACTGCTGATCTGGGCAACGGACGACATCGGCCAGAGAGTGAATGGAGTGCATTTTTGCACAGGAACCTGAGGATTTCGAGAAGAAGCCAGGCAGGTAAACGGGGCTTTTCTGAGGTCAGATGGTGGTCGAGAGAAGATCGGAGGAGCCGGGCCGGCCAACTGACCGATCTCAAATGAGGCAAGTATGCTCGAGCTTGAAGCAGCGGATTGTGCACAGAAAAGAAACCTGGTTAGGTCCATTATATATGAGGTATCAACATAGTCCATTCCACTGCCTGGAAGGCACCGATTGGCAAATCTCTCAGCCCAATCAAAGCCAACACCAGCAATACTTGAATACACCCCTGCACAGCACATAGACCACCAAACACGCCTCCTGGCCACACAACAGAAGTATAACAACCAACCTCGGGACCTCTAGCTCCAAAATGACGGATCCCGTCACCAACCAGTACACATTCATGCCCAGAGGCGCCGCGGTCAGGTACATCGCCGCTACACGCCACAGATCTTTCTCCACTGGACTAGAGAACACAAAGTTCCACGCAATGAGGTGTACGCCACCAAAGAGCGACCCAATGAGGACGGCGGCCCACATCGACACCGCCACCGTCTGATCCACTGAATAGCCAGCATAGAACTCCTCCCGCTCGCTGGGACGATTGGTGTCCAAGCACACATGAAGAAGATAGTTCATGAGAGGCCACCTGCTGCTGAGTGGCCTTCGATCTCCTTCATCCTCCTTATTCCCGGCTGACTTCTGCAGGCGTATAGAACACCGCACGTCCATGGGCTTGTGCCACCACACTAGGTAGTTCAAAAGGCTCATAGCCGCGAATGCCAACGACGCAGTCTCGATGAGCGTCACGGGCAGGTCGAGCACCCCACGCGAGATGCACTGCGCGACGAACCAACTCGCCTGGAATAGCGCGATGCCCTTCGCAAGTGCATCGCTCTTGCTCCGGTCCCATATCTCCTCCACCGTTATCGCCGCCAAGTCCGTCTCCTCGACCTCCCCTTCGACGATGTGCCGCACCGTTAGAATCTCCCCCTCTGCGAACAGGATGCCCCCCATGCTGATGAAGAACCCGTGTGTCATGCTGAGGGAGGGGAAATCTATACAACATCGTCCGGAAGAGACACGGAAAGGCAGTGCGTTCACGTACGTTTTTTTACCCGTCTGGCAGCGAACCACTGCCTTGCAGCCCATATTATGATCATTTCAGGGGCGATGATTGACAGCACCATGAGCTTGAGTCGGCGGAATGCCATCGCGAGAGCGCTCTGGCCGGGGGTGGGGACGTTGGGGTGGATGGCGAGCCAAGTACATGAGCATATGGTCGCGAGGCAGCTCCAGACGATGTTCCAAATCGACCTTTGCGCATCGCAGGCCAACTCGGAGAGGTCGGTGGCTGCAGCTTGAACGAGACTCGTGCAGATAGCAAAGACCAGAAACGACATGGCTGACCTGTACAGAGGATGAAGGAGACACGTCAATGGTAATGCGTGAGAGATGACCTTGTCTCCGAGTAATAAGATGGTGGGCGATAGATAGCAATCTGACATGTCAAGCCGTTTGCTGTTAAGTGTGACGTCCTTTCATGATTGCAAATGTCAGGTTGATCTGTCCGACATTCGGGATGCAGACGAGAATGGCGTGGTAGACACAGCATGCTGAGTTAGTATGTGTGGCAGTGTAGGAATTCTCCTGGTATTGCGTGGTGCATGAGCTTCCAATATATAGTTGTACAAGGTGCATTCAGAATAATGTTAACTCCGGAGGCTGGAAACTCAGAATGAGTACAGCATGGCAAGTATTCGCACGGACACGTACCGCTCCCCGCGTCTCAAACGCCAACCAATCACCAGTACCCAGCGGTAACAGCCCCATCGAACGGCACTTCCACAACCCCACAGCCAATGTCAAGAGATTACACAGCACATATACGATCTTCTGCAACGGTAGAGTCGAGAGGGACCGTGGTGGTGCAGACGACGGCGCGAACTGCACGAACGCTGCAGGGAGCCCGTCAACACTGGTACGGACGTGTCATACTTGGCACGCACCCTCGTTGATGCCAGCGATATTCTTAAACGGCGTGAACAATAGCATTGCGACGATTCCCATGCTAAATATTTGCACGCCGCCGCCAGACATATAGAGCATGAACGCCTGCATGGGGAGAGACTTGGCGGGCCCGATGGCCATGTCCCAGGCGCGGCGTTCCTTTATTTGATCATACGAGGAGGCTGAGGGAGCGGCTTTTGTAGGGCCTTGTTGTTTCTGGATAGTTGAGGGTTGAGGGAATGCGCGACACGGTGGGCAGCGACGTACAGAGGTGAGCGCTTTTGAGAAGCCTGGCGGCGGCGGGAGATTCTTCCAGCTAGACATACGGTCAGAGCTAGGCGAGAAATGCTGGATGAAGCGTACCGCGACGAGGACTCGAGGCTGGCGTAGTCGAGCGACATGATGGTCAGAGGCAAAGTGATCGGCCCGCTAGATGGTGACCGACATCACTTTCCTCCTGCCACCATGAGCCCCTTCCGCATACGAATACGAGACCACTCTGCCTGGAAAGTGAAACATGAAAAGCATAGTTGAAGCAGACTGGTCAATCCGACAAGAAGGCCTGTCTCCAGCCGGAAAGCTAATGGCCTATTACTCGTCGGTCGCGCGAATGCCAATAAACATGCAGGCGGTGTGCCAATTTCACCAGAACAAGTGCGCAAACTTACGATACTGACGGGGACCGAGCGACGCCGTATAAATCTCCACTCTGTATAGGTATCGAGCGTCAACTCTCCGTAATCGATACGAAATTGTTGCTTCACCTCTTACCATCATCATCCCGTTGTCTGCCATGTGGTCCTCACTACCCTCCGACAGAATCAAGTCCAAATCCAACAGCGTCTCAAACAGCAGACAGCCCTCGCGTTCGCAGACGCCCAAAGCCGAGCCAATACCCAAGAGCAAAGCCGTCCTCGCGCTCGAAGCGACCATCGATGCCTTCGAGGCGCATCCGCCAACGCAGAAGGATCCGAAGGGCGGTTGCTTCTGCCAAGCACGCATGTATCCCATTGCCCGCCCCAGCGCGCGCCTCTGTCTCTCCTGCGGGCTTGTCCTGTGCACTCTCAACCCTCCGTACGCCGCCTGCCCCTCCTGTGCTACGCCTGTCCTCTCTCCCCACGCACGCGCCGAAACAATTGCCGCAATGCATCAGGAGCTGGAGAAGCAGATCGCTCTAGAGCAGAGACAGCGGGAGGAGGAAGCACGGCGCGTCGTTGCCGCAGCAGGCGCATTCCCTACGCTACCCACACACAAACCGACGCCCCAGCTCCCGCCGCAGCAGCATAAAGTGATGTCGCTCAATACCAAGACGAAGAAATATGTGATTCAGACGAAGTCTTCGGTGCCGTCCCAGTCACCTAGTCCAGCGCCGGCGGAGCCGATAGAGGAGGAACCGTTGCGCATACCTCCGCCTTCACAACCAGCGCCTGCGAAAGGACGTGTGGATGGGAGGATATGGGTCAACTTGCTGGGTGATGCTGCGAAATACGTCGCGCCTCCGCCGATGCCCAACCAAGGGAATCGGAAACGACCAAAGAAAGCGCCGAATACGCAGTGAGTCAGTGATCTTGTCACATAACTAAGTACCAACTAATGTTTACCCAGAATCTAAACCAACACGGCGCAAGGTTTCGAGGAGGTTGGAACAGTGAGTTACATGTTCTCGAACTTCATCGTTTGCGATCAATTTCGACTTCGGGAATGCTTGCTTGTTTTTCGATAGTAATACACATGATTGATTCTTCAAGATCCTCGCTGTCTCTTTATTCTTCTGGGTGCCGCCCATACTTCGCCTCCAGGCCCAGGCCTCGTTTCTTCCTACCCGGCTGCCCATCATGGTGCATCTCTTTCGACGACATGCCAGCGCCTGGTTTCCCAGTGCTCTCGTAAACGTCCCGAGACGTGGCACCCGGCGGTAAGTCGGTGTGCGCGGAGTGGATTGTGGGGTCTGAGGAGGCTGCGTCGCGGTCGGTGTATGTGTCGAGTGTGACGGGTGCGCCGGGCGGTTGTTGGCCTGCACGAGAGAAAGTTAAGCATGGTTGAAACTTTGAGGGCGTAAAGCACGCACCGGCTGGTCGACCGTCGACAATGCCCTGGTTGCTCTGCTCGACGTCTGAGGTCTTATAGTTCGTAATTGTAATTCCGGACATGGTTGGTTGGTATGTTTGCTCGAGCAGCAAGCAGTATATATACGCCTCGGCAGGTATGATATCAAGGGTGATGCTATTGGTGCAGTGTGGAGAGACTGAACCACAGTTTCCATCTACTTCGTTAAGTTTCCATCTACTTCGTAAAAGTATGGAGCTATCATAGGGCACATGCCGCCTTGTGATTCATTGGTTATATTTCCTGTACGCCACACTTCTATACTTCCTTTCAACAAGTCTAAACGGAATGCGCGACTGACGTGACTCTGAAGTTCATTTGCGCCACACCCGATCACTCTTCCTGAACAGCTTCCCCAACGGACAGCAGGTATACAGAATCAGCTCATTCCTTGAAAAGGACAAGAATATCAACACCCATCACCCTCAGAGGCTCAGATTCCTCCTTCTTTCGCCGTAAATCCTCGTTGATGTCTGTGGCCGTTGAGAAATTCTCCTCTAGCAGCAGCCAGAATATCTGTCTGTGCCGAAGTTGTTTTCATGCAGTTCTACAATGCTACGCTCTACAAGAAGCTACGAAACAGAAAATGTCTTTTACAGCAACCCCAAAGACTTCAACAGAAGCCTCCAGATAGTGCACTGCAAAGGGAAAAGAAGAAAGGGGTTCCCCCGACGACACAAGCCTGTACTGCAGTGGCAAGGTCATCGCGCCCCGATGTTGCAAGCAGAGCATCGAGGACAAGGGCGGCAAAAATTAGATAACCAAATACGGGAGGCGGTGCCTCCGTAATAGTGGTTAAACTATTAAGAACAGATACTACACTTGATCTAAGCCAAAAGGCCAGAGTGGTAAGGATTCCGGATGTCCGGAGGCCGTTTATATAGCTCCGAGGAGAGACCGCACGGACCAGGTGGTGCACGGGCCATTTGCCTTTCGTGGAGGATGTTCGCGAGCTACATTCTGTTCATTCGACTCTACGAATCTAAACGACCTCTCTTCAGCCCAAGAAGCTAGCAGCTGCACAGGACGCTCTTGCAAACCACTTTGTGAGCGTATACCTGGACCCGATACTCACAATATGCTATAATGAAGTAGACAAATAGAGCATGGCTCGTATACCTCCAAGCATGCTTCACTTACACCGTTGCGGGAAGAACATTTTAGATGACTGAATGCGTAGTACATCCCTCTTTTTGTCTCCAATGGCGCGTGCTGACGCGAAATCCCGGAGAACACGCTGAGGTGGACGAAGCCCTTACCGTCCATTATGTAGGCCAGCGCTAACCCGCTTCTGACCGTGCGTTGCCGTATCCTTCACTGCAGCTCCGTAAGATGTCGAATTCGGAAAGCGAGCGCGTCAAGCTCGTACCCCCGATGTAATAAGCTCCGCCACCCCCCCCCCCCCCCCCTTTGGGGACCTCGACCGACGATCACTCGACGCGTTCTCCAGGCGTTCGACGCGTCCTTCAGCGGTTTAAACACCTCCAGACATTTATGGCTGTCTCTCTCAGCGTCATACGACTACAACATATGGGCTCTAAGGCTCTGTGCCTTAGAAGCCGATTTCTGGCATCCCCGAACCACGTCCACCAACGGCACTTGCGCTTCTGACGACACAAGTTTAATGACACTCACACAGGGATGCTACAATGGCTGCACAATTCAATCGGTTGGTATACCTCTGAGCAGGTCAGAGATTCCCCCACAGTTCGGACTGGATAAAACATTGTTGTAACTGAGCTTCCCTAGCCAGACTGTCGACTGTCACGCATCAACGGACAATTCGATGATAGAACTGAGTCTGTAGTTCCGCGCTGCTTGCACACGCCTCGCACGGACATCCAATGCCGCGCGCTGATAAGTTAGCATGCTGCTGACGGCGAACCCTGGGCGAACCTGTAGATCCGACAACACGCTCAGTTGGGCTGACAAAGCCTTTGACTCAGAAATGACTCGAACAACTATCTCCACTGCTCTATATCAAGGCTAGCTCAAACCGCATTCTGCCCACACGTTATCATGGCGTCCACCTCTCCGTTCGGAATAACCCTCGAAAGCGAGCGCGTCAAGCTCGTGCCCTTCGATGTAAGCTCCGCCACCTTCTTCCCCCGAGGCCTCGATGATCTGACGCGTCTCTCGCATCTCTAGCCTTCCAAACACGCCCAACCCTTCGTCGACGCTCCTCCCAGCGTCTACGATTATATCCTCCTCGGCCCCTGGGCTTTCGAAGCCGAGTTTGTGTCCACCTTTTGGCATCCCCGAATCACCTCTACCAACGGTACTTGCTGCCTCTACGCGATCTTCGACAAGACGCGTGGCGACGCCCTTGCTGGGATGATTGGATACATGGGCACGTCGCTCACCGACCTCTGGAGCGAAATCGCGTACATAGTCATCCTGCCCGAGTTTCAGCGGACGCACGTCACGACGCACGCCATGGGTTTACTGATGCAGTACGCCCTCAACCTGCCCAGCGACCCGCGTATGCCTGGTCTAGGGTTTAGGCGGCTTCAGTGGAGGGCGAGCAGCGCGAATGACAAGAGCGTGAACGCGGCGAAGAGGATGGGGTTTCAGGTTGAGGGAGTAATGCGATGGGCCATGGTTCTGGCCGAGCCTAACGTCAAGCAGTGGAACGGGAAGACGACCAGGGAGGGAGATCCGAGAGGGCAATCTCCCGGACGCGATCATGTCATGTTGAGCGTGTGCTGGGATGATTGGGAAGGCGGCGTGAAGGATCTGGTGCAGGCAAACATGGATAGATGATGAGGGCTGGAGTCATGTTCTCGAGACGACAGAGCCCTACGCTACCAAAATGTTGTGTCGTTGGCGTCGTCTTGGGCCAGATGCCGCTGTCTTGGAGCATAATACCAACATTACGAACCGAACCACGCAAAGCAATGGAGTTCGTATCCAATCATTACTCTACATGCGCAAGTCTCTGGTACAAATTGGTATGATTTACATACAAGTACATGCACGAGTCCGTCTTTCTAAGCAGTAGTGTAAACACTCTGTATATTACATGGAACGAAGACTGAGAGCATATGTCAAAAATTCACTGCACCACCGACACCTCGAAGTTCCGGTGTATGCCATTGTCCCCTTCCGTAGCACAATACGCCTTGAACTGGTCGACTGTATACTGCGACGTGGAACTCCGCACAGTCCATGACAGCTCTTTGTGAATTTTGACAACCAGGCTTTCCAAGACAGGCCTTTGCCACGCAAGGCGGTCCACGAGAGTCTGCGCATCTTCGTCCAGCCCCGAGAGTTCGATCGTGACAAAGAGGCGGACTAGACGCGGAAGATATCCATACATCGTCGTACAGATCTCCTTAGCAGCCCTCGCGGTATGCGTTGAATTGATCCTGAGCTCCTCCACACTTTCCAATGCAGCAAAGAAAGTAGTCAATGCAGGGACGCCCAGTCTCGAGGACAGATCAACATCGAGACGACGAAGGGACTGACACTGCCGGAGAAAGACAATGAGGGGAGGAAGTTCGGTGCCGAAGAATCTAGCTATGCTGAGCTGCTCGAGGTTCGGACAGTGCAGGTATTGCAGGAGTCCAGGAGTGCTAACCGTCACGGCACGCAGCCCGCCGTGCACAAGGACGACGGCATTCTGCATCCCACTAGTATCAGAAGGATACTGCCAACCGGAAACTTGACTTGGCGTCGTCTGAATGAACGTCTGCAAGTTTGGAGCGAGTTGGAGGAGCTTGTAAGACACCTCAATGACTGCTTGTCGTTTGTCCTTGAAGTGGAGCGTCAACGACGTGAGTCGACTGAAAGGGAAGCAGGATAAGCCAATAGTGTTTATGGCATCCCGTTCGTGTACAGCGACAACAAGGGACCGGATGGTTCGTGCAGCCCAAAACTTCCAAAGGACGGCAATGGAAAGAGGGTTCTCTTCGTAGAGCCTATCCGATTTGTCGTCCAGTAACGACAATGACTCGATAGTGTCGAGTCTGGGTGACGGGTAGAAGAAAGGCAACGCATCGTACGCGTGTCTGGATCCCCAAAACGTAACATGTCTCCACCGGGAAACGTGCTGGTCCAGAAGGAGAAGTTCTTTGAATTTTCCCTTCCAGCTGAGATGAACAGAGAAATCCAAGGGGTATGCGCGGGACCAAGTGAGGAGATTGGATAGCCTAGTTATGACAGCAGGTGCCAGGACATCATTGCTAGACTTCGGGGCGTACGACTCGGTTGAGAAAGATGACCAGAGCGAAGAAGTGCTGACAGCCACATTCCTCCAATAACGGCACACCCCCAACAAGTTCCACGGCGTCCTGTTGTTTTTGCTGTGCAGTTGGGCTGGCTCGTCGCTACTGGCGAACACGAAGATCCTGGAGACGAGTTCGGGAGGGAGGCTGTGGATGATGGAAAATAGGGAGATATGCTCGCTCCGGAAATCCTGGAGACGACGACGATCATGGCGAGCAAGGTTCATAGCGTGTTGCAATAACGCAATCTTCCCGTCCAAGGAGCTAAGGTCGTTGTCGATGGATGTAATGAAGGCCTGCAACTCGGTGCGCAGGGTGGTTGCTTCATTGTTTCTGTTGAACGCAACACTCGCCCCGACGTATGTAGAGAAGGGAGAGGATGCAGTGGGTGTGGGCGAAATCCGCCGCCAAGCGAGGTCCACCAAGGACGACGGGATAGCAGCAATTACTGTCGCAACGGCTGCATCGGGGCTGAATTCTTTGTACGTTGGGTTCATGGCGTACTGTAAGTAAAGGTCAGACTGGGCCAGTAGACATGAACTGAGAGCCGTAGCAACTTACGACTGGGAAGGAAAGCAGACCCAAGCTGGTATGACTCGAGCTTGGCTGCCATCTATATATCCGGCGTGGATGAAAGAGATTGCAAGGAGTTGAGGTGATGAAAGGGCCTTCGTGGTTGATGGAACTTTACGCGATGACACCTTGATTCCTGATCGCCAGAACACATGAGAAACTTGATGCAGAGAACAAAGGATGGCGTACTACACGTTCAAGACACACATGTGCGCTCCTCGCGGCAATGCTGACGGATGACCGGTATTTTTGCTGGGTCTTTCAGCAGGTCGAGTGCATCTTTTCAGTGACGCGCCGGCGAGTGTATGTGCCAGATTGTGATAAGTTTGATGGAAGCGGTTTGAATTCGAGACTGTCTGCTCTATTGCTGTCATCCAGGATTTCTTTCATGACGCTGCAACATCCCTTCGAGCCATCGCAATACAGAGCGGGGGGGAAGCAATCCGGCAGGAGAAGGAGAGCCCAGGCCTCGACATGACGGTCGCGGAAAAGAAACAAATCTGGTACAAATAGAGCGCTAGTGGAAACGCCGTCAGCATAAGGCGCATCTGCCTCGTGCCAGCTCCGTCTCACGTCCAATGGGCGCGTAAATTCCGAGGTGAATACAATGCCTCCAAGCGTGTTTCGTCGTGTACATTGTGATTTATACGTTACATATTCAAGGAAGTGTGAGGCTACATGTATGTACCTTCAGAAGTAGGTTTCCTGTGGTTCAGGAGTATCGTTGGTACCGAGTCTACCAGCAAAGTCTGAGCTGAAGACCAGCCAGCCATTCCCACCAGGGCTTCCTGAGGATGAAACTGAATCTGGCAACGACTCCACCTCGAAATCCGAATGGATGTCAGAGAAGAGGTCATCGTCAGACGGGGTTCGGGAGAAAGTGCGCTGCGAAAACGAAGCAGAAAAGTCGAGCGTCGGCAAGACGAGCGAATGTGCCGGCTCTGAGAACGCAGCGTGATCTTCCGCTCCGCCGAATGAACTGGAGAGAACAGAGGAGGTGTCAGAGAGAAGATCCTCTTCCATATGATTGATCTCCTCCAATGTACACCAACCCGTCCCGCTCTCACCAATCACACCTCGAACCTCAGCCGCCGTCCATCCGTCAAACTCAACTTTGAGTACGGTACAGACCCCTTCGGCGTCAGCTCCGGTGCCATATGCTGAACAGTCGACACCACGCTCCCAGACATTCGCTGCGTCCAATCGCGAGAACAATGCGGACACTCGAAGAGCGTGCAGTTCATGCCCGTTGTGCAGGGATGCGAGAGTTCGTAGTGGCAGGAGGGAGTCGTGAGGCAGTGTATCAGGTGGAAGAGGCATTCGAGACGTCGGGGTAGGGGCGAGAGGGATGAGAAGAACAGCGGTGACCGGCTTGGTCACTGGAGCAGCAAAGTAGTGCTCGAGTTCGTCAACAGTCTCAGCCTCCTTGCCCTTCACCGATGTTGCACTTGCAACAGCGGGGACCTGGACCTTGTTCTCCTTCTGCGCGAAAGCGACCTTCCTCTGTGACTGCTTCTTGTCGCGAGCAATGGTCTTCTTCATGTTCTCCCTCTCCTTCCGCAGGTGTAGATCCCAGTCGGCCTCACAAAATGCGCGACCGGCAACAGGGACGTTTTGAGTGAAGTTCTGGAAGAGGACACGTCCGGTTGAAAAATTCCTTGCCGTCCCAAGGCCAACTTGAGTCATGGAGCGAGGGACTGTTGGCGCCCGAGGGAGGTAGGATGTGCCAAGAGGTCGAGAGAGGGTGTATCGCAGTGGAGCAGACATGCGCTGATGAATGGTGGGAATGCGGCCGGGAAGTCCTCCGTGTATAGAGCGAGACGTCGAGGCAAGATAGTGCGCACCAATGCCAGGTGTAGTCAAATTGACGACAGCCCGCCTGAGAAGACCTCTGGCAGACGTGAGGATGTTTCTGCCAATGCCAGGGCTGGCTGCCGCCTGGAATGATGGTATGTGAATGTAGCGCGCTGCTCCCCGTAACTTGGGAACAGTGTGCGCAAAGGCGGAGACATCCCGAGCCGTAGCCCGCGCTCCGTGCGATGCAAGCTGCATCTCCTACTTTGGCAGCGAGGAGATCAAGATAAGCGTCGCGGCAATGTGTTGGTGATGGTCGGGAACAAGGTGCAGAGCAGCCGAGATTGGGCCAAATGGCAAATGCGCCACGGCAGGCTATGACGCATCATGCCGATCTGACAAATGCAAATCACATCACGGTGTGGCAGTGCTGCCCCTCTTCACCCGACACTACGACTTGACTACGACTCGCCGACTCGTTCGACGTGCTGTTAAGTTTGGACGGCTCACGCTTCCATTGTTTCAGTGTGTGGGCATCAGTCGACATCATCTCACATGTCTCACCAAGGGCCTCTCCCATTCTGCAACGCCAGCTAAATGCGGAGCCTCGAGTCCAGCTTAATTCCCGTGCTTGCAATGTTCAAACTCCGTTAACCTCGCTCGTTCTCAAAGTCAAGACCCAAGTCTCCAGGACCCCTCCGCGCTACCGTGATAACACTTTCTCGTTCTTTGCTCCCACTGGCATGGTCTCCTGCGCCAGGCAGCTTTGACCCCGTGAGATGGATCGACTCGGTAGAATCGAGTGGCAGTGCTCGTCAGGGCACTGGAAGAGATCTGGGGACTGATGCCTATCGCTTCTCATATTGATTCATCAATTAGGTTCAGAGCCGAAGGGATTTCTCCCGCACTTTTCTCCTTGCGTCCGGCTTCTAGTGCGCCCTGTGATAATGATAGCGCGGCTACTGGGCCAACGGGCGTACAGCTCAAGCACTGCTGTTACGATAGTTTACAGAGACCGATCCGATCTGTCGTTGTAAGTTTCGGTGAGTTCTCCTTCCATGCCGAAACACTACTTGTTGACAGAACTTAGAAGAAAGTTTTCCTTCTGGCTTTCGAGTGTCAATGTAGCCTCACTAATTTGGAGGTACGCGTGGTGGAAACCATGCTCGTCTGGCAGGCGGATTGGCCGATCTACCATTGGTACCTAGTGGAATGACGCCTCACTCTAGACTGAAGCGGTCCCTGGCTGCCTCATTATCTTCTGCGGTGCGAGCAATGCGAGTTCACACTTTCGGTGCAATCAGTAGAGCTTCCTGAGGATCTCACTGTCGTCTGATGGTTCTAGTCTAGCAATCTGTCCGGATGCAACAGCCGGAGTCTTGGTGAACCCTTGGTCCCAGAATGAATTCCTGGATCCCTTGCTTCCTGTGATGGGTTATACGAACTTGATGTTGCCTTCCTGGTACTCAATAGAGTTTTTGAACGATGAAACACCTCGTGATTCTCTCCGGAATCTGCAAGTTGTACAACACAACAGCTATACAGCTTCTCGCCCTTGCCCTTGACGCTACAGTGATCCCGACTCCGCGCGCACTCTCCATGGGCATGGGACCCCGAACTGATGGCAGCAGCATCAGTTACAGCACTTTGTGTGTGTCGGCATGTCTGCGTCCTGACGCGGGTGTACACCGTATGTTCTCTGCCTTAGCACTTACTCGGGCTTCATCCGATTTCAAGGTCACCGTTACTTTTTCTGTGAATGTGTCAACGTGAGACTGCATGCAGTCAAGGAACGATGTCGAATCCGAGTGTAGCGGTCAGGCTGATCCTTCTCGGCGTCCGCGAATCTTAACTGAACCAGTAATGCAGGGCCCAACCTGGCTTCACGATGGCCGTCATTGCTTTTTGGGGACGCCAGAGGGTGAGATCATATGCAATCTAGGAAACCCCCTCCCAGACCCTTAAATAACTTTGCAGGATACATCCACCGACCACATACAGATCTGTATGCCAGATAATGGCGGCGAATATCTCCTTATTCGGGATCCCCGAAACGAGGCAATGGACTGTATACGTACGCTCAAAGTCCCTTCGCGGACATGGGGAACAAAACGCCATGCCGTCAATGGAACCAATCGTGAAAAATTTTATTGAGGGATAATCGATGAGCGGCGGTCAGGACGTACTTAAACCCCTCATCGCGTCCTCGCCCTGTACATCTGCCCACTGCCACCATAACCACTATCAGTATCATCATTATGCCGCCCAGTGCTACCGCCCACCCAGAAGCGTTAGATGCGCTCGATCTACCCCTTGCCTCCTTCGCACCGTCTATGCATGGACGCGGAGACCTTACCTATGACACGGACATTTCCGAGACCAGTGCAAGTGAATTATGGTCGACGTCGCCTTCGAAGGGCGTCGCTCTGTCTGCAGGTTGGTAGTGCTGTTGAGCCTGGACCTCATATCTCGATCTAATAACTCCCAGAGGAGCAGCACTGTCAGCCCTTGCAAAAGGAGCGCTGCGCTCGGGCACGGACGTTACGGCCAGCGAATTCGGAACACACAAATATTCGATCTAATCTTTGACAAGCCGATCCGCTGTAGGAGAGCTCACGTAAGTGAATACTTTGCTCTGCCTGCCGGTATGGCGCGTTGAAGATGGGTATACTAGATATCCCATCCCAATTGACCGCCTACTCGTTGCCCTGTTTTCATCTTTACCTGCCACCCTCTTCCCCCCTCGATTCGGTCTCAGCATCTCTTAATGGTCGGAGGACTAACTCAACAACTTGAATAATATGTACAGGAATCGTATAATCACTGTAATATGTAGAGTACGCGGATGTATTGAATTGATTGGACCTGTCTATGTCAATGTTCAGGCAGAAGCTCAGACTATTATAGACTCCCTGGACTCAGGTGGATCAGAAGAATACTGCAGTGCGGTGCTTTGACATCGAGCTCTATATAACACGGTTTCAGGGTCCAAAATGCATGGAAAGACGAGTGAATTGAAAGGAGCTGTTGAATCTCCCTGACCTCATTAGCGCGGCCGAGCTCGTGGCGAGCTAGACAGCCGGTACAGTGCATCTCAAGAAAGCACTCTGGGCACGGATCGACTGTCCGTAGAAGAAGAGAACCTGAGCTATGCGTCAGGAATGACAACCAAAGTGCAGGTTGTGTACTCACGAATGGGATCGGAATCATGAGGGATGCGACGCACGCGAAGAGCATTCCTGCCCAAGTGTATCCAAGCTTGTGGAACATCTGTGATGTGAACAGAGGGAATGCCATAGAGGCAAGGTTCCCTATCACATCAAGCTTGTGAGACGTGTCTGTATACAAATTATGAAGGACATACTGCAGAGACTCTGCCCAGCGAGAGCGGAAGATGCGAAGGGACCATATCTGTTCGGGGAATGATTAGACTCTTATTGGAAACAACAACGGCACTCACGCATCCGCGAGGTAGGTGAACGCTGCAAGATAGATGATGTATGTGGCCCAGATGATCACCTGCAGAGTAATTCCGACGATATGATGAGTAGCAGCCTGTTTGTATAAGACCATACATACCACTATTCCCGTGGCGGGACCCATCCAGTGAACCTGCTTGAGCGACGTCCACGCATAGATGAACATGCCTACGGGCAGAAGGACCCCCGCAAAGCAGGCCATATACAGACGGGCCTCCGGACCCCGCCGTTCAATGTTAGCACTGAAAGGGGATGTCAATTGAAGAGGAAGTATTACTGGACACTGGCGCTGACCGATAGATACGCTCCTGGTACGCGTTTCCTGTGAATCCGATAACGCTGCCAATGCTGGCACACGATGTGAGCCATTCACCAAGCCTTAGGCTGAAGGAGAGCGTACGTCATAGCAATGAACACGGTACCCACTTGACCGACAGTAAATCCGTGAAGGTCCTCAAAGACTATGGGGATGGACCTAGTAATGCAGACTCATATGAGGAACCGAGGAAAGACGGATCAGAGGTGCTCACTCAAGCATCGCAAAAGTCACACCCCAAGCAAAGCCAACCCATAACTGACAATCATTATAAATCACCAGCGGACGAATGCGATTCAAGGCACTGACGCTGAAGCTTGTCACAATGGGCTCTGCCACCAAAAGTTCTGAAATTGACATCAACATGGTAGGCATAGAGGGGAACGGGAATAAGGTGACTACATACGAATTGGACGCGTGCAGGAGATGAAGACAAGGGTCTTCATGTTGATTTCTTCGTCCTCCACACGGGCTCGGTAGCGTGGGTCCCCAGTCTCTTTTCGGAGTTTCTGAGCCATTCGGCGCAACAGGATCGGCGACCGAGTCTCCTTCATAATGAATGGGAAGGCAACTATGTACAATCCGCACAAGCTACGCATAACAGTCAGAAGGTCAGGACTCGGAGGAAGAGAGCTACTGGGCGATAGGCTGGCGCACATCATGAAGATCCACTCGATCCATTTCCACCCAAGTTTCGGGTTCATTGCCGTCCAGCCTGAGACGACTGGTCCCAGACCCAATGCACTGAAGCTTGCGAGTGCAAAAATGGACATTGGGAGTCCGCGTCTGCACGGTAGTGAGTAACAAATTAGGTTTAGAATTGCCGCTTACTGTTGGGGACGCCAGATGTCGGCTATTGTCCCACCGACCATCGTGGACCATGTTGAACTGAAAGCGCCTTGAAGAAACCTGCCTATCAACACCGCCTGAATATTAGGTGCCCTGACGGATCGGTCAGACGTCCATTGAGAAACCTGGAAAAACGAAGAAGACGCGTACAATGCGACGAGGATGTACATCAAGAAGGAGCCAATGGTGGAGACGATGTAGACCGGTTGACGACCAAACTCCTCGCTGAACGAAGCAGTGAAGAGGGGAACAACCCCAAAGCCAAGGTTGAAGACGCTGACGCCAATGATGCCCTGGAAATGCGTACAGTGCAAATCAGCGCACATCGAGTCGATGCCCAGGCTGTATCCTGCTATTGTTGAGCCTGTGGAGAAGGTGTCACTCTCCTGGAGAAACAATGGGGCAACAGGTGAAGTACTCACATGCTACCAGCGTCGCAAACGAAGCATGTGCAGTGATAGCCCATTTGCGTGCCAGTGAAAAGTTCACCGGGTTGCGGCAATCTCCTTCTGTGAACTCGACCTGTAGGTGTTGTTCTCAGCAGGACGAGGACTAGGATAGATCAGTGAACACCTTACGTATAACGACTCGCTTGACTGGGAGACCTCCTGTTTGTCGCCACGCTTGACCTCAGATGCAGGCTCTGGCTGTAAGGAAATTTGACGACTGAGCGCTGATTCGACATCGACATGAGACATATCACTATAGAACTGTTCGGAAGTACTGTCAACATGATTCACCGTGCGCAGACTTGGAGCCGAGAGGCTGGTTGTGGCGATAGCTTGCTCTCCGATGTCCATGGCAGGGAAAGTAGGCTGGTGTCGATGTCGTTCCTCCTAACGTGTTCCTTGCATTTATATGCCGAATTCAAGGTCCTGTGCAACCATTGAGTCTGAGTCATTTGAGGTCCAATCGGTGCGATGTCCGACTTCTGGAACAAGGATGAACGTCCGCAGGTTGAGATGACACGGTCAACTGAAGGGCACACCGAGTAAGTAGTACAAAGCAGGATTGAAGAGTCAGCACACCCTCTAATAATAATGTGGCGCGATCTCGCTCATCACACTCAGGTGACTCACATACGCTTTTAAGCGGTAGTGAGTATTCGTAGAAATATACTAATCAGAGCAGTCTAAGGAATCTTCTGTATGTCCGATACTTATGCACAGTGAGATGTGGGGCGTAGATTGATCGCGCTCAACTCACCTGGAAGTTGGGTAAATCAGAACAACAAACTATCAATCTTTGTCTTTGCGGACCCATCAATTCTTGGAGTTGACGTCCAAGTATGGGGCTCGTCGCGAAGGCCGCGGCCACGGTCTCTGAACCAACAGCGTTCACCTTGGGTTTCACGGTGTAATGTTACTTGCGTCTGTTTTCGGAGGAAAGACCGACGCCGCGCTCTGAGCTCGCCAAGCCGTTCACAAAGCCGTTTGGCATGGAGATGATGAAAGAGTAGCAAAGAGTTCAGTGACTGTGACCGTGATCAAATAACGAGCGCCTTTATATCATTTTGAGAGCAGACGGTTAGTAGGTCGCACATGCGTCGAGTAGCAGAGGCCCCGAGCGTTAACGTCCCAGCATCGTGTTATGATTAAAAAACAAATTCATCGAGAGTGCTCAGGCCGTCCCTGGCACCATGGTAGGGGAAGGAGGCACATGCTGGTGTTCAGCCGCGCGACTTTTCCCACGACGATTCGTCAAACCACCGTCAATGTCGACACCATCCCTTCCCAAAGCTCTACTCGAGACACTCCAGGCAGATCCAAGCACAGACGCCTCTAACTCTCACATCTTCACCCCCCATTCTGAAAGGTGGAGGTGTAGTGTAGCCAAGAAAGATGGGGCTCCTATCGAAGCTTGTGTGGTGATGCCCCATGCTAAGTCCAACCTTGCCCATTGCGACGGCTACTGCGACGCTATCCTCGCCAAGAATTTAGACGCATTTGGCCAAGGCGACAATAGGACGTTTCTCCAGGTTGCTGCACGGGAAGCGGATATTCCTCTTGCCTACGAGATTCTTCGTCTTGGCGTCAACGTCGACGTCCAAGACAAGCAGGGTTCTACGGCGCTGTTTCTTGCCCTCCAGTACATCCTTGTTAGCACTCAAATACTGAGGAATCTACAGAAGCTGCCCCCTTCTGCGATATTCAAGCTACCTTCTGCGTATACGCCTGCGAAGGGCCAGAAGACAATCCGAGATCGCACGACACGTGTTGCTACCCTGCTCATAGAGCAGCATGCGGACGTGAATGCTGGTGCGCTTGGATACGTTCCTTTGACACTCGCTGCGGAGGTGGGTCAGTGGAATCTTGTCGAACTACTATTGCAGCATGGTGCGCGCCGTTCTCCTTTGAAGGAGATCAGGTTTTTCTCGGCCACCGATAAAATCCGCTTCTCTTCCCTTTCCTCCTAAATTAAGGTTCCGCAGCGGCGTCCTGCCCAGCCGTGCCCTTGTTGGTCTGGCAAGACGCTCGCCGAATGCCATGGTACAGACGATGACCCTCAGCCCTATCCTGACGAGTTCATTTGCGACTGAGGTAAGCATAAGACGTACGGCGCATGCTGCGGGAAGCGGGGGATTGTACTAGTCGAACGGTGGGATCCTCAAGATCGACGGATACACAGGGTGGAAGTTAGGCGGGTGAACGACAATGCTACACCACCGCGAGGAGTTTAGTCGGTTTCGGCTCCGGCTTCCCGACTTCCGACGTGATCCTGTTTTGACCTCAAATCTAGGTAATTCAGCCGACCTCCTGCAGAGTTCTAAGCCTCCAGGAGTCCTCCGACGTTGATTCGAGGTTGACGTGCCTGACTGACCAAAAAAAAATTCCCTTGGTTGAGCCAGATTTAGCGTTGCCGTAGCTTCAAAATGGTGCTTGAAAAATCATATTATTTTTGCACGATACATTATAATACTGTATATTTAGGCCTGTGACCGGCCCTTCACAATGAGCAAGCGTCGATGTGAAGGGCCTGTAAATCTGAGTTTGAATTGAGGGAAGACATTTTAGGGATTTGCCGAGGCCCAAAAAGGATTGTTGAGAAGCCAGCCGTTTTGGGATTTGGCGGGGGCGCACTTCAATCCGTCTGTTCTACCTCAAACTTCAGACGTACCGAGTGATAGAATGATGTTAAGATGTGCAAATGTTCATGCTGGTGAGCGCGCGCGCCAAATAAAACACAGAATCCTGCCGTAGATATACCGGCTGCCTGTACTCAGTGTAATGCCACTTTTCATTGTAATTGGGATACGTAGAAGCTGAGAAATGAATGTAGATCAACAGCTACGAGTAAAAAGTGCACTATCCAATGGAACAGTGCGTGTATGAGTTGTCAAACAGCAAGAACACGTCCCCCGCCACAACAATCCTTTTTGGGATGACAGCCAACAATCCTTTTTGGGCCTCGGCAAATCCCTAAAATGTCTTCCCTCAATTCAAACTCAGATTTACAGGCCCTTCACATCGACGCTTGCTCATTGTGAAGGGCCGGTCACAGGCCTACTGTATATTGGGAGACGAGGCATAAAGGACGACGAGCAGGCAGGAGAGCCATAAGAAAAAAAAACGCAGCCCAACGGCGCCAACTACCAGGATGGGGAGAAGATGGCACCGGCAGCGCAACGGTAACGGTTGCCCTACATGGGCAGATGTTTGACATGAGAAAAAATGTGAACGACTAAAAAGAGAAAAGAGAAAGATACGCACTGCGAGACCAACAGTCATCAATGCAACATATCCAAACGGGACCCATTGTGCGTCGCAAACCAGGCAGTTGAGGCAGCCTGCGCGGGCAAGATCGGCGGGGGCGAGAGCCATGATCGTGGTGGGAGGCAAGAATGGCAGAGTGACGGACGGGTGGCAGACCGCCTGCCATTCCGGGCATGGAGAGCAACTTTGAGAAAAACATCCCAAGTCCCTGTAGCGAGTCAGATAGAGTCCAATAACAATCGGTTTTGACGCGGGATGGCAGAGTCCAAAATTAGGCCGGGTTGGACTAGAGCCAAAGCCAACCAAAGCTCGAATCAACGTCGGAGCGCAGAGGTCGATTTGAGGTGTAGCGCGATCTGTTTCAAGGCCAATAAATTTTGCTGGATTTCTTGTCTGAATCAAGTGGGCTCGTAATCAAATCGACGTCAATATTATTTCGCCTGAACTAATTCCGAAAAAGTCCAAACCCCAAGCGGTGGTGTACTGGCGCGTGGGCGCGAGCCCAGACGGTGCTGCAGGATATGGACCCATCGACGATCAACCCTATTTTGCAGATGGTGAAGGGTATGAAAGTCGGCGCCCAGCTTCGATGCCTGGGTATGCAGGATGTACTCGATCCGGCCTTCATGTATGCTCTTGACCACATGGATCTCATGCCGAGGTAAACTATACTTGTACTCTCACTCGTTTGTTGGATGCTCAATTTTTATCGATCACAGACCTTGGGAGAAAAAGCTCAGTCTTGTCGACTCTAAGAAGCATATGAGCGAGTGGAATACGGTCATAGACAATTATATCTCATCTGGCTGTGATGCACGTTCGCGCCGAGAGATCGAGGTGGAGGCAAAGATTGGCATGCATGGCGGCCCTTTGTACAGGCACTGCGAAGCGGAAGGTTGCGAAAACACCGAGGGCCGGGAGTCCGGGACCTTGAGAAGCTGAAGAATTGCGGCAAGTGCAAACTTGTGAGTATGATTCTTCTCGACTTTGACTTTGCTGATATCGCTTAGGTCTTTTACTGTAGCCAGTACTGCCAAGTTCGGGGATGGAAGGAGTCAAGGACGGCCATAAAACAGAATGCAAGGCAGGAAACCACCGCCCCCAGCTCCTCGTTTCGCAGCAAGCACTGGAAACCATGATGGGTTCAATGTCTTCTCAGGCCTGAATAGTTTTGCGTACTGTATGAGCTGTCGACGGCCGTCGTATCGATTGAATCACGTTGTATAGTAGTAACCGCGACTGTCCCTCTTCTCTTTTGACGTTTGCAAAAACGCGAATGTACATACTGCCTACAATGTATGACGCCTCTTCAAGCCGAGAATCAGCCCCAAATAACAAGGGCCTCGTCCCTTGTCGATACTACATGGGTGACTAAAGGATATGAACAGATGACTTTGTTCGCACATAGGTTCCCACGCACCCTTTCAACCCCCCTCATGGCATGGAATTCACCGTTGCTTCCAAAAAGCCTTCTTGACGCGTTTGAAGCAAACGGCGAAGCCTCAAAGTCTGTCATCTACGAGAAATCCTTCGCAGAGATCCGATTCGACATCGTCAAAGTGAATGGCAAATCCGTTGACGGCTACTATGTTGTGTCTGCCGAAGAGCATCCTCCTATCCCCGACGATCTCTCCTCAGTCTACTACTGCGACGCAGCTCTTGCCCGGATTCTGGACGTGTTTGGGAAAAGTGACCGTAGGACATATCTGCACGCTGCCGCGGCACATGGAGATGTTCCTCTCGCGTATGAGGCGCTCCGCATGGGCGTCAAGGTAGACGACCAAGACGCGCACGGATGCACTGCGCTCTTTCTCGCTCTGGCGAACATCTTCGTAAACACGCAAGTGCTTCGCCGCATCTTGGGACTGCCTCCGGCAGTCCTCAAGAGCATGCCACCGAAGGTTCGACCTGCCGAAGTCATCAAGACAATCAAGTGTTTGGCGCGCGTCGCCAAATTGATTATAGAGCAGCACGCGGACGTCAATGCTGGAGCGTTCGGCTATGTCCCTCTGACGCTTGCTGCACAAGCGAATCAATGGCCGCTCGTCGAGCTGTTACTACAGCACGGCGCGCGCTCTCCGCCCCAGAAAGATATCCATTTCCTCACTCCCGCCGACAGGTCGCGTTATGCAGCTCTCTTGTCCAATACACAGGTCCCAGGGAAGCGCTCCACCCAGCCATGTCCTTGTTGGTCGGGTAAAACGCTTGCTGACTGCCACGACAACGGCGACGATCATGACTATCCCGACGAGTTCCTCTGTGACTGCGGGAGGCGCAAGATGTACGGTGCATGCTGTGGGAAGCGTGGGGTCATCCTGGTGGAGTACTGGGACCGAGGGGACAGGCGCATCATCCCCTCCCACCTTTACCGCATGGTGGACCACACAGACAGCGGCATGATCACACAAGCTGCAAAGGAAATCATGGCCATAGACCGTATGAAGGACTTGATAGACCCAGATGGATCAGTGCGTGCTGAAATAAAGAAAAAAAAGTCGGACCGTCCGCCTTTCAGCTATGCGAAACTGCTTCGCGAGCTGGGCGGGGAGGACAAGGTGGATCCTGCCTATTTGTATGGAATCGACCATACCGACTTCATCCCAAGGTAACGTGCCCATTCCATATTTTAAGTGCCACACATCACTAACACGTTCCAACCTTAGCCTCTGGAGAGGGCAAATCAGCCTGGTCGAATCACGAATCCGTCTGGATGAGTGGAACGGGGCTATTGAAGAGTACATCGAGACGAAAGGTGACACTCGGTCTCGTCTTGATATCGAGATGGTGGCGAAGATCGCCCTGGACGGCGGTCCCATGTACAAGCACTGCGAAGCGGAAGGCTGTGGCAAAGTCCAAGGTCGCGACAAGATTGATGGTCGCGATTTCAAGATGCAGAGATGTACAGGCTGTGAGATGGTGAGTGCTGGTGATGCGTCATCCCTGTTGACCTTGAGCTTCATTTCGCCTAGATATTCTACTGCAGTCGGGAGTGTCAAAAGCGGGGATGGAAAGGACACAAACCTAAATGCCAAGGCAGGAATCATCGCCCGCAAGGGCTCGCATCACAGGGGATCATGCGAGACTTAGGGGAGGCCTCACTGGCGCAGATGCTGGGACGTAAATGACAGCCGTACAGAGGACCAATAGTGTGTCCTTACTTTCTTGTATCTTGCAATGCTTTGTGAGACAAAAGTCCCCCATCCAACTGGAGGAACAGTCAGAGCCGCTTCAGCCGTATTCATTCGGAAAGAAGAAAGTCAATCAGTATCGAAGACACGTAGTATAACTTCTTTGTTCTCAGCGCTTTCGGCCAAATCCCAAGGGTTACAAATGTTCGCTATGCGGCTCGGAGACGATTCGAACCTCTTAGTGAATGGTTGCGTTCGAGATTGCAGAAGCTGCCCCCAGCGCTTTCGGTCAAATCCCAAGGGTTACAAATGTTCGCTATGCGACTCGGAGACGATTCGAAACCTCTTAGTGAATGGTTGCGTTCGAGATTGCAGAAGATGCCCCAGCGCTTTCGGTCAAATCCTAAAGGGTTACAATGTGCGCTATGCGACTCGGAGACGATTCGAAACCTCTCAGTGAATGGTTGCGTTCGAGAGTGCAGAAGTTACTCGAACCGTTCATCTCAAGGGCGGCCAAGAGGACCAAAGTCTGACTAAAGATTCAAAATTAGTCTAGCATACTTAGCAAGAATAGCCAACGAGTTAAAGCTTCGCACACGATGGCAGTTGAGAAGAGAAAAAATGTTCGAGATTAAGGTATACAGGCGGGCGGATATGTAGATAGAAGTACAGATACAACAAATCAGGTCCGAGGGCGTGAATCATAAGGTGTGGTTACATTAAACTCTTTAGACTCTGGTGCCAGGGATCCTCGAGGACTTGGGCTCCGGAGTGAGGTCGAAGAGATCGCTCCTCCAGCTGTTGCTCTTCTCCGACTCTGGCCTGGACTCGACACGGTTTACCCATCCGGACGGATGTCCCTCTTTGGCCAGGAGAGAATCCCTCTTGTTGGCTACGACCTTGAACTGAGAGGACGAGTGGCTGGCTTGAGAAGCAGTCTCCTGCGCTCCCTCCTTCTTCGACTTGAAGACCTGAGCGCAACATTAGGCGAGAAGAGGGGAGAGAATAAGAGCTGAACGTACCTCGGAAATGACGCCGACGCGGCCTTTGCCATCTTCCTTGCCCTTCTCTTCTTCCATACGGTTGCGAGCGTTGACGAGGATACCATCGACGTACTCGAGGCCAGTGCGAATCGCATCGCCGACAGCCTTTTCGATCTGAGAGAAATGGGTGAGTTCGCATCAAATGCAAAATGAAAGCCTACACACCTGTTTCTTGACAAGGCCCATGACCAAAGGCTTCAAGGTCTTGTACAACAAATCGTGCTTCGAGTCGCGGATGCTGAACTTCAGGGTATCGACCTTGACATTGACCTTCTTGATGGTGAATGCCGAGCTCGGATCGGTCGACGACGACGAGACGATGGAAACAGTAGCGGTGAGGCCTTGGCCTCCCAGGACAATGTCGGCAAGACCAGAGTCCTTGAGCTTGGGGATACCGCTCTTCTTGCGGAAGTAAAAGGCGACATCGCGCATGTCCGCTTGCATTTGGCCGAGTGTGAGTTGGATTTCGTGGCTGAGAATCATTGAGACAAAATGCTCGGTATTGAGGGAGAGTACTCACCGATTCTCTTCAAGACCATCCTGGACCTTGGCGTAAGGGCTGAACTTGACATAGTTGTGGGCCTCGAAACCGACAATGTTGGGGAACAGGTTGCGGCCGGACAATGTGAGATTCTCCACGACGAGGTCGATGGTATCATCGGTATACTCGATGCGAGGAATGGGGATGTATCCAACCTAGACAGTGATGAGCATGCATACGAAGGACTTTGAGGACGGGACCCATACCTTCTCAACGAGTGTAGGAACGATAACCCTGCGGATATCAGCCCACAAGTGAGGCTTAAACGTCAGTCCTGAGTCCTCGCCCTCGGAGAACAACAGGTCGCGAGTAAGTTGGGCCCATGCGGAAGCGAAACGCTTGTTGCCCGGGTCCTCGGCAATTCCTGCAGTCCATTGACCAACGCCATCGAAGAGACGGTTGAAGTGTTCCCGGTATTTGCCGTTTTCGCCATAGAAAGCATTGCCACGGTCGGACCAGTTGTTGAACGCCGTAGTGGAAGCAGGCTCCAAAACATAGCCGGATTTGAGGAGGATGTCGCGCAACCATGTACGGCCGTCCTCGATCCACTGGCGAAGCTCGGAATCGTTGCGGGCGTCATCGGCAAGGGCGTCCAAGGGATCGAAGATGAGGTTGAGAGACCTTCCTCCGGAGAATCGCTCCAGAATCGTGCGCAATTGCGTCAAAGTGTTGTCCAAGGCGGGCTGAAGACAGTGAGCTAAAGACGAAGATTGCACGGAATCTGAGCATACATCGTTGTGATTGGCAGCTCCTTCAGCATGTCCACCAACAATGTTTTGACCATGTCGGGCATACAGCTCGGTGTGATCCAGCAACCACTTGATAGATTCCTGGTAATCTTCGTGCTTCTGACACTCGATGACGACCTTGGGTAACCAGTCAGGCAAGATTGGCGAGAAAAGTGGGTAAGACTGACCTTCTTCGCCCTCCAAATCCACTGTTCCCGACGCTCTTTCGGGAAATATTCGTCGTTGAAGAATTCCTTGCCCCGCGAGTAGTGGTCGTTGGCCTTGTCTTTGTGGGACTGGGGGATAGCGTCCTGTACACATCGTTGTAAGAAAGTATTCCAGTTATAACGAGCAAGTATCTCACCTTGACGCGGTTCATGAAGCCTGCCATCTTGCCCTTCGCCTCTTCGGAGCTCACATCACCATCACGCTCCTGGATATCTTGGGCTTCCGCCCTAGCGTGGTTGAGGATGCCTTGTCCTTCGTTCCTGGCGGAGTCGACGGTCTCAGGCTGGCCGGTAGCAGCGAGAGCGCCGGAGGAGGCTGATCTGGGGAACTCGCCGGTCTCGCGAGCCTGTTGACCAGTCTCACGAGCCTCACGGGCAGCCTGGGGTGCTTGGTCCATGAGTTGAGTGGCCCGGTTCTCGGAAAACTCGTTCTCGGGAGCGGCGTGGTCGACTGTGCGGAGGCGCTCTTCGTCGGGTCGGACACCCTCGGCAACCTTGGCTGCTCCACGCGCGGCGAGATCGCGAGCAACGACGCTGAAGTCGCTGAGGAGTTTACGGAACTCGGCGTTTGTCAGGACGAGGCGGACAAGGCTGCGGACGTGTTGGGCCGCTAACAAGGATGATCAGTCTAAATCCAGCAAAGGCGTTGAGAACAACTCACCGGTGTTGGCGTCTGCTTTCGCCTGGTCTTTGTCGGGGATGTTATCGGCGCCCGCCGCCTTGACATTGCCGGCAAAGCCCTGGCCGTCAACCTCGCGCGTCGACCAGATCCACTCCTGGATGAGCTCGTCGCCGTTCTTCTCCTGGATGAGCATGCGGAGGGTCTTGAGGATCTCCTGCACGTCGGTAACGAGCTTCTGGCCGTCTCTGCTAAGCGAGTTGACATCGACGGGGGGGTTGGACACGGCGTAGTTGATCCAGCTGTCCATCTGGGCGTTGGAAGGGAGACGCGACTGGCGGATGGCGGAGATGGCGTTGTAGAGCTTGATCTTGCGCTGGACGTCGGCCTCCTTGGCGGTCTTGTTGATGGGGTCGACAACGCTGCCCTTAGCGGGGTTGGCGCTGACATCCTTCTGGGCGATGGGGAGAGACATTATTGTAAAAGTCGTGAATGTGGTAGTAGAGTCGTTGTCGTGGGTAGGGAGAAAAGTGAGAGATCCAGCTGTTACGAGAGTCCTGATATACGCTGAGCCACCGATGACGCACAGCGGCCCACGGGCGACGTCATCTCGCCATTACGCGCTCCGTGGCGTCGTCAATCTCCAATTTGGCGTGGCCGAGAGGGGCATCGGAGCACTGTCAAATTCGCGCTCCCTCCCAGAGCATTGCTGTCATTGTCCAGCAAGGGACGCGGTCGACTGCGAGATTCTGCCCTTACGAAGCTAGCGCACGCCTCGTTGGGTGGAGTTGAAGTGGTCCAATGGAGTGGAAGTAGCAAAGCAAAATGAATTGTGAGCACAACTTGACGTCACCAAACTTTTCCTGCACACACGGTCACGCGAACAGATCTAGAGCGGCCTTTCCCGACTCGGACTTCATATTGTTACTGTACATGTTAGGCATTCATCTATCTTCATATCGTACACATCGACCAGAACAAACGGCTTCTCTCAACGCTCAAGAGGTTTAAGCTGGACCGCAGCTCTGAGCTCAATCGATCGCGTACGCGTAAAGAACAGCACGTACCGGATTAGGACCACGACGGATCAATTACAGGTTCTCCCGGCGGTATCACCGCGTTCAGCGACAATGCACGCGTGCAGCGCTCCTTCTGAAGCGGATGATGCATCGACTTCTCCTCTACAGTACGAGTGTCTGGAGTCAAATGACTTCGTATTACGGCGCTATCACAAACCTGGAGAGAGCACGACGCCCGTTGGCGGTAACGTAGACCACAGTGCACTGCCGCGGCCAGTGGGCTCGGACGGTATGTGTCCATGGGGTTCAAAGGTGGAAAGAGACAGACTGAGGGCGTCGAGACGTCTGCCAGGGTGAGTCATGGGGGGCCACGGTGAAGATCCTAGCGCTCGACAAGCCCTATATCGCAAGCTATTTGTACCAGGCGCGGCGCCGGAATGCATGATACTGCTGAGTTACACGATCATGGACCCATCTCCGTATGTCAAAGCAAGCCCAAGCATTGGTATCTCCGTGATAACGCCACGAATCAATCTACCTCCCAGATCCGCGAACACTGGCTGGCGTGGTGGGAAGTCGACTCGGGCGTATGCCCTTGGCCCTGGTTCACATACTCCGAAATCTCCAGTCCAGGTGCTGTCTCTATCGGTCTTCCACCACTCCATATCCCACGCGTGGCCCAAGCAATATACCATACGCCACCCAAGCAATACAGTATGCCATCAAAATTTCGGAGTCCTACATCGACCCCAGGCACTGGAGAGTGTCCAGCGATCGATTGTGGGCGCAAGCTCTCACGAATCCCCACCAGCCCGCGACCGCATCTTCGTGAGAATGGATGAGAGCCAGATGACCGGGTCAGACTTGCTTGTATGTATCATTTGGAGGGAGATGTGAGTTGGAAAGCCTAGAAGCGATCGGACTGTGGCACACCTCTCGATAGCAATCAACTCGCCCAGGGCGGATCCTTGGGTCGCTGTTTCTACACCAGGACGTACCTCGCTTTCAAGTGCATAGATGAGAATGTAGTATCGATCAAGTCGCCTGTCCAAAACTCTGCACGGCCATCATCCAAGATAGGTCATTGCCTGGCCATTGCTGTTCCTCCGTATTCAGTCCTCGGGTGTAACCATCAGCGCGGCAGGTGATTTGAACACCTACATCACTTTCTCGTCGATTACAGCTGTTAACGCCGTATTACCTGTCCAATGGAGAGGCCGAGAGGACGTTGCGGCAGAAGGCACTGCACAGCAAAACATACCAAGAAAGAACATCCGCGTCTGGCATTGGAAAAAATCAACACGCGTCTCGTCCAAAACAAGTCTGCCCTACTTGCCAATTACTTCAATGGTATCAGTGAGGTCTTCGGCCCCTTGTGCACGGCGCGTAGTAGTGATCGAGACTCGATCCAAGTACGCGATCAGACGCGATCGGCCAGTGATCGGCCAGACACGATCAAGCGGTCAAGGGGCGATAAGCATTTACGCCAAACCAAAGAAAACAAGCTCGATTGAATGGACCCCATTCTGCTCTGCAGGCATGCCGAGCGCAAGTAAACGACTGGGTCAATGGGTGTCTCGACAGCAGCGGCTTTAGTTGCGCACCACTGATGAACGACAGTTCCGAGACGCCTGGAATGGTGGTCCACAAACAGAGCAGCGGCTTGACAAATGCATGCGATTGGGCCAAATGCGGCGGAAGCAAGGCTGTGGTATGATGTTTTAGAAGAGGATCATTGATGCTATACCTCGGCGCCACATTCAGAACGGTCTGTGGGATTCGGCGGTGCCTGCTATCGAAGACCAAGAGTAGAATGAGACGTCTTCCAGAATGGCATAACTGAATGGCAGGAAGAGTTTGCCCAAGTGTGTTGCATCAACCCCAGCACGGAGCTGGAACTTATCGTGAGTTGCAAGCGCTAGCGTGGGGCAGACACCAATGACGATCGAGTAAACTTGGGCGCCAACCTGTGTCTGAATGAATGGATAACGTACAACCATTGTCCAAATTAATATTCGCAACAAGTACCTCCCATTCCACACTCACAATGAGGCCTCGCGGTACGTCACGAACACATGCGATGATGCAGCCGGCCTTCGAAGTGGCGAAGACGAACTTACCATTCAATTAGTGACATGTCGAGGGCCGCATCAAGGACATATCGCGGACATAATTTGAAGCCGCCTGGGCCTAGATGGTTGCTGTCGGATTGGCTGATAAGCGAGATTCAAAGATAGAAGACGCGTCCGGAATGGGAGACTTACGCCTGTCACCCGTGTATGGAAGTAGCCTCCGACAGCAAAACGCCTGGAACTCACGCTACAAGCGCTCTTTCGCGTCCAAACCGTCATCAAACGTTTTTGAGGACACTGATGCTTCACCTCGAGACTCCTTGGACCTTGGGTGTGCACAGAGCAGATGGTACACAATACAAGCTGGCCCAAACGACTGAATCAGGGCGTAGCGGATTACAGCAGTCTGACAGGTGATGCAGCTTCTATGCTCTCGGGACAATTGCAGAGATAAGGTGGAAACAGGTGCATGTGGCGTGTAATGTGGAGTAAATATGTATAGTTGACGTTAGTCCAGACTATACGGAGAACTCGAATTAGCGGTATGTTTCCACCTCCGGCTCTCAGACACTGGGATCTTCCGAGAGAAGTAAGTTCGAGTCCACTTGACATGCACGAGGTTGATACAATATAGTCAGAGGCAACAGAAAGAGCTGGACAGCCAAACGCAGGTTGTAGTTCCGAGTGGTCAGCCACTGGGATCTTCCGAGGTAAGTAAGTTCGAGTCCACTTGACATGCACGAGGTTGAAGCAATATAGTAGAAGCGAGAGAAAGCTGGCCGGCCGAAAGGAAGATGTCAAATCTGCAGTTCCGAGTCGCCAGCCACTGGGATCTTCCGAAGAAAGTAGGTTCGAGTGCATTTGACATGTATATGCCCGCGCAATACATTTCTGAGCAAGGGAAGGACAGAGCTGGGAGATCTGGGGTCCAAAGATTGGACTCGGGGTGCAAAGTGAGTTCCGAAGCGCGAACGGTAGGCCGAAAGATGCATCTGGGGTGCGACCAGTAGAATTGTCAGCGGCGGCCATATCTGCAGCTCCGAGATCCAGCAATAAACTCTTCCGCGAAAAGGAATTCTCGCGACAACAGCGCCAGGAGGCTGAAGATGTGGTCATACTCATTTGGGTACACACAAGGAAGGCACACGAGTATTTGGGACTTCCAGTTCAACGATGAAAGGTGGCAGCATCAAGTCACTGAAAAGTCTGTCATGACACGCAGGCGGACTGCTGTGGTCTAAGAGAGCAGCAGTGTTATCCCGGGAAACCCTACACGTACACGAAGACGCGTTGAGCTTGAGGGCGGTGATCGTACTGGGCAAGAGGCACAGCACAGCCACGCCGTGAGGTGATTTGCATTTGTCAGATCGGCATGATGCGTCATAGGCTGCGGTGGCGCATTAGGGCCAGTCTCGGCTGTGCAGCGCCTTGTTCCCGACCACCACCAACACATTGGCAAGGAGCTTATCTTGATCTCCTCGCTGCCAAACTAGGAGATGCAACTCGCATCGCACGGAGCGCGGGCTACGGCTCGGGATGTCTCCGCCTTTGCGCACACCGTTCCCAGAATACGGGGAGCAGCGCGGTCCATCCACATACCATCATTCCAGGCAGCAGCTAGCTCTGGCATCGGCAGAAACATCCTAACGTCTGCCAGAGGTCTTCTCAGGAGGGCTGTCGTCAACCTAACCACACCTGGCGTTGGTGCGCACTATCTTGCCTCGACGTCTCGCTCTATACACGGAGGACTTCCCGGCCGCATTCCCACCATTCATCAGCGCATGTCTGCTCCTATGCGATACACCCTCTCTCGACCACTTGGCACATCCTACCTCCCTCGGGCGCCAACAGTCCCCCGCTCCATGACTCAAGTTGGCCTTGGGACGGCAAGGAACTTTTCAAGCGGACGTGTCCTCTTCCAGAACTTCACGCAGAACGCTCCCGTTGCCGGTCGCGCATTCTGTGAGGCCGACTGGGATCTCCACCTGCGCAAGGAGAGGGAGAGCATGAAGAAGACCATTTCTCGTGATAAGAAGAAGTCACAAAGGAAGGTCGCTCTCGCGCAGAAGGAGAACAAGGTCCATGTCCCCGCTGTCGCGAGTACAACGTCGTTGAAGGGCAAGGAGGCTGAGACTGTTGACGAACACGAGCACTACTTTGCTGCTCCAGTAACCAAGCCGGTCACCGCTGTCCTTCTCATTCCTCTCGCCCCCACCCCAACGTCTCGAATGCCTCTTCCACCTGACACACTCCCTCATGAATCCCTCCTGCCATTACGGACCCTCGCATCCATGCACAACGGGCATGAACTGCACGCTCTTCGAGTGTCGGCATTGTTCTCGCGACTCGATGCAGCAAATGTCTGGGAGCGTGGTGTCAATCTCTCAGCCTATGGCACCGGAGTTGACGCTGAGGGGGTATGTACTGTGCTCAAAGTCGAGTTCGATGGGTGGACGGCGGCTGAGGTTCGAGGTGTGATTGGAGAGAGTGGGACAGGCTGGTGTACGTTGGAGGAAATCAATCACTCGGAAGAGGACCATTTCTCAGACACCTCCTCTGTCCTCTCCAGTCCGTCCGTCGAAGCGGAAGACCAAGCCGCGTTCTCAGAGCCAGCGCATTCGCTCGTGTTGCCGACGCTCGACTTTTCTGCATCGTTTTCGCAGCGCACTTTCTCCCGAACCCCTTCTGACGATGATCTCTTCTCTGACATCCATTCGGATTTCGAGGTGGAGTCGCTGCCAGATTTGGCTTCGTCTCCAGGAAGCCCTGGTGGTAATGGATGGCTGGTCTTCAGCTCAGAGTTTGCTGGTAGAGTCGGTACCAACGATACTCCTGAACCACAGGAAACCTATTTCTGAATGTGCATACACGTAGCCTCACATATTAGCACTATCCTTACCTTTTGCTTCATTATTTCTCCCCATGTATCATTCATTGTAGTCACGGTGAAACACGCCTGTAGTTTGGTGACACGAAAGTACTTGGAGTCGTGCAAATACTCGCGGCCATACTTTACTTATATGACACACATCGCTGCTATTCCGTTGCTACTGTGAAGTGAGATCAGAGTTAAATTGTCCTTGACTTCTGGTCCCGGAGAGTTCTCCAGAGGTGATATCTCCCTGTCTTCTATTCTTGCAACGTACCAGGTCATCTCCTCACTGTCTCTATCCTGTGAGCTACTCTCTTAACGCACAATCGCGATCTACACCACCGCGTGCACTTTAGTCGGGTTTGGGTCCGAAGCTACCATGTTTGGCCCGATCATGATTTGAGGTGAAATCTAGGTAGGGGAGGCCAGTTCCCGCAGACATCTGAGCTGTCGACGTCGTTTTGAGGTCGAAAGACCCAGGGTAGTTTTTTTTTCACGGCTCGCTAGCTGGGAGCCAGTGCACGAATTCATTCGCAGTACCGCGTCTGATAAGAAGAAAAACCATTGTATTTTTTCTAGATATAAAGATACATGGGTATAGTGTACGTGAGTGAGAGTAGTGACGATGAGGCATGGGCCCTGTGGTAGGCCGCTGGCGAGCATTTCATGAGGGGCAACACAAGCATGAACCGGTGACATGTCGGGCAGACAGCGTGCGCGACGCAGGAAGCTGACAGCCATGGGCATCGGGGGACCAGCATTGACGAGCAGTTGCAGGGCACAGATATTGTGAGTCGGCTCCGGAGGCCTGAGGCCTGAGTGCTGACACGACACAAGGGAAAAAAGACGCACCAACACCTGTAGCAGAATTACACAAACAGTGCTTGATATTGCCCAGAGACTGGTGGGAATGTGGGTGAGGTCCTGCGGAATGACGATGAAAATGAGTCCGGACTGTGATGGTGGGAGGCAAGCTCTTGGGTCTACGACGTTGGTCTTGCCTGGGTCTTGCCATCTTGGGCATGGGGTGACTTGTAAGAAAAGGTACAAGTCCTCGGCCGAGTTCAAGAAGAGTCCGATTTCGCTGCGGCCTGGCATTTGGCAGCAGAGATGTAATCAAGGTGTAAGCAAGCCCATAGCCAGCCCATCGAGAGTTGGAATCAATGTCTGATCACCGACTTAGATTCCATGTCGGTGCTGCATAAATTTGGGACGGTAAAGATTTGCTCAGATTCACGTCCAATCTAGGCATATGTGTCATCGCATCTACATCAATCCAATTTTGCCTCCTCTACTTCCAAAAAAGTCCAAACGACAAGCGGTGGTGTAGTACCGCTGACGAGAACTTCGTGGTCTATTTTGAGCGTCAGGCGTTCGAATCCCCGTGAGACCGCTTTCTAATTCTTGTTGTCTGGTCTCTTCAACCGCAAGCTGGGGCTCAACCCCAGTGAAGTTCCCGATGACTTGTGCTGATCGTGATGGATACTGGCTGACTGGGCTGACTGCCGTTGATAGACGTCGATAGACATTGACTGTGATTTCATAGTAATTCATACTAAATACTTCGATTTGTTGGCCAGCTGACCATGAAATCAATGTCATTATTCTGTTTACAACCAAGTCCTCGACTTGGAGACAATTTCGATGCAAGTGCACAGTCCCCGAAGGCAAACACGGTGCAAACCAGACAAACAATGACGCCTCGCTCTTTCCCTCTTACCACCATGACCCCGCCCTCTTTGACGTCGCTGTCTCCTCGGGCTCTCCTTTTCCTCCGACTGACGAGCCGTCGCGCCTCCCATAGCGCTGCTCGCCACGAGACGACAGAAAGGTGCCCTGTTTGAACAGCATGGTATGCGTAGCGGAGGAGCAGAAAGATGGTCTTGGTGTGTGTTTTCATATCGCCCTTGGACAATTTACTTACGCGAGCTCTTGACACGTCGTCGCATTCACCAGCAGCGCCAAGAGCCGCGATTACGATGGGGACACCGCACATCATCGGAACACGTAGACTTGGGGCGGCAAAGTGGTGCGTGCAGATCATTTCCTCTCGCATCCTACTGACACATACATGCAGGTCCTCCTCATTGACTTTGCCGGCGCATACATTTGGTGAGTCGCAGCACGTCATGTCTCCCTGTCCTGATCCCACTCCTAAGCTATCAGATCCTGTCAAGACGCGTCGAACACGCTGCGTTACCGCGGCCTTCATACAGCCGCCGCCACCGATGTGTCCTTACTTTAGACTCTTCGCGACTGGGGGCGTGCTCGGTGTGCTGGGGCCGCGCGTCGTCGTACTTAGTACTTTGTGTTTCTATTTGTCTATAATATGATATTTATTCATTGATATCTACTGGCATCCATTGGCATCGAGTGAGCTGGGTAGTTCTATAAATATATGTCACTCCATCTCACTGGCAGTCAGAATCTGACATTAGCGGCGAGCGGGAACACCAAATCCTCGACAGTGAGTGATATGTACTGATACATGCTGACATATCAGTATATATCGGTCCGTATCAGCCCAAGTCAACGGCAACTTCACTGGGGCTCAACCACGTATCCACAAGCCTTTTGAAGCCTTCTCACACTCCTCCCTCATCCCTTGGAAGCTCGAGAGGACCCTATGATAAGTCTGCGCTGCCTGGCGCCATGTCCTTCCCAAAATGGAAACAGCGCCGCGCGCACCAAGTGCGCCTCAACACAGATCCTTCCATAGACAAATCTACTGCGCCTGTGCTGGGATCTGACTGGGGCAGTGTATTTGGGAGTAGAGAAACTGCAATAAGTACATTGGCAACAGCGCGTATTATGTACCACGGGAGCATATCATTTTGTCCAGATAATGATGGAGAACAGTACTGTCTTTTATGAGTAAGAGTCAACATGCCGGTGGGGGCAAGATGAAGTCGAGCCGCCAGTCCTAATACTCCTCCTGCGACTCCTGATCGCGAAGGATCGCGCGTGCGCCACGAAATTCGGGGAAAGGTTAACAGAGAGGTTGGCTTCTAGTATCTGATGTCATGGGCAGCAATGGACGTGAGCAAGTTGCGGCGCACATTCTCTCTATTAGCCCCTCCCCGAGAAATGAGAACGCCAACGGGGTTGCAGCGGGTTGGGCGCGCCGGGCGCGCTGTTCCCATTTTGGGAAGGACATGGCGCCAGGTAGCGCCGACTTATCAACGGGCCCTCTCGAGCTTCCAAAAAATGAAGGAGGATTGTGAGAAGGCTTAACAAGGCTTGTAGATCCGTGATTGAGCCCCAGCTTGCGGTTGAAGAGACCAGACAACAAGAATTAGAAAGCGGACTCACGGGAATTCGAACGCCTGACGCTCAAAACAGACCACGAAGTTCTCGTCAGCGGTAATCTAGAGGAGCAGTGCTCGCTACTATGTACGAGTAGCTACGCACAAGGACAACATCGGTCTTGATATAGCAGAGTCCGGACACCATGCTCTATGTAGAATGTACAGCACCGGATGACGGGAAGAAACCGCCTTGACTATGTACCAGGCTCAAAGACGAAAGTCTTGGTGGCGCATCGTCAGATGATTACGCACAGTCGACAGAAGAGTTTGAAATACTCACAACTTCAAACGCACCGTCGCCGTAATAGTCGTTGAAAGCGCCCAAGTCGCCCGTGCTACCGAGGAAATCCACATTTGGATCATAGAAAAGAGTCGTAGGGGACACGGCTAGAGAAACCGTGCGTGAGCTCACCATACGTCGTGAACAGAGTCTCGACTCACTTGTATCGTCATCATTCACCCAGTCGGCAGTAAGTGTCCCGTCGCAAGCAACATGCCACACCATACTCTCAACATACCAGTCACGGTAGTAAGCTGGTACACTGGTGCCAGCTACAGAGGGAGTGGATCCCGCATCGGCTGGTCGACCAGTCAGCAAGACGAGACGGTATCGGAACATTTCAAACTTACTATGGCCAGTCCCCGACAAGTATGTGTACCTTAGAAAGAAACACAGATTCAGTGACTTGGATAAACAGTATCGAGAGATATACCCAGTCTCGTCTCCTGTATTCCCCAAGTAGTATCCCCCGATCCCGCCTGTGAATCCAACAAGTGGATGATCCGGGTCGGGACCGTCGATGGCGGTTATGTCAATGACACTGGTAAACGGGGATGTAGATGGCAGATAGACAGTCAACGGCGTGCTGGTAGCACTATAGGTGTAGGTACTTTGAGCGTCGAAGGTATTGTGGACATAGCCCAACTTGACCCCGGTGGCGGTGTTATATACAGCGATGGTACCAATGCTGTAAGAGCGAGTTAAGTGTCACTCAGGATGAAGCACGAATACTGACTAGTCCGAAAAGGCTGAACACGGTAAGGAAGATCTCTTGGAATGCTCTTGGGGCGAAAATTAGCTTCTTCGGAGAATAGGGGCGATATTGAAGACTCACGAGGCTCCCTGCGAAATCGAGGCGACAGAGGAGGTAGTCCCCGACGGAGACGTTCCGCGTTTGTCTCTCGTACGGCTACAGGATGAGAGTCTCTCTTGATACGAGGCGTTTCCTTGGCAGGCGTGATTTGTCGAATATTGCCATTGTCGTCGAAAATGCCAGCACTGAGGCCGGCAGACACGACAGCAGTAAAGAGCGTGAGCAGCCAAAGATTGGCAGTGAACAAGACCATCGTGTATGGGAGGTACTTAAAGAACGAAAAAAGGTGCGAGGTCTGTCTTTATAAGAAACTTGTATGGCAGGTGCCTGACAATCAGTGTCAAGAACTGCGCGCTCACACCGCAAGCCACCTTGAATGGTACTTAGAAAGAAAGTTTATCCAGGGCCCTGGACACATCCGTCACAGTCGATATATAGGGGACGACAGAAATACAGCTTCAAAGCGCTTCCCCAAGGATGAGAAAATCAGTGGGGGCTCGGACGCGATCGCAACAAGGCCAGCAAAAACCGGTAGGGCCATCCCAGCAACCATGGCACCCATCTTTAGTTTTCTAGCCTCCTGTGTGACTCTCCCATACGCGTTCGCCACGTAGTTGTTCCACAAGATACCCGTGCCGTCGACCATGTGGAGGCCGACGCACAGCACAAGCGCGCCATATAGGAAGGCGCTCCTCCAGGGCCACGTCTGCAAGCCAAACTTGACAAACTCGTAGTCGAGCTCGGATGGACCGAGTTCCAGGATGGGTGAATGAGGCGACGTGGGGAGGAGGCGATGGGTTGCAAAGTGGATGGGCAGGAAGAAGAACATGGTCGCGTATCCAGTCATGGTGAGAAGGCTGGTGACGCGCCTTGGCGGCTTCAAGATACGCTTGACAAGTGCAGATGTCGTGTGTATGGCGATGGGAGCCAGGACAAGGTAAGTCTCGCCGAATGAAGTTTGATAGTATTCTCGGCCCAAGAGCTATTATGTCTTTTACTCGTGATCTATGAGTCTGATGAAATTGAATGCGCACCATCGTTTGTGAAGCAAGGGAAGAGCCTCCCACGTTAGCCATTATTGGGGCACTGAGATGTATCAGCAGAAATGTGGAGATGAACGGGCTTGAGAGGTGGGCCATTTTCGTGAGAGTAGATACAATGTTGCCGGCCTGAAATCTAAAGGGCGACGGTTCCGACATTGTAGCTACCAAGATAAATGGTAGACGAGTAGTCCTGCAAATGTGTAGCGACGATGAGAGCCAATTGGAGAATCGAGAACGTGTTTGTGTAAGATGTGTGAGCGTGAGAGAGCCGCGCCGTCGGTCTGGCCTTCAGGGGTGAGAATATGGTTCCGAAGGCTTAAATCTTACGCCCACTCATTGAGCATTTAACTCTTAATAGTCTTATTGGTGAGCCGTTGTGTACTCAATCCGACTCTGTGCTTGAAGAACGCTCGCACTTACGGACACCTCTGTGGGATCTTGTCAGTAGCCGCCGCGTGCCACCAACACCTCCAGACCCCCCCGTACCCTTCGCGTGTCCTTTCATGTACACTTTGCCTTCTAGACCAGACCTCCAGGCTTACCATCTTCTGGAAACTGCGGCCAGTATTATAAGGACTCTGATGTCCTGTGAGTTTTATTCATCCACTTTCCGCGAAATGGAGGACATACAACCAGTCGCGACTGTTCGTGTCATATCTCAAAACCTTCCGGTCATGCCAAGGGCTCGATTGATTTTAGCTGCAACTGGCTGGCAGCTTATCTACCCTGTTCGGCTGCTCGACCTAACGCTCATTTCCCTTGACCTAGGTGTTTTCGGCATCTGGATCGAACTCGTATGCTCTCCAGGGAACCGTTTGACTCTGGTCTAACATGCGACGCCGGCACTGAGTCCCACCGCCGACAGACCGATTCGAGCTAGTCTGGCACTAAGACAGTGACACCCTGGCTCCATTGCCCAGGTCCACAACAGGAAGACCTACTCTGTCTGAAAGCCATCCCATGCATTCAGCCAATAGGACCACCTGAATGATTTCTGGATCGATCGCAAGTCGTAGAGTCTATAGGGCATGGCACAACACGTTCTTTCGCTGCTAGATAATCTGTCAGATCCCTATTGATGCCAGAATGTGAGGGCCGTATACGCCGTAACATGGTGAGTCCCTTATATTCCCAAAGTATCGTTTACGTTGCCTGAAAAGTGGTTTTAAGCTCGTCCCTTCGTGAAACATGCTCCTCGTTCACCACCATGACTACCGAGATCGACAACCTCCTCCATTTCAAGACTCTTCTTTCTTCCGCAGTAGACACTGTCGTCGCAGAAAAGACTTCATCTCCGTCTTCAGTCAGCCTGCTCGAGCACACTGCGCGACAAACCGCAATCTCGGCGGCTGGTGCGCTCCTCGCTCTTCTGCACGATCCCGGAGAATGGATAATGGAGGTCGCTGCACAGGTGATCTTGAGTTTTCCGGACATTCGCCGGCGCTAACTGAAGACAGTATCTTGAATCGCGAGCGCTACATGCGGCTTGTCTGGCGAAGATTCCAGAGATAATTCACGACGCTGGGGGTTCGCTTGACTTGGAGACGATAGCGCTGAAGGCTGGATATGACAAGGATAAGTGCGGTATGGTCTCATTCTTGTCTGTCACTTCCTGAGCTGAATCGGCGTAGGAAGAATCATGCGCCAGCTTGTGGCGACGCAGATTTTTAAGAAGACGTCCCAAGAACCGGAGATCTTCGCCAATAACTCCATCAGCAAGGCCATGGTGCGAAACTCGCCTCTGGAAGATTACGTTGATCTGTAGTGCGTGATTCTATCTCGTCAGTGTTAAGCTTCTGATGTGGCCGTCAATCATACTGATAGCGCGAATGAATGGTATGCCGGGTCCAACAACATCTTGCCATGTATGCGAGATCATTCGACGGATATTCGCGATTCGCCTCTCGCTAGAGACACCATCTTCAACGACGGTAAGAGTACGTGGTGGGAATACAACGACAGACATCCGGCGCGACACGATGTCTTCGGTAACGCCATGGGTAGGGATTTCATCTTGACCTAGAGCTCATGACTGATGCCCTTGTGTCCATAGCTGGGAACACCATTGCCTCAACAGGGGCTGTAATTGCCGACTATCCATGGAGTCTCCACCAGCAAATCGTCGACGTTGGCTCCGGGGTTGGGAATCTCACATTGGCTATCAGGAAGAAATTTCCTTGTGCGAAGATAACACTCCAAGACCGCGAGTCCGTCATGGACCAAGCGCGTTCTGTATGGTCCTCGAACTCGGACAACGTTGACTTTCAGGTCCACAATTTCTTCGAACCTAATCCTGCTGTCGGTAAAGATGCCTATGTCTTACGCCACATCATACACGACTGGGATGATGCGTCCTCTGTCAAAATTCTCTCAGAGTTGAGAAAGGTCCTGGCACCTCACTCGCGCGTTCTAGTCTTAGAGGCGCTGTTGGCTGAGACGGGATATTCTGAGCGATACATTCACATGAAGAACCTCAATATGATGAATTTGATGTATGTTCCCTCTCACTTGGCGTAATTGTGATAGAATCTGACTTAGCTTGCTACAGAAATGGCAAGGAACGCACGGCTGCCGAGATGAGAAATCTCGTAGAGCAAGCAGGACTTCAAGTAGTCAAAGTGTGGTCTTGCAGGGGGTCGATGAGCGTGACCGAGTGCGCCTTGGCATGAATTTAACATAGGCCTAACTGTACTAGAAAGACGCTATCTTAGTACATACTTAGTAAGCAATAAGCAACACTTGAGCTTGGCTCGTCATGCTTCCTCGAGCGGTGACTCTATCTATCGATCGATCTATCCATAATTTCTCATTGTTGTCCGCCGTTCGTAGGCTCAACAACTTACGATCTAGGACAATGCACTGAGGTTCGAACAAGAATATGGTTTGAAGCATCAACCACTTCAGAACAGCGGGGCATCCTTGTGCCCGGTTACTCGTCGGAAGGTATGTACAGTCATGACAGAATGGGAGGACATTGCCAACTTTCCATACCACAGCTTCAGACTATACATAACTTAACACCGTAGAATCAACGTTTGTCTTGAGTAAAAAGATACGACAAGAGGTGCGTAAAGTCTCGGTACAACATGATGAGATATACTAACACGTACTACAGTGAAAGTGTCTGGTTGATACAAGCATAGTGGCATAAAGGCATAATGAGCATATTGTGAGATAAAAGACGCGGGCATAGAAGACAGCTCAGACTTCGGATTTGATCTTTTTGAACTTTGGATAAGAAGGCTTGTACGCTGGCTCCAAGCGGGTTTCGGTCACAGGTGTGGGGGCGATCTCTGTTTCTGGAGTCGAGGCCATGTTCCAGGGGAGTCCGCATCTGCGAGCCCACCAACAGCTTCTACCGTGCCTGTCAAGCGCTGTTAGATCCCAGTGTTCATATTCACACTCGGGCCAGCAGCGCCGGATGAGGTTGGTGTGGAGGAGTTGTACGTGGATTTTCAGGGTCTGCTCGTCGCTTGGTCGGTACGTGCAGCCTTGACCTGGACAGTGACCAAATTCTGCAAGACGTGCACTGGAGGGAGGAGATTAGACCAGTCTTGGGTAAATGATTGCAAGAGACGTACTCATAGAGATTTTCGCGTTGAATAGCAGCATATTTCTTCGAAAGTGGGTTTGAGTGGCAGTATATATGACCGCTTAAGCCTCTCTGTGTCTTGAAGGATCGATTGCACGAGACTAAGGAACACTTGAAGGGTTTTTCTTCTTGGTCGTCTTCGTCGCGCTGTTGTAGTGGTGAGTGATTTAGAAGCCACTTCGAAAACCCACGTACTGCCGCGCCTTCGTTGAGTTTGCGATGTTGAACTTCACGCTTCGCAGCCTCATCAACACGCTCGGGATCGCGTTTCGTATTGCCACTGGGTCGCTGGTGAGAATACCGAGACATTGTACGGAGAGAGTGGGTTATGGATGTGCAGTGGCTTCATCCTGGCAAGAGAGGCCATGCCTTTATACGCGACTCAATGACAGGGCTTTGTCGAACAATGCGACTGGTAGTTGCCAATTTGGGCGCGGCACCTGGCACGCATATTTGTTTGCATGTTTTGAGAACTTTGTTCGACACGTGTTGTCACATTGACCACCGAAAACGGTCAATGGGTAGGCTTCATGGGTTGCTTTGTTCGCATAGACCACCACGGGACCACCACATAGACTTATATGGCAGTCCAACGTCGATGACGGCAGGTTCGTGGAGGACAGTCCAGTTCGTTCAGAGGTAGTGAGGCTTGGAGCTTTGAAGCGTCGGATGAGGCGGGTAGGGCGGTTTACGTTGTCTGATTGACTCATTGAGTGGCCAATTCAAAGTATCGAGTTGCGAAGTCCACTGGCGGCCCTGGATTGTGCCACTTCAAACAAAAGTCGAGTCAATCGGATTGTCATTGTCTGTAACCATAGCGTTCGGAAGACTAGACCTGCAGCGGTGGATATACGCTCAAAGTGAAGGCCGTCCCGAGGCTACGAACACTTTGCTCACAGCATCTGGCTCTCGGTTAAGTTTCGAGAAGTCCTTTGAGTGGCCCAGTACCACTCACCACTACGTCAAACAAAAATCAAGAACTGACGCAGAAGGGGATTGGCCTTCGCCTTCTCCTTGGGAAAAATCTTCTTCGTTTTCTTGATGTACTTCGACAGTGCCTTGCGATCGTTAAAGACACCAGTCTTCATGACCCTCCCCGCCGCAGCGGCATCGGCCAGGTCGACAAGGTTGACGAACTTGCCAACTAGTGCCTATTGACGAATCCATCACTATTGAAGCCAGGAAAGAAAGCATGAGAAACCGTACTGCTTTACACTGCCTGATACTAGTGAGCAACAAGGCATCCGGTACACCGACAGTCGTGCAAATCTTCTGCCATGACTGGAGGGACGACACGTTGGCGCCAAACGTGTTGGCAAAGCCATTCTGAACCTCCTCGAGGATGTACAGTTTCCGAAGGCGCTTGTAGTCATCGCTTTTCTTCGTCAAGCCATCCGACAGTGCAATGGCGCGAAAGCGCTCGACGATACCGACGGTGTGGTCAGTTGGAGGTGGCATCTGCGGTCAATGAGGTGGACGTGGGTGGATGGAAGGTATGCTTCGTCAATTCAAGCGCCTTACATATAAGAGCGGCATTGGCCCAGAAGCTCAAACTCGTTCATATCCTGCGAATCAGCACGCGGGCTTCGCCGCCGTTAAGCAGAGACTATGAAGGTTCAGCCTTCGTGAAAGCACTCTAAGGATGCCTTGTGTGCAGCCGTTTATCGCTAAATTTGAGAGCTTGAGGTCCAGGCATAAATGGGCAGTAGGCAGGGAGAATGCTCAAACCCCAATGACATGAGCTTAAGCGCCAGCCTGTCATCGAAGACACGAACTTCGCAGATCGCTCGAGCTAAACTGGATATCAATGAACTGGGTATGAAGTGCGCTTCATTCACCCACCAGGTCTCAAATTCAGCTTTCACCGTTCGAGAAGCATTGATTCCGAGATTTGAAGACTGGACAGTCAAATTTCGATCCATTCGAACGTCCTGACGATTACATTCATGCATTGCCTTCGCTTTACTTCGTAGCACCGTTCTCCTTCCTTCTTATCTCGGGCTCGATCGGGAAGCGCTGTTCCTCCGGACTCACAGAGTACAACCTCTTCCATATAGGCGCCAGAGCCTTTGGCGTCTTCCAAGCGAGCTCGTCGTTCCGGAGCCATAACCTGACAAGGTGACGCCTGTACAGATGCAGACTTCAATATAAAGAACAAAGATGGAGCGGAAACGAACCTATGCGTCTCATCATCTCTGAATGCATCCCTCGCATGCAACAGCCCCATACTGTTTATATACTGGATGTCGCCCTTCTGGAAATTGAGTGCCAAAGAGAAGGTTTCTGCGTTGAAGTGCAGCGCATCCAGTGCTTCGGCCTGCGCTTCTGTGATGGGCGGGATATTTGGACTACGCTTCTGAGAGTTGTACCCCGTGAAGTGACGACGGGAATACTGTATGACGATGTGCCCGTCCTCGTTGTACAAAAGAGGACGCTCGGTGTAACCGGGATTGCCGCCGAAGCTTTGAGCAATCTTGGTCAGACTCGGACTGGGAGCTGGAGGATAAAGAGTATGCACCTGTCCAAAGGCCACGGCTGCGACAGCGTGTGTATGAGATCGGGGCGCGTCCGGGCAATTTCGTTGTAGACACACCCAGCGCTGCTGATCCTCGACGTCCCGCCTTCCGCAGCACATTCAATAGCCAGCAGCGCGATGAGATCGCCAACATTGGTGTGGAATACCTGCTTGTCCGTGGTATAGGCGGCGTTTCCTATACCGCCCGTTTCGTGGGCATGACTGATCGTGAGGTCCTTGATGTGAGCGAGGACCGCCCCGGTACCGTCTTGTTTACCTCTTGCGGGGCCGACGTGGGCTGAGATGCCTAGATACGATGGTCAGCCACCAGAACGCTTCATGACCGATTTTATAAGGACCTACCAGCGTACACGATGGCTAGGTCGGTTTTGGAGTACTTGTCGACGTCGATGGTGCGTATGACGAAGAAACCGCGGCCGGAATAGAGTTCTTGGGCCAGACCCCAGAGAATGGGACCCAAAGCCGGAAGCGGGAAAGTTTCGCGACTGATGTAGCCCAAAGTCGTGTTCAGGCCTTGGAAGAGTCGTCAGTCAGATGTCGCAGATCTAGCGATGTGATGAAGCACCTTTGAAGTGTTCGAGAGCGTCTTCGATTTCGTTCAACTGAGCTGAGCTGAGCTGGTACACCCACTGTTCCTCATTGGTCCAATCCTTCCCTTCCCACACGTTTGGACCATCAACCTGGGTAGGGAAGCCCTTTGGCAGCGGCACATGAGGAAGCGTAGGATCCAGTCGTAGACGTCGAGCGGTGCGCTCGCGATACTTCTCGAGGTCGGGCTGGTAGGCGATATCGGGTTGTTCAGGGTTCGGAGATTCCATTTAGGCAGGGGTTTCACGATGTGGTCCCAGCTGTCTTTATAGTCCGCCAGCCCCGCAACCGGGGTAGAGAGAAAGCATAACTGACGCCATAGGGCCAAGACCTGGCATTGTGCTTGTTCTTGAATGGTGACTGCGAGGGTGGGATGGAACAGACATTTGGAAGAGAATGTTTCGGATGATGGTGTAATGTTCTCTCACATCGTGAAGAAGAGGATAGACGCTGAATAGACGGTTCGGTAGATTTACCGCATGATGCGAGTCATCGATGGAGCGGTACTTGCACGATGGGGTGGCGGGTGCGAACATGTTGTCTTTCGAAGGTGGAAGGACTGGCCCGATGTGTTGTGTGGGAGCGAGCTCTTCCGTGGGTTCCTTGGGCGGACCATATATGAGATATTGCATGTCCATGGGGACGTATCTGAGGCGGTCCGCCGCCATGGTTGTGGCAACAGACGCGTCTTGGGACCCGATTCATTGGTAGAGCGCGGGACAAAACGGAAGAATGGTGCTCCCGTGGACGTGAAAACGAGGAGAGCTGTGAGGTATGAATACTTCGGCTGTGAGACGACCTCCATGTTGTCCGGTCCCATGGCACTCTCGAAGTGAAGTTTCCTTGGGCCTGGGCCTGTCTTTCCATGGACAACCTGACTGCCGTGATGAGAGCCATGATGGTGAATTTCCAGCAAGTGTGGTGAGTGACATCCTTTTCGTCATCTTCCGATATCATTCCGTTCTGTACGTGTAACGCGTCCATGGTGGTCCACGCCGTTGTCTTCCGCAGAAAGGAGAAAAGCGGGAGGAGACGCAAGAGAAATTGCATTGGGAGGGGGATGGCCGCGCCCATCGCGCTCGAGTGGAGATGCGTATACCTATACCAATGCTTGTCAGCGAATAGACAAGAAGAATGAAACGCTCGCAGGCCTATCACGCACCCATCTTGCACGATGGAAACTCTTGCACCGACCAGCCCAAAAAACGTTCTGCGCGGAGACTATTGCCGTATGTGTGCGCATATCACCGCCGCCCTGTGTCCAACACCGAGGTCAAAGGTCGGCATAGGCGCCTCCAAGGCCAGCTGGGTGAGTGCTTGGGCTTCGACTCCGGCTGAATGTAGAAGTTTAGTTGATATGTCGGCCTCGTGGCGCCGGCGCATCACTATGTAGAGTGTGGGCGTTTGTTTGTTGATAAGATGATCATGACTTTTGTCGTCTTCGCTGTCCCAATTGCAGTGACAGGAGGCGCGGGAGAGTGCGCAGTCCAAAAGCAAGCCGAAAATGCTCGGCCCGAGGCCCAACCCGCCTGGTCGGCGGCGATCGAAGCGGAAGAACCCGACGTGTCGGGATTCAGCGCACGCTCTTGTGACACTCACAACACTCAACTTACTAGCTGACATTGAGGTTATAACGACGCCTTGTGCGTACAGACACGGTGTGTTGCAATATCAAAAATTCAAGCCTTTGGGCTACACGCTTTGACCCTTCATGTCTCATCCGCGAAGCAGTACAAGGTTTATGGCGTGCAGTCAGGTCGGCGACTACGATACACTTTGTGATGATGACTGGTGCTCAAGCTATCCGAGTCCTCCTGCCGCCAGCCGTCTCGAGAGTGAGCGTCAGCATCCGAAGCGTTGGTGATATTTCCGTTATAAAGATATCGCTTATCGCCTCCGATAACAGCTGCCGGCAAGATGGACCTGACCGCCTACTATAAAGCGGAAGACATCTTCAAACGGCTCCGTGACTTTGTCTTTGACGACCTCCCACGCCAACGATGATCTTCTCAGCCCAGTTATACACGTTTCTTGCATGGACTTCTGTCACGACCGCCTGGCCTCAGGCTCTCATACAACAGGACTCTGTCAATGACGCTCAAGTCGAATTCGGGAACTATTACAATTATTGGAAGTACTCTTCGAGCTCTGGCTTTGACTTGACGCGTGGAAACACGAATAGTTCAAAGACTATAAGGACCGGGACCAAGTGAGGATTGTTTCGAGCTCGAGAGTCCATGGTGATACACTGATCACCACGCCAAAGGGGACCTATACACATATCACCAGAGAACAGCGCGCTCGTCATCATTGATATGCAAAGTACGTCCAATGTCCTGCTAAGTCCTATCATTCTCTGACTACCTTCAACGTCAAGACTACTTTCTCAACCCATCCTTCACTGGCACGCACTTCACCGGTGGCCTCAACGCTATGCAGCCTGTGATCAATTCTGTCAACGCATTCCGCTCCGCTGGAGCGAAGGTAATCTGGTGCCAGTGGGGTCTGAACGCGTATGACATCCTCAACATCGGGCCAACATACAAGTACGGCTTCGCCTCGAGCACCGGCGCGAACAACACGAAGAACCCCGCGGACAGTCTAGGTGCTGAGATGGGGATGTATGGTGGGGTTGACTATGGGAAGAAGTTGATGGACGGGTACTATAATACCGAGGTGGGTTATCTCTGTTGGTTCTCCAAGCGACTGCGATGCTGAGGGTTATAGCCTTACGGACCCCTCTCAATACTCGCAGAGAAAGGAATCGCTGCTGGCACTGATGTGTACTTCCCAAAGAGTATGTTCATACGATTTGACGAGCTTCTATTTGATGAGTCGTAGACCGGCAGAGTTGTCTGTGGGGCGCACAGACCCCCATGGGTATCTACACTGAAGCGAACGAAATCACCACGCTCTTCTTTGCCGGCGTGAATATCGACCAGTGAGTCCTTGTTGTCAAGTCGCTTGCTCATATCATCATCTGTTTTGCGCAGATGCGTCTATGGGTCGTTCAACGACGCCTACTACAAGGGCTATGACGGTATCCTCATTCAGGACGCGTCAGCGACAACCTCTCCAACATATGCTACCGAGATGGTCCTCTACAATGCCAATCGTATGTTACATCCTCATTATGGTTTTGATGGAGATTGATCATAGGCTACCCCAGTGCACGGTTTCGTGACGAACTCAACAGATATTGTCGAGGGCATGATGTCAGCTTAACTTCTTATGAACACCATGGATGTCGATACAATGCACCAAACGTGATATATCTTGATATGGGATACGCCTTTTGCTGGTCTGCTTGAGTTTCAGTGGACTGCTCAGGACTGGGACTGATCGCAGAAGGGTTGGCCCGACCTGCCTATACACGTTTCAAGAAATTTCACCCAGGTCTTGGAGTCGAGGTAGTGATCACACAGAGCAGTCTCAACCAGTCTTTGTTCGTAAATTTCTCCAGAAGACAGTGAAAAGAATGACTCCAATCCCAGTTATAACAATCTCGAGGCCCGTATAATTTTTCATGCCCACGTCGTATCCGTTTCCTCCCCAGACCGCCCCGACGACCCTACCTGTGTAATTGCTGTACTGGATGGCGAGGGATGTACGGCCGTTCCACTCCTGGGGAAGCTGCTTGCTCAGTACACTGAGCGTTACCGTGCTCGCAAGATTGAAACCAAGCGCGACTAGCCACCAGCACACAAACATGGTCCAGTATGTGACGTGATGCGTCGCGAGCAAAGAGATGAAGGTGAAAAGACCGGACAGTCCAATCGAGACGCCAAGAAGAAGAATGTGCCTGTCTTCTGTTCGCCGGGCAAAGAGCAGGTTCAAGACGAGGAATGGGAAAGTGATTATGCCGCCCAGTGCGATACAGTTACCGGCACTGAATGGAGACAGCTGCAGACCAGGCTCGTCTGTGAAGAATACAGAGATATTCAGTTCCCAAGCACCTGTTCAATGAGGATGAGCCACATGATGTGTAGAGCATATTCCGTGAGGAATACCTAGGATGAAGAAGCACGTCATGGCCATCCAACACATGCAGACGACTACGCCCCACTGTGCGAAAGTCATCCTTCGATGCTGGTAGAATGAAGATTCCACGAGCGTCTCCTCAATCGCAGCTTTTTCCTCCGCGGTAAGCGCATTGATGGGATCAACATGCGATGGCGTTTCTGACGATGTCGGAGTCCTACTAGAGACGGGGGGTGGTGTTGGGACATTGTCCATCCGGGGACGTTCTTCGACATCTTCGAACCATACGTGGGCGCAAATCCAGAAGACAACCCAGATAACGGACATGATCCAGGCTGGACTAGTGTAACCATTGAACACTTCGTTCGATGTTCCCATTTTCGTGAGAAGCCCCCCAAAGAATGGTCCAGCGCTCATACCGAGACCTTGAGAATAGTAAATGACCACACGGCAACTGCGATAAGACTAGCGCGCCTTGACCAAGGACCAGGCAGCTTGCCAAGGTAGTGCGTCGGCGAATGCCAACTATTCGCCCGTCAGAGCAATAGCGCTTGCAGTACATCCACCTGTGATTGATGAGAAACTGACTAGTACTTGCGAGCTGAACAGGATTGGACTTACATGGAGAAAGCTATCCCGCTGACCATTCGACCAATGAGAATGAGATAGAGGAATCGAGCTCTGTATGCTAGAGCATACAGAACGTGCCCAAGAATTGATGCGGCACAACTGACGTGAAGAGCGAACTTATAGCGGCCTAGAGATCGAACAGAAGGATGAATTGCAGGAGAAAGGAGCAAAATAGCTTACCATGATCAAATCTCATCATTGGGAGGAGAGCGAGCCCAGAAAAGATGGTTGGAATACCGACCACTATGCCAGAAAATAACGAATCGCCTCCGAGGGACTTGACATAGTCGTTCGTCGAAGAGATAATGATGAAGAACGAAACCTAGGTGCCGCTTATCAGCACGGAGGTCTGAGCATGTCCTTTGGCGAGCTGCAATCGTACCTGTAACAACAGGTTCGCCGAAATGATAATTATCGTTGAGGACGTCTTCGGGAGCTTGAACTCTTCGTCATCTTGCGGTCGCCTGGTACGTGCTGTGAGCCCAAACATTGAGAGATAGCGATGTGGGTACGTAGAACATACAAACGTGTATATGTAAGATCTCTGAATGATGCATACCGTTGCCTCGGAGTCCGTGGACATACATACATGGAATTGGGTGGTCCTGGGAAAAACGGATTGATTTGTATTCAGGTCGAAACGGCAGATAGTCATCGCAAGCGTGGTATCTCAACCTACACGGCAACGCTGTGGGAGGCCCCCAGACAATCTCCCTCGATATGGCGGCCTTGTCTCAGGACTTCCTGACCTCAGTTATCTTCGCGATGTCTATGCAGTGCGACAATACAGATCCAGAAGAGATCAGAAAACGCCGGGAATAGTCATATAGCCGATTCGACCAAGGAGCAATGTTGCATGAGGTTGATAGAGACCGGCGGTGCGTGTATAGAGATGGGGCATCATACGTGATTGAGGGCTGCCGCGTCGTGTGCTGGAACAGTAGAGAGAACGAGAGACAGAACAGGTCGAGGTGCTCGTTCAGCCGAAGCCGTTGACAGTTGTGAGTCATGCGGTAACTCAAGCTCGAGGGATCCAGTAGCCGAGGTGCGCATTTATGTCTTCGGGAACCAAAGCTGGTACTGGGTGTGAAACGCCAGATTCGGCATTCACTGGTCACTGTGTAAGTCACCGATGACCTTGTATAACATCTTCTCGCTCGCCGCCGAATTTGCCTGGCCCCCCGGTGGACCTGCCCGAAAAAAAATCGGAGAATTGAAGTACACTATGCATGACGCGTGGATTGCGTGGTGAGTCAACGGATCCTTGGGAAACTTTGCCGTGAGCATGTAGAGACACCTTAGCTTCAGAGCCGAGGCCTTGCAAAGAAGGTGACTGTAGCACTGCGCATGAAGATGGAGGCAGTAGAGAAGAGGCTTCTGGAGAGCGACAGATGCCGCCGGCACACTCTCGAATCTATCCACGTGGTTTTCAGAACGAAGTCGAGCGATACTCTCGTGTCACTTGGAGTCTCAGTGTAGCTCAGTGTTCTTGAGGAATCTATTCAACTTCTGCTCGAAACCGCTACGTAAATTGAAGTATCACAATACATGGCCACCTCAGTCTATCTGGTGCCCATTTACAGGATGTTCATTAGATACTTATGGCAATCAGATGTACTCTAATAGATACGGTCAACAAGGTAGGTGGAACGTATAATGCATGCGCAATTTCAGGACAGCATATAGACCGGATTCAGTCATCGCGGTTGCTCGAACTTGAACTTTGTTGTTAGTAAACAAGTACGCAGGGCAAACTAAAGAGAATGAACCTAGACATCCAAGCCTCGAGTCTGGAGTTCCTCCTGCTCGCCCAGTTCCTCCCCATCATACAGAATTACCTGTATGCCTTCCGACTGCATGAGTTGACCGTTATACCTCGACCATTCGGCCCTCTTCGGAACTTCGACAGTCTGCAGACGAGGAAGATTGCCGGCATCCTTGCACAGAAGATACCCGCTCTTGTTGTCCCACGCATACTTCAGGCGCAGGGTACGTAGGTTGGGATGGATGGGAGAATAGGGAACAGGATAGTTTGGAAACGATCCTATATTGTCAATGACCAGCTGTTCAAGGTTAGGTATTTGACTGATGACCGCGGAAGTCCATTCGGATTTGTGGTTTGAGCCAGAACGGGCATTGCTCAATTCGAGGGAGAGGTGCCGGATCTGACCCCCACAGGCAGCGAGGACCGGGAGATGTACTGAAGATCGTTGGCGCTGCGGTCGTAGATGTTGTCAACTGTCAATTTGAGAGCTTCGACAACTGGCAGTCCCTTCTCCAGCATGGCAATGAGCAAACCAGTCTGCGAGTCGCTGTGACACACATAAACTTCCCGTAGTCTGTGGAAGCCGTCGGCGGGTAGGATAAAGGCTTGTTGCCCTTTGTACATGCCGCCATACATCGGCCCAGCAGTGTTACGGAACCAGACGAGGCTATCGTGGACGGACTGGAGGATTTGAGACATAGCGTTGGGATGATAGTAATGGCACTGGAAAGCGACTAGCGGATGACGCGCTGAACTGATGGCACAGGCGATCTGAGTATCCACAATGCCGTCCACAAGGAGGAGATGAGTGAGGCAGGGGACATGGGCGATGGCAGCAGCAACAGATTCGCGGTCCTCGTCGCTGCTGAGACGGGAGCAAATAGCAAGACGCCTCAAGCGCACTTGATTACGTGGTATTCCACGAATGAACCGAGAAAACTCAAGCGGATTTTTGGTGCTGATGAACTCTACGTTGTCGAAGACAATGGGAGGTTCGGGTTCTTCATCGAACTGCGATAGATGAATTGAAACTCTAGGCCGAGGGATGGTAAAGTCACCTCAAAGTAATAAGTCGGTGGCATCCTGGTGGTTCAGATTCAAGCGAAAGTCTAGGTTGGTCTGACAATCGGACTGAAAAATAGAGCGCCACGTAGCTATCTAATCGCTGGCAGAGTGAGGCAGACTCTGGCAGGTCTCTTCCGCACCACTATAGTCTGTCTTCCAGCCTCGCCGCCATCGACAGTGAGTGCGATGCGTCGACGAACTTACTACTGGCGGATCCGCGGCCGCGGATTGGCATTCGACTACCCTGAGCCGGTAATAGAGTACTAATCATTAGTAAGCTTGCCAGGGACGGGCTTGTTCACGCGCCGTCATGGGATGCTTATCCACAATACCTTTACGAAGTCCGTGTCCTCGACTGAACTCTCATGGGCAAAGAAGAACGGTACCAGCCGGGGCCGTTTGCCGACGCGGCGGCCAGCCGCAATCGTAGACCGACCAGTCGGTTGCTGAAATCCGCGCTACTACTAAGCACCGCCATTTTGCTTTCCTTGCTTGGGAGGCTGCATCTCGGCGCTCCGCAGGCTACAATTAAGACACCAGCAGAGGAGTGGAAGGATGAGACCTGGCCCATTCGACAGGCAACGCCCTGGGACATCGCTAAAGACTTCCCCTACCCACGCGTTCTGGAGTATGATGTGCAGGAGGGCACTTGGCTTCGTCTGGACGTGCACCCTACCACTGGCGATATTGTCTTCGGTATGGTTGGAGATATCTACTGCATTGCTGCCAAGGACGCGTACGCGAACACTGGTGCCGTCGCCGTCGCTCAAACCGTCTTGACGGGCATACCCTACGACTCCGACCCACGTTTCTCCCCGCAAGGCGATGAGATGGTTTTCAAGAGCGATGCTGGGTTGGGATTGGACAATATCTGGGTGACGGGTTGGTCCGGTTGTGGAACAAAGGACGCTGACAGCGTTCGAGATTCTGGTATGTTACTTACTTTTCACACATGTCGTGCTCGGAGGTCCTCACAATGACTCAGCGCTACGCGTTACCAATGAAACCTATCGCTTCGTGAGCGACGCTCGTTTCCATCCATCCGGAGAGAAAGTCGTCGCGACCAAGTGGTACACAGGCTCACGATCTATTGCCGCGGGGGAGGCTTGGGAGTATACCGTGCCTTCAGCGGGTTCTGTCACTGAAGTGTCTTCTGGCGCTGGCACTCGTCTAGTCGAGCGAATCCTTCCAACGGGTTTTACCGACTACGAAGAAGAGCAAATCGGCATTGAACAGACATTATGGCACGGCAAAGACAGTCTCATATACTCTAGGAACGTCATAGACGGCACAACTTTCTCGTACAGCAAAGGTAGCTCGAAGTAACAGACCACAACACCTTTTAACTAATAACTTTTAGACGTGCACAAGGGCATCTACGCCATTTACGAGAAAAACCTCACCACTGGCGCAACAGCCAAGTTGGTAGATGCTTCTCCCGGAGGCGCATCTCGCCCAGAACTTTCGCGTGACGGACGTACCCTTGCCTTCGTACGCCGCGATCGCGACAACGAGGTACTGGTCTTGAAGGACCTAGCCACCGGCACAATTCACTATGTATGGGATGGCCTCAGTTACGACGTCAGCACCACCTACGCACCTATGGGAACCTATCCTTCTTTCGCCTTTTCCCCTGATGACTCTGCGGTCATCATCTGGGCTGCCGGCCAGATTTGGACAGTTCCACTTGCAGTGAACGCTTTCGGAGAGAAGGTCGCTGGCGGAACTCCCACTCCCATTAAGTTCACGGCACATATCAAGAAGCGGTTGGGCCACCTTCGAACCATCGACGACATCGATCTCCTGGGTATCGAGACAGCTGATACCCAGCGTCTTCGAGCATTCAAAGACCTCCGGGCAGATGCCACTGGCAAGAAGGTTGTTTTCCAAGCGGCAGGCGAGACCTTTGTGCAATATGTTGGTGCAAATGAGCCTACCAAGGTCCCGGTCCTTCACGAGGATGCGCCATATTACTCCCCTTCCTTCGTCGATGATACAGAAAAGACCGTTGTCATTCACGCTCGCTGGGATGACCAGAACTTCACCGCCTTTGAGTTGGCACACATCGAGAAGGGGATGGCTACTGATATTGCTGGGCTTCCCAGGGGACGCTATGTCAGTCCCATCATCTCTCCGGTCGCTTCCAAGCACCGCGTTATGGCATTCGTCAGGCTACCTGGTGATTACCTGAGCGGCGACGTCGTGGCGACCGCGGCACCTGGGCTCTATGTTGCTGATGTTGAGACGACCTCTAACGGCGAATTCATCGCCATAAACAATGTCAGACTCGTACAATCTGACATTAGCACCTTCGACAGGATCAACATGAAATTCTTGGGCTCCAGCTTGCAGCTGCTCGTCCAGCAGTCCGACCGCGCCTTCGTCATTGATCTGGCAGGCAAGCTCGACGCTGAGGACAAACCGCCTCATCGCACTATCGCATCTGGCAAGATGTCGCAAGAAGTCGCCGTCTCTGTCCAGTCTCAGTCGAGCTGGACGGCGACTCTCAAGAGTATTCTAGGCGTTGGTCATTCAGCTGCAGAAAACATTGCTTTTGTCGACTTCTTCCACGTGTACGTCGTTGACGGACACAAAGTCAAACCCGACGAGGCCCTTTGGTCCAAGCCAGGTAGTGCACCGCCCGGACTGGCGCGAGTGAGTCTGGATGGTGGACATGATATCACCTGGAGTGACGACGGAAGTACAATCTTCTGGTTCTTGGGTAAGCTCTTTCCCACTGTCATTTCAGGAGCTGTGCATTCATATCCGTTCAGGTCCTTACCTCCATTATCTCGAGGTGTCCAAGCTCAGAAAGTGTTCATCTTCGATCAAGGCGGACAATGAGACGTTTGGTATTGACTGTACTAAGAATATCTTGGAGTATCAGGAGATTGTGCTTGAGCACTCTACGGATATCGCCCGATTGAGAGGCGAAGCTGCTCTTACGTCTTCCAGCGATGTGGTGGTCATCGTCAACTCTACACTTTTGACCATGGAGACAGGCGACGCCGAGAAGGATCTCGTGGCAAACGCAGTCCTCATTGTCCGTGGTGGTGTCATCGAGTCTGTTGGCGCATTTGGGGATGTCGCTCTTCCCGTTGGTGCGACGGTTATTGACGTGCAAGGAGGTCAGTAACCTACTCCCAAATGAACTCTCATACTTGCCTTGTCTCAACCTCTCTATCCCAGCTTTCATTACCCCCGGATTCATAGACATGCACGCCCACTGGAATGGATTCGAGAACCCTACTCCGGCCAAATCTTGGGAACTGCAGACCTTCTTGTCTTACGGCGTCACGACGCTTCACAAGTGGGTTCAACCTATACATTCGCTTCATAGTTGTGCTGATTTCCCATTCTAGCCCCAGCTCCGATAACGTTGCGGGTTACATCGAACGAAGTCGAGTAGAACGTGGACATACCATTGGACCCCGGATATTCCATACCGGCGATGTCATCTACGGCGCCGGAGCGCCTGGCATCCATCAAGATGTTGTGACAATGGAAGAAGCGCACTCGGCGCTGGTCAGGCTGAAGGCTGAAGGAGGGCCTATAAGTACGTCGTATAAGAACTATCAGCTGCCATCACGGTGCGTGTCGAATCTCGTAAAGTGACGAGAGGCAGGGGTATTGAATGCTTCGACAGGGCAGCCCGTCAGCGCATGTTACTGGCTGCGCGGAATTTGAGCATGCTGTGCGTGCCGGAGGGTGGGTCGAACTTTGATTGGGACTTGACTTTCATCTTGGATGGTGAGCGTGGTAAACTATGCTTGTGGTTCGACGATGCTAAACGTATCACAGGCATGACTACCGTGGAGCATGCTATTCCTATCCCGGTCCTTTACGATGATGTCCTCACGCTGTATGCGATGAGTGGAACAGGTGCATCTCCGACCCATCTGGTCAACTATGGGGGTGCATGGGGAGAAGAGATGGTTTGGGCTGAAGATGATGTGCCCAATGTGCCAAAGTAGGTTTCCGACCTGGCACCACCAGCTTGATCCTAACTGAACATACTGTCGATCAGACTCAGGCGTTTCACTCGACATGAAATTCTTGAAGGATTGACCGAAACGACCTCAAGACCACTTTCATGTAAAATCAATCGTTTCCCAATCTGTTTCCGTCTAACGATGCTTCTTAGCCTTCCAATTCCTCAACACATCAGCTTCCGTGGCTAAGATGGTTGACATGGGCCTGAAGACCTTCATCGGTGCACACGGTGAACCGCCACTCGGCTTGAACTACCACGGGGAGCTGTACTTCGCCTCCCTTGGCGGTTTGAGCAATTATCAAGTACGTGCCGTCTCTCACTTCGTGATCTCAGACAGGAAAGGCTGACCTGCGCGTCATCGAGGTGTATCAAGCAGCGACGTCCCATGCCGCTCAGACGCTCGGTCTCTTTTCGTCGCTTGGTTCTTTGAGTCCTGGCAAGCTCGCCGACTTTGTCGTCTTTGAGCCAGGCGTCGATATCCTTGGCGGACGAATGCCCGAGTCCCTCAAGATTGCATATGTTGCTCGAGGTGGGCGGATATGGGAGGCAGAGACAATGACAGAATTGTGGCCTGTGAAGGGCAGGACGCAGAATATGCCTCCGTTCAATCCGTGATGGTAAATGTAACCGTATGCGATGAATATTTTTCTGTGCTTTCTGACCGTATGGGCGAAGAGCTAACATAGTCCCAAGAATGGTTGAGTGCTTGTAGGATCATACTGGGTCATCGAAGCAAATGGAAGGGCCCCACACACAACGGTTGTTTCTATTGAAGTACATGTGGCGACTATGTTTATTGTTGATCTTATTGAAACCACAACTAAAGCGAGTTCGTGGCGTGCGTCCCGAATAGTATATTACACTCACAATAAGACACGCCGTGTTGTTAACTTGGAAGAGGCGTGGTACTTCGTGGTCAAAGAGAGCATAGCTTTTCACTTTGGACGTGAACTAGGCTCGCTGAGCATCAGATCGGCTTCCTGCTTAGTGTCAGCTACACACAGTGAGTAGTAGTATCTCCTGTCCATTATAGCGCGAGGACCAAACGCCGCGAGGGATAATGCTAAAGCTTCCCGAAGGACGTATGATCAAAAGAGCTTACACCTCAATGCAACTGCTCGTTAGTTTGAACCAATCCGGCAACTCAAAGCGACGGGCAGATAGGTCCGCGGGCAGTGGGGGTAGGTGGGAACTCCTGCACACTCAAAGACAAAAGGGCGCGCGTATTCGGAGGATGCGTCAGCTCTCAGCGGAGATCCGTCCCTCAGCACACGATCATCCTCCAGCCCATTCTCGGGCCGGGTATTCGAGTGGACGAATGTGGCGTAACTGAATGGGAGGTGTCATCCCCCATGCGATATCACAGACGGGGGGTGCGACTTTAGGTTTTTGTATTAGCGGGGTTGGCAGGTTCCGGGACCCAAGCAATCAAACGAGGGTGTGAAATCAGTAGGGGGAGGACATGGGAAAATGGCATTCACTAGCGCAATGTTCTGAAGATGCTGTCGAAATTGCTATGGTGCCAAGGACAGACGATCAGAATTTCCATAATCAGCAATATACAGGGTCGTGGGTAGGTAACAACCTTTCTGAGGCGGCTTACAAGGACGGGTCGGTGACGGCGGTCTAGACGCGGAAGACGGAAAAGAGCGACGTTGAGGCGGTCTTTGTTATAAGGTTCGACAGCGATGCTCAGATTAGAACGACGCGAGACATGAGGCGTGATTATGGCTCCGTTAGAAAGGCGGTGAGTGCCATGACCCACAGCGCCGAGTAAAGACAAGACATCTAGACAACAGGAGATTGAATGTGGTATATAACGGAAGTACGTCTCACGGAATTTTGCCGCTTCGGTGTATCGACAGACCCTGTCAGATGGCGATGTGATCAGACGATACGAAGCAGCAGTGCTGATACAGCCACAGTATGGCCCGCAGCGTGGGAGAAATGGAGCATTGGGCATCTCATTGTCGCGTCAGCTGGGGCCTCACGAGATTGATATCCCAAGAAGGCGAAGCCAACAGCTTCCTTGAGATGAGAGCAATCACATTCGAAGCGGTGGCGTGTGCACCGCGAGGCAAGTGTGTGACAGCGATATGTTAAGGATCGCTCCGGATATGGCACTGGGACTGATGTCAGTGAGTAAAAGAACAGGTGGCCGGCCATGCGAGGGCCGCGTTGCAGACTGTTTGGGAGACTGCCCGGGGAATACTGAAGTGAAGGCAGAGTGTAAGGTGAATCAAACAGGGGGAGAGGACGGGCCGAGCAAGATGGAATGATGACGGGCGTTGCCGTGCGGACTTAAGCGCTCGGCAGCGTGGGAGCTTTCAACGCCCATAAAAGGGCATGGAGAGCCAAGCTCGGGTCGACTTTGTTTGCCCCCGTCGTGTATCGTACTTGCCTGCGTCTGACCGTGTAATATTCGCGCCGCCCTGAATATTCACGCTTATTCGCAGCTTAATTCCCCGCGTCCGCGCTCTTCCTCCTCCATGCTCAAGCAAAAGCTGTCCACTTTCGCGATGAATGACTCGCAGAACGCGGGACGCCCCAAGTCGGGCCATCCGCGCCCATCCACGTCGCGCGCGGCGCAGGATCCGCCAACGGACGTGTCGATGCCGCCGTCGGACGAGCCTCGGGACCGAAAACCGCACACAAACGGCGTCCAGCCGGCGTATTCACTTACACCCGGACCGACAAAGCAGCCTTATTATCCGGCCATTCGTTTTGTTGAGCAGCACAACGACGTGGCAATGTCTCAGGTACGTGTCGGCTCTCCTTTACGCCGTATTTCGCTCACGCTTGCACAGTCGCCAGCGCCAGGAATGGCAGCGCGGATGAACCCCATACCAGCTTCAGCAGGCCCCGCGAAAAAGCCTCTACCACCAACATCAGTAAAGCCCGAGTCACCGCCAGAGCCCAACGGACATTTGCGCGGACCGCCCAGGACGCGCATCGATACCAATGTCATCGCACGACCCCATGGATCCATCACGCAGCCCCAAGAGGTGTGTCGCGCCTCAATACCCGTGTCATGTTCCTAATAATTCATCTCCAGCGGCCTATGAATTTGATTCCCTCCACTGCGCTTAATTACCAGTACGACAATGCTCAAGTCTTGCGACCGCCTTCGTCACACTCGCACGACCCATCTCCGCCTGTCGCGGATCGACGACAATCCCATCCCATTGAAGCATCAACCACGCGTCCCCCTCTACCCCATGCCCCGCGCAGGATCTCCGACCAGGCTGCTCCCCAAACTCCCATCGGTTCATCCCCCAATCATCCATCGCCACCATTTCTTTTGAATACCCATAACGACCTTTCGGAATTACAAAAGGTCACCACCGCTGCTATAGCACCTGTCCAGGCCCTCTTTGAGAGCGCCTGGAATACCAATGTGCAGATGGTGCATACACAGCTCGCTCGTCTCTATGAGGATAGAGAAAACAAGCACCGTGTTGACGTGGCTCATCTGGAAGCTAATACTGACAGACTGCGACGAGAACGGGATGAAGCGCGGCTGTACGCCAACAAGATTCACGCAGAGTTGGACGAACTCAAACAGCATGCTCGCAATCTTGAGGCCGAAATCGTCCGCTTTCGCCAGAGACAAATCCAAAGTACATCTCCTCCTACTTCCGTCAAGCGTGAGGAGCCTCCTACGCCCAACTCCGGCCATCCAGAAATGGATTCGCATCGGCAACCTCACGACCATTCAACGCTGAGAACCATCAGGCTCTCGCCTTCGCCCGATTCACACCCATTGAGAATGTTCAGCCACTCTATCCATTCCCCTCATCTCCAAGAGATGTCCTCTCCGTTCGGGCGTCCGCCATCCTCGCACTCGGTCAACTCTCCGCCTGTCAATCGCCCTCCGACACGCGAAAACCGCTTCCAAAGAGAACGAGAAGCTGGCCCTAGTGTTGCTAGGCAGGATTCATCGTCTTCTCATTCATCTCGGCGTATGGAGTATTTCGAACACCCATCCCACCACGGAAGTCTCCACCCACTTGCACCGCGTCCACTCGCGCAGAAGCCCATGCCCCTACCCCAACCTCTGCGCCAGAACTCGGATGGTGACCATCCTATGGGTCGTCTCTCCCCTTCCATGTCGCCTCCCCAGCCTCGGCTGCAGCCTCAGTCCCAGCACTCGCTGCCTCGGTTTGCGACTTTAGATCTACCAGCGCTGAAAACCTCTCCTGCTCCCCAAGTGGACAACAGTACGCGCTCCTTCAAGCGGAGTCGTGCCGCTTATGAGGGTGAGGCTGAAGGTGGTTCTACTTTATCGTCGTCATCCGTAAAGGTGACGAAGACCTCTCATCAGGATACGCCACAAAGTCACAGTCGACCACCTTCGCGCGCACCGTCACTGAAGGAAGAGCCTGAAGAGGGGGAAGTTGGTAACACACCCGATGTCACCTCCAGTACAGTTGGCGGACCGGACAGCGACAAAGAGCAATGTCCTCCTGACAAACCTCCCCCGAATGCTTCGCCGCCGATGCTGGGTCGTACCGCTGTCGAGCCGCCAAGCCCAGCGCCTGCGCCCACCTTTAGCCTCGCCCGCGTCCAGACTTCGCCTCTTGGTCCCAGCTCTGCCCCAAATTCGACGGCGGCGGCGGCGGCGAAACCTGAGCCGCCGCCCGCGCCGCCAGAGAAGAAGGGACTGGGGATCAAGCATTTGAACCTGCTGTACGAGACGCGGAATCAGGAGTATCTATGCCGGATGTGTCTGTCCCAGACCCCGCGCCCGACGCCCGTACGCTTCCCATTAGCGACGCCGTGGCTGGAGCTCGTGAAGCACTGCGAGGAGCAGCATGCGAGTGCATGCCAGGAGATGGAGCGCCTTGGGACGGGCAGCCTCGCAGAGATGAGCGTCCGGCAGAGGAAGATGGGCTTGGCTGGTGCCAATAACAAGAAATGATACGTGAGCAGTGGCACTTTTTCATCGTGTATTGAATATTCGTTCTTCTTTTCGTTCTGTTCTCGTTCGTCTTTGCTTCTTCGTGTGTACCAACTGCGCTGTATCACGACTCCACCCTTGTTGTATCCGTAGTATATTGCTGTTCAGTATGGACTTTTCTTGTCGTATAGAGTATTTATATATCTTACTATGATTCATGTAACAGTTTCTATCTCTATGCTCTGGTCATGTATATTCTGATTTTCTCTTGTCCTTCGAGTTCCTCACATCGTACGGCGTGGGAGGTGGTTAACGGAAGAATCGCAGCATCGAATGCTGACGAAACAACCTCTACAGGTTTCATTGCAGAGCACCGTGAATCGAGCCGTATATATCAACCTCACGAGCATGATATGGTCATCGTCTTATCGTGTAAAGCGCTCAGACATTTCCCATGCCTTACATTCGATCTATCCGATGTAGCGCCCCTCGGCTGTGGGCCGGCGGCACCGGTAAATAATCCGGCAATCTGAGCTGTTCGGGAACAAGTAACCGAAAAAGTGACCGCATCTTTTCTCCTGACCACTTCTGACGCGATAGCCAGACTCGTTGTTGAGGCCCTCGGTCTCGGAACAATTGATTGCATGCTGCCACCACCTGGCTTACAGACGCTTGAAGCCGGACCTTCGGTTCTTCATTCGCTCCTTCACGATTTCGCTAAGCCTGTCGGAGGTCCATCTGCTTCGTCTTCCTTGGTTTGCCGCCCATTGCACGCGAACGAAGGGGTTTCTTGCGACTCCGCCGTGCACGTCGATGGCCAAATGAGACCGGCGTCTGCTATCAGCTGAGAGGTGTTCTTTACCGAGTCTTCTGTTCATAATCTTCAGGAACGAATGTCATCCTGCTCGACTGAAACCCTCCGACAGCATGGTCTGCTCCAGTACTCAGCTGCTTTACTTCAGGCCGCATTAAAATTCTCCATTCCTGGCAACGAAGATGACCACCATGACCTGTCCTCGAGAACCGAGGTGTCGGCATTTTCTTGTACCTATATACCATTCAGGTTTTTCCCGTCCGCCAGCCTCCCCAGCTTTCTGCATCTGCATGTTTGGGCTCAGAAAATACGCGGGTCCCACCCAGGACGTTGAAGAATCCAAGCTGCCAAAGACCTCGTCGATGGTCATTATCCTAATGGCGAATCTGCTTTTGCAGGTTTGGTTCCTTTCTTCGCTTAGCCCTTCGGCTGTGCACGATTGAGTACTGATCACCAAACGATCATCGATAGCTGTCATTTTTCGTTATTGTCTCGTCCTCTAATGAGTACGTTGAGTACCTTGGAGGCAATTCGACGTTTGCTGGTGTGGTCATCGGTATTCCGACTGTTTTCTCTGGACTATCGCTCCTACCGCTCATGAAATTCGATCACGGTATTACCGTTGCTGGAACTTCCACTCATATGGCTTGTTCACTCTGTAGTGCAGGCCGCTACAAGCTCCCTCTACATGTCAGTTGCGCCGCGTCGATTGGCGGCCATGTTCTCTATGCGCTGGCGTACAAGGTTCATTTTCTGTATCTCATTCTCATCGGGAGGACGGTCGGCGGAATCGCATTCTCTATGCAAGTTCACGCAGGTTCAAGTCTATCCTATAGCTAAATGATTGCAGGTGGATGTACTGCAAGCGATATTGCTCAGACGGACGTTTAGTTGGTATTCGTCGGCGCACCACACTAGCCAGCTGCTTGGTACTTGGTCAAGGTACCATCTTGATATCGCAGGTTCCATCGGTGACTTGAAAATTGACGACTTTCGTCTCAGGTTTCGGCATGAGCGCCGGTCCATTTTTTGGAGGACTCCTTACCAAAATCGATACTTCGAACGCAATCTTCAACGGCTACACAAGTCCGGAGTGGATCATGGCAATCATCTGGGGCTTCTTCTGGATTTGCGTATATGTGTGGTTCGAGGACGTCGAGGACGACTCGAATTACAGGATCTCCAAATTGGCTGTGCATTCGCTTTCCCTGACGATTGTGATGCCTTTGGACAGCAGCATATACGGTGGGATCTCTTCCAACTCTGATTCGGACGCGACACTGGTATCTCCTCGAAAGATGACAGCTTCACAGTGGGGCGTTATTGCCTGCATGTGCTGGCTCGCAATGACCTGTTTCTTTGTGCTCGGTATGACTTTCTGGGTGCCCTCCGTCGTGAAGCTCATCAACGGACAGGTGCCTGGGAATAGAACGTACCCGTGTATTTCGCGTCGCTCCAGCTGTCGCCATTCAGCGCCGGTAATTTTATTGCACTCGGGGGAATAATCACCTTCCCATTCTTGATCCTGAATTTGCTCCTGGCGCGAAGTACGGAGGACCGTCACATTCTCCTTTCCGGCGTGTCGATTGGGCTCTGCGGCTTGATCATATTTCTGGCTCTGCTCCAGGCCGAGCGCGTCACATATTGGACCATGTTCGTGTGTTGGTGGCTGGTTGCACTTGGCTTCAATTTTGCGAGTACGGTGACCGTCAGTCTGCTCAGCAAGCAGCTCCCACAAGCATGGAATACCCGGCGTCACTTGCTATACAATACAGCAACTACGCCGGCAGGGTCTCTGGAGCAGTGTGGGGAGGAAGCGGGATTGCTATTGGCATGAAGGTTTATACGGGGCTAGAGCTGGCCATTGTTGGGATTGGGGTGATTTTATATACTTCATTTTGGAAGAAGTTGAAGACGAAGACTGGTTGACTTGACGAATCGTTCAATCGTCCGGCACTAGAGACTATCAGTACTTAGTACCCACTGAATGTGCAGCCCAGCTGAGGAGCGAGAAGGTGCCCACTACAGCTTTTCAGTGAACGGCAATCCATGGTAGAAATTGGTATGGAACGCGATGGTATATTGCCCGAAGAAGCTCTCCATATGTCGGGCGCATTACTTCTTATGTTACGGCGCTAAACTTCTTTTGACGCGCGTATTGGCTCAGTGTTGAGCATTGTTCCAAAGATGTATGAAGTAACACAGGTTGCGGCAAGACATGTTGGTAGCTGGGAGTCCAGATTCGAACAAGATGTGATAGTAAACGTTGGACTCGACCCTTTGTTTTCTTTGTGCCACTTTTGTACAGCCTTTGTACATTTAGAGGAGCTCAGCGCAGGGACGGTCGGGAGGTCGTTCGAAGTGTCCGACGTCCAACTCTCGATCGAACTACAAACACACGGTACAACGATCAACGAGGATCGGGTTTCTTGCACTGGAGCGAGTCCTTTCGCCGTTGATATTGGAAAGGTAATGGCAAGTCAACTTATGAGCACGACATTGGTCAATCGCCACGAGAAACATCGAGTAATTTGCGAACCTAATGATTGGGTGACATCTTGCGTCGACGCGACAGACTGTGGCGTTTCACTGGTCCTTTGAGTGGATAGGCAATCTGAGAAAGATTGGTTCGACCAGCCAAATTAACGGTACGAAATAATCGTGCTCACCACCAGATTGGACCGTGCCGTTGGAAGTTGGCGTTGGCGACCATAACAGACTCGCTTCAGGCGTGTGGGCATTGGGGAATGAGACGAGTTGCATGTCGGCTGGGTACAGTAGATACGCTGGGGTCAATGTTTCTTGGAAGGATGAGACTTCATGAGAGACTTCCGAATACTTATACTGTTATGAATGCCTGCTTGGAGTTGTTCCAGAGAATGAGTTACGGGCGCCAGACCAGTTCGTGGCAGATCTTGTCTCCGCCATAGCGTAAGTGTATGTGGTTCCTTTAAGTAGAACTCTCATGTCAGACAGATTGATTGACGGGCGCCAAACCAGTTCGTGGCGGACCTTGTCTCCGCCAAAGCGTAAGTTACTGTGGTTCCCGTTAGTAGAACTCTCATGTCAGATAGAATGAGAATGATTGACAGGCGCCAGACCAGTTCGTGGCGGACCCCGGCTCCGCCATAGCATGAGTTAATGCGGTGAGTCTTCCTAGTAAAACTTTCATGTCAGATCTAAAATGAACTGAACCTAGCTATGATGGTACTGTCGAGCTGATCAGTGATGCGCAGGACTCTGAATCGGGTGTGATGACAACAATACAGACCAACCTTATTGCCTTTGTGAAAGTCGCCGATCCAGTCTGGTGTTACCCATTTGCACGAGGCGATCCTTATCACACTCTGTGCTGCCAGAACTTTGTCCCTGTACCTGTTCTGCATATATATACTCCAGAGAGCGAACTGGTTCAACGCGTCGTCCAGTGACGCCATTTGCAAATCTGTCGTATCTTGCTGCAAGCATTCAAGACGCTCCCGAACCTTCGGTGCTTTCTTTCGAGCAACTGATCGCGATACATACGGTCTCACAATGCACAGCGGCTCATACTCTTACAGCTTCTGCTCCATAGACTTCTTGAATCATTCATTCACTTGTGGCTCCGATTTTCGTCGATTTCCGAGAAGTGACTTGTCAAGGTGGGGCTTGCACGAGAGCGGGATCAGGTAGGACTCACAACGTGAGTTGAAGTCTGTGTTTCTTGAAATTTCCATCGGGCAACCTCAAGACCGAGACAATGTCAAGCCCAGCTAGGATGACCCCCAGACTTCATTGCAAAAGAGGTCATAACAGCTCTACGTCATCCATCCACAGCACTTCTTCGTCCCACACTTACACTTCGTCGCGCCCTTCGGTCTCGGTATTGGCTCTCCCTTCTTCGTCCTCGGCTGATAATCAAACGTGAACTCCTCGCGCGCCCGAATGTACTTCAATGCCGTGAACACAATGTATGGGCTGTTCATCTGCGAACAGGCAAGTTAACGTCAGCTAGTGGAAGAGACGGAAAGAACAAGGCGTACATCGGGTATCGAGTCATACGTGGCGAGGTATATAGCAACGTTTGGGTCGCATGAGTGGCTGTCGGGTCTGTCAGAACTTGGGAATAGAGTTGAAGGAGAGTCACGCACTTCATGAACCGCGTCCAATTCCCACAATGGAAGGAGTCGACACTGAGCTTGCGCAGGTTCTCGTCGTCATCCGCATCAGGGCCCTCAAGCCAGTCCAAGTCGAACACGTAGTCCTGATTGGACAGGCGTCGCGTGGTTTCTCTTTCCCTATAGCGTGGAGATCAATATCCACAAGCCTCCTCTTTCAGGAGTACTGCACTAACATCAACATCCTAGAATAGAACGTGTTTAGTTCAGTACACAGAAACAGTCAGGACACTCACCCGGTATATATCCCAAGGACGTATCCCCGATGAACGGCAACGGGAGAGCGAGCACCCCACCCACACCCTCGGTCCGTCTTAAAAATCTCGATGGGTAGCTCGCGCGGTCGTTGCGCCACGCGATTTGGGCATGTCATGTCACAGGCGCAATACTAAAATAGTCAGGATCATCGTCTCTTCAGATCACTCTTCATACAGAGATAAATGAATGCCGAACCTTGTTACACTCAACCACGCATATGGAGTCAATGAGAGAATTGATGTGGAACGCAAATTTGTTCTGTCGGTGGTCTTGTTCAGATCCAAAAAGGACAAAAAGAGGGAACGCCGACATGTTCATACGCAAACACCTTCGTTTGCGTCACTTTGCCCTTCGCGGTCTTCCTCAAAATCTCCCAGTTGACGCCATCTTGTTGGCAATCACACTCAGCCGCGCGGGTACACGTCTTATGCGTGCAGTAAGTGAACATATTTTTATGTTGCTTGTCCGGACTGAACGATAGATTATCGGCACTGGAACGAGAAGGTAAGATAGAGATGATAAAGGAGGAAGAGGTGAACACTCACTAGACATATTTGTTCTCGACGTAATCAAAGTCCTTGGGAAGGTCACTGGGAAGTTCCTCCTCGTCGAAGTCGTTGACGAAAGTGATTGGAGCAGCGCCGGATTCCTCAGCTATTGTGCTCCATATCCTCGCCTGAATGATGGCTCGCGTTTCGACTTGCATTTCCGCGTCACTTGTTCTGAGAGAGTCCCGGATGAGCAATTCGTCCTCGCTAGTCTGTACGTGTGGCCTTCCTTTGACGCGTTGGATTGACTTGTGCCCGAGAGGCACTCTGTTGGGAATTAGTGAGATTAATTGGACGGAATGGAATCTTACAAAAGCTCTTCAACTACGGATCCGCCTGAGCTATCATCGTCAACGTGGACATAATCCAGTAAATCTGGCTGAGCAGGGAGTCTGGACGATGAAGCTGTAGGCTGCATGGCATTGATGGATGGGTCAGGTTGTGGTCTATCTTTTCCTCGAGGCAGTGAAGACGGTGGTAGTTTGGGTGGTGTAGAGACAGACTGGAGATTCGGCGCATGCAAGGATTGTCGCAGTGGGTCAGGCGAGGGCGAGCTACTGACATGTCGCGGACGCTCTCGAGGGCGTCTAGGTCCATCGGTACTGAGCGGAGCAGTCTTCAACGATTTGCGTGCGGTACCCATCGGCTTTGTTTGTGCACTGGTAGATATGCTGCGCTCAATAGTTTTCAACGACTTGCGCGCCGTTGATGATCGGGCAGGATCCAGTTGAGACGGAGGTGTCGGTGTGGTGGATTCTAGCGTCACAGCCGACATGGGTTTGCGTGGATGGTCTCCCTGTCGCTTCAGGGCTAGCTGTCTATTTAGGATCATCCAAGGACGTTTTGGCTCCGGTGTGCTGGGAGCTGTGGACACCTTGGGAGGTCGACCTTTCCGCCGTTTGGGCTGAGACTTTGGAGCGAGGGAAGAGTCGGATGCCGAGCTATCGGGCGCGGCTCTCTCGAAGGGTTTTGAAGGGTCCTGCGATTGTACTCGAGCCCTGGTTGACCTGTCGTCCTCTGAACTGCTGGATGACGGTGCTGCTTTCCGCTTCAAATTCGACGGACCGGCTGTTGGTTGCCGATATCGACGCGAGCTCGGGCCGACGGACGCGCTGCTGGTGGCTCTCGACAGCTCCCTGGTGCTGCCGGTAGACGAAGTCGTGCTAGTCGGCACTGAGTCAAGCGATCGAGGTAATCGTCGCGGTGGAGGGGCAGGACTGGGATCGCGCATTGCCTGGTCCGAGACCTCGTCTGAAGCCGACACGTCAGACTCTGAAACGGACGAAGCGTCGGAGACGTCCAGTTTCTTCAATTTTCTATTTAGTCGCTGGTCTAGCGTGTGGGTTTTGCGTTTCTCCTTGTGCGCCTGGGCGCGTAACCGCGTCCGGTCGTTGACAATGTCACGAGATCCCCAGAGTACAATGTCAGCTGAGGCGTCGGCCATCTCTTCGCGTCGTTTAGCCTGGGCCTTGTCGTAGGCGGCGATAGTACGCGCTGGGATCTGGTCCTCCTGCCAGGTATTGTTTGCGCCGTCCTTCGCCGATTTCCAGTCTTTCCATTTGATCTGTTGGTTGTTACATGGAAGTATGCGTTGGTGAATGCAACGCACCTCGTGCCGGATCTCCCCACCATGCCCGACCTCTTCACTTGCGATCACGAATTCATAGTCACCGCCGTCCTGGGCGTCCTCCGCAATCTCTGGCGAAGGTGAGCGCGAGGGATACGCTATGTATGTGTCGCTGTCATCGTTGATGACCGCCATCCGGGACGACATGGATGGAGATGGACGTGGTTCGGAAGAAAGTGCAGGGTGCTTCAGGTTCCATGGGATCGATTAGATAACCACGTGGTCTTTCCCAGATCGAGAACGACCGGCAATCTAGTTCTTCAGAGTCTTCGAATTTCTTTTGTCCTACAGTACTTTGACAGACGTTCGACAATCGGTACAGGACTTGAAGGTTAGATTCAAACACGATGTACTGGACGACTTCCCGTAACGTTTAGGAATGCAGATTATTTTCTAAACGCCTAGCAACCACCCAAAGAGGCAATCTGCCGAGCCCGGCTCCAGGGTGCCAGACATCCCTGCGCAAAATCTACCATCGCGAGGTGCTTTCAGATTATAATCTGGAGACACCCCCTCCCCCCCTCCTCCAGAGTAAAGCTTACTCTTCAGATGTCGTTGCTAGGGTCCTGTGCTCATGACACGACATAGTACGCATCACTGTTCGTGTTCCCTTCGCATTTCCCATTCGGATTCAAGTGCAACACAGTACCGGATGTGTGACCTGTGTATAGACCGAGCGCTCGCCGTTTTCTGGTGGCTTTGAAGGAGTTACCTTATGGGATTGTACGGATGGCATCACGGCAGCGAGTCTGTAACTTCCAGATACCCTTTCCTGTAAGTGGCTTACGGTTTTCATGTCTGGCGTTCTAAATCTCGGAGTTTGAATTATCTGGGATTTAAGGAAACTTCTGCGTCTCTAGACGTTACGGGAAGTCGTCCACTTTCTTTATGTCTGTAGAATCTAGATGCTGTTGAACATTCAGAAAATCTGATGAGTCAGTGTAGCACTTACTACTGCAATGATACGCAATCAGTCAAGAACGCCAGGCGAATGATGAGAGATATGGCAGTCATGCTAATGGTGCATAAGGACAGATAAGGACGGCGTCGTGTAACATGGCACAAGCTTACAACCCGCATCTACGTCGCGGTCGGAAGGCTCGTTCCTCGCCTTCCCTTCCGTGACTTCGACTTGGGTCTCCAGCTTGTTGGGGCCAGCCCCAAACCCCGTCGGCGCTACGCACCGTGTACAATATTTAAACATCCCAATATGACTTATACTCAACTTATATTACTTTGCTGAGTTGGCTGTTGGGCTAAATGTCTTGAATCTACCAATTTGTACTTTCAATTCTGCCGGTGACTTGAGCATTTGAGGGAAATCTGACAGCAGCCCATGGCTGACCCGTTCTGTGCCCAGTCTGCTGAGCCGTGACTTGAACCGGCAACCGGCATTAGGGCGTGCGGTTTCGCGCGGCAGACTCCGAAGTTTTGCTTAAGTAAACTTATTAGCTAAGCTTTGCCGCGTCTTTTACTATAGTAGATGTGAACTTACGGTAACACTCGTGTCACAAATCGTGAACCTAGATGGGTCCATGCCGTGTCAAGCAATGATGATGGGGATTCTCAATCGTAAGCTGTGTACATTCTCGTGGTCTATGAGGACCCATGTTTATGCTCTCAGAGGTTAGATACAAAATCCTGACATTTTTTCCGACCCTGACAAATTTCCCACGCTTTCTGAGACCAGATTCGAACGTTTCAGGCTATTCCCGTCAGAAAAGGTCAAAAAAACTCCGGAATTTTTACAAAATTTGTCAGGATTTTGGTATCTAACCTCTATATAGTATAATCACGGGTCCTGGTCTATGTATATTGCCGGGTGACGGGTCACCGAAGTGGTCACAGTTGGCAAGTAACGGTGGACCCCATACCGTCTCTCCTTACCACTACCACAGCATCTCACTGCAGTCTTGAGATGATTGAAGAGCTTGATCTTCAGCTCATCAGCTTTGGGCCAGTTGCCACCGAGGCAGAGATGCCTTCTCACAACGCCAATTCCCCGCCGCAAGGGTCGGGTGCGCCAGAACACGAGTGTGCAACGTCGCCTTCCGACCGACCGACTGTTCCATTACTCAGTGAGTCCGTGCCAATTCGTCTTCCCTTCTGCTTGCTGACCTCCACAAGGCGAGATGGAAACAGAACAAGGTCCATGTCCTTCAGAAGTTCTTGCCAGTGGCCACCAGAGTCTGTTGTGGTCGACCGCACCAACCGAGGGAGTGGTTCTCTCAGCAGGTCCGTTTTGCCATTATGATGTCCCACGTACATGATTCCGAAGCCCTTCCCACCACAGACGAGCAAGATGTTTCTCGAGATTTACCTCTCCAGATGCTCAGAGTAGCGTCGCTCCTCCATGGAGATAGTCATTTGCAGTGCCAACAAGATAAGATCTAATCTGTGATCCGTCAATATTTGTCATTCCGTGTGTGCCTGTCGTTCTGTCGCCCTTGGCCTGCATTGATATTGACGACCAGCGAAAGAGATCTCGTCAATCCAAATGTTGACTCTGCACTGTGTACGGCAGTGTTTGAAGTGAGCAAAGATGGGGCCAATCGAAGTTTTGAGTCTATCAAGCAAAGTTTTGAGAGAATCGAACTGACCATCCTCATACATGGTTTGTGGTTTGAGTTGCTGATATTGTCGTGTGGCGTAAATGAGAGTCCAGCGCCTGCAAATGTCCCTCAAGGTACTGTGCAAGTAGGTCAAGAAAAAAAGTTGCCCATGCCCCTTTCTTGGAGGAGTCATGACAAGGGGCCATTGAGTAGGTGTATCATCGTCGGTGCGGCACATGAGGAGAAGCCAAGGAGGAGCATAGCCAGCCCGAAATGGCTTGCAGTTGGTTGAAGGCGAACAAGACCCGTCACGATCATTCGGCATGGAGTGTTTTGAACTCAGACTCGGAGTATAGTTTAATTGCCGATCAGTTACTCAATCTCATTGCGACTACATGCTTCATCTCACTGAGCGGCCAGACACCATGGAGCATCTTCAGTTCTAGTAGAGCCCTCAGTACATTGACAGGAGTAGCCTTGGATGTATATGATGCCCTCGACGTACAACTTGTCTCGATATGTCTTCATTCATCCGAGTTGCCAGACACCACCCGGTCGAACCCCCTTCCCTTCTGTCCTTTGAAGAGTCCCGCGAGCCTACACATGCTTCTACTTGTAGCCTTAGACGTGTGCAAGCACCGGAAGCTTTCAAAAAGTAGACAGAACAAAAAGTACATACAACATCCGTCTAATAGATATATTGTGCCCCGTTTCAACTTGCCACGGTTTGTCTATAGGGATCACTTCTGCTGCTGTAACTCGGCCCGAGTGGGCACTAAGCCCGGTGCCGCATACAATACAACAGCCAGAACCTCAGGAAGAACCTGGAGAGGGTACAGGAAGTGCTCATTCGTGGCTTTTGCGTTGTTGTTTATGGTGACGGTGAGGAAGATCTCCCGGATGAGAAGCAGTAAGGCAATACCCGCCAGAAAGAGACCACCGTGGCGGGCGCCAATGGCATAGCTGGTCCCGGGGAGACGCTGTCTGGCATCTGAGTTCGTGTAATCAGCCGATGATACTTATGAGTGACTCGGAAGACTCACGTTCGGACTCGTGACGAATCAACATCACCGTTAGAAGGACTTGGATGATTGTGAGGACAAGGAAGATGACGACGCTGGTCTTGCGCAAGCCGGACGCGTCGGGGTCACCGCTCGCGGCGTCCGAGATGCCAATGATTCCGATGATGACACCTGCCAGGAGGGCAACTTTGAACAGCTTGCGTCTCGTTGCGACGAGCTCGAAGATGTTCAGACTGTCTGTGCCCGGCAGATCGAGTAGGAGACCACTGTGAGGGAACATCAGCCTCAAATGCCAAGAGGAAAGAAAATGTGAGCGGACTCACCGGTCAAGTACGAGCGTGTATGCGGAATATAACAACCCGAAGAAACCGACGCCAAAGAGGACTTGGTCGGCAACAAGAAGGTTCTTGTTCGTCGCGGCACTTTCATTGTTGATCTCAACACCGCGTATTATGAATCCAAGGACACGCGCTGAAGGAAAGCTTTTAGAATCGGCAACATTCACGACAGAGAAGACGCACTGAGGCAGAAAATTGCGAGCGTCAAGAACACACTGGTGCGGGCGGTGACGGTCTTGTAAACATAGAAACCCAATAATGGAAAGTATGCAATCGCGAAGACGATCGCTGCAGCGAGGGAGCTGTAGCCATACATTTCCGCGTAGTTTATGGGTGCCATCGTACTGTCGGAAACGGGTGAGGAAAAGGGTATTGATGAAGCTGGAGTGGATGCGAGGGTGTTGTTGGACGCACTCAGAGTGTAAGTCGCGCTCTTATGGAACCCATTGCATCAGTTTGAAACTGAGAGGCGCAGCCGAAACGTTTTATTCTTGTCCGAGATGGGGCATGGTTCGGAGGTGAGCGTTAAAAATAGCTTTTGCTGGCGGTGATCAGCGACGCAAATCATGACCGAGAAAGCTGCGTGCGTCGCGTCTCTTCGAACAGACCAGACAGAAGCGTTTGTCCGCCGTATCGCTGCCAGAACCAAACCGCCTTGAAGAGTTGGCCAGAGTCCCGAAAATCTGCAAGCCAAATGAGCTTCGTGTAAGTACTCGGAGCTCCGTCGGAGCTGTGATCTATTGGTAACACAGAGCACTGCAACGAGTCAGTATCAATGATAGTATCAAGCTTAGGGCAAGCCGGATGGTCGAGGTTGAATTTCGAAAAATGACCGATCACAGACTCGAACCCGAGGTCTCGAGGTCTCGGGATCATGTGGGTCTCCCCTCGATTCACCAAATCTTCGCACAACCGAACATGGAGGAGTGTGTTCTAAGATAAGTTGAGTCATAGAATACATTTGTATCTATAGAATACACCTTCTAGCTGAGTACTCTATATCCAGGTGTGCGGAAGCCAGTAAACAACCTTCATTGCGCAAGATGTCACGGCAGTAATGCGATTGTGATTAACGCGTAATTAACGCGTGAACGCACCGTTGACTTGATGACTCTGACCATCACCATCGCCAATAGCTACTTGCACTTGGTCTTCCGCTCTGCTCACCTCAAATCCTACTTGGATATTCCAGAGACTGGAGAACTCGTCTCTGACTACCTTCTTGCTGAGAAATGGAAGGACGATCGAGACAAGGAGGCAGCTAAGAGGAAGGAGGAGTGGACTCAGCAGGCTCAGGCAGCGCGTGAGGAGGAGCGCATTCGTGTGCGAGTCGCCCATGGGGCTGCGATGGATGAAGGTGATCTGATCTGGAGGAGTTGTTCCCTGCGGAGGAGGAGGACATCGAGGACATGTACCAGGACGACTCTATGATCCTCAAGAATATCTATGTTGATGCTACCACTGAGGAACGCGAAGCTGCTGCATCTCATGAGGCAACCGCCGACTCACTCGCCGCTCAAGGCCTCCCATGGGCTGTGCTGTCAAGAGAGGATTCAGGAGGGGTCAAGGCAGTGTCTATCCACCACAACTAGGTAACACAGACATTTTTGCCGCGCGCAGCTCAAGAATTTCCACCCCAACCCTCGGAGATGTGATCTTCGAAATCAGATCTCCCCCCGTTTTGGCCCGTGAAGGACGCATCTACGCGACCAAGTGCTAATTCGCACACAGGAATTTGCCAACATGGCTAGCCTAAGCACAGCAATTCTTTGAGCGAACATCTCGACGTTGATTCCGCTCATTCCTGATACAGCCTTGACACCCCCATTCTCGCGGAACACAAAGGCCAATAATAACTTCAATCATTCTGAGACGCGGCGGCTCCTCTGCCCTCAGAAGTACGCAGACAAGACGAATCAGGGTCCGTGAGTCTTTATCATCGATGCATCTCGGCGGCCTCACACGTTACCAAGTTCTCTGAAGACATTGGCATATGGTCGCCTACTTCGTGATCCACTTGTCTTCCTAGTTCCTTATTCTCCTCTCACGTTCGACTTGTTTCGCCATGAACTGCCAGGACACTTGGAACTCCAAGGACAAAACCTTTGATGCGGTCCAGTTCTACTGAGATATCGTTGACATTCTCGGCAATCCGGAGGATGAGAGAGCCATCAAGCGAACCGTATTCTTGCGCGAGTAGGTTCTTTGTTCTATTTCACGCCCATGATCGTTCTGATGTATGTAGTGCATTCTTGGGAAAACCGGGGCAGTCGACAACAAGGAGAGAATACGCCCGGAAGACCCTGCCACAACAGTGACAGCATGCTCCCTGATGAAAGGCGCTTGAGAGGCTGGACGCAAAGCTTGCACTGCTCCCATCTCGCCACATGCCATGGTTGTGATGCTTCTCTATCGTATTTCTATTGTCCTGAGTCTTGCTTACTGCTTAATGCTTCGCGCTGTCACTACTGTACTCATATGCCCATGTGAGCTAAGGAGGTACAGGTTGGTTGAACAGGTAGTCGTGGCACATGAACACCATGCGTACATATTGCAATGATATGCCTCATATGTGCTCACGACCTGTTCAGTTTATCTTAAGAATGTTTCTTCAGGTTCGACCAGTGGTCGGTGGTGCAAAAAGGTGCTGCATCGGTCTGATTCGGGGTCAACCCACATCGGGGTTCGATGCGTCGATCGGTCAAACAAAAATCAACCTCGACCATCCGGCTTACCCTAATCAAGCTTTGGACTGGGTATGCACAGCGAGCAGCAACCGTGAGTAGTGGTACTCACTCAGGGAAAGCGCCGATGTTTGAGGACTGCGATCATGACTTCTCAATAGATAGCATGCTCTATGTGTAAGAGAGAATGACTAGTGTACAGTGATACCCCGTCAAGGAGCGAACAGACTTGGAGGCATAGAGTGTGTCTTCCCTTCCAGTGGCTACGGCTCTGACGGTGTCTCCGCTTCCCATGTACGCCTTGCATCGCAAGATAGGAGAGCTTGTTAGCCTCCTGCGTCTCTCCGCCGAGGATGTCGACATTTGACTCGTACACAACAAAGTCTGCGAGCTTCCCGGCGCTCAAAGAACCGAGCGAAGATAAGATACCGAGAGTCTAGGCAGCGTGGGACGTCGCTGCTTGATACATCTTTAGCAGTGGCTGGTTAGCTGGACTTCGAGGGAAGAGCAATCACTAGCTCACACCTGAAGGGTACTGTGTCCGCCGAGAGACGAAGAGTACTTTTCCACGTGCTGTTTCGAGCCAAGTGGCGGCTCGCCATGGGCGTCAATGAACGTCTAGAGGACCATATAGACCATCTTCGCCCCAGCAGCCGAAGTGTTCGGGATTTGATATGCTGCCGCGGGTGCATGAGAGCTTGACAACCGCAAAAGACCGCTCGACTCTCACAAATGCAGTGTCGAGGTCGATACGGATGTGCTATCATGCCGTTGGTAGCGACCAAGTCCAGATGGGTCGGTATAGTGATACTTCCGTATAACGAGCTCAAGGGATCATTCGCTTCGTGGAGCACATCCAGTCCAGCCCACGCCCAATGCTCCTCCCACGTCTGACCAGACTTCGTCGCAATGATAATCCTCCAGACGAATAGAATCGAGCTTCGAACAAGAAGTTAGTGATAATTTCCTTTCTGACGCGCTCGGCTAGAACTTTGTCAGTGAAATTCAGTCGCAGACAATGACGAACGAACATACCAGAGTTCCCCATTTTTTCGGCATCCGTTGCCGCGTTGCGCTGCAAACTGCACAATCGGTCGCCCAGATATGCAAACCAAGGCCAGCGTCACCACCTGTCACCCTCTGGAGCGAAACAAGGTTGATATGGAAGGGTATGCCTATCAAGACTGGATGGGCGACGGCGAAAAGGTATCATGAATTCCAGGCGCATTCTTGGCCCTAATACAGTAGTTGTCCCCGATCCTGTCGAAGATGATGTCGCCGATAGTGAGAGGCACGTCGAGATGGAGCTAAGCATCGTACTCCACCACGCGTGGGTAGGGGGAGTTCTTGGCGATGACCCCAAGAGATGGCAGTCGGCTGGGCGAAGTTCGTTCTTCCGTTTCTCTGTTGGACCTTTGGTAACCAAGTCCGAAGAGCTGAGATGTAGCCCGTCGAGCGAGTCAAGCAGCGCCGCTGTGTCAAGCATGGAGGCAGCCCTCAGCACTATACCAGTCAGTCGGCGTCGGGCGAGGACTATCGCTGTCGGCTGAGACAGCGCTGTGCCACCTTTCCCATCATAAGTCACGGATGAGAAGTAAACCAATGACAAATGATAACAGTTTGCGCCTTGAAAGAGGGAGCACCGCATGGTGCTTCTTTCGTGGAAGCGACTGCAAGTTAGGCAGGAGCCGGAAGTCCTATGAATTCGCATCTCGTATTATGCATAGAGTGATTGAGCTTTCCATGGCCTAGAGCGCGTTGTCATGGTTTTGCAGAGGGAAGGGAATGTCGAGGAGGCCGCGAGGAAGAGGATAGCTACCAAATCGTAAGAAACTTGTCAGGAGAACATGGTGGCCTTCGACGCACCCTGGAGTCCACATGTTTTGTGCGGTTTTGCTCACTGAACGCTCTCCGGTGCGCGCGTCCGTTGACGGCTAGGGATGTGGTCCATTCAAGGTCTATCCCTCTCTGGCGTCGTGGTCCGCAGCTTGAGCTGTTGCCTCACCGTCTCGCTGTCTCCCGATTCTCGACAGTCTCCAAAAGGAGCTGAGCGTGTTTTGGCGCGTCTTGGAATAGGTCATGGTAATGCTGCTAGCGCCCTTGTCATTGGTGACGGCTTCGTTGTGAGCGGTAGAGCCAAAGTTGATCGGAACATTCGGCCCGAAATTTGCCTGCGCTTGCTCTCTTCCTGCTCTCTTCTCTCTTCCACCACTTCCGCCATTATTCCCAAGAATATGCCTGGACCGCGCCTCACAGACTCTCAAACGGACACGCCCATGGACGTGTTGCTCCCGCACAATTCATGTCATCTAAATCTTTGCGTGGTCAGCATTCATTTTTTGCACTACCCGTCGAAAGCTTACTGTTATTGTTTCCAGCCAAACAGAATTGAAAATACGTGACCTTGACCCGTTGATTATGGATTTGAATGCTGCCAAAGGAGTGACAGAAATGGAATACGGGCAAGGTCAGTGCCTTGGAGAACGCACGTTTGGATGAGCTTACACCACTTTCAGCCTGCACCGTTCACGTCAACTAAGCCGGCAATCGACTCTGCGGATAATGCGACATGGTCAGGCATTTTGTGACGGCTTGAGACGACATGCTTACCCATTGCGAAGGCCACCAGCGCTACAAGCTTCGAGAAACGGTGTCGAGAAACGCGTCGTGTCATCATCAACGATCGCGACCTAGCCTCCCTCGCCACTGACGCGCGACGCTCCCGCGGAGCACCCTTCCTCTCTATGTGCCCGTCTGCGACCTACGAGGGCGCTACTTCCAACAGCAGACCCACAGAACCCATCTTCGGTCCTGCACAAGCCAACCATTCTATCGCAGCAGCCAACAGTACCCAATTACTCACTCAAGACACCTGCGGCCTGCCTTCGTTTCCATCACCCACCTCTGGCTTAGGATCGCATTTATTCGCATCATTATATGTCTGCTGAGGGTGCGATACGAGGCCACGGAGTACGCTACGCCGGTGAAGGCGAACGGTGGCTCCATGTGAGGGATGGGCATGTCAAGGCCGAGAATCGAATTGGGCACGACCGTGAGATTGGTTCACGAGGCGATGACTGTTGCCTGTTCTACAGATATTATAGTCCTCCTTGGCAGAACGACTGCCCTTAGAGCTGCTATCTGTTTCTTCGATCACGCAGGAGGACGTCTTTGGAAAGACGTTGTTTCATGTACATGGTCAAGGTGCATAATATGAACATGTATGTCCATCTCATCTATTTAAGCCGTCTCCTGACACCAAATCAATCTCAGGATGACGTTCATCGATGAGAATCACGGAGTCTGTAGTCAAGATTGCACCATAAATACAGCTTGCGATCTTGTGGCAGGCTTTCTGACACTGAACATATTCGCCTCCGGATGGATCCCTTCTCACTTGCCACAGGCATCGCCGGTCTGATTTCCTTGGCCGCCCAGATTGGCTCCAGCCTCTCTGCTTTCCAGCACTCCTTTCGCGGAGCCCAGGAAAGCTGCGCGCGCCTCACCTCGGAGCTCAACGCTATGTCGAGCACGCTCTCCATGCTTGAGTCTCACATCCAGAAAACTGCGAATCCCACATCGGCTGCGCTTTTGCGGGAACCCGTTGATCAGTGTCGGGAGACCCTTGAGAGCCTTCGTGATGAATTCGACTCGAATGAGCGGATGTCTCTGCGTCGGCGACTAGCTTGGGCAAGACGGGACGAGGCTCGGATCAATGATTTCATCACGAGGCTCGAACGGTACAAGACCATGTTTAGCTTGGCGTTGCAGATTGATCTCTCGTAAGCCTATTTCTATTATCAAGATTCTTTTGCTCTCACACCGAGTTTAGTGGCCAAGTGGACAGTCTGCAGTGGGGAATCTCTCAGTTGCTTGTAGGGCGAGAGTCTGACAGTCTCAAAGCAGCTGCAGAAAAAGACGGTGAGTCTGCTAGGCACATTCAAGATGGAATCATGTCTGAAGTGTTTCAAGAGAAACAATTACGACAGATAGTTGACTGGCTGAAGCCTCTAGACATGGAGGCGAAGCTCGACAGTGTCTCTCAGCTTCGACAGCCAGGAACTTGCCAGTGGGTTCTTGACAACAAAACGTTCGAGGCATGGAAGGAATCAACCTCCGGCTCTTTTCTATGGCTACATGGCATTCGTGAGAATTTCCCCACTCTGTCTCTGCCTTTTGCTGATGTCTGGCATTCAGCTGGTAACGGAAAGACGGTGATATCGTTCGTCCTTCTCTCGTACTGTATCCAGTGCTTACATGATTGATCTCTCTCCCTCAGATCCGTCCTCATTGAACACCTCATTCAAGAGCGGTCATTGGATGAAGCCATACTATATGCGTTCTGCGACTTTCGAAACCCGCAGAGCACCGATCCAGTGGCCATACTCCGTACCTGTTTATCGGAGCTGCTTCTCAGTTATCCATGCAGCATAATCCCCGACTTCGAGGATCTGGTGGAGGCGCAGAAGAAGACACGCGGGCCACCTCAGACTGTCGCACGTCTGGTTCCGCTCATTCGTAAAGCTGCAGGCCGCTTTCGGCGGACGTACGTTGTGCTGGATGGTCTGGATGAGTGCGAAAAGCGCGAGCCCTTGTTGCAGCTTCTTCCAGAGCTTGTTTCGAATGACGCTTTCAACGTCCTGGTTGCTAGCCGGGCAGAACAAGACATCCGGGAGGCATTTGTTTCCGCGGAAACAATCTCACTGCAGATGGAAGGTTATAACGTTGGCCGCGACATCATGAGCCATGTGGAACACGAAGTTGAGCGCCGTTCAGAGCTTGCCCGTCTCCGCCAGGAGATCAAAGAAACCATCTGTGAAACGCTCATAGAGAAAGCCAATGGAATGTAAGTGCTTGACTCCTCGGTGTGCTTATTTCGTTGTTGTTGATAGCTACCACTAGGTTCCGCCTCGTACAGTGTCAACTTGACCTACTCGTTCGACAGCGCACCAACAAGGGGCTCCTGAATGCCCTGCAGAATCTCCCGGAGACGCTCTTTGAGATGTACGACCGCATCTTGGAGAGAATTGACGATGCCGGCGATGAAACGGTCGAGATAGCCCGTCGTGCCCTCCGCTGGATCGTTGGTACCAAAAGGATCTTGCGCCTGGGACAGATCACAGAGGCCATCATGATAGAGCTCTGCGCCACCGAACTCAACAGGGATTACGAGGTGACCTCGAACGCTGTCATTGTCGAGGTCCTTTCCAGTCTTGTAGGCTATGAGACTGACGGCGATCTCATTTATCTGTCCCATTTCTCTGTCCTTGTAAGTCAATAATCAACTATTCCATGTTGAATACTCTGACCAACAATGAACGTAGGAATATCTGATGTCTTCGTACCTAATGGACTCTTCTTTTCCGTCCTATCATCTCCCGTCGATCTCTGTCCTCCAAGACGAAATGCTCGCCCTCCTCCTGGACTACATGATGATTGACGAGTTCAACCGACCTGTATTCGAGGCCGAAGATGAATACCGCCACTTCCTCAGCGACGACCATCCGTTCTATCATTATGCGGCGAAGCTTTGGGTCGAATATCTCCCATCAGTAGATGCATCCAAACCGGAAATCTTCGATGCTCTTCTGCGCTTCGTTGAAGCAGCGAAAACACGCCACTTGGCACACAATTTGCGACAGCAAGTCTGGTTTGCCAGCTTCGGCCCTCTGAACGGTGTTCAAGAGATCTATTACCACCCCTTGTGATGGTTCATCCTCAATCACATCCACGTCTCGTTCATCGAACGCATGTCTTCCTTCCATATTCCGGCCGATCTGTTGCAGTGCTGCGTCTTTGCATCGATATGGGTGAAGAACCCAGCAACGATGGAGGTCTTGCTCGACTCTGGCGGGGCGGACGTCGACTCTGAACATATCTGCCCTCCCTGTGAATACATGGCCGGCTACGAACTGCCTCTTGCCCGCACCCCGCTCGCGTTTGCTTTTGAGAGGGGCGATCTCCAAAGTGCTCGGGTGCTCCTCAAACGCGGCGCGTCTGCCGACGCAGTGATGGCTGATGGATGGACTGCGCTACACTTGGCGGCGAAGAGTGGATTGTTGGAGAGCGTGCAGATGTTGCTCCAGAACCCATCTTATGGGGTGGACGTGCATGCGCGCGACAAGAGCGGGCGTACAGCATACTTGATAGCAGTTCAGCTCGGAAAGCCGGCAGTCGTTCAATACCTTGTCGACCATGGCGCGTCAGCCGAGCTCGACCTATCTGTTGACACACTTGAGACGAGAGAAGTTGCAGAGGTTCTCCAGGTTGGACTTTGCCTCGCTCGGGCTCTTAGTGGACAGATCAAGCTTGTGTCTACTATTCTCGATTTCGCAGAGTATTGGGCGGTCTCTTCGGCGAAGCGGGCTGATCCAGAGGGCACCGTGTTCACAGACGGTTCTGCATATGAGCCGTACGTCACGCTCCAGGTCAAGGGGAGAAGAAAGGCGCCTCTTCGTCGTCTGGTCTTCACGACTGTATCTCATGATCAGGGTATGTCATTCCCCGACTTGTCCTTCTTTTGATGAACATGATTGATACCGCCTACGCAGGATGGTCTGGTCACACATCCGAAGTGGGTACATACCGACACTCTCACTCCTGGTTTGAGGCACGCAATGGCTCATCGCCCTCAGGAAACGCCAACAAGTTCCAGAACAATGTGCATGGCTCGTGGGAGAAACGCACCCACAGGAATGTGTGGGTATGAGAGGGGCATTCTAGGGTGTCAAAATGGATGGAGACCTTCCACGGCCGTGACCTTGTGGAAGTGTATGCGAGGGCACAGTATCCTGGATGGGCAAATCATGTGTATTCGGTGGAGGTGGTGGCATACGTGGCTTGTCTGTGAGGTTCTCATGTCCATACTGCATGCCGTTCAGAAGTCCCGAGAATAGACCTATCATGATCTAGGAGGGATCGTGGTCAGCTGAGCTTGAAGCTGCTGTTACTGGCGAATCAAGTCTCTTGTCATCGTCGTTACCTCCCATATAATTTTCGACACGCTGTCAGTGATAGGCGTCCGTCTGTGACAGTTTCCATCAATGCGCACCGGGACTGTTGTTGATTCCTTCCCTGATAACAATATGCTGTCGAGTAACCTGCGCACGTACGTGGCGGCCATCGGACACGAGCGCACATTTCTACATTGCTGCATATGCCTTCAAACTTCTAGGGCCTGGAGGGGAACTATTTGAAGTGGCGGAAGATATCCAACATCCAGGTTATTGCGTACTACTGATCATCGTTTCTCAGCCATACAGCTAAGTCACCCGCTGACTCACGTCAACCTCGAACAAACACTTATCACCATTCATTTCCCTTGACAATGACCAGGCAATGTTGTATCTCAAGAACCACCTGAGCCGGCTTGACGTGTCGAAATCCATCATTGACCTGTTGACAAGGGGGTCTTCGGACAATGAAGAGACTTTGCCTCCATTGAGCAGCGCAGACAGTCAATAGTGAGTGAGGAACGAGATCCTGAAATGAGTATCTGTGATACCTGATTCGAGCAAGTTGAACATTTGACAGATGGTACAATGGGGCTCGTCTATCTTTCGACTCCCTTTCCGTATGTTCGCCGTACCACGTGAGTAAATACATTGAGAACAGGGACATATGATGTGCCATGTATGAATAGAATAGATTGACTGTCCTCGGTAACGCACAGTGCTGTTGAATTGATCGTGGCGACTGTATTGAACGGCGTCTGCCAGCAATACATTCACCTTCTTCTCAGTACTTCCTCCGAGACTGTCAATCCGGCGGTGTGGAGTCCTCGCAAGTCAATTGACTTGGCTTAAATTGCCGGTGCGTCCTTGACGGGTTCTTCCATGATGAGAACGCTACATGCACTGTACGTATATAACACAGGCAGCGATGATACCGTCCAGTAACAGCCCTCAAGATGACAGCACTACCCAGACTTGAGCTTGTCAACGAACTCGGTCTCTCGCTCGTCAACTTTGGTGTTGTATCCCAGGTTGCGCCCACCTCTAACTCGGACGCTACAGTATACCCCTTCTCTAGGCCTGCCTCCGAGTCAGGGCGGGAAGCTGCACTAGCAGAGGTTGTGAAGTCCCCTTGTCAGCTAGACGTATCTTCTCCTTCCCTCCTGTTGCTGACAATGCTACCTCCAGGCAGCGAGGACAGCCCTGAACCACTTCTGTTCGAATTTGAGTCGGAGATCAGCAATAGTCTACTGTTTTCAGCCGCGCCAGTGGAGGGCATCACTCTACCAGAAGGTTCATTTTGTTTGCCCATCTGATCTACCTGCTAAGCGCTAAGCCCGTACGTCCAGACGAGCTGGATCGTCCCTTTCCCATACAACATCAGCGTCGTCGGAGATTTCTCCAGGGCAATGAACGAGACGAGCAATCTAATCTTTTCTCCGTTGATCCGATATGTGGTGCGTACCTGATAGCTGTGCTCTCGCGGAATTCCGATGATTGAACGCGACCTGCAGATAGTACTGAGCGACTGGAAAGTTCGCAACACCTGCAGCCATCGTGCCTTCTGCTGCAATCATGAAAATTGGTATGTAACAGATACGATATCTTCAAGATAGATAAGCACACTTGATATTTGAGTGCCACCTTTTACACGATACGCCTCCGAAGGTCGGAAATGCCGAAGTCAACCTTGAATGATGCAAGGTGGGGCAAGATACGGACCACCTGGTCACAGAAATCGTCGTCAACCAGGGTTTGGTAGGACATACGCGCTGCGTGGATATGACCGGGCCAGCCTCCTGTTACATGCAAAATTTCCAGCCGTTCCAAAGAGGGCACCAAACGAAGAAGGCCGAGTATATGGTCTGTTAAGTTGTCTATGTCCATAACGCGCCAGGACAGGCTTTTTAATGGGCAGCGCGATCGCTCCAGGAAGTCCAAGATTGATGGAAAAGCCGACACAGGGCCGGAAAGCACCAAACTTTCAAGTGCCGGGGCAGTGAACCGGAAGAGGTCAGGATAGCAGTTATGAACCCAGATAGAGAGCGATCGAAGGCGCTCCGCAGAGACTATAAGCGGTTCAATGTTGTTCGTTCTGGTAACGTCTTCATACTCAATGCGCAGAGACTCCAACTGTTTGCTGTAAGAGATGATCTCGCGAGCCATGTCAACGGCGAGCTGTGCCCAGTCCGCCGTGAGGCGGACAGACACGAGTTGAGAGTATGGCAGTCTGACGCGGTAGCAATCGAAACGCGTAAGCTCGACACTGCGAAGGAGGGGTGCTACCGAGAACAACGTTATGTCAACTCTGTCGGCCTCCTCAAAAAATAGGACGTCGTCTAGCGGAAAATCGATCCGAAGGGATTCGAGCATTGGCAGTTCGCACTCGGCGGTCTCTGCAAGCTCCTGAACCATGTCTTCTCCGAGGTAGAGTTCCACTCGCTGCCATCGCGCCCTATAGTCCATCATGAACCGAAGAAGTTCACAGCTTGGGTAAGGTTCTTCGTCGTCATCGACGAGCGTCTCGCTGGGATAGCAATTGAAGGACAGTGCATGGGCGCCAGAACGACTGACATGTGTGGAGAGGATAGAACGCCACTCCTTCGGGTTGTCCTGTGGGTTACCGAGGTCAAATGAGGACCACAAGGCTGGCGTGGCAACTGCTATTTCGCGCCAGCGACGTGAAACGTGGCTGAGAGGCCAAGGGCCGCGTGATAACTGGAAGTAGCATCTCGAGTCGTCGTTGTCCAACTCGCAGTATTGTTGGAAGATCTCGGCGAGTATCTCGGTTGGAAGCTGGTGCACCATGGACAGCCTGCCCTGACACTGCGCCTCAACCGTCTTTAGTCTTTCCCGTTCAGCCAGTAGCCGTTTCCTCTCCTCGTTGAGGTCTGCAATGATACTGTCAAGGTAATCCAGCCCGTCGTCGACGTTCCTGATATCCGTTGAGACGCCGGGGAGAATGACATCTCGGACAAGTGAGGTGTCCTGGTCGGTAAGGGGAACATTCCGAGGTGATGCACACTGGTGGATATCGGGATACAGTTTGTGAGTGGTCGGGCTGATGATATCAAAGCGGTAGTTTTCCCCACACGACCGACAAGCGAGTGAGGCGAGTTTGGACATCCAGCGAGTAAGCTATATGATATGAGAGCAGATTCACTCGCTGCCCAAATGAATAACTTGCGATATCGTATGTACGCACTGCGCACGCGTAGGAAGACAAGAGTAGAGTGGTCCGTGCGCTGGTTCAGGAAAGGATGGCGCATCAGCGGCATCATGCGGCTCAGATCGGAACAGTCGGCCCGATAGAGTACTACACTCTTCTCCCGGTTCACAATCATTCCGTGCTCTGTTACTGTTCATCAGCTCCACCCTTGCTTGTTGTACAACTTGACTTGGACGCTTTGAACACACGTCTTTACCCTTCCATGAGGAATCAGCCACTCCACCATTGTCCGCGGGCCGCGGAGGCATAATCTGAAATCAAATCCCTTGCGACCCTCGTCAGTCCCTCGTCGACGCTCAGCCTCTCCAGATCTTTGTCACCACTTCTCTCCACCACCATCTCTCCGCCGTCCGGTAACGGTAGGAATGTATCATAGTGTCTCAAACGACGATGAGCGCTCCGCATACGACGTTGTTCTTTCAGGGGACCAGGCGACCGCCTCAGCAGGCGTGGCCTCCATAGTGGAGGATGTGGGGCGTACACGTCCGATCCACGGCCATCCTCTGCAACCTACACCTAGTGGTGGCATATTATCTCGCGTCTTTCAGCGATCCAACCACCGGGCAGAAGAAGGCAGAGATGCGACGTACTCAGCCTATTCAGAGCTCCACGAGCGTCTGGGCCTACCACCATTGCTACCGGGAATGTGGAGAGGAACATGTATCGCTGTGTGCCGCGATGCAGGCATCCTTCTCGCGCTGGTAGCGGGCGTCCAGGCCCAAACCATCTTCCTCCTTCCCGACCCCATAGAGACCCCGATGATGAAATCCATCTCCATCCTATGGTACACCGCACTCGTCCTCGACTTGTCGGGTGCCGCTCTCTCGTTCTGCCTCAGCCAACTTGGTCGACTGTTGGATCTCCAGTTCGTGACAGACAACGGAACCGAGACACTCGAGGTCTTTCTCATGCGCAACCAGCCATTGATTCACAGCATCAACCTGCTCATGATCATCATCTGTGGACTTTCGTGTGTCTTGTTTGTGTGTTTGGGGGCAGGCGCATGGCTGCTGGGACTCCTCCTTTTCGCGTGGAATCAGCTCCCTTCGGTCGTTGCCAAGGGCTTGACGGTTGTTTTCGTCGTTGCATCGGCACCCGTCGCCTTGTTCCTTCTTGTGTATGGCGCGATGGCAGCGGCGTTCCTCGCTGCGGGCTTGTCGCTCAAGAGGGCTAGGAGGCGGAAAGAGTCGCAGGATGATAAATAAACAATTTCCATGGTACCGCCAACATTCGCTGGTTTTCTTGCATAGATACCTCACCTTTGTATCAGCATTCCTCTTCGTTTGGCTAGTACTTGTAGTCCTACAGGTCGTCTCTTGATCACATATCAGAGCGATGTCGCCTGATTGTCTCTTCGAGGAGCGGGTTGGAATGAGAACATATCAGGGTACCTCCTCCGTGAAGGTCAAGACGACGAAACTCAGCGGTGTTCACCTTTACGCTTTTATTCACTGTGTGTTGTTTACAGCGATAGAAGCCAAGAGATATCGATTATGAGGGCGGAACAGTCGTATGTAATGGCAATTGAAAGTTGAATTGAGCGAATGAAAGCAAGGTCCACCGGAAGGCTCGGGCCGACTTTGGGCGCCCTATTCGTGTCGATCGCGTGACGGCAATTTGTCCTTATAGCAATACCATGTCGTTGCCGCGCACCGATTCCGAGTCCGAGGCGTCTTTCATCCTTGTGGGCGACAGCGAGCAGCGTGGGGGCGGCCGCTCCCGAGTGACGTCGCTCAACACGAGCAGCAGCGAGGAGGAAAGCGCACAGACCGCTCGGGATACCACCTCGATACATCCATCGTCTGTGCCGTCCTACAAGGCGGGCTCCTCTCCTTCCTATGCGCATGATTGGTCATCTGTCGGGACTGGCGGTGCTATCCGACTGCATGGCCGCCACTTTCTCGACAAATACGGCCGTGTGTGTGGGCTGAGGGGTGTCAACTTTTCTGGGTCGTCCAAGTCGTGCGTACTGCCTCTCCAGGGTGCCTCGAACTATTCTGAAGTCGTATAGGCCTGCGAATCACGACAACGACGTGTTCCCCGACGAGCATGAGACAGTCACGTTTGTTGGCCGCCCGTTTCCTTTGGAGGAAGCACACGAGCATTTCAGCCGTCTAAGGCGCTGGGGCTTCTCATTCAGTGCGCCTCCTACTTCCGGAGTAATCCTTTGAATGCGAAGAATCATCACTTAGTTCGATTCCTTGTTCTCTGGGAGGCCGTAGAGCACACAGGTCTGTAAGTACGTGTCCCTCTTACTCAATTGTTATTGCTGAGCCTCCTTCAGCGGTATATACGACACGGAATATCTGGATTACATTCGGAGTCTTCTATCAATCTTGCCTCAGTACGGCATGGTTGCGTTTGTTGCACTTCACCAGGACGTTTGGTCTCGATACTCAGGCGGATCGGGTGCACCGGCATGGACCCTGGAAGCTGTGGGATTCGACCTCACTAAATTAGAGGAGACGGGTGCTGCTTGGCTAAAGGGCGTCAAAGGCGGAGGACACGTTGAAGAGGAGCGTGGGCTGTGGCCCTGCGGTTACCAGAAATTGGCGGCAGCGACTATGTCGTGAGTATCGGTTATCATTCCACATTCAGCCATGATTTCTCAAGAAGCATCCCCAGCACGTTGTTCTGGGGTGGGGATGCTTTCGCGCCCAAGCTCAAGCTTAAGAACAAACATGGCGTAGAAGTGTCCGTCCAGCAGTTTCTGCAAGGGGCATTCTTAGACATGTTTGAGGTTTTGGCTCGTGCAGTCGCTGATCTTGATGGTGTCATTGGTTTCGAGGTGTGTGTCGTTGCCGTTATCTCCTTCAATTCTCATCCTCTCTGCTCAGATGATGAACGAGCCGCATAGAGGATACATTGACCTACAATCACTCCACGCCTTTGATTATAACACTGATCTTCATCTTGGGGTTATACGTAGGTTCCCAGCCCTTCCTATGATTGTTCTGACGCGGTTTTAGCCACCGCCTTTGAATCTTTCCAGCTGGGTGCGGGCCATCCAACGGATTGTGCAGTCTGGACGCGTTCGTGGCCAATGCCAACTCGTAAGACCGGTCACTGCCTCGTGAATCCTAACGGCGCCAAAGTCTGGCGCGCAGACGGGCCGACGCAAGGCGCCTGTATATGGGAAATGCATGGCGTCTGGGGTTGGGACGTAGCGAAGAAGGAGGGTGTCGTTCTTCGGGAAAACTACTTCATCAATCATCCTATGGACGGGCACAAGGTATTGCATATCTTTTTACTATGATGTAGACTCATTGCCGCAGATTGACTGGTACACGGATTGCTTCTATCCCTTCATTCGTAAATGGGAAAATCGCGTCCGACTGGCCATTCCGCCGGAGAAGATTCTTTTCATCGAAGTTATTCCTAATGAGGTTGACAATCTCAAGACAATCATCTGCGACCTCTGTTGAACACTTCTTGCAGTTCTGCCCTCCATCGTTCACACCTGACCGACACTTGTCGAACATGGTGTTTGCGCCTCATTGGTACGATCTCAACGGTCTATTCCAGAAGGCGTTTGGAGACTTTACCGTCAATGTTCAAGGCTTGTCACGGGTACGTTGATCAGTCTGGAAGCATGTCCGTTGACTAAAACTGGCATTCAACTGCAGGGTATGTTCCCCCTGAAAGCATTTTACTGGGGCCAGAAAGGGGCCAGAGAAAATTTCTCTCTCCAACTCCGAAATATCGTGGAGCATGGCTACAAGTCCCTCGGAGAGAAACCTATCATTATCGGAGAGTGTGGTGTACCTATGGATATCCAGTAGGATTCTTCCGACTCGCCATATATATTCGCATCTGACTGTTGGGCGCAGTCGTGGAGAAGCCTTCCAGACTGGCGACTTCGTCTGGCAGTCTAGGATGATGGACGCGATGATGACTGGGTTGGAACGCGCGCTGGTGGGATTCACGTATGAGGCTTTCATTACATATGCTCAAGCTCTTCTGACTGAAGTCCTTATAGCCTCTGGAATTACAATCCTTCCAATGACGACGAGCGGGGCGACGATTGGAATGGCGAGAACTTCTCGTGGTTTAGCCGCCGACGAGCCCTTCCACCGTTCTTGCTCTACCACGACCAACACTCGATCTCTCTTGATCAAGGGGGGCGAATTCTCGAGTCTGTCGTTCGCCCATACCCTGCAAAGACCGCTGGCATCCCGACGAAATTTGAATACGAAGTGACTACCGGCACGTTCACGTTCGAATGGGTCAATGCGGACTCGTCTCCAGCTGGCTTGAAGGAACGTAGTTCGAGTGTGTCGACGCCGCCTATAACTGGACACCCGGAGATTACTGCCTGGGAGACTGAGATCTTCGTTCCTTCTATGATCACGCAGGACAGGAAGGTGATTGTTGAGGGATTGGAGGCGGACGATGTGTTCGTGCACGACGAGAAGCGGCAGACACTGTTCATCGTCGTACGGAACCGGACTCCAGGGAAGAAGCACAAGGTGCAGGTGACCGTCAGCCCGCCGCTGACTCCACCGTTCGAGCTCAACGACTTCTGGTCGGACTATAAGCACCGATTTATCTCTTCCATTGGCCTTCTGATCAGCGGTTGCCTGTTGGTGTGGTGGGTCTACTCCGTCATAGAGCAGACAAGTTGAAATCGAGCATTGACTATACTCGATTGCTTTCGGCCACCGTCATCATGGAATTCGACCAAGCTTGTTTATTATGTACCATGTAGATCTATGTGTAGATCTATGTGTCCATGTGTAGTCCTACAGTAGTTGTATGTCGTTTCAGGCTACTCAATCGGGCAATTGTATCCAAATTTTCCCCAGCCTTCCTCCGGCTCAAGCTTGCCGCAGGGTTGAAGTTTGCGATCACAAAGCTTTCCAGTGATCTTATCTCAGTCTGATTCCGATTTGTCCTCCACGTTCTGTGGTGCCTGTACAGTGTACAAGTAGTGTACGCTGCACATTTTTCGCTGAGACCGTGACTATGGTCACTGGTGGACACCAGCCAACCTACGTCTTCGAACCACCGCCTCAAAGGATTCTAGACCGCAAATGCCAATACTTTCGGAATTGTGGCGTATACAAAGGCCGTCGCCCTGGAATCGATATCACTTGGTAAGCATTGGTACTGCATACTTAACGGCAATCTTTGGTAACCATTCTATTCGGGGTCTTTGAATGAGTGTGATGACCCTTCAATACACCGAGGTATCCCTAAATCGCCTTCTTTATCCCACACGGCCACCTCTTTCAGAGCGCGACTTCTCTTTTGACAAGACTCCGAGTTTCGACGGTATCTGGAAGCCCTTCCTCGTTGGACCGCCTGACAGGCGGCACGATGGTCTACGACTCGGCCTATGTGGCGATCATAGGCCTCACTGCACTGGTGGGCGCTTATTTCGCTCGAGAGACAATTCTGTACTGAGTTCGGGGTATCATCCAGACATTCGACTATATTTGCACGCTAGATAGAGAGGTGTGTTGGCTATCGCGTAAAACTGCTATTCTTTGACTTCAATTCGACAGATTGCGTACTTTTGGCCGAACTTATCATCCCTTCGTTCCGCCTTGTTTCTGATCAACCGATACACACCGTTTGTGGACACGCTGATGCTGCTGGATTGTACGCGTCTTCGAGCATTCTCGAGCGCAGTCCTAACCGAACCTGTAGTACAGTTCGGGCACCATCAGTCCTCAAAGGTGCGTTTGTGTGACCAATGCGTCCAGGACATGCGCTCAGTCGGTGATAGTCATGCTACTTTGAGTTCGGCGCGTACGCTTGGCTGTCCACCCTCGGCCTGTTACATTCGGAAGGTTGATCGTCGTCGCAGTCTCAAGGGCGTAGGATTCTCACGTCTTACTAGTCATCATCACCCTGCAAACATGGGCTCTGTGGAATACCGGACCTTTGCGAACAGTGTTCGTTCTTCTGGGCATAGTGAGATCCCACAAAGCTATTCGTCCTTTCTCAACCTTTCTCAACTCTTCAATATCTGTTCAGGCTACCGCAATCGCCTGTTTAGTTCTCGTCCAAATACGGGTCCATGCCACTCAATGTAATGCTTGCTTCTTATACTTGAGTGGCTTAGCTTACCCCTTTGACCGTCTGCAGTCACCATAGACGCGTCGTCAGGGCAATGCAGATTTGCTGCTGTGGACCCCATCATGGTTGTTCCGTATGTACTGTTATTCTTCTATGATAGAGGTAATATCCCGTTCCTTCGTCGACAGAAGCATGCTGAGCTGTGAGTGGTCTAGTTAAGGGCACGATGATTTTCATGGTCTATATCAAACATCGACGGTCCAATTCTGAATGGATGGTACAGTTATATCAGTCCAGTGCGTAGCATCACGTACGGTAAATCCACTGACTTAGCGAGCCTTAGGTGTCAAATACTCTATCATCCTCGCCAGTAAGTACACCTTCAAGCACTTGAATAATCTGTGACATTTTATAGCGGCTTCATTCCTAAACCTCGTGATATCTTTAACATCTATAGGTTCTGTAAGTGGTGTCCCATCTCACTTACAAGACAGGGACTGACTTGCTATACTTTGTAGCTGAAACTATACTCCACGTAGGCATTCATTCTGAATATTACAGTCCAGCGTTGCTCATGCTTACCTACACTTAGCCCCCTCCGCGTCATTCATTCCGTGTTGTGTAACAGGGCGTTATTCACGCTTGTGAGACCCAATCCAAGCGGCGGATCGGTGAATCTTTCAAGAGCAACTTCACCCGTTCTGTCAACAGTCTTCGTCGAGGAGGCCTCGCAGAATATGTCGTTCGATAGTGGTACCATGATGTCAACCATCGAAGGCGCGTGCTTGCGGCGGAGCATAAGCTCGACATCGTTGGCACTCACCCTTAGGGAAGACGTATAGGTATGCTCCCTATCATCAAGTAATGTGTATCTCACTAAATTGGCAGTGTCTTGGCCGCCCATCCGTTCCATGCATCATGTAGTGTACAATAGGATATAGTCTTTAGCGTGCGGGGCTCACGTGTACAATCAACAGTAGGTTTGACGGATGAGCAGCTCGGTGGAGGGTACTGTACTAGAGAACACGGAGGTGAATTGTCTCTGAGAGTTGAGTTTATTGGCCTGATATAGTCACTCATTGACTGGATAAGTCTGCTTAGAGTGCACATACGTCTCACAAATCTCTGACACAAAGAGCATGTTTGCTTCATGGAAGGGCAAGGAGCAGTGGCAGATCGAAAATATTGTACACTAGTGCAACTGTGCAAGGAAGTCAACGTACATGTCTAAGCTGTGAGATATTATAGTAAGGGAACAATTATATGCGTGTCATCGTGTACATGGGTCGTGAAGCACGTCATGTCATATTGCAGAGTAATTCCGGTCGTAGGACTTTCGCTTTCTCAGCTTGTTCATGGTTTCCCTCGGCTTGAACATTGTAAGCAAGGCGCGCATGCCCGTGCTTTCCGGTTGCGGAGATCGCTCGATAAGCGGTGTTGACTCCTCTCCTTTATGAACTCGATAGACCGAGACACTACGCAGAGTGGTGTCCTCGGTAATCCTGGAACGAGGAGCTGCTGCCGGCGACGGAGGTTTGACACACGCGTCGTCTTTGATATGCTGTGCAGAATAGGACCTTGAGTATGCCGCAAGTCAACAGCGGAGGGGTGATTCACGTTATACCAAGAGCTCAACGTTGGGAAGACAATCTCGCATTGAACGCAAGCGGGTATCGAGGGCGTCTAGGCAGTCGATTCAGTGGAGACTTGCGAGAATGCTCAAGGTGCATACCCGCCTTCTGAGGCGTTCAATGCTCCTATTCAAGTCCGCCAAACTCGGGTGTGATTGGCTCCAATGCGCCACAAGGCTTTCATCGTCGGCACACTGGAGTTTGCATATTACACAGGACGACATGTCCGGAGCAGAGTAGGGTTTGTAGAAGAAAGGCAGTGAGACGCCTCATCTTATATGCACTCTAGCTATAAGTATCTGCCTCCGACTCCGTGCCCGTTGTCCAGAGTTCGTGGAATTTAAAACAGAATGACCTGGTGCCGGTCGTATATCCTATTGAAGGCGGCGCTTGAATGGGCCGTGTTCGTGGCCCGAGCGTGGCCTGTCCGGAACATGCTTGGTGGAGTATATGGAGAATAGGCGAGACACGGATCGGGATGTCAAGTGCGATCACCTGTAATCACAAGGGCATATGAACCACTTGCGCAGGACGAGCTGCCACGTCAGATTGACTCGTACTAGCACCAGCCAGGCTATAACTTTAAGGTACACATAGGCGTCCCCGCGTGACCATGCCAGCATTTGTAGCATTTTTCGGTAGCCAGGGTGCCCATAGCGCGTAATATGAGGGGGATGCGGCCGATGCTGTGGAGGGACTACGCATCTCTCATATGCTTGTCGCTAAATCAGGAACAAAGACAAAATTTAGCATGAGCCTGGCGGGGCCGCAGGACATGTCTATTTTCGAGGCGACAGCTCATCCTGTTAATATCTCGCAAGAGATCGTATATGGAAGATGAACCCTCGCCAACCTCTCTAAAAGGCAGATTACTTGAAGTAGGCATTGTTTAGGTACTGCACCTACCAATGTCATAACATCAAATGCATCATTGGCGATGCGGTATCAGAATTGAGCTGAGCCTCGATTCATGTTGAAGATAGGGTTGCCGGGCGGGAAGTGACACCGGATGCCCAACTGGGACATCATAGACCTATTCTGCGGACAGATGAGACAACGCACAAACAGATAGGTAGATGGATAGACCGCACAGCTACCTTTGACGCGCCGCCAATACAGTTTGGAAACAAGCAAGGCCAGCCACAGGGGCTGAATATAGTTCGAGACACCAATGTTCCGGTCACTGCATCGCAGAACTAGGCAGAATTGCCGAGCTACTACTACAGAGTGGTAAAAAAACGGCAACAGGAAGTTTACTCGCCAGCCTGCTTACGGCAAAGCTACGCTTTCGCCATCCAGCCTCGGGTCCACTTCTCGTCCTCTAGCGAGGAAGAATTGCCCTGAAAAAGACTGATCACTGTAGATTAATTACTCACCAATACGAGCGTGTATGTGATGTGTCTCAAAGCAAACTCAGACTTACCCGCAACAGCGACAGCCAAGGTCGCGACTACAGCGTTGGTTTGTGGCAGGACTCTAAGCCCAATTCACTGTTCATCCACATTGTGTTCAGTGCCGTCCGATATCACTTTTGTCGAACAGTGAGTTGATGAGGGGCAAGAGTCCGCAGGAAACGGTTCAAGACTGATGGAAGAAGGAGGCGGGAAGGAAGGAAGGAGTGTCTTACAGTGACCGGGCCGGGCTAGAGGGCAGGTTGGCAAGATGCGGATTCCGGCCCGCAATTTCCGGTCATTCTACCTTAGCTATAGCCCACCATCATCCATCCAACCTTTCCACTCAAGTTTTCACCACCCTTCATCGAGTGTAATCGCTCAACAGAGTATGCATCTACCCGGCGAAAGCGATGTGCCCTTGTGTACGAATTGCGGTACACCGTTCGTCTCTTCGCTGTCCGCGCCCGATCTACGCGAATCAGACCTTTACAAACGGCTGTCGAGTAACAATGAACCGTTAGACAGTCAGGACGGTCGCTTGATCGAAGAGGATCTTCTCTGTAAAGCGCAGAAGCGACTACAGCATATAGGCACACATCTCGACCGGCTTCGTATCCTACAAGAAGAGCTCATAGATGAACAGAGACGTCTGCAGGGCATCGTAGAGGACTGCAAGGGATTTCTGTCTCCTATACGCCGCGGTCTACCTCTCGAAATTCTCACAAAGATCTTCCAGCTATCGTGCATCGATGAGCACAATATCTTGGACACGCTTGGAGGACCTTGGCGGATTGGCGGGGTCTGTGCCTCGTGGCGGGAGATTGCGTTCTCCACGCCGATTCTGTGGTCGCGCATCGTCTTGGACAAACTCCCTTCAGAACGAGGGATATGTCTAGCCATCGCAGAATCGCTGCCAGTCCTACGAAAAGTCCTCTCTCTCAGCGGTCAAACGCTCCTTTCCATCTCCTTCGACGCAAAATCTGACGTACCGGCCAACAACACCGAACAAGCGTGGGACGTACTCCAGCTTTGGTTGCAGGAATTGGTAGCACTCTCTGAGCGATGGGAAGGAGCGGAGTTTCTCATCCCTGAGCAATTTGTTCCCCTCCTCGATGGGGTACGCAATAAGCTCCCGCACCTCGAGTGGCTGGAATTCAACTTATCGGTTCCGGTACCGCCCCACGACATACCTGAACTGCAGCAGCTGAGCCCCTTCGCAGTCGCTCCCCGGCTGAGAACAGTCAGAGCCGCTAACGCGGTACCGTTTGTTCGTTTAGAGCTGCCTTATAGTCAGCTCAAAGAACTCCAGGTAGTGGCACAAGATGTGCACGATCTACGAGACGCAATGGAAGGCTTTCTGGACGATAGCCCAGAGCTTGACGTCTTTCACTTGTTGCACCCCTTCCCATCATCCAACCAGGATCCTGCTCTCCTCTCGACGCCACTCTCGACGCCAGCTCCCGCGACTGTACTGACCCACTACAATCTCCGCAGTCTGTTCATCTCCGACCATCAATGTGTGGATATGCTCATCCTTCCCTCTCTGGAGGTACTGCACATTACCGCTCCCACCAGAGACTTTCATTATGGGGACAGCGCACCCTGCTCACCTGAGATGTTGGGGGCCATAGAGAACCTTATCGTACGCTCCAAATGCACGCTGAGAAAACTCAGCGTTGTCGATGTCGCCGATTCGCTGCAGTTGTGCAACGTCCTGAAGAAGACGCCGCAGTTGGAGGAGCTGATACTGGAATTCGGCATGTGGGACATGAGCAAGTCTTACGATACTGAGTTGGAGAGACTCTTCTATCACCTCCGAGAAAGCTTTTACAACTCAATCGTCCGCAAACTCACCTCACTAGTGATCCGCATCCACGCCGAGTCGGTGTTTGGCTCGAATGGCGACGTTGATTTCTTGGCCCATAACCTATGCAACTTCGTGGAGCGTCGGTTCTCGTGGCCCGACGCCGGAGTCGCGCAGCTAAAGAATGTGGATATCGAGCTCCACTTCAATGCCGATATCTACAAGCACCAGTATATGATTCAGTTGAGGAGGCTGAAGAAGAAGGGCTTGAATATATCACTTACTACTTTCGGCCGCATGCCACCTGTTACTTACGATGTGCAACCCACTCCGGAGTATATGATCGGCGACGTCAATATGTCAGAACAGGTCAGAGTTTACGTCTGACCGGGTCGTTATTCTAGTGTATATAGGTGTGCTTTGAAAATGTTCGTATTGTGCGCTATCACATACATATGCATAAGTAATTAGTAACGAGAGCTGGAGACTGGTCTTGCGATCGCCCTCTCGTCAATTTCTTTCTAGGCTCACGATCCCGACGATGTGCCCAATCATCAACGAGGCCAGACTGAGACAGCGCCTTCTTTCGAAACAGATCAGTCTCATGACTGTCTGCAGCGTTGATAGTTCGTTGGTGTCGACGAGGCTTCGCGCCTTTTGTGGCGTGTCTATTTTCCATGCCGTCAAATCTGGCTCTGCAGCTAATGGCACGATATGATGTGGCGATTTTTGTGCATTGACGATGCAAACAACGTGGAACCGGTCCAGGTCTGGTGTGTCGATGGCACAGTCAGGTTCCAGACTGAACTGTGGCGTCACGTATAACCTACGACTTCCACATCACTGATGATCTCATCCTGGAGGTGCGTGAGTTCATGATCTCAAGTTGGTGAGGGAGGATTTACAAGAGCTGTGGTATCATCGGGCCGCGACCCACATACACCTTGGACATCCTGGCCACACGCTTTGTTCTCTTTACCTTACGATGAAAGGCCGCTGCATTGACCTTTACGGCGTACTCATCGGTCCCTCACTGATCATCCTCTGCGCAGTATGGTTGACCTGCACCCTGGCTTCTGCCATGGCCTTCCCGACACGGACATGTTCGTCTTGAGCATCGCGTATACGTTGTATACTGTTGTTATATTCCTGCTGGAGTTTCCGCAGGTTCATTGTTTGTTGCAGGAGGAGGTCTGTGAGCGTCGTAGACACTGGAGGCGACTGTGGCGGAGACAGAAGATCTGCGGAAGCGCTTGACTGGGGTTGGATCTGCAGATATGTTAGGGCTGGATAGCTTAGTCTGGAATTGCAGCGTGTGGCTCACCATGGGTGTCGCGGGAGAGTCAGCCAGTTGGAGGGAGGGAGAGGAAGAGGAAGAAGTGTCAGACGAATGTTGCACGTAGTTATAATGCATTGGAACTGCCTCCGATGAAGAGTGTCGTGGGCGTTTATCCTGATCTCGTTGAAGGTGATCCTCAGAGACGCGCTTTCGTTTTCCATCCTCTGTGTCTCGGTCAGCCACACTCCAAGAGCAAGCATATTACACGTACTACCGCCGGGCTCATCGACTGTCTTGCCCAGTCTCTCGAGTTTCATCCGAATGATATCTCTCTGGATGTACATGAACGGAAGGCTCTCTGCAAAGGCGGCCGGTGCCACACGAGGCGTTCCATCCTCGTGGCGTGTATACCAGGGATCCTGTGGGCAAGACAGGTGAGACGGGGCTTCCTGGCATCTATAAGTGATAACAGACCAGCAAGTCCGAGAACCCATCGTACAAGTCGCGTAAGACATGCTCATCCGCAAGATCTGGTGTGTTCCGGGCCCTTAGGGAGGCATCCTTCGCGAGGAGAGCCTTCCAATCAGGCTCGGTGGTCATTGCATGAGTAAGAGTGATAAGTACTGTAAACGCTAGCCCGCATGAGAGCTCCTTGCAGTTGACTTACATTCTATATTTTCTGATGTAGCACATTCCATGGGCGTTTAGCGCAGTGGTAGCGCGTATGCTTTGCATGCATAAGGTCCAGGGTTCAATCCCCTGAACGTCCAATCGTTTTGCGAGTCTGGCCAACTTCGAAGCGTTCAGTTTTAGATTTTTAGTAGGGTCGTGGGGTAAACCTCCCGAGGCGGTACCATACCGGTTTGGTACCGACCCCGCCGCCCCGCCAGGTATGATACCGGTTTGAAACCTGTTGGGCCCCGGCACGTGACATACTCACGTGATGCCGCCGCGCGCCTCCCGCCCCAAGTCCCGCCCAAGTCCAGCGGCCACATTCTGCTCTCAAAAGTGTTGTTCTCCTATTCCTCATTCTGTAAAATGTTTCTTGGAACTTTGGCAATAGTTTGTATCTATCTCTACAGTCCATAAATCATTTATACATCAGAATTTGCGCCACATACACTTCTTTAACCTCCCCCGTCCTCCCGCTGACGCATCACGTGAGATTGTCATGTGATGTGTTCCAAACCTACCCTCCCAGCCCTCCGAGGTTTGAAACCGGTTCCAAACCGGTAAGTTACCGAGTCAAACCATTTTCGGGGGGAAACCTAGGTTTCCCCCATTTGGTGGTAATACTGTAAAAAAATTCCTCGGTGTTTCACTTGCACTTTTGGCTATCTCACTTTCATTTTTTGCATTTCACTCTGCATGATTCAAACTCACTTTGCAATATGTCACCTCACTTTGACCTTCCTATTTCCCACTTTGCGCTGTTGGCTCACTTTCCTCGACGCCGTCACCTGACAATGGCACCTGGTGGCGCAGCTTCTGTCCCGACGGTGGCGGACCAGGGCGGTGTCCTAATTAGGAGCTTGCCGGGATCGCCGTCTCCTACCGAAGAGTGATCGGGACATCACGCCATATGTTTTCGCTGTCCTCATGCCCTCATGAGCTTGCCTGGCGTTCCATGGGGAGGCGGAATGACATGCATACACTTCAAGCTTCGCTCTGAAGTACAGTAAACTCCCGGACAAAAGCTGCGTCCGAGAATAACGCTGCCCATTTCTCCTCAGCACCCGGTCTTTCGAGATGGTATCGTGTCCGCCTCGTCCGTATGACTGCAATACGACCTTACCCACTCCAGAAGCTTCCCAGGCCGCGCACAAGCACGCTAAAAAGCTTCTCAGGGCGTGAACGGGCGCGTTTATTCTCACCCTCTCAATATGGAATGGCCTCAGTCGCTAATGTCTACCCAGTTCTTCCGTAACCAACGCTGCCTGTATTGACGGCACGGCTGGCGAGTCGTTATTAGCTGGCTGCTGCAACGGACATTGCGTCGGTCGACTTTTACCACAACACACCGACGCCATTAACGCACTGTTTGTTGGCGCTCTCGCGTGACGGCGGCACAAGCAAGGGGTTGAGCTCTACCAAAGTGCGTATAAGCTCACCTGGACCAGTCACTCTTGGCACCGCGTCACTGATTCATTCGCCGCCAACATTCGCCACAGGTAACGAATGCGCATATTGCTCAGCGACGAATGGCCTCGTTGCATGGTGAAGTAGGTACCAAGCAGACTGATTCTAGATTGATCCACCATTGTAGTCGCATGCTCAACTTCGCCTTGTGTGTCCCCTGTCGGCTGCTGTGAGAGAGGCTGTCTCCCGGACCTATATTGCACGCTACTATCTGCGGCGACGCAACGCTTTCAACAGGTAGATCGATCGTCACCATTTTGTTGCTATGCAAGACCGTCTACTTGTCGATGCATGTCTTACTGCATACTCACAATACAAGGCTCGGCTGCAGGATGTGTACTACGACGCAACAACGCAGTTGCAGTCGCAAGGTTTGCCAAATCAAACGCGGCCCAGACAGCCATGCCTCACGGTACGTTTATCTCTTTCTGTTTACTTTTCCTCCGGCGGTCTGCACAGTCAGGCGCCATTGATGTCGACGGCAAGGCGACCTTGACCTCGCCTCCATCAATGGCATTTGGCTGTGCAGAGTGCATCACCTCTAATACCTCTTTTCATTCTGTCCGACTTGAGTCTCATGCCTTACTCTAGACTCGACGACTAGTGGAGTACGATAACGGACTTTCCGCATCACACGACGTGTTTGGGTGCTGCCTTCAACATCGACCATGGAACACCTTTTTGCGGCCCTCATTTCTCACGCGACGTTGGCCATGGATGCGTTCATCGAGCAAGACTGAGCAAGAGAACAACAAATGGTTGAGTTCTGCTGACAGCTTTGCTCGACAAACTTGACGAAGAAGAGCTGCAACACTCCCGAAAAAGCTACACAGCTATTCATGTTATACTATTCACAACTGGTATCATTGAGACGGGGAATTAGAGCAATCCCGCACGACGTTCGCTGCCATTGGACGGGCGTAGTCGGAGCCCTTGAGAGACGTGATGTCAGTGACGGGTAGGGTTCCTCCATGGGCAACCAGCTATTTATTGGGCAATGTTCATAAATGAAGGAGTCTGTACGGTGTATCGCCGCGGCGCCGCTGGTTATCCTAATAGAGACTACCCGCCCTTGTAACGTGATCATGTGGCGTAGTCAAACTGAAGTGAGATATCTACTGATCAGAGTGGGATCGAATTGGCAGAAGTGCGAGATAGACTTGCAGAGTGAAATTTCGATGTGCAAAGTGGGATATCAGCATAAAAAGTGAAATTTCATTCAACAAAGTGAGTTGACCGTCGAGAAAGTGCGTTGGAGCTTGATGTGTGGCGCTCCCCGCCAAAAAAGTGAGTAGTGAGATGCAATCGAATTTTTTTACAGTATATCGCCAATACCCCCACGACCCTAATTTTTAGTCTTTAGACTTTTGACTTGATTGATTTCTTTAGTATGTAGTATGTAGAGCAAGCCACAAGTGTCAAGTCGCAGGGCGCAGGCCGCAGCAGCATTTGTTTTGAGTTCGCTAAAAAGCGCTTGAAGAGTTTGAGAGTTTCGAACAACTGGCAGCGTAATAGTTGGTACATCCATGGGAATCACTTCTGCAAAGCACTACCAGCCAGTTGTTCCTCTCAACACTCATATAGACGACTGCCTTGAAGTGCACAAGACTTTCACCGGATTCACTGTTCTTGAGTTGCCATTAAGGAGCTTTGCACTGCCACACATCAACTCATCTTCGACCCTCACCATCGCTTTGGCCGACGTGTCCCGCCGACGCGATGCTGTCAAATTCGCTGGCAATCATCGCCTGGGTCGCGTTCGTCCATGCCGCGGGAATCTATCTGTTTACGAGCGGATTCCTTCTGAGCCGGCTGGCATTGACGGATATCACCAGCCAGGAGCACAGCGTCCCGGCCACACATACACGCGCCGTGTTCCTCATCATCGACGCCCTCCGCTTTGACTTTGTGTCGCCCAACCCGCCGTCGCCCGTTTCGCCCTACCACCACAACATTCTCACCCTACCGCAAGAGCTGACGCAGTCGCGGCCAAAACACTCCTTCATCTTCAATTCATACTCAGACCCGCCCACGACGACGCTCCAGCGCATAAAGGGCCTGACGACTGGCTCGCTGCCCACTTTTGTCGACCTCGGCAACAATTTTGGCGCTTCATCCATCGAGGAGGATTCGATAATAAAAGAGCTCGAGTTGGCCAACAAAACTGTGTGTCTTCTGCTATCCAGATGCTCAATTCCTGAATTAAATTACAAGTAGGCCGCGTTCATGGGCGACGATACGTGGATGTCGGTCTTTCCCCATTCCTTCTCACAGGCATACCCCTACGACTCCTTCAACGTCGAGGACCTTCACACCGTCGATGAAGGCGTCATTGCCCACCTCTTCCCTCTTCTCGAAGACCCCAAAAAGCCTTTTGATTTTCTCGTTGGCCATTTTCTGGGAGTCGACCACGTCGGACACCGGGTCGGGCCTGACCATCCCAACATGAAAGCCAAGCTGGAGCAGATGAACGACGTGTTGCGACGCGTCGTCGACCTGCTGGACGACAAGACGCTGCTCGTCGTCCTCGGGGATCATGGCATGGACCGGACCGGGGATCATGGCGGTGATGGCGAGCACGAAACCTCCAGTGCACTCTGGGTATACAGCAAAGGGCCCGAACTCTCTCGCGGGTCGCCTCCCTCTGGGCTGCTCCAGTACACCACATTCCCCGGAGCGTCTGTTCCGCACCGTGCCGTACAACAAATCGACATCCTTCCCAGCATCTCCCTCCTCCTCGGCCTCCCCATCCCATTCAACAATCTCGGCACAGTCATTCCCGAACTCTTTTGGAGGAACAACAAACCAGCTGCGCTGACACAAGCCCTGAAGCTCAACTCTGGGCAGATCAGGCGGTATCTTGATGCGTATCGCGAAAGCGCTTCTGGTGGAGAGTTGGACGGGTATTGGCAACAACTTCAAAAGGCCTGGGATCCGACGATGTGCGGAAAGTGCAGTCCGGAAGAGCTCCTCATCGGTCTGACGAACTATAATCGCGTCGCACTCTCCACATGTCGCGCTCTGTGGGCCCAGTTCAACCCGCTACGAATGGCCTTTGGTTTGGCAGTCCTGGGAGTGGGCTTCGTTGCCACATGGGCCCTCTATATGGGCCTTTCCGATGCCAAATACGAATGGAGTGCCTACCTATCTCACCAGATTCACATGTGTGTGCGAGGGATAGCTGGAGGGGCGGTTGTCGGGCTTGCCCTCTGGGTTGGACTGGAGCAGTACCTGGAGGGAATAGATGCGCTTGATTGCATCTTGTTCGCTGCACCAATATGCTCCAGCATCTTACTCATGATCTCCTCACCCCCGCCTTTGGTGTCATCGATAAAGAGCATCCCTCTCCCGTTGGTCCTCCATACACTTGCGTTCTTCAGCAACTCTTTCACATTCTGGGAAGATCGGCTCGTGTTGTATCTGAGTCTCACATCCCTGGTGCCATTTGTCCTCACCGGACTCAGAGCGCCTTCCAGCAGACTTCGAAAGCGTATCCTTGGGTTCTCATTGATGTTCGCAGTCTGTGTTCGCCTGATGGCGATCAGCACGGTGTGCAGGGAGGAACAGCAGCCGTACTGCCATGTCACATTCTACGCCTCATCGACGCTTCCCACTCCGCCTCTGGCGGTGTTGGCGTTAGTCGTCCCAGCAGGCTTCGCCGTGCCATATGTGATCACGAGATACTTCTTGCAGACCTCCCGATCCGAGTTGGGCCTCACACAGACCTTCATTCCTGTCGTCCTTCGTCCAGCCCTCCTGGCTGGGTCGTCCTTCTGGATACTGGAATGGCTCGACTCCGTCAGCCTCTTCGGAGGAGAAGTCTCGCCCATATTGCGCGAGGTACGTACATGGCTCGCGCGCGGGTCGTTCATCCTCGTGCTCGTCCTCGGGACGGGCCTGTACATCCTCTCTCCGATATGTCTCCACTTTGACAAATCCCAACCCAAGCAGGTCAAGGTTCTGGGCTTCGCGAACGCCTACGGGGCGCCGTACCTCCTGTTCTGGACGGGCGCCTTCGCGCTGGTGTACACCACCTCGCAGCTCAGCGCGCAGATCGTGCTGGCCCTCGGGGCGATGGCTCTCGTCGCCCTCCTTGAGGTTGTTGACAGCGCGCGGGATGTGCGTTACCTCGAGGAGGTGTTCGAGAACGCGACGCCGTCGGATTTGTTGAAAGAGCCGAGCGCGGCGGCGGACCAGTCGCCGATGATACGCTTCGCGGACATCGTGCCCCTGGCGCTGCTGGGGCTGCAGATGTTCTTCGCGACGGGGCACCAGTCGACGATCTCGTCCATCCAGTGGAAGTCCGGCTTCGTCCTCACGCCGACTGCATCGTACACGTTTGCGCCCATCACGGTGGTGCTCAATACGTTTGGGCCTGTGTTTTTGGTGGGGCTGGCTGCGCCGCTGCTTGCGTTGTGGAACCGCCCGCCGTTGATGGGCAGCGTGAAGGGAAGGGAAGATAAAAAGCCTGAGTTGGATATCAAGGTTCGCGGTGAGACGACGATGGCTGTCCTTGGGATGATGCTGTACTATACGGCGCTGTTGCTGGGGACGGCTGTAAGTGCTGCGGTGTTGCGGAGACATCTCATGGTGTGGAAGGTGTTTGCGCCGCGCTTCATGGCTGGTGTTGCGGGCGTCATAGTCGTGGACCTTGCCGTGTTGATAGGTTTCGCCTTTGGTTTCTCCCGGACCAGCTCCCATGTGGCGCACGTTTTTGGTAGTACATCATAAATGTTGTAGGCAAGTGTAGAAAAGCGAGGGACAATCGATGAGACGATCAACGGCTTTTAGAAGAGTGATGTTCCTCACTAGCGTACCACGCGCGACGAAGTGGTATAACAATCCAAAAAGATGAATAAGAGGAAAGATGAAAAAGTACAGTAGACATTACAGGAAGGAAATGCGTAAGACTTGGGAAGCAGCAATTGTGCCGATCACATGTATAATTCTCATATGAGTCCCTCCTGTCCTGTCCTCTCTCTCGTGAATCAAGGTCGTAATCATCTAGCAGCACTTGCTTCCCTGGCTGGCCTGTGGATCCACACTTATTCCGACGTTGACACTGGGACCGGGTGCATCGACGGGGTTGGTCGCGGACTCGAGCGACTTGCTCGACACGATGCGGTAGATATCTGTCAGGGCTATGAGACGCCACGCAACCGCTGTCTTGTCATGTCACGCACCAGTCAGAATTGTTTGGAAAGCCGATTCGACATTAGAAGCGTCCAGCGCTGATGTCTCTATGAATGATAGGCCGTTTTCCGCTGGCAGAGAGGGAGCTTGAGTCGACTGAAATAGGAATCCCGAGAGATAGCCGCGTACCTGAGAAGGCCTTCGCCTCATCTGTCGGCACCGCCCGCAGGTGCTTCAAGTCGCTCTTGTTGCCGACGAGCATGATAACGATGTTCGAGTCGGCGTGGTCGCGCAGCTCTTTCAACCAGCGCGTAACGTTGACGTATGTGGCATGCTTGGCGATGTCGTAGACAAGAAGGGCACCGACAGCACCTCGGTAGTAGCTATATGAAGTGAGCGGTGGGGCTGGAACGATGATTGCGGCGAGACTGACGCAGATGTGATGGCGCGGTAACGCTCCTGGCCGGCTGAGAGGATTGATGAGGTTTTGTTGGATGGGGAGAGTGAATGAGATGCACCTGTATCCCAAATCTGCGCCTTTACAGTCTTGGAGTCGACGGTTATCGACCGTGTTGCGAACTCGACGCCGATGGTCGACTTGGACTCCAGGTTGAATTCATTACGTGTGAACCGTGAAAGCACTGCGCAAAGTCGTGAGTCGTGGCCAGTTTTCCTTTCGAGATTTCCTTACAGTTCCTAGCATTCGAAGACAAAGTTAGACGAGATTGACAAAAGCGGACAATGGAGACGTACGACTTTCCGACACCTGAATCACCAATAAGGACGACCTACAGCAGCGATATTAGGCGAGCCAACGGCAAAGATGGCGGGAATAGCGACCTTGAACAGGAAATCGTAGTTGCTGCCTTCGGCCATTGGTTACGAGCTGGTGAGTGTCGTGGTGATGGTAAGAGGAAGAGGAACGGATGGCCGGAGACGTGTTCAATCTCCGCCCTTCTCCTTCTCCACGACAACCACCATGCGCTCGGCTATGTTCGTCGTCGCCGGCGACAACGACGACGGTGATGCATAATGGCATGGTAGCCGCCTAGTACTGCGCCGTCTTCTTCATATCATCCAAGCTATGCGGCCACCGACGCGCGACAAGAGCTCGGCCTTGTGAGCCAGTCAGTAGCTGCTTTGGCTTGACCGCCTCACTATTCTGCCCGCCTTCCAGCATTTGGATCAACGTCCACGACAGAAGTACGAGTCGCGTTGTACCGCTGTGGTGCAGACTGTGTTTGCCTATCCAAGTCTTGGCGGGGCGGTTGGAGGCGGTGCGACAAATGAGCACACAATCGTCACCGCCGTCCTTGGGAACGTCTGGGATAGTGCATGCAAAGCCGCGGTTGGCCTGTCTCAGTTTCCCGAATCGTCGGAACTTGGGGAACGTCAGTCACCACAGCAGATGTTGCGGCGCTCGTATTTCACATCCCCCACATCGCCCAACCTGCTTGGCCTTGTCTGGACATAGTAGACATCTGTGGACCATCGTTGTCTGTCTTTCCTAGGACGACGAACTTGGCGCCGCTGCTGCAGCTCAGCTGCTCGCCGAGGCCCGTTGCCGGCCCGATAGTACTGGCTGCATATCAAGCCATCGATCGCAACGACATCGTCCATCCCCTCCACCATGTCTATTCCCCACACCAAACGCATTTGCCAGATCATCAAAGTGAGCCTCTACCTCCATCTCTTCCGGCCATTCCCTGACCATCCCGGACCATCCCGTAGCTGAAACCCTCCGCGGTCGCAGAATACAAAGAATGCCACGCCGCCGTCTGGCCTGGCGTTCTCGCCGCCCTTGAGCGGGCGCACGTCGTGGACTACTCCATCAACTACTACCCTCCCATGGATCTCCTCATCGCCACCTTCAAATACACCGGTACTGACTACGAAGGCGATATGGCCAAGGTTGGGGAGGACCCGGAAACGCAAAGGTGGTGGAAGATGACCGATGGGATGCAGGAGACGCTTGTTGAGGGTGCTACGGGCAGTGGAGGCGAGATTCCCTGGTGGGCGGTGAGTCATATAATGCCATCCCATCTAGTTGGTGCTGAATGCTCTGCAGAATGTCGACGAGGTTTTCAGATTCGAGGGCAAGTCATGAATGAAGCGACTGTATGTACACCTCAGCATGTTTGTGGATTCCCGTCGGTTGAACTCGCAACCTGTCTGAACGAGATTCTATTGAGTCCAAATTGTCTTTTGTCTGGCAATGGTTATCGCTGATTGTGCGGGTCCTTTGGCAGGCGCCCAATACTTATTGCCAATGATTGTTTAGAGTATCTACTGAATGCGATGGTGTCTTGTCCCACAGTGACACACTTATCGCCACATTGTTGATTGACAAGCGGGCATATTCGCGTCCGACGCATCCCGCGTTCATCAGTACAGATCAAGGCTAATTCTCTAACTTACTAGCGGCGGACCTAAACAATTTCACCTTCTAAAAGTCACAAGTGGGCCAAGCTCCAATCCCACCAAGGTTTTCAACTCGCTGCTCAAAATGGAGAATCGGCTCGAGGCGCTGCACCCTGGAGGGTACAGCTGTCCGACACCTGGTGGCGCTCGAGGAGGACACGTCCGCTCAGTTCACATCCGAAGCACAGCGCTTCAGCACTGCTTCAAGTGAGTAGGCTTGCAGGAGGTCAATCAGTATACAGATGGGGATATGAAGTGCCTGAGTAATTAAAATGCTGTGACCAGACGAATTGAGCGGCGCAGCGGACCCCGTTCTACTGTAGAACTCTCTTCCATACCACCACCGGCATGCCAACGATACACACTGACGACTTTCACGACCTTCTACCCCGCGATGTTGCTAGCTCGTTGACGCCGAACGATACACAGAAAGTGACGCTGATCGTCGCGGGGGTCTACATAATTGTGATTGCCTTATTATGGTCCGTTCGGTGGTCCTGGGCTATGTTGGGTTGCTAAAGATTGGCAGGCATATACCCTTTCTTTCTTGGATAAGTGAGTGCTTGGACATATCGGAAGAAAGAGACGCGAAGCTGATGGGATGGCTCAGTATATCCGTTCAAGTGCGTCTAACGAAGTTGATTATGATTCTGGCTAAATTAACTGCGGCGGCAGACTACTTACTGTTGGCTTCCACGAAGTACGCTTTCGCGATCATCATCCAGCCCACCCTTGACGTTCGTTCAGATGAGCCACGCCTTCATGGGCGTACTGACTTGTGCACATATACATTCCATTGAACTTGATCGTACTACTCGCTTTTCATTCTCTCCTCAGACTGCGTGCTGATCCGGCCACAGCTGACGAAGGCGGCGTCACAGCAATGTCTGGCGGTATATCATGGCTTACGCTCCCCGCTGGATATCTTGGATCATCATTCATTGGCGCCTGCCTAATCGCTTGTGGCTTCAACACCAACGCGAGCAAGGTCGCGTCCATCGTCCTCGCTGTCTTCTTCCTTTTCACGCTATGGTGGGCACGCCGCAACTGGCTGTGAGTCTTCCGACTTGTTCGCGCAATGATACATATTCAGCTTATGACGTCCAGAACATGGGCTCTCATTGCGGGCATGTCTGGCCTTATTGTTCTTTTCTGGTTTGTCGCAGAAGGTGTCGCGTTGCGATATCTTGTGAGTACATCCATCCTTGAGAGTTCCTGTACCGTCTCAATGTTTGTCAGGTCTTGTTCATTGGCGTCATGTCATGCATGTACGTCTTATGGGACGTTATTGGTGCGTACGCTTCTCAAGATATGGTCCTCCAGCTTGATATCGGTACAGACGATACTATCGCAAGGAAAGTCAACTCCTCAGACGCGTCCGCGTTTGCCAAGATCTGCGGATGCTTCCCGTCTCAAGTCTGGGGCGTCATCTGGCTTATCGTCGCGTTCATATTCTTTGCCGCTGGAATTATTGTTGGCCTCGCAGCGTTCAAGGTAGAGCGCCCTGTCTTTCCCATCGTATCTCCGCATGTCGGCTGATGTCTCCTTTAGCAAAGCGCTGCAGAGCAGAAAACTGAGTCGGAAGACTTTTTGCCTGTACCAGGAAGTGGGGCGCTTTCTACATCACCAAGTACCTTCGTTGTGTCGGTAGCAGTGTTTAGTTTGGCAGTGTTCGGACTTGCGTAGTGTAAACTCGTATTGATATTTAGGGTTGTTAGGATCTGAACATCATGCACTTCGAGATAATCCTCGAGGTCGAAGTTGGACTTGTATAGTCATGGTCAATTCAAGTACGCTGTCTGGATCGCGCCAGTCGACGTACAACAGCGTCGGTTCAGGTTATGCCCGAACGGGAAGTCGCAGGTAGTCGCCGACCTGACATCTGAGGGACGGATCTCCGCTGAAAGCTGACGCATCCTCCGAATACGTGCGCCCTTTTGTCTTGGAGTGTGCAGGAGTTTCCACCTACCCCCATTGCCCGCGGACCTATCTGCCCGTCGCTTTGAGTTGCCGGATTGGTTCAAACTAACGAGCAGTTGCATTGAGGTAGAAGCTCTTTTGATGATGCGTCCTTCGGGAAGCTTTAGCATTATACCTCGCGGCGTTTGGTCCTCGCGCTATAATGGACAGGAGATACTACGACTTACTGTGAGTAGCTGACACTAAGCAGGAAGCCGATCTGATGCTCAGCGAGCCTAGTTCACGTCCAAAGTGAAAAGCTATGCTCTCTTTGACCACGAAGTACCACGCCTCTTCCAAGTTAACAACACGGCGTGTCTTATTGTGAGTGTAATATACTATTCGGGACGCACGCCACGAACTCGCTTTAGTTGTGGTTTCAATAAGATCAACAATAAACATAGTTGCCACATGTACTTCAATAGAAACAACCGTTGTGTGTGTGGCCCTTCCATTTGCTTCGATGACCCGGTATGATCCCACAAGCACTCAACCATTCTTGGGACTATGTTAGCTCTTCGCCCATACGGTCAGAAAGCACAGAAAAATATTCATCGCATACGGTTACATCTACCATCACGGATTGAACGGAGGCATATTCTGCGCCCTGCCCTTCACAGGCCACAATTCTGTCATTGTCTCTGCCTCCCATATCCGCCCACCTCGAGCAACATACGCGATCTTGAGGGACTCGGGCATCCGTCCGCCAAGAATATCGACGCCTGGCTCAAAGATGACAAAGTCGGCGAGCTTGCCAGGACTCAAAGAACCAAGGGACGAAAAGAGACCGAGCGTCTGAGCGGCATGGGACGTCGCTGCTTGGTACACCTCGATGACGCGCAGGTCAGCCTTTCCTGTCTACATTTATGAAGTGAGAGACGGCGCGTACTTGATAATTGCTCAAACCGCCAAGGGAGGCGAAGTACAGCTCCCCGTGGTAGTTCAAGCCGAGTGGCGGTTCACCGTGTGCACCGATGAAGGTTTTCAGGCCCATGTCAACCATCTTAGCCACGGAAGCTGATGTGTTAAGGAATTGGTAGGCTAAGAAGCATCGTTAGACGGAAACAGATTGAGAACGAGTGATTTTACATGAAAGTGGTCTTGATGTCGTCTCGGTCAATCCCTCAAGAATATCATGTCGAGTGAAACGCCTGAGCCTGATCGACAGTATGTTCAGTTAGGATCAAGCTGGTGGGGCCAGGTCGGAAACCTACTTTGGCACATTGGGCACATCACCTTCAGCCCAAACCATCTGTTCTCCCCATGCACCCCCATAGTTGACCAGATGGGTCGGAGATGCACCTGTTCCACTCATCGCATACAGCGTGAGCACATCATCGTAAAGGACCGGGATAGGAATAGCATGCTCCACCGTAGTCATGCCTGTGATACGCTTAGCATCTTCGAACCACAAGCATAGTTTACCACGCTCACCATCCAAGATGAAAGTCAAGTCCCAATCAATGTTCATCCCACCCTCCGGCACGCACAGCATGCTCAAATTCCGAGCAGCCAGTAACATGCGCTGACGGGCTGCCCTGTCGAAGCATTCAATACCCCTGCCTCTCGTCACTTTACGAGATTCGACACGCACCGTGATGGCAGCTGATAGTTCTTATACGACGTACTTATAGGCCCTCCTTCAGCCTTCAGCCTGACCAGCGCCGAGTGCGCTTCTTCCATTGTCACAACATCTTGATGAATGCCAGGCGCTCCGGCGCCGTAGATGATATTGCCGGTATGGAATATCCGGGGTCCAATGGTATGTCCACGTTCTACTCGACTTCGTTCGATGTAGCCCGCAACGTTATCGGAGCTGGGGCTTGAATGGGAAATCAGTACAACTATGAAGCGAATGTATATAGGTTGAACCCACTTGTGAAGCGTCGTGACGCCGTAAGACAAGAAGGTCTGCAGTTCCCATGATTTGGCCGGAGTAGGATTCGCGAACCCATCCCAGTGGGCGTGCATGTCTATGAAACCGGGAGTAATGAAGGCTGGGATAGAGAGGTTGAGACAATGCAACTATGAGAGTTCATTGGAAAGTGAGTTGCTGACCTCCTTGCGCGTCAATGACCATCGCACCAACGGGAATGGCGACATCCCCAAATGCGCCAACAGACTCGAAGACACCACCACGGACAATGAGGACTGCGTTTGCCACGAGATCCTTCTCGGCGTCCCCTGTCTCCATGGTCAAGAGTGTAGAGTTAACGATGACCACCACATCGCTGGAAGACGTAAGAGCAGCTTCGCCTCTCAATCGGGCGATATCCGTAGAGTGCTCAAGCACAATCTCCTGATACTCCAAGATATTCTTAGTACAGTCAATACCAAACGTCTCATTGTCCGCCTTGATCAAAGATGAACACTTTCTGAGCTTGGACACCTCGAGATAATGGAGGTAAGGACCTGAACGGATATGAATGCACAGCTCCTGAAATGACAGTGGGAAAGAGCTTACCCAAGAACCAGAAGATTGTACTTCCGTCGTCACTCCAGGTGATATCATGTCCACCATCCAGACTCACTCGCGCCAGTCCGGGCGGTGCACTACCTGGCTTGGACCAAAGGGCCTCGTCGGGTTTGACTTTGTGTCCGTCAACGACGTACACGTGGAAGAAGTCGACAAAAGCAATGTTTTCTGCAGCTGAATGACCGACGCCTAGAATATTCTTGAGAGTCGCCGTCCAGCTCGACTGAGACTGGACAGAGACGGCGACTTCTTGCGACATCTTGCCAGATGCGATAGTGCGATGAGGTGGTTTGCCCTCAGCGTCCAACTTGCCTGCCAGATCAATGACGAAGGCGCGGTCGGACTGCTGGACGAGCAGCTGCAAGCTGGAGCCCAAGAATTTCATGTTGATCCTGTCGAAGGTGCTAATGTCAGATTGTACGAGTCTGACATTGTTTATGGCGATGGATTCGCCGTTGAAGGTCGTCTCAACATCAGCAACATAGAGCCCAGGTGCCGCGGTCGCCACGACGTCGCCGCTCAGGTAATCACCAGGTAGCTTGACGAATGCCATAACGCGGTGCTTGGATGCGACCGGAGAGATGATAGGACTGACATAGCGTCCCCTGGGAAGCCCAACAATCTCAGTAGCCATCCCCTTCTCGATGTGTGCCAACTCAAAGGTGGTGAAGTTCTGGTCATCCCAGCGAGCGTGGATGATAATGGTCTTCTCTGTGTCATCGATGAAGGAGGGGGAGTAATATGGCGCATCCTCGTGAAGGACCGGGACCTTGGTAGGCTCATTTGCACCGACGTATTGCACAAAGGTCTCGCCTGCCGCTTGGAAAACGACCTTCTTGCCAGTGGCATCAGCCCGGAGGTCTTTGAATGCTCGAAGACGCTGAGTGTCAGCTGTCTCAATACCCAGGAGATCGATGTCGTCGATGGTTCGAAGGTGGCCCAACCGCTTCTTGATATGTGCCGTGAATTTAATGGGAGTGGGAGTCCCGCCAGCGACCTTCTCTCCAAAAGAGTTCACTGCAAGTGGAACTGTCCAAATCTGGCCGGCAGCCCAAATGACGACCGCAGAGTCATCTGGGGAAAAGGCAAAAGAAGGATAGGTTCCCATAGGCGCGTAGATGGTGCTGACGTCGTAGCTGAGGCCATCCCATACGTAGTGAATGGTGCCGGTGGCTAGGTCCTTCAAGACCAGTACCTCGTTGTCGCGATCACGACGTACAAAGGCAAGGGTACGGCCGTCACGCGAAAGTTCTGGGCGAGATGCGCCTCCGGGAGAAGCATCTACCAACTTGGCTGTTGCGCCAGTGGTGAGGTTCTTCTCGTAAATGGCGTAGATGCCTTTGTGCACGTCTAAATGTCGTTAGTTAGAGGGCGATGTGGTCTGTTGACTTCGACCTACCTTTGCTGTACGAGAAAGATGTGCCGTCTATGACGTTCCTAGAGTATATGAGACTGTCTTTGCCGTGCCATAATGTTTGTTCAATGCCGATTTGCTCTTCTTCGTAGTCGGTGAAACCCGCTGGAAGGATTCGCTCGACTAGACGAGTGCCAGCGCCAACAGACACTTCGGTGGCAGAACCCGCTGAAGGTACGGTGTACTCCCAAGCCTCTCCCGCACCAAGAGATCGTGATCCTGTGTACCACTTGGTCGCGACGACTTTCTCGCCGAATGGATGGAAACGTGCGTCGCTCACGAAGCGATAAGTTTCATTCGTGACGCGTAGAGCTGAGTCTTTGTGAGGACCTCCAAGTAGGACATGTGTGAACAGCAACATACCAGAATCTCGAACACTGTCAGCGTCTTTTGCGCCACATCCAGACCAGCCCGTCACCCAGATGTTGTCCAAACCCAGCCCGGCATCGCTCCTGAAAACCATCCTATCGCCTTGCGGGGAGAAGCGTGGGTCGGTGTCGTATGGTATGCCCGTCAAGACGGGTTGAGCGACGGCGACGGCGCCATTGTTCGCGTACGCGTCCTTGGCAGCAATGCAGTATATATCCCCAACCATACCGAAGATAATATCACCAGTGGTAGGATGCACGTCCAGACGAAGCCAAGTGCCCTCCTGCACATCGTACTCCAACACGCGTGGGTATGGGAAGTCTTTGGCTATGTCCCAGGGCGTTGCCTGTCGAATGGGCCAGGTCTCATCCTTCCACTCCTCTGTTGGTGTCTTGGTTCTAGCCTGCGGAGCGCCGAGATGCAGCTTCCCAAGCAAGGAAAGCAAGATTGCGGTGCTTAGTAGGAGCGCGGATTTCAGCAACCGACTGGTCGGTCTACGATTGCGGCTGGCCGCCGCGTCGGCCAATGGCCGCGGCTGGTACCCTTCCTCTTTGCCCATGAGAGTTCAGTCGAGGGCAGTTGAGGGCACGGAGTTCGGAAAGGTAGCGTGGATAAGTCCGATAAGCATCCCATGACGGCGCGTGGACAAGCCCGTCCCTGGCGAGCTTACTGCGCGTTACCTTTCTTGCCCATCACCGTCACTTCCTTGAACCGTGAGCCATCATCTACAGTTCGGTTGTAATGGGAGAGTCACTAGTATTCAACAGTATATGCCTGCGCCTAGCTCAGACTGTGCGGCCTTGTGTACAGACTGCGGCGCTACATTGCTCCCTCCACCACCTGCGTCGGATTTATGCGACACAGACCTCTACAAACGACTTTCGCGTAACAACCATCCGATTGATCCTCGCGACTCATGCCTGGTGAAAGAGACTCTCCTCTCTCCAACGCAGGAACGATTGGAACGAGTAGGGGCAAGCCTCGAACGGCTTCGTGCCAGGACAGAGGAGCTGTTGAACGAGCAGACCCGTTTGCGGAAAATTGAGGAGGAATGCAAAGGGTTTCTGTCTCCTCTGCGCCGTGGTCTTCCAGTGGAGATCTTGACAAAGATCTTCCAGCTCGCGTGCAACGGCGAGGACAACATCCTTGACACGGCTGGTGGGCCTTGGCGGATCGCGGAAGTGTGCTCCCTGTGGCGAGACATCGTATTCTCCACTCCGCTTTTGTGGTCTCGTATTGCCCTCGACAACTCGACCTCGAAGCGAGGAACGTGTCTGGCCATCCCGGAATCACTGCCAGTACTGCGAAAAGTACTTTTCCTCAGCGGCGGGTCTCTGCTTTCCATCACCCTGGACGCCAACTGCGATCTCTTCGACGTCAAGGGCGTCCGGGAGTCCGAGGTTCACGTGCTTTGGCTGCGGGAATTGGTGTCACTCTCACACAGATGGAAGCGCGTGGATCTCTACATTCCGGAGTCGTTTCTCCCCGTCCTTGGTGGTGTCCGCTATAAAATCCCATGTCTCGAATCAGTCTCACTCACCTCGACAACATTTGGCCAACTACAACTGCTCCAATTCTCTGAACTAATGGACATCTTCAAGGTCGCTCCCCTGCTTAGAAGCGTTAAGCTCGCAGACACAACACTTTTCCATCCCCTTGACTTTCCCACTCGCCAACTCCTTAGGCTACAGATAGTCGCGAGCGGCGGTGTCAATAGCTGGGATGAGGCAGACGATTTTCGAGAGATCCTGAAAGTTATATTGGAGGAGGCCACAAACCTCGACCTACTGAACTTGACACATCCTTTTCTTGCCTCTGTACCAGCTCCTCCTTCGACATCAACTCCAGCCCATATTCTATCTCATCCTAAATTACGCAGGCTTTACGTTTCCGACAGTCGCTGCCTGGACAGGATCACCCTCCCCGCTCTTGAGATACTCAGCATCCAAGCTTCGCCCGCACTGGGATTTCTCATGGGCAATCAAGTCCATCCCTGTCCACCCGAAATGCTCTTTTCCATACACGATTTTCTGCTTCGCTCGAAATGCCCATTGCGAAAGCTGAGCATCGCCGATCTCAAAAATACGGCAAAGCTTTGCGATATCTTGCAACTCACGCCACAGCTAGAGGAATTGACGCTAGAGTACAACCATTGGCAGTCGGACATTGAATATGACGCACAGCTCGAACTTCTGCTTGATCAGCTGGTCGTTCTGCCCGGCGTACCAGCACTGGCGCCCATGCTTACTTCGCTGGTTATACGTGCCCACAACTCACACAGGGAGCATTCGACTCGCGATGTCTACTTCCTTGACGACGACCTTTGCCGTTTTGTGGAGAGTCGGTATGTCCCGTCGCCGGAGACTCCGCAAGACGGAGTCGCGCAGCTGCAAAATGTGCATATCGAGCTTCACTTTGACGCAGACATCTACACGCTTGGAAGGATGGCTGTTCTGCACCGGTTGAAGCGGTTGAAGAAACATGGGCTGGGGATATCAATCTCAACTTTCGGTGGCGTGCCGCCTGTCACCAACAACGGTCAGCCCAACGTTGGGTATACTGTCGATTCGTCCAACCTAGCCAGAGTGTACATATGAACGGGTGCCCATATGCATGGCCTCTGGCTCTACCTCCCGAATATGACGTTGTGTAAATGTTCAGATAATTCATAGTAGTATTACAGTTTCGCATATACAGTTTCACTCTGTTAGTACCTGTTTCCGTCACAGTGGCACACCAGACAGCCATCTGTTCAACATTTCGAGTGACTGCTTGGGTTTGTCGTACGGAACCTAGACATACATGTTGTTGAGTTCGATTTCCATGCTGGGCGGTGACTAACGTACCATATGACCGGCCCCGTTCACCGTCGCAAAAGTGAATGGTCCGCTGCTTCTCGTCTTGCCCGCGACTTTGCCGTCGACGAGCCAGTCCTCCAAAGGTTGGCTCACGAAATCCTCCTGTCCCGACCACTCCAAATCGAGAGTCCAAGCGTTGTTGCCGACCCAGTTGCAGATGAAATCGTAGGTGCCGACATAGATGAGCACACGGATCTGGCGTTCCAGCAGCGCGCCGATGTACAACTGCGTCTGGTGGTATTCATCGAGATTCTGGGCGAACCGAGTGCCCAGATCGAAAGCAATGACGCTGAAATTCTTGCCATCGAAATGGGAGTCGATACCGAGCTTTTCCCGGACATCCGGGAGGTCGAGGTATTGTGGTATGTACCTGTGAACGTGAGTAGAGGATCATTTAACTGTCGAGAAATATCGACACACTTGGTGAAGGAGTAGCAGGTAGGATCATCGGTTTCACACATCTTGCTCATGTCATATGGATTGCGTCCTGTAGACTCGTGTTAAGAGATGTTCTGTCCAAGGTTGAACCCTTGCCTGTCAGTACGTATGGGAGGCCGAGTTCATTGTCGCAGGTCTGCATGACCGTACCGCAGTTGATGGCGTCGAATGAGTCTACACAAGCCTCTTTCATCCATTTCTTGCAACGGGGATACTAAGATGGGGTGGTTTGAGCTATATACCATTCACATGACGGGTTGAACAGACCACTGTTTTCATCCGCACACATGTCCTGGATCGCTGGTCAGACGACTGCATCTTATGCCTCATCAGGGTGTGACTCACGCAACGTCGAGGATAGCAGGAAGCGAAGCAGCGGTACAAGACACGTCGTAGTAAGACAGCATCATAGTGGTGAATTCTGACAGGCCATTGCCTGGAGAAGGCGTCAGCTACCAAATGACTTGACTAAACAAGTCTTACCTATCAATACCGAGGTAAGGTTGACTGGTGTCAAGCCTTGTTCGACGAGATAGGCGTTCTGGTCGTAGATCGCAGCTGCGTACAGAGGCAGATAACGGCCCTAGTGATGAAAGATTCGGTCAACGATCATTGACCATCCCTTAGCCAAGACATACTGCGTATGATTCTCCAGATAGGTGGAAACCTCGACCTTTGAACTTGGTGAAATGTTCGAAGAAGATGGCCACAAACGCCGCGATATCTTTCGCAGCTTCCTCCGTGGTAGACTGTTGGTATCAATTGAGAATGTCGCTTGAGTACAGTGTATGAGTGTACTGACAACGGTCTCTCCATAGTCAGCATAGGAGAATCCAACGCCGACGGGCTGATCAATGAAAAAGATGTTTGCCTTGTCATTCCACGACTCCTTGTGGAACTTGGGACCATCAGCGTCAAGAACGCGACAGGGACCCAATTCCATGAAAAGGCCGAGGGAGGAAGAACCGCCAGGACCTGAACTGTCGCGTCAGCGGTCTTGTTCGGTCTGGAAAGGAAGACTAGCACCTCCGTTAGTCCAAAAGACAACGTCGTCCTGATCGGGATCACTCCTGCTCTCGAAGAAATAGAAGAAGAGGTGTCGCGCCTCGATGTCGATGTAGCCGGTGTGTGCTCTGGAACGGGCAGGGACAGATTAGCGTACTGGTTCCCAACGACAAGATATTTGAACATACGCCACAGTGCCATCGCAAAAGTCGCTCTTCTTGACACGTACATTGTAGTTGGGAAATGCAGGATGGGTCAAAGTGGTGAATTCCGTGAAGGAGAGGGCGCCCAAGGATTCAACCGGCGTGAAGAGACCGGCATCATACGCGTCATTTTGCACCGCGAATCCGGGGTTGAGCGCGCACACCATTGCAGCCAAGCAAACAACGCCAGAAAGTCTTGCGAACTTCATGACTCAAGGAGTCAGAGGAGGTTGACGAGCTTTGTTATAGGGACAACGGCTCGTCACGGTCGTATGCTACATGTTCCCACCCCTGCTACCGGTACCGCCTCTTGAGTCTTGACGGTCATGATGACTTCAACGTGATGTTTATCCAGTCTTGCCTGCCTGATGTACCTCGGACGCCAAAGTCGGTTCGGTGATATCGATTCAATCCTATGTCACCGAGCAAATCTATAGAGTCCTAGAGACCCCACGCAATGATCCGTAGGACCCCAAGATTTACGCAGGAGAGGTAATAATCAGGGACCTTCCCCTACAAGGAGCCTTACCGACGATTCTTACACCTACCATGAAGTATGCCAAGGAGGTGAAGAACGCCCTGTGGCGGAAGCCCAATGAGCAGCCCGCAGAGCTGCCTGATTGGCAGGCTTTGCTTCGTCACGCGGGCCTTGGAGGACTTCGTATGTCGTTTTCCTTTCCCAGTGCCAGCACATGATTGACGATGGCTATCATCATCAGGTTCCGCTGCGGTGGGATCCAGTCTCCAAGTCCTTGTAAATCTCCTCCTCCTCCTAGTCCGTAGGAAAGTGCCGCGATTGAACCTCATTTTCACCAAGGATGTCCTCAGACTGGGAGTCAGCCTGGGTGCATTCACCTCCATCTACCGTATCCTTCTCAAGATCTCGAGGCATGCATTTCTCTCAGGATCAGCCGCGGGAATCGTCGCGATAATCCTTTCGCCCAACACGACCCTCTCCCAGCATCTCCTCCTGCGGGGAGTACAAGGTGCCCTGTCTGTTCGCGGCATCCATCCAGACCCGATCATCCTATTCTCAATTGCGTGTGCTCAGATCATGTACGCCAACAGCCGCGCCCCGCACACCCTTCCCCAAGAGTACGCGAAATACGTAGCCAAAGGTACATGCTGTCCCCCAGAGTCCATGTATATGGACTGTAATGGCTACGACGCGACCAAGATGGCGAGCATGCTGGGCCGAAAGGGCAAATGGGAGCCGACACCTGGCAATAAGGAGATCTTATCGTCCTGGAGGGAAGGCGCGATTCCATGCGCTGCATACCACCCGGAGCATGATCGCTGCTTGGGCGTCGTCAAGACCCGTATCTGGTATGGCGCACAGTTCATGTTCCCCGTCTATGCTTTCCTGCACCTCGTCCCCACCCTCTTAATGCGCCCCAAAACTCTTCTGCAACATCCTACGAGGGTCCCTGTGGGCATAGCGCGCAGCTGCCTCTTCTTCGGCCTCTACATCGTTTTGAGCAATTTTGGAATCTGCGCACGATCCAGGGCTCCTGCCATCGGCCATTGGCTCCCTGGCCTGGCGTCTGGCTTGTCACTGTTCGTCGAGGATCCGAGGAGGAGGCTCGAGTTAGCCCTTTACGTCCTTCCGAAGGCGATAGAAAGCGCATGGGTGTCACTCGGTCTTCCGAAGACATGGCAAGGAGAGGTCATTATGACCGCCATAGGCTCAGGCCTGGTGATGAAAACATATCAGGAGAATCCCAAGCACTTAAATGGTATCGTCAGGAAGGCGCTGTACCAGCTTGTGGGTAACAACTAATGTGTATGCTTCATAGACAGAACCCCTCAAACTACATGTAGTAGACTAGATGAAGTATGTACAAATACGATACCGAACTATCGCCTCTCTCTGACCCTAAGCCAGACGACCCCAATGACACCCGAACCAAACCCCGCGATGAATGCAAACAGCACCAGAACATCGCGATAATAGTTGTTGGTACCAAACCCGAATAGCTATGGCAAATGTTGACGTCAACTCAAACCCAGAACCTAACAGATCGCTTACCGTTTCCATGATAAGACTAGCAGAAACATCGACCGGTACACCATCCAGAGAATCTTTTATCATCAACCCAGATCCCACTTCGTTGACCGAGAGTGCCTCCAGACAGTATTTCAGTGGGGCGAGCCATTGAAGCCATCGAAGGACAGGTGGAATGGCGTTGAGATGTACGAAGAATCCGGCGAATGTCATTTGATATAGAGCGCTGAGAGCCGATAACAGAATTGCGACGCCGCCGTTCTGGAATAGTGCGCCAAGCAGAAAGTTCTATGTAGACAAATGGTGAGGACCCGAGTAAAGCATATGACTGGATGAAGCGTACGAAGAGAGTGAGCGCCAATGTATACAGGACGAGTATCAAAAGAAACTTGAAGAAGCTAGCGGCTTCGTGCGACAAGCCCGCCATCCAGTATGTACTGCGCTCCTCTAATGAGAAAATTGCAAAGTATACTGTGGTTGATACGTACATGCTTGACACCACGATGGTGGGTATGATTCGCAGTGGCACCATGTCGAATAGAACGCGTGATAACAGCCATGTCGTCGGACTATCGAGCAGGCAGTAAATGTCAGGATCAACGAGAGTCCAGTCTTGTTACTGTACCTGTAGTAACCACTTGATCGTTCACGTAGAAACAAAGGTCGAATCTCCACTATATTGTACAGAGCGCTGAGCGAGGAGAAGGCGATGAGAGCACCCTGGGCACCGCGAAGACATCAATACGACAAGACAGTTCATAATGAGAAGGCGGCACACCAAGAAGAATAAGCATCCGACTCGCGACTGGAAGCCAGCGATAGTAATGCCCGTCTTATAGTACAAGCCGCCTGCAACCGGAGATGAGCCCAACCAAAAGGCCAAGACTTGAAGCAGCATACGCACCACAGAAAACGCCCAATACACAGGATATCGCGAGATGAGTTAGGAAAAGCGTCTTGTCTCTGTAGGAAAGGTTAGTGACGCGTTCAAGTCGGTTATAGCGGGGGTACCGTTTCAGTATCTTCCACTCTCTCCCACTCAAACATTCCAGCTGCGTCAAGAACGTCGTTGCACAGCCCGATTGCACTCGACCCATGGCGGCACTACTGCTTCCACTTGTTCTCTTCTCGGTCTCCACGTGCGGTGATGATGATCTCATTTCCAGCTTATCGGAGGAAAGGTCCCGATTTGTCTGTAGCAATGCAACCGGGGGATCGCTCGCCACGTCCAACAGATAGTCCGCGATGTTATAGCCTTGTCCAGGAAAAGCGGGTGCCCCGTTATGCTTGAGATGCTCGACTGGAGCGAACGAGCCTGGGCCAGTGTATATCGCATTTCCCTGTGCGAGGATGAGAATCCGGTCGAAGGTTTGGTAGAGGCGGGAGCTGTTAAATTCACTGTCAGTACTGCAGATATGACTTCGGTACTCTTGAGACTCGCCTTGGCTGGTGGATCGAAGCAATGACCGCAGTTGGGTGTTCGGGATCATGCGCAATGTCTCGAAGGAGATTACCAACGCGGGAAGCAGACACCGAATCTAGTCCTGGATGAAGACAACCGCACCGTCAACATGGGCTAGACGAGGAGGAGAGAGACTGACCAGACGTCGGTTCGTCCAAAATCAGTATATCCGGGCTAGCAATGAGCTCCATGCCGATGCTGACACGCCTCATTTCTCCGCCACTTATCCCTCTCGCCTTTCCATCATACCAACCGATCCGAGAGTTCCTCAAAGCAGATATACCGAGCTTATCCATGATCGCCTCGACACGTTCGACTTTATCACTCTCTGGAATAGACTCAGGGAGTCGAAGACGTGCGGCAAAGAGTAACGCTTCGTAGACCGTGAGCATGGGCGGCAAGATATCCTGTTGGGGAACAAAACCGATTCGAGGAGGACGTTCAGCGCCAGGGAAGGTCACGGAGCCAGAAAGATGACCTGATTTGGATTTCTGCGCGAGGATGTCAATGAGAGTGGTTTTACCAGCGCCTGTGTCAACGTCAGTATGTAGCGCAGAAAACGGTGACGGAATTGCCTCATACCGCTGGGTCCAAGGATACCCATCATCTGTCCAGGCTCAACCCGACCACTGACGGCGTCGAGAATGGTTTTGTCACTTGTGAATCCAGAGTCTCGATTCCTCCTGATCAAGAAGCCAGTAGATGATGGTACGACATAGGTGACGTGAGACCACTCGACTGCCACACCTCCGTGCACGATGCCACGCGTATTGGCCAGCCTCGCTTTGCGCTGCAAAACACACCCCAATACGAGCATGATAAGGGCGGCCGCGATGAGGGTGCCAACGACCGCCAGTCCAGCAATAACTCCACCGCTGAGATGAGTGCTAGTGCCTTGCGAAGAAGCTGAAGATGTTGTGCCGTTATCCAAGACATACTGCTGTACGCACTCTCCGAATGTGCAGGAATCTAGAGTGAGCCCATTGGTTCCGAACAGGCTCTGCAGCGTTTTCTGCTTGAACGCACAACTCGAGCCACTCCCACAGTCTATGTCGAGAGTACCGGAGAGCGCATCGATGGCACTGGCAATGGATGTTGAGCCTGAGCCCCCACACATTGCGGCACCTGAACGACATGTACATGCCAGATTGCTGCAGCTCCATGAGGTATCATTGGCTGTAGAATCTTGCGTGCAAGAATCTGCGAAGCAGTAGAATTGTTCGACGCCGGCATAAAGAAGTTGAGCATAGACAGTGCCGGCTTTGCCGAAGGAGGTAGTATTGGGAATTGGACTGAGCGAGGAATTGAGTGTTCTCATAATGTTGAGATTTGATTGTAAAGGATATAAGGCGCGAAGAGTGGGATTCTGAACGAGTATCAAATGGTGAGACGCGTTACGAAAAGGACGATGATCGTACGTTCACGGCGCAACTCAGCTGACCAGCTGCCCATACCTTGGGCGTCGTGTCACAGACCAGAGTCGTATTCACACCCGTCGAAGCATCGCTGGGGGTGGTGGATCCAGAGATCGACGAATATCCTGACGCACAGGCGCTCGATGTTTGGCATACATTGCAACCCGTCCCAGTCCAGCCGCTCTCACAAGAGCATCCTGCCGCGGTCAGATTGGCGGACCCATCGCTACCAAGAGACACCAAGGCCCTATCCGCGCCTTGGAATATAGTCCCACCACAAGCAGGCTGGGAGCAGTCGGTACCCCCAAAGCCAGTCGGACATTCGCAGTCGAACCCGTTTGGAACACCGTTATTCTCGCATGACTGGGCTGTACAAGTTGTAAAGAGCGCGCTGAGGACCACGGCAGGGAGTAGCCAGGTCATGAAGGGAGGACGAGAAGAGAAGGTCCTCCTTATTCACACCATTCGATCCGTCCGGCACTGGAAAAGGATGTGTCGGCGCATCGCGTAAAGCCCCCATCGGCAGGCGTTCATGGTCCGAGACAAATGGTAAAAATCCGCCAGTGGTACCACCTAGAGGCTAGAGTGGCCGAAGGAGTTGGTGTGGGTGGTGGCCAGGTGGTGGTGAAAGGGCAAGCCTGGAATTTCAAATCGTGCCTGATTGACGCTCCGGTAACTCTTCGATCGCGCTCTCATCCATTATAGTAATACTGTGCGTCGGGCGGGCCTGCGAACGCGTGATTGGGCCACGCGTGGCGCGAACACCTATTGGTTATCCAAAACCTTAGGTTCTATCCTCTCCTTCCTTCCTTCCTGACCCAGTACCTACTATGAGGATTTTTGTTTCGAACGGTGCTTGTCTTCTTTTGCCGACCTTGTATCGTTAACTCAAAGCGCAACATCGGAAGCTGGGCCTGACGAAGTTTCGAGAACAAGGGACTTCGGCGCCCGGAGCGAGCTGAAACATACGCTGTACTAATGAATTGGGCAGAAGGTCGCGATGCGCGTTGCAGTTGACACGGTCATGGCGGGGATCAACGATCCATTTCGTGGCACTGCAATGACATTTGTATTGCCCAACTCTCTAAAAAAGAACAAGCAGAGCAAAGGAGGTATAAGGACAGGACGAGACATCTAGAGCAGTACGTACTCGCCACAGCATAGGATGCATCTCAAAAATGAACAATACACAGAGAAGCTTTCGTCGAGCGAAACATCAGCATGACTGCATTGAACACCGAAGTCAAGTTAGACAACGCCGACACCCTCGACGAGGTTTCGGTGAACTTCAGATCTATCGACAAATCGACAGTCTTCGCAAAGATTACGGCGAAACGACCAAGGTCCTCATGAAGTCTGTGTATCGTGAAATAACGGCTCGTCTCGACGGACGCATAGAAAACGGCTCCGAAGCACTACGGCTCGTGCACTGCGCAGTTTGTCTCGAAGGCGCTCGACCCTACTGAGGGTAACTTTGTTCTTCTCGACAAGATACGCGTACCCACCTGCTGGAGCCCAATAAGCGCTAACAAAAGGGCGGCGAGGGCACTCACCACGATTGATCACTACGACAAATCTATCCGTCATCCGCTTTGCGACGACGTTCTCTGGTGGGAGTATTTTCTCATTCTATGGATCCTGATCAGGTTGGGAGTGAGAAAGAAGTCGAACAGGTCTCACTTCGCCGAGCACGGAACATAACTCAGAATCATGTATGACTGATGTGGCGATAGCACGGCTCTACAAAGCGGGTTTCAGACAAATATGAAGCCAGGTCAGAGCGGACTACTGACCGACCAGTGTATGGTACGACTGATATGTGCGCACGGGTGATATGGCTGAAGAGCTCAGTTAGGATATGCAATGGTCAGAGTCAGGGAGGACGAACTGGAGCATAATCTTCGTCAACTGCCCAGGACCGCATGTGAGGCCTTAGTGGTTTTGGAATGGCACTCCAGATGGACTGCCAGGTGGTTTCCAATACGCGACAGTCGTTGTAAAGTGAGAAATTCAGCGAGACGCGGAATCCCTGGAACATCACACAATGTTTCTGGTTTTGCAAGGTATCCGACAGACCAGTCTTCTCGTATTCGAGAGGGTATATACCCATCCCCTTGCGCAGAGGCGGTGTTTTAGCACCTTCGATAGGCTGAACAATGTTCACGTATTTGATTGTGTCACCGTCCGAAGGTGGAACTACAAGCTTCTTGATCAACTGGCAGTCTGTCGTTTGTGCAATGAAGAAGCCTGACATCCAGAGCGGCACTTTGTAGCAGGCTGTAACAAGACAGATGTCCCCGTTCTCGACATCGAAGTCTGGGCAGAGCCGCCGGTACCAGGATTCGCCGTGAGCAAGAGCACACCGTCGTAGTTTGTGTAAGCCAGAATCAGTGCATTCGAGCGATGCACCTCCAAAGGGAAGCGCGAAATATGCGCCTTCTGTTGCTTTGCAAGAGAATCGGAGTTGAGGGGACGTGCTCTCAGGCCTAGAGAGCACAGCGTTAGGCATTACATTCATAATGAACATGAAAGGCTGCCTACTCGTCAATAGGTTCGACTACAAAAGGTCTTGACGCGTCGTTGGTGCCACTAAACACGCTGGGAGAGGCAAAGCGGCGCGAATCCACAATGAAGTCGACGTCGCGGGCAAATGGGATGGGTTCGAATGCCTGCGAAGCAAAGTGGACGTTCCTAGGATCATCTGAAGGTAATGTGACATTCAATCCGAGATATTCGATGTGGCCGTCGAAATTCCGTTTGATGAGATCGCCTATCTGGACGCCAGTGGTCGAGAAGGAAGTTCTAGGTGTATAGGCCTCGAAAGGTCCAGCGCGAAAAGGTGTGTATCCACGCGCAGAAGGATAGAAGATGCGTGTAGTCTCGTTCTGCCACTCTCTGTTCATCATCTTGGAGGTGGCAACTGGCAGGCCGAATGAGAACAATGGTGTACTCGTCCCCGCGGGGAACTTCTCACATTGTTCCCACGTATGCACATAATTACCACGTTTGTCACCTTCGTGTCGCAACCAACTTACATACCCCAATGGCGACAGTGAAAGCTGTCGCCCACTGCACACAGAACTCTATTACTCCTTCCTGAACGAGCACAATGTAACGTCCTCATGGTATCTTCGCTTATTTTTGGCCACACACGATATGTTCCTGTGTTGCGACGCTTCACATTTGAAAGGCATTTAAAAGGCAGAGACGATTCCTCAGCGCTTTCCATCCCCCCCTTTCCACCATTCTCATGGCTTCTCACGATCTTGAAGAAGTTTACGCTCGCTCGATGGCTGCCATTCTCAAAGGTCACCCGCTTCTTCGACCCGCCCCCGACCACAGATACAAGAATTTTGCGTCGGAGGGTACCATTACCTATGACTTGGCTTACCTCAATACGACTGGCGATCTTCAATTTCTTTTCAGCCCATTCGCAGGTCGAGATGATCCTAGGAACTGTGATAGTCAAGGACGGTCACTGGCGCCGCCGTCTCATGCGTACAATATGCCTTACGACTACGAGCCCTCTGGAGATGGCTACGAAGAGAACTACACCTATCGTACGAGCTCATTTGAGATGAAGAACTTGGCTGGCCATGTCGACGCCCAAAAGTACACTTCTTATCATCTTTTTCATCAGTATTAGACTGATTTCCCTCCGCAGTGTGCTTCGCGCATCTGTGGCTTTTGAATCTTCTTGCAAAACTGGAGCTGTGCTTCATATGCCTAGAGCTCATGCCAATTTCGACGGCAAACAGCGTAGTTGGGCAGCCAATTACGCCCGACGATATACTGTTGACTGGTATCGATTCTACAACCAGGCGGGCTATGGTCTGCATAATGGAGACCTCTACTTCATTACCGGAGGCCACAAGACCTACGAGTGGCATACAATCGCGTTATCGGTTGCCAGCCGCAAATCCGATGTTTCTGTTTTCTTTCAGGCCATACCCCATGCTGTTGGCGCTGGTTTGTCAGGCAAAATGGTCCTGAAGCGCGGTCTTGCCCAACCGTACGATGGTCCCTCAGAGCCACCAGTTAAGCAGAACCAGTGCACCGTTATACGAGGGTTTCGGCTTCGTGTCCGCAGACTGCGCTTGCCTTTCCAGAAGCAGTATAAAGCCGCCACACCGTTCAAGATCAATGCAAGAAAACACGGAGTCGGGCCCATCTCGGGATGGACTCCCTTCGAGCCGAAATTCTCGCCATATACCCCCTCTGGCAACGCCGATGATGCCTCGGTGTTGGCCGCCGATGTTCCTCCAAATATGTGTTCGTCCCACGTTAGCCTCTCTTCCTCACCCAGTAACGCTAGACCACTGACCACCAACTTGTCACAGGTTGACCAGGCGTCACCGACTCAGACGTCCGCATATGGTGTTGAAGACCATCCAGCTTTGGCTGACGATGTCGATTATCCGCCGGAATCTGCTGGCAATGGCGATGATGACTCCAACGGCGTCGGGCATTCATCCGACGAAGAAGGCGACCAGTCTGACTGCGAGAATGGAGACGAGTCGGATCACGACGGTGACTCTCCGGACTTTGGAGGCGGTCCCTCTGGCCCCAGTGGCGGTAACGATTCCGATGATGGAGACGATGAAGACGATGACTCCCCAGACCTCGGCGGTGGTGCTTCGGGGTCTGATAACAGAACTCATTCCTCCTCCCCGTCATCGTCATCAGGTCCAGGAGATGGAGATGTCCCTTCAGACGCCGGACCAGACAGTTCCCCTGACTCGCAGAGCGATGGTGGCAGTTCTTCGAACATCGGCGACCGAAGAGAGAGCACCTCCTCCCACTCAGGCGGACATATATTGTGTGACTCATCCGAATCTAAACGTCAAGTTCGTGCGGTATTTGACGTATCCACAGTTCTACCGAATTGACCTTCTTTGCAGGCCTACCATGCCTTGAATGGCGTCTTTCCTGTTCTGGAAGAGGCGGTAATATCATACTTTTTCGGGGGTCGTTCACCGCTAACCTTGTTGATGTTCAAGGCACCCTATTCTAGCGCATCAATGGCCCATGATGACAATTATATAGTAGTTTTGAGCGAGGTTCATCCATGCTCTTTGGCCTTCCAGTTTTATTAATTGATGGCTGTAGGGAGAATATGTCCCCGCCAGCAAAGAGTTAGTTGCACGGATGATGAAGAAGTTCGTTGTTGAAGTCGATAATAGTGAGTAACCTGCTACTCAACAAGGCCTAACCTGACCCCACCGTCAGCTGGCGTGGCTATTCTCATCGATAGGGAGGATCCGCAGCTCAGAGGGAGGGACCTTGCGTTCCTCTTAAACTTTGACCGCCAAGAAACCGACCCCAACATCGGTTTTGACATCGTCAAAAACGAGTACGTTCCGGAGGTGAGCTCACTTCGAGACGATTAGTACTTCCGGTCTGTTAACTCAATTGGCAGGACTATTTGTTGATTCCTCCTGGGCATGGGCGTGGTATTACACTCTTTCCAGGCCTATCACCGGATGACGGCCAACAGTTCACAAAAGATGTCCTAGGCTCGAACTTCCCTGGTTGGAAAGCACGAGTTTATGCCACCTTGCGAGAATACTGTCGACACCATGCCGCTTCTGGACGGGGCGGCCACTACTTCGAGCCAAACACTACAAAGGGATACATGAAGGTAGCTTACTGCCTGCACGAAGAGTTCAAGGTCTATGCATCTAGGGCAGAGGTAAGTAGCTCCGACTTACCCTGATCCTACTACTGACAAGATTGCAGCGCGCGACGAACACATTGAGAGTCACACCGCTGTATACCGAGGAAATGCATGCACAAGATCATGTAAGTATCACCATGTTCCAGTCTTCCGCAATGCGCTTATCATGTCTCTTGTTTCAGGTCATTGACTCGTCTTCTGCAGCTACACTATGTAGAAGGGCTGAAGATGAAATTCCATATACCGAGCCTGTAGTAGGAGCGGCGCTGTTCTACGATCCCGAGGTAGTGAACAGAGAGCACGAAGTGGTGTATGTCGGAACATCATCTGGACGGACGCCATTCACAATTCCGAAAGCCAAGGTCAGTCTTCGCTTATAGTCCATCCTGGAAGACCTTACCCAGTCCAACGTCATAGGCCAGCCGGTCTGTCATGGACAAGATTTGCAAAGGCTTATCGGACATCGAGAAAATCCTGCAGGAGGCCTCGGCGGAAATGAACCCAATCACAATTATGTGAAACTGACTTACGATTATATCCTTCATGTTATACATGAGCATCGAACAAGATACTGGTAGGTAGACATACATAGACTTGTGTGATACATTAGGCGTATGATTAAATAGATGGCTTGCATAGGATCAACAAAACAAACAGAGACGTTGATCAAGAGAACTGCTCCGAAAAAGAACCACAGGAGATCGACACACTCGCCTTCAGCTTCCCCTTGACGTAACTGCCTAACCACTTCTTTGTTCTCTCCAATTCTTGCGCGTCCATCAAGGAGAACCCATCGACCACAATCGATTGCATTTGAGAAAAGTTCGGCCGATTGAGGATGTCAATGACAGCGTCCCAGTTGATGAGTCTCAAATTATCAAGGCCATCAACAAGCAGCGAGAGGCTTAGCTCGTAAATTATGGGTGAGACTATCAGAGACAGGATGGAAGGAACCTGGGCTGCAGCGAGTTCATTCCTAGGAAAGATACTCGAGATGGGAAGGAAGAGCTGGATGCGTTCGAGGTTGATCAATGTTCCAAAGTCTACTTGGTGATGAGATGTACCTGGACAAGAGATAGACAAGGAGCGCAGATCAGCGAATGAACAACAGCTCAGTCCAAGTCTCTCACCATGAGTGATCGGGGACGTGAAAAAGTCTGTGAGATCCGCCGCGGCTCTCACCTCCAAGGAAGTGAGCGAATGCTGGAACGCTTTCAAAAATCTCGGAATCTCTGAGTAACACAGCTCCGGGCTAAAGCTGAACGACAGATGTTTTATCTCCAGTGAGGAACTGTGGCCCGATACCCAATAGAGGAATCCGTTCTCCACAATGTCGCTGACGTTGGACAAGGTCAGTGACCTCAGTCGGGGAGGTGGCCTTACTCTACTCAGAGCGATAGAACCCCTGCCTCGTATGTCGTGGAGTGAACAAACTTCCAATCGAGGACAAGACGCCAAGAGTTCGAGGACGCCGTTCTCCATTGAATCGAGATCCTCGAAGAAGGCTCGTGAGATACTGAGCTCCACCGCGGTGTCTCCCAACAGTCCCAGCACCCTCTTCATCCACATCATATCAACGCAGCTGGTTCCATCAAGTGACACCTTTCGCAGGTGAGGAAGACGGTACGGATGAGTGATTGCGCCTTTCTGACGCTGAGCCTGTGGCACACGCGGTTCGTGCCCCGTCATGCTGAGAGAAACCACATATGAGCGGAAGGTGCAGAAGTCGCTGCGGAGGATACGTGCAAAACGGAGCCAGCGCTCGTTGTTGTTGATACGAATTTCACGGAATGAGGCTGTGTGATGGCGGGAAATGGGAAGCCAGGACCGGCACACCAAGGCGCAATGGAGGACGTCAGAATTGGCGTGATCTATGCAAAGATATGTGACTATCTCGTCGAGCAGTTCTGGCGGAAGATTGGCAATGGCAGGAGGAGGTCCTGTAGGAATGACTGTAGACGGTCTGGTAGCAGGAGCAGGATTGAAGACCAAGTCATCTTCTCGTGTTGAGAGCGAGGCGATTGTTGGTTGCACGTCGTCAACCAAGTTGCCGAGTCGTGCACGAGGAGTTGATCAACCTGGATCCTCAGCTTGGGTCTCCCTGTGAAAGTGGTCAACGGCGGGGTAGGCAGTGGGCGAGGAGGCAGATGGTCGATGGTGCCCAGAAGGGTGGGTGAACGGAGCTGCCTCCCCAAGCCAAAAGAGCTGACAGTATTCCGTCGCGCCAGTCGTGAGCCTATATGCGCGTCCGGAGGCGGTCGGTCCAATGATAGAGCTTTCCGCGACAGGTCACTCTCCACTTCAATCACATCAGCACGAGACGAGATATCAATCTGCTCAACAGATCTATGTGGAACGCGATGCGACTTGGTGGGAGGAGGGGATGAAGGGTCGTCAAACTTCTCCTCTAGAATGGACTCCCTCCATCGCGCTACATCCAAGTTGGCAGTGGTATTGCGCCGGTGTTTTGACCTCTGCGGAGTAGGTGGAAGTGGCCGTCCAGTGTTGAATGGCGGATGAAGGCGCCACACATCGTTCTGCCGCGGGTTGTAGGGTACACCTTGAAGGATAGAAGATGGAGAATAAATGGGGGCAGGAACTGCGGCGGGAGATCTCCAACGAAGAGTGCTGGGTCCGGAGTATGAACTATGACACCGGACCGAGGCCACTTCATTGCTGACCCATTCCCTGCCAGTATTTGCTGTTGGGGGGCGCGGAGGGCGCTGCCCGGGGAGTGGCCGTGAGGAAGGCCAACTCTGTTCGGCGACATTGTTATGTGGTTGCCGACTTCCTTCGGCCACTTCGCGAGTTGACTGCCGTTCGTCCACCATGGCCCTGGCCTCAGACAGACGCTTCGGCTGCGACAGAACAGAGATATGCGCGCGCTCTATGCAAAGAACATCAGTATGCAGTAGAGAAAGATCAACGAGTTCAGTATCAATCGAAGGTGCCATCCAAGCCCAGAGAAGATCAGCAAATCGGGCGATGGCAATGGCTCAACGAGACTGTAGCTCGAGTTCTGGTTTGAGGCAAGATTGGGAGGGGTGTAACATGGTCATGACTGTTGAAGCTTAAGAAGGATTGCCGGGCAAGATGCCGTAAAATGACATGAAACGGGAAGGCAAACCGCTCAACTTGAGACGCCAATTCCTTTTGGCTCCGTCATTGCGAGTCAGTAATACTGCTTGGGGATTGTTCCGAACGAAATGCTGCAAGACGGCCACGGACGTTCTAGTGCTACACAGATTCGAACGGCCAATCAATCCATGACCCATGTCCCATCTCTTGTCTCCAACCCATCCCCTCGTCCGTAAACCATCTACTGAGCGGCCCATCCGATCCTCGCTCGAAACACAGATCCCTTTGCATCCACTCAAGAAGAATATTACACCCCACCCAAGAGTCTTACTGACACCCACCCCGGTTCCGACGAGTACGGTTGTTCAGTGTTCGATATCTATTTGAATTGTTCAATCAGTCAGGCCGATGTCCGCCATTGGAAGAAGCAAGAATTTGACGTATATGCCGGGTACCATCTTATTGAACTCTCGTTCGAGAAAAGACGGGGGGATATGATCATGAAGGGACTTAAGCGGAGCTTTGTGGGCGACCTCAGATACGTATACATTTGGGATGAAGAGAATCAAGAGATCCGGAAGCCGGGGTGAGTGAAGAGTAGGATGAAGACCGAGCAAGATGATACAGACCTTGATCATCGGAAACAGCGAAATTCGAGAAACAGACTGCCAAGTGGGCCAATGATTTTCTGGCCGAAGTCATGAGAATGCAGATGCGCGACACTGCTGTAAGTTGAATGTCGGAATTTAGACAAGCGGAATGGAAGATCTGAGGGAACGCCAGGTCAGCTAGCCATGAATGATGATTGTCCCGGCAGCACTCGGAAACATGTACTACTGATCGCACCACGGAAAGCAAGTCATACTTGGGACTAGGTATCCTTTCGAGTGGACGTGATGCAATCGAAGGTGCACCAGCTTCGGGCATAGCCTGACAATAGGCAATTCAAGAGCTCATAACCATCAGAGGACATTGTACAGCCAGTCTGACTCGCGCGTCCGCTGTCCACGAAGGACTACCGTCCAGCTTCCTCCTGCTAGGTGGTTCGGAGTTGACGAGCGGCTAGATCACGACGAGCATAGAGTCTTCCGTCAAATGTCAGAATAATAACTTCGGAGCGGATAGTAGGTCAGAAAGGATGTCAGATCGTGATTTTGAGGGTCTGGGACAAGCTGGGAAGAATCAGAGATGTTGGAAGCAAGTCCGGGTCCGCCAGAACCATTGGCTGGATACTCAGAAGAGTGCGGTCCGGAATGCAAAGATGCCTTGGTTTGAACAACCCCGCGAAAGGGTTCAATTGCATTGCAAGACTCGGGAGTGTAGAGATTGGCAGCATACTGGTGGGATGAGCAGGCACACAAAGAGCCAGAATAGTGTCTTGAAGTCGGCGAGATAGACTTTTGAATGGGACTGCGCAAGGACTGTGTGCGCTTTTCGCGGAGGACGCAGGGAAGAGCATTGCGATCGAAGTCTAGACCCCCATTGCCAAATCAGGCTTAAGGGGCCTTTCTTTCCTAAGAGAAGGGTCACGGGTCACCTACGGGTCACCCTTTAAGTTTGTTCTGTTGTCTCAACCTGGTCTCAACGATGGCCTGTCGTAATTCTGGCTTGACACGACTCAAACCACGACGAAATGAACCGGCCGTGGCAGAACGAGTTTACTCGCATATTCTATCCCACTGCTCGAGGATACACGCCTTTCCGTACTGGAGCATTTGAACTGCACTGTGAAACGCCGTATTCGGTGACTGGTCTCGAGGTTGGGGACCTGATTCGGCGAAGCTTTGGTGGAGACATCGAGTACTTCGGGCTGAACGTCACCAAGGCGGCGGACGATCCCAGAAACGCGCGGCTCACGACGGACGGCTTTGAGCCCGTTCATTTGGAAGCTGGCGTTGATTATATCGTGGACCCAAAGCGCTTCCCGAATGCTTGCGTATTCGGGGCGACGAATGATGCAAAAAAACCCTTTGTTTCTACGCCAGTCATTGAGTCTGCAAGTTTCTCTCCGACGGGACTTAGTCTAATCACTCACTTAGTCCCGAATCACCGTTGGAACAACTGGAGTTCTCAAGCAGAGCCAGTGAAGGCGCGTACTACGCCCTCCCTTATGGTGGTACATCGTACAGCTGCACGACCTCCGGATTAGACAAATTAAGACGATGTGCTCTGAAGTATGCTCGAATATGGCATCAGCGTCTCTGCCAGACATACGACGTTGCCAACGGCGAGCTCTGCTTGGTCACGGCCTGCTATAAAGCGCCCATGACTAGCTCGGCCTTCTACATATCGGAATCACCAGATTGTCAATACACCGCCAAGCTCGTTGTACCCCCTGCACGCGACGACGCCATCCGATTCGTGGACATCATACAAGACGTACCTGGAAAGAAATCAACACCTCTCCGCCAACATATGGGAATATATCCCGCGAACTTCGAGCGAGAGACGCTATCGGCGACTTTGCAGAACTCGAAGTATTGTGTCATGGTCCAAGGATTCCATATATCACTGGATTTCTCTGTCTACAACGAGTGTCGACTACCCTACTACAACCGATGGCGATCTCTTTGGTTGGCTCTTCCTATTGCCATCAGGCCACATGTAAAGCCTTGGTTGGTTCATCCGCAGGCCATACCAGTACGCTCGTTCCTCCTGATATCGAGAGTCTCCAGAAGAGCCTGACGCTTTGTTGCAGCCTTTCTCACCCTGCACGTCGATAAATCAGATGCTTCATTCCTCGGTGGGCTGAATGGCTGTTTGTCTGCCTCATGAGGGCTAACACCGTCTAGACAAGGAAGGCAAGCGCAGGAGTAGTCCACGATCTCGACGTACTGTCGATTTTGGCGAAGGTAATGACGCTGGGTAGCTCCTCCCAATGCAGTATAACTCACAGCCCTTCTCTAGGATGAGCTCATTTTGCCCACGGATCGAGTAATCGCTCGAAGGATGAGAAAGAAGTTCCTAATTGTTGTGAACAAAGGTGTGTTGCTTGCGCCGTCCTTAGCCGTTTCGATTCATTCCAACAACAGAGGGACACGGACATCTTGTAGAGAGGGGCGAAGAGGAGTTGACCAGAACCGAGAAGAGGAGAGACATACTGCTCAAATTGCGCGTACTGACTCGGGGAAGCCGATTTCTTTGTGTGTTTCGGGACAATTCCTAATTCATTGCGGGCGTTCAGTCTTTGGAGAGATCCTTCGAGCTACTGCATTCGGCAACTAATATACTGTTGCATACTGTATCAGTGGGAAGGTGTACGTGCTCACCAGGCTTGTCTGTTGCGACATACAAGAGTGGGAACGTACACATAAGTGACGAGGGCGCGTTGCATCGACAGGCACCCTGCAGCGTTGACGGCGTGAGAAGCATCCTACTCGGGTTCACTGCTCCTTTGTTCCGTTTCCTCGACAATAAACATGGGATGTCGTAGCCTCTCTCGCCACCGAACCGAACATCAACATCATGTACCGAAATTGGCAGAATGAATTCTGCAGGATCTTCTATCCCACTGCTGGAGGATTCACCCCAATTCGTGCCGCTCCCTTCGAGATTGGATGCTCGACCTCTTTCCCAGACATCGGTCTGGAAATCGGGGATGTCATAAGACGAAATCATCGAGGAGACATCGACTATCTTGGTTTCAATGTCACTAAGTCTGTAGGTGACCCCAAGATCGCGCGACAGCCCGCTGGCTTTGTACCTATCTACCTGGAACGAGACGTTGATTATACGGTGGATCCAGATCGTTTCCCTCGTCCGTTCATATTTGGCGGTACAAACGATGCACACAAGCCCTTCACGCTCACGCCAATCAACAAGTTTGTGAGCCTTTCATGAATCTAGTCCGTTCCTAACATAGAAGTTGTTAGTTCCGAAGCACCGTACCAGCAAATCGAATTCTCTAGCAAAGTCACCGAAGGCGCCTACTACGCGCTTCCGTTTGGCGGCACCGCATACGAGTGCACTGCCTCCGGCTTGGAGAAACTGAATAGCTGTGCTCTTAGGTTCGCCAGCTCTTGGTATCGAGACTTCTGCCCAGCATTCGATCTTGTCAATGGCGAGCTCTGTCTAGTCACTGCCTGCTACAAGGCGCCTCTCTGGAACTCTGGCTTCTATATCGCTGATTCCGCGGACTGTGATATCACTCTCAGACACATTGTGCCGCCCACTCATGACGATACGGTCGAATTCGTCGACATGCTCCGGAAAGTCGAAGACAGAACGTCGCCTCTACGTGACGCGATGGGGATGTACCCGCCGGATTACGCGGAAGAAAAACTGTCAGCCATGTTACAGAACCCGAAACACTGTATCATGGCTCAAGGCTTCCACATATCTCTGGATACCTCGGTATACAATGATTGTCGGGAACCGTACACCAGCTGGCGATCATTTTGGGCCTCGCTTCCCAAAGGTGTCAGACCTCGTGTGAAATCGTGGTCTGTCTCACCACGCGCGCGACCGGTATGTGTTTGGCTGGCCCATTTAGAGAATCACATCCTGAAATCTTACGCTCAGCCCTACCACCCGTGTGCAGCCATAAGCACGTTGATTCATTCCTCGGTACTGCTCTCTGCTTGTGTGCATATGTTGTAGCTGATAGTCTCAGACTCGAAAGGCAATCGCAGCCGTAGTACATGACCGAGACGTACTGGCAATTCTCGAAAAGGTTTCCCTTCTTTTGTGCGTCTCTGGGAAGGGAGGACAATCTAATACAGCCTCACAGGATGAATTAGCTCTGCCAAGTGATCGTGAAATTGCGCGGCGGATGGTCAACAAGTTCATTCTCGTCATCAATAAAAGTATGTCGATCTCAGTCGTCACCCTGCGAAATCTCATTCTTTGCAGATGGTCACGCTGCCCTAGTGGACAGAAATGATATAGAGCTCAGCCAGGGCGAACGGAGGCAAGATGTATTGCGAAAAGTGGTAGCATTACTTCGAAGAAATTGGTTTCTGTGTGTCTACCGGGAGAAGTATTAATAGTTTACTGTCGGCTTACGCAGTGCGCACCGATCCCATAATTTTGAAGCTCGAACCCGTCTTTAACCAAGTTGGAAACCCTTCAGCTGCAAGCATGAATGATTCGGTTCGTTTCTACTTCGTCGCTAAGTTGCCTCATATTGTAGTTAGATGCCACGAATATCCGTTTACCTGGATACAGGTGTAGAGAGGGTGAGGTCTTGGTGAGAGTATCGATACACTACGCATCCGCCGTGTTTCAATTGATCTCCGGGAGTTGTTCTTTGTTCTCGTTCCGCCACAGACTGCAGGTGCCCTACCAGCTGACAACGGGCTGTCTCATTTCGTTGCCAGGAGCTTGATCCACGCACTCTACTGTGTCAGTGTGTAGTGCGACATTCGGAAAAAAAATAACATAATTGAGCTTTGACCTCCAGAATTTGGCATTCGTGGGAAAGAGTGAGCTAAGTATATACCATTGCTTCACCAACCCACGCAACATTCCAGGACCGCACGACTTCCATCCTAGTTCCTGGTCTCTGCATCAGACACCGCATGAAACCTGATTACCGCGGAGATCTCGACTACTGACAGTCAGCCAAGTACGTACAAATTGTATACGATTGAATCCATATTGTCTCCCTCACGCCAGCATGCCCGGTCACGGTCTGAGACCCTTCCGCTCAACCATTGTTCTTTAGTGGGTGAGCCGCCATTGTTCGCGCATTGTCAAAGAGTGGACGTCTGATCGCCGTCACGACGATGACAGCGAGCGACGCGACCTTCAGCCCGATCTGCACTGGTCCGCATTTCGACAAGGCTTTTGTTCTTCATGGGGTGCTAGGGCCAGTCTCCAAACGCTGAGCTTTGATATAACGATGCCCGAGCCATACACAAGACGAGAAACTATACCCCAACGACTCTAGAAATGAGGTACGGCACCGAGCTCAGAGTAGGCGATGTGGGGTATGTTGATGACGCTGGAAACGTCTCTTACCTCTGCAATCTTGCACCCATCGTGAATGCACCAACGAAGACCTCAATAGCCCTTCAGGATATCAGGAATATCCCTCATCGCAGTACAACTAGTACTACAAGGTGAGTAGTACTGCTGCCGGTGCATTCGCCCATCAATATGCTGACTGAGTCGTTTCTATCTAGTGTTCGTTCTATTTATTCTCCAGTCGCCTCAGAGTTTTGTTCTGTGCGCCACACTGCGTGCGCACACGACCCTGCTTCAGAGAACACCAACATTCACTCCCCCTTCGATGCGTACCTCCAGGTCTGCCTTCTGCATTGGTATTGGTTGATGGCCCGCGGCGGAAAGTCTTTCGGTCGCGACGACTTCTTCATATTCACCGGTCACGAGCCTGCCTTGGGAAGCGCTAGGTCGCTCTCCGGGTTTAGGGCTCTGATCAACGCGAAGGTCGTGCGAGAAGTTCGACAGGGCATCCAGTACAGTAAACGTAAAGCGAGATTGGGTGCTGTCTCATTGGCGACACAGCGTTGGCTGCAGAGACATAGAGGCTCACACATGCCCTCGAAGGGTGTGGCGAGCTCAGAGTATTCGCTGAAATCTGACTTCAACGTGCGTGCGAGAGGCCCTTCTTCAGGTCCCGCTTTGTTGACCTTTACTAGGTTGGCGCTGAGTCGCTGTCGAACGCAGTCGTCAAATGCATGCTGGAGTCTGTAAGTCTGGTGTTGGACTGTTCCGTGGCGCCGAGCGAACATCCATCTCATGGCGATCGATAGGCTCCGTGGTGTATAATGGCTTGGATGCATGACTCCCAATACCGCCAGCTGATTGCCAAAGTTTGTTGTTCATTCCTCCATCTTGACGTTCGCAGCCTAATCCGAACCTATAGGATGAAGAGCTTCCATCGAAGGAAGAACTCCTGAAACGTATGATCAAGACGTATATCCTCAGTGTCAGCGAATGTAAGGGGAAGTCTATATACTCGTTCATGTTGGATTCATAGCTTCACAGATGGTATTGCTACCCTGATCGAAAGGCACAGTCTCAGGAGGACCCGACTAGCCTTTCTTCTGAACCTTGATCGTCAAGAGACGGCACTGGATCTTGGATTCGACCTCATTGTAACAGCACAGACACCTTCTGTATGTCATCACTGCCTCTGCGTACGACACTGCGTTTAATTCTTCTCGCTATCACAGGGATACATCTTTCTTCCTCCCGGGCGTGGCTGTGGCGTCAACTTGTTTCCCCGATCGGCGATCGGGTTTTGGCTGGTCACAACGAAAGACCTTTTGGAATCATGCAAGGACCTTGAGTTCCGGCAGTTCCTTTGTAAACGATGGGAGGAGTACTTCTCGCAGAGGGCGATTGCCAAGCCGCTGAATGAGTCAAATGGCTGGGAGGAGACACTGTTCAGTCCCTCAGACAAGGACCATCGATATATAACGTGGTTCACCTCTGTCGTGGGTGGACACTTGTTGGGAAAGATTACTCTCATGAAACGGTAGGCCCGCAGCTATTCTACTGTTTAATCGACGTCTCATACTTTCTCAGGATCCACGACCTGCAATACGACGCGCCCTGCCTTTGGACGTGGGCTACGCAGCTTGTGACGTGGACGCGCCCTTGGTAGCATGCATTGACATTGGACTAGGCGAACCCTGGAAAAACACCGCGTCGTGTACTAATGAGTCGTATCGGTCTGTGGGAACTTGGTAGCTGTGATGTATTTCCCATTGTGCCATTACCAGTGGCTATAGTATTTGACCAACATATCGAGTCCCTTAATCACACAATGCCATATCCCGCTCTCTTTTGACGCGTCTCATCCTCATCGATGTGGCTCTCTTCCTCCGTCCCCGAAGCGCAGCACGTTCCCTCTACCCTTGGGATCCGCTCGCGGATGAACTTGATGGTCGAAACGGCTGCGGGTTTTGGGCGCGATGATTGATAGAATATCGGCGTGAAACACCGGCTAGTCTTCGATGTAATCCAGAATGTACACTTTCATCGTATACTTCGACAGCCATTCTGGAAGTCAAGATGAGGCTCACCTCCGCCGTACGTCGAGGTGCTCAGTTGGAATCACAGGCGGGCAGCACGGGTGCCACAAACAACTAACAAGCAAGGGCGCTTGGATTTATCGATGAGAGAGACCAGAGCACTTTGGTCGCCACATTACGGCAAGGAAATGAACGAACTGAATAGCTAGTCGCATGATGCAGTTCCGTTCTGGCTGTACCGAATGAGTACCTTGCTTGCACTACGCAGCTTATGTTCGGATCAGTTGACAGTAGCTCGAAGTGACAATGAAATCTTACAATCACCAACTCGTGCAAGGCTATGCTCCTGGACTGTAAGGCGTGTTCTTCACATCTCGATGATTGCTGAAACATAACGTACCTACCCCTTCCTATTGATTCGTAGCGTTGAACTCCCTGAACATCGGGGTGTGACGATCTTCATCTGCCCAAGACTCAATAGCCTGATTGATCGTCTGCGAGCGGCGAATCGTGCAAATCAATGTGATAGTGTGAGAGACGAAGATGGGGACGTACAGATACACGCGAGGGGAATGTGGCGAAGCCAAATCCAGAACATGTCTCGAAAACATTAGGTGATCACAGCACGCGATAGAGAAGACCACGACGCGAATACCTCATCTGCCATCCAAAGGCCTCGTTCGAGGAGGCTTAGAAGCTTGTCTAGACAGCTGAGAGACACAGCCCGTGATGATCACGGCAGAATCATGTCGAATGTCAAAGTTAGCAGACCGTGCCGGCGCCTCAAAGGCTAAGTCTGGACAGCCGGTCGTTGGCAAATTTCGGGTGGATTGTGAATCAGAGATGATATCACGAGCCGCGCCTGACGGCCCAGCCAGGCGACAAGCGGGTGTGTTTGTCTCCTGTCGTCTAGAATATGGGCAGATGACCGAGTGCGACTCGGATCGTCTAGACCAAGGGAAACCATTCGAAGAGGACGGATGCGGTCGAAACTACAGCCAAAAGTTAGTTAGACGTTGCAAGTTGACTGCAAGTATTTCGTGTGGCAACGCGGAGTATCCAAGACGGAATTTTAACCCCACACTGGCCGGCAGAGAGTCACAGGAAGGATCATGGGGTAGTCCGCGAGTGTATTGCAAGGTCCGAAGCTGGTGGCGGCAAGTTCGAAGTCCGACGCCGGCACAATTTTAGTCTTAGATCAGCTGCACAGGCTCTCTCCACGACTCCCATCCAATCCCTCTAGAGGTGAGCACTCCGCCGCCAGCATCGAGCTCGCCGTGCTGACCGACGAGCAAGGCATTTTACTGCCATTCTCTCCTAGATATAGAGCGGACCTTGTTCCCTGCCAGCCTTTGTTACCCATCACCCTCTTATTTTCTTCCACGATAGCTCCCTCAAAGGTGCGCCTCATTACTGCCTGCTCTGTTCATCGATAATTAATCGCCGAAAATCGACGTCTGCAGATTATAGACATGCCCGCTGCCACAGCTACCTCTTCTCCTTCTGCCATTCCCTCGCCCGCCGATCTCAAGGCTGCCATGCACCCCACCGACAGCCAGGTCGATATCGCAGCCCTTTTTGTTGCCGACAAGTCATCGCGCGAGTCTGCAGCCAGCACGCTCGCCGCCGTTGCCTCAAAAGAGGGCCCTCACGCTCTCACCGCCGCTGGCTTTGGGCCAGCTGTCGTGAAGGCTCTCGCCGACAAAAAATCGCCTGCTGCACGTGAAGGCGCCGCCGAGGCTGTCGCCAGCCTGGTCAAGTCTGGCGCAGTCACGGCGCTCGAGCCGGTCTTCATCGAGTCCGGCATCTACGCCGCCCTTCTCGAGACATTCGCCGACAAGATGCCTGCTGTCCGGACGGCAGCCGTCGAGGCCGTGCGCGAGTTTGTTGCTGCTATGAACCCCTGGGCCACCGCCCTTATCCTTCCCGCCCTCCTTCACGAACTCAAAACTGCCGGCAAGTGGCAGATCAAGACCGGCTCCCTGGTCATCCTCAACCAGCTCGTCACGAGCGCGCCTGTCCAGATGGCGAAGCTCATGCCCGAGATCATCCCTGTCCTCTCCGAGGTCATCTGGGACACCAAGGCCGACGTGAAGAAGGCTGCCCGTGATTCGCTTACAAAGGCTACAGCTCTCGTTTCCAACAAGGATATCGAACGATTCATTCCCGCTCTTATCAAGGCTCTCATTAATCCGGTCGAAGAGGTTCCCAATACCATCATGCTCCTCTCGGCCACCACATTCGTTTCGGAAGTAGATTCACCTACGCTTTCTCTCATGGTTCCCCTTCTATCTCGTGGACTCAACGAGAAGTTGACCTCCACCAAGCGTAAAGTCGCTGTGTTAGTATTTTTTTCTGCGTTTCCTGGCGTATGACTTATAGTCCTACAGCATTGCTGACAACATGGCCAAGCTCGTCGACTCCCCCGTCACTGTCCGACCCTTCCTTCCCAAGCTCCTTCCCGGTCTTATCAAGGTCGAGTCTACCATTGGTGACCCCGAAGCTCGTGGTGTCGTCGGTAAGGCCATCGCTACTCTCCGTCAAGTTGGAGAGGTTCCCGAAGGCGATGGCTCCGACCTTCCTCCCCTCAAGGTCGCTGACGCTGGTGCCCTTGGTCACTCCTTGACCGCCGTCTACAAGAAGCTCGGCAGCGAGACTCACGTCGCCCACGTCGCCGCCATCTACGCTTCTTCCCTCGCTGCCAACCTCGTCAACGCCAAGAACTTCGACGTTCCCGAGTGGGATACTTTGGCACCCTACATTGCTTTCGCGTCTGCCACCCCTGATCCCATCATGGTCTGCCGCGAGTGGGTCGTCCGCTCAGCCACCGAGGACGTTGATGAGGGTGAGGTTCCCGAAGACGAGGAGGAGGGCGAGGATCTTTGCAACTGCCAGTTCTCGCTGGCCTACGGTGCCAAGATCCTCCTCAACACCGCCACCCTCCGTCTTAAGCGTGGCCACCGCTACGGTCTTTGCGGCAAGAACGGTACAGGAAAGTCCACCCTCATGCGCGCCATCACCAACGGGTAAGCTGTCGCTATACCTCTCAAGTTGTTGTCTAACCTCGTCAACAGTCAGGTCGAAGGTTTCCCGTCCCCTGACGAAGTCCGCACTTTCTACGTCGAGCACGACATTGACGGCAGCGAAGAGGATACCTCTGTCCTTACGTTCATTTTGAGCGATAAGCGTATCCTGGCTGATGAGACCGAAATCATTGAGACCCTCGCCTCTGTCGGTTTCAGTGACGAGCGCCAGCAACAAGCCATCGGCTCGCTCTCTGGTGGTTGGAAGATGAAGCTCGCCCTTGCCCGGGCTATGCTTTTCAAGGCCGACATCCTGCTTCTGGATGAGCCGACTAACCATTTGGATGTTGTCAACGTCGCTTGGTTGGAGAGCTACCTCACCAACCTCAAGACCTGCACTTCCAGTACGCAGTTTGTTTTCCTTGTCCAGTTTCCGATGCTCATGTACCCGCAGTCATTGTCTCTCACGACTCCGGTTTCCTCAACAACACGATCACGGACGTTCTTCACCTGAACCGCTTCAAGCTCCGCAGATATCGTGGCAACCTCGAGAAGTTCGTGGCCCAGGTTCCCGAGGCCAAGTCCTACTACACTCTCGAGGCCGCTGAGGACTACAGGTTCAAGCTCCCCGACCCCCCTCTGCTTGAGGGTGTCAAGACCAAGGAGAAGAGTTTGTTGAAGATGTACGTGATGTCATCATCATTCCCATTCATTCATCTAACATATTCACAGGCGCAAAGTTGGCTTCCAGTACCCCACGCAGCCCGTTCAGCAGCTGTACGACATCACCCTCCAGGTCTCTCTCTCCTCCCGTGTCGCCGTCCTCGGCCCCAACGGTTCCGGCAAGTCTACCCTCGTCAAACTCCTCATCGGTGACATGGAGCCCAACAAGGGTGGTGAGATCTGGAAGCACCCCAACTTGGTCATTGGCTACGTCGCCCAGCACGCCTTCCACCATATCGATAACCATCTGGACAAGACGCCTCTTGAGTACATGCTGTGGCGTTACCAGACTGGTGAGGATTTGGAGGAGATGACCAAGGCCAACCGTCAGATCTCCGAAGAGGAGATGCAGAAGATGAAGGATGGAGGTGTCGTCGTCATTGAAGGTCAGAAGAGGTTGATCGATGAGATCGTTGCGAGGAAGAAGCTGAAGCAGTCGTATGAGTACGAGGTGTCGTTCAAGGGTCTCAGCTCGTCCGAGAACATCTGGTTGCCCCGTGATGACCTCATCAAGCGTGGATTCGAAAAGGTCAGTGGCATTGTGGTTTATATCTCGCTTCTTTTGTTGATGCTTTCTTGTGTCTGTAGAAAGTGCTCGAGGTTGATACTCGTGAAGCTCAGCGTCTCGGTCTTCTCCGTCCTCTCGTTCGTCGGGAGATTGAGAAGCACATGGCTGACTTCGGTCTCGAGCCTGAATTCGTGTCCCACAACACCATGAGGGGTCTTTCTGGAGGACAGAAGGTCAAGATTGTCCTTGGTGCCGCAACATGGCGCCGGCCTCACGTTATGTGCTTGGATGAGCCTACTAGTCAGTTTCACTCCCTCATCAGTATTACCTCTTATTGATCGTCATCCACAGACTACCTCGACCGTGAGTCGCTCGCCGCGCTCATCGAAGCTCTCAAGGTCTTCGAGGGTGGTGTGCTCGTCATCACCCACAACCGAGACTTCTCCGAGTCCATCTGCAAGGAAGTCTGGGCTATGCGCGACGGCCACTTGGAGGCGTCCGGCCACAACTGGGTTGAAGGCCAGGGTGCCGGTCCCCGTATCGACAAGAAGGACGGTGAGGAGGAGGATACCTACGATGCCATGGGTAACAAGATCGAGAACAAGAAGCAGAAGAAGATCTCGTCCGCAGAGGCACGGAAACTGAAGAAGGAGCGTATGGCACGCAAGAAGAGGGGTGAGGAGGTCACTGACGACGAGCTCTAAGCGTCGGTGTTTCCTGTTCTCTCTCTCTCTCTCGCACACGTCACGAATATCTATGCGTCGCACCCACTCTATCCCTGTTGTCTGTTTCAATACGTGTATTCTTTTTGTTTCATAATTCTGTCACCACTATGCAATACTACTTACGATCATGAACGAACGTCTGATTCTCTGCAAGAATGGAAATTTCGAGGTAACAGGATATCCTATGTCTGGGACGACGAGGAACGAGTTTGCCGACCCTCCAGTCGGATCGAGGTAAGCATAATGGGTCGTTAGAGGCTAGCAACCACCACTGGGTTATTTTTCTTATCTTACTTACGGAGTCGGGTATCAGATCTGAATATTGAATGGTGAGCAGCCGTTTCAGGAACGGACAACATTGCATTATGATTGTGGCGTAAGATTACAGTGTGCGCAATGATTACTCGTCCGTTTTTCGAGATTATACTTGTACAGATAGGTTGGGTATCCTATGAATGATGGATGATTAATGAGAGACATGGTATCTAGACTGGGTGCAAACAAAGGAGAGTGACATCTAGAAATACGAGGCGAAGTTCATGGAATCATATGTGGTTGTTAACCACTTGGCTGTCGGTTGTGTAGTCTTTGGTCGCGGAGGTGCCGTGCCAGCAGGGAGCTCCGAAGCAATTTCGATTTTCCGCTTCATCAAGGGCTTTTTGTCGAGCGGCGTGAACTCTGATGACTGGAATGCCATGAGGACGATATAGTACTGCAAGCGAGATTCAGTTCGTCAGCTGGGCGCTGGCTCTGGAAAGCGAAGGACGTACCTCGATAGTGAACAGTGGGAAGTTCCCAGAGGCGGGTAGAATGTCGTGTATGTGCAGTTCGCCCTCCAGCGTGACGGCTCTGCCTTTCGGGCGTGAGGCGTACCAAATGACATCGCAGATGTCGACCTTGACCTTCTCTTGGGAGTCCTTAATTTTCTTTTTGCGCCCAGCTCTTGGATCGAGATAGCTGATGCGCCGACATAGCCGCAAGGTGACTAACTCCTTGACGTTCATATCCCTGGTGGTGGTACTGTTCATATGGATCTTGCAAGGCACGGCGGTCCCGCGTACATATGATGACTGTGTATCGATGAATTAGATCGTTCCTTGGCTCGGGTATGAAGGGAAACATACCGGGCTAGGGAGGAAGACCTGGTAATGAGTTGTTTTTGTAAGGGTTCGATATGGGATATCGATTCTGTCAACTCACTGTCCCGCTAATCATCACGTCCTCGATACCCCGCAGGCTTCCGGGGCATTGCAAGGGTGCCGTTATGAGCCAGCCGTCGGGGTCACTGATAGGACCTGGTATTGCATGTCTATTCGAGTAGGCCTCTTCACGTGCCGGCGTGTGTGGCGGGGGTGTTACTCTTGGGGTATATATCAGATCAGTCGTGATTCTATGTATATCCGTCAGTGCCCGTAAGAGCAACAGTCATGAGGCGCTTACTTGGCAGGCGATTGAAAGCGACCCTTGTGAATTGTGACGATAAGTTTGTACTCCAGCACCACAGGATTGTTCTCCTCGATCATCGATTCTGGCAACGAAACAGTCGTGGTCACTCCGTTGTCGCCCTTGAGATCCATGTCCGTCGGGAATTGCACCTCGAACGGAATTGAAGCGAGTCCAATCAACGTTCCTGACGAAGATACCGGCATGCGCCAATCTTGGCTGTCCTTTGTCCAAATAGCAACTGTGTTTTCCAGAAAGTTATGGGTATAATTGGACTGGACACGCTGGTGTACGATTGTTCCGCGCAGCTATAACTGCAATCAATGCGCGAGATCCACGAAAGGAGTACTTGAGGACTCACCGTAACCGTAATCATCTTGATCGTCATGGGCTCCGACAAACTGAAGCTCATAGACCCCGCAATCTTGTTACCAGCATAAAATTGCGGCGTCTGATGAGACTTCTGCGCGTTGCTGAACAGGGTCAGAGTCGCCCATGGTCCTCCTGATCCCTTCTCCGGCCGCAAAGTGAAGCTGTGTTCTGTGGTGGGGGTACGATGGAATACGGACGAGGCGGGGGTATACACCATCGGCACCGTCGACTGAGTCGTCTCTCGCGAACCATACGACCCTGGTGTACTCGATCTCGTTGTACGTGAAGAGCCCGAAGAACCCCGCGATGTACGAGAATATCCTGATCGAAAGGACGTCACGTCGGTCCAGTTGGAATTTCTCCCTCCGTCGAGGGAAAGCGAGCTTGTTGAGGCAACACTGGAGGACGCCACGCTAGAGGATGTGCTACCGTCTGAGAGCGCCCGCCGAGTATTCGTTGATGCAACACCGGACGACACTGCCCTATTACTAGTCGAAGCCGTCCATGTCCGTGAGGAGCGGATGGTCCGCGCAGGGCTCGGGGGCTCGGGATAGGTATATGCTGGCAGTTGGTGGCTGGGGGGATAATAATCATCTTGGTCTTCTTCGGACCCCTCCCTATACATTGGCAAGGCCGTCTTCACCGAGAGCATAGAGAAGGTGCTGACGCGGCGATTCAGCTGAGCGGGCTGGTCAGAGACTGTCCAGTCCTCGGAATATGGCTCGTAGGACATGTTGGCCGGAAAGAAAGTTTAACGCATGGGGCGGGCGCCACTATATATATATGAGGTCAACGTAAGAGGTACGAGTGACTTTGGGAACTAAGCGCAGCCTACCTGAGGCATGCCCACCAAACCCTTGATGTGGAATTGACGAACCATTGCTGAGTTTCAGCGCGCACGATCGTGTACTGTACTAACTGACAGAAGAAGTCAGACGTGGTAGGCTCTACAATTGATGCGATTCGAACTTGAGTGTTGTCAGATCACCGTAGAATCGTACCGCCACGAGATTGTCGTACCTTTCGATAGCAATCTGCCAATCTATTGCTGATTTTCCTTCCTTCGGAAAGATGGGCGGTCTCTTTGGCGCCCAATCGAACGCGTCTTTACGGGCATGCCCACAGCGTAGGGAGTCATTGAACGCTTTGCTCCGACGTGACCGGCGCGCGCCTTCAGGCCATGCGCCGGGAATAGGGCTCTTACAATATAGAAAAGAGTGTTACCCATACAAACAGTGTATAAACCGGCGTTGTTCGCTGTCCTGACCGAAGAACTAAGCCTGAGACCTGGGATGGAGAACATAAGACACACCGTCAATATCAAGCACTTTACACCGGACAAATGAGCACGACCTTTCCCTTGTCCGGAAGTAGTGTTGGCAACCGTGTCGATCCTGATAAGATCTGGTCTATCAGGCACCAAATCGCTCTCATGGGGTTGCCCTGCACGCGCAGCTGTGAGCGATGAGCGCCGCTGATGCAAGACGTTGTGAACCTCAAGCAACTGGACAACGAGTGCGGCAACGACCAAAGCTTGGAGACAAATCCTCCCACAGCAACAACGACGACCGCAAGACAAGACGACAACAGCAATGACGACGACCGCAAAGCAATGATGAACGGACTCGATGGGCCCATTCCGAGGAATAGACATAACAAGTACTGAACCTGGGAGCAGAAAGCGCCCAAGGACAAGGATGATGATGAGACGCATCGAGCACCACCAGCCCAGCATCGGTGAATGCACGACAAAGGGCCGAGGATGAGTACGTCGGGAACAGCAAGACATCGACGAGCGCTAACGATACCTCTATTGAGTATTGAGGGCTTAGGGAGTCCATCTGTCTACGGGAATGAAATCAAGGCTCTTGTACTGCTACCGATCTCACAGTGTTAGTGGAAACTATATTGAACTACTTGTATCTCAATCATACAGAATGCAATTCTACATAACCTTGAATCGAGTTTGTAGGGCCCACAAGGGTCCGAAAGACTCCTCGTCGCCAAGTATGGTAAAGTGTCAGGATACGACTCGGACGGCAGATGTCCTCTTCGGATACAGGATACTTCAGGTCTTCGTGTCAGCCTTCTCACAATAGTCGCGCTCGAACGATAGCCTGTAACGGCCTTGTCGTCCATATCGGTACCGGATGGTCTCGAAACACCATATCCTCTTGACTGGCAGCAGGAATGCGAATCAGCAACTCGAAGCAGACGAGAGTATTCAAGGCTAACCTGGTCTCAAACACTTGCATGTCGAATTTCCTCACAAGGTTGGCAAACGTCAGATATAGCTCGCACCAAGCCAGGCTGTTCGCGAGTTCAACAAGCATCATCCCATTGAGGAGTCGGAATGACTCACTTCATGCCGACACAGCCTCTGGGACCCTTCGAGAATGTGACAAGATACTTGTCTAGATTCTGCGAGTTGGGCTGCGTCCATCTCTCGGGTTTGAAGGTAAGCGGATCCGGGAAGATCACTGGGTTTCTCAGGACGAAAGGCTGTGCGACACCAACGACGGCCTGTGAAAGTAAGCATCTGATGAAGGAAGGGATATGAGAAAGGGAAGACTCACTCCGGCTGGAACCGTCTTGCCGTCAATAATTGTCGGCTCAGTAACGACACGTGGTAGGGATACTGGCACTCCAGAGCTGAGTCGCAGCGCTTCCTTGATAACCCCCGTCTATGCCCAACGCTGTCAAAGCGAGAAACGAAGAGGAGAGACTGCTTACGAGATACGGCAGCTTTTCCAATTGTTCGTATGAGAACTTGGTATCCTTCTCCGGCCAGGCTTCGTACAATTCCGTTTCGAGCTTCTTTTTCATTCGTGGATCGCTGAGGAGATGGAAGAATCCGATGGTCATAGCGTTGCTAGTTGTATCAGTGCCAGCAACTAGGAGCACGATGGCCTGATGCAAACAGGTTAGCAAACTGTCGGCACAATGGAATGAAGAACATACCTCCTCCAACAACGATTTTTTCGAAGGAAGCTCTCCAGATTTAATTAGCTCCGGAGTAATCAGATGGTGGTATATCGTCTGGTGTTCTCCTCCTGACCGCCTCAACATGTCTGGATCCTTGAGAATGGCCTCGATTTGTTTCTCGAGGTATCCTCTGAGCTGGGCGAGGCCACCGAAATCGGGGTTCAATAGGTCTCCTAGCCAATCCGGGAGGTGATGCAGAAGACGAAGAACGCGGAAGTGCCTCGTAGCGGTCATTACGGGTATGGCGCCCTCCATTGAGCGTATGATAGGGTGGTCGAAGCCGGACGTTGTTAGTCCACCGAATGAATGCGAGTAAGAGTAAGCGGTGACAATATCCATGGCTAAGGCTCGGAACCCACGGAAAAGATTGGCAGGTTGAGAAGCGTTGGCGAACTCTGTGAGTTTGTCAGCGAAGATATCGACCTGGTGAGGCTAATCAGTGTTATTCGTTTTGGATATCTACGAGATCAACCTTTTCTTGGATGACGTCCTCCAGTTTCAGTATTGCCCGCCGAGAGAACAGAGGATTCAAAATCTCTCGCCGTTTCTTGTGTTCTTGTACATTTGTCATCCCACTGGACGCTTCATCTATGCCAGCGCATGCGTAGAACTCTGGATCTTTGACAAATCCAGAGTAAGGAGGGTAAATCGCCATGTATGCATCGGAGCTGTTGAAGTGCAACTGAAAGAGCAAGCTCAGTTGAGACCGATATGCCAAGATGGAAACTACTACTTCATTCGGTCGTATCCTGACCACGGGGCCTATAACGAAATGAGAGAGCGTTTCATGTTGTGCAAGGAGAACCATACCGTAGATATCGTGCAGCTTCTCGAGATGCTGTACGAAGGCCCCATTCTTCCAAATGTCGAAGTAAGCTTGATAGTACCCTGTCAGCGCCGCTAGACGGGGTCCGGGAAAAGATCGCAGAGGATGAAAGTATAATCTCGAGAGAGCCAAGTAGACGAGCCTAAAGACCGCGAAGGAGAGAAGGATTTGGACATATGACAACTGCAGCATGGTGGCACTTTGAATTGGTAAGAGCCTTCGATAACGTGGTAGGGTTGGTTGCACAAGAGAGGTGGTATCATGCAGAGTACTGGGCCGATTCGGAGGGCGTAGGTGAGTGAGTTTAAGAGGGATATGCTCCCAAGAAGGCCGTCATTTTAAGCGGCACTTGACAGGACTAGCGCAGAACCAGTCAACAGGTTGCTCTGCTGTCCTGCTCGGCGAATTCTGCTCAAGCCGGAGAGCGTTCCTGCCAACCGAGCTCTCATCTTCTTCACTTCGTCGACTAGCAATGATAGGCGTTGCAGTACGCCGCTTCTGCCCAATCTACAGAGTAGTTTGTGGCCGTGACGGAGGCATATTCGTCGGTGGCCATCCATCAACGGCATCTGCACGGCACGGACCCAAAGGAATCTCGGCATCACAGCCCTGAGCCAGTCATCTTTGCTCCCCGCGATCGCCGATGATGATCACCAATGCAAGAACGCAAGACGCGAAAGCCTCGCATGACAGCTCTTATATCTGACATTGAGAAGATGTCTCCAACGGTAGGCCATTCCAGCGGGCCAGTGGCGTGGGGCGGGGGTCTTGCAGTGGCTTTGCCATAAAGGGATCCGAGCTAATAGTAATAGCACATCAATGAGGCCACGTGCGGCGCCATAGCATCATACTTCGGCTGGCAACTGCAGTGCTGCCTCAAAAGATCCACAGTCATGAGTGTCGTTGCGCTCATCGTTCTCAATGACCACCACCCCGGACGCTTTCTTGCTGCTCGCCCTCGAGAACACAACGCTGAGGACGGCGCAGACGGTACAGACGGGCACGCTCGGACTTGAATGTGTTACCGTGCCGGTGCACGACGAGCGCGACGTTTACCTTGTCTTGCGGATCAACGACGTCGAGATACCCGTCGAGCACGATCGCCTCATCAGTCTGGACACGTCGTCCTCCACATCCAGGACCTACACGCTCCACCCCACTGACTTGGACCCCAACACCGTCACCCTCGATGTGCAGACAAGCTGGCATCCAAGCCTCCTGGAGGACATCGAGACCTTCGACGGCATCCTCTCGCAGTATGCTAAGCTCACCTTCAAACCGGAAGAGAGGCCCATTCCCGCCTACGTCTCGCAGGTCGGCGAGCACTCCAAGTCGCTCAGCGACTTCAAGGGTCATCTTGTGCTGGTCAATGAGGACAATGGCGAGGTCGTCGGCGAGTTTGACAAGAAGATACATGTCCAGGAGGACCCAACGCTTGGGCAGCGCGGCCACGAGCTGGATCCGGTCATCATCGAGGTCCCAGAAGGCAAAGTTCGAGGCGGGGACGATGAACATCCACTCGAGTTCTTTGCACGCGCTATCCCTCCCGAAGAGCGAGATTGGATGACGACGTCCGCGACCACTGTCAGGTAAGCTTCACCTGCTCTTTTGTTCTCTTCTCTAACTCACCCCATAGCCATGCAATTACCTTTGGGACAAACTTGTTTATCTCCGTCTTGAATGGCGCGTCTCAACTGTACATCAATCACTCTTCACCTTCTCCTCATCACCCTGCCAACGCCAATGCTAATGGCGAGCCACCCAAACCCCCTCCCCGCGCTTTAGTCTTCTTGACATCCGACAGGACGCGACAGAACCTCAGTACGGCCCATGCATACACGGGCAAAGCTGTCAAGATCAGCGGACAGACCGTTTCGCGCATTCACGACATGATCAAACAGGCTATGGGATCTGACAAGAAAGGGAAAGGCAAGGCAACGGCGTCCCCAGCTGCTGCCTATGCGCCTCAACCTTCGTATCCGCACCCAGGGTATCAAGAGAAGGAGAAGAATGGATACCAGGCCACCCCGCCATCCTTACCGTCTAACAAACCGATGCCACGCCCTTCCTCTCCCACACCATCGTACAAGACCTTCGCGGCTCCACCACCTTATTATGCGTCAACCTCTGGTCATTTGACACCTGACGGCAAACCCCCATTGCCTCCGCGCTCGCAGCCATCTTCCCGGGATCCTTCGCCAGCCCCAGCGCTTCCTCCGCGCAAGCTCTCGACCACGAAACGCATCCTTCTATCTGCGGATCTCATCCTGTCGACGCTCGACGTCTCTGCGAAGCGTGTCTTGGACGCGGGGGCCTCACGCGTCGGAGCAGTGATGGGTCACAAGTACGGAGAGACCGCGGGGCAGAATTCTGAGATGATGATGGGCACAGCGCGGAATGTGGCGCTGGTGTATGTGGATCTGAGGGGCTTCGGAAGGAGGGCGATTTTGAAGACGGCAGGGAAGGAGTTTGTCAAGGGGAGGTTTCAAACTGCGAAGCAGTAGATAACCCCTACAGACATCACAAGGAATTTGTACTATATTGCGTTATACACGCCGGACGGTTGGACTACTTAGCCACCTTGGATTGTTGTGCTATTGGAATTGAGGAATTGATGGAATGTACACTTGAAAGCAGTAGAACCCCTACATAAATCACAGGGAATTCTATCATATTGTGGTGTGCACGGTTGAACTACTTGATTGGATACTTCAAATTGTTATGCTATTGAATCGATGCAGGCAATGGTACAGATGTCAGACACGAGGTATAAGTTACGGAAAGATGAGAGCGCCACATAAACCCAAAATCATATGATACCTTCGAAGTACTCCTTCGAGCTCAGAGTTGAACCTGAGTGAAGTCGTCAGTGCGTGTTTGATTCTTGGCAATCAGATGCGAACGTACCGAAACGAGGTGATTGTGCCATACTAGCCACAATCTTGCGTCTTAGGTTGGCACCGTCATGGGCGGCCTGGGTGGAGGCCATTGAATGGATCGGAATGGGTTTCGTAGCAAGGCCGCGTGATACACTGACGTGAGGCTCGGATGAAGTGGGTCGATGATCCAGGGCACTCAGCAGCGGCCGCTCCACACGTCGCGAACCAGGTGTTGGCGACGGCGAGCGCACAGGCGGGGTCGGGAACTGTGCCCGACGCGGCGCCGCACTCCTCAGCATCATATCGAGCTCCTCCGCGTTCCTCGCGACCGTTGCAATCACCTTCTGCACCGGCACGTTTCTCGTTCCATCAGGAATCTGGATGAGACGTCTTGTGATCAGTGGGGTGGAGGCTAAGGTGAGGCGAGAGTGCGCCTTACGAGGATCTGGCCCAGAATACCGGGGCTTTCCGCTATGATGTCGATGGTCGCAATGTCAGATTCCTGGAGGGGCGGACGGCCGCTGTCAGTGCATGTTGAGACGAAGGGAAAAGGGGCGAATACGCACGATTGACACGATGGGCTCCCCAGCGACGAATGACTCGCCCTCCTTCTTTCTCCAGCGCGAGACCGTGGCCTCGTTGAGAAAGGGCGACATCGCAGGCATGACGATGCCGGCTGGGCGGGAGATAATGTTCTCAGAGAAGGCTATATCGAGATGAAGTTAGTTGACTCGAAAACATATGTGCAAACGAATGCATACCCATTCCCCGAGTGCGTACTGGGGATGCCGATCGGAGGCTGTGGCGACGGGCTACTGAGGTGGTGATGTTCATCATGGCGCGTGTGGTTATTCTTGCTGTTGTTGTTGGTGGTGTGAAGTTGAGGAGACAAGTTCGTGAAGGGTTGCTCTTCTTATACTCCGAAAGGAGTCATGAAATATATAGGGTCGCCGCACGTAATGCGGGCACAGATCTGCGGGGTAATCATGCTCCATTGACATCCGGAACTCTTTTCCGGGAAGCCGCCTCTGAAGAGATCCTATTTGTTTCCTTAGCATTTCCAAGGGTAAGTAGGGGCTCTGTAGAGCGAGACAAGCGGGCTGTGAGACTGCACAGGCAATGAACCTTACAGTGCCTCCTCCGCATCGATGTCGCCGTGGTGATCTAGGCTTGGCTAGATCGCCGTGGAAGACAATGGATGTTCCTTCATTGAGTGGTAGACGACAGTCTGGACGAGCGCATACGGAAATGCGCGAACTCATTTTGCATTGTTGGTAACTTATAGTGATGTGCGGTCGGTATCGAAGACAGCCTATCTGGCATCCGCAGGCCAAGACATTTCGAAGCAGTAGCTAGTACAAGGGATGGCTTGCGCCGCTTGGATCGGATGGGCGCGATTCATGCAGCAAATCGTACACTACTCCTACACTGATGAGACCTTCATCATGTCGATTAGTCGCCAAACGAAAAGACTTGAAAATTTCACGCCCCTAACGACTCAACGAATATCCGCTGTCTGAAGGAGTTCTGAAGGCGGCCATCTATATTCGTAGCTTTTGCGCTGAGACCAGGCTATACTGAGACCGTGTGAGACGCTTCTGTAAGATGGAACCCAATTGATGGTATCATTCGGGTTCGATAAAGCCCTGAGAACGCCCAGTGAAAGTCATCCTGCGATAGCACGGAATTCCAGGACAACTCTGGTATGCATCCGACCACACCCAGTGGATCGCGGCTTGCTAGAAGTTCGGTCCTGAGACTTACCCGCTGTCAGCCAAGCTGTGAGATGTTATCCGGTTAAACGAGGTGAATGGCGGCCCGGTGCAGAGTGAGGTTAGAACGCTACAAGTGGAGGTACGCTACAAGTGGAGGCCAAGTTCTTGAGTCGTAAAGCTACAAGACTTCGGAGCTGATGTGGCCTCCAGAGTCCAGTCTTAGCTCCACATCCACATACGGCTTTAGAGGGAGGTAGACGTGGAAACATCCCTCTCAAAATCCGCTCAAGGTGTAGTTCTCTTGGCCATCCGTCCGGTAATGATCAATCGAACGTGGCGTACACAATGAAGACACCGAATAAGCGGCCCCCGGATTGTGGATCGCGGTTTCGCCACATGTGATAAATCAGGCCTGCAGGAATCGAGATAATCTATACGGACAGTATTCAGGTGTTCGTCTCCGTGTCGCGACTCGCGACAGTCTAGCATGTTCACGACGCGTAAGTGAGGTTCAATGCAGACCCAGGCTACTCGGCCCACCTGTTTATCACCTGCGCGAAGTCCTTCGTATGATTTGAGCGCCCATATGATTGAGAACAGAGCGCTCAAGCGACGCTCGGCGAAGAGTGGCACAGACGAATGAATACATTCGGCGTCGTCTTGTACACCGAGCGTGCGAGGTGATGTGCCACGGAAAGTCGATACCTTCACGTGTCAACGAGCGAGTAGTCCTACCACACGTAGACTGCATTGAAACTGTAAGGCATGAAACTAAGAAACTTCTCTTTAGTGTAATCACGGGGGTTCTTGGTCTCTGATAGCCTGCAAGGGAGTCGATGGCCTGAGCTAGAGCGCTCAGGCTGACCCGTCTTTTTACTCACGACCATGGGACATCCAATGCCCGCTGGAGTATCGTGTTCTTGACACCGATATCTACCTGACCGCGTGTCATCGCATCTAGCTCCCAAGCGGCAGTGATGAATATGAACTAGACAGCTTGAAGCGTGTAAGCTGAATTGAGCATTCCTTGAAATTTGGTTAGACGCATACTTCTTGACATTGAGAGCCCTTCTATATGTGAGGGACAACGCAGCTCCCATTTGTTTGGAACTGGGGCATATCATCGTACTAGTCCATGATCTCCCTAAGGCGTAGCCGGTCGAAAGAGCGAAGAAAGGGCCAGTGAGACGCGAAAGTGGCAAAGCCAGTCCGATTAGGATCGTATGAGAAGATCTAAGTTTCACAAGCTCACCGCAAGGGACGTGTCTCTGGTTGAAGATGGCACTATCATGGTCATGAAGCGCGCCCGGGCAGGACCTCTGTTCACTGGATGTAAGAAGTTGAATGGGCGCTGGCGCGTCGATCCACCGGCTAGGAGAGCCTATCGCTGAAGACATCCTCCCGATGTCTTATTTAAGCTGTTATGCGGTTCGTTCGCGTTGTAAGTTCTGGAATGTTGACATAGTTGAGAACAAAGAGATGGCTGGGTGGCAAATGCCGAATGCTCCTGCGGGTCCGTGAGGTGACCGTGGCCGTGGCCGTCGATCGATCCCGGGTTCCGACGGCAATGATGGGCACACGTGACGCAGCCATGTTTTGACCGGAACCATTGCAGCTCGCCAGACACTACTGCTGGTACATCACTCGCTGCCGCACACTCAACGAGCAACATCAAGCCTTAGCCGCAGAGAGCTCGTAGGTCCTCCACAGCAAAATGGCCCACTCGCTAACGAAACCTGTAGCAAGTCCTTTTTCGAACATAACAGGCTACCGAGATCATTCACAGACCAGAAGCAAGCGCCTGTGTCACAGGGTTAGCTAGGTTTGAGAGGCTTCCGACTTCGGTTCTCCATCCTTACAGAAACTTTCACACAGGACGCGTATATGGCCGGCCCGGTGGTGCTATGGCTCAGCCTTCTACCATTCAATGTTACGAGGCGCGATTCTGCGACACTGTCAAGTGCCGCTCAAAATGACCCTTCTTATTCGGGTGCCTCATCCCTCATAAAGCCACCTCATTCCGTGCTCCAAGACGACCCAGCACTCCGCTTGATACGACCTCTTTTGCCCAGACCATACATCTACCACCTCATCGAAGGCTCCCTCACATTCAGAGGGTCGCCATGCTGCAGTCATCATATCTTCAAGTCCTTGTCTCCTTCGCGGTCATTAGGCTCGTCTACTTGGCTCTCTCGAGGCTATACTTCCATCCTTTGCGATCTTTTCCTGGTCCTCGGTTAGCGGCACTTACAGACTACTATCAAGCTTACTTCGAGACATGGAAGAATGGGCTCTTCGTACGACATCTCGAGAAGCTGCATGAAATTTACGGTACGGTATCTCTTTGGTGTGATGAAAAATCATCTCAGTTCTGTTAGGCCCTGTGGTCAGAACACGACCGAACGAAGTATTGGTCTCCATTTCGGCATAGTGTCCCCACTCAACTCTTGTGCTTCCAGTTACACTTCAACGGCGCCGATGCATACATGGCAATCTATCCTCCCCACTCCGGCTTCGTCAAAGATCCACAATTCTACGCAAGCTTTGGCGAAAATATTTCTTCAGTCAGTATGACCGATGTCCAGGAGCACAAGAAACGGCGAGACATTCTGAATCCTCTCTTCTCTCGGCGGGCAATACTGAAACTGGAAGACGTCGTTCAAGAGAAGGTTGGTCTCGTTGATACATAGAGCGGGATGATACTAATTGTTGTCACCAGGTCGATATCTTCGCTGACAAACTCGCAGAGTGCGCCAACGCTTCTCAACCTGCCAACCTTTTCCGTGGGTTCCGAGCCTTAGCCATGGATGTTGTCACCGCTTACTCGTACTCGCATTCATTCGGTGGATTGACAACGTTCGGCTTCGACCACCCTATCATACGCTCAATGGAGGGCGCCATACCTGTAATGGCCGCTACGAGGCACTTCCCCGTTCTTCGTCTTCTGCATCACCTCCCGGATTGGCTAGGAGAACTTCTGGTTCCCGATCTCGGCGGCGCTGCTCAGCTCAGAGGATATCTCGAGAAACAAATCGATGTCATTCTCAAGGATCCAGACATGCTGAGGCGGTCAGGTGCAGAGCACCAGACAATATACCACCACTTAATAACTCCGGAGCTAATTAAATCTGGAGAGCTTCCGTCGAAAAAATCGTTGTTGGAGGAGGTATGGTCTCCGTCTGTTATGCCCACGAGTTGCTGATCGGTTCGTATCAGGCCATTGTGCTCCTAGTGGCTGGCACCGATACAACGAGCAACGCTATGATTGTCAGATTCTTCCATCTCCTCAGCGATCCACGAATAAAGAAGAAACTCGAAACGGAACTGTACGAAGCCTGGCCGGAGAAGGACACCAAGTTCTCATATGAACAATTGGAAAAGCTGCCGTATCTTGTAAGCAATCTCTATCCATCGCTTCTCGTTTTGACGGCATTGGGCATCAGACGGGGGTTATCAAAGAAGCGCTGCGACTTAGCTCTGGAGTGCCAGTAGCCATACCACGAGTTGTTACTGAGCCGACAATCATTGACGGCAAGACTGTTCCAGCCGGAGTGAGTCTACCCTTGGTCATCGTCCTTCTTTCATCAGATGCTTACTTTTACAGGCCGTCGTTGGCGTCGCACATCCTTTCGTCCTGAGAAACCCAGTGATCTTCCCGGATCCACTTACCTTCAAACCCGAGAGATGGACGCAGCCCAACTCGCAGAATCTGGACAAGTATCTTGTCACATTTTCGAAGGGTCCCAGAAGTTGTGTCGGCATGAAGTGAGTCATTCCGACTATCATAGGATGATGCTTGTTGAACTGGCACACAGCCTGGCTTGGTGCGAGCTATATCTGACGTTTGCCAACCTTGTGAGGAAATTCGACATGCAAGTGTTTGAGACCAGGTTAGCCCTGAATACTGTCGTCTGCCTCGAGCCGCTGATTCGCATACCTGCTGCTAGTCAAGAGGATATGGTGTTTCGAGACCATCCGGTACCGATATGGACGATGAGGCCTTTGCAGGCTGTTATTCGCGCGCGATTATCGTGAGGAGGCTGGCACGGAGATCTGAACCAAGCAGTATCCCAGAAGAACCTCGCCATTGTATCATGACACGTTACTGACTTATGAACTACCATGAATGGTGACGAGAGAGGACTCAGAGGAGAGAGACTGCGCCAGTAAGACGCGCAAGTCTTGAAACTTCAGTTGGTGTCAATGCGAGCAAGATGGCCCTGCTCTTACGAGCTCACCGCAAAAAGTGTCTCCCCTTGAAGATGGCACTGCCAGGCAGCGCGCCCGATGGTAGGACACTTGTTCACCGGATGTGGATCTGGCGGGTGCTGATGCGTCAGTGTGCCCGGCAAGACAGCCCGCCGTTGAAGACATCTTCTCAATGTCAGCTGTCATGCGATTTATTCACGTCTTGAGTACTCGAGTTCCAACACGTTGATCATCGTTTAGAGCAGCTAGCTCACGCCGAACATTCCTTGGTCCCTCAGGCTGCCATGCAGGTGCCGTTGATCGATCTTGACTCAATAAGATTTCTAACAGCAGATTGGCAGTGACCGAGCTCGCCAGCGACCACTATGTACTACTGGCTGAAATTAGGGGTGCCGGAACAGAGCGCAATAGAATGGCCATCGACGAAGGCGCCTCCATCACTTCCACATACTTCCCAGATTGGGCAGCGGCGGTGCGCAACGCCTATCAGCTCACTCGACTCGGACGCACCAGACAGTGGAGAATTTGCTTCGCAGAGAGGCTCTTCGGCTCGAGCGTGATTCTCCGACCAAACAGCAGTAGTTGACAGCAGCAACAAACTTCTTGACCGCTCCTGCGCTACTGTCAAGTGCATCTCAGTATGACCGTCCTTCTCGGGGGCCTTGTCCCGCATAAAGTCAGTCAATTAAGCCTCCCAATACGGCCCAATACTCTGCTCGCTACTGCCTCCTCTGCGCCAATCACGCTACCACGGTAGCGAGGGCTCTCACCCATTCAAAGAGCCACCATGCTGCAGTTGTCATATCTTCAACTTTCTCTCTCCTTCGCGGTCATTAGGCTCGTCTACTTGGCTCTCTCGAGGCTATACTTTCATCCTCTGCGATCTTTTCCCGGACCCCGTCTAGCAGGGCTGACAGGCTACTATCAAGCTTACTTCGAGATCTGGAAGAATGGGGCCTTCGTACACCATCTCGACAAGCTGCACGACATCTACGGTCGGTCCTCCTTCCACAAAACGGAATGCTCTCATATCCGTTATAGGCCCCGTGGTCAGGATACGACCGAACGAAGTACTGTTTTCCATTCCGGCATAGTGGCCAAACTCAACTCTTGTACTCCCAGTTGCACTTCAACAGCTCCAATGCATACATGGCAATTTATCCTTCCCACTCCGGCTTCGTCAAAGATCCAGAGTTCTACGCAGGCTCTAACCTAGGTGGGGCTTCCATTGGAATGATTGATGTTCAGGAGCACAAGAAACGGCGAGACATTTTGAATCCTCTGTTCTCTCGGCGGGCGATACTGAAACTGGAGGACGTCATCCAAGAAAAGGTTGATCTCGTAGGTACACAAAACGAATCACACTGATTAGCCTCACCAGGTCAATATCTTCGCTGACAAACTCGCAGAGCGCGCCAACGCTTCACAACCTGCCAACCTTTTCCGTGGGTTCCGAGCCTTAGCCATGGATGTTGTCACCACTTACTCGTACTCGCATTCATTCGGTGGATTGACAACGTCCGGCTTCGATCACCCTATCATACGCTCAATGGAGGGCGCCATACCCGTAATGACCGCTACGAGGCACTTCCCCGTTCTTCGTCTTCTGCATCACCTCCCGGATTGGCTAGGAGAGCTTCTGATTCCCGACCTCGGCGGCGCCGCTCAGCTCAGAGGATATCTCGAGAAACAAGTCGAGGCCATTCTCAAGGATCCAGACATGCTGAGGCGGTCAGGCGCAGAGCACCAGACAATATACCACCACTTGGTAACTCCGGAGCTAATCAAATCTGGAGAGCTTCCGTCGAAGAGATCGTTGTTGGAGGAGGTATGTTCTCCGTCTGTTATGCCCACGAGTTGCTGATCGGTCTGTATTAGGCCGTACTCCTCCTAGTGGCTGGCACCGATACAACGAGCAACGCAATGACTGTCGGATTCTTCCATCTCCTCAGCGATCCACGAATAAAGAAGAAACTCGAAACGGAATTGTACGAAGCCTGGCCGGAGAAAGACACCAAGTTCTCGTATGAACAATTGGAAAAGCTGCCGTATCTTGTGAGCAATCTCTCTCCATCGCTTCTCGTTTTGACGACGTTGGGCCTCAGACGGGGGTAATTAAAGAAGCTCTGCGACTTAGCTCTGGAGTGCCAGTAGCCCTACCACGTATCGTTATTGGGCCGACGATCATTGACGGCAAGACGGTTCCAGCCGGAGTGAGTCTTCCCTTTCTCGTATTCCTTCGCTCAGCAGATGCTTAATTTCACAGGCCGTCGTTGGCGTTGCACAGCCTTTTGTCCTGAGAGACCCAAGGGTCTTCCCGGATCCGCTTACCTTCAAACCGGAGAGATGGACGCAACCCGATTCGCAGAGTCTGCAGAGTCTGGACAAGTATCTTGTCACATTCTCGAAGGGTCCTAGAAGTTGTCTTGGCATGAAGTAAGTCGTTTCAAATTTTTGAAGGATGAGACTTGTTGAACTGGCAAACAGTTTGGCTTGGTGCGAGCTATACCTGGTGTTCGCCAACCTTGTGAGGAAATTCGACATGCAAGTGTTTGAGACCAGGTTAGCCCTCAATACTCTCGTCTGCTTCGAGTCGCTGATTTGCATACCTGCTGATAGTCAAGAGGATATGGTGTTTCGAGACCATCCGGTGCCGGTATGGACAAAGAGGCCGCTGCAGGCTCTTGTTCGCGCGCGATTATCGTGAGGAGGCTGGCACGGAGATCTGAAATATCCTCTATCTATAGAGGACCTCTGCCGTCGTATCATAAACTCTACCAACTTGAGCCGCCATGCTTGGTGACGAGAGTATATTCTCATTGTCTATCTCAGTTAAAGGCCCTACAAACACGCGTATATGTTGATTCGCATTCCTTAATGACCGAAATACAGGTAGTATATCCTCCAGCAACCTGTGATAACTAAAGATGTCCATGCTGTCGCGTCCAGTCCACATAACCTTGTTTCTGTTATCGGTCTACGACTATACGCCGAACCAGACCCTGCCCCAGAACCCATGTGCACAATCGTAAAAGAAAGAAGAGATAATGAGTGGTGTAGTGTTCCATAAGGATGAGAGCAAAGAAAGAGAGTGAAGCTAATCACTGCCTCCTGAACCGGTTCCACGTCCCCGCCCTCTTCAGTCCTGAGTCCGCCGTCTTGGGCCTTGGCGGATTATCGCTCGAGGGCCGCCGTTTCGCACTCGTGCTCACCCTCGGCTCTTCCGGTGCACGTCCCTCCATCGACACGACATACTCCTGATCCTGCTCCATGAGCTCCATCTCTCGACGCCAGCGCTCTCCAACCGAGCTGGCTTGTGGAGTGGGCACCGACGGCCCGGGCAAGGCGGCTGCTGGGGGAGGAGGGCAAGGACGCGATGGCGGGCCCCGGGTCTGGCTGCGTGCGCGCTGCAGATGTGCTATGGGCACGGAGGCGGTCGTTTGGGCGGGGTGTATTGAGCCCCGGGTCTGACTGCGTGCTCGCTGCAGGTGTGCTATGGGCACGGAGGCGGTTGTTTGAGCGGGATGTATGGGTACAGGAGGTGGAGGTGGAGGCTCCCGTGATGGTTCTGCTCGTTCGGGAACCGGTTCTGCTCGTTGGGGGACCGGTGTCTGTTCAATGACAGGACCAGGAGTGGGTGGAGTAGCCGGAGCAGCTCCTGGAGGGCGGATAGGAGGATCCCCTCGTCCTGGATCCAAGGTCAGGGACTCCAAGAATGAATCGCGCACTATCAGCTCCTGAAGCCAAGGCTCGCCTACTGGTGACGTCTCTGGAGGAGTCGGCCGTGGGAGGACAGAGGTACCTGTGACTACTGGGGGTAAGACGGGAGGACGTGTTGGGGACAGTAGAGGAGAGACTCTGCGAGGAGTTGTCGCCCGTGGGTTATGAGGAAGTGTCGCCCGTGGGTTACTAGGAAGAGTAGGTCGCGGGTCAGGGCGAGCAGAAGTTGAGGGTGGAGATGGCAATGTTGGAGTGGTTGGAGACGAAGATGTAAGTGATAACGGCAGACTTAGCGAGGACCCACGGCTTTCGCTTTCGTCTGTCTCGGGAATGATTCCTGTGACGCGAGTTGGACTGTTGGGTAGACTGGGAAGTGCTCTTTCCTTCTCTTCCGCAAGACCGTCCGATGAATCGACGTCCTCCTCCAAGTCTGCGGAGCTGCGGCATAGTGGACACACAAAAACAGGCTTCTTCGAGTCGATGAGCGGTCTTATACACTTGAAGTGGAACGTGTGCGCGCATGGCGTAGTGAAAAGGGCCTGTCGGATGGCAATGGCAGAAAGACCTGGCACACGATGTGTTCATTGGTTCAATCCAGAGCAGATTAAGTACTTACATATGCAGCAGTCGGGAATGATAGGTTTCCCTGCTTCTGGTGTCACCAGTGTTGCTTCCAGGCTTGCAAGTTCCTGTAGGCCCTGTAACGCGCCAGCCCTGTTGGGATACCATCAACATGCAACTTAAAGATCCCTGGTATACCAGACTCACCCAAAAGCCTCGCCTCCATCAACCGCAATCTCTACCTTTATTTTCACGCCCTTGTATGATTCCTCCATTCCACCCTGGTAGTCCACGCCCAGCTGAACGACATCCCCGTCCCGCACAGGGAACGGTTTGCTCTCTTCGTGAGCCGAGCTGAGTCTCACATGATTCAAGAAAGTCCCGCTGGCTGATTTTGTATCCCGCACCCAAACCGTCCCGTCTGTCCCAGCCCACAGTTCGGCGTGAGCACGAGAGACGACCTTGGAGTTGAACGCGACCTTTCCCTTGTTACTCGGCAATCCCGGTCCGTCAATGCGCCCCAGTGAGATAGGCGGGTCACCGACGCGCAGGATGCGCACAATGCAAGGGAAAGAGTATGCTCGTCTGGTGTCCATGTGTGCCGAAAGTCGCAGGCGATATGAAGCCGGAGGAGTTGGGCCATCCGGGACTGTGCGCTGTCCGCCTCGGCGACGACCTGTGAGCAGCGGGGCAGGCGTGGGCCGGTCGGTGGAAGAGCCTGCCCGCTTGTGTCGTAGGAGATTGCCAAAAATGATCGGTCGCGTCGTCGCCTGCTCGTGCTCGCTGTGGGCGGACGTCGGGCGCGGGTTCATGTCGCGGTTGACTTGCAGAAATGACCGGAGCTGGAAGATGGAGAAATAAACATGGATGGGAATGCATGGCTGCACAGGGCTGCATATCCAGGGTCGCGCCCCTGACAGTGCCCTGCCCCGTATCACGAGGCGGTAGTGCTGCCGAAATTTTTGGTACTAGACTCTGCCACATCATGATGGTCCGTAATTGTCAGTACTGAACTTATGAGTTCCCATGCGGCCATGCCACCGTTCAGCTACTCTGATGCCCCCTACTCAACGGGACTCGAGCACTGGCAGCGGCAGATCAGTGGGACCAATTTTGAAACACGAGCAATCTCCGTTATTGCGACGTCGCGTCAGTGACGCGCCCTTCGCGTTCGTCATACATGCGCGCAGCGCAGTCCGCAGTCCGGCAAAGTCCTGGTGCAAACTTGCTGCAAACTTGTCGAAACTCTCTTCCGAGCACTTGTCCGAGGCATCCTTCGAAAAAACATCAGTTTTATCAATGGGTGTCTGTCAGTTCAGGATGGCTTGGCGCAGGCTTGGCGCTCCTTGACGTGGATCAGTGCAACGTGGACTTGTCTTGTGGAATGTGTAACTTCAGTATTAGTGACATAACTCACATGGAGGTTCGCCCGCCTCGTACGCTCAACCTCTGGTACGGCGTCCGTAGGCTTGGAATGTCGATGTGTCCTCGCGAATTCATCGGGTTGAGTCTGCCGTACAGCGGGTCGGATCCTGGTGAGAAGACTTTCCAGGAAGCCCGTACGGTATAATAGGTACATCGTACAGTGCAATCATGGCCTTCTATCTATTCCAGTATTCTGCGCCCAATTTCGGTAGAACTGCGGGACACCGATAGCCAGAGACGGCTACATGATACCCGTAGTCCTCAGCTGGCTCAGCGCGCTTGAAAAGTATTGTTCCCTGTGCATACGCGCGGCGAATAAGTGAACGCGTTGACGACGACAGGAGGCCTTTCCGTGTGTCTGAATGTTCCGCATCTTGTCCGTCTAATACCAATGAATCTTGGGCAAAGACATTTGACTGTAGATCAGTCAAGACCATTCGACGATAAGTACTCCAAGCAATGACGATGGCTAGCACGTACCGCAGTCAATGGTTCATGTAGGGCAATCCACTGTCCAAGCAAACGCTGTCAAGGACAGCTGTGTATAAGATCAGTAGTATAGCGAGACAGGAGACACTTGTCCAGGTCGTCCACGTCGGGGTCCTTCGGTCTGATCCAGGAGAAGTACTCAGGCTTGCCTTCATCTCGGGTTAAGTAACTCTATCAACAAATCAATTGATATCAATGAATTCGAAGGTAAGTAGAGCGTGTACTAGTCCAGCGTGTAGTGTCCGCCGTCCGCCGTGCGGCCCGTGCATGACAAGGGGAAAAACAATTGGCCAAGGCAAGTGTAAGGCGCCCCTCATGTAGTCCTGAGTCCTTCCTCCCATGACCCCAGGGGCACTGGGCAAGCGTGAGGAAACGAAACATATGAAGCCATGTTCGGTCGTACAATCTGAAATAGCTGCCTCTATCAATGTCATCTATGAGACGCAAGACGACAATCAATTTGGTGATCGTCAACAGACGAACCCACAAACAATGATCTTGTCGGCGTGGCCAAGGCGCGGCAGCTGCCAGTGTATCTGCCAGTATCGTGTCCCGGGACGCAAACGCTAATTCGTTGACTTTGACAAGCCAAGAGAGATAAATGTCGAGTGTTATGATTTCATGACTCATGATATGATAGCGTCCCATGATGTTTGCAGAGACAGAGGTTGCTCTTGATTCCCATGTTTGGAGGCATAGAGGGGAGGTATACTCTAACGCGACTTCAACGCGTAAATTGCCAGATTCACAAACAAAGCTTACACTCCGAAGAGATGTAATGATGATGCGGGAAGATCGTTTACATGTCAGAGAGGGTCGTGAGTTGCATGGCATCGTTGTCCATCTGTCGGTAGGAGCCAGACTGCCAACCAAGCTTCCGGCCCGGGGCAGATGCTACTCTCATGACACCGAATGAATCTGCGACGCTTTTCTAGGCTATGTCGACCGCAATTCTCTTTCGACGAGGTGTCTCAGTCTGGGTGACAGTGGGACTGGGAGCTAAGTCGAGCATAGAGGACGGCGAGAACAATCGGTGCCCTGTGAATGCAAGACAGTCAGTAGGCCGAAGTGTCTGAGTAGGATCGACGGTTTACTTGTAATTTTACTTTCTGATCCTCCAGAATAAGCGCTTGCCAAGCGGCGGGTATACCGGTCAGAGAGAAGCGAGCAATTGCGGCGTCAGATTTGCATTGATGACACGGCTGGAGTTTGTAAACCTCAAAGCTTATACACAGACTACGAGACGAGGCCGTTTCTGAGGCGAGAGATTCAAAGGCTTCGAGGACTTTGGACAAGAATGTCGGAGAAGAGGTTCAAGTTGGACATGACACCCACGTGGGCGTACAGATATCCCGATCAAACTTGTGAAGGCTTGTTTGGCTTGTTTGCTCCTGCCATGTTGTGCAACAGCTCTGTTCTACGCTCTGCGCTTGGTACAGGCCACGATTTTCCCGTCACCTCACGATAACCGGCTGGTATCGCCTTAACGTCCAAGTCAATGTCTTTCTACGGCTTTCCCTTTCAATCGATTCCCGTGCGAACTGGAACTCCGCTTTTTTGACGTACAGGAAGTATCGAGTCCCCGCGTGGACTCTCCACGGAAGTTTACTGCAACAGTATTAGCGCTCAGAGAAGGCTCCCCAAGCGCTGAAGATGTCTTAAGCGCTTATAGGTATCGATAAATACATCGCAGGAAGCTCTATCCCTGCAACCGTCTTTCGATTCCCAATGTCTGATACCGATATCATCAGCTTGTCTACAGAACGAGGCGTGGGCCTTGCCGATGCCGACCTCTCCCAGCGTCGCCGTCAGTTACTCGATCTCATAAATCGACTACATAGCACTGGGTACGTATTTGACTGTCCTGCCATCGTTTGAGCTGAAGCCGTGGCCTCTATCTAGTGCTCAAGTCGATATAGACCTCCCTCAAATTGCAGTAATAGGCTCACAGAGTGCCGGAAAGTCGTCTCTCATCGAGTCCATCTCCGGAATCACTCTCCCCAGAGCTGCTGGGACGTGCACACGGTATGACCGCCTCTTTTGCATATTGGGGATCTCTCTGATGTCCATTGCCAGTTGCCCCACTGAGTGTCGTCTGGTCAACACCGAGGCTGCTTGGAAGTGCATCGTTGCTTTGCGTTTCATCAAGGACTCCGACGGTCAACTTCTCGGAACAGCGAAGAATGAGCAGTTTGGCGACGTCATCACTGAGAAGGATGAGGTTGAAGAGCGTATTCGCCGCGCCCAGCGTGCTATCTTGAACCCCAACAAACGCCCTGTTGAATTTTTGAATGGTGACGATGAAGACCTCATCGAGAATCAACTTTCCTTCTCCGCCAATTGCGTCTCCTTGCAAATCAGTGGACCTGGTGTTGCCGACTTATCATTCTGTGACTTGCCTGGTGCGTATCGCCATCTATCGTGGCCATTCTCTTGCGTCATGATTGCTTCAGGTCTGATTGCTAGCACTGGGAGCTCCGGGAACGATGGTGACATCAACCTTGTCAAGAGCCTCGTAGAGTCGTACATATGCAAACCTAGTTGTTTGATACTTCTGACCGTCGCGTGTGAGAGTGAGTTTTGTCCTTCCATTCCTCATAATTCATTCCTTGACGCATCAGTCAGCCGATTTCGAGAACCAAGGCGCCCATAATTTGGCTAAACAGCACGATCCACTCGGCAAGCGCACAATTGGTCCGTTTGTCACATCGACATCACTCGTCCGGGAGGCTAAGTTTCTTCAGGTGTCCTCACCAAGCCGGATCGCATTCCGGGCGGGGAAGAAGACGTTTGGGTCTCGTTCATCCGCGGTGAGAAGGAAGTCCTCGACAACAACTGGTATTGCGTCAAGCAACCCTCCTCAACTGATATAAAGAACGGCATCTCTTGGAACGAAGCTCGTCGCCGCGAAGACGAGTTCTTTGCTACCGTCACGCCGTGGGCGGGCCTTGATTCCATCTACCAACGCTATCTGCGGACGCCAAACCTCGTCGAGCGCCTCAGTCATATCCTATCGGATCTGATCTCCAAAAGGTTTTTTCTGTGTATCCTTCCGTTTGTTCTTCATTCTGACTTGTTCTTAGGCTACCGGATATCAGGACGGAGATGGAACGCGCCATCGAGAAAACATTGGCGCAGCTTACCGGAATGCCGAAGCCTCCATCCGACAATCCACTGCAAGAAGTCTCATTGTTGCTCTCACAGTTCACTAAGGACGTATCTCGAGAGATTGAGGGTATGTCGGATCAGGAAGGTGTCATACAACGCGTTCGTCGCGCCCAGGAAGAATTCAAGCGCACCATTCGTCAGACTGCACCAGCCTTTCGACCCTACACAAGAGAGCATCAAGGTTCTACTGCAACTGCGCACTGGAAAGCGCCAGGTTTCCTATCCCGTGATGAGCGGGAGTCAAAGGGAGCTAACAAAATCTTTGTCGACGAAGTGCACGCTCGGGCTGTTAGGTGGGCAATCACTCGAACGGACAGCCGGACTCCATCTGACTCTGCATATCACACAGTGCGAGGACTAGAGAACTGCCAGGAAACTTCCCTTTCGCTGTCAAAGAGGCGTACATATCTCAATTTGTCGAGCATTGGCGCCTTCCGGCTAGGGTCCTGTGCAGAGAAGTCTTCGCTGTCCTTGGGTGTGCCATGGACCGACTCATCACGAAGCATTTTGGGGCCTTCGGCCAAAGGACGCTTGAGCCACGAGTCCGGTATATCTACTCTGTTATGATTGTGCATCGTTTTCAGATCTCTGGCAGAATCTACGTGCACGAGTCCCTCAAGGCGTCCCTCGAAGCCACCGAAGCTAAACTGGACTGGCTAGCCAAACTGGAAGGACGTTCCTACACTCTGAACACACACTACCTGTCCGACTACAAGCACAAGTTCTTAACTCACTACAAGACTGTGCGGCAGAGCACAGAGCATACAGACGTCGCAAACCTGCTGGCCAGGTATGTCCCTCTCACGTCCCCGATAAGAAAACCCAAGCGAGCCGCTGGTCGTTACAATAGACCCGATACCTCATCTTCCATCTCGAGCATCCTCAGTTACTGTTCGAACATTGGCATACACGGTGTCAAGGCGTCTGACCTGGGTGCTCTTCTACCGCCTGACGAGATGGAACATGCTTTAGAGATCATGGCCGACGTTCGTGCATATTTTCAAGGTAGCGTTTGTCGCTGGCATGTTCAATTGTGTATTGACCTCAACGCCATTCTCGCGCAGTTGCTTACAAGCGTTACATCGACAACGTTCCGTTGGCCATCGACTATGACCTCGTGCAGGGCCTTGAGCGTGGGCTCTTACCAACACTCTGCGAGCGACTCGGTATCCACGGACGTGATGGGCATAAACTCTGCCAGGAGTTTGCGCAGGAGAGCCCTCAGGTTGCTGATCGTCGCGAGGAATTGATGAAGAAGCTTGAGCGTCTGCAGACCGCCAACCAGGAGCTGATGAGCTCGTAATGTTCAGAGTCTAGTTTTTGTTGCCATACTATCATCGATATGATCTTGTGCACTCTCGACCTGCCTAGTACCACTCACCTACCTACCCGACTTAGCCCGCATACACTGTAACTTGATGTCAATCCTTCGCGAGCATTCAGATTAGTAGCCTTATCAACCTGCAGGGTGGTGTGTACTAGTTCAATTTTGTGTTGTTGTTGTGTATAAGAATTCATTTAATGCTAGTCGTACGCTAAGAGGATCATTGCGCCGCGACTGGTCTGAGAACAATGGGAAGTTGGTTTCCAGCCGCTGGATTGTTTCTCAGATACGGCCGCTGGACAACACTGACCTTCTTTGTTATCTCGGCATGAAGGACACCTAAGTCGAACTCGAAGGAACGTATCAGCGTGAAGACCAGCACTTTAGTTCTAGGACACATATTAGTATAACGACTCCGAAAGGAAATGTGGCGTACTCAGCGAGAGAGAAACGGTAACCTATGCATGCACGCGGACCACCGAGAAACGACATGATATTACCCCAGACACCAGGGAGGGCATTCGCCGCTTCGGGTATCTTCTCCCACCTCTCCGGACTACGAGAACTCCAGTCAGTCAACCAGAAGCCCGAAAAAAAGACACTGTACTTAAACTCCGCAGCGTCCTCGCCCCAAGTACACTTCTCCGTGTTCATGATGTATATAGGAATCGCGACAGACTCTCCTTTTCTGATGCTGTTCCACAACCAGTTCAGGAAGAATCATGAACGAATCGGATAGGCATACGCAATGGAGTCCCGAACTACACCATCCTTGCCGGTGAAAGGCCTGCTCAGCGGTATGATGTCGTCCTTGCCAGCAACGCGAATGGTAGAAGGTACAGGCGGGAAGAGACGCAGAGTCTCGCGAATGACCATGTCCATATACGGAAGCGCATTCAATTCGTCCAAAGTAGGTGCTTCGGTTGGTACGGTTTGAATCTCTTCTCGCAGTTTCCTTTGTACCTCAGGTTTTGCAGTGATGGCGTACAGTAGCCAAACGATCGCTAACGACGTCGTGTCATGACCAGCAACCAAGAAGGTAGCCACCTCTGTCGCAATATCATCAGGTTGAGAAAGTCATTGAAATTGACGGACTCACGAGCAATTACATCTTTGTCGGTCATGCGCTGACTCTCCGGGATGTCGGTTGACGTGTTTGCCCTAAGAAGCAAGGATAACAGATCCCGCGACTGCCAGTTGTCCTTCTCACCGCTGGCTCTGAGAAACTCTTTGCTCTCGCTCAGAAGGTCAGATCCGATGCGGGCCATTGTGTCTTGAGCCTTCTTCATTCTGGTCCCCTGCACGGAAGGCTACAATCGAGGTGTCAAGACAGCCAATGAGAGAACAACACCCGGCTCACGACAAGACGCAAGATGGGCCAACGCCCTTGCATAATCCGGAAAAGGTCAGACTGGGCGGATGAAAAGATCTCCGAGAAAGCGGCGTTGAGCTCATTGGGCTTGCCATCCGGATTTAGGGAGTTGAAGCTGTAGTTGAATCCTAATTGTTATTAGTCGCAGCTCACGATATGAAGCAGAACTTACCAGTCAGACCGATGATGTCCAGTGTGACTCGTTGAAGCCAAGAAAGGGCATCGGTGCGTAGCACGCCGTCACTCGAATTGGCACATTCGGCCAGTAGAATGTCGCGTAGCTGGAAACGGAGTGAGTTCCACGGTAAGAAAACGGTTGCTGTCTTTACTTGGAGCGATTTGTCCATGAACGTAGTGGTGAGCTCTTTGATGTGGGAAGACGCAAAGGCGGGGTTCTATACTCCTGTCAGACAAGACCAGATGGCCGTTGCGTCGACAACATCTCACCATGACTTTGCGCTGTGACACGGCGTCAATGCAATCAAAAGGGCCTTGCATGGCCGGCCCGGACACGCACCTGTAGTTTGTGGTCGTGCTCTTCCACTACAAGTATACCTGAGAAGGATGAGACGGATGTATGTAGTGTTTATAGTCCCACACACCAGGCCCGACTAGACGTGCAAGGTTGTAGCGCGTCCATTCTGGTTTGGGATAGTCGTATGCATTAGAGAGAACATGGGCAATAGCTTTTGGGTCCGATGTGAGAAGGCGCCGTCTCTTTGGAGTTGAATTAGCTTTAATAAACAGTCACCAGATTAGAGACTCACGCGAAGAGGTCCAAAGAGAGACATCGTTGATCCATATTCACTGAACCATCTGGCCATGAGGCTGGTGGGATCCTTCACAGAGCATTAGCATAGAAGAAGTAGGAGATCTTGAGCTACCAACAGTCTTTCGGAGTTCTTTCGTATGACCCCACAGAAAACTGGCGGACGAGGGACCCGGGAGGTGCCTCAGCGGCGTCGTAAAGTACTGGTATGCCCTTTGGAGAGCATATACCACGAAAATCGCGACTAGCGCGGCCAGCCCTTTCATGAAGCCCTGGAAAAAGTGCATGATGAGAAGAAGAAGTACATATGGGCGTTCAAGACCTCGAAGACCTCGAGTATTTATAGTACAAGTAAAGCCTGACTAGTGTACTAATGCTTGCTGACGCAACCATTCCACAGCCGCGACAACCGTTGAATGGAGTCGTGAGAAGTGGTGCGATTTCCTGCGTCTTACGTGATACACGTCTTTCACGCGATTGAGGCATCAGATGTAGGGCGGATTTACTTAGATGCAGCATGTTGACTAGGCCTGTCCATTCGCACAAGAAACGCAAGACTTTAGGTCAGAATGATTCCGGCCCACGGGGCCCACTGGCAGGCGGCAAGTGCTGCGTTCTATAGTGTGTTACTGTATTGTGCACTCTGGTCCATGGCGACGCTGGCGGCTGCAGTCCTGAGCTGAGAGCGGAAGCAAAACATAGTCTTGTGAAAGATATAGGGATGGATCTAGATAACATTACAATAGTGACTACACCACAACTGGTCTGATGACAATGGGAAGTTGGTTGCCGGCTGCAGGATTATCTCTCAGATACGGTCGCTGGACTAGACTGCTCTTCTTCCCAACATTGGCATGAGGGACGCCCAACTCGAACTCGAAGGAGCGTATAAGGGTGAAGGTCAAAGCTTTGGTTCTGATACATAATTTAGAGAAGTCCGTCTGGAAGAAGAATGTGACATACTCGGCGAGAGAGAAACGATAGCCTATACAGGCGCGAGGACCGCCAAGGAATGACATGATGTTACCCCAGACGCCAGGGATGGCGGATGCCGCTTCAGGTATCTTCTCCCACCTCTCCGGTCTGCGCAAAGGAGGGTCAGAATGGTCGACACCGGCTTGGGAGGGCAACAGCATACTTAAACTGGTCAGCATCCTCGCCCCATGTGCGCTTGTCTGTGTTCATGGTGTAGATGGGAATGGTGATCATCTCTCCTTTCTTGATGCTGCAGGAGCACAAGTCAGAAAAGGATGTAGGCGGATCTGAAGAGGCATACCTGATGGTATCGCGAACTACACCATCCTTTCCGGTGTAGGGCCTGCTCAATGGGATGATGTCGTCCTTACCAGCGGTCCGCATGGTGTTGATTACAGGCGAATGGAGACGCAAAGTTTCCCGAATGACCATGTCCATGTACGGAAGCGCGGTCAATTCGTCCAAGGTAGGTGCTTCCGTGGGTACAGTTTGGATTTCCTCTCGTAGTTTTCTTTGGACCTCAGGCTTCTCCGTAATGGCGTACAGTAGCCAGACCAGCGTCGACGCCGTCGTTTCATGACCAGCAACCAGAAACGTAGGCACCTCTGTTGCCATATGAGATTAGAAAATGAACGGAGTCACGGACTCACGAGCAATCACATCCTTGTCAGTCATGCGCTGACTTTCCGGGATGTCGGTAGACGTATTCGCCCTCAGGAGCAAGGATAGCAGATCTCGCGATCTCCAATTATCCTTCTCGCCACTGGCTCTGAGAAAATCCTTGCTCTCCCTGAGAAGGTCAGATCCGATGCGGGACATTGTGGCTTGGGCATCTTTCATCCTTTTCCCTTGCACCGAAGGCTGTGTTTACAGATGATAAGCCGGTCGATGACAGAACGTCCAAACGACTCACAACCAAGCGCAAAATCGGCCAGAAACCTTGCATGATCCTGAAGATATCAGACTGGGCATTCGAGAAGATCTCCGAGAAAGCGGTGTTGAGCTCGTTTGGCTTGCCGTCCGGATTCAGGGAATTGAAGGCGTAGTTGAATCCTATTCACCTTTAGCCACAGCTCACATCACGGAGTGGAATTTACCTGTGAGGCCGATGATGTCCAGTGTAACTCGGTTGAGCCAGGAAAGGGCATCGGTGCGCAGAACGCTGTCTCTCGCACCGGCACACTCGGCCAGTAGAATGTCGCGTAGCTGGAACGGGGTGAGCTCGACGGAGTGTGAAAGGAAGACGGTGGTGGTGTTTTACCTGGAGAGATTTGTCCATGAACGTAGCGGTGAGTTCTCTGATGTGGGATGGCGCAAAGGCGGGACTCTATATACGCGTCAGACAAGACTACATGGCCTTCGCGACGATGATATGGGCTCACCATAACTTTGCGCTAAAATACGGCTTTGATATGTATAGCATGACAGTAAATGGCCGACTCGCACGCACCTGTAGTTTATGGTCGTGCCCCTCCACTACAAGGACACCTGAGAAGGATAAGTTAAATGTACTCAATAGAAACGTTCTTACACACCAGGCCCGACGAGACGCGCAAGGTTGTAACGCATTCCTTCTGACTTTGGGTAGTCGTATGCATTATGAAGAACATGGGCGATGGCTTTCGGGTCCGACGTCAAAAGACGACGTGTCTTCGACACTTGTGAGCTCTGAGAACAACCATAACATGAAATACTCACAGAGAAAAATCCAGTGAAAGACATGGTCGATCCGTATTCGTTGAACCACTTGCCAAAGGGGTCACTGGAAACCTTCACTGCGCGTAAGTATGACACCGAGTGTAGATCTTGAAGTCACGAACATTAGCCCGAAACTCCCTCATGTGACCCCACAGTAGACTTGGGGATGAGGGTCCTGGAAGATCCCTCAGAGGCGAACTGAAGTAGATGTAGATCTGGCGGAGAACAATGACAAGAATTGACACTCCAAGGGCGGCCAGCACTTTCGAGATTATCTGGAGAAGATACATGGCGGAAAAGCTAGAGGGGGGTAGAGGTCCGTGGCAGCCAGGACCATATATACGAACGTGTGTCGTGATTGGCATCACGTAGTGCGGCACAAGTGCCGCCAACAGCCGTACATCCGTCACTTCCGTCAGTACACCGGCGGTACAGAAGTGATTATCCTGCTTGTGGTTTCTTCCTCCTGTTCCTGTTCCTGCTGATAAGAATTAGGCTTCCCACCTGCGCGATGCCAGTAGAGTCTACTCAGTAGTGGTTCAGGTCCACTTGCTCCGAAATGAATTGATCGTGAGTCGTGAATTGAAGAGTTCTCGTAGCGTCTACCAACGTCCTGGAACAACAGATCCTCGGAGCAAGTCTCAAGAAGGGAGGATTAAAACCGCAGTCTACACCGAGAATGTCTGGGTGGGAAGGTGAACGCGCAGCCAGCCTACGCGTCGATGCCGGGACACTGCATGATAATAATGACGTTACATAGTGCCAATATACAGCTCTGAGGACTATACAGAGGACAATGATAAGATGCAATTCTTAACATCATCGATACATATACGGTCAGATTGTCTGCCAATCTCACTGTAGTCTTATCAAGTAGGCTCGTTTCATGTAGGGCCTGGCCGAACCGACCGAGCCCCAGCTTCGTAGAGCTGACCTAGGGAGATAGTCAGCAGTGGTCGTGTAACGATCAACGAGAAGAGAAAGCACGAGATCCAGCCCAGCGATACAAGAATTCGAAGGCAAGGCAAAACGCGACCATCCTGTATTCATCCCCATACGCTTGATATCCCACTCAGGCAGTCGACGGCGACGAGGCATACGCCAGTGCTTTGACGTGACTAGTGATCATAAGATGCAACGACAGATCGACAAAGCCATGATATGCACTGGCATCGAGTTTAGTCTTGATGCAATAATGTATCGTGGTGAAGACGGTTCGGCGCCCTTCAGTGAGGGTGAAAGCTAGTCTCGTTACGACCGTATATGAGAGGCAAGCTGTCGACATACCTGGGATTCTCGTCGAGATTTTGGCCGGCAAAACACACCTTCCTGTTATGGCATTTGATCGAGCATTTTACGCGTGGTTGAAACTTGAGACCGCATTTGGGAGCGCGAGATTCTGCTGTCTTGCAAAACATGTCCTCAGACCTGGGAGAGACACTGCATGGACACCAAAACATTATGATAGATTGGCCAGTACATTCCCGTGAAATTCTGCTACCTCAACCAACATTTCCTTAGACTCTCCTGGACCCAACAACTCTATGGCATCAATGCCGTCGCGCGGTAAATGCTCGATCGAATACCATATAAGGAAGGCGTGTATTGCCAGTCAGATTCTCGACGAGAAACCAGGACCCTATATCGTCGACTTGTCACATTATAGGCTCGCTTACAGGACCAGATGAAAGCGCGGCCGAACCATGACATTGACAGTGTACACAAAACGCGCGTCGTGCTGACAGTAAGGCGCTAACGAGTCGACAAGAGGAGCGTGGGAATACGCCGCCGCTTCCGCTTCCGCTTACACCAATCCCGACGTTGTCATTGTCATGCAGCATGTTAGCGTCGCCGTTCAGGATGGCCAAGGTAATGTGCTCTTTCAGTGCACCTGTATTCTCCCTCAGTTATCTGATAATTTGCATCCTTTTGCCAGGAAAATATCGACATCAACGCCGTCCATCTTGGCAGACGAAACAGCAGCAAATGAAAAGGACAAGCCCGCCCCGATGAACATTTCCTGCATGCGCTCCTCCGTGAACCCCTCTGTATGCACAACAATGTCCGGATGACGGTCCAACGCTGCCTCTCCCCGCGTCTTCACGTCCACGACCATCAGGCAGCCACCGGACCGTAGGAAACGAGTCAAAATTTTGGTGGTGTTCTCGGGAGAGACGAGGTGATGGTACGCCATTGAACACTGCTCAACATGATCAATATTGATGAGGAAGATAGGCGACAATCCTCACCACAATCACGTCGAATTTCTCGTTGCCGAGCTCGCCATCTTCCCCTCTGAGCTCAGCACAGACAGCACCCATTTCCTCACGAGGGATCCCTTGGTTGTCGACGCGTCCGTTGAATTGCGCCACCATTGCCTCGCTGATATCAACACCTACGATGCGCTTGCATTCTGATGCCAACTCTCGCGATAGCAGACCTAGAAAGAATTGCCCACGCGTTCTTCCCGGAGAACGAATTGAGCACACCTGTACCGCAAGCGAAATCCATCACCGTCGTCTTCTCATCGTCGAATGGATGCGCTCTGAGAATCGCCTTGCCCACTCTGCGTTCCATTCATTATTGCCATCCAAACAGTTGTCCATAACATAAAGCCACTTACCTTTTTGCCAACGCTAACGAGGATGCTCGGTCGTAGGATGACGCACGATCGTCGAAATGGTCTTGATTCGCGACAGTGAAGTCGTGATGGTGATGTGCAGACATGGACCTGCACCATGTGTCTTTGCGATGGCTCAAGGCGGCCCGGTGGCAACGTGTCTCCCTCTCCATGCGGGGACGACGTATTGTATAAGCTCTCTCGTGAGGACTGCTCCCAAGTGCTACTTGACAAGGATGTACAGACATTGGAAACAATCATCGCGAGCTCAAAGGCTCTGAGCCGGAAACCTGCAGTCACTGGTTATGATTCAGACCGAGATGGGGATCTCTTCGTGAGCTCGCCGCAGAACGGCGACGAGGGGACTGTTACGCAGATCCAGAACGCCCACCATCGTACTCCAAATGCTTGTACAGCTGCGATGTAGTTTCTACATTACTTAGATAATTTGACCCATTTCGCAAGTCCATGCGTGCAACTGGAGACGATAGACTATCTACATGTGTTGCTGTAAGAGCGCGTCAAGATGGCAATAACGAGGCCATCCGCAAATCCAAAGCACCGCGCGGAGGGAGGTTGAGGGTCCTTCAAGTTCATTAACTGCGAGATACTTGTCGCCAATGAATGCCTTGATTCCAAGCACGAGGTCAGGAAGGGCCTACTTCCAAGAGCTACTAGAAACGCATCGGCAGTAAAGTACCAAGCTCAAGAGCACTTGACGAGACTTGACATCGACAGCGGTAATGACAGTCGCGTCTGAGCACGTGTCACAACTTGCTCTTGATCGTCACTACTAGTACTACCAGCTAGTCTTGCATCTCCACTCCAGTATCATCAGCAGCACCACAATGAACCTGATTACAATACCCCGCCCATACCGCTTCCCTACTCTGCTCACCAAGCCAGAACCACGTATTCCCTCCGAGTCTCAACATACTACAGATGTCGACGCGATCCCATTCGGCCTCTTTAGTTATGAACGCGACTTGGCGCAGGAGCTAGACGACTTGAGCGAAGAAGAGGCCGATATCAAGAATACTGTCAGTATCTACAGACCAGCCCTCCCCTCCGCGAATACTCATACCGGTGCCAAGACTGCTGACATCTGCAAGCACGGATTCTCGTTCCTCGTGCCGATGGGCGCGACCACGACAATCCAAGAGCAGAAGGCAGACGTCAGTCGTCCATCCTCCGCTGCCTCGAAGATCCACTGACTTGTCCGCGCAATCTCAGGAGGAAGACCCCTGTTCAGAATCCGAATCCGAAGAGGCCTCGGCCAGCTTGTCCTATTCCCCGGATAGTATCGAACGCGTCTCTCTGGAGGAACTCATCGAATTTGCATCTATCGCGGAATCGGAAGACTTTGACTTTGACTTGGACTTGGAAGAGGATATGGACGCAGACGTGGAGGGCTTCGATGGCGAACCATACCTGCACGTCCCCAGCTTCTAAGATCGTGACGACTTTCATATCCGAATCCTTCTCTTACTGCATCACTTCTCTCCACGAAAGGCGTTTGTCTCTCAATGAATGACGCTCCCATTCTACACCTTGTATCGTAAAAGCATGTAATCCAAAACCAAGCAAACAAGAACCTACAATGGCGTCGTCTAAAATGAAACAGATAGTGGCACAACAGGTTATGTCTAGATGTATAGTATGTATAATAGCTGGAACACAACACAAATAACATTTGACAGGCTACAGTCGAGAATAAGATAGCGAATAGATAAGAGAATGTGCTAGAGAGCTCGCCGTCAGCCTACACTGACTAGGGAAAACCTGCAACTCACGTTATTGCACTTCCTGTCTTGCAATGTCTTCAATACGATCCCCGTCAACGATCCAGCCGTCCTCGTCTACCTCATTCTCCAACGCCTCCTCCTCATCTGGCTCCTCAAACGGCTGAGATGACCGCCACACGTGCACTCGGACGCCGTACGACTCAGAGTCATACTCCGCCTCGCACTCCTCCTCCTCTGCACGCATCCACTCATCCTCCCACAGATCCACAATCCGAGCGCGCCGACTCGGATCCCGGACCAGTAGCCGCTCAGCCATGCGCCTGACGCCCGCAGACGCGACGAGCCTCGTCCCCGTCAGCTTCTCCCCTTCTTTCCCCGGGCTGCACTCTGGCCACTTCCACATCGCCTGGGCGATGCGGATCAACCATTGCCGCCGCTCGTAGCTGCCTCCCTCCCTTCCATGCGTGCCTCTCTTCCCGCCAGGTCCGTCCCCGAATGGCAGCGAACGCGTCGTGAGCTCGTAGAGTGCCACGCCACATGCCCACGCATCGGTCTCGCGTGCATCATACCCGCCAGTGTCGTCCCGTAGGTAGTCTCCCCACTTGGACGGCCCCGACGCTACTGAACTTCGTCCGCCGTTGATGACAAGCTCAGGCGCTGCATAAGCTTCACTACCACAACGTGTTGCTAGAAGCGGGGCTGCGGGGTCGATGAAGCGAGATAGACCAAAGTCGGTTAGCTGAATCAGTGGCGCAGGTGATAATGGTAGAGGCTCGGTGAAGGGTGTCGTCAGAAGGATATCTGGAAGAGGATAGGTGAGAAGTCGAACAGGACCAATCACAATACACTTACTCTCAAGCTTGACGTCACGATGGACGAGTCCGACACCATGCATCCAACCCACTGCCCGACAAAGCTCCATCCATATCCGCCTCACAACGCTCTCGCTGAGATCATGCCAGAGATCAGACCCAACCAAACCCAACAGATCACCTCCAGCACAGTAAGGCAACACAAGCAGATGGTGCGTTCGAGTAGTCAGATGTGACAGCAAGGGCGTGATATTGGGGTGGGAAATGTGTTTCAGGACCTCTACCTCGCGCACGAAGCTGACGCGCATCTTGTCACGTTCGCGCTCCTCGTTCTCGCCCCTCCGGCCCCGCGAGTTGTGTTCGATCGATCCGCGTAGTGTAAGTTTCACTGCGACAAGCTTAGGCTTGTTAGTTCGTGACCGCGTCGAGTCCGACCGACTAAGACCGCCGTAATCAGAGGACTGGCTCGTCCACGATATGGACGAGTTGCGCGACAAGGCCGCCCCCACGTCTCCATCGCCGTCCTGCTCATCTAGGTAGACGCTCCGCACTGAATTAGAGCTCGAGATCCGGCCATGCTCCGAATCTGCTGTGGTTGGTACACCGAGTCCAAGGTCATACTTTTTGCTCAGTGAAGGTACAGTGTTGCTATGATGAGGTCTGGTGCCACTGATGCCACCGCGAAGTTTCCGCATCAAGCTTGATGAGCTCCTGGACTCCTTCAGCTTGCCGCCTTTGAGACTCTTTCGCTTCAAATCCCGTAGACTCCTCTTCGTCTTGAGAAGAAGTGGAGTTGGAGAAAGATCTTCAGCGAGCCAGACATTGGAAAAGGCGCCGGAACCGAGAGGGCGTGATAGAAGTAACGAAACAGCTCCATGTTCTAGTAATGATGGCACACTTGACCCGCTGGATTCGGAAGGTGGAAACAAAGCAGATGATGGGGAGAGCGTGCCGGAGGAGGGGGAGGTAGATACGGGCGATAAGGTGCCGGATGGATGAGAAGAATGTCCTGGAAGGAATGAGCGGATTATCATGCCTGGCTCGAGCTCACTGTCGTCTTCGTCGTGGCCGTGGCTGTGGACCGAGTTGTGCGATGATGACGGCAATACTTCCGCGTCTTCCCTGGTCCCCATTGGCGGCTCAGTGTGGATGGGGGAGAGGATTGCGCTGGAATTAGGGTAGTCGATGGGTGACGCAAGGGATTGAAACTTGAGCAGAGGTGACGCGGACGGAGGCGGAGGCGGATGGGAGAGATTGAGCGTCATAGCTGGCGGACGTGGGGTAGGTTCGCTGGCCAAGTCTGGCGGGTATTCGGATGTGGGAGTGGGCGTCAAGGTGAACACATTGGGCGTCGGACTGGACCGACTAGGCCCGCCATCGAGGCGGCGCAGATCCAGGTTGAGAAAGTTGCGCTTCGTCGTCGTGACCTTGGGCAACACTGGAGGTGCGGGCGCTGGCGACGAGAAGAAGTCCGCTGTCAGCGATCGAGTCGGCCGTTTGCCAGTCGCGCCGTTGACTGCGTCATTCTTGAATGGCGATGGGGTATCCTTGGATGGGGTAAAGGGGCTGGAGGGACTCGCAGGCGCTGTCGTGAACGGCGAGGCAAAGAAAGCCGTCGTCTTGGAGTGGGAAGGAGAGATGGGGCTGGACGGAACGGGCGACATGCTCGGCGACGGAGACAGCGGATCACGGTCGACATAGCCATGCGGACGGGGCATCGGCGACGTCAATTTGCGCAGGAGCATGGTGGAAGTCGTGGTAGCGCAGCTTGGATTCGGCCACCTCCCCGTCCCGCAATGACAGCGAGGAATAACTATCCCACGACACGTGATCGGTGTCCCTTTGAGGCTACGCTCGATTCATCTTTCGTTCCGCCCGGCGGCGGAAGTGCTAGTTCAACGCTCCATGAAGCTCGGAGACAGGCCTATACCCAGGCCGCACTGCGCATCGACGTTGTAGGGAGCTTTCCCCGAAGACTGCGCGCCAAAACGCGTCCGATCTGCCTTGACTCAGACTCAGAGTCGGGACCCCGGACCGCCACACGGCAATCCTCAGGGACAGCCTACGATACGCGTCCCGGAATGATATCTTTCCCGCTTTCCGCCTGCTTTTTTTCATGCTGAAACGCGAACGTATAGTGTGCCTTTCCAAGTAGTACAAGAGTGGCGCACGCCAAGGCTATGTCCTGTCCAGACTTCCATCGGGCTTTTTGCCCTCGATTTATTATTTCTCGCACACGCGAAGCGGAAAGGCGCCGCCAGCCCTTGATTTATACTTGTCAATTTCATATCACAAAGTAGCCCTCGAAGACCTGAGAAGACCTGTCACTGATCGAGCGTCACTGCTCTTGATAACGACCTTATCTTCAAGTTCAATTGCGCCACAATCTTATCCCACACCCCCTAGAGATCTCCAACCAATTCATTGAGTATCAATACTGTTTCAGTAGGGACCGATAACAGACTGCTTATCCTTGGGATGACCAATGCTTGCATTCAAGGTTGGAGCTTGCCTATCACGAACGGTGTACGCGGGGCTCTCTGTTCATTGAATGCTTGGGCCCTATACATAGGTGCCGCTTGCGTGAGATTCAGCCCTTGTCGATGGTCTGTTCCAGTGCGTTCCAGTCAGTTTACTGTCAGAGTTTGAAAAAAGAGCTCGCGACGAGGGTCCTAAAAGTAGCAAGATAGCCTTCTAGCATTCGAGCAAATAAGTATTCACTCGCTTCTTGCGACGGGTACAACACTCACCACCCTACGCCACCAACCTTGATCACCACTCGAACTAGTGTGGAGTTCATTCACTTGTAATTACAAGACCTCTGAATCAACCAACTCCGCTTTGATTCTCGAATCATCGACGATTCAAATCAGTTACATACCATCAGGAAACGCGGGGAGACTTGCCTGCTGCGCCACAACCCGAATAGCATCAGCTGCCATCCCGACTCGCCCATCAAAACGCACAACCGCCTTCTCTACGCGCCCACAGTACTTACTTACCGTAACATCAAAATTCAAAGTTCAACCATCAACGCCTCCCCGTGGGACAGCCAATTCACTTCCTCCCCGCCAACGCCATATTCTCATCATACATGACGAACCCACACACAAAAGTATCTATAAGATCATTATCATTGCCGTCAAAAAATGCAGTGAATATCGTAAACATTGTAATAAAGATAGCCTCTATAGTGGTGTGCTGTGCGTTGGTCTGGCATGCGCGTATTTTGGTCGTATATGTATGTACCTGACAAGTGGGTGGCGTGGGGTGAAGCGACTGTGGGCGGTAGTCTAAGCGGGTGGTGGTAGTACAAGGGGTGGGGGGTGGGTGCTATACAAGTCAAGTCGAAGATGGTTACTAACACTACATTCACAAAAAAGTGGAGAAAGGAAAAGATGATAAGAATATGTCCATCGAACCGTTGACCGTTATTCCAAGGGGAAGCAAGAAGGGAGATTTAAATAGGTGTGGAAATGGACCTTCGCCCAGATCCACAGGAGGAGTGATGACAGAGGCAATAGTATGCGTGTGTAAACCTCGCCTGTCACCTCCTAAAAGGCGACAGAATGTCTATAGTTGCCCGGTGTGGGGGTAACGTTGTTCCCCTCCGGTGTTGATTGTAAAGGCGTCGGTGAAGAGGTTTCCCTGAGGCGCTTGACAACGAAGGCAGGGAGACTTGGTGAAGCGTCAAGCCCGTCATCCAAAGAATACGATCTCGTGAGTTCAGGCGAAACTTCCAAGCTGCTGCTGCTATCGCTCCCAGTGTAGAAGCAGTATCTGAAGAAGCATTAGCTGAACTCTCGCAAGGGAAGGGAAGAAAGTACCGATTGAGAAACTGGTGATAATTCGTGTCTGGTTTAGCACCAGCACCAATACGCTCCATGAATTCGACGTCCGTAGGTGAAGCGGCCGGTGAACTGTCCTGGTCAGAGCTCGAGCCCGGACTAAGGATAGATGGTGTGCTCTCGTCACTCGCCGCTCCCTCCGTATCTCGCGAGTACGACATACCAAACAGCGGCTTGTCGATTGGGGGAAACGAGTACGCCCTCGGAATAGGCGTCGAGTCATCTGGAGACCGCACCCGCGGCGTTCCCGGTGGCGTACGCTTCACAGTTGCACCGTCATAGAAGCCGATGTCGAAGTATCCCCGTTGGTGGTTGCGGACGGAGAAAGGACGCTCTCCATACTCAGTGTTGACGTACGGCACAGGACGGAAGACATCGTCACCATCCATGTCGCGAGGAGAACCGATGACTCTCGTCTTGATGGCCATAGGCGGAGTAGGGACTTTGGCAGGCCATGGAATAGAGCTGGTCGGAGAAGGCATCGGAGGAGGCATCGGAGGATTAGCCGCCGGATGAGTTTGGGTACGCGAGCGGGGTACTGTCGTCGAAGGAGCTTGCCAGTTAGTCTTCAGTGATGCGGCAAAATCGTAGCGTGCAGATAGAGCAACGCCCTTCTTGAACTCCGTCAAATCCGGGGGAGGGTCGGAAGTGACGGAGGCGGTAGAGCGCGTAACCCGCAATGCAGGAACAGATGCTTCTTCATCTCTCTTCTGCACCACCTTCTCCAATTGAGCCTTCAAGTCGGAGATGTCGCTCCCAGAGTCACTGCCCGACGCCTTTGCTCCCGCCGTTTTGCCTCCCGCCGCCTTTGGTGCTCGTCCCGCAGCGGGCTTGACACGAGAAAACTTGGCAACGTAGTTCCGACCGTTGTTGTTGTCCCAGATCTCCCGCCCAAGGACCGAATACCTGAGCGCGACGACCAGAGTCTTATCCTCGATATGTGTCAACAAGTCGTGCAGCTTAATGCTGAAAGAGAAGACGTCGAAATCGCTATCGATAGTCTCCGCCCACTTGGCTGTGACCTCACTGGTCGTCTGCCAAGCATCAAAGGTGAAACGTACGGCGAGCCACTTCTGGAAGGCGAGGTTGCGAACGCGAACGCGACCGGAAATGCTGGTTCCATCGTCTGATAGCAATAGGCTCTCCATCGCGACGTCCGCAATACGGCTGATAACAGTGGGCATGTTGATGACGTTCATCACCAATCGCTGCTTCGCAGCCCTATCACTGTAGGACTCGCCAAAGATGAACGATGGGAAATCACTGTCCGTGCCACTGGTGTCATCTGTAGGGCTACCGTCGCGAGATACGGCCAGGGGTTTCTGCTCGGCAAGGAAGAGTTTGACGTGCTCGAGCTGCGCATCAAAATGCACAGCCTTGAGGGTCGGGGTGTTGGGCTCGCTTTGGCTAGACATCATCCCGGTGATGACCGATAGGCCTGGGCGGGGCGCCGACTTGGAGCTCTTTAGCGACGATTTGAGTACCTGGCCAGACTTTTTGCGAATCATGCTCGGGGTCTCGTTGAGAGGTGCAGACTTGTGGGAGGAGGGAGGTGCATCGGGAATGTGAGACTCGGAGAAGTGCCGCGCCATCGACCCATTGAGATTTTTGCGAAATGATGCATATGAGCGAGGCGGTCTCGGAGTCTGGAGCTCATCCGTTGTGGCCTGCGGGAATGCGGGGCGGGGTTTCGTGTCTTTCTTCGCCCTTGCGAGGAGCAGAGTAGGTGATGGTGGGTCGAGAAGGGACGCGCTGGACGGACGGGGAACACCTAGGGCCCTTTTGGGGCGAAGAAAAATTTTGGAGCTGGAGCCTGAACTACTGGACGACGAAGCATCCGACGAGCTGGAAGAAAAGTTGTCCGGGTCGATGAAGGGCAGTCTCTCGCTGGCTTCCGGTGGCGTGGCTCTCTGCACGGTGATAGCAACGGGACTGACAGTCTGGGGAGGTGACTGTGAAAGAGTTGACAGCGGCATACGCGACGCCGACGTAGTGCGTCTGGGGATGAGCGGAAGAGGACAGCCTGCGAGGTTGGAGTTGTGCGACGGCATCTGGGAGGTGAGAGTCGCGATCATGGATGGCCTAGGACTGCGGTAAGCAAAGCTGGCTGCGAGTGCAAAGAGCGATACGGACCTCGCCTAACAAATACGGTGGAAGGAAGGGTGAGACAGGAGAGTGATAAGGAATGGTCCCCGCGGAAAATGCACAGGACGAGATCGAAGACTTCCAGGGAGCAGATGTCCAAAGACTAATGCAAACCGTATGCTAAATACAAGGTTAGAGTCGCCAGGCTGGTCGATGGTAGCCACGATACGCACCAGGATGACCGGAAACTGGGCACTGCACGCTGCACTGCTCTGGCTTATCGACGCACAATGGCAGCGGTAGTTGGGGCGAAGTCGGCGCGACTTTGAGCGATCCAAAAAGGCTGCAGCGGTGGCGGACGACGCGGGCGAATTAAGAGAATATACTGACAAAGCAGTGGGTGAGCGGTGGGGGCGAGGGTGGGCAGAAGGACGCGTACGGCAGTAATAAGTAGCAGACAGCTACGCGGGTCAAAGTACGAAAAAGAGAGAAATGGCGGAAATCCCGACCGCGTCAGATGATGGACGCCTGTGGCAGCAGCGCACGCCAGAGGGAGACCAAGCACAAGGCCCAGGGTAATTGTTTTTTCTGTCGGACGGCGCACGTGCTACCGCCTATGACGCACAATCCCCGTCATGCACTTCGAGATCAATTTGTCCCGCTCAGGCTATTTCAGCGCTGTTCACCGCCGGCGCCACCGTTGCCAGTCAAATCATTCTGATGGTCGGACTCGTTGCTTTGCGTTTCCTATTCTCAGACAGTGCGCTTCAATCTGATGCGAGCACTGTCTCTGAATGGAATACTACGGCCTGTCAGAATCATCGATAATTTGACGGTCATATTGCGCTATGCTGACACAGACTGGGATCCTCAGGTTTACTTTTGCCCCAAACTTATGTATCTACCCCCTGTGCGCTCGACTCTTAGAGCCACCTGGTAGGTCAAACGTACCGTAATAGATAGGCTCAATCCTTCATGTTGCGCCTTTGTACTACTGGACAGTACTGAAGATTACTTAGTCTGGGCAACAGCCTCCATTGTGATTTGCATAGACTGATGTTGATCACTACTGTCTCCGCCTTCTTCTGCCGACGTGGCGTCATCGCGGCGGTTGATCCGTCGATCATCCGCAGGCTTCGTTGGAGCCCCGCCTGAGCCCCGCCCTGGCCCCGCGCGCCTTTCAAGTTCCTGGACTTCTTCGAGCAACTTATATTGCGAGTGACGCACCACTACTTACACGTCGGCATGCAAGGTCTAGCAACAACCTACGCAGCGCTCTTCTTGTCCACTTTACCAACACAGGACGCAAGGGACCCCGTCGACTCCTGCTGTAGGTTAGCCGCGGCGCTTCACAGCCTAAAAATGACCGTAAGCGGCTCTGCGGACCGTCTCTCGTCGACCGATCGCGATTTTTACGCTCTTAGCGCCACACATGCTCAAACTCTTCAAGCCCTCAGCCGGAAGGTTCGGGACATCGTCAGCATCTTCTCGATTCACCATTTTTTTCACCAACCCAACGCGAACTTTCAGTGAAACAAGGTAACCTCTGGAAGCTAAAAAGGCTAAAGTCTTGTCTTGCTAAAAATAAATCGGCAAATGCATCAAGTTGCAATAATTGCTCACAGATTGCTCATGAGCTCCCGCTCGTGCGACACGTATACATGTAACATACCGATCTTGTGAGCGTGGGGTCGGTGGGTGGCTGCTACGACAACGCCCGCACAAGCAAGTATGAGTGACGCACGGTCAGCTTCGTTCATTCCATCACGGGCCCAATATAATATACGCGCTATATGATGGCTCACCATTGCTTCTCCTCCTCGAAGCAAACTACGCAATGAGGCCGCCATGTGTTCAGTATCGCACGCACGAATTGGAAGGACCCAGCAACGACGTTGTCTGTCATTGGCGTCCCACTCAGTGTGCATCAACCATCTGCCCTCGCTTTCTGACAACGGATCTACGTAGCCTTCTGCCGCGTTATCCTCACTGATTGCACCACTGGACTTGGATTGAATGCACGTTCAGTTGCCTCGGGACAGACTATTCTGGAAACGCTCTCATTCTCCTAGCTACGCGGTATCTCTTTCTTCACCCAGAATCCGGAGCAAACAACCTCGCATACATATTCGAGCCAGTCGTGTCTCATATGGCGAAATGCTCTCCTCAGGCTCCGCGCGTCGAGGCCTCTCTTCACCCAGACTCCGACGCAAACAACCTCACATACATATTCGAGCTAGTCGTGTCTCATATGGAGAAATGCTCTCCTCAGGCTCCGCTCAACACATTCCTCTCCTCAACATACTCGCAAGAAGTGCGAAGCCTGGAAGAACTCCAGGCGCAGTATTGCGCCAACGTACCTTCCGTGTCAATTACTCTCCGGTCCTTCCCGGCGCGATAGTAGGCCACACAATTGAACGCGAACCTTACAGTAATGTACGTGGCGTCAGTGTTCGCCGCGAGTACACCGGAGACAGACAGTGCACTCGAGAGCCCACAAATCGAGTTGTGATGTTTGGTGGGACATTAGTGGGCTATGTGGCAATCATCGACCGTGCTGGCCCCAAACCGAGGACCTGACGTGCGCTCCTGCGATACGCCTCGCGTCAGAAGGGTGTGTTCCGTACCAACCAGCGTTTTTTCGAGGTTCAATTTCCGTGCACATTTTCTTCTCTCGTCAAATTGTTTGTACACATACTCACAAGACTCGGAAGTGCAGCTCTGAATGGAAGCTTCGCGAGAGGAAGAACTTGGAATCAAAGACATGACGCTAACTCGCCTTCCCTGTCATGTTCCTTTACATATGGGGACCAACAGACGGAAATCCCTTCCTTCCTTCCCTTCTTCCTTCCTTCCTTCCTTCCTGTCACTTACTTTTACGTCCTTTTGCCCATGGGGTCGACCCGCCCGGTGCAATAAACCTCACACAATGTGCATGCCAATCTTCCGCCTATAGTAACGTACGTGGAGTCGGCTTACACCGGAGATGGTCCATGCCAGACAGTATATTCAGCCTGAGAACCCCACAGATCGAGTTGTGATGTTTGGTGGTAATGGCCCATGGGCTATGTGGCAATCACCGACCCGCGCCCCACTGAATTCAGGAGGACCTAAAGTGGGTTTAACTTTCTTGTAGTCTCCCCTAGGCAGACTCGATCAGCTCGTACCTCACTGATGCTTCCTTGGCCGTCACAGAGGTGTGGTCCGTATCAACATCTCTCCCTACTACCCTAGCATGTTTTCGAGGTTCTCTGCGCATTTTCTTACTCATCAGATCGTTTGTAAACATACTCGCAGGACTCCGAAGTGCCGCTGTGAATGGAAGCCTCGCGAGTGGAGTGGAGACTTCGACGAACTCATTTGCCGTGTCAGAGTTTGCCAGTACATACACCGGAGAATGTTGATACTGGACGGTACACGCAGAAGCCCACAGATAGAAATATGACCCTGGTGGTAGGCTTCTTACGTGGCTTAAGTGGCCATCGGGTGGTACCAGCCCCAGTTCTAGAACCTGACCGTCCGAGGTGCGCTCTCCGATACTACGCCCATTCCTCAATCGCTTGCCAGTGTCTCTACCGTCAAAGGGATGCATTCTGTGCCACCGTGCTTGCTTATTAAGCCCAGCCTGCATTGACCTGGACCATCGGCACTTGGATTGACGCGAGCGTGCCTCGCGTCGAATGTGGGTATTACCCGGGATCAGAAGGTTTGAATCACCCATTCGTCCAGCCCTTCGACCCGTCCTCGGCTCCGTCAAGGTGAGTGTGCGTATCCTGTCATGCCAAGCCGCGTTGATACAGACGTCAATCAGAGATACTTGATCCTGCCAGTGCTAGTCTTATCTTAGGCTGGCAAAGTCATTTGGGCAATCCCGGGCCCGACTCGCCATCATTATGATACAGTGTGCCGTTCAATAAAGAAGACCATACGCCCGTCACAAGTTGGGTTGGAAAGTTCTCGATTGCACGGCGCACCACTGGCAATCTAGATCTTATCTCTGTCGGCGGTCCGTGTGGACGTTGCGCTACAACGGGTGCGCAACGAGGCATCTTCAAACTTAATATCAATGTCGGCACCCGCGCACTCTGCTCCGCGCACTCTCCTCATGTGCTGATCACTGATCTGCTGGGGCGGGACTGTTGTCGTTTTCATTTTCATTTTGGTTCTTGCTCGAGTAGCCTCGAACTATCAGTACGTGAATCCATCTCGGCCCTGTATCGCACCTTGAACTGGTTTGCCTTCTTCTAAACCCCTCGATTGGAGTGGCTTTTCTCCGTCGTCGGCGCTTATACTTGGGTAAATTGTCCCTGCGTATAGAACGCCGTGGATCGCCGTTTTGATGGATTTTCGTTGAAGCAGACCGACTTGAGCGGTGGGTTTCTAGCGACTCCCGAGGCATGTGGTAGTCGTTACAGCCGGCGAATACACGCCTAGTTGATCACGACCAAAATTCCTGGGGTTGCGACGGATTCCATTCCTCTCCTAAGCCTCATTCCTACTTCCCTCTTAATGCCGCGGCTAGTATCGAAGTCTGGGGCCACCGATGTGGAGAGTGTAACCGATGTCTAGCTCTTTCCCGGTGGCTTTCCCTGTCCATTTCCATGGCGCAACTACCTGCATCAATACTGGTCGAGATAAGGAGGCATGTTGGCATATACAACAGGTACTTACGACTGAGACTTTGCCGTTTGTCTGAGGTCTAACTATCCTCATGGAATTAATTCCTTCCACCTGACGCCTGCAGGACGATTTCATGTTCTACCCGTGAATCCTAAAATGAGATCCATCAACATCAGCCAAATTGAAGTCTTGTGTTCTCTTTGTCTCCGTGTCCGCCGGCAAGTACAGAAGCATGGCTTGGAGAGAGTAAGCTGTCATTGTCAACGTCTTGTACTACAGAAATGGGATCAACTCCTCCGTCTCTCACGACAGACCAGCCACCAACGGACCGGACTCTGGATTCGTGACAAGGTCCATGACGCATTCATAAAATTAGCTATGGGGCGACGCTTCGTGTTCTTGATGTTCTTGCGAGCTTTCCAAAAGAGTACTATGGGCCGAGAGGAATGCAAACTTCCTGATCCTGTCTGATCCTGTCAACGGTACGCCTTCTAAATGGTGGCTCGATGTGTACGAAACTGCCGTACCGCTCTGAATTATGTAGGCGTAAGAACACAAGTGATATCTGTTTATTGGTCGCGTTAATTGTGGTATGCAGTTGAACTGCCGCAGGCCCAAATTTCCGCAATACAACTCAATTGCCGACGGATATATGCGAACTGTCATTCGCGGTCAGTTGCAAGGGCCGTACTTCGAATGGCGACATAATCCCCTGCAGGTGAATCGCTGGATTGTCAGCTGGTGTAACGGAAATTGGCTGTCAAACACTTGTGAGAATATACCCAACGAAGAACGAGCGCTAAAGTGGGCGCTTGAGTAGCAATGACCGCGTCAGGTGATCGTAGTTCTTCCTGATCGGACGGGACTGCTGAGGCCAGTGTTGATGGCGTACAGATACAATCCTTCTGCTTCTCAAATCCTGAGCCCAGAGGTTGATTGGATTGCTCTATAGATACAATTGCCAGACATTCGTAAGTATTAATGATTCTACGATAACGGTTATAGTACAATACAGTTGGATACACATGACGATCCCCAACCCGGGAATCGTTTCATCACCACGTCCCGTTGGAGGGCGTGGCGAGCCTGGACAAGCGGAAGGGAGGACGAAACCCCCTTCAGCTCTCCGCAATGTCGATGCCCAATGGAGGCGCAAAGGGCGTTAGACTGTTCTTAGCCAGGATTTACACACGCTGTCCGCATGCCCGACGAGACCGTACACTGCGCTACACACTCCTTCACGGGACGAGCTCGATGTGAGTGTGGACTGATCCTGTACCGGATGAGCCGCCGGATCATCGACGGAGCCTCTCTCTTTCTTGCTCCACTTTCTTCGCATGCTCGCCTGGAATGAATGTTCAGCGACAATCCTACAATACATTTGCCAAGCGAAGGCTTACCCGCAATAGGGAAGAATGCATTTAGACACTTCATGGCGTTGCATATGACATCCAACTCTTGTTCAGCGACAGCGATGGTAAAGGCATCAGCAGTAACATGGTTGTTTCCTGCTTGGCTTATCGTTCGCATGTACTCCTTGGCGATACATGTCCAAGCCGCCTGTGAGCGCAAAATGTAAATGGATTACGACAATGCCTCGAAAAGGCGGCCCGACTCACACTCAAAGTAGGGTCAAGGAACTCATAGTCCGCATCGCTGAGTTGTCGGATCAAGGACATGACAGTTCGCATTGCTTTGCTGGCCTCCTCCTCATTGATGTCCTTGTAGAGATGAATCACGGTGACGTTCACCGCAGTGTGAATCGAAAACAAGTCGACATCGATGTAGGGTGCCTGCAGACGCCAAGGCTCGTACCCAACGAACATAGGCAACGAAGCGAGGAGCCGCTTCAAAGCCAGCTCAGCGGAATTGTGTTGAACCCAGTATGTCTCGTCTTTATTGGCATCTATGGGGATTGTCCGTCAGAGGTTTTGGGTTGATAGTTTCAATCAATGATGAACATACTGCTCAGTCTCCCAGATCGTTCTAACAATGCCACAGCCTTCGCCCGTAGCGCAGGAATGTACTTTGCAGGTTCCTAGCAATATCTAGTATAAGTCGGGCATTCGGGCTCAAATGAACGACCACGTACAATGTTATCCTGAGGTGTAGGCGTCGGCCAAGGCGTCTTGATGCGCGCATGATTGCTGTCCCCATCTGGTAATGCCAGCGGGAGACCATTTGCGATAGTCCAGCAGCGGTCCACGATAAACACCTGCCAGAACGCGGAGACTCGATTGCGCATCTCTTCTCGACTACGCGGCGGTGGGATGGGGATGGGCGTCTGCGCGTTCGCCTGCATGCCGCCCTCAGGCCCGGTAAAATGCGCCGACATCTGATGCAGGCCCATGCCAACGGCAAGTCGCGCAGCTGAAAATGCGTGACAGTATCCTTCCAGGAATCGACAGTTGATGTACAAGTACACAGCTAGCAAACACGAGGCTTCGATGATGTCGACCAGGCGATCCGAGGTGTCCAACGCGGCCGTGATCTCATTGAGAGCTTTGTTGAAGAAGGTGATCTCGAGCTCAGAATAGTATGGTGAACGGGCAAAGTGGCAGCCAAGGAGGTAGATGGCGTTCAGCAGAGCCGGGTGAGGCTCCGGGAGGAATAGATTGTGTGGGGAGGAGTCATCGAAGCGAGAGACATCGCCTTCGAACCACAGCTGGTGCCTATGTGATATGAAGATGTTCATCCTGATTTACACAAGGTTATCAACATTCATGCTCCGACCACCACGGAGTAAGCACTCACAGATGGGTTTTGTGGATGGCAGGGACTGGGGCTTTGGGATCCCACTGTGGGACCCCTGCAGCTACCGGTGGTTGAAATTCTGCGGGCACAGAAGAGAAATCGTAATCGCTCTCGAGATTAACTCGTCCCAGCGCGTCGAAGAAGCTGGGGACTAATTCGGAGCTCGACGACGAGTTGGAAGAGCCTGGGGGCCAGTAGAAGTCAGCGGTGCCTGTGTCTCCGAGTAGACCGGAGATTGTCAGATCGACAGAACTCGACGAGGAGGTGGGCGAGTTGTTGAAGGAGGTGGGCGGCCAGGATCGTTCGGCCATGGCGATCCCGCTTGGCGCGGCAACAAATGCAGCGGGGTCCTTGTCAGAGCCGAAGGAGGCGAGTAACGAGTTCGAAGGAGACGACGCAGATGATGCGGGCGAGGGCATTGAGCTCGAGCTGGCGCTGCCGTTGCCGCCGGTTTGCGGGTCGGACTCGAGTTCCCGTAAGCGGCCCTCGAGGCCAGAGAGCTTCTCGAGGAGCTTCTGGGTGCGGCTCTTGACGGTGGCGTCGTCGTACTCGCATTCGGCGGAGCGGTTCATCTTGACACATTGTCGGCAGACTGGGCGACCTCCGTCACATTTCTGCATAGCAGTCAATCGAACCACTACACGAGCTAGTCAATATGCTGCTCACCAGCTTGCGCTTCCTGTTCAGCATCAATGAGGAGAGCGGCACATTAGGATCGGCAAGATCTACTGACCGACAGCATAGACATGCCAAGCCACGAGCGAGAGGCGACGGTGCCTTGGGCATTGTAAGACGACAGCAGGAATAACTGAAAGGGAAGGGGCGTTAGATAGGACGTTATAAGAGCGCGTAGATGATGAGAGTAGTGAAAATGATCCGCATACGCAAAGCTATGTATTATATATGTTGAGGGTAAGGGTTGGGTATCGCAGGGATCTTTCGAGATTTGGTCAGATCACACATGGGCGCGCACATGTCGCCTTTGCAGATCTGGTGTCCTGTGGATCATAGATGGTCGTAGTCCGGCAACTTGATTTGACAGCGAAATGTTGTATTCCGTTTCATGTACCAGGGTTCGAAGCGAGCTCAGTCCGGTTTAGAAGCGATTCGCAGTGCCGGAAATTCCCCGTGATACACCCTTCCTTCCCTCCCTTTGGTGACATAAAGTGCCTTCTTCTACAGCCTCCGTCTTCGCGGGAAAAGCCACCCAACTGAGTAGCTTGGGATGTCTCAGATTTTCGTGGCCTGTCTTCATGACTATCACGGACAGGGCGATCTCGTGGAGCATCATCCATCCATTCCAAGATCAATCGGCAGAGCGCTGAACACTCCTCCAGCAGTACCACGATCGTACCTGAACAATACCCACGTTAATTAGTCCACCAAGAACAGGGAGGCATGGACGAGAGGTTTTCAAACCGTCCCAAGAGAAGGTCTTACTGCACTGAATACATGGTTTCAGTCAAAAAATTGGCTCCCAAGAACGGCTAGTACTCTCTGAATGCGCAAAGAGAGTCTTTTACTGTAGTGGACCCACCCCAGTTGACCTAGAGGTCGTGACGGTTGGTCCCCTGGATACTTTGAGTCTTCTTGAGACGGCGCAGGTCCTGTTCGTGAGCACGGTACGCCATCGAGATGAACCTGCAGGAGGTTACCGACTGTGTATGTTTACCTGTGCGCTGATTGTGACCGTCGAGCGAGAGGTTGTCCGCTGCAGCGTTGTAGATCTGTGGTGGTTGATTTGCTGATTACATCGTTGCTGCCCTGACCTTGATAGTTCAGAGTCTGGTTCAAGTGATGCTTGAAGAGGTGCGATCAAAGGGAGGCAAGTTCTGTGATTGGACGCCACAGCCGCTCTATGAGTCGTCGTCTCCCAAGCGGCGACCCCTACCACATGCAGTGATGTATTACTTGGCTACAAAGATCTTCTTCATGTTGTCCCAAACGACAGATGGTGATTGAGCCGCGTCGATACCGTGCCACAGGCCCTTGTTTTTGTAGTAATCAACAACAGGGCCAGTCTGCGAGTGGAAAGCACCAAGACGCTTCCTCAATGTCTCGACATTGTCGTCTGAGCGTTGAATCAAGGGCTCGCCGCTGACATCGTCGGTCATTGGCTTCTTGGGAGGGCTAAGAAAGGGGTGAATGAATTGGATGGTCGGCTAAGTGCGTGAGAGCCGCGTACTGGAATTCCCTGTGGTACGTCCGCCCGCTGGCAGGATGAATGAGGCGCCCCGTAATACGCGAAATGAGCAGCTGATCATCAATTTGCAGCTGGACAACCGAGTCGAGTTTCTCCTTGCGCTGTTCGAGCATGCCGTCGAGTTTCTGTGCCTGAGGAACGGTGCGAGGGAATCCGTCGAGAACGAAGCTATCAGGAGCTGTGTGAGCCAGTGGGCGCCAGACGCGTAGTGGGTCTGGACCTCACCCGTTTTTGCACTCCTTGTTATTCTCCAGCTGGTCTTTGATCATGTTCACCATGATATCGTCCGAGACAAGCCCGCCCTGGTCCATAATCTTCTTGGCTTCAACACCGAGCGGCGTTTTGGCATTGACTTGCTCACGAAGCATGTCGCCGGTCGCCAGGTGGCAGATGCAGAACTCATCGCGGATTCGGGGAGCCTGTGTGCCCTTCCCTGCGCCAAAGTTGAGCGAACACAGCGCGACAAGAGCACACCCAGACACGTACCCGCGCCCGGTGGCCCCACGAGGATGGTCCTGAGCTGCCTGGCAGGGCTCGGGATGGCGGCCTTTGCCTTTTCCTCGAGTGTGCCTATCTTGGCGTTGAGCTGCGCGACGAGGCGCTTGAGATAGTCGAGTTCATCTTGGGCACCCATTGAGGACGATTGAGCGGTCGAGAAGGGCGCAGTGGACGAGCTAGGAGTAGCACGGAAAAGTTTACCTGGGTCGCGTCAACGAACGTCGTCGGGTCGGACCGGCACTCCGCCCCTACCCCAGGCAATGACACGGCCCGACGCCGGTGCCTCTCACCGGCGTACTCCGAGCGAACTCCAGCGCAATGCCACCGTGCACCGCAGATCCATCGCACGCGCGTCCCTCGGAAATCTCAACACAAACGTACTCTATGAAACTACACTCTTAGGTTGCGATTTTCCATCAATTGACTGCCAATCGTCGTATCTACTCCTTCAAACGCGGGCTTTGTTAGGGACGAGAACCTGAAGGCAGAGGACCTGAGGCTTCCGTCCGATATTGGAGGAAAACCTGGTTAGGTGAGATACGCCTACCACGGAGCCTGCATTCGAAGGTCGAGTAGTGAGTACTCATTGCTCCACATCATCTACCGTCTCGATGCTCATTGGCTTTCCTGAGAACCGTCACTCGTGCCGGAAGCCAGGGTATCCATCCAACATGTTCCTGGACTCGGGAAATGCCAAGCGGCTCGCAACCTTGCTCGTGAATGGCGGAAACCTTCTGTATTGCTGTTCAATACTCACTGTTCACGCATGTACACGAGGTCTATCACACACACTGACAGAGGCTGTGTCGAGTCTCACAGTAAATTTAATGCCAGCCGCTGGCATCAGGCACAAGATCAAACGAACTCAAGGTCAACGTCTGGATTTTGGAGACGTCGACTTGAGATTGTGGCGGCGACCGGTAGCTTTGCAGCGGTATCTGCCGAGATAGAGTTTCGGCGATCGAATTTCCTGGACAAGCAAGGTGGTAGTGGCAAATAGTACTCCTCGAGTCTTCGTTTTGCACACGATGACAGCTGGACTTGGAACCACCATTCCTTTTTTCGGTACCTCCAGGGCTCTGTGTGAAGGATATTCGGCGCACCGCTCAAAGACTTCACACTCAACGTCGAACCATCACGGTGTGTGAATTTGCTCAATTGCTCTTCCATCAAGTCACTTGTCGAGTTAAAGCTCGCGAGGTGGTCTTGAGCTGGCAAAGAACCTGTAGCTAGACACAGCTTCTGATTAGTTTATCACCGCGGACTCGGACTTCATACTGGCTGAACTATCGCGTAACGCTTGTGCGATACCGAGTCGGGAAACATGGGCGACTCGGTTGAACTTGCGAGACTTGCATCCTCCGTATCAGTGAATCCTCGGTATCAAGGGCTTCCGAGTCTTCACTGCGCTTCGGAGTGGGACTTGGCTTCCGGGGTATCTTCGTTACGTGGTTGTTGAGCCCAGTCCTTTGACCTGGAGTGACTCATGTTCGAGAAATCCTGCCTCAATGTCGGCTCACACGCTTGTAATGTTCGGCGCTCAGTATCTTCTTGCCTCGGCCCACATCCGCCGACCAAAGACACGCCTTTGGGCAGCCGAAGACAATGTAAGGACATATCAAGAAACTGCTCTCTCCGCATATAGCAATCACCGCTGGCTGTCTGCGTATTTACGCCATTGACTCCGGGGATCGCTGTCCACTCTAGTGTCCGTTCGGGGGCAAATCGCCACGCCTGCCATTTTACGCGTCAAACCTCAAGCTCTCAGCTATCTCCGCTTAGTGTAGTGATCCTAAACAGCGCCTCAGCGAGTGGACTGTATAGTCTCAGCCACTACACGCCTAGTTGACCCGTCGCCGCAACCATAGGTCCCCACTTCCATGACGCAAACCCGTCCAATGGTGAGTCTATCCGTACCGCATCGGCCTCGTTGCACAAAACACGTATTGCCCGAGCTATCAAACACAACTCGAGGCTGCCAGAGCTACCCCCAATGCCGATCACAATTGTGTAGTATACGCTTCCTCAGACATCAGTGTTCGCCTCGAATGCCCCACAGTGGTCCAGCCCGGTGAGTCCACTTCCGATAGTACTCGACGTAGCTGCCACTGTACATATAATGACAGTGATCAACCACTTCGTCTTACGACTCTGTTTTACGCCAATCACCTGGAGCACATTGTGCACTGCTTCTAGAGGTTACTCGTGCAGGTCTATGTGGAGGAGTTACGGAGTTCCTTCAGTCTTCTTTCGTAAGTCCACCACATAACATACGTAGCACACTCGATCTCGTATCGAGCGGAAGCACAATTCCAAGTTCCTTCTACTCGAGCTATCCCAGAAAGGCTTCGCCTCCGGAGCCTTCGACTTGACAAGCTCTGACATCCGCATTAGCATGTCATCGCTTGCGATATAGCCTATCAAAGGACATCAGTGAGGGGCTTCGGTTTGGTGTTGTGTGTAAGTTGTGGGTACAAGTTCGCGTACTTATCCCAGTATGTCCTCTTCTCCGGTGAGTTCCCGTCAGATTTTACGCTTTGATAGTGCCTGCCACTACGTACATGTATAGACCAAGCTGTTATGTGTTGTGGCGCTTAGCGGGGTAGAGCTCTAGTGCTTGGTCGACGGCAATGGGGCGTTGGACTCAGCGCGTCGGAAGCATTGATGACGCCACAGCACAACCGAGCGTCCACTGGCGATTGCTATCTTCCGGCTGTCCGTCAGATGGACCGCTCTGATTTGGGAATGATCTAAAAACATCATGGCTATGGCTCGGGCTGTTCGTACCGGATTCTCTATAGGAATGAAGATCAACATACAGAGAATCCAACCTCCGACATCTGCTTTTAGATTCCCATGATAATGAACATCAGTGTCAGAGCAGCTTGGCGCGGAGACAATGCGCATCTCCATCCGAAATTGCTTCAGCATCTCTCTTCCCAGGCCGGTTTTGGAAGCAATCTTCTCACTCGAACCCGCGAACCACGAATACTCACGCAGGTGTCAAAGTTTGATATGGACATCATCAGGGCTATGAATGGATGTGACTCGCCGCCTGACATTTATGAATTGAGCCAGTAAACAGGCGTCGTGCCCGGAAGTTTCCAGGCCCTTGAAATACAGAAATCTGCATCGAACGTGGTGCGTCGCGTAATCTGAGGTGTAAGTTCCGAGCCGCGCCACTGGCGCTCGTTCAGGATCACTTACTAGCTGTATATTCCCGTACACCAGTCGTTTCAGCACGGGCAGATCGAGGTCCAAAATTTGGGCCTTGTAGTATTTGTTTCCAAGGCGAAGCTGATAGATGTTTCCGGGGTGCAAGTTGGATGATAGGCGCGTTTTGGACCTCGGAAGTGGGGCCTTGCTGGAACAGGATGATCATCTCACCTTGGGGGAGCAGAGGAGCAGAAGTTCATCGTGAAGAGGTCGAACTGAGGAAGGAACTCACCTGATAAGATGCAAGAAGAGGCGCATCAATCACCAAGACAAGTCGTCGTCTCCTCAGTTATGCCAGAACCCAGATTCAGAAGTATACTTGGTCGCTGGGAAAATGTGAGTGCGAATTCAAAGGCTCGAGTTTGAACAGCATGACGTGAAAATGGATTGTCATATATTCTGCGTCGGACGGAGAACCGGTCTGTACGAAGGGAAAAAGCGTCATGTCGCTCTTGATTTACATGTCTGGGGCGTCGGCTGGGAGGCTATAAAAGGGGACGCAACTGGGAGTATGAGGAGCACGATCGAACAACCCGACTTCATCATGACAATCTTCTACGACCCACCCGCCAACGCTAGTGCCGCGCACAAAGGCTTCGCACAGTACGTCAATGCCTGGGATGGTATGGACATGGACGCAGTCGCCGCCACTCTCGACGAAACACTCGAATGGATTATACTACCCACGTCACTCAAACTGCCGGTCCTCAACAAAGCGCAAGCGGTCACGTACCTCAAAGACTACCTACTTCCAAAGGTCACCCGTTTCACAGTACGTTTCGCATGTCCGCTCATGCACGTTGTTTCGATGCCTAACATGTCTTCTCCAGTTCGACGTTCTCAAGGTTACTGAAGCAAATGATCATACCATTGTATCGCACGTACGTACCATATCTGTGCCAGATCCATCGGCATACTCATTCGATGAAGCTCACGAGCCAAGTATACACGGTGTTTGGACCTGTGCTGCAGAACGAGTACCTGATGGTCTTGACCATGGTACCTTCCAAGGTCGAGGGAGAGCTACCCAAGATATCCTCGTACACGGAGTTTATGGACAGCCAGGTATTGATTGCTTTCAACAAATTCGTCGCCGAGGCAGAGAAGGAGAAGGAGGAAAGCCAGTAGACGAGATCTAACTTGTCGACGACCGTAGAATACTATGAGACGACCGCGCTCTAATCATCTAGTGGCAGTGCGACTAAGCCTATTTTGGGCGCAACGCTAGTCAACCAAGAGACACTTGCCGATTCCTGTTCATTTTCTTTCCTTGAACCTCCATTTTTGCCGGCTCGGACTAGACAGCCGCCATGTTGCACTTTAACTCTGCGTATATCGATATTTCGGCAACTCCAGGTCCAGATAAGTCCTCGAACGATATCAACAGAAGACTTCCTTCTGGCAGATTATGAGAAAGACATGGGCGAACGATCAGTCGAAGACTCGCGTCTCGCATGGGAGGGAAAGACATCGCCATTGCTACAAGCTCGAGCTATCGGGTGATACACGTGGTACAGGTCCATGTCTGCAAATCACCATCACGACTTCACTGTCGCAAATCGAGATCATTTCGACAATTGTGCGTCATCCTACGACCGAGCATCCTCGCTAGCGTCGGCGAAGAGGCAAGTGGCTTTGCATATTATGGACAACTGTTCGGATGGCAATGATGAATGGAACGCAGAGTGGGCAAGGCGATTCTCGGAGCGCATCCATTCGACGATGAGGAGACGACGGTGATGGATTCGCTTGCGGTACAGGTTTGCTCAATCCGTCCTCCGGGAGGAACGCGTGGGCAATTCTTTCTAGGTCTGCTATCGCGGGAGTTGGCATCAGAATGCAAGCGCATCGTAGGTGTCGATATCAGCGAAGCAATGGTGGCGCAATTCAACAAACGCGTCGACAACCAAGGGATCCCTCGTGAGGAAATGGGCGCTGTCTGTGCTGAGCTCAGAGGGGAAGATGGCGAACTCGGCAACGAGAAGTTCGACGTGGTTGTGGTGAGATATATCGCCTATCTTCCTCGTCAATATTGATATGTTGAGCAGTGTTCAATGGCGTACCATCACCTCGTCTCTCCCGAGAACACCACCAAGATCCTGACTCGTTTCCTCCGGTCCGGTGGCTGCCTGATGGTCGTGGACGTCAAAACGCGGGGAGAGGCAGCGTTGGACCGTCATCCGGACATTGTTGTGCATACAGAGGGGTTCACGGAGGAGCGCATGCTGGAAATGTTCAAAGGGGCGGGCTTGTCCTTCTCATTTGCTGCTGTTTCGTCTGCCAAGATGGACGGCGTTGATGTCGATATTTTCCTGGCAAAAGGATGCAATTTATCAGAGAACTGAGGGAGAATACAGGTGCACTGAAAGAGCACATTACCTTGGCCATTCTGAACGGCGACGCTAACATGCTGCATGACAATATTAATGACAACGTCGGGATTGGTGTAAGCGGAAGCGGAAGCGGCGGCGTATTCCCACGTTCCTCTTGTCGACTCGTTAGCGCCTTACTGTCAGCACGACGCGCGTTTTAAGTACACTGTCAATGACATGGTTCGGCCGCGCTTTCATCTGGTCCTGTAAGCGAGTCTATAATGTGACAAGTCGACGATATAGGGTCCGAATTTCTCGTCGAGAATCTGGCTGGCAAAACACGCCTTCCTTATATGGTATTCGATCGAGCATTCACCGCGCGACGGCATTGATGCCATAGAGTTGTTGGGTCCAGGAGAGTCTAAGGAAATGTTGGTTGAGGTAGCAAATTTTCACGGGAATGTACTGGCCAATCTATCATAATGTTTTGGTGTCCATGCAGTGTCTCTCCCAGGTCTGAGGACATGTTTTGCAAGACATCAGAATCTCGCGCTCCCAAATGCGGTCTCAACCACGCGTAAAGCGCTCGATCAAATGCCATATCAGGAAGGTGTGTTTTACCGGCCAAAATCGCGACGAGAATCCCAGGTATGTCGACAGCTTGCCTCTCATATACGGTCGTAACGAGACTAGCTTTCACCCTCACTGAAGGGCGCCGAACCTTCTTCACCACGATACATTATTGCATCAAGACTAAACTCGATGCCAGTGCATATCATGACTTTGTCGATCTGTCGTTGCATCTTAAGATCACTAGTCACGTCAAAGCACTGGCGTACTCCTCGTCACCGTCGACTGCCTGAGTGGGATATCAAGCGTGTGGGGATGAATACAGGATGGTCGCGTTTGGCCTTGCCTGCGAATTCTTGTATTGCTGGGCTGGATCTCGTGCTTTCTCTCCTCGTATGATCGTTACACGACCACTGTTGACTATCTCCCCAGGTCAGCTCTACGAAGCTGGGGCTCGGTCGGTTTGGCCAGGCCCTACATATAACGAGCCCAAATGATAAGACTACAGTGAGATTAGCAGACAATCTGGCCGTATATGTATCGATGAATGTTAAGTCTTGCATCTTATCATGATCACTGTCCTCAGTAGCCCTCAGAGCTGCATATTGGCACTAACGTTATGATCTTCATGCAGTGTCCCGGCATCGACGCGTAAGCTGGCTGCGCGTTCACGTTCCCACTGAGACATTCTCGGTGTAGACCGCGGCTGTCATTCTCCCTTCTTGAGACTTGCTTCGAGGATCTGTTGTTCCAGGCCGTTGGAGGCCGTCGGTAGACGCTACGAGAACTCTTCAAGTCACGACTCACGATCAATACATTCGAGCTGCTCGGAGCCAGTGGAGCTGAACCACTACCGAGTAGACTCTCCTGGCATTGCGCAGGTGGGAAGCCTCTTTCTTATCAGCAGGAACAGAAACAGGAACAGGAAACCACAAGCAGGTCAATCACTTCTGTACCGCCGGTCTACGTGACGGAAGTGACGGAAGTGCGGCTGTTGGCGGCACTTGTGCCCTCTTGTGCCGCACTACGTGATGCCAATCACGACACACGTTCGTATATATGGCTCTGGCTTTCACGGACCTCTACCCCCCTCTAGCTTTTCCGCCATGTATCTTCTCCTGATAATACCGAAAGTGCTGGCCGCTCTTGGAGTGTCAATCCTAGTCATCGTTCTCCGCCAGATCTACATCTACTTCAGTTCGCCTCTGAGGAACCTTCCAGGACCCTCATCCCCAAGTCTACTGTGGGGTCACATGAGGGAGTTTCGGGCTAATGTTGGTGGCTTCCAGATCTACACTCGGTGTCATACTTACGCGCTGTGAAGGTTTCCAGTGACCCCTTTGGCAAGTGGTTCAACGAATACGGATCGACCATGTCTTTCACTGGATTTTTCTCTGTGAGTATTTCATGTTATGGCTGTTCCCAGAGCTCACAAGTTTCGAAGACACGCCGCCTTTTGACGTCGGACCCAAAAGGCATCGCCCATGTCCTTCATAATGCATACGACTACCCGAAGTCAGAAGGAATGCGTTACAGCCTTGCGCGTCTCGTCGGGCCTGGTGTGTAAGAACGTATCTATTGAGTACATTTAACTTACCCTTCTCAGGTATCTTTGTAGTGGAGGGGCACGACCATAAACTACAGGTGCGTGCGAGTCGGCCGTTTACTGTCATGTTATACATATCAAAGCCGTATTCTAGCGCAAAGTTATGGTGAGCCCATATCATCGTCGCAAAGGCCATGTAGTCTTGTCTGACGCGTATATAGAGTCCCGCCTTTGCGCCATCCCACATAAGAGAACTCACTGCTACCTTCATGGACAAATCTCTCCAGGTAAAACACCACCGTCTTCCTTTCACACTCCGTCGAGCTCACCCCGTTCCAGCTACGCGACATTCTACTAGCCGAGTGTGCCGGTGCGAGAGACAGCGTGTTGCGCACCGATGCCCTTTCCTGGCTCAATCGAGTCACACTGGACATCATCGGTCTCACAGGTAAATACCACTCCGTAATGTAAGCTGCACTCAAAAGTGAATAGGCTTCAACTACGCCTTCAATTCCCTGAATCCGGACGGCAAGCCAAATGAGCTCAACACCGCTTTTTCGGAGATCTTCTCGAATGCCCAGTCTGATATCTTCGGGATCATGCAAGGTTTCTGGCCGATTCTGCGCTTGATTGTGAGTCGTCTGGACATTCTGTCATCGACTGGCTTATCATCTTTGAACACAGCCTTCGGTGCAAGGGAAAAGAATGAAATATGCCCTAGCCACAATGTCCCGCATCGGATCTGACCTTCTTAGGGAGAGTAAGGATTTTCTCAGAGCCAGTGGCGAGAAGGATAACTGGAGATCGCGAGATCTGCTATCCTTGCTCTTGAGGGCGAACACGTCTACCGACATTCCGGAAAGTCAGCGCATGACTGACAAGGATGTGATTGCTCGTGAGTTCGTGACTCCAGATCATCTTCCAACCTCATATGGCAACAGAGGTGCCTACGTTTCTGGTCGCTGGTCATGAAACGACGGCGTCGACGCTGGCCTGGCTACTGTACGCCATTACGGAGAAGCCTGAGGTCCAAAGGAAACTACGAGAGGAAATTCAAACTGTACCCACGGAAGCACCTACCTTGGACGAATTGAACGCGCTTCCGTATATGGACATGGTCATTCGGGAAACTTTGCGTCTCCATTCGCCTGTAACCAACACCATGCGAACCGCTGGTAAGGACGACATCATCCCATTGAGCAGGCCCTACACCGGAAAGGATGGTGTAGTTCGCGATACCATCAGGTATGCCTCTTCAAATCCGCATACATCCTTTTCTGACTTGTACTCCTGCAGCATCAAGAAAGGAGAGATGATCACCATTCCCATCTACACCATGAACACAGACAAGCGCACATGGGGCGAGGATGCTGACCAGTTTAAGTATGCTGTTGCCCTCCCAAGCCGGTGTCGACCATTCTGACCCTCCTTTGCGCAGACCGGAGAGGTGGGAGAAGATACCTGAAGCTGCGTCCGCCATCCCTGGCGTCTGGGGTAACATCATGTCATTCCTTGGCGGTCCTCGCGCCTGTATAGGCTATCGTTTCTCTCTCGCCGAGTATGTCACATTCTTCTTCCAGACGGACTTTTCTAAACTATGTATCAGAACCAAAGCTTTGGCCTTCACCCTTATACGCTCCTTCGAGTTCGAGTTGGGCGTCCCTCATGCCAATGTTGGGAAGAAGAGCAGTCTAATCCAGCGACCGTATCTGAGAGATAATCCTGCAGCCGGCAACCAACTCCCCATTGTCATCAGACCAGTTGTGGCGTAGTCACTATTGTAATGTTATTCAGATTCATCCCGAAATCTTTCTTCTAAAAGACTATGTGTTGCTTCGGCTCTCGGCTCAGGACTGCAGCCACCAGCGTCGCCATGCACAATGCACACTAGGAGACTGCGGCACTGCCTAGTGCAGTGCCGCGGCCGCCGAAGCTCGGCGATGAGTTGAATGCACAATGCACATTGACCTATGACGGTTGCACAATGCAGTGTGCAGTGTGCACACTGCAGTGACTGCACACTGTGCACAGTGCGGCGTGCGCAAAATAAAAGTTCAGGAATCAGCGAGTTACAAAAGTCTCGCTACAAACGTGAATCTGCCCCAGACAGGTTCGAACTGTCGACCTTCCGATTGAAATATGATAACAGTCGGACGCTTTGACCAACTTAGCCATGGGGCATGCATACACCGTTACTGCTGCTCCGTATCATCTTGCACAATCTCTCATGTTGAAGTGTAACGGACTCAAGTCTCCTCAGAAATGAACGAGTAGTATACGGACTCATAGAACAGAGCAGAGATTCCGCAGCATTATGTATTAGCATGATATACAGTATTACTATGTCTTATGTGGCGTAAGTCTAATCTTCAACTTTGTCCCCAACAATGTCACGATCTCAAAGCACAGCACCAACAGCAGCTGTCCTACCAAGTCCATGATCGCGGAGTGTATGGGTAGTGCGTACATGTCCGGATCTAGGTCTTTCGACCAAAGGAACTTCGTCAGTGCGCGCGCGAGGAAGAGCGAAGTGACGACCTTTGGCGGTCAAAGTCAATTGAGTGCCATGGGAAGGAGGGGAGGAAAGCAGACTGACCGCGACGCAGAAGAACAGCACGGCGAACGTGACAAATACGAATGGTAGTCGTAGCCAGCCGAGAAAGTGCAGAAGAGAGAGAAATATAACCTCTATAGGTATGGTCACGCAGAGCAGAGTTAGCATGACGACCTTCTCGCTAGGCTCGAAGTTCCGTATGGCCGATGCAGCAGCGTGTAAGGAGGTCGATAGGCGAGACGCGAAGATGGACCCAACGCTTCCAGGTAACCCTTAACACAAGTCAGACCAAGTTGCGAACCATACGAGTTTGCGGCCTACCACTGATGACAACAGCAATCAACGCAAACCCTTCGTATCGGCTGACGAACAGATCCAGCACAATACCCGTTCCGCTGCTGATGACCATGGCCCCGAAGAGCGGAGACCAGCCTTGCCATATGAGATCTCTGACATACGAGTTCCGTCGCGTGGTCATGCCGCATGCGATGGCTGACAGAACGACGATGAGAACGAGTATGGCAGGAACGGGTGTGTGCAGGAAGTTGATCAACGCCGTAGAAACCAGACCGAGCAGCACCAGAGTGACCAGGTCGCCAAGACACGCTGCGACAGGCGGCGCGATGTTGTCTGGGTCCATGCCAAATCGACGACAGAGGACGACGAGGGTGCACATAAACGAGCCGAGAATGATACTGGATATGCATGCGGAAGCCATGGCTGTGGATGCAACCATAGTGAATCTGTATGGCCATTGATCAGACGCGTAGCATTGGGCAACGAGCCCACTCACACAGCAATGCCCTGCTCCCGCCCTGTGACCGGAGGCAGCGTTGGTCGTGGTCTCCTTGCGAGCAACATCATCGCATTAGTCTGATCCGTAGCAGGCGTCTCCCGCGGAATGATGAGGCCCAGTATAAGCGACACGCATGCAGCGACGAACGACACGACCGTGGCCTGAACCTGTAGTAGCGCTAGGTTACCGTAGATGATCTTGCGCTGTACTATCGGGTCGTCGAGTTGGCCCATGTTGGCGGACGTGCCCAGGCGCGCGGAGAGGTTCATCTCGAGGTTGCCTTTGAGGTTGAGCACGACGGGGATGATCATGATGAGCTGGTCAATCTCCACCATCGCGTGCCAGCGCTGTAGAGAATGCGCATAAGGAAGCAGTCGGAATGGCATCGAGGACACGCACAGAAACATGGTCCAGCAGTTCTCCCGTGAGAAGCAGTCCAATGGTCGTGAACAATAATGTTGGTGCACTCTATATTGCCCTTAGGGACAGACAAGACGATATGTCAAGGAAAGCACCTGTATGACAATCCCCTTCACCTGCGACCACAGTGCTATTGGTGGTCCTGAACTGGATTTTGTTGCGCGTTCTCGTCCCCCGAGAAGCGCCTCATCGTCGCCGTTGTCCTGCTGGCTGTCGTCGTCGTCCCTTTCGTAGTCGTCGTCGCGTGTCGGCAGTTTCAGCTGTGCGAGCTCGAGCTCCTCGTCCTCGCCGTCGTCCTGGCGGTGGTAGTCGTGGTTTGACATTCGGCGATATTCGAAGATCTAAATTTATGGCTGTTACCTTATGTACGTGTCGCGCTCCGCGATCAAATCTCTTCCAACTAAAGACGGACACTAAGTACATAGCCTGGACTCTTATATGTCCAAGTAGAGATACATACATATACATACACCTCGATACATACACCGTTTGAGTAACAATTATCGCTACAAAGTATATCTAACAATCGCTCTCTATGAGGACTTTGAATCCTGCAAGGACAACGCTTTGGCCGTCTCCATAGCCTTCCAGAACTCTTCGTCTCCGTCACTATCCTCCGTATGTGACGAAGACGACGCGTACGTCTGCGAGAATTCCAGAACCTTCCTGAGCTCCTCCTCCTCCTCATCTCCATGCAAAGACGACGCGTTCGATTGCGACAGTCGCGTAGCAGCCTCCATGTCCCTCTGAAACCTCGCCTCATAATCATCTCGCGTCAACGTCCCACTATCCAGCGACCCGCTATAGTGCACATAATCACTCGCCGCCTTCACTTCCTCTGCAGACGGTTCATATGACGGTGGCTCGGCAGTTCCAGGAGCAGGGGCCTCCGAAATGGCCTGCTCGACCATTTGCGCCATATGCTCCTTCCTCTCCTGGAGCTGTACACCCCCCTTCGCCTCCCGGAACTTCTTCACGATCGCCGCCTTCTCCTCTGGCCTGCTCTTCCGCACCTCCTCCAATCCCTCCTTGACGCGTTGCACGCGGAGCGTTATCTCCAAAACAGACGAGGGATCAGGCTGGACGCTCTTCCATGCACCATACACGGGATGTGCAATCAGACCGACGATTCCCGCTGCTGGCTTCATCGTGACATTGACGACTGCACGGACAATGAGAACAAAAACATTTCGGGGTCGCGAACACTTACAACTGCGCGCTGAGCCCTTGATAGCGCCAAGGAACCCCTCCTTCTTCGCCCCTTCATAGGGCTCCCTCACGAGGCCAGTGATGCCATCGTAATACCCAGTAACCAGTCCCTACAAGTATCATTGGATCAGCCCAAAGCTTATCAAAGTTGTGATTGAGAAGACCGACCTTACCACCCGCTCTCAATCCGCTGCTAAAGTTGGTGACCTTCTCCGGCTTGCGCACCTCCGACCCGTACAACTTGGGCGCGTTCTGGAAACCCTCCTGCACCGACGAGACTATCTTCATGACGCCCTTGGGTATCGCTGTCGTGGTATGTATGATGCCTTTCACCGGCGAGCTGCACCTTCCATTAGCTGTAGGTTCAATGAATAGTAAAATCAAGATGAAAAGACGCACTAGAAGATCTCAGCAATGCTCGCATAATAATGAGTCACGGTCCAGAATATCGCGCTTCCCCCACCGCTGACAGGATCAGTGATCTCCCTACGCGAGTCGTATTCTTTCGGCCGGTGACACTCCAGCAAGTTGATGTCGAGCTGCTTTGCTTCCACTAATGTTTGGGCGGCAAACGCGCTTAGTTTGAGGCACTACAGTGACACTTCAAAACGGAGAATGGTCTGGAAGAACTTGACTTACATGCTCCGTGGACCACCACACAGCGACGCGCGATGGGTCCAAATCGCACCGCATATTCTTGAGCGGTAGGTGCTTGTAGAAACTCTCTACACCTCGGTTGACACCATCCTAATAGGGATACAAAATGAATCAGATTGATGGAGCAAGCGATAGACAACAGGACGTACATCATCTCTGATTTGCTCCCCCATGCTTGCCGCAGCGACCTGTGCCTCCTCACTAATCAAGAATTCGATGGCCTTCGTCAAATTCTCCACGTTGAGCTTCTTGGGACGAATCGGCTCAGGTCCAGCACCCGCCTTCGCGATCATGCTCCCCCAGAACCCTTGGTCGCCAAAGAACGGCACGACCAGAGTCGGACGTCCGTTGGCCAGTCCAGCGGCAGTCGTTCCAGCACCACCGTGGTGAATGACAGCGGAGACGCGTCCTTTGGCGAACAGCCAGTCGTGGGGAACGTTGCCCAGGATGAAGATGTGTGATGGGACATCGACACCACCGAGGCCACCCCACCCAGCCGATACCAGGGCACGCACACCGGCCTGTGCCGTCGCTTCGAAGATCGTTTCTACGAACACAACGATGAGCTTATTTGCGATGGCTTGAAGAGAAGTTAATCATGCGCTCACTTGACATAGCTACGGGATCGTCCACGACGACAGAGCCAAACCCAATATAGAGAGGTGCTGGTCCAGCAGCCAAAAATGCGGCAAGGTCTTCCGGTGGAGTATAATTTGAGCCGAGATCCAAGAAGTAGAAGCCGACAACGTCTACAAGGATGGCGTTAACCGAGGATGACAGTCAAAGAGCTCTATCGTACCAATGTGGTTGTTCCAGTCCTGAGGCTTTGGCACCAGAGCGGGACTCATGCAATATGTCCACGGGATTTTGAGAGCATCCACCAGACCTGGACCAGATCTCGCTGAGAGGGACTTGAGCCCCAATTTGCGTTTGCGAAAGTTGTTGATAATATCCCCGATCCTAACACTCTTGAATTAGCTTGGGCTGAAAGATACATGGATCAAAACGAACCCCTGCCAGGTCATGAGCTCAGCCAAAGGATAGGTCAAGTAGTTGGTAAGACCAGGCTCTGCGTTACTCTGATTGACATTGACGAGTGGGTGTGGAAAAGCGGTTGTTGGTGTCCAAGGCATGGCTGAGATGCGGAATCAGCTTGAAATCGTCGCGAGAGCGATGACGACATACTAAACGACAATTGCAATGGTATACCGAGCGCCTCTGCGCAGTGAACATGCGCGAACGCCGGCGGATTGGATATGATGGCGTCTGCCGCGAAGAGGCGACCACTCCTCTGGCACGGCGCGTGGCAGGCCATCCAACAACCCTCGATCATCTCTTGAAGCATCTTCCGCTTGCGCCCAATGTCGCCGTTGGTCAGTGATTCCATACCAGGCATCAAGCCAGGGTCTGCGAATTATCAGAGACGACAGGACAGTTGGTATGGATAACTACTTTTAACCATGTAGCTCATAAGGTCCTGGGGGTTGCCTCCGATACTGTAGAATTCAAGACCGGCATCGGTGACAAACGATCGGAATGTTTCGTGTGAGGCAATGCGAATACGGTGTCCATCCTTCAGCAAGCGCTTGCCAAGAGCAACGTAGGGTTGGACATCACCTAGAAAGTGTTGAGCAGCATTCAATCCATCGATGGAACGCTTACCGCGGCTTCCAACAATCATGATCACAATGTTGAGCTTTGGAACATTACGCCACTCGGACGCGTCCACAGCGAACTCGCTGACCTCCCGATGTACCGTGGGCAGCTCTGGGAGCTTTTGCTTCAAGTCGAGTGTAATATTGATGGTTCCGTCTGGCGACATGTATGCCGCGGAAGAGAGGCCTCGTCCCTCATTGACGAACTTTGTATAATCTATAGTGTATTCGTCTTATTCTCGATGGCAGCTAGCGGGCATACATACCTGTTCTCTTTCCGTGGGTAGATCCAGAGGACGACTCAGAGTCGCTCATGTTGGTTTCGGACTGCTTTATATGCGATGGAGGCTGGGACATGGTGGTCGAAGAGGAAGGATGATGATGCTTTGAAGCCTGTGATGACCGCGTCACTGCCCTGCTCCATATGCGATCTGCCGGCCATGAAGGGCATTCAAGGACAGCATGTAGAAGAGCTGCGAGCACTCGGAAGCTTTACTGTACAGGCTGTCGCAGCAGCACAGATAATTGCAGTGCACAGCTTGGTTCGAAGGGAAAGAAAAGTTGATCCAGGCACGCTCTCCAATGTCAAGTACTTCCATATTTGGTAATCAGTGCGCCAGTGCCGATCTTGCTCTGCGGCGCTGCAGCCTCTGCCTTTCCGCCCAACCTCAGCCTATAACTTACCCGCATCTTGGCGGTCAACTGAACGAAGTGATCAGTCTTGAGAAGCAATGAGAAGGAAGTGAACGTTAGTATTCACCGACACACGATTCGGCTACCATTCGGGCCGAACATTCCTCCACCTGAATCCTGACGATCATGTCGCCCACCCCACCCCCGCACTCTGACGACTTTCTCCTCACGTTCCCCCACGAACATGTCCTATTGCTCACTTTCAATCGGCCCAAGGCTCTCAACGCTATACCCCCAGACTTGAACGGAGATCTCAAGGTTCTTCTGGACTGGTTTGAGGCCGAGAATGACCTGTGGTATGCACATCCACTATCCCATTGTATAGAAGCCTACCTTCATAATGATACTTCATCAGGGTTCTTGTTCTCACAGGAGCAGGTCGAATGTTCTGCTCAGGCGTTGACCTGAAGAACTGGAACACCCGCGCAGCAAGCTCGATCAACGACCAAGCTGGGATACCAATGAACTCGCATGGTTTCGCGTCTATTTCCCGGCGCCTAACTGCAAAACCCATCATTGCAGCTGTAAATGGGGGCGCCTTCGGCGGCGGTATGGAGGCCCTCCTCAATTGTGATCTCGTTGTTGCGGCGGACAATGCTAAATTTGCCCTCCCGGAAGTCAAGCGTGGCGTGGCTGCATTGCAGGGCGGAATACCGCGTCTTGCACAGATAGCTGGACACCAGGTAATATCAATATTATTCCATAACATCCGCTATGAAAGCTGAGGACTTACGCACCTCCAGCGAGCGTCTGAGATGCTTTTGCTTGGCAGGACGATCACTGCGAAGGAGGCCTATGAAAAGTTTGGTTTGTGAGGGACATTCTGTTACTCGACTCGGCCACCCTTCTCATCTAACAACTCATAGTATCAACTTTTTGACCCCACCCGAATCGGTCCTCTCGACGGCCCTCGAGTTGGCAAAGGAGATCGTCATTAAGTGCTCTCCTGACTCCGTCCAAGCCACAAAACGCGCCTTGTTGCTCGGCGAAGACAGTGACTCGTCTGTCATCCCCGCAGCGCTCTCGAAAGAGAGTGACGGTATGTTCGGAACCATTGGCGACGCGGTCAATATGAAGGAAGGACTGAAAGCTTTCGTTGAGGTGAGTCTGCGCCTTCCCTTTGTAGCTGTGATCTCAGCGATCTACAGAAACGGGCGCCACAGTGGAAGAATCCTCGATCTAAGCTGTGAATTTTATGAGAGTATCTAGTTACGAGCGTAGGCCTAGCGTTGGAGTTTTGGCAACATAAACGCCACACCGAGTAGACCAACATGGGGGACATAGCTCAGTTGGGAGAGCAACAGACTGAAGATGTAAATACGTTCTGGAGGTCCCCAGTTCAATCCTGGGTGTCCCCATTTTTGGGTCTTTTTGCTCACCGGTGGCATCGGTAGCGGCGCAGGAGTCGGATGCCGGGAGGCGGGCGCCGGGATGATCGCGCTAGCGGGTATCTGCTCAATCGTTGATCGGCAATCACAGGACGCGACGCCACCCAATGGCTGTGATCAACAACTTCAGACTTAGAGTGCACCGTCCGAGTCAAACATCTGCGTGTTGTTCGATTCGAGTTTTGGTCTGACCAAAATCGTGTACCTCCTTGTAGGTTGCTGAACATCTAACAACCCTCCGACTGTGGCGCAGTCCCAACCCCGATTCCTGTGTCCACCGCCATGGTGATGCATGAGGGTCCCACGAGCACAGACAGAAGTCAAGAAGCTCAATTCTGAAACGACGGAACTACCTTGAGCGCGTTTGAGACGTTCTTGTCATCCACAGTGGGCGCCCGCGTGGGAATCAGAATGCCGCACTTTGCCGTCGACCTTGTTTGCCTCCTACGGCCATGAGGCTCTCGATGAGACCGCCGTTGAGGCGTAGCTCGAGCTCATTTTCCTGTTCTTTCACTCTCAACTTTTGCTTTGCTTTAACATCCGCCTTGAAAGTCCGAGACACCCGACTCACATTCTACAAGGGGGGATCACGGCGATCATGATTCATGGCGCAGGTCTTCGGGCGGCGTTGGAGAGCGATGCGCGGAATCGACTTGACGTGTGGTCAGTGGTGGTTCCAACAGGTAGAATCAAGGGATGAGACGCGTGCAAACCATTCAAAAAGCGTCAGGTATCCGAGTCTTGTGAATCAGACCATCACCTTTCGTTCCTCTCTTCCTTCTTCCTTTCCTTTTCTCGGCAGGAAATGACGCGCCTCTTGACTGTACTCATTTCCCTCGTCCTCTTTCAGTCTTCCAGAGCTTATGAACTCTCCGTCCACTCAAGGCGGTCCCACCCGCGTCGTGACCTTCGTAGAGACGGTGCCAGCGTTGTTTCGCTCAAAAACGATCTTGTTGAATATTTTACCAATATCACTCTGGGAGGAGAGCAGTTTGAGGTGCAGATTGACACAGGAAGGTGCGCATCGGGAGTGTGGCTGGTTAGACTCTCATCAATTGCGCCACTTAGTTCGGACCTTTGGGTCAGCCCCAGTGGTAACACCGTGAACGGCAAGCTTCCCGACGCTTCAGTGGATACCGGGAAGCGCGCGAATATTACATACGGGGACCAAACTGGCGTTGAAGGTGAGGGATTGGCTAAGCTCGCATTGAATGCTATTCACGACTGACTGCCTTTTCATCAGGACCGATCAAGATCGCCGAACTTACATTTGCGGGATACACAGTGAAGGATCAGGCATACAGTTTGTCAACATGATCTCCAGTTGTCCACAATCTGACTTCATCTTCAGTTGCGGTTCCGACGGAGCATGATCGCAAAGCGGGCCCGGGACTCATTGGCCTGGGAGGTAACGAAAATTCACGAATTCAAGGCCAGTTGGGCTCCCCCGCAGGCTATGGCCCTCTGGACTACATCTTCATGCAAGATCTGAGTACCCCGAACTTCATCACTGTCTTGCTCAACCGGATACGTGGTAAGTGTTTGATCTTATTTCTCAAGTCGGGGCTCAAGGTTGAAACCCATGACTGTGCTCAAGAATCTGACGGTACGGAGGTTGCCCCGAGCAAAATGAGTGTCGGCTCTGTGATCCCAGGATACGACGAAGTCATTCGTCAGCCCAGAATACCAGTGGAACAGACCCCAATATGGTATCAGGCTGTGGGCGATGAGGACGGTATCATCCTCAATAGTAAACCAATACCTTTCAAAGGAGGCAAGGATAAAGATCATCCTAATCAACCTGTCATAATGCTCGATACGGGCACAACTTTGGCCCTGACCCCGCCGTACGTGTACATTCCTCCCTTCTTTTCCGGTTCACAGTCAACTCTGGAGCAGGTCCATCAGTGACGCAATCTATGGTGGGATTGAGGGCGCTCAAAGATATAACGACTCCGGGACCGAATATTGGAGAGTACCCTGCAGAGCCGAAATCAACTTGGCATTCAAATTTGGAGGTGTGACCATTCCCATTCATCCTCTGGACACGACATGGTACGCGCATATAAACATGTTGACAGCTTATAATCCATTTTGAGCTCAACTTTCGCCAGGGATGTTTTGAACTACACTGACCCCAACGGCGTTCGGTACTGTAGGGGTAATGTGAGTCATCGTTTTGCCCATGCGTTGTTTGCCGGCGTAGGCCTGATTTCCGAACTGCAGTTTCCTCGAAATGACATTAGTCCGGACGAATCTTTCGACTTACTTGTTGGGGATATCTTTTGTGACTATAGACCGCTCTTGAACCATTTCCAAATCCCAATTGACACTTGCTCTCAGTCCACAATGTGTACACGCTCCTGAACATGGGGGACTTTGTCGCAGACGCAATCCTCACAGGCGATACTAGCAGAGGTGACTCTTATGTACAATTTCTCCCTCTCACGAATCTCAATCAGGGTTTGTATTCTTCTACCATTCAATCTTGTCTTTTACTGATCAATACATTGAACTGCATAGCCCACCAGGAATTTGTCGCTACTCGTGGCAGCGCCGACACGGACACGGCCCAAGACGTCCAGACAGACCTCGCGTCGACAGATGACGATACTAAGACCTCCAGTACAAGGCCCAACGTCCTCCTAATCGCCCTTGCCATTAGCACCGGGGTCCTCGGTCTGGCAGCAGTCGGGCTCAGCATTCTGCTATGCCTGACGAGGCGGTCCAAGCATGACATGGAGAAGCGTATGCCCACACATCCTATCTTCTCGTCAGACGACTCGGATTTGCAACCTTTCATACCTATAGCCACCAAAGAACCTACGTACTACGATCCGCACCATACTACGAAGCTGGCTTAACGTAGAGCATCTATTTACGCACATGCTGACACTCGAAAGCTTCTTCGATCAGGACTTTTTCGCCATGCATCAGTCAATAAATTATAATTCTATGAGTCCCATTGGCAATAACAGGTGCCCTCACTGCCTGGATTCCATCTGAACCACAGTTGTCAAAGCTCTGGCACCACTAGACTCTTTGTGTGAAAGCTGTCCCTCGGCTCCGGTCTCGCAATTGCAGGCAACCTGCGCAGTGCCTCAGACATGCGCCACACGAATGTACGGTTTCCTAAGCTCTAAGACTCCCGACGCATGTGCAAATTTCGCCGTTATTGACCGGCTATAGCTACGCAAACACCCATAGATTCGTCTTTGTTCCAGTGACGAACCCTTTCCTTTCGGTGCCCTCGTACTACGTATGATCGATGCCGACCACATCATGCTATCCTCCTCCTCCATCACTCGTCGACTCATATTCCTAGAGTCACTCCTTGCGAGCTGTTACTTCTCTGTGTCCTTGGAAGAGCGGCGACGACCAGTAGAGAGACGAGCCAGATGATAGCACAGTGGTTTACATAGTTTATACAGACAGTTAGATACAACAATACAACAATCCAGTCATATACAAGTGTCCGTGGTATAATCCGAAATAAGAGTCCAAACGATAGCAATGGGGTGTATGATAGGTGTATGGTAAGCGTCGTCAAGACGAAGCATCTACACCAAGAGTGAGTGAGCATACAGCACAATGGACAAGGCGCCGAAGAAAGATCAGAAATAAAAAGGCAATAATCGGTTTGTCTCCACGAAGGGTCAGAACAGGTCTGATTGTATATACATCATACAGCGAAGCTTCGGAAAGGAGACTCACCAATGATGGCCACGACGGAAGCAGGTGTCATGGTATGAGGAGGAGGCTGGGAAGACAGTCAGTTTTGAGTACAAGAAAGAGGCGACCAAGATCAGAATAAAAGGCAATATCGGTTTGTCTCCAGCACCACGAAGGCTCGGAACAGGTCTGATAGGTATCATCACCATATGGAAGAGAAACTAGACTCACTATTACACGCTGATCGGCGGCAGCGCAGTGGGCACAGGCTGCCACTTCGTCCGTGCAGGAGCGGACTGGCCGTATACCCAATCGTCCTCGGCGACATCGTCGTCCACTTCATCACGTGTACCGCGGTCGCAATCTTCCACGTACACGCCGACGCCCGCCTCCTCTTGTTCAACGAGGACCTCGACGCTTGGGCCTCGCTCCCGTACCTTGAGCAGCTTGAGCGCAGCGATGAGATCATCTGCGAGGGGTGTGGCATTGGGTGGGTCCTCCTTGATGGGCTCCCACCCGACGGGTGGCGACCCAGGCGGCGATATGAGAAAGTTCTTCTCAATCGCTGGTGGACGGAGGTAATTCCCTGGCGGTATAACGTCCCCAAAGGCGGTGACCAGCGGGTTCGGGTCAGCGCGGTAGACGCGTAATATTGTTTGCGAGCTGGACAGCCGCGTCAGAGAGGGTGCAATGAAGCCGAAAAGCAGGCTCACTGTTCGCTGGTCGTCCCGCGCAAAATTATGGGGTCGCACTCCGTCTTGGCGAGCTCCGCAGCCTCCTGGGCAACAAACACGACGATGATCCTCCCAAAGGTGGGCAGCGGGACCCATTGATTAATTTCCCCAAACGATTCCAGATGCTCTCGCAAGACAGCCATAATGGCCGGGTGGAAAAACGTCTTGGGCAGCGACGTTACAGCGAGCGTGTTGGTCGGCGCCTCCCTCGGCGCCGACGCCGACGACGAGGCCTGCGATGAGGAGGATGGTCGAGAGACAGAGTAAGAGGCCATGATGGCGATGGAGTAGAATCAAAAGGGAATTTTTCCTTTTCTAAGTTTTCCTGCAGCTTACATAAGCCGCCGATACGCATCTGGCTGCGCCCGTCGCCCGAGGCGGTCATGAAAGCTGTGAAGCAAAAACAAACATAGTGTGCCTAGGCAGTGTCCTGAACCGGACACAAGCACTTCAGGCCACGTAGAAGCTGTACTGTCAGTTGTTATTGTATTGTAGATTGGTACACGGATTCACACAAAATTGTACACTTTTAAGGAACTAGGTCTGAAAGAATAGGAAGAATAGTGAGTACAAGGTCCCCGTCAAATCCACCGATAAAGCACTTACATGTAGACATGTTACATGCACAGGTTTGAACGGGGATCGTCAACATGCCCTTCCCTCTTCCACTGCGAAGGGAAAACTTATGCGCGCAGCCGATCCTCGACTTGCGCCTTCTTCTGCTTGAGCGCCTCGACGCGTTCCTCCTTGCTTGCATCGTAAGACAAGTTGACCTGGTTGAACCTGCTCTAAATATCAGACAGTGGTCCACCGTACACACAACGACATGAACTGACGGATTTTCCGGGGATTTCTGGAACTGTTTGTACAGTAAATCCTGTCAAAGCACGAGTCAGCATCTTCATTCTGATTCATGGCGTTGCTCGTCTGACCTTGTACTGCTGGAGGCGCAGACCGGGATGCTGTGAAACAGATCAATAATCGCATGCAAGAGCTGTCAAGAAAACAGGTAACGGACATCCTGCCTAAGAATCGGCATTTCACGTTCTGAGTAAGCCTCGAACGCGGCCTTGAAGCGCCGCTGTACACAGATGATCAGTCTCAACAGCTTGAGAGGGCGGCGCAATAACGTACCTCTGGATGCCGCTCCAATCCAGCAGCTTGCTGTCCAACACTTGCCTTGTCCATCTTGGCAGTGACCACATCAAGCAGATCGAGAGCGTTGTCCAAGCCAGTGGCACTGAAGCTCTCTGGCTCCTCCTTGTCCCACTCAGCCTTGCTCGCGCCACCAGCAGCGATGGCGCCCGGTCCAGCAGGCTTGGGTGTCTTGACGGGTGCCTTCTTCGCGCCGGCCTTGGGCGCGGCCTTCACCTTGACTGGCGCGCTAGCCTCCTCCTCCGCAAGCAGCCGTGCCGCCTCAGCCTTACGCTCCAAATCCGCCTTGCGCTTCTCCTCCTTGTCGTCTTTCTTCGCCTTTCCGCCCTTCACGTCCTTGTCCTTCCACGCGTCAGCCTCTTTGCGTTCCTGTTGAACAGAAGATATTCGGATTTAGATCAGCTCTAGTGATAGAGATGCATGGCGTACAGCATCAGCAGCAGCAGCAGCCTTCTTGTTCGCCTCGTTCTCGGCCTTCTTCGCACGACCGCCCTCTTTCTTTGCGTTTCCTCCCTTTGGCGGCATGGTGTTAGTGAATGGATCTGTGGATGATGGTCGTTTGGGTGTGAGGTGGAATCTGGTGGAATGATGTTCGATTGCGTAAATTTCGGAGGCGATTAATCTAATCAGATATCAGATCTTATCTCGACATCATCCGCGAAATCCCTCCCAGCCGTAGGACCCCCGAATACAGCCTGGAGGTCTGATCCTGGCCGTCCAATTTTGGTCCGCACGCCATGGAAAATTTTGGTCCGCACTGCGGCACTGGGCCTCAGACAACCACCTACTAAATTTTGGTCCGCACCTAGCATCAGATAAATTACCATATATGGCAATTGTTTGCGCCACAGACCTGACTGGGGCCAAAATTTCTCTCAGATTCGACCCTTTCGGTCAAATTTAGGACCACCGACATGGCTCGCGCCATTTTGGTCAGCACCCAGGCTCAAACCTCGCGTCGAAAATCAAAAAATTTGGTCCGCAAATGCATCAAACCTACGGTCAGATTTACATATTTTGGTCCGCACTTGTCTCAGACCTCCAGGCTGTATTTGGGGGTCCTCCAGCCGTCTCCCCGCAAAGTGAGCCAAGCAGCTGCTCACGAAGGCTGCATCCGCTCGCAAAATTACTTTCCGTACGAGTCATTTGTAGAGAGCTAGCATGGCAAGGTGCGCTGAGGTCAAGGGAAGGACTCAGTGCTGTAAGGACTCCTCCAACGGAAACTAGTATCAAGATGACAAGATGGAAAGAGAACAGGGAGTTGTCGTTCTGTGCAAGCTTGAAATGGTGACAAGAGCGTCTATCGCTACTGTTAGATCTTCCGCGGATACCATCTTCTTTTGGCGCTGAAAGTGACACGCCAGTGGGCGCCATGACAGTGACCCTTGGAACGCGCACGTCGGATGCTATAGTCGTTGATCCTAACTTACAAGAGAGACAAACGCGGCACGCGCGTAGATACCAGCACCGTACCAACATAAGGACCACAAGGTAGCCAGCGCATGACGGCAGAAAAACAAGACGCGATCGTGGGAACAAAGTATCAGTACTAGAAACGACTGCAATTGCCCCGGATGCAGGATGCTTCAAGCTGGAAGCGTAAAATCACCATATCGGACTCTGGACGAGACTGGAGCTCGAGAAGGCATCTCTATCTCCAATGACTTGCAAAGTCTAGACGAACTGATAACCACATGTTTACTCATTTGGCATTGGGAAATGGCGGGCGTTCGGGGAAGAGGGGAAGAGGGGAAGAGGGGAAGAGGAAGAGCCACCCGGCTCTTGATTAGAGGGCCAAGTGGAAGCGTCATGGGTCACTGTAAAATGTAAACTTTACTGTATGGATTGCTGTACCCACAGCGAAGATAAACCGTTCATGCATCAAGAGTTACGGTAGCTTGTCCTGGCTGTGTGCCTTCAGCAGGGCTTGTTCCTTTCTTTCGATCTCAAAATCTATACCAGCCGTAGAAAGAGTCGTATCTCAAGGACATCCTACGACTCCGGTCAAATGAGCGGACAAGACACTAAGTTGACATGAAGGAGAAGTCTACATGGAGGAGTACTTCATAGTAGGTAATTCAGACGTTCCCACATAGATACGGGCAGTACTTCAACAACGCACTTAGAAGTGACCCGCTGTGCAAGCCTTGAAAACACGCTGTCTGGCTCCGAGCGTACCTGTTCGATCTGTTTCTCGATGTCGCGCAGATTTCAGCCATGCGACTTTTTTGTACTGGAGAACAAACGTGACCGTTTGCAGAATACGCAGATCTGGGTTGAGCAACGGCTCAGCAAAGTCCTTCCCAGAAAGCTCGTCGAGTGGTTCGCGCTCAATAGATGGGTGTATAACGACCGTGTGGAAACAAGAGGCGCGATCGCCTTTCTGAGACATGGCCGTCGGCCGATCTAACGATCGCGGAGCGCCACGTGTCGCTTGGCCTCACTCGGTTTTCGCTCTACTACAGTCTCTCTACTCATGTGAATCACATGCGCCGCTGTGCTCGCCGACTCTGCTTGTACTCGTATTGATCCCATCCTTGTCGTCTTGGTCTAAGCCACTGGCACCCTGGTTCTGTAGTAGGCGTCATTCCTTGATGGCCAGTTACTAAAAACGCCACGGATGCAAATGTGATACACACCAATCTCCAGGATTGACATGTTATGTATATAATTACTCATTTGGCGTCTGGAAAATGCCGTCCAGGGAAAAGGAAGAGTGGGCTACGCCAGATAACTCACGGCACTCAATAGGGAAATGAATCAATCATGCCCCGGGCTTTATGAACGAAACTGCTTTTGCTTCACCGCCCAACCAGCTACACTGATTTTATGGGCGCGTCGACTATGTACAAGAACAGATATCTGCTGGCCTCGTCTCTTTCCTGGTTGTCTCCGCGATGTCTTCCCAATTTCACTCCGAATACTATACATTCTAACCCTCGGATCCTTCTGTCTTCCCCACCACGGCCAAGCGCTTATGGCGGTCTGACTTTTCTACGACTGGAATGAGCCTTGTCTGCGTCCACTCAAACGGGTCCCATAAGGAGGCCTTTGAACCTTTCATCTCTGATCTATGCGAGTTGATCCCGTCAAGCACCGTGCGAGAGGTGTGGCTGTTGGACGCGCCCAACCATGGCGACGCCTCGGTCATGAACGAGCGGAGGCTCTTAGCGGCTCCCTACAATAAGAGCTGTGAGTCGTACTATATCGCACCATCTCATCTCTGAAACTATGTAGTTTCGGTCCGTTATGGTGGTCGGACAATCCACGCCTTCCTGAATGGCCTTGGAACCGGTGTCAATGTCGACTTCAGTCAACGGCGTGTCGCGCTATTAGCGCAGTCCGCTGGTGCTTCCCAAATGTGGGTAGCTATAGTAATTGCTCGCGAATCTAATCCGCTAAATGCGTTGGAGGGCGCTGGCGGTTGCGAGACAGCCCAACATCCGCTTGGAACATGTCATCCTGATTGAACTGTTTGGGGGACCGCATGAATTCATGAAGACGATGGTTCCTACGATCGATCGCATCAACACAGTGTTCTCAAGGCGTCGGGACGTCTGGCCGAGTCGGGAAGCTGCCGAAGAAGAATTGAGACGACAGAGTCCTTACAAGCTCTACGACAAGCGTATTTGGGACTTGTTTTTGGTAGGTCCAGAACTTGGACCATGCGCGACCCTCTCTTATAAGGTACTCTGTCTACATAGGAACATGGATTTCGTAATCTCCCCAATGCTTCTCATCCAGAGCCTGGCGTCAAGGGCGTAACATTGAAGTGCACTCCCGCTCAAGAAGCAGTCCGTCCTTCTCGGCGTGTATACATCACAACTGACGCGTTGGCTTTTCGCAGGCAACACAAACCGACTATGATGCCCTCGATGATATCTACAATGCGCTCGCTACGTTCAAAAAGCACACGCGCCTACATCTCATCTATGCCACCGTTCACCAACCAATGTTCCTGTATGCCCATTCTTCTCGAAAAGCCGAGGGTCACTGACACGACGCACACAGACCCCTCGAAATGAAAACGAGGGCCATTGAAAATGCACAGCCGACCTCAGTAGCATGGGTAGACGGATCACATCTTGTATGTTGCACGCTGCTCTAAATCTTGAGCTGCTCCTACAAATCAATCCAAAGGGTACCGCAAAGGCGGTGAAGGACTGTCTAATCGAAGGGTCCAATTCCGTGGGGCGAGCCGCTAGACTTTAGGTCGTTATACAGATGCAGTCCCTAAGTTATAGAAAGCTGCGCAAGATGTACTGTACGTGTCCTCTCTATAGTCACGATGTACATTTCATCCAATGCTTCGTCGCCAGTATCTACGCTTGATAGGACAGCACACTCTCCGACCAGACATCAACCCACTCCTGCATCTCCTTCCGTGCCAGCATCTGTTGCATACCTGTACATCGGTCATGTCAAGTCAAATCAGCATCCTTTTCGACACGTACTGGCTTTCAGAGCACCATAATTATCCCTATCCAGATTCGCATTCTTGAACGCCTCAAACTGCGCGCGCATGAACCGCCAGCAGTACGGCCGCTCGACATTCGTCCCCATCTTGTGCGACATGTTTTCCCACTTCTTCCATAGTAGCGTCACAGCGTGTGGACGACGATGCCCGGGGAGGCACGCGCTTGCACTGCTATCCAAGGTGTACATCTTGACATTCCGATTGAGGAGTTCTTGCACTACAGTCAAACATGAGTAATGGACCTCCGAGTGGATAGATAGACGTACTCCAATCCCTGATCCAGTAGATGTAAGGCACTTCTTGTCGAATATTCTGAAGCACTGAAGCCATAAGTATGGGAAGAAGGGCTGATAAGAAACTGCTACATACTCCTCTCGAGTTCTCCCCACGTCGTCGCCAGTTTCGCTTCGTGCAAAAACGAATACTGCCCCACGAGGCGCGTCCAAGCCACGCCCACGTCAGTCTCTGCCCTATTCCCCGGCCAGGTAACGAGCCTGTCGTTACTCTGGCGTGATTCGTTGGCAGTGAGCCAAAGCTTGACTAGCGCAAAGTCGGTAAGCGTTTGAAAATGTTTTACCCCCGAGTCGGACATACCAAGACTACCCATAATCTCCGTGAACGCAATATAGCGGCCCGCCACATGCATGCGATACACGTCCAGCTGTGCATCGAGAGGAATTGATCGAGGATCGCGAGCGGCGCCATGTTCTTGCGCGGCGGGCATGGGAGCACATTGCTGCCTCGGTGTCGGTGTCGCGTCCTCTTCCTCTTCCTCTTGGTCTTGGGTGGCGACCCCCGGCCGAAACCGCTCCCCACCTCTGACCGTCCCATCATCAGACCCGTTATCAACAACAGGCTCCCGGTTGAATGTCCACATCCTTCTGATAGCCTGGTTGACTTCTTCGGGATTTCTCTGCACGTATGGGACACCTGACGCCACGCCAGGACGGAACCGTTCCTGCTCTGACTCTCCGTGAGTGGTTTCGGAAGAAGGTGAGGAAGATATATACCGTCTAGTGGCTGTTGCCTGATAGCCTGGCGGACGTGTTCGGCAGTTCTCTGCACCTCCGGGACACCATCGGCTCGTGCCGCCACGCCAGGACGGAACCGTTCCTGCTCTGGTTCTCCGTGAGTAAAAGGTTGCGGACGGAGATGAGGAAGATGAATACCGTCTAGTGGTTGTTGCCTCGCAACAGTGGCCACACCAGGTTGGAACCTATCATACTCGGACTCCTCAGTCTCGCTCTCCGCCTCAGGCGCCACGCCAGGTCGAAACCTATCATACTCGGACTCCTCCGTCTCGCTCTCCACGTCACTGGGCGCCCTGTTCAGTTCTCGAGGGGTATACGGCGTGGGCGGAGGAAACAGAGCACTATAGGCTGGGGGCTGGGTATAAACCGGGGGCGGTGGTGAAAATGGAGCTGCAAACATCGGGGAGAACATTCATTCAAATTTGGAAGTGGATGTGGGGAACCCACAGTTAAAAGCTATGAGGCGTCGCTACGTCCGCATCGGGAACAACAGGTCCTTCAGCGAGAAAAAGGATTGTGCATGGTTGTTACAGAGACCATGATGGATGCTGAAGGATGACCAAAAAAGGGAAGATGGGCATGACGAAACTGAACGAGTTGTTGAGTTCGAGTCCGTTCAGAGAACAAGGTCGTTGATGATGAGAGGGGCCCCGGGTAATATGTGTATGTTGTCAGGTGTACACGAACGATTATATTGTACTGCAAAGAATCAGTGAGTAGCAAGATGAGCCTCAGGAAATGTTTGAACGGATACCTTTACATTTACATTTTATTCTTTCTCGTCCCTTCTATGCTCATGCCAAATCCATCGCCATATCCCAAAATCCCTTCTCCAACCTCGTACACTTCTGCCACACCTCACACCACTCCGCATACCTCACCCTACTTGGCGGATCCTCCTTCGCACATGTCTCGATAGACTCCAACCCCAATTTTACAGCACCCTGATACATCTCCCCAGCATACTCCTCCACCCAATGAGCATACGGGTTCCCCTCCAACACGAACCCATCCCTCTTTTCCTCTACCCGCTTCTTGATCCACAGCCCCACCTCCCCATAGCCCAACAGACACGCCAGAAGCGCCATCATCAACTTCGTCGCGTCTCCCTGCAAACCGATGTCCAGCAGGTAGCCCCCATACGCCATCGTCGCTGTACTCTCATCCGTACCCTCCAACTCCGCCTCAGTAATCCCAAAACGCGCACAAAACGCCGTGTGGTTCTTGATCTCGTGGAGGACGTTCAGGATCGTCTGCGTTGCCGCCCCAATGGCAGGGAACGTCGTCGACTTGGCGGCGAGGAGCCCGTAGGCACGCGCGTAGTACTTGAGATAGATGTAGTCCTGCTTGACAAAGTGGATGAAAGACTCGCGCGGTAGCACGCCTTGGGCGAGCTGGACGACAAAGGGGTGCTCGACGTATGACTTCCAGATGGGGAGGTTGTCTTGGATGAGACGGCGCGTGAAAGGGTAGGGGTTGCTGGGTGTGGGTTGGGAGATGATGAGGCGCGAATTTGGGTGCATGTGGTTGAGCGGTCCGTGGCCGTGCCCAAGAGGTGTAGCTGTCTCTATGCCGAGGTGGGTGTAGATGGTGGCTTCTCTAACGGCCCGAAGTAGAGAATGTCCTTGGGCTAAGCCACAAGCAATGGCGGCGCTGAGGGTGCAGCCTGTCCCATGTGTACTGCTGGACTCGATCCTCGGGCGGACAAGAAGGGTTACAGTGTCCTCTCCACGCGCATGCAGCATATCGACAACGACCTCGGTGTCTGTTCGACCAACCTGGAGAATCTCCATGTTTTCGCCAAAGGGTCCGTCCTCTATGAGCGTAATATTCGGATGAGCCGAGGCGAGCTCGTGAACTTGAGAGAGCTTGGCCGTCATGTGGCCACCCTTGACTAGAATTGCTGCTGGTCCCAGGGAAAGAGAAGCTCTGCAAGCGGAAAGCATCTCTTCCAGGGATTGGATGGGTGGGTAGGACTCTGGTCGGCCATGAGACAGAAGCAGCTCCACCTCGGCTTTGTTGGGCGTGATGAGAGTAACGAGAGGAAAGAGATCGGAGATCATGACTTGGATGGCGTCGGGGCGAAGTAGGGAATGACCAGACGTCGATACGCACACCGGGTCGCATACGAGCGGGGTATCGGGGTAGTGCGTCTTGAGCGCATCGACGACGGCGGTGGTGATCGACGCGTCGAACAGCATTCCGGTCTTTATAGCGTCCATTTTGATGTCTTCTGCGACAGAGACGATCTACATGCATTGTGAGCCAATGACTAGGACAAGATTGGTGGCGGCGCGCCTGTTGCTTGACAAATGCCGGCGGCGACGGGTGCACATCCTGCACTCCAACAGTGTTCTCAGCGACGAGCGCTGTGAGTGCGCTGGCCCCGTAGCAGCCGTGGGCGGTGAAAGTTTTGAGATCCGCCTTGTGCACTAGCGTCAGCGGAGGCGGGACGCGTCGGGTGTTATGCTACTCATACTTGGATGCCGGCGCCGCCGCTGCAATCCGAGCCAGCGATGGTGAGCACGGCGCGAGTCATGACGGTGGGAGCGCAAAATGAATTCGCCTGCAAAAGAGTCCGTGTCCGAGCCGAATCAGAGCTGCCATTTCGGGCAGAAGCGCCGTGCGCGCCTTTCCTGTTACCGTCATGTCCTCCGCATCCTCGTCGCGCTCGTCGTCGCCTGCCTCCGACGTTCCCCTAGCCAAGTCCTCGAAAACCACAAAAAAGATAAGAAAAGCTGCCGACCCCCAAAATCACGGCGATGAGCAAAATTGGGCATACCAGCCTCCCGATGGCGCTGTCGCCCTTGAAAATCCAACAGACATAGGTGAATTCGACTGGGACGCGTTAGCGAAGGACGATGACCTTGATATATGGCTTATACGCGTGCCAGAGACAGTGTGTTCTACTCTCCCACCAGCGTTTCTCCGCTGAACAGAAAATCCAGCTCAAAGTCAAACACCTCGACAATATCTCTGTCCAGCTCCCAGCTGACAACGCCACCACCCGGATAGGCCAGATAGCCAAGAAGAACGACAACTTTGACATTTGGGCCGTTGGCGAAGATGCGGCAGAAACTATCGGCGCCGAAGAAATAAAACGATTGTCGTGTATCCTGCCTCGGAAAAGCAAAAAAGGCGAAATGTATCTCGGTGAGGATCTATATTGCGCTCAACGACGCATCACACTCAAAGACTCCTCAGCGCCGCGCTCGATATCCCGTCGTCTCGTCATCACCGCTGCACCTCCATCCACTTCCAACACTGCCCAGCCCTCGCGAAACCCTCCTCGTCCCAAATATCCACCAGAGGTTCTGAGGCATTCCTTCCGTCCTTACGGAGCCACTATCGCTCCTCGACAAGAGGCAGCAGTCGAGGTAGGGGCAGAAGCAATGCAAGTCGACGAAGCGGAGCCACCAGTGTCAGTCTCGAAAAAGCCGAAATCCAAGGCGGAGAAGGTCGAGAAGGAGAAGAAGAGTAGGAAGAGGAAAGACGACGGCTCGGGTGAGGCGCCGACGCCTAAGAAGCCGAAAAAGTCGAAAATCTAGGACGCTGAATTTCACGATCTTGACTTTTAATCCTCGCCTCGGTCTAAGGCTCTGAGTTACGAAAGGGTGATGCGTCGCGGTGTCTTAACCCTATAGTATCTCTCCGACTGAATGTCGCCGCATCACCGCGTATTGACCGTATTCTACACCAACGACGCCCGCTACTGACCCAATGGCCCAAGGCGAGTGTCACTTCCCACTATAACCCTACTTCAGCTGATGCAGTCATCTCATTGTAGATGAGCTGACACTAAGTATAGCGTCGAGCCCGCCCAGATCGCCAGATCCCCACAGCCCGCCTCTGATCAGTCTCTTATATCATTCTGCCCCGTAGCAGTGCACTGCTAAAGGAACCTGGGTGACTCGTCACTGCTAGCCGTTAGCAGGTCTTCTCCATGTCATGACCGGCCTTGTAGCTGCGTCGAACCATTGACCTTTTGTCGGTCATCGTTCTCTATAGTTCCTGGTCAGTCGCGTTCATCCTGCACGACGCAGACTCATCAACGTCCACCTCGAAGCCCGCACTTAGTACATGAGAACATATCCATCTTGTTAGACCATCGCCAGTGGCGTCTCGACTGACTGCGACACTGTCGAATGGCCTGAGCCTAAATTCCGAACAGTAGTGCCTCTATGTTCCGACCGTCGTTGACGCTGTGAACGTCGACCTCCGCGCACCCTGATTGGTGTCGTTGGTGAAGCTGGGACACTTTGAACCGATGATCCACGCCTCGACTGCCCAAGGTGGAAACGCTACTACATGAGCTTTCCGGGCTTCCCTTTAGCACAGGATCCTTCACTGTCAGCGTATGTGTATCACTGTATGAAGACGCAGTAAACGGGGAGAAATATCGCTGAATCTTCGGTTCTTTCCCATCAAACCAACCACGTTAATCATTGAAATATTGACTGGCTTGGCCATAGCCTTCAACGGATTAATTGACTATTAGAAGTATAACGCGTTTTCTAGCTAGTCCACGCCCCTACAAGGCATCCGTCGTTTTGCGAGGACAATGAGGTGCGTGTCTTGGAGCCTTCCGACTCAAATGCCCTGTTACGAGGCAGAAGAAACTGCTTGCCATTGCTTCAATCGTCTGTGATTTCTTTACCTGAGCATTCGGTATATCTGAGATATGGGACGTCTGCTGACGGCGCTGGTGACAACAGGTTCACTCATCGCTTCAATAAGAACGGCGCCAGCTCGGTATATAAGATGGGCTTATTTGAATCGGCCGGACACCAATCTCTCCCTCAGCACCATGGCCCCAGTACAGCTCGAACCCACCTCCATCACCCCCATCCTGGATCCCAACGCTGCCTACGGCGATTTTCGCGATGATCTGGCGCGTCAAGGCTGGGCAGTCGTTCCCGGTGTTTTATCGCAAGACCAATGCGACAGCTACATCGGCAAGATGCACTCCTGGCTCGAGAGCTTCAATCTCGGATACAAGGTCAGTTGCTCTCCTTTTGCACATATCAGCTCTCTCTCATTCCGGCAGCGCGACGATCCCTCGACTTGGAACGCGGACAACCTTCCCGTCAACCACAAGGGTGGACTGTACATACAGTATGGCGTAGCCCACGAGCAATTCTTGTGGGACCTACGCACTGAGCCTGGAATTGTCAAGCCCTTCGAGAAGCTCTGGAATACGGACAGGCTCGTTGTGAGTTACGACGGCTGTAACATCTCGGTCCCCCATGTTCTCAAGGAGGGAGATCCCGAGGGCAAGGCGTGGCCTCACGTAGACCAGAGCCCGCTCCGGAAGCACCTGCACTGCGTTCAGGGAATCATAAACCTCTACGAGAATGGCCCCGAGGACGGCGGGCTCATGGTCCTGCAAGGCAGCAGAGATTACCACACTGAGTTGTTTGAGGTCTTTGACAAAGACAAACCTGCCGCCGGTTGGACTGAAGACGACAGTATGTGCTTGATGCAGTATTTGATTGTTCTCACTCATTCAATTCGGACTCCTAGAACACAACTATACCGATGAGCAACTCGAGTGGCTCGAATCGCGCCCGGGTGCCGGATGGCACAAAGTTTGTGCGCATCCCGGAGACCTCATCCTGTGGGACTCTAGGTGCGTGTTCTCTCTACCCTACAATCTGAATCTATCGCTAAACCATTATTTTCAGGCTTTGTCACTACGGCGTACCCACCAAGAGCAACAATCCACGCATTGCTGCCTGTAAGCTGGACGTCGCGTTACCATCGTCCATGCACTGAAACTGTTACAGATGTGTGTTACAAACCAGCTTCTCTTATCACGCCAGAACTTCATGCTCTCAAGATGAAGCTTCTCGAGGAAATGGCAACCACTGTAAGGATCGAGTTCTGCGCCTAGTATGATTCGTGATCAACCTTTTCAGCCGCATGACCCAACCCTACCGCGCGTATTTCCTGTTCCAACGATTCCAAAGCGGCGAGGGTACGATGTCGATCCTGCTTGGCTTGCTCGTCGTGGTCCCGATAAACCCCCACTCCTGGACTTGAGAGTCCAGCGGTTCGCTGGTCTTGTTGCGTATTGAAATAGCCGCAGCGGCTGCTATCATCAAAGGCGCTTGTGTTCGGAGATGTGTAATGAAGGAATCGTGTGTAAAGATGCCTTCGCCCGAGCTACGGTTGTAATTCTACTGACTGCAAACATATACACGCACAATGTGAATCATTGAGGTACCATTGAGTCGATAGCAGCTCCGGGCTCTCGGGCTGGACGCCATGCATTTCATCCGTGACCGAAAAGGCCCAGCTACTTTAGTACACTAGTCCGCATCCGAGCTAGAGGTCCTCTCTCAAAATGGAGCACAATACGCGTCCAGTCGGGGCATTGGCTCGTTGATCCTGTATAGTTTCACAAGCAAGTCCACTGAGAACTTGAATGCATCCAATGGAACTGTCACGGTAACCTGCATATTGCGTGAGCGGCAGCATGTTACTCAAATCCTTGAACATTACCGTCTTGCATCCGAGTCGCACCCAGACCCTCTCGGAGATTACCCCTTGCCTTTTTGCTTACAAAACACCTCTACTACTTCCTTTCTCGAAATATACCGCTCCCGAATCCGTCAGCCTATACTGCATAGCACGACTCCGCGGAACGGGCTTCACTGGCTGATTCGGAGATGCGTTCGGCCCAATGTGCAGCGATACCTGCCTCGAAATGAGGATTGCGCACTCGAATGAGAATACGTGTACTCGAACTCACCTCCCCACTGACGACCCCGCTCCTCCCACTCGCGAGCGCCTTGACGTCAACGTGGTAGGTCGAGAGCTGCAGGAGGTCCCGGAACAGCTGGTCTGGCGCGTCTGGCGTTATTCTGTGGTGGCGTATCACGAGCGTAGCCTCTGTCTGCACCGAATCAGTTGAACAGCAACTCGAACGCGATGACCCACATACCTTCAAGCATCTCGCACGCAACGCGCGACAGAAACGCGTTATGTCCTGGAGGGGATGTCCAGTCCATTCGAGTGTTGACACGTCGTCTAAGATGACTAGAGTTCCGGGGGATAGATGAGGACAGATCTCGTTGTAGACGTCCTTCAACGTCCCGACCTCGATGAAGAGAAGCGAGCCAGACGCTTTCTGTTGCGTCAGGTTGACACTCTGTCGTCTAGTCAGTTCCTCTGTTCCTTTAACGAGGCAGTCCCTCACGTTCTTTGACGCGACTGCCACCCATCTAGCCCACGATTCAGAAACAGACAAGATAATCCTCTTGGACTGTTTACGTTCCTTGCTATGGGCGACGATGAGCTGATGGAGGATGTAGTCCGCTGGAGATGCAAGTTCGTCGGTAATCAGCTGGATAACGCCAGCTGGGAGGTCCAGAGGAGAGAACACCATTACGTTTTGTACTTGGACTTGGAAGAAGAAAGCAGAGAGAAGTGTGACCCTACAATAGGGTTGAATTAAAATGATTCCTGATCTCAATTTGGAAGGCGTCGGCTCTTGGCGGCGAACGGCCATGTCATGATTCCATTATCCAAAGTCGACGGCCTGATTTACGCCAGCCTCCATCGCCTATCGGACCAATTCCAGGAGCAACGGCCTACACGTTACGAGACGCGACATCCGGCTTTCATCCATCGCGGGGTCAGGACTCAGCGCTGACAGTACACACACATTGGCAATCAGCACCACCAACTATACCATCGCGCTCAACGTCACAAGGAGAAGGAAGGGAGTGCACAACTCCGTCCGACTGTAAGTCGCCGCATCGCCGTGTATTGACAATCTGATCACCAACGCCCGCTAGCCCGATGGCTTCTCCGTTTCAAGCCTATGCAGCATCTTCTTTTTGCTGAGATGATACTAACTTTGACCTTCGGTCGCCCGAAATCACCACTGGCAGGTTTCACAGCCGTCTCTATTCAGTCCTTCTTCCATTCGATTTGCAACGGTGAAGCGTAGCTGTATGTTGGAACTCGACGAACAAAAGGCCTGTTCGAAGGCTCCTACGCAATAACCAAACCAGATTTTATATACGTTTGACCGGCCTTGCAGCTGTGCCAGTTCATTGACCTCTTGTGGGTCAGTTTGTGCTTCTATGTTTCCGACCGTCCTTGAAGCTGTGAGCGGTGACCTCCGTCCATCATGATCGGTGTTGTTGCTGGGACACTCGCCAAACTTCATGAAACCGATGATCAACTCTGCGAATGCTTAAAGCTGAAGACGCTACTACATGGGCTCTTTGGGCGTCCCTTTCTGCTCAGTGGCACGGGATGATTAGCTTCGCTTTTCTCATCCTCTTCTTTCAACATGCTCGGGCTGTCCACTTCCCCATCTATACTCGTCAATTTGCTTCGGTCTTTGGAAATGAAGTCGTCGGAGTCGTCTCTCTTTTGACTTACCAGGGGAACAAGTACTTTACAGACGTCACTCTGGGCGAGCAAAGCTTCAACCTTCAGATAGATTTGGGCAGGTACAGAAACCGCCTCGTTCAATTTTGCCTCGCTGAGCGCCGATTGATCTCCTGTATAGCTCGGATCTCTGGGTCAGTCCAAAGGCGAATGTGATCAACGGCCAGCTCCCCACCGACAGCGTAGACACTGGCTACAGCGCGGGCCTCGTGTACGGCGACAACAGCTCCACCTATGGTACACCGACATCATGCTGTACACCGTTGCGCCACTGATCAAGCATCACTTACTGCAGGACCCGTTAAGACTGCCGAACTTGTTCTTGCAGGCTATACAGTGAAAAACCAGGCCTTCAGTAAGTCAAATTGCTCACTACGTCAAGAATACACATTAATCTCATAAATTTCAGTTGAAGTCAACGAGTCCAGTGCGGGAACTGGCATACTGGGTCTCGGCGCAAACAGTCTTTCGGTGATACAAGACCAGTTATCTTCCGATCTAGGGTTTGGTCCGTTGGACAACATTTTCATTGACAACACGAACATCTCGAATTACATCACTATGCTCTTTGGACGTCTCCCAGGTGATTCCGAAATGTTTGCATACCTTCTCCTGGAATCCTTCTCATTTGTTTGTAGACGGCGTACTGGCCAATTTCGGTAGTAACATGACTATAGGAACCCTCCTTGAAGGCTATGAAGACATCGCACAGCAACCTCAGATCCCAATGGTGACGACGTCGGGGCGCTACGTGATTCTGGGGGACGAGGACGGCATTATAGGGCCCGATGGTCAGATCATTGCTTTTGTAGCGCCGGGAAGGAACCAGACTCAGCCAGCCATCATGCTCGACAATGGGGCAGCATTGAATCAGGTTCCCAAGTGAGATCCTGTTTGTCTGTTGCTGCTTCAAGGTGCTAATCAACTGTTGTCATGGTCAAGATACATCAGCGATGCATTCTACAGTGGGCTTGGTGGCGCAGAGTTCAACGTTACTGGTGATGGCTCATGGAGCATCCCTTGCGACGCGGAAGTCAATATCTCGATCAAACTTGGGGGCAAGACAATTCCCGTTCATCCCTTGGATGCAAATATGTATGTATGATGAATACGCTATGATCAATACTAATCGCACAATAGCTTTACGGGATCCAACAACACCAACGGTGATCCACTGTGCCTCGGTTCTGTACGCCCCCGTCCATTGAATCATCGTGTCAGATGTTCACCTGAGTCGAACAGTTCTCCCTCTCTGCCACTCTCCCGCCGGATGTAGACATGGTATTGGGATCAAATTTCCGTAAGATCTTCATGCTAGTACCGAGGGGACACCTCTATATCTGACCTCATGTGTCAGTTCATAATGTGTACATGCTCCTCAACATGGGAGACTTCGTTGGGAATGCCATACTGAACAACGATACTTCCAGAGGCAATCCGTATGTTCAGTTCCTACCGCTCACGGATCCGGAACAAGGTATGCATATCTGGTTGCTGCTACCGTGACATCTATCATAGATCTCATATTCATACATCCCCCACAGCACACAGAGAGTTTGTTGCTGCTCGTGCGACCTACAGGAAAGACTCCACCAGCGACGTCCAATCTGACCTCGCATCGGACAAGGAGGCAGAAACGAGCTCCATTTTCAGACCAGAGGAGGTGAACGGTAGTCATATCGAAATTTCACGAGATCCCAACATCACCCTCATTGCTCTCGCTTCGAGCATGGGCTTCCTCGCGTTGGTGATGATGGCTCTTAGCGGTTATTCATGTTTCTTGAAGAGACAGCATGCCCGTGCTGGCTGGAAAGAGCAGTCTGCCTATGCGAAAGACTCGGAGCCTTTCATACCTGTTGCTGTCAAGATGTTGCATGACGATAGGCCGACGTACTACGATCCTTATGTGACCAGGCTTGGTTGAAGACTGTATCGAGATTCCCAAGTTTGGTATAGATAGGTCAGCTCTATGTACAATTGTGTTATTGCAGTGTTTCTTTTGTTTCTTGCGATGATCAGGCGTGACGTGTGGAATTGAAACACGATGTGGACTTGTGTGTACAACTGACAAGTCATAATGAGTAGATCATAAGTCCCCTCAAATCCGAGAAGCTGCGAGAATTGAGCAGCACAGAGAAGAAGCGGTGGTCCTTCGAATGATGAGACCGTTCCCCAAGAACATATAACTTTTTGCGTACATTGTCTATGCATTAGGTGGTGTACATTGTAACTAAAAGCTGTAGATGAGTGAACCTACGATGCAAATAACCAATCCCGTATCCGCTCTGTAACTCGAAACCTGCAGTGCACTACCCTCAAATCTTCTTCGTGTGGACCGCACCCATGGGTAACGGTGAGATTTGACGATCACAATCAATGTGATGGATCCTTTTTGTCCAATCATGCATACACTGTAACAGATGGCAGGGACGGGACAGGCGGAGGTGGAGGTGGAGCTGAGGACAAGGATTTGACACGCTGACGACGCGATGCAAAGGTCGCATCCTCGACAACGGCATTCAAGGACAGGTTTCCGCCGTCGGGGTAGAATGGAATGTTCGCCATCGTCTGCCTTCGTGTTAGTGAAGGTGTGCGCGCCAGAACGTCTCGCTCGACATCGTAAGGCGCCGCTTTGGGGTGGGCGAGCGCCTGTTCAATCTGCCCCCGCTTCTCCGCCGCCACTGTCGCCTTCTCACCCCGGACCGCCTTCTCTCGAACCTTATCGAACAGTGCGATATGCGCGGCACGTTCCTTCAGGATCTTCTCCCTGTCCTTGCGCTTCCGAGGTATGGACAAATTCTTGATTGTGCGATAGGGATATGGCTTCCCCGAGGCCTTGTGGATGAAATACGCGTTCCAGTCCATCTTGTGCCATCGTTCACTGGCTTCTGCTTCTGTCACACACCCGAGTTCAATCAGGCGGTGGAGCGTCTTTCCAGGGATCGGGGTGATGCGAGGGTGTTCCCTCATGCGAATCTCGTATTCGGCCACAGCGAGGTGCTGGTCAAAGACTTCGGGGACCGGGGAGTGGGTAGCGGTGTGGGTAGCGGTGTACGCGTAGTCGCGCACCCTAATGGTCGGCGGAGTGAACGCGGTCATCGGAAGGTCATTGGGGAGATCCGAGTCAGTGTAGCACAGTTGACCGTCCAATTCAGAGTCGGTCAACGTAGAGTCGGATTCAGAGGAGCGGCTCGACCTGCTGCCACTCGAGGTTGATGCGTCAGAGTCTGAGTATAGAGGAAGTAATGGCTATGCGATATTCAAGAACATCGGTCAGAGATGGTACAAGGGAAGGTCAACCATGCAGCGCTCACTGGACGTTGGGCAGCTAAAGGTCGCCTCCGAAGGACCTCGTCGGGTCGGATATCCAGTATCCTTATATCTTGGACCTGCAAGAAGGAAGTAGATAAATTGAGTTCGAGTCCGCTGATGGCAAGTAGGTGGAAACCCTCACTGTGGAATCGGAAGAGGACTTGACTTGCATATGTATGCCAGGCATGGCGGTGGTGCCAATCATAGTCGAGGAGTCTCTTTTATGTGATGAGCGCTCATGGCGAGACGCAAATAACCCGGAGATGAAGGACAGTTTCATCCCTGATGGAATCAACACATCCGCCCGACGACCCATCAAATGGCTGTACTAGGGTCGTACAACGCAGATAAAACGCAGATGACTGAAAGGGATTGCTGCAAGGGACGGGAGATGGGAAGGAAAGATGCAACAAAAGGCGCTGCGCGTTTATGTACAGCGGTGGTAGCCCGACCGCCGCTATACGTCGTGGGACACTGGGAACCCTTGGCGGCAATAGACGCGGCGTTAAGACAGTGGTGATGGGCAATCTCTGAGCTTAAGATGCAACGGTGGTCCGGGCACTGGGTAAGTAAGTATATCATCGAGCGCTGCTTTATATTGTGTGGACGCTATGGTATGCGTCTCGTCTTCCGTGCCGGACAAAGGCTCCGTCGGACTGTGAGGTGTGGACGTAGATCATGGTGCGAGCTGATACGGATTTGAACGTGTGTTGACCTGCAAACGATGGGCGTACCAATGTGCATACCGTTTATAAAAAGAAAGGTATCGTGTTGAGATTGATGAGCAATGCAGAGGGAGGGTTCGACCGGGTGAACTTGAACAGAGTCCATATGAAACATCAGGTTGCGATAGCCAACAGGCCATGCACCGAACCTTTGCATTACTAAAAACAATCATGAGCTTCGTTCAAAGACGTGGTATAATCGAGATAGCACCTATATTCACAATGCAGCTCCACAACCATCTTTCTTTCCTTATGCTTGCCGTCAAAAGTACGGCGTGGTGCTATCAGCCTGTATCACGTCAACGAGACGATGTGATTTTCGGGCATTTGGGAGGCCTGTGCATTTCACTTCTCCCGTCAGGCGAGCGCAAAAGAACGCGAGGTTTCAGACGTTTCGACGGGGGACACTCGAAAGTTGCGCATTTGATCAGAAAGAGCAGAAGATCGCTCCTTTTGAGGACCGAAGTTACTAGTGAGTATTGGTATCGTCACTTCAGAGATGTCAGTCGCCATAACGCTCGAACTTGCGCAGGCTCCACAAGAACCTATCACTGAATTGGCCATCAGCTGCCGGCGACAACGAGAGCTCACTCACGCGAAGCCGTCCGCGGAAAAATTAATAGAGGACATTCTGCGGAGGTAGATGCGACAACCCAGCGAAGGTTGACGCCGTCCGGCCGTTGATGAGTCCCCTTCGTCTGCGTATATGGGCTCTCATGCGTGTTGAGCAGCACATTCGTTGCTGATATACGATGGTCGTTTTTGGGACCAATGCCAAGGAAGGAGAAGTCAATCCGGCCTGGAGTCTTGCAAGCCCATCAGTGAGGACTTCCTTTGGTGGCGTTAGCGTGAGTCGGCCGGATGACAATTCATTGACTGGTGTAAATGAATGGGCTCGATGAAATGCCGCTTTTCAGGATCTAAAGATGTAGAAGCGTTCTTAGTCTTTAGAGACGAGCACGGAGATAGACGCGTCGAGCTTTACAATTCACGCCTTGTGAGTGAGTCCATCGGCGTGTGTGCCACCAGGCAGAACGCTATTGATATTGCTGTGAAACTCTGAAAATCCTAGTATCGAGTTGGGCGTCTACTTGAATCCCTGGCTGCGAAATCAGTCGCAGAAGTTTTCTGGGTCGCGGGGTGGGTAGAGGTGGATAATCTGGTGAATGCCGCTCGTGTGATGACCGACCTCTTTCGTCGACATGGTGGTTGTCAAGAATGAGTCGATTGAACTTAAGCAGTGAAAGTATTCCTATACGTAAGCAGTTCGGCAAAGTTCCAGGCCCCTGTCTTCGCATGACGCGTGCTCAATACGGTGTTGCCTTGCTTGCCTTGTTACCACTATGAGGGCGTTCAGTATCTTGCTATCCTTCGTGGCCGTTGCCACTGCCTTCGCTGGCAGCGAGCAGACTGTCTTTAGCACTGTCGACGACGCTCGCACTGACGCCAAGCAGCTACTACTCAATGGCAAGCAGGAAATGGAGACGTGGATGCACAATGGCAAGGAGTTCATCAAGCAGAACAACATGCTCTGTGTGTGCTCCCATTCTGAATTGGCGCGCTGTCGACTTATCTGAATATCTAGATGAACTGGTTTCGCACCCGTCGTTTGACGACCATCAGCTGAGGGTCACTGAACCCGACCTCTGTGACCCGTCTGTCCAGCAATATTCTGGTTATCTCGATATCGCCGAGGATAAGCATCTTTTCTTCTGGTGAGTCATTCCGAATTCTTCCTAACGCTCTGTCCAATCTCGGTATAGGTTCTTCGAGGCGCGCAACTCACCGAAAGAGGCGCCTCTTGTCCTCTGGTTGAACGGCGGCCCTGGCTGCAGCTCGACGACCGGTTTGTTATTCGAGCTTGGCCCTTGCAACGTTGACAAGGACGGCGCCAACACTACATACAACAAATACAGTTGGAACACCCATGCGAACGTCATCTTCCTCGACCAACCTGTCAATGTTGGCTATTCCTACGCCGACGGAGATACCAAGGTTGACACCAGCCCTGTCGCCGGTAAAGACGTGTATGCGTTCCTGGAGCTCTTCCTCAACCGCTTCCCACAATACGCCGAACTTCCCTTCCATATCGCTGCGGAAAGCTACGGAGGCGCTTACGCGCCTAATATCGCCAATGTCGTGTACAAGGCCAACAAGGAGCTGTCCTTGAGGCCGACGCCCCAAGTCAAGAAGATCAACCTGACGTCGGTCATTCTTGCCAATGGATTGACGGATCCCTACATCCAGTTTGGGTCCGTCGCAGACTACGTCTGCGATGGTCCCTTCCCCGTCTACGACGATCCAGAGGGCCCGCAGTGCGCGTCGCTGCGTTCCAAGATCCCCACCTGCCAGAGACTCATCAACTCCTGCTACAAGTTTTCGTCCAAACTCACTTGTGTTCCCGCCATGCTCTACTGCAACTCTCAAATCTTCGGTCCTCTCATGCGTGAGTTTGATCCTTTCGAGATGACATTTCCTGATATCGAGCATATCGCCTCCAGAGACTGGTCTCAACCCTTACGATGTGCGCCGGACGTGCGACAAGCAGCGAGACGGAGATCTCTGCTACAAGCAAATGGAGTGGATCGAGACCTGGATGAACCAACCCAATATCAAGGCCACTCTCGGTGTGAACCCCAACCTCGACTTCCAATCCTGCAATATGCAGGTGAACCAGAACTTTGCGTTGCAAGGAGACGGCATGCACAACAGTGCTGTCCTTCTTCCAGAGCTCATCAACGACGGCATCAAGCTCTTGGTTTATGCCGGAAATGCTGGTATGTTCTCTTACTGTCGCGCTTCGTACAATCGTTGACTGATGATTGTCAAAAGATATGATGTGCAACTATATGGTACGTCCCGACCGATTCTGCGGAACAATCTTTGACTCTTTTGTTGCTGTAGGGTAACGAACGTTGGGTCGAGGCCCTGGACACTGTCTTCACCGAACAATTCCTTTCTGCTCCTTCACTCCCCTGGATCACGATCGGTTCCGGAAAGACAGCAGGTACTGTGCGAAGCGCGGGTGGTGCTGGCTTTACCGCGGGCAATGTCACTTTCGTGACAGTACACGACGCTGGGTGAGTAGCGGGCACGGCGCTGCAAAGTCTCATTCTAACTTTTTCGAATAGGCACATGGTGCCCTATGATCAGTCAGAAGCTGCTCTAGTACGTTCTTTTACTTCTTGTTTATGTGCGAAGGAGAGTTGACCATGTTTGCTCTTAGGATTTGATTACACGCTGGATCATGGATATTCCTCTTTCATGAGTCCGGTCTTTCCGTCCTGACCTTGTAAGATAACGTATAATCAACACTGAATCCATGATTCGAGTCAGCACTTCAAATGTCCACCACTCTAAGACTCTCAAGGCGCGCGGTCCCAGGTCACTCTACGCCGCTTTACCTTCGTTCGTATTGGGTGGGGTTGGATGTTCGGCATATCCATTGACAGGCCTTCGTCAAAGAGTAAGACCGACGAAATGAATTGGGACAGCTTCGTGACCAGGTCTGGTGGACTTTTCCCAGCAACTGACCACCTCATAGAACGAGATCAAGCTTCTCTTGCGTCTCTTCTCTTGCCCAAGAAGCTTCTACCATGTGGCATTTTGGAGTCATGTCGTCACAGCTTTGAAGTCAGTTTGAAGTCGTATGGGCTCTTCCACCAAGTGAATCAGTGCTACGTCTGTTCGGTATAAAAGGCCGCAAGGTGAACGGTGTTTACCCTCATCTCATTACTCGATTACTTCGCCCCTCGAAAACTATTCCAAGAGCACTGCGCCATTTCCACCGCATCATGAGATTGGCATCCGCATTCGCACTCTCCCTCCTGCCCGCCTACACCCTAGCTGCGATCTTGGGCTACGACAAAAACTATGGCACTGCAAGCAACTTGCTTTCAACCGTCGCATGCTCCGATGGCGCGAACGGCCTCGAGACGCGCGGGTACACCACGTTCGGCTCCATCCCCACCTTCCCGTACATCGCGTCCTCCGACGCCATCCCGGGGTGGAACTCCACGCAGTGCGGCTCGTGCTGGGAGCTCACGTATACCAATGCGCAGGGCGTAAACAGCAGTATCACGGTGACGGCGATTGACCATGCCGATTCGGGATTCTATACGAGTCTGCAAGCGCTGGATGAGCTGACGGATGGGCATGGGAAAGAGCTGGGGCTTGTGACTATTGTTGCGGCGGGTGTGGCTGCTGCTAATTGCAAGCTCTGAGCATTCTGGACTTTTGTACGTATCCAAATATGACCGCCGTTCTTCGGAGGAGACGAAATTGTGTAGCCGTGTTGCTGTCGATACTTCCAATTGTACTCTCTATAGATCGGTTGTACATGACTTTCAATGCACTAGCCGTCACTGGTATCTCGATTCGTAGTGAAGCTGGTGCTGAAAGTAGTCAAGGGGCTTGGGATTACCGTAAGCGGAAGGGCCAAGGATGGATTTTGATTTCTGGTGTCAAATCTCGACTGTCGTTCGGTAGGTCACCGGTTCAATCCTACACAAATGCATATCTTTATTCTGATATATCTATCCCGGGGGCCTTCCGACACTGTGAGGACCTGGATTAGAGAATGTGATGGTAGCTGTAGTACTTCGCCAGTCCATGAGGCACATGCAACACCAGCTTTGGCCAAGTTCAGAGTGTGGCGCGATTTCGGGAACATCACGTGATTATTTTGCGGCCGTTTGCTACTTCTTTGCTGATGCTCTTGAGTCTTTGAACTCATGATCGGAGCCTTGGATTTGCTCGAAGACCTTGCTGTACTGGCTCTCAAGTTTCCCCTTAGACCTCAGACCTTCCCATACTTACTTGCACAAGTCATGGACTTCAACACACCAAACAGCTTCCAAAAGATCTATTCAGATGATGAGAGACAGCTTAGGGTGTGTGAGATGGTCTTAAAAGGTGTTCTGCTGGCTTTGCCGCGGCCCGGGTACCCTCTGAGTCGAGATTTCTGATTGTCTTTTGAGTTTGAGGCTGTGATAGTCTATAAGATCGTCTTTATTGCGTCTTCACGCGTTAAAAGCTCCCAGTGTCTACTTATGGCCTGTCAGAGTAGTAGGAATCGTACCAAAGACGTGTGGTCTTCCAATAATTTGATTGAAAAAGTTGCAACATGCAGTATTCGAACGGGTGACCTCCGACTTAGACTATACGACTGACACAAAATTTTAAAATCCATCCTTGGCCCTTCCGCTTACGGTATTGGGATGGTATATTCTGGGTATATTAAAGAATGAATGGGAAGATACATGAATACAAAAAGATCGACATAGTAGAGACCGAGGAGAAGATAGAAGATACATCGCAGGTTTCGGAACATAAATACTAGCATGCGTCTACACGGTCAATCAGTCTTCCGTGGGCGGTGGGTGGTCATCCTGGAGGTATAAGCCAAACGGCAAGTACGCTGGGGCCGACCCCGCGATGATCCTGTCGTTGATGCCGATAGTGTACTGATCCAGCGCCCTCGCATCGCTACTCGTATCAAGGAGCTCCATGCTGCTATAAAAGTCCGCACCATAGCCATCATTAGAGAGCTCTGGCGTGTAAAACGACTGCGGAATATTCCAGGAGCCGCTACTGGTCTCTGATTGCTGCTGCTGTTGTTGTTCGGGATATTCCTGATGGTAGAACGCATCCAGGGCGAATGTCTCGCTTGAAGGCGGCGCATGACCGAGAGTTGGGTCTGGAGTCGCCGGCTGACCGTTCCAACCTGCGAGGCTCGACGCTACAGCAGCCAGAGGCGAAAGCTGATGCGTCAACAAGGGCGAGCCGGCATTAAACGACTGCTCAGCGTTCACATACGACTCGTAAGAGCCTGGGGCGTCCGCAGATGACGACTCCGAAGCATAATAAGATGGGCCCTTGATTTCAAACTGAGTCAGCGAAAAGCGTATGATATTGAACAAACAATAAGAGTCACCTGGAAACTCATGAAACTGCTGGAGAGAGGTTCCGGGAACGCGTAATCAGCGAAATAGGATCGGCCATCGGTCATCGCAGTGAAGGACCTTGAGCGGCGTCGAGCCGCCCGCTCGGTGAATTGGGTCTCGTCTTCGTCGACAACAGGAGGAAGGACAGGAAATATGGGAACGGACAGCGATCTGCGATGAAGGGTTCTTCTCGAGAGAGGATCCTCCACCTTTGACATCGAGTCCCCAGTAAGCGGGGTACTGAAAGGAGAGTCGGGAACGGGGGTAGCGGTACTAGAACGAGATGGTCCCATTTTGACGTTCGTCAAAGTCAGCGCCGAGGATGAGGCAGCTATGTTGCGACCAAGACGCGTTCTGGAGCTCCCGTTCCTTCGCACAGACGAGCGACCACTCTTAGCGCGGCGGCGCTCGGATACCGAACGCCTGGGACGATACTGATAGTTGGGATATTTGCGAGCGTGCTCCTCCTTCGCGAGCACAGCGAGCCTCTCCCAAGGCGCCTTCTCTTCTGGCGTGAAGGAATGCCACTTATCCGCAGCACGTGTGGAGAGATATCCGGGTGGCAGAGTCTCCTCAGATGTGTCCCGACGCCGAGGACCCTCATTCGCATGCTGCTGGACAAAGTCCTTGCGAAAGAGGATCCAGGCGTTAGCCGGCCGAGGGATGCGATTTTGGGTCAGACGACGACGGTCTTCTTCGTCGGACTCTGGCTCGTCAATGTGGAATGTGGAGAAGGCAGCGCGGATGTCGCGGCTCGGCGGCCCAGTCAAGTTCATGGGGGTGACGAAGGTATGGTGGTGGCTGTTGTCGACTTCGTCCCCGTCTTGGTTCTGGGGAGTCCAGCCAAAGGGTGCTGTCATGGAAGAGGGCATTTGAGAAGCGACGTGAGAGGAAGAAAGAACTGAGCCAACGCAAACAATTAAATGTGGCCTCGGAGATAACAAAGTTACACAATTAGCCTGCACGCGCCTGCATGGGACTGAATCACGATATTGTCGATCATGATCGAGAAGGTACCGGTAAATCGTGAAAATCTCGCGACCAGAGACTTTCCAGAGAAGAAGGAACATCTGCATGCCTGTCTTTGAAGACTGCCAGTATAACAAGTCTGTAAGTGATACACAGCGGATTGACTGGCTCAAAGAGCAGGAATCTGAGGAGAATCGAGAGCCACCTTTGATTTGAAACAATGTTTGCCTTGTTCATATCACGAGGCGCACATCCGGCGGGACGCCAAATATGTCCCTGGATCGCAATAGAGATCAACAGACTTGCCGCACTCTTGCCGCCGGGAATGAGTCCAGGTCCCGACCCCTCATGATGCTGCTAGAGAAACGTTCCCAGACGTATGAGTGGCGCAGATAGATGCTTTTGCATGTCGGTCAGATAGATCAGCTCTGACCTAGCCGCAGGACTATGAGTGACCGGTCAATAGACGCCTACATAACGGCAACTGCATTGTCATCGTCCGAGGATATCAAGGCCAGAAAAGGAAGGCTCAAGTCAGCCTGATAATTAAATTAGTGCAGGGTTCAAAGAAGGGTGGGTCTCGCCGCATGCATGACAACTTTCAAGAATTTGGGGTCTGTTTGCTGAACGGAATGTTCCACAGCCTAGCGGCGCGCATGGGATGATAGCGTGGGCCGCCTATATGTATATGCACGCAATGGTGGACTTGGACTTACGCAGATGTCCTGTGAGTTCGTAAATGGCGCGTTTCTCGACACCGCTATCCAAGGGAAGGCGATCTGCGCTCCGCATAATCGGGTTCCCCGAGCTGCACGGCCCGGCAATGGGTACAGATCCAATTACTGGCCGCACTGAACTGAGGACAAATTCAGTCGACCATGATTGTTCAGCTCCGGAAGGGAGAAGCTAGCTTTGTTCAGAGCGACTCGTTCAGGCAGATTTCATGGGTAGCAAAAGGCTTGAGATGCGGCGTTCCCGAGCTCTGAAGAAGTCTCCGCGATAAGACACAATAATTGGATTACGGCAAGTAGGAGTTAGAGTTGAATCCAGCCCGCCGTTTCCTAACTTACATCTATAGAATTAGCACCATTTGACGATGCCGTTACTGTCCATGGCATGCCCTGATGCCAATTCGAAACAGTCAGAGCCGCATCAGCAAATATAGATGTGCTTGGCAGAGGCCTTCCAGCGTTTGTAGAAGTCTGCCATGCTCCAGAGATTGTCGGCGGCCTTACCAGAAGCCCACGATTGGTACCGGTGCACACCAAAAAACCAGACAATAATCAAGCGCCGGTTGACCGATCAGATTCTGATTCACTCAGACCGTCGAGTGTTTCTTACACTGACAGTAAGCCTTCCACCGTTTGTAGAAGCCTGCCATGCTCCAGAAGTTGTCGGCGGCCTTACCAGAAGCCCACGATTGGTACCGGTGCACACCGAATAAAAAAAAACCAGACAATAATCAAGCGCTGGTTGACCAATCAAATTCTGATTAACTCAGGCCGTCGAGTGTTTCTTACACTGACAGTAAGAGCAGAAAGACCACTAGAGCAGATCCGTGGTTCTTCCGAGTTGAAAAGTCACTTTCTAGAGGTCGACCGGAACTAACTGAGAGAAACACTGACTTCGAGAATCGACGGTGTGACGGTCATTTATGCTGAGCACCGATGACTTCGAGCTTTGCAACAGTGAGCTAGAATTAGGGGAGCTGCGGAAGAAGAGATTCGCCATATGGTGGCTCTGTGATGGCGGAGGAAGTGGCGGAGGACCTGGACATTGACATTGACAAGACAAAGTAGGCATTCTCGGCATGGTGTGCTGCCGCGGTCGTGCGAAATTGATACCCGTTTTGTACTCATGACGTCTGACTTCGAGATGGACCCAGGATCTTCGCCTTGGAGACGACCAACTACATTGTTTACGTGGACCCTTTCTTTCTCAGGCTAGAGTAACGAATCTGTTACCTCTTTCCCTTCGGCGGCTTGGCTTTCTGGTCTAACCTGATTGTCTTATCTGTGGCGAATAGTCTGCATACAGTGCCCAGAAGACAAGTCAACACATGCCTCCCAGCCAGAACCATGGCTACTCCAGCTTCGTCGAGCGCGGTGCGCCAAAAATTGGAGGTTCTGTAGGCGGTAAGTGTAAATGGATCCACTAGTATTGATTCGTTGCTCATCATCGTGCATGCAGGGTTCATTGCCCTAGTCGTGGGCCTATGCCTCGTCATCCTCATTTCCTGCATTGCGATATTCTTTCTTCTACGAGAGCACGAGCCTTCTGACTCGGAGCGTGCTCGCCGCAGGCATCGACGACACAAAGAAGCATCAAAATATCCATCGTCTTCCGCGCCGTGGACCGACAAGGTCGCCCATATATTCTCCTCGGGAAAGCCCAAAACATCCTCCGATACCTTCAATGACACGCGAGGCTTTGTGCGAGCCGGCGTTACCGATGATTGGGATGCTGAATTCCCTGTCGAGCACGGAGGAGCCTTGGACATGTCCTCCATAGATTCCCCGTTCCGCCCCCCAATTCCCTCATCAGACTCTTCTTCCACCGTTCATTTCGAAATGAGCATGGAAGTACCATCCTTCTCGTCACCTCCCCAACCCATGCATAACCTGCGTGGCATGTCCAATTATAACGATCCGCCTCCTCGTGTCTCGTCCCCCATCCCAATCATGCCAGCTAGTCCGGACACCCCCACAGGGAACGATCCAGACAGGGCATCGGCCCGCACTTTTGGTGGCGGTACCAAATTCATCGAGTCGCTGTGATGAACGATCCATGACCTTGTACTTGCGCGCTTTTCTGCTCGGACAGTATGTATATCTATGTGCATTAGACTACTTCGACTTCACGACTTGCTCTTCTTGCTCTCTGTATGTACTCTCGTTTTCGTCCTAGTTGCACAATATTGTAAAGGCTAGAACTATCATGATTACGAACCCTCATTTGCGGTAGTCGATCAAAGTCTGGCTGCTCTGAATAATCACGCAGCGTCAAGCCGCCGAGCACTGGCCCTCTAGTGTTTCAGAAATGGTGGTACATAGTAAGTACAATGAGTAGCAATTACACCAATTGCGTCCGAGATAAACGTTATACAGAAAGCAGGTTAAGCAGAACTATTGTCCATAAAAAAGAACCGGGAACGTCTCTACATGTAACCTATGTCTCAGGTCTCCGGAAAGATAGTAGCGACACAACGACATCCTTGATCGAAAGACGCTTTGAACTTGATGAGGAAGACTGCGTAACAGTTCGTGGGATTAAATAATGCGATGAGAACCTATCGGCGACTTCGGTGTATCCATCAGCGACGCTGTGGTGCGATTCATGAGAGAGTACATACCGTAGAGCACTGGCGCGTCCATGCTTGAGTCGAATGTGAACGTCAACGAGCCTGCCGTCAAGAACCGTCCACTCAGCCTGCCAGCTTCGCCTTCGCAGCCGACTACACACTTCGTCTTGACGCCCTGTATGATTAGCGCTACCTCCGTGCCAACTGGAATACCTTCAGCACCAGTACGAGCGCGTCTCTAACGGACTCACCCATGAAACTTCCATCATACCCGAGAGCTCTCAGCATTTCTGGAGGAACGGGCGAGGCTCCGATACCCGTATCCAGAATGAAGTTGGCAACAACAGTCTTGGGCGCTGGGAGGAACACCGCAGAAGGCTTTTTGCAGGACGTTGAAGGCGCGTTGTCGAGGACTACAACAAAGCGGAATGCCATGAGGCCTGCGAGTCTACCGTGGTTGATGCGGAGGCCGGCGCATGGGATGGAGGAGATTTCGATGCCACTGGGCGCAATGACGTCTCGACCCATATGCATCTCGAGCTCGAAGCGGCTCGGTGCGGACGCTGACATGTGAGGCGTTAGTGCAGGAAGTGTCGGGCAACAAGCGGTCTTACAGGCATCGAGGACGTCTAGCGTGTTACGACGCAACGTAGACCGTTTCCTGAGCGACGAACGCATACTTCGAACGCTCGGGACGTACGTGCTTGATGCATCTGATGGGGAGATGCTCGAGACAAAGGATAGGGCGTCGCTCGTTCTTGGAGGAAGGATCGGAAGCTCCTTCTCGGATGGGATCGGTACCAGAGGGCGCTTATCGTCTTCGATGCCTGCACTTTCGTCGCAGTCGGCAATGAACTTCATCTGGCTTGCCGTAGGTCTGAATAACTTCCCCCAGGGCTAATGTATAATCAAAGTGTGAGCAGAGTCGTGGAGCGGGAAATGACAGGCCGTCATAGTGACATTGTTACTCACAACTTTATATAGGTCGTAATGATTTTCGGGGTACGCCAGCGCCTCGTGCATGCGATGATGGTCCGGTAGTACCTTCTTCAGTACGGCCTGGCCGAGACATGAAAGGCCATCGGATTGACGTCCCAGTGCTAATAGGACGATGCCTTTGTTATACAGTATCTCGGCAAGATATAGAGTGTAGTCCAGGCCTTGTTCGTCGTATCTCCTTCATCGGATATGAGATTGGAGTTCATTTTCAGTAGCAGCTCAAACAGACCGTTGACGTTCCTTGTTCATGAACAGCGCAGCATCACTCAAGTCGTCCGATGCTTCCTGTAAATTTCCTAATGAATTGTTGCAGAATGCGCGTTCGAAATATCTAGAAACAAGCTCAAGAATGACGTGCAGAAGCAGAGCCGGGACGTACGCAACAGCGAGTGTTTGATCCAGAGAGATGGCCTGAGTCAGGCATTGTAGCGCCTTCTCAAGCTGACCCGTCTCCCGATAGACAAGACCCATGTTCACATATATCCGTGCAGAGTCGCAGCTGCAAATTTTCTGTGGCATAATATGAGAGACACACGAAGGAGGTGAACGCCACAGAAAAAGTACATCGAAGAGATCCAGCGCTTCCCGGTAGTTGTGCTCTCTATATTGCGTTATTGCGGCTTCCCATTTGGTAGATTGCAATTTGAGGTCGGCCAAGGCCATAGTCGAAGTACACGAGACAAAAACAGGAAAGACCGTTGCTGTTGCGTTTACGAAGCAGTGGTCCAGCTGCAGTTCTGAGGTGATGGCAGTAAGTGAACCAGTAGCGCCCGTCTTATCTCCTTTAGTAGCAGGCGATAATAGGCCGTCGTGATCAGGTCGTGATCGACAATTCGTAGCTCCTCCTCATGCCTTACGCGCGTGCAACGTCGAGATGGCTATCTGGATGTCGTTCATGAAGCTTGCTTGAAGGTTTTCGTCGAAAGTGGCTAGTCTCTGGCGCGAAACGATAAACGTGTCATCTCCACAGCATCAAGGATCGATAATTGCACAGCTGTGGGTCCAGATCGTATTCAATCCGACATACATATTGCTAGTGTATTTGCTAATATGCTATCGACATGCGGGTGTATCTACTCTCATACTCATGATGATCATTTGCGCAAGGTGTATATGAGAAGTTTTCAGGATACCTTCATGGCGATGATACAACATTGGGTGACCACCGCAGTGTCTGGCTCATGTACGCAGTGGTTGTTCTTGCTGAAGACTGCGACCACACGACGAAAGTCATCTATGCACCCCAGAGAATCATACACCAGTGACTCATAACACTCTAACACATGTCTCGAACACAGCCAAAGGCAATATCAGAAAGACGATCCTCCACTCTGCCCGCGCTGAGCAAACGCGTGAACAACACATGTCCAGTCAAGAATTGCGCAGGCACATCTGGGACGAATTTAGACGCGGGATGGGCACACCGCGTGTGAACTGCCAAGTCTGTATCTCTGAGGCCTGGCAGATGAACACGGTAGTAGCATAACACCATCGGTATCAATCTCCCTGTCAAGATGAGAGATGGATATGACTTTGTTGGGTCGTGACTCACTTTCAAACCGAGCTTCATGACCGAGGGCACTGCCCAAACCTACAGAACCTCTCCATCAGGTCCTTCCAACCGCCATCCACACGCATTCAAGGTATCTCGACCATACACCAGCATCCTGGAATTTTTCGTCTTCGATGCATCCACGCTTCCCCAGTCTGTCATCCGGACCGTGCGTAGATTGGGAGCATGGTGGCTCCGAGCCAAGTCCTCTAGTCCATCAAACAACACCCTATAATCCTTTCGGCTCCTCTGAAAACTTGTGCGTCCTGAGGGACCAATACAGAGTAGGGAGATCGAGCGAGGAAAATCCTCTCCGCTGATGAATTGTGTCGGGATGGTCAGACTTCCATGATGGTCAGGAATGAGGACAAGTGTTGTAAGATGAGGACAAAAGTCCCAGAATGGACGTAGAGGCTGTCTTTCGTAATTCTGCCAGATATTGTACACGACGGTCGTTATTGACTGGCCATTGAGCTGTAAGAAGGAAATCAGGGGGCCGGGGACATATACATGTACATCTGGATAGATATGGGTGTTGCCGTGGGTGTAAACAAAGGTTTTCAACGAGGGGAACCTCATGCCGGCGAGATGATCCAAGCGAGACCTGACATCCAAGCATGTCACTGAAGAGGAAACGAGAGGGGATGTGGGGGCATCTGTACTGTGCACGAAAGCGGGTGGCGCTAGCGTGACGGAGGAGAGTCGGGGTAGCGATGCAAACACGAGTGGCCATACTTCCCGTCTGACATTGATTCGAGGAACCGCGTGCAAGGTTTCGAGTTCTGGGCATGAGCGGCATAGTGAGCTGAGGATGGGGGAAAAACTAGGCACGTCAAGAAACACTTCGCGCTGGTCTTCGTCGATTCCAAAGAAACGAAGACCTGGTAAGAATGGGAAGAGTTGCGCTAGAACATCTTCCCGCATCTCTTTGATGAGAGTGACTCTGAGCGATGTCGTGGCTATTCCTAGTGGATCTCCGCATCGCAAGCGGGCCTCAAGAGTCGACAACAAAGGAACCACCGTTGTTGTCCGAGTGAGAAAGATGTTTTGATACAGCAAGCGCTGGGTTGCACGGTGCCAGGCTCTGCAGACCAGCGGCAGTCGATATCTTGTCTTCTATGTGAAGGTACATTCACATTATGATATTCGGCATTGCTTCTAGTGAAAGCGAACTTACCAGATGCAATCGTTGGGTCCTCCGCTCCTCTTTTGAAGATGAGCTCCACAGCGTTTCTGGCCCGTACAGGAACTCAGGTATATCGGTGGCCAGATCAAAGATCAAAGCCCAAACTTCAGGTGGCAAGTGGAGGAGACACTCGAGCGTCCGACGAGGGTGAATTGGAGGCCTGTAGACTGTAGCAGGCATAACGAATCAAATGATTTATCACCCAGTCACCGGTAGAGCGTGCCACCAGGTAATAGCACTCCGCCGTACCCTGTTGACAGGCCTGCCACGCTATATCCTCAAATTCTCTTCAGGTTCAGCACTGCCGCACTGGCGAACACATACGGAGCAGCGACGTCCAGCAAAAGAGTTTCTGGCTGTATGAGACGCAAGAAAGCGATGCTCTTCACTGCGGGTCTTGCCAGTTGGTGTGCCGTTTGGAAGCTGGTGTCACTGGTGGAATTAGCCGACATGCCGTGCCTCATGTTCGCACGTGGTATATACACCGCCACAGACGGAACCTGATCGCTCGCGATCAGACAGCATCTTTCCTCTTCACAGTCACTTCGCGTGCATAGTTTCGTTTGCTTTCATTCCTTCAACTGTTGTCAGACATGGATATTATCAGCAAATGGTCTCCTGGGAACGCATGTACGGATCCGGCCCTCTTTGTCTGCTAGACGCCCGCTGACGCAATCTTGGATTTCCAGATGGCCCCGTCCTGTCACAGACAGACCTTTACCTGCTCAACCCAATCGTGGAGATACATCCCATTCTCCAGGGGAAACACGCTAAATTCACCTTGTTATTCAATTTGAGCAATGGCGCGTCATCTTACACGATATTAGCCGATTACATGGTCTGACCGACAGCCAACAGGTCACACTGCCGGTTTCAACCCCGAAGCGAGGGATCGCGATGTCGTCTTTGCTGCAAAGGATGAGCCTGCCACTCTTCCTCGGATACAAGTCATGTACATCCTCAGTGAGATATCCCCATGGTGCACCACCGTGAAGAACGAGAAGGGGATCACGATGAGGAATATTACGGATGCGTTGTGGAAAGAGTGCGTCTTCTGTGCTTATTGATGCGAGCGGTCTGACTCTTCTGCATAGCTACTCTGAACACAACGTCACTGACGCAGAGTTCGAGATGCTTCCTGCTCGACTAAAGGAGCAGGTGCGCCGAGCGGGCGCAGCACGCGCCAACCCCCAGCAGTGGATGTACACTCCTGGTGGCCCCGGCGGAAACAATGGCCCACCTCCTGCTGGTCAGACCTCGTTCAAGCGGTTTGGTACGTCTTGCCGATGATATCCGCGACCCAAACTAATGCATGGTAGACTGGCTGCGGGATCGATGCTTCTTTGAGGCTCTCCGTAAAGACGACCACTATGCGGAAGCAAGACTCGGCTTCAAAGCACCCAATATCTTCATCATGACCTTGACGGCATAATTCTGCACGGATCTGCCATCATCACTGTATCACTTCGTTGTGCTTGTAACGTCTTAGTTGTTGCAATATTAGCTCTGTTTACCTCTTCCAGATCACAAAGTCCACGCGCTATCTGCGTGCTCGATGAGCCTCGTCCAATAGTGGTACTGTATAGCGCCACCGAACTCTATCAGTCGCGGTGATTAGTGTTTCGGATTTGGTGACAAACATTGTGGCTGCGTCTGGCGCTGTCTTAGCCTGTCTATTATTACGCTCTGTTGACCTCTTGCAGATACATTGACCAAGTCACCAAGCGGTGTTCATGACCATTGATTTGTGTTGCCGCCACAGTGCCTGCTTCGAGTGAGGTACTATTGTAGTCTGAGCAATGAGACGACCGTTGAGTAGAGCTTCTGCCAGATTCTCTCCAGGCTCTCCCAAGAATGTGGACTGTCAACTTGCACGTTCGAAATCTGCAATCACGGTGTCCGTTGCTCATATTGAGGACGGCATGTATGAATGATACTTGGTTGAGAGTGTGAGCGCCTCAACAACAGTCGGTGTCTATATACTGCCTGGAAGCTGGTCTACGCGAAGAAAGCCTGCAGGGTACGGAGATGAAACTCGCGTGCTGAGCGCTGACCGATTGCACAATGTACTGGACGCGTGGTAGAACGTAAGAGGCAACACTAAATTAGGGTTACGCCGACTCGAACTCAAACGACGACCAGTAAAACGCAGGTTCCCCTTTCGCGGCCGCTGATCCTCGGATCGCGCTATATGGGCACTGTTCACGACATTATTGAATCCATCACCCCCGTTTCTCAAGAGTTTTCTACACGACGGTAATCGTCGATCACAACTGGTAAAGTTGGCATCGATCGGTACGCCATTACTGCAAGCGAGATCGCGTCTGAAGCTGATTGGGAAAGCAGGATACCCATTTACGACCTAGAGCTCTGCTTTGACAGCTGTTTTGTGTGGATTTGTTCCAGAGGAACCGAGAAGTTGTGAGTCAACAGCTTTTCCTGTTACAGCGCGTCCGCACACCAAATGTTTTCCAGTAATAGTATAGCTGCTTTGGGCCACTCGGAGCCCTAGGTACCCTCGGAAGCGGACCATTGATGTCTGCCCACAACACCCCCTTCATTCCCCCATTGGCTACACCGCAAGGCGGACCATCCCATCTCCCACCGCCTGCACACCCAGGCGGCGGCTATCCACCCTTCAACGGACCTTCTAGCTACCAGCCATTTCCTGGCTCGTATCCCACCTCACCGAACGGGCCTTATCCATCTCCTTACTCACCATACGTTGCCCCTGGCCTACAATACACACCACAGCACTCAGAGTCATCGAATCGAATCCATACGCCCTCCCCGAATATCCTTCCAAACGGGCTCTCTGCCGACTTTACTGGCTATCCCAATACGGGTGAAGAATCTCCGCCTGACCCGTTCACTCCTCCGGTCGCAGGTGCCAGTAACACGCAATACACACCTCCTCAACAACCTCCGCCACAACCACCCGCGCCGTCGCCCTGGACGAACATGGCCCAGCTTCCCGGAGGTTATCCTGGGGCCGGCTACCCTGCCCACGGTGGCTGGATGCCGCCCCAGCAAGCAGCCTACTCGCCACATCAATCTCCCTACGCGCCCGCTCCTTATCCACCTTATGGTAGTCCGTGGGGCGGTTTCACACCTGCAGGTGGTATGGGCGGACAACTGCATGGCAGTCCTGGCACAGGCATGGGTGCGCCACTTCCTGGCGGATATCCCGGTCAAGGATACGGCGGTATGGGCGGCATTGGCGGACAATACGCTCCGTTCTCGCCGGGAAATGCTGGCATGGGCGGAGGTCTTCCTCCGTCTTTAGGTGGATACTCATTACCACCTATGGGTGGTATCGGCGGTATGAATATGGGCACTCCTGGGGGGATGGGCATGGGCATGGGTCTCCCTGGTAACACACCCATGGGTATGGGCATGGGTATGGGCATGCAAGGAATGGGTATGCCACCACCGCAACCGGGGCTGGATGCCGCTGCGCGTGCTCTCGCGGACGCTCACATGCAATACACCCAGGCTCAGCAGTTGGCTGCTGCCCAAGCCGCTGCTGCCGCCCAGCCGCCCGAACCTGACCTCCCTATGGGCCGAGGACGTGTAGGCGATCGCATGATGAATCGATTCGCAGCTGGCCGTCATTGTGCGTTCATTTTGTTACGTTCAAGAAGTACGCCACTCATACCTTAACAGATGGGCCAGTCTTAGAGCCGTTTCTCATCCATCGCGTCGGCGCGAAGGTCATTCTCAACCCTATTTTGATGCCTATGCCGGACAATCTGGATCGAGAATACCTCAAGTGGGATATGCGACATCGAACAAATACCTGTCAGAGCTCCAAAGACACGGGCAATAACTCTTGGAGCCAAGGCCGTGACGAACCTGCTACTTTCCCTCGAACTACCAACCTTCTTCTCATCTCGAAGGCCATGCCCTACTCCATATCTGTCTCAGCACGCGACCCTCGTATAGGCGTGACTTGCGGCGAAGTCATCGACCAGGTCTCCCACTTCATGCACAAGCGCGTCGCCAACACCGAATTCGCAGAGCTACCCGAACCACTCAAAGCCGACGCAAGCAAGTCGTACTATATCAACCGGTCCACGCGTCCGGGCGCACCTGGTGGCGCCGTTGGCCAGGGAATGCTCAAGATGGACATCCTCTGCAATCGGACCACGTATGGCGGTATACAGGAGAACGAACGCCTCGTGCGGGAAAAGTTCAATACGATGCATCCTTGTACCTTCGAACTGGTGTGCTTGGACTGGCAGATGACTCCAGCAGAGTCCGAGAGGCTGAAGGCACGGGGGGCACAGGCAGAGGCGGACCTCGAGGATACAAGGGAGATGATGGAATCGACCTCGATGGGCACACGACCGAGGTCTGCGTCGCGACCCAGGCATTCGAGACATCCTAGTGTGAATCTCCCGCCCTCCGATGCCCCACCTCTGGCCTCAGCAGCACCGAGGCGTTGATTTCCTTTTTCCAGATATACTATCTCTATCTCTGTCGCATTTGTATCATATTCATACTGCGTCCCGTCCGGATTATACTGTGAGTCTATTACTTGTATATGTGTCGGTGTTGTAAGGCGGACGTATGCAGGTATATAATACTTAGTGTACCGTACAATTCAATTGTATACTGTAACGTCTCCCACAGGTTATATCAGCAATCCCCCTGAAGCTGAATCAGATGGCTTCGTATGGGCTAGACCTCTGTACGTGCTCGTTGCGCGTGGCATGTTACATACTGTACTTCCCCCGAGCTCGAGGCTTAATGCCTGTCACAAGATTGCGATCCCTTCGACAACGACAGTCGGCTTACAAAGTAGACAGAATCTCTGATTCGTGTCTCGAACCTTCAATACGCAGTCTGTCATTTGAGTTTTGAATCTGCATCTATTAGCTATAGTGGTCGAGATGGTGACCACATTTTGATCGTTAAGGAGACCACGCATCTGATGATAATATGGCCACTTTCAGAACATCACACAAAACAGCCTTTACAAATGGGGTCTCGCTACTTTTCTTTGAACTCCCACCATTTCGCCGTATCGCTCTCTCAGCGCAGCGAATTCCCACCCTTCACCGCTCTCGCTGCAGTCAATCTAACACAAGTACATCGTTGACATGAGCGGAGCACGGCCGCGCGCTGCGCAGCTCTCAAAAAGGCAATCCACCAATGCTCTTCGCGCCTCGGTCTTTGATGTCTTTCTGGAGCTTGGCGCATTCGACAAGGACAGTCAAATGGTGGACTGGATCTTGAACGATGACTCGGATGATTCCTCCCCTTCTACCTCCTCCACCTTTGATCATGAGGGAGCTCCCCGTACCCCCGTCTCCCACCCTCCCTTCCTCCGCACACCGTCGGGCAGCAAGTATAGAGAGCGCTTTGACAGCTGCATACTTCCGGACTTGTATCACAATTACACCCCACCACGCCCCACGACGATGGCAATTTCCACGACCTCCACGTCCCGAACCTTCCGCTTCTTCACTCGACTTCGTTCGCCCAAATCCAGATCTAGGACATTGACTTCGTCAAAGGACGATGTCGAAACCTCACAACGTCCTGCGCCAAAGAAGAAAGGTTCAATGTTGCGGTTTAGATCAACAACCAGTGCACGGAAGAGGGCGCAACAGGAAAATGAACAGGGGCAGATGCACCCTCATCCGAAGGTCGTGGTGACGAGGGCGAAGAGCGTTGTCGGGAAAGGGTCTCAATCTAGGGACACCACGGCGAGGAGGCGGGAACTATTCCGAAACCAGTCCCAGCCGGCGCCAGTACCCGCGAACGGAACTGTGGTGGCTGATGAGGCCGGTGAGGACGACGGCGAGGACTGGGACGATGTCTCGAGTCTTGAGGTAGTTGAGGCCTCGGGATTCAACACTTTTCTCTGTGGTGCCATGCCAAAGGCGCCGTCGGATACGCATCTTCCTTCTATTTCAATTGCAAAGGTGAGACAAGTCGGGAAGAGGGTGTCGGCGCCACCCCCGCCTACTCGTCGCGCCATGTCTTGGCCCGAGCCACAGCCCTCCGTTCCGCGCCGCATCCTTCGTGCTTCAATTTGAATGTACACTTTCTACTTCGTATCCCACTCCTTACTATGTTGTTCTTTCATTCTCTAGATGTTTCGTGGTTCGGTTTTCAGACATTCACCCTTATTGGTAGCTCTCTACCAGTGTCCGTGCTGTACTGTCGTTGATATGGCTAATTGGAGTAACACGAGCGTGGCGTCGCGTAATTCTCATGGTTTGTCATGACCAACTGAATTGGTAATACTGGCAAAGATAAAATGACTCCACATCGTGTGAGAATAATAACAATGCTCTTGCATGTCGCAACCAATTGGAAGGAAAGAGAAATATGTGTACTGATTCCCATTCCCCAGAATTACGGCAACCTCGTGGACGCACCGGCCACTGGCAGTGCCGCGAATAGGCTACCTTCATTTCGCTATGCTTGGTGCCAAAGAAGTCTGCTGTAGGGCGTGGTGCTCTCATCCTCCTGAGGCTTCTGCACTGTTGTGAACGTCAGCGACACGATGTGATTCTCGCGCGGCGAGGAATCCTGAGCGCGTAAAACAAGTCTGCGTGGGCGGTCCGCGTCTTCTGGACAGTCAAGAACGAAGGAGTGTGAGAACTCGGACTCCTCGACCGGAGATATGCCGAGAGTGTCGAAGATCTGGCGAGAGAGGAGAGGAAATGCTTCCTTCTTGGTGAGTATCTCGACCTCCTGGATGTCAATGGCCGTGCAAGGATGTTCAATGTTGGACACAGGCTTGAGAGGAACCTGGGAAATAATCGAATCATCAATGGGCAAATGGAAGGCTTGGTGGCTCACACGAAGGTGTCTTGGGGTGACGTCGCCACAGAAGAAGGGTAGAACAGTGGATTGCGCTTTGGGAGAGGTGATAAGCCAGAGCAGCTCAACACCGTCGGGACGCCTACGACCACCGTCGACTTCTTCACGGTAAATGGGCTTCAAGCCATGCCTCACAGCACGTTCGTTGATTATATCGGACAGCCTGTTGGTCTTCGAACCGTTACCAAGGAAAGCGAAGTCAATCCACCCCGGAGCCTTATTAGCCCATCGGTGGGTCTCTCTTCTCCGACGTTCCGGAGAGCCTGGGGGGTACCAGTCCACTGGATGTGTGAACGAGATGAGCTCAATGTAGATGCCGCATTCAAGGATCTGTGCAATGGAAGGTCTCAGACAGTGAGGGCACATCGACGCGAGCGATTACGGTAAGAGCGTTGTAGGTCAGTCCATCAGCGTGCGTGCCACCAGGAAGAACGCTATGTCACAGAGTCAGAAGTGGGAAAACTGTAGTGTCAATAGGCGCGTTCACTTGAATCCTAGGCTACGGAACCAGTGGCAGGATTCTTCCAAGTCGCCGGGAGGACATAAATGAACAATGTGATCAAGAACATTGGTCGGCGAGCCTCTTGAAAGACCAGATGCTTGCAAGGACATCAGCGAGAAAGGAGGGAAACAATACTTGGAATGAGTTCCGTATGGCGAGATCCAGCCAAATAAGCAGCACCTCATCGCCGGCAATCAAAGAACGGCTAATTCCTGTTTCCCCTTCTACCATCACGCACTTCTCTCTTGATGCGTGCTGTCTTCTACCTCCTCTCGTTCTGTCTTCTGGATCGAGTGTCTGCGTCGTGGGGAGACAAAAACAAGATATACACGAACTGCTTGACGCGATGCCAGGAAGTCCAATGCGATGCTTCAATTGCGCAGCCTCTGCCCGTACTACTCAGATTGGCCTTCTGGGATTGTACGGATGACTGCAAGTACCGATGCATGCACGCGACCACCACCCGGGAGGTGGAGATGGGTATGCCCGTCAAGCAGTATTATGGGAAATGGCCATTCTGGCGGCTGGGCGGAATCCAGGAGCCGGCCTCCGTCGCCTTTTCTCTATTAAATCTCTGGGCCCATGTTCAAGGGTTGTCAAGGATACGCAGAGATATTCCCGAAGATCATCCCATGAAGGCTTATTACATTACCTGGGCGTTCGCGAGCATGAACACATGGGTCTGGTCATCTGTCTTCCACACGCGAGGTCAGGATCGTCCTTATAGTGTCCGCATAGCACAAGGCTGAGCTTGTTTTGCAGATACATCCACAACGGAGAAACTGGACTACTTTTCAGCTGCTATGACTATCCTTTACGCGCTCTATTTCACGGTCATACGACTATTTCACATCTACCCGACCGGGACGAGATCGCGGCTTACGCTTGCCCATACCGCCTCGAGAGACAAGTCTAGTGCAGTCAGACGCCTTTGGTCGCTGATATGTATCGCCGCACTCATCTGCCACGTCTCATACCTGACACTGCTTCCGTCATTCGACTACCTTTACAACATCTTCTTCAATTCTGTCATCGGTATCATGCATAATCTCCTCTGGACGTTATATGCCCTCCCGTTCGCACCATTTCGCCGATTTCCATCGCGGCCCAAACCCTACAGACCGGCGTTCGTGAAGAATGTTGGCGTCTTGGTCGGGTTGATGACCGCGGCCACCTGCTTAGAGCTGTTCGACTTCCCTCCTTTGGCTCGAGTAATCGACGCCCATTCACTGTGGCATTTGGCAACGGCACTACTTGCACCTCATTGGTACCGGTTCTTAGTGGAGGATTCTCGAGACGAAAGCTGGAATGCCTATAGTAGTAGAGTATAACTCAGCAATTGTTGGTAAAGATCTTACTTCGTTCTCTGATGGCGGTAAACTCATTCGCACTCTTAGGACGCGTAAAATATTTCACACCCAGTACGCTGTGAGCACAATGAATGCTTGTTCCAGGTGTTTTATCGGACTCCCATATGGCGACATGGGGTGAGATGACTTGGTGCTTTTTCCGGGGCGAAGATGATGCGTTCACTGGCGGGCCGCCCGGATATCTCATGAGTTGGTCGCTGGGTATAAAGTTCAATGGCAACTCTCCTGTCGACCAGCAGAATCATACCGGTTCACGATGTTCATTTCAGCTTTTGCGATGCTTGCGGCTTTCGTGTTTGCTGCCTCGGCGTCCCCCATTTCCGAGAAGAGCCGTGGTCTCGAGAAACGAGGCAGCGTCTTGACCGGTCAATGGGATACGGAGTCTGAGGTTAGTGACTTCTCCAGTGGTTGTTGAATCTCAGAATTGATTTGTTGGACAGGATAATGGGTGCGCTGGCTGGTCGGTCATTGGACTACGCTGAATCAGACATACATAGTCGCTTCGTCCTTCAAAACAATCTCTGGGGAGAGAGCGGTTATACTGGCTCCCAAAGCTCCCAAGTTACAGCCACCAATGGCGACTCGATTGCGTGGTATACATCGTATACTTGGTCAGGTAAGGCCACAATCGTTCGATGTTCTCTGCGCCATCTGACCCGTATTTGAGGTGGACAATACCAAGTCAAGAGCTGTGAGTCACACTGCATCGCTCCACCATCGTCAGAAGAGATTGACGTTCTGGAACAGATGCCAACCTCAATCTCAGAGTTGGTCTTGGGAAGACTCTGTCTGCCATCTCGTCAATTCCAGCGACTTGGTCTTGGACTTATTCCAGCGCTTCGTCCGATCTTGTCGCAGATGTGTCGTACGATTTGTGGCTATCCAAGACCGCTGGTACTTATGGAGCTACCTCTGACTCTACATACGAGATGTGGGTTGAGCCACGATATTTTGACTGGCGCTGACCTCTGAACAGAATGATTTGGTTGAGCTCCCGAGGAGGGTGAGCGGCCATTGTCGGTATTCATGCAATAGTCTAATCGGCAAACAGAGCGGGACCTGCTGGTTCACAGATCGGTACCGTAACGTACTGTCCCTTCCTTTTTTTGAGGGTATTCTACTCACAGACTCCCAGAATCAACGGTGTGTCATGGAAGCTATACAAAGGAACGGTCTCTACCTGGAATGTCTTTTCCTTTGTCGCGCCCTCTGAGATCACAAACTTCAGTCAAGACTTGAAACCCTTCTTCAGTGAGTTTCTCACCGATCTGACCATCAGGCTCCAACTGACGACTGCGAAAGCGTACCTCACGTCAAGCCAAGGCGTCCCATCCTCGCAGTATCTCGTACAGGCTCAAGCAGGCACGGAGCCGTTCACTGGTAAGTCCTTTGGATCCTACGATCACCAGACGTACGTATTGACGCCCTGCCAGGAACTGCGAAGCTTTCCACGAGCTCCTACGCCCTTGCTATCAACTGAGTGTCCGTCGAGTAGCAGCAGAAGAAGGGTTCGAGTTCGAAAGGGTGTTGAATAATCATCTATCTCAAACATCCGTGCTTTTGGTTTCGATTCCTCAAGCTGATGATTTGCATTCGATAATAATACGCTGTGCTATCTATGGTTTGAGGAAGACTTTGCTGTCAAGACGAGGTTGCCATGGTCAAATTAGTGACACTGAATCATGACTACGGATGTCCATCAACTTCTACTTGGCTGGCTCTGAGCATGCAGGCGGGTGTTGTCGAGCTGCCTTCATGCTGAAGAAGGAAAGATGTTTATTGTACATGTAAAGGCCGCATGGTCTTGGGCGGAGGCGCGTCCCAAAAAGGGAGCAAGAATGGAGAGCAGACCCGGGTCAACCAAATAGCACCCCAAATGATGATGCTTATTGTTCGCTGCTTTTGTGCGCCACGACGACGACCACAAAGGGAACAATGGTCTTGTAGTCGTCGGGAACAAGGGCCGCCTGCGGATCACTTTCTGGACCGTGTCCGCACCTTCATTTTCTGCTTCTCCCACCATCATCCTCGCACTCGCCTGCATGATGTTGGGCATATTCATCTCTCTCCTTTTCTCCGGCGGCGCTTCGGTCGGTGCGTAAGCTGCGCCACCCACGGTGCTCCCTTACTCAACACTATGCCTCTAGCCGCCAACTCAACATCCTCTGTGGTCTGCGTTGCAGGACAATGCCTGCAGGGATACTCCAATCTTACCCGTACGTTCCACTTACCATTTTTCGCGTTTGTCCAACCAATTTTCGCGTAGTCGGGGTTACGCTAACATCTCACGACCAATCTACGAGTCTACTACTACTTCCCGGCTCATACTCAGACACGACCAGCCCGCAACTCCTGCATGACACCCTCACTTCCTCCTCCGCATCGTTATCATCCAACGTCGGCTTCTCCAACTCGACGACGCTCAATCTTCCCCTCACTGTTGCCGTCGACACTGGGCTTATTATCTACGCCGATGAGCTCTATGGCGGCTCAGCTAGCTACAGCGGCCTCCCAACACAACCCATACGCAATAGCTCCACTCCAATCTCTGCGCAATCTCTCGCACTCTCCTCCAATGTTTGGGCCGCCGTCAGTGTCGGCAACACGAACCGAGTCATTCTCTGGGACTCCGTTCCCGACGTCTCTGAGCTTGGAACTCTATCAGGCTCCCTTGCCTTACTGGACCTCCAATCCAATGCTTGCTCGCCTTCCTGCTCTGGGAACGGTGTGTGCTCGTCCTCGGGGACATGCACCTGCGAGACTGGATTCACCGGCTCGTCTTGCGAAACTTGCAAGTCAGGTTTCTTCGGCTCTAGTTGCGAGGCCTGCCCTAGTGGATGTTCGAAATGCGACGATGGGATCACTGGGAGTGGACGGTGTCTTACGCTGGACATTGCCAATGAACCGTCTACGTGCAATTGCCTCAATGGTGAATGCGCATCGGATGGTACATGTTCTTGTCAACCTGGTTGGACCAAAGCGTCAAATGGCACATTGTGCGCCGCGTGTGAGGGCGGATTCTTCTTGTCTTCGACCGGAGACTGCAAGAGTATGTCCTCAATCTTTATATCCACTACCTGCTAATTCCATTCTCTAGTCTGCGCCGTTGGCTGTACTTCATGCGCCTCTGGGACTGGCGCTTGTCTTACTTGTAAGGCCGGGTTTACCCAAGATGCCAACGACGCGACCAAGTGCGTAGCACAAGACACGACTACGAGCAGCGGGGAGACGTGCCCAGACGGTAGTTTCAGCGATGGAACGACTACCACCTGTACCCCTTGCTCTTCGTCTTGCTCGACATGCAATGGAGCTACGTCGAACGATTGCACATTGTGTGCGTCCGCACACTATTTCTCCAACGGTTCTTGTGTCTCGGCATCTTCCACTGGCGTTTGTGATGGGAGCAGTCTCATCGCCGACAACAACAAGAATGAATGTGACAGTACGTTCCAGCATTATATGATATTATTTCTGCGGTACCAACATTCTTGATAGCGTGCGGGGCGAAGTGTACATCATGCGAAATTGCCAGCTTTACGACCGCTTCGACTGTTAACGAGCTAAAATGTACCAAGTGCTTGACGGGATCATTCCTTTCCGATGGAGATTGCATCGATAGCTGCCCCACGGGGACTTTCGTAAGCACGTCCGACAACATGACATGCACTGGTTAGTCGCTCTTAACCAAATTCAATGGGATTATCTCTGATTATATCTTGCGGTTTGCTCTTTACAGCTTGTGACTCGAGCTGTTCCACCTGTTCAAACTCGGCTACGTTCTGCCTAACCTGTGCAGATAGCAAGCTGGCATCGGACGGTACTTGCGTGTCGTCATGTCCATCTGGCACATTCCAAGACTCTGGATCGTGCCTCACTTGCCATCCTGACTGCGCCACATGCTCGGGTGGCTCATTCAATGAATGCGCGACATGTCCCTCGGATCGGCCCGTATTGAACAACGGCAGATGCCTTCCTACATGTAGCTCCTCACAGTTCTTTGACACGACGGCCGGGTCTTGCCGGTCCTGTGATTCGAGCTGTTCAAGCTGTTTTGGCAGTGGTGCAAGCCAGTGCTTATCGTGCAGCTCAAGCACACATCTTCGCTCCGGGTCGTGTGTCGCGGCGAACTGCACGGATAATACTAGCATCGTTCCTGGACTCGGCCTCTGCCTATCGGACCTCGTCGATGTGCCCAAAGCGTCTGGCACCAGTTCGGTCAGCCCACTTCCGTCCATTACCGGTATCTCAAATCCCACAACGACCAAAACGACCAGCAGCGGAAGTAAGCTACAATGGTGGCAGATCCTTTTGATGGCCTTGGGTTGCGCCTTCATCTTCTTGGTCATCTTGATGCTCTGGCGCCGGCGTGCTCGCAAGCAACGTGCGAAACGCACCGCAATGTTTGCGTCCAACAAGAATCTGCCCCACAGGCAGAACTGGCTTGTCCGTTTCGGGGAGAAATTGTTCGGGCATAAACGACCCCGAAGGACGTACCCGGACGAGGGCATGAAACTGGTCAAGCTGGGAGATCTGGAAGAGGCACGAGGCGACCAACGCCGGAATAGCCAATACACGCATCATACTATCGAGAAGATCTACCGATCGTATATGGACGACAGCGCGTCTCGGGCTCCTTCCAAGCATAGCCATCACCATGTACACCATCATCCGCAGGATGGCTTGCTAGTGCCGCCACTCCCTGACGACACGAGCGTGCTGTCCGGCCCTTCGATCTACTCGCAGGTCACGGGGAAGCCTCGCCAAACACCCGATGTACGCCAGCCGGTGAAGAACTCGGACGTGACCTCGAGATTTTCGGGCAGCACGTACAGCTCTCCGGAGTTGCTTCCACCTCCCCCTCGGACGGACGCGCAAGCATATGCGTTCGCCGTGCGAGCTGACTCCCCAGTCCCACCTCTAGCCCCGCGCGGTGCTTACTGGATGGAACCGAATCAAACTGGAGGATCCCGAAACCCCTTCAGGCAGTGACGGTGTTAACGGTACTAACGGACAGGCGGACCGCCACTATCCATGGACTTGCATGCACTCATTTACACTCGACTCCTAGACGCAGTTGCTTACGACCTCTTTCATTTTACCTATTGTAGCCCTTTCGAACCCTTCACCTTAGTATGCCGACGACTTTGTATCTGTGATATCAATCCCGGGGATTTAATGTAGCAATATCTGGGGTGATGTATTCTATGGACGTGTCATTTGACTGCCAGCACGGGATCTGCCTCACAGCAAGTGTGAAACGTAGCAGTGCAGCCTGCGGGCGATGTGGCGTCGTACGACGCGCGCAGATTGTCCCGGAAGATCGGGCCATGCGGCAAGATTTTTCGTGGCATTTGTCTTTGCCGCGAGGTCCTTCCGCAGGAACATGACGTGAATATAAGTGGCAATTGGAATATCTATCAAATTTGTTGCCGCCCAATCTCAGGCTTGTACCCGAACCCCCACCATCGCCGCCAACCCTCTGCGAAAGTGTCTTGCTCGTCGTCACTGCTTGCGACGGCGTTGGGACGTCGCCACCATTCTCGACGAATATCTCAGACGCCTCTGGGACGGCGCGCTTGCGCTCTGCCATCCTATGGTTGCCCTTGTCCAACAGCGGACTTCGTTCAAGCTGGACTGGGCCTACGCGGACGACATACCGGGCTCGCGGTGTGGCCCTGAGGACGGGCCGTGGCCGCGCCCGTACCAGGTGCTCAGCGAGGGGGAGGTCGTGAAGGAGCTGCAGGCCCTGGCCAAGCCGCAGAGCGTCGAAGTCGCTGGCCGGCGCGCCGACAGCCTCAACTTCCAGCCGTCGCCGATGACGCGCACGCAGGACCGCTACGTGGTCAAGACGCTCGACGTCGGCGGGCGAGATTGGTCGCTGACTGGCGTCTTCGACGGTGAGCTGTCTGGCGCCACATAATGTCCTGTCAGTCCTGATGACCGGCGCAGGCCATCTCGGCGATGTCACGGTCGAGCATGTGTGCTACCACCTCCCCATAATCGTCGCCGAGTTTCTCCAGAACGCGCCCCCGGCGCGTCTGGCTGACCCCGCTTTCATCGCCGACCTCTTTTCGCGTTCGATCGTTGCGTTCGACGATGCCATTGCCGGCGACGTGCTGGACCTCTTTGGCGGGCTCGACGGCCTTGCCACCTACTCGGACGCCGACATACGCCGCGTCATCAATGACCAGCACGAAGGTGGGGCAAACTTCAGGAAAGCCCGGCTCAACATGTACGGCACCACCGCTCTTGTGGCTCTCGTCGACCCGGACCATAGTAATCTATGGGTGGCCAACCTCGGCGACTGTCAGGCCAGTGAGTCCCAAATTACCTCGTTTCCGTCGGCACCCGCTCATTTGTATGCAGCTCTCGTCACTCCCACAGTTAGCGATGACAAAGGTTGGGACGTACGCGTTCTGACAACCGAGCATAACGGGTTCAATGAGAAGGAGATTGAGCGCGTCCGAAGGCAGCATCCCAATGAACCCGAATGTGTCCTTGACGGACGTGTCCTCGGCGCGCTTGCACCTTTCCGATGTATGAGCATCTGTTTCACTATTTGCATCGGTCCGCTAAACCTTCCGTTCGTCGCAGGTCTGGGTGACACCCCGTTTAAGCAGCCACCCGAGTTCACGCGCCGCATCCTATACAACCTGCAGCCCGGCTTCCGAGACGTCTCACCCTGGGAGGAGTTTCTCGTGCGCAACCGGACACCGCCATACATCTCCACGGAACCCGAGATTGTGCACACCCGGCTGACCGGCGAGGAACAATATCTCATCCTGTGTTCCGACGGCTTCGTGGACCTGTGCAACGGGGAGGGCCAGCAACGCATAGTGCAGGATTGGGTCACGAAGCATCGTCAGGACGGCAATATGGCGCTGGGCCTGCTCAAGCGCGCCCTCGGCGGCAAGGATAACTTCCGGGTGAGCAAGGTGCTCACTCTGGACATGGACGGCGCGTGGATCGACGACACAGCGTTGGTCGTCCAACGCCTGTGATTCAACTCAACACCTCAACCAACCAATTAACCACCACAGATTACTTTATTTCTATCTGGGCTTTTCGTAGCATATGCATTTCAACGACACTTCAATCAACCAACGCAATACCTTATATCCTCACGACTAATAGTAATACCTCATCTATCTTGTATATACCAAATACTTGTACTTCGCTGTGTATCAACCTTGCTGTGCTTTTGCTGTCAATGTACTTCCATAACCTCACCATCGTGCATGCCGGGTACGGAGCTGAAATGAGATCCGACGTGTCAATGGTGACCACGCGGGAGAACTGGTCACATCTCCATCTCGACCTCGCCTGCTCGGTCAGGAAGAACAAAGATGCCTCCGCGAACACGGACACGAACGTGGACCAGATCATCACCTATAACTAATGAAATTGCGCAATGAATTATCGATATAGATTCAGGGAAGGAGGAAGACAAAGGGCTTGTCGACAAGTCAAAGAGGCACGTTTACAATTGTGGCGTTCATTCTTTGCGGCTGACTCGGCAAGTACCGAAGAGGTGGGATGTACGTTAAGCGGTCCGGGTCAATGACCTTGAATTGTTTCTTCTGTGACCACCGTTAGCGCCAGCATGGTCGAACCAGCTATTTTCCGGCGGTGTCCGTTTCGTCGCTCAATGAAGGGTGCTAGCCAGATCTTCTTGCTTCTTTCTAACCTGAGAGCTTCGTGCGAAATCAACAAGTCCGCAGCTTGCATTGTTAGTCACCGGGTGACCGACGGGCACTTCAATCATTTTGAGAACACTCGAAGACGCGTCTGGCTTCGATCTATTTCCCGGTAGATGATCATGATAGATGGTGAAAACGATATCGATAGGTTTTCGAATCGATGCCCGCCATGCATGCATGACAGACCAAAGATTTCAAGATCGATATACTATGGGTTGGCGGAAGGATCTCACATAGATCCGAGTCGTCCAGTCCAATCCGAGTTTCGTAGGGAACTCAAATGACTCCATCTCGGTACTGAGCAAGAACGCCAGCAGTGTCAGATCTTGAGATCCCCAAACTCTCTTTGACAAAAACAACCATGTCTGAGACCAGTCCAGTAGCGACCTTTCGACTACGCGCCCTGTCACCGTCGGACCCCAATATTCCACTACTGGAGTCAAGAGCGAAGGCGCGCCTCTCAAAGCGAGAGTTGAATAAGGCAGAGGCGGAAACAATCAAGAACGAGGTGGGTTGGTTGTCGAAAACGCCAAGGTTCCTTTGAAAACGTGTTCATTCCAGGGAAACGATGCTTTCCGAAAGGGCGACTATCCTTTGGCGCTCACGAAATACGACAATGCTCTTGCAGTTGGCGGAGCCAACGCCGTCATTCTTTGTAACCTTGCTGCGACTTATCTGAAAATGGAAATGTCAGGCTGCATTGAGATTTGCCACTTTCATGGTTCTGGCACCTAAATTTAGGCAGGGAGATGCAGAGGAAAGCGCGACTTACGCTTTGGATCTCGAACCAACCTTGAAGAAGGCACGTTATCGACGCGGAAAAGCGCGTCATAACCTTGGCCGCTATCGTGGCGCATTAATTGGTACGGTGTCCAGTAATCAGAGCTGACAACTTGACTGACGTTCGAGTAGACTTTGAAACTCTTCTTGCTGCCGATCCCAACTCGACCGATAACCAACTCGCACAGTCCGTGCAGGCAACCCGCCTCGCGATCCGTTTGGGGAAGGGAACCGAGTCTGACGACGAATACACCCAGTCAGAGTATGAGGCACCTCTTGAAGACGAAGAAAGATGTACGTCGGACGCTGAATCCGACTCCAGTGATTGTCAGCATCTAGGAAACGGCATTTCGTGTCGCTTTTATAACCATGACGGATGCAAACGCGGAAATTCCTGTGACTTCTCTCATGCACCTGATGACAGGAGCGTTCGCGATGATCTGTAAGTCACTTTGTACAAATGAACGCGCTGTACTGACCTCGACGTTCTCTAGCGGCAAGAACGTTTGCCTGTTTTTCTTACTTGGGAGGTGCAAGTTTGGCGATGTGAAATGCATCTACTCGCATGACTGCCGCTATCTTCCCGAAGACGGATGGTGGAATGATAGTATTTTGGTGGACACGATCAACTCTCTTCGAGATGCCGAGCGACGGGACAGACACGCTCTGCGTCACTTCTTTGGCACACCCTACTCCAGGTTCTCGTCTTTCGAGGATGAGTCCGACGACTATTTTGCTGCAAGACGGCCTGCCAAGGCAAGGTCGACCTTGACAGCCACAACGCCATCCGCTTCACCTATCATCCTCATCATTACCCTCGAGTTCGAGGATTGGGCATTAAACATTCACAAGCACCTTGTCGATGCGCTTGGGTCCTGCGGACCAGTCACCCTTGTTAAGACCGGCTCTGCTGCACTGTCTCAGCTCTCCTCCTCCCACGTCCTAGGCATCCTCGTCGCAGACGCAGGCATTGCCCAACCCAAGCACAAGAAAGTCCTCCAACGGGTCGCATCATACGCAAAGGGAGGCGGTTCTGTCGTCCTCGGCGGTCAGCTCAGCAACAACATATGCTCCGCAGAGATGTCGACGTTGTTCTCCACTCTTGGACAACCAGCCTGGACTATGGGAGACTATCATCGAACTACGTTTACGAAGAATCCTGCGCATCCAATCGCTACGCTCAATCCGTCCCTCCCCGCGACAATTTGTATCAAGACTGTACACATTGCGGGGGCTGCGGCTGCAGCGGTCTACGTTGCGACGAGCGAGTCGCGTACTCAATCCCACGTCTTTCCGAGTGTGCCTATTGCGAAACACGAGCAAGCGCCGGTTGTTCATGCGCGTGTCGGGAAAGGTTACTTGGGTTTCATCGGTGATGTCAATGGGGAGGAGCAGTGTACGCCAGTCGTGCTGGCCATGCTGGGCTTTTTGGACCATAGGCCCTCGCCGCCATCTGATTCCACTGCTGCAGAAGCTGGTATTGCACAAGCGTTCTCAGGCCTCGCCATTGCCGTACCCTCATAGATTAGCATATCGTTCCTGCATGTAAGTATCTTGGTGTCCAGTCCCTGGTATAGTAGAATTTCATCAATCCTGGGCCACTTCATAAGTGGACACCTAATTGAAGTGTAATGAGGTATTCACCATAACAATTAAAGAGTCGTCATTTGGGTCATGTTTTGTCTGAGATGATCGTTTCGGAGCAAGAGCTTTTAGCTTCTTCCTTTGAAGTCTGATCTATCATTATCATGATAGTCAGTGAAACACTTGTGTCCGTTAGTAGGAGTCGAACGAACCTCTTTATCCTTGCTCTCAACAGCAGCCGCCAGCTCCGCGATCGTAGCCTCGAAATCTTCTCTTTGTCGCTTGATCTCTTCGTCGTGGTCTTGATTCATCGACTCTTCCTTGTCCAGCCGCTTCTGCAAGCCTCTGACATAGCTTTCTACCTCTGCTTCTCGCGCTGCGTGATCCTTCTCGCTCTGACGAATATACGCCTTCGCCTCACGAAGCTTGGAATCAAGTTTGTTCACTTCAGACTGGAGAGATGCGCTACGCGTTCGCTCTGCCTCCAGCTCCTTTTTGAGAGGTTTCAACTCCCGCTCTATGGTATCTGTCGCGTGAAACAGACGCGACTTTCAAACGTGTGAATGATTGAATCTGAGATTAATGGAACTAAGACTACGTACGAGTTGATCGTCACTCAGTTCAAGCTGCTTTGCGAGATTCCTGACGCGTACGGTTTCTACACCTGTCGCAGGACCCTCGAGTTCGTGTATGACCTCTTCCGCGCCTTTGACAATGTGGACATAGATTCGGTGAGGCTTGATCGGCTCCAACGTGTCCTTGAGCCGGTTACACAGCGAGCAAGTCTTTTTATTCGTTGATTTTTGCGTGCAATCAGCGCAGAAGCCATGTCCTAAATGACACTTGTGAATGTCTGCGCCACTGATCGAAGGTCACCGAATTTGACGACGACGACTCACCGCATAAGAGAAAGAGAAGAGACTGAAGAGGCAGAACGTTTGTACAGACCGGGCACTGGACGAGACATGTCGCGTCCATTCTCGCTGTGAATCGTGATCAGTGTTTGGGATGAAAGGATATCAGGGGTAAACGCGTGACGTCAAGAAGATAATGCAACTTGATGGTAGACACGTACACTAGGTATATCAGCTACGCGCCGCGAGGAATGCTGCTTTCTTCTATCCATATACTTCCTCTTAAATATTTCCACAGTGCTGTACTTGTTAGTCCTAGTACTGGTACCTCACTTGAGTTCGGACGACGAGCGATTTCTATACATGAGGAAAACCCTTGGATGCATTCTCAATCGAGGTGCAGTTGTGGACTAACAGTGTATAGAATCTCTCAAGCACAGACTGATGGATTTCAAGTGTATCAAATCTAGCAAGTAAATCTAGAAAGGATATGGTGTGTCTTGCCCTCTCAAGTAGAGCGTGCTTGTAACCGTGCTTTGAGAGGCTTCCCAACCCATACTGGCGTCATGAAATCGCGGAAGATCATATCTTCTGCACTGAACGCAGATCAGACTCAAAACGATTTCATATTTGGAAGCCGTGCACACACACACCTGGTATCGTACAGCTCCATCTCGAAGTTCCGTATCAAGTGCGAAAATGCCAAGTACAGCTGACACCACGCCATGCTGGAGGGCACGTCAAGAACGGCGCAAATCAATGGGGCGTTCGATGACTCACTTCATTCCAAGGCAACTTCTGGGACCTTTAGAAAAGACAACGAGGTATTTCTCAAGGCTATGAGACTCGGTTTGGAGCCATCGTTCGGGTTTGAAAGCGTCAGGCTCGGGGAAAACGGCGGGATCTTTGAGAACAAAAGGCTGAGCAACCGCGACAACAGTCTTTCAATCATCAGAAAAGGAACGTGGACAGGACAAGACATAGCTTACTCCGGCTGGTACGGCAACTCCTGCAATGATTGTGTCCGCCTGAACGATGCGAGGAAGCGGTATGGGGACGCCAGTACCGACACGAAGCGCCTCCTTGATGACTGCCGTCTGCATCATAATGTTCAAAGCTAGATCAATTATAGTAGCACTATCCAACTGACCAGGTACGGAAGCTTCTCCGCCATCTCAACAGAGAATTTCATGTCCTTGTCTGGCCACGCTTCCAGAAGCTCCTCCACGAGTATCTTGTAGACCTTCTCGTTCGAGAGGACGTGGTAAAATCCGACCGTCATCGTACTGCTCACGGTATCCGTTCCTGCAACTAAGAGTAGCATAGCCTAGAGTTCCAAGTCAGCAGTGATCATGCGGATGAAGAGAGAAAGAGCGGCATGCCTCGTCAATTAAAGCCTTCCGAGGCGGTGATTCTCTTGACTTGACAAGATCTGGTGTGATCAAGTGGTGATATATTGTCTCTTGTTCGGTGTCGGATCGCCTCAACTGATCAGGATCGGCCAATATGGCGTCCACTTGGTGCGACATACGCGTTCTCATTTTTGCGATGCTCCCTAAGTCGGGACTTAGGCATGCGGCGAGCCACTCCGGGAGATCGTGAAGGCGTTGGAGGATGGGAATATGCTTGCTGGCCGCTACAAGGGGCATTGCATTCTCCATGACGCGTAATATTGGATGGTCGAATCCAGGCGACGTGAGACCGCCGAGGGAGTTTGAGTAGGAGTAGGCGGTCACTACATCCAGGGCGAGGGCGCGAAAGGCCTGGTGAAGGTTGGATGGTTGGGAGCTTGTTGAGTAAGCTTTGAGTTGTTCAATGAGCAGGTCAATCTGGAGGGACAATGAGATCGGTATGTATCGGGACGGCTCTAACCTTTTCCTGAATCGTACTTTCCAACTTGAGAATAGCGCGCCTGGAGAATAGAGGGCTGAGAATTTCTTTGCGTCTCTTGTGTACTTGTACATCGATAAGCCCAAAAGTCGAGTCCACACTCCCGAAAGCCGTGTAGAAGTCGGGTTCTTTTGTGAAGCCAGAGTATGATGCGTAGATTGAGAAGTACGCATCAGCGCTATCAAAGTGTAGCTGAATGCAATCAGTCTTCACTGACAGCAACATCTGTAGGGATAGACGTACTTCATTAGGCCCCACGCGTACCACTGGACCTTTGTCCCAAGGTTGAGTGATTGAAGAGGCGAAAACAGGTCGGATATCTACCATAGACGGCGTGTAACTCCTTCAAATGTCTGACAAACATCCCGTTCTCCCATATCTCGTAGTAGCCTTGGTAGAATACCGTAAGAGCGGCCAGGCGGGGTCCAGGGAATGCCCTCAACGGATGAAAGTATAGTCGAGAGCATACGAGATATGACAGGCGCAGCACGACAAGGAAGACAGAAAGCTGAAGGTACGATGCCTGGGCGGAAAATAGCGAGGCGCTCATGGAAGATGTTGATGCGTTGTTGGCAGGAAGAAGGGAGTGCGTAATCTCTTCCCATGTCGAACATATTGAATGTCGTCAAGCGGCAGGTGTCCAGATGATACATACAAACGTTTGTATAGGTAAACGTAACCTTGTGGTTGTTGAGGTCACAGATCAATCAGCGCACTAGTACTGGTCTGGATGTGGCGTGTTGTGCATCATAGTAGCACAGGGAGCAATACCTTGAACACTCAAAGCCCGACTCATTTGTGGTCCAATGCAGTATACGTACGCCGACGATGAATGGAAGGCCTGATAAGCTATATTAGATCGGAGCCGAAGTGAGAAGAGAGAAAAGATGATGACCTGTGATGGTCTTCCGAAATCCTGGTGGTCACGCTCACAGAGTTCCTCTGGCACACCGGCAATGACTTCCTTACCTACTGCTAAGTAAGGTTGACGACTGCTCCTCCAGCAACGAATACCGCAGGTTGTTGCGCCTTTCTCTTCGAATAATAAGTATGATACAATACAATACGGATACAATAAGAATACTACACTGTGAAACCAGATAGATATCACCTCCCCTCGCCCGAACCGAATATCCCACACTCCTGCATAAACGACATCCACCCCGCGTCCATCGCCGACTCCGTCATCAGCCCCAGCTCGACCGGGTGCACGCCCCCTGCATGTTGCGGGCCAGGAGCGTACCCGGGCCACCCGTCGGCTGGGGGGTACGGATTTGGCGGAGCATGATACGGATTCGGATGCTGGAACGATGCAGACGCAGACGCAGACGCAGATACAGGCGCGAGCCACTGCGTCTGCCCCTGATGGTCCACATCGAACAGTCCACTCCATTGCGGGTGCTCCACGCTCGGCGTCACGTCCATATATTCAGCAGATGATGTTCGTGGTCCTGGCCAATACGCTGGCTCAGGATCGACCGCGGACGTACGCCCCCCGCCGTCTTTGAGGTAGTCGACAAGCGAGGGGTGGACGTGGATCGGCGATAGCTCTGAAGGAGGGGGCGGAGACGTTGAGTGATCCGAGGACGTCGACGCGGGCGAGCTCTGGGAGGAGGGCCGCTTCGAGCGGTGGCTCTTCGTCAAGACCCTCGTCTGCCCTCCGAATATCGCCAGCTCGTCCTCCGAGTCATGTTTTGTCGCTTGTACAGGCGACCCGTCCGTGCTCTCATTCCCAATCGGCTCCACTCCAACAGGCAGCTGCCTCCCCCTCGCCTGCATATACGCCCTCACCGCCTTCTCTTTCAGCTTGCGCAACACACCCAGCGCGATCCTCGCCCGGGCCGAATGCTCAGAGCTCTTCTGGAACAGCTTGATCGCCAGCTCCAGGTCCAGCAAGGCACCGGGCGCGATGTTCGAGTTGGGGGATCGCGTAACCACACTGCCGACAATCACCTGTGGGAGTCAGCTGAGGATGGACGGACCAGGACACAACGCTTACTGCCGATGAGAAGATGTGATAGAGCAGGAACCATACCCTCTCGGCCATCTCAGCGCACCGGTCGAACTGATGCGCAGCAGCCTTGATGAGTATCGAGGAGCTCCTGAATGCGGTCAAGAACGACGGGGCAAATGGGCTGAGAAGCGGATTGGAGGGATGGTCGAGGATGGACTGGGCGAAGAAGCTGCGGTGCAGATACAGCATCGCTAGTACCATATCAGCGATGTCATGAGAGGGACCTGCCGGGTACATACTGACTGTCCGATGCTGGCTGGCATAGAAATCCCGTAAGCTCTTAGCGCTGGAGTAGTAGATCTCTTCTCCGTCCTCCAGTCTCACATAAGGCCTGACGGAAGACGGGAACGACATCTGTCTGACTTTCTTGTCCAAATCCAGCACGGTTGCGTAACTCGGCGACTTGGCAGTGAGGGTTGCATCTACGACGGCACTGAAAATGTCCCGCGCAAATGTATACTTCATGCGCCAGACTGGAAGCAAGCAACATCAGCCTTGCACAATGAAGAGTGGACAGGTAAGCGTACATCCATATTCAATCTCCCCTGTATCGCTCAAAGTAGCCTCTTCGTCGGTGGGGAATTCACAGTCAGCAAAAGACTGATGTATCGAGGGCGGTCGGCCGAGTGCTAAGCTCTGGTAGGCAATCAACAAAACGTTCAATCCAAAGCATTCGGGTACTTACATGCGATACGTCCGACGCAAAGATCTCCCACCATAATGTTCGCCTCATTTGCACCATCGCGGGAGCCATACCCCACCGGGCACTATCCCTGTCTGTTGTGAGACGTCAAGAACTGAATGTTCGTCTTGTGTAAATCAAGACTAACGAAGACCGATCTAGCATGTACGTTAACTTGCGTCTTCAGGATGGCGGAGATAGCGAGACTTACGCTCTGAGCCAACTTTGCTGCCAAGCTCATACAGCACCACTTGCGATTGGTTTGAGATCACGTCATAAAGGTCAGAGGAGGACATACGGCACTATCTCGTGAGTACTTCTTGCTTGCCATGCTGTGATACGTGGCCATCAGGCCAACCGCACGGATGGTATCAATCTGGGGCGTATCCAGTACAGGCCGTGTGGAGAGTGCGCTGACGCCGAGTTTGTAATACAGCTCTGCCTCTTTATTGTACGCGTTGAGCTTGAGATCGAACAGAGCACCGAGAGCGAGAATGAAGTAGAGCATAGCCAGGGATTCGCCGGAGAGAGCGCTGCGGTCCTCGTAAGACTTTGGCAGGAAGGAATCGAAGAGTTCGTCGTGCTTGATTGGGCGGAAGAAGAGAGATGCGTGGTCGATGTAAGAGTGCGATAGGTACTCTGCGTGCTCCCGGGAGGGAAGATGTGCGGCGAGAGATGCGATGGGGACAGGATGGCTGGAGAAGGGGAAATTGGTGGCACGAGCGGCATCGGCGTCTGGCATCTCAGAGTCGTGTTCGAGTTCGGGGAGATCGTCGTCCCAGTCTTCGCCTGCCATGAGCGTCTCCGTTCCAGCAGAGCGACCAAAGTAGCGCATGTCGCCGGTGTCTGTGAGGGTAAGCGTTCCGAGAGCGTCGATGGCCTGAGTGTCCGCGGGTCGTACTGTGTGTGGCTGGGGCTCCTTGGCTGCTTCGGCGCCAAACTTGACTCTGAGCAAGTCCTCGTCAAGCAGAGGATGTCGGTCGCTGGACACGCTCGCCTGCAGTATCGCGAGCGCATCCTCGAGCTGGCGGATGCGCTGGCTCATCTCGGTGATCTTGCGATGGAGTTGGTCCGTGTCGGCGAGGACAAACCTGCATGGTGGTCGTGGTCAGAAGCAAGGAATGAGTGGAGACTGCAGCGCACCTAGTACCCTGACCAGCGGACAGAATGCCTGCCGCGCGATATGCATCAGCGCTTGGCCCACCTCCAGAGCGCGCAGCACGTACCACACGGACATATGCTCTCACAGCCGCGTCGGCAGCACGACGAGCAGGGCACTTTTTTGTCGCAGCGCAGCTTGAGTCGGCGGCATTCTGCGCATGATAATTCACCTGGCAGCGCGTGTAAGATGGGCACACCTCGGCCGGGGCTGGGCTCACCGCGTATGCGCTTCTGCTCGATGTCCTTGAGCTCCTCTTCGGTAAACACTTTCTGGCGTCGTCTAGTCTCTGCGGGCATTCCACTACATCAACAGGCAGGAGATGGGCGAAGAGCGGATTTGTAGTGGCGGTTACTATTGAAGATCGGTGACGTGCTAATTTTTGGGCCAATCAATGATTTCGACGAGTCAACATTATTATTGGTGGCTTTGACACAATCACAAGCAAGCGTTTGCAGTCATTCGGAAAGCAATAGCGACAAGTAGCTATACCAATTTCGAACGATAGTCCAAGAGATCATCGATCATGGCCGCTGGACAAAAAGAAAGTGGGTTACCCAACAAAGTCTCCGCCACCATCCAAAATGCATTCTGAGAGCTACAACCGCCCTCGAAATCCGCGTCAATGACCCAAATCATCTCCTACCACACAATTCATTTTTTGCATCTCAACGTGCATTACTAGGCCAGGTGGCCCGAGCAGCCGCGGCGAACAAGTTTATCGTCGTATTTGACGAGTCTAACGGGTGCGGCCTGAGGAAACGGTCAACGAACATACAAGACAACGAGCTACGGCACTGCATTACCCTCATTCGAAGTGACAATTTCCCAAGGTTGATCATCCCACTTGATAGCAAACTCGTTGGAACCCTTGGAGATGTACCGCGGGAGAATGAAATATCGTGCGTATTGCTCCCACCATGAACGCTCTTCGGTTGGAATGAACTGTGAATTCGCAAACGTTATACGGATAGTTTGCAGAGCGGCCAATTCTGGCCGGTCGAGGATGATATCTAGAGGCGGAACACCCCACCTGTCAGTGAATTCCAGTGGCTCCTCGGGCGATCTAAGCTGTGTGGCGAAGCCATGAAGTATATCGCTAGCCCGTCGCGGCTCAGCATCTTTAGGAAGATGCAGAACAATGTGGAGATTCCTGATTCCGACATTTTTTGCCCGGGATAGTCCAGCCAGAAGTTGACATAGGGACAAGTTTGCCCATTTGGATGAGGGTGCACGCCACGGGCATTCAGTTATATCGGCCACAATAAAAACGATAGTCGAAATGGTCATTAACTTTTCGATGCTTGTGTCTATAAAGTGGAGATCAATCGGTAAGCCTTCTACATTGGATGATTGTACAGCCCACGTACAAAGCAGTCCACTTGACGGAGATCCCACCTTGGGGCAGACTAGAGTCAATTTCCGCACAGTCCACACTTGCAGGAAGGTATCAAGCGCACGCGAAGATTCGTGCGGTGGCGCCGCAGAGGGCGCAGTCAGGACGAATATGAGCTCTTCCAGTGGGCGTTTGAAGGGTGCTAGCATTGCCGGCTCTGGTCGCTGGACGAATCCACCCACTCCGGCTACCGTGAGCGTACGAAGATTGCGAAAGGTCCCGAGAAAGCGAAAGAGCTCTACGCTGCGGTAAATCGCGTGCTTGATGCTTATGCTCTGGATGGTGTCAAGTGGCGGGGATGATGCAGGCAGCACAGCAAGGCTTTTTTCTATCACGCCCGGGTCGTATGCCAGAGTATGGCGTATGTCAAATCGCAACACCAGCTCGTGGAGGTTGGGCATGGAGCGCAGTGTGCGCGTCAGAAAGTCCGCGACGCGAGGATCTGAAAGAGGCGGGACAATGTCGACGTTACATGACTCGATGTGGCGTGTGATGTCAATGGTGGAAGTTTCATAGGCGCGAAAGATAGCACCAGGAGCGATACTCGTTCTGATACCACGGCAGCATGAGATGGTTCTACCATCGCGCTCCCACGAGACTGAGATCGGTTTTATTGAGAGCTCTCTGTTCAGATATCTAAAACACCGAGCGTCAAAGCATCGAGATGCTAAGCGTAGGCTCTTCAGAGTGGCCCGATCCTTCCTGAGGAGATCGACGATACTGTCGAGCAACTCTTGGGCGAAAAGAGGCGAGTTCATGGCTGAGGAGAAGCTGTGAACTGTGACGTGACGATGACCTTAGGAAAAGAGAAGTAGTTGGAGAGCCAATTTACGTACGTTCCCCGATGGAAGTGATCTCCCCAAGTGAGCGCAAGTCGAAGCGCTTGCCTCATTGCTACCCAAACCGCTCGTCCCTCGTGCAGGCCTCACATATACAGAGACAAAAAGCGACAAAGCGATTGCGATCCCCGTGCCAAACATAGTCCTACCGTAGAACTGGGACAGGTCAAGGTGCGGAAAGCAAGCCAGCATGGGCATTCTGCATTCAAGGCAATCCAACAGCAGCCCTAACCTTCGCCATGGTCTTGCCCGACCTCTCTGCAGCTTTCTCCGTACCATCCTTCGCCACACTCTCCAAGTATGCCTTATCGAGCCTCAATTTCCCGAACTCCGCCCGTGGACCCTTGATCTTCTCCTCAATGGCCTCAACTACGTCCTTCTTCAGATGCCCGTGGTTCTTGCTTTCGTACCTCAACGCGACGTCCTCCGGCTTCTCGTCGGTGCACGCGCCTAGGATGGTAAGGAGGTTTGCCGTGCCCGCGCGGGAGACGGGGTCGTATGTGATACCGGAAATGGAGTCGGTGACCGCGATGCGGATTTTGGAGGCAATCTCGGGGTGGGTGTCCGTGAGGAGTATGCGGGAAGCGGGGTCAGGTGCAGATTTGGACATCTTAGATGTGGGGTCGCGTAAAGAGAGGATGCGCTTGGAAGAGGCTAATTGAGGAGGCGTGAGTATTGGGAGGAACAGGATGTGAGAAAACATACTCTTTATCATGTTGGGCATGGTGAACACTGGAGGGGAGGATTTGTAGGTGTTGTTGAAACGTTCAACGAGATCGCGCGCAAGCTCTAGGTGTTGAGTTTGGTCATCACCGACCGGGACATGAGTCGAACTAGCAAGGAATTTAGCGCTGTCGATTGAGATGGTTCCGACGTTGCATACTTGTAGACGAGAATGTCCGCCGCCATAAGCACGGGGTATGTGAACAGTCCAGCATTTAACGCGCCATCGTCAATTTCGGCATTATCTGGAAGGTTCTTGGACGTCGCAAGACGCGACTTGTACGTCGTCATGCGTTTGAGCATGCCCATCGAGGTCATGCAGCTGAAGAGCCATGCCAATTCGGCGTGGTCGCGATTCTATGCAGATCATTTGAGTGAAAGTCGACGCGAAGACGTGAACGGCGCGTACGTGGTCCTGATGGAAAATAATAGACCGTTTTGGGTCCAGACCAATAGCTAGAAGCAGAGCCAACATATCACTCCGTGAGGCCGCAAGGTGTACCGGGTCCTGCGGCAGCGTCAAGGCATGCCAGCCAACAACCATATACAGCAGCACATCGTCCGGGTCCGCATTCTTTTGGAGGTTGACCCAGTTCGCGAGTGCGCCAAAGTAATTCCCTAGCTGACGGCGCGTTGAGAGGATGTAGATAGCCAGTGATATGCAGACTTTACGTGCGGAATTCCAGTAGGCTGAATACCGGAGACAACGACGCGATTACGGGCGCATATAGAGGTAGAAAAGCACCTTTTCCGTGCAAGCGATGGAAGTGTCCGGGACAGAAACATAAGCTACACCGCCACCGCGTGATTATTTACAAAGTTACTACTTAACTTAACTTGTTTGCAATAATTCGCTGAATTATGTGAATACACGACTGGAAACGGATGCACAGCCACAGAAATTAACATGTTATCATCGCTCCGCCATCCCGCCCCCCGAATTCCGCCTTTTTTTACATCGTTCTTGACGGCGGCCTCGACGTCTACGGCGGGCATTGACCTGTCTTGATTATCTTGACATGGAACTACCCGGAGGCGACGCTTTCATCGATGTCGGTGACCTCTTCTCCAGCGCCTCGGCCGGTACGCCCTTTTGAAAGGATATCCGTAATTGTTTACCATATTTCCGCAGAGATGCAGCCTGGGGAGATGATTTGGACCGACGGATTTACGCTGCAGGATGCCATGAGTGCGCTGGAGGTGCGGTCATCGTGGCGCGCGGCGGCGGTCATGCTAATTCGCCTCATATAGATTGGCGAGCCTCGACTGGACAGCGGGATGATCTCAGAAGAGCATAGGCGGCCGCCTTTTGACCCACTGCAGCCACTCTTGCCCCAGGAACTGTGTTGGATCATCGACAGGTCGTTTGCATACGAGGTCACCCCAGTTCGCTCCATCTGCCCTCAGCTTGCTGATTCGTATCGCGCAGATGGAGTGGCACGCCGGAAACCTACTCTCCAACACTGTCTTTACGCTCGTTTACGTGCATGAGCTCGCTCAAATCGACCCAGACGTCATCCCGTACCACGACCTCAAGTTCGACAAGTCGCGTCCAATCGAGCTCATCTCCGTTGTTCTGCGCACTTACATCCAAGGCTTACTCAAGTGCTGTGGAGCTGCATGGGATGAGCTCAATCGAAGTTCCTTACACGATGCATGTCTTGTCTCGTCCTTGCAAGAGGCTCAAACTCACAACAGAATAGGGCGAGGACTGGCAGGCAGACAAGTGTGAGGTCTCTCTACTAGAAGGTTATCAGGTCAAGAGCGCCCTGGCCAAGCTCGACGAGACTCTCAACTGGATATCCCACACGACCAAAAGTGCGCATTGTTCACGATACTCTCCCTTGCGCATCTTACGGTCGTCTAGTCCCTCAGCCGTGGAAACACGGGCTGCACGCACGTCTCAACATGCGCAGGATTCTCCTCAAACTCATGACGACGAACCTGTTCGATCACCTCGCTCAGTTCCAATCTCTCCTCTTCCAGGCGCGCGAACTCCTGGTATACCTACGCGCCCATCCCTCTCCCATTCCCGACGCGCAATCATCTGCCCATCTCGCGTTTGACCCCTACATATCGCGCCGACTGATAACCTTTATACCAGTCCGCGTACTCACACTTCCTCCAGTCGAACAAACGTGGACCTCCTTAGAGAAAATGTTAGACGGCTGGCACGAGATGTCCCTCCTGTCAGTGTCACGGAATATCTCGACTTGGGAGGCAAGTGTCGCCACTCTGATAGATTCGCGCTTATTCATCAGGCGAGCTAGATTACAGGCAACCTAAGGTCATGGACTCAGACTGATCATCAAGCCTACATTCGTTCGCGTACCCAGACTTGCTTTCACGACGGGTTATTAGTGCTTGGCCGATACACCCCGACATGGCTTTCGCAGGCGTTCATGACGGAGACACTGGGCACATCGCAGGACGCCATCTACAACATCATACAAAGGGGATGGCGAGGTCGCTCTCCGCCGCCTCTCGGGCAAATGGAACGAAGTCTCAGTAAAGTACGTCGTGACTTATCTCAGGCCGATATTACAGCTACAACATCTTCCGCAGCTTCTCATACCTACTGTGTCGGGTTGCTGGCAGAATGCTCCGAGACGAAGAAGACAGCTGACGAAGCTGATGTTTGACTGGCATGTCATCTACGATTTATTCCTGACAGTCGCGGAGAACGCTCACGTAACGGTATGTCATCCATGTGTTTCGTGTCGGGGTGTTATCATGTTGTTACCAGGACCCCGAGGAACAGAGAATTGTTGAACAGCTGCCAAATGCTGCATTACATTGGCGTCTGACTGGATTGAGAGACTTGGTCTTATCGGGCTTCCATTTGGAGCTGTACGCGCCCGATGAACGCCCATTTGCGTACTGGTACGCTGCTCAGATCACTGAGCGGCATCTCTCCTGCATGGACTCGATCCTCGGTGTCCTTTCGCCAGGTATATACGCAGCATCACTCCGGTCCATTGCTGCTGGACTGACATCATCGCAGATAGCAATCCATGCAGAGAAATGACGTTCCAGCGTCAGTTCCTCACTGCGATCCAGCTGCTTTGTATCGCGCTGTACTCTGTGCTCGCTCCGGCACTTCCATTCGACTGGGGGAAGATGAAACACAATTTCATGCGGCGATACAAGTGGATCGGCAACAGCAAGTACCAGGATGTCGTGGCCACGCCTGTCGCGCATCCCGAGTTGATCAAGTTCTTTCCTGCCACGGCGGAGGTGGCGGAGGATACGGCACATTCGCCTGCGGGATGCTGTGTGCTCGCCCACGAGATCCTTGCCACGCTCGACAGTGGCGGAGGCTATGCGGCGTTTTCATCGAAGGAGAGGAACAAGGTACGAACTACGATCTCTAGGTATTACGGAACTTATTCTTTCGTAGTTCGTGAAGGGGTTTATGACGACATGTGAGAATCTAGGGTGCAGTCTGCCTCAGGCTGGTGGTGGGCAGTTTGACTGGAAGAGGCTGAGGTGGGATCCGAGCGTGGATCCGTGGTTCCCGCGAGTGGCACTATAGTCAAGTCGTCTAGAGACTGCTATTAAAGTATAGATCATTTATTCTCGCGAACGTTGTACTTAAGTGATGTTTAGAATGTTGTTATAAGTACCTCATCTGGTTTTGTGTTCTGTGTACAGTATTTGAATCGTGTCGAGACAACGCCCAGTGGAACAGGCCTTTCTGGAGGGGAGAAAGAAGAGCTCCCGCGTCCTGTGGGACGACGCCAGGCAAAGCAAACGAGGGTGATCATAATGTTGACTGCTCTAGCTTGCACAAGCTCTGGGTTATTGCACGTCTCCGATTGACGCCACAGCGCCTAAAGGAAGCGATCAGATTCCTTTTTGTTTCGCGTCCATGAAATGTTACAGCTGATGACTTTGAATGAATAGGACTGACAGACTCATCAAGGTGTAGTCAAGTACTTGAGCAAAAGTATACATGTAATGTACAGGTGATGTGTATTCTCGAGGCTATGCGGCGTGATCAGTTGCGGAAACGTACCAATCCTCCCAGCCATCCCGTCCTCCGATGACCTTCCCCGCCACAATCTCGAATCCCTCTCTATCAAGCCTTTCCAAGGCACAAGCAGCAATCACAGCGCATGCAACAGGCGCCCAGGTCTTCGCGACACAGCTCAGTCTTCCATATCCAAACGCCATGAAAGCTTGGGCTGCTTGGCCATCTCGACGCCTCCCTGGATCGAAAACTGATGGTTCATCCCAATAGACAGGTGAGCGCTGAACAGCGAAGACGTCCGCGACATGGATAGTTTCCATCATTGAGATGACACGCCTGGGCATCAAGCCGTATCGTCTTAGAGTCAGTATGAAAGGAAAGCGGGATTTGGACCGTGAGATGTGTTTTGATGGCGGATACAGCCTCATGGTCTCGAAGATGATAGCCTCCGCGCTGATTCCGGTACCCCGAAAGCTTTGTTGAAAGCTCTGCGTCGTAAGAGGCGAGGCGAGGAAGTCCTGCAGGACGCTTCGACATGTAGCGTCGCCGTGAGTACTTGCGATCATGGCTGCCACGACGCGCCAGAGCGTCTCCCAGGCGGGAACGATGATATCGAGGGGATTCGGAAAACCAGGTAGACTAGTGATACCCATGCAGGTCAATAGCCCGCCGATCTCAGCCTGGAGCGTAAGCAATAGGCTCGGATCGATGGGGCGGGAGATTTTGGACAGAGCCCACAGCTCTGTGATCAAACCGCTAACCGCATCGAGGGCGCTTGCCTCGAACAGAGTATCCTCCAGTGCATCAACCTGGAGCAAGCCGAGGAGCACACTCTGCAACGTGATGCGTTGAACGAATACGTCGAAACGGAGACGTGTTTGCGAAGGAGGGAGGGAGCCGTGCACCGCATGTCGCGATACACGAGAGAACCGGTGCCATTCGTTGGCGCGCCTGATCAGGCGCTCGGCGCTTCCACGAAACACTGAATGAATTCGCTCGTCCGGACTGACGAAGGTATTGCTCAGGCCGAAGGCCGTGATGAGTCTGGCATTGGGGCGAGCACGGGCTGCAAGAAGGCAGGCCATCGGCTCCGTGGGGTTGAGCAACAATTGAATAGATGATAGAGTGCCGTGAGTGCATGAGCGCGCCCTTATCATGATGATGCAGACGATTGTCGTGATGGCGCACAGCGTGGCAAATAAGAGCATAGTCGCATACACGAACATCGGATGGCCAAAAGGTTCTTTGAGGACGAGGGTCGCATTTTGTAGTACAGCTACAGGCAAGAAGCTTTCTCGGTTGGAAAGTACTGGAGTAGGTTGTCATGGACATCCTGCCATGATGTGCACGGAATGAACGGATGGGGTATATGGGCAAGATCCGAAGAGCTAATTCAGACCACAAGACACCTGGCCGCGGCGCCAGCACCGTTGGAACGAGAGCTCTCATACATTCAGCGGCGTTTCTGATAGTGGGCGCTCCGATGACGTTTAAGCGCGCGCCTAAGTCGATGAACGAAGGCACGTCGGATTCTGCCATTCATTAGCTTCAGACGGCAGCCAAAAAAAGTGTCGTACAATCAGAAATGCGTGATCCATCCATGGGATGGAGGGTCTGTGCAGTCAATGAGTGACTGTTGTCTTACGTAGGAATCATGTACGTACCGATGGTATAGTTGACCTCCAAGATGCCTTTTCTCTGCAATCGGGACATGAAAATAGGAAGCCGTTCCAGAAAATAGGCCTTGAGACTGGGGCAAGCCTTCCTGCCGCAAATCAGGAAGGTGACCTTTTTGACGGTGTTCAACATCTTCTCCTCGAAGTCCCACCAATCCATTTCATCGAACCCAGTCATCTCTACAAACACCTCATCCAAGCCTGATATGTCGTACTCGACTGTGAGCTCCTCAAGACGAGACGAGTCTCGGGAGTGAATGCCATAAAATAAGTCGCTGATGCCATTCAAGTTGAACAGGGATATCAGGTAGACTTTTGGTACATGGGAGAAGTCCAAGCCTTGACTGGCTTGTGCCGCTACGAATCGTCAGTACAGCTTCTTCCGTGAAAAGGAGACATGCTGCTCACCGGAGATGTCCATTTCTATCACTAGCTCTTCCAGGTTTTCAGCCTCATCAAGGAGAGGTTGTATGGGCCAGTGGTCATCCTCGGGGTGTATCGAGATACAGAATTTGCGGAGCTTCGTAGTGGCATCCAGGGAAGCTCTGGGATGTAGGAAGGCGTCAATGCAGTATTTCGTGTCAGGATACGCCGTATCATCGTCGAAGGTGCCAGCCTCCATCTTCATCCATAACGTCTCGAACTGAGGGCGGTGCTGGAGCAGGGGCATCGAGTCCACGTTCTCGTACCCACCATTGGTGTTCGATACGAAAGTGCCGCGGGGTTCAACGAGGCAGCATCCAGCCCACATGTACAGCTCCTTCAGCGCTAAGCTGTTGGCGAAGAGCGACATGTACTCGGTCGTGCTGTAAAACGCGAGCTTGATGAGCGTAAGACTTCGCAGTCTAGGGGACGCTAATGCCTGAAGCATAGCTTCCCGAGTCCGCATCGGAATCTTGTGCCATGCCAAAGAGTGTTGGGAGAAATTGACAATGTGTATGCTTCGGACGTTGGACAATTGTTTCAAAATGGCAAGGAAGAATTTATTGTTCTCGTCTGCCATCCAGAAGCGTCGAGGATGAGAGGAATCCTTTCCATCGTGAAGACGGAGGTCTCGGACATGTGGAATGAGATGAGGGGATTGGAGGAGTATGCCTCGGAGAGCTTCACAAGACCCGGCGAGAAGGCCAGACGCCGCGGTAAGGTAGATGGTCCTGAAAAGATGGCGCTGTGCAGAAAAGCGTAGAGATCGAAAGGAGAGGGTGCACTGTTTGAGAGAAACAACGTCGTCTCTCAACACGTCTGTGATAAGATCCAGAAGTTCCAGTGGTAGGGAGTATCTTGGCATTGCGGATGCCAGTAGAGATGTTTCGAGGCAGAAGATGGCGGTTGGAAAGCAAGGACGGAACTTACAGGGCAGTCTCGTTCGTGCCACCTAGGGCCGCGCAGGGACACAGATCCAGTTCCCAGCACTTGCCCAGGGGTGAATGCAAATCCATCTTGCGAGGAAAGGGCAGATCACGGCACAGCCACTATCAAACTCGCTAATGATGGATCGTGGAAGCTTTGATGTTAGTGTGACCGCTCAATGTACACGACAGTTGCCCTCATTTCACTTACGCAACAGGCATCTGATACTCGCGACATTGGGGCTTGTCAGTGCTGCCTCTAAGCAAGAAAACAAAAGTACTTCTTTTCCGAGAAAATGCCGCCGCCACCGCCTGTCAAACCTCAACTGAGCTCACCGTTCAGACCCTTGATGAATATGCAGCAGTCTGTATTGCTGCATCTGAATCGTCGTCCGTTTCATGTAAATCGAGCACAGTACAGCGGAGATATCCGCATCATCGTCACATACATGTGCAAACGTTACAAGATTGGCACTGTTTCGACAAGCTGCTTTCTCCGCATGCCCGTCAATTTGGCACTCAGCCACCGTGTCCGACACGGCATGCTCGGTAATAACGTGGCGGTATATCACAGACCTTTCTGTGAATTCACTGACAGCCGAGAATTCATCTCCAACCTATCGAGAAACTAACACGCGCATTTAATGATCAACAGATTTTCCCACCACTGAGCGTCGGCAAAGGACTTTCTCGCGACGTATTTTTCAGCAAAGCTACTGATATGACTGGGAATCTCCATAGCTTCTCGTCCCGTTCAACCTCCGTCTCAGATAACTGGTTGTCATACATATCGACCCTCTCCGGCAAACTGGCAGCTTTTCTTGATCCAACGACGTTCTTCCTACCAGTTCTACTCGTCGCCGCTGTCATCTTGCCGAGTACTTACACACCACCTTTGAGTTCTCGACCAGTAACAGTCTATGAGTCATACGCCCGCTTTCGGTTGGAAGTGAAGAACTAAGCCCACTGCTGAAAATGCCGGTCGGATATGAGCACATGCCTGAGGGATATGCGCGGACGAGTCCTAGAAATCACAGTGAGCCGATGCCCAGATGAGTACCGTTCGGGGAGGTAAGACTTGACTGGCGGGCCGTAGTTCCCCATCCTCCTCCGATGAATGGGACCAGCCGTGAGCGCTGTGAAGTATACTCTCATCATGCCCGTTGCCTGCGCTGTGTCCATACAACAGCTGACCCTAGAAATGACTGCTCGCGTTGTAACTTATGGGTTTCTCGGAGAAACTGATACATCATTCAGACGCCACAGAGTCCCTCCTTGACCGAAAGTGAATGTCATTGAATAGCCCACCTCCACAACAGGCTCTCCAAGCTCTCCATACTTGTGTTTAGCGATCATCTTTCCCAGAGTATGGGACCTGTCCAAAATGTATGTCCACTGGACTCAGTGGTTCCGTTCAGACGTTAGGTCATCAATGTCAATCAAGGCCTCATCACAATGATCTTTGCACATGCTCCCCGTCTTGATTCGAAGTCATGGCCCTAGTCCCACAGTTGGCATTTGCCGACTGCTCGAAAAGGGGAGACTACACTCACACTTACGGGATCACCCAAATCATACGCAATCTTGAGTCCCAAGCCAAGGATGTCCATCAGAGCAGGTCGTAGCCAAACTTGCTTGCGAGTCCTCAGATTTGGCTTCCGGCTTTCAGTTTGCACGCATCGCCTGCACACCATTCTTACAAACGAGCTTTCGACATATTGTCAGTCCTTCACCATTTAAGCGTCAAATACTCGCACCCATCCAGACCGTCTTCTTGGGATGATCTTGCACGCGTACGTTGACGTTATACGCTTCTCAACGCTCTGTGGGTACGAGCACCTCGCCAATGAGAATGGTCCGTCGCACACCATCGTTTGCCTGAGCAAACACGCAACAATTCAAGGCGTAACCAGGAATCAGATCAAACCTCCAGTGAATAAGTGAGAGGCGTACTTCCATTGACGATGACACTGTTCGGACCTTCCCGAGGCGTCAGCACAGGCTCTCGTTCGAGCAAGTGCAATGCCAGATGCACAGTTATTGTACTGTCATACCGCAGTAGTACCGGTGGCGTATACAAATCACGTCGAGACGCATATACTTCAACTGTAAGATATACACTAGTGACTAGAACCACGAAGAGGGCCAAATGCAAGTCTATTGCGATGCAGTGCCTTGAATCGAGCATTTGGGCTTGATCCTACCCCTTAACCGCATCAGGCTTTCCGGATTGACATCCAAGTTTGATAGGGTGCTGTATCCGCTTCCGAGTGTGTAGTTCGCCGCCCACTGATGCTAGACAGTGAGTGAGGCTGTTGAGTTTCACTTTTGTCTTCACCGCGCGGAACTGACCTGATCAAATGCGGGAAAAAGTCACTGTAGGAATCTTACATACCTTCCACCTGGATGTCTTCGTATGAGAATCGAACCATGGGCCCTGTTGAAAGAAAACCTGACCTTGAACTACAAGATACAGCGCGGTATACTCTTCGAGCCGAGTCTCTTCCGGAACATCCTCAGGACCAAATCCCCGTCCAGCCACCGCCGATTATGCACGAGAATGGGGCTTGTCCGCGGGGCTATGTATGCAGGAACTGAGGTAGGAAACCGCTGATCAGCGCGGCAAGCCGGAGACGCATCAGATGGAGACGGAAGTGAATGTCATACGCAGACGGCCCCAATATTTCGCAGGCGCAATCTTCCTCCCACTCCGAGTCGACGCTTGCCCGTGCTCCCACTTCAATCCCTGCGTCGCGTCGCCTAGGATCACCCGGCAGCTTGATTCGCCACCACCGCCGCTTTTGAATCATTTCCTGGATGTAAGATTGCTTTCGAATTTCCGTTGTGATTCCGACAAGTGGAAATCAGGCAGCCTTTGATCGGCTGCGTGTCAAGCAGGTTCCATTTTCACAAGTCCATGCCAGTACTCCATACAACATGGAGGTACGAGACTCGGTCCACACTTTGTAGGCGGACATTGCATTCATTCCTTTCCTCCTTGGAGCACAATGGAATGGGCGCAGGGATTAATGTGTACTGATATCGCAGAACACGTCCCTAATAACCTCGTGAGTAACAGCGGAGAAATGTAGTATTATTTTTGTTCCTACTTACAGGGTATGTCTCGGCCTCATGACAGTGAGTATACAAACCGGAAGACCTGTGTCTGGCACTAACTTGATCTGCAAACAGGATCACAGGGCTGTTGAGATAGAGTAGGGTAGGCTTACACATTGATACACCGCAGATTCGGCGGTAGGGCCTTTCCCCGATGCATGTCCTATCGATCTTGGGGCCATGCTTGTGTCTTGAACGGCGGCAGCGCTGTAGAGCTTATCCCGCGCCTTGTGTCGATGTTCGATACCGTGCGGCGTGGGGCGCCTATCGACGGCGGTCACTAACCTGTCTATCAACAGTACTGTGGCCCGTACGCGACTGAATGGTGCATTTCCAGATCTGTCGTCGCGCGTTTGCATCCTTCTGAAGCAAGGCCTTGCTTTGTAGATTCATCGAGCATGGATTTCACAAGGCAAGACACAGCGTTGAACTCAGTTGTAAAAGTCTGAAGGGTGAAGTCCGAGTCGTATGCGCACGTCTTTGCCATCTTGTTGTGTTCCAAGCATGTGTGGCGTCGCTCGAACGAATTTCCATTTCCGTATCTATGCCGCCCTACACCCGCTGAGTGTCGCAAGCAAGCCTAACAGTCCATTCACAAGCTATGCAAGGCTCAGCTTGAGTCAAGAATACCAAGAAGCAACGCCGCACCGATTCATCCTAAACTTTTCGTTTTCTGAGCTGCAATCCTGGGTCGAGCTGTCGTCGCGTTCCGTGTAATCGTTCCAATTCATGAAGGCCAATGTTAAGCGCCGATATGAGAGCTCTGGAGCTTGTTATGATTCAGTCAACGTCGAGGAACTCTTGAAAGAGCGGCTCGCAGGGCGGCAAATTTTCGTCGATCGGGTTGCATGCCCAAATTGGGCGGGTTTGCGGTGCCTTGCGCGCAAAATCACAGTTGGGCCTGCCCATTGAGACTTTGAGGTATTGTAAGCTCTTCTGAGATGTCTGAATGAGTGCGATAGTACGTCTTCTATCCACTGCTCAACGATGTCTTCTCAGTAAAGACAGTCGCGGCGATATAGGCTGTCTGGGCATTACATGATACCAGTCGTGCAGTGCATCATCCTAAAAGTTGGTGATGATTTTGTGTAGCCACAAAGTACAAACGCTGTCAAGACATCCTCAACTATAGTGCTGGACGCCAAATCAAGTCCGTGTTTACGAAGTTTGATTTGGAATAGATGCAACAGATGTGACCAAGTGAACAGTCGGGTATTACAATACTTAGCATGATTATGAGACCATTCGGATCAGCATAGTATAGCGGGAGCACTGTTTATGAGGCAAAAGCCCCTGCGAAGACCAGGGGGGGGCACTCGTTAAAGCCCGGAAGATCGCCTGAGCTGTTAGGGTATGTTTGGTTCAGGGTTCACGGCAGTATGGCAATCAAACGGCATCAATGCCGGATCGTATCTACAGCAATCGCGTTTACAGTAGATCCATCTGTACAGCTCGTCGTCCATATCCGCAAACTGTGCAATGAAGGCACTTCCCATTCTTGTCCTGTGTGCACTCTTCCTCACCCTCACTACACCCTGGCTCAGCAAATCAAACATGCCACCCGCCAAAGTCACGTACATCCCCGGATCACCTGCAATCATCAGGCAGGGCATCGGAAAGAAGGACCTCTCCTTCCCATCTTACGTTAGGGACGACAGAATCTATGTCCTGTGCGACATCTGCGGTCAGGAGATCCTTGTGGGACCGAACTTAACGACATATAATCTCTTATCACATCGCAATGCACACACAGACGTTCCAAGGGAATCCGGGCCATCGACCGGTGAAAGCGTGTTGAATGGGAGCACTACAGCGCAGGTGCGTTATAGTTTACCTCAGCTAGCTTGATCTTGATACATATATCTTCATAGTCCACTCCCCGTCCACGCGCAATGACCACACCCACGAATCCATACCCTTCCTTCAGCACACGTCTCAACCCCAACCCCGAGACACCTATCACGACACCATACTACCGCGATGTATCCCTATTCCCATCTGTACCTACTCCGAGTTCAACCCGTGTACCAGCGTCGTACTATCGTGATCATAATACCACTACACCAACTCCATCAGCACTACCTCCGAGAACAGTACATCGAGAGCCGAATTCCCCAGCAATGTCTGCGAGAAGCATAAGCATGGCATCCTCGCTCTCTGACGATCTTGAGTATATGTCACTCAACGAGCCGCAACACCAACCACACACGGAAACTCCTGCCCCTGCACCCCAAACGCACAGCGCGCCATCTGGCGTTCCATGCGATGGTTTCTGTGTTCAATGGGAGGCAGAAAACGCGTGGCTCACATATAGCTTCCACCTTCACGCGTCCCTCCAAGATCGTCTGCCATGGGATCTGATCGGCTTCTCGGTCGACGGGACATCGCTTACTGTCCGCGCACATTCATGTACCACCATTCTATCCACTCCATCCGAGCTACGAGCTGGAAGCTGTCATCAGTGCCAAGGCGTCGTCAATCAGCGCAAGTTTACAAACCTGATGCAAAGTGCACGCGACTCCAATCCGGAACACTATAAACTTGGTGACCTTTCGCGTGCACAATTGATTGCGGTCGTGCAACGCAAGACAATACAGCTACGCAAGGAACGCACAAAGGTATGTCACTAATACTTACTTCCTTGTGGGCATGACTGATCGTGAACCAGGTCTGGAACAAAGAACGCTACATCAAGCGATTGACGAGCAAGATCGAAGATTATAAGCGCATCATGGTTCTTCTCTCTGCGAAGGACGTTCCTGGAATTCGACGCGTTATCGCTGCTCAACTGAAGCAGGGACGATCTCCAACCCACGTCTATGATACCCTGGAGCGGGCGATCAATGGTACTTACCGCGCTCGCTCAGGCTTCAATCAACGAGACTACGACAAAGCCTTTCTCGCAAAAGCTCTTGGCGGACCGCGTCTGCTTGATGCTTTACACCGTGCCGAAGGCTATCCCGCTACTAGCACGGTACGGAAACACCGTCCTGTGGCACAGCTTCGTCCGAGTCTTGGGTCACCAACGAAGCAGGAGATGTGGGAGAACATGACCAGTCTTCTCTCACCCGACGTTCGTACGCCTCCTTCTCCATCAGAGTCGGGCGCTCTGCCTGGCGTCTTCGTCATGATTGACGGTGTTGCCTTGGAGGAAGTTTGCCGGTACGATAGTGCTCGCGACTGTGTACTTGGTGTATGCAGAGAGCACGGACACAAGGTGAACCTCAAAGCAGACAGTGTTGAGTCACTGGAGAAGTTATCAGATGCACTCGAGGACGGTAAGAGCGCCATTATCTCATTGATCTCTGGCTTATATATACTATTAGGTACATGCCATCTTGGCAAGGACGGAACGGTACTTGCTATCGCTGTTGTCACAGATGCGGAGCACTATACCCCGATTCCTCTACTACTCTCACCGTCTTGCAAGAAGGAGACCGGGAAAGTCTTGAAGGAATGGCTTTCGTTATTCATGGACGTCTGGCGAGAGCATCCATGTGGTGAAGCTTTATACGGGCCAATCCAAGCGCTGGCAAGTGATGGCGAGTCCTCCTTTCGGCTAGCCCGCTTTGAACTCTGTGTCTCCGAGGACATAGAGCCAGAGAGCAAGTTGGGTGCCGTCGTCTGTGAGCTCCCCGGATTCAACTGCCGCACAGGAAAGTACCAGATTCTTGGCACTTGTGATTATAAGCATATCTTCAAGCGTACGCTACTTCTCTCCTCTTACTCGACCGGCTACACTAATGCTATAAAGGTTTCGCAACTCTACTGCGAAGCGTGTCAGGAATCCTTGTCGATGATACCTGGATTACGCCCAGTGATATCCGCGAGAGCCTTGTCTCTTACGGTCTTACTGAGGAAGACGCAAATGGGCTACTCGATCCTGCCGATAAGCAAAACGTCCCAAAGGCTGTCCGTTTACTCCAAACTCTGGCTGCCTTACCCTCGCTCTCTACTTCAGGCAATCCTGAGACAGTCAAGCGCCGCTCCGCCATTGATTTCATTGCCGAAACATTTGGGTACTTCATGCGTCCTTTCACTGACGTTGAGATGGATCTCCAAGAGCAGTGCGAGTCACTGGCAACGTACGCTCATCTCATCACTGCAATGTACCTCAAAGAACGCCTGGACTTCATGACCTCTGCTTTGTATGCGGACTCGCAAGCTATTGGTATGATAGATGCTCTCGCTTATGATTCTAATCTAATGTGCATGTAGTGAAGAATATCTTCGTCACGATCGCCAAACTCACGATCAAGGATCCCAGCATCATCTACCACATTATCCTTGATGGAACGGATCGTCTTGAGGGTCTCTTCTCGAATGTTCGAACCCAAGATCACAATCGCGGGTTTGACACCTTGCAGCTTGCGCAGAAGCTTAGTATTGCTGCAGAGATTTCCGCCACCTTTTCTCGCAACCCCGACCTAGACGCTGGCCACCAACGCCTCAATCTGAGCGGCGCAATTGGCGTTGATCACATCAACCCAAAGTCCTGCAAGGGTCAGTATAGAGTAGGCGACATCAATTTGAAAGTTGCGTGGGCTGCCGGTGCAAGCGCTGCGAACACAATCCTTGAACGTCTATTTGGACGGGCAGGACGCGTCAACTTCACCCAGGTGTTCGCTGCACCCGATCTTGACATGTTACGTCCCACGCGTACCGATGGCTACGTCGGAACATCCTATGGGGACGATAAGCTGTCTAAGGCTGATAAATCAGTCTCTGATGATGACGAGAGGCGACGGGAAGATGGGACCATAGACGATGAGGAGGAGGAGGAGGAGGAGGAGGAGGAAGAGATCGAGCTAGGCCTAGGCAACCTCGAGGATTTCATGGAGCTGGATGATCAACTGAATGGGACCTCAGAGTCATCTCCCGCCTCACGCTTTCTGGAGGTCCCCGGTGAATCTGGGTCTACACCAAAGCGCTACCACAAGAGCTCTATTATCCGTGTCATGCTTGGCGGTCCCAAGTCGCGCCGTAAAGTTGCAATGCGCACTTTGCGAGCGCGTGGCCTCACCATGGATGACTTACAGAAGCGCACATCCAAGGTTGAGGAGGCTGATGATGGCGAGGAGCGTGCAGTCATGAGCAAGGGAGATCTTGGCGGGGTTCTTGTGCGTATAGGCAGTGGGCCGGACACTACAGTCTGCCTTGCTGTTGTTTCAATCGTTGGCTTCTCTCATGATGGTGTTCGCACTCTTGCATCACACGTTCCCTGCGACAAGTTGGAGGCGGGTGGGAAAGATTGTCCCAAGGCTGTAGCTCAGGTCTTAGAGCTCACGCCTACCGATCTCGCCTCCGATGTCCCAACATCTTGGCTCTGGACTGGTGACTATGTTCGCGTAACTGATACCTCTCATAATCCATCCATCTCGACGTCAAAACAGTACCACTTCGTGTTCCCGGGCTACTTGATCCATCCCATCGCTGCTTCCGCTATCGCAACACCGCCTTCCTCCTCCGTGACACTCACCACGACATGGCGCTTCTCTCACAAGGAGCTTGCTGACACGACTCAGTATGCTTGGTCGGCTCTCTCCCCGGGAAACATACCGGATGAGTTAAAGGCTAACCTTGAGACTGTCTTACGGTTATCAGACTCAAGTACGACACGCTCAAACATTCCTTACTCCACTCCGACCACGGTCTTCTTCACTATATCCTCCAATTCCCTTCCAGCCTCTGTTCTTACACAGAAGCACGAGGCCAAGGACTCTGTGCCATGCAGAATATGCAACGAATCAGTACAACTCTCAGACATGCGAGGACACGTCGGAAAACACATCCTATATCGGCATCGCCAGTGGGATCCTCTTGACGCTGGGGACAATGATCCTGTCGGTGCTAATCCATGTGGGTGGTGTGGCGAGACGAACTCTACATGCTCGACCGCTCTACATCCCCCGAAGAAGAAGACACAGAAGACCCCGCAGATCGAGTCTACATGCCAGTACCATCACGCGACTATGCGGTACAGCACTGCTTCCAAGTTTCTGAAGACGAGCCCATGCAGCAACGTGCCGCTGGAGTGTCCGTTGTGTATTCTACATTCCGGAGAGCATCGTACTATCTGGAAGTACAATGCTTGGTACCACATACTCTCTGAGCATTCTGTTACAGAGGATGACGGTGGTATCACTATGCCAAAGGTTCCTGTTGAGTTTGTTTTGTCAACTTACATTACACGGGCCGAGGAGGAGGCGATGGGGATCAATGGTCGCGCTACATCCGACTTCCGTGAGGTGCACGGCATTCCAACGTCTAGCGAACTTGGCATGGAGGATACGGTTGAAGCAGAGAGCAGAAAGAGAGCCCTGTCAAGCTCAACAAATGCTGGTCGTATTACAAAGCACAGATAGTATTCCGTAGCTATACAGAGGGATGTGAACGCGCAGTGTGAACCTGGTGTGAACGCGATTGCTGTAGATACGATCCGGCATTGATGCCGTTTGATTGCCATACTGCCGTGAACCCTGAACCAAATAGACCCTAACAAACTGAGCAATCTTTCGGGCTTTAACGAGTGCCCCCCCCTGGCGAAGACTCCGATTTGTTTGTGACTTGCTGAGGAACCCGCTCTATTGATCGGACGTGCGTAGTTCGTATCATGGCTGGGCCGATCTGACGTGCCACTACGTTGATTGAACCTGCCCCAATGCCGGGAATCCATCACGAGCAGCGTTCGATTCACTGGTTCCAGCGCTTGGCGAACGGGCCAACTCCTTAGACGCCTTCTTCGCACGCTCGCCTTCTCGAACCAAATCCTTCTCCGCCTTGATGCGCTGTAGATTCGCCGTAATACTGGCATAGTACGCCCGAACGACCACCCAGCGCTGTTCGGGAGAGCTACATCGGAGCTCCTCGGCTCCTTGGTCCATCCATCGCTTCCGTCGTGCAGACGCGAACTTCTCAGGTGATCCAAGCCTGATAGTCGTCCAGACGCCTTGTAGAGGATGTGAGAGGAGATTCAGTGTACCTGCCGTGGGTTTGATCACGAGATTGGCCACTACTCGCGTTCTTTGTCAGGATGTTCAACAATTGACAAGATAAGACTCACGACCACGGCCAGTGCCCTTGAGGACGCCAACAGCACCCTCTTTCCTCCCGGCCCTCACGGGTTCTGTGACCAGATCCGCCAGTCCATCATAAATACCAAGGGCGAAGGACTGTCGGAATGAGACCAAGAAACTTCCTTGATGGGACGCACGAACCTTTCCTCCTTCTTTCAGTCCATGCCTCACTGAGGTGATATTCTTGGTTTTGCGCACACTGGACCCATACAGACGTGGTGTGTTGTGCAAACCGGTCGATACTCCGTTGAAAATCTTGAAGGGTACTGCAGGAAAGGTTTGATGAGTATCCCATATTTCAGTGGCATCTACATAGTCCAATCACCTTCCGGTAGGATCATCATTGTACGACCAATGCCATGTATAGGATCACTGGTGAAACCATTGAGTGAGGTGGAAACGATCACCCAAAGGACGTACTAGAAGATCTGAGCAAGTGCTGAGGTGGAGTTCGTCACGCTCCAGAAGATCCCGCTACTAGCACCGCTGATTGGGTCTGTCGGCTGGAAGTTTGGTGCGTAGGTCTTCGTATCTTTGCGCGCCTTCAGTGTCTCGAATGCGAAGACCGACCAGCAACCTACCCAGCAACTTGAGCTGCGACGCAGTAATCTGGCCTCCTTGCATCAAAACCGCTGCAGCGAACGAGCTCACACGAAGGCCCTGTCAAAAGATTCAGGTTTCCGCTGCCTCTCGATGGCAAAAAGATGCACACACCATCTTGGGCAACGTCCACACTGCAACTCTCCTTGGGTCCAGAGAGCACTTCATGTCTTCCAGCGGCATATTCCTATAGAAGCTGGCCGCGCCGCGATTCACACCATCATCATTGCGTATCTGTTCCGCCATCCTCTTCGCGGCTGCCTGCGCCGAGTTCGACGTCACAAACAGGATCGCCCGCGTCAGACTGGGTACAGTGAGCTTCTTCGGGTTCAGCGGTGTCGGGCCCGCACCCGCATGCTCTATCATGCTGCCCCAAAATCCTTGGTCGCCGAAGAATGGCACCACGACTGTCGGGAGGCCCTTGGATAGCCCGGCGGCGGTCGTACCCGCTCCGCCGTGATGAACCACAGCTGCAACGCGCCCGTTGGAGAATAGCCAGTCGTGTGGAATCTCTTGAAGAATGTAGATGTGGTCAGGGATTTCTGCGCCTCCAAGGCCGCCCTTGTGAGGGTCAACATAGTTTTGACGTTTGAAAAGAGAGAGAACATACCCATCCGGCCGAAACCAATGCGCGGACACGGGCTTGTCGGGTTGCTTCAAATATAGTATCTATGGACGGTCAGTCACACCTCCGGAGAAGAGGGTAGAAGAAGTTACTAGTCATGGCCTGAGGATCGTCAACGACTATAGAACCAAACCCGATGTAGATAGGCGGAGGACCGGCTTCCAAAAACTCAACCAGGCTAGCAGGCGGGGTGTAGTCCTTTGCCAGATCCAGGAAGTAGAAGCCGACAACATCTATAGACAGAGGTTAGGAGATCCAGAGGATATACAGCTGAGGAGGAATGAGTACAAACCAATATGACTAAGCCAGTCCGGAGGCTTAGGAACCAGTGCAGGGCTCATACAGTATGTCCATGGTACGCTCAGCGTCTCCAATATCCCAGGGCCTGATTTGATTGATAGTGGATGGAGCGCAAGGGTGTCCATTCGAAAGCGGTTGATAATGTCGCCCAGGCTAAAAGCATGTTCGAGGTCAGGTCGACCTGGAATAGACAGTGCGAACAGCGTACCCCTGCCAGGTCAGAAGCTCTGCGAGATGGTAGGTGAGATAGTTGCTCATGCCTTTTTCGGCATTGGATTGCTTGATGTTGACCAGAGGGTGAGGGAAGGAAGCCGTAGGAGACCTAACAACGGGTTGGTGATGAGACCGTTGCGGTAAAAAAGGACATGCCATGGCATCGCTAACACGTCATGTTAGTGAGAGGGTCACGTATGCACAACGAGACTTACTGAACGACATAAGGAGTGGTATAGCCATAGCTTCGGCACAGTGTACGTGGGCGAATGCTGGTGGATTCGAAATGATAGCGTTGGCAATGAAGCTTTGTCCAGTAATCGGACACGGTTTATGACACGAGTTCCAACAGCCGTGGATCATCTGGGCGTTTTATCGTTGAGTTCAACAAGGTCTAAATGTCACGGTGTCAAGCAAGTACCTCTGTGAGCATTTGACGCTTCCTCTTGATGTCGCCGTTCGTCAGAGACTCTATACCCGGCATGAGTCCAGGATCTTGTTCAAGATCGTTAAGTCTCCGATGAAGCAGAGTAGATAGACAATTAGAGACCGACTTTTCACCATATAGCTCATTAAATCCTGAGGATTGCCGCCGATGTCGTAGTATTCAAGGCCGTTCTCGAAGACGAAGTCCTTGAAAGTTCCATGTGTAGCGATGCGGACGCGGTGGCCGTCTTCCCGTAAGCGTCTCCCAAGAGCAATGTAGGGTTGGACGTCGCCTAATTTACGTGGGATCAAGCCAAGCAAGGGAAGAAGCGCGATGAAACGCGTACCGCGACTTCCGACAATCATGATGACTATACTCATCACAGGAAACTGGGATGGGTGGTACCGGAGACTTGAAAGGTCTGCAGCAGACGTCTCGTGTACAGTTGGCACTGGCAGGTCAGGTAACGGAAGCCTCAAGTCAAGCTGGACGTTTATTCGACCATCCTCCGTAACAGACGCAGAAGACTCCAAGCCCCGACCAGATACGCTGCAATGCCCCAACACAGAGTCTGATCATGATATCAGAATGGAAAGCCACAAAACATGGCCCGCTTACCATCTATGTTGTGATCGTTCTCCGACATATAAATGGCATCAAGTCTAGCGTCTAGACTGTGGCGTCGCTCGCTTGTCGACGCGTCTTCGGGCAAGGGAGACATGGAGTTGGGGCATTTTAGTTTTACCATGTCGCGGGATATGTGGTGGTAAGTGCAGTGCTGGTCGAGTGTCTAGTGGAGCCTCGCGTACAGGAAGCAATCCGCAGTTGTCTTTCTTGCATAAGTTTCGGCGTGTTTCAGGGAGCCTGAGAGCATTCTGGTCTCCATCAGTGGGAAAATGAGAAATTCGCGGTAGATAGATATCAGTTGTGGGAAGTAAGGAAGTCGACAAAGATGATCCTGTCACCAGCGAGTCTACTCAGGAATTACGAAGTGCCGACCGCCGAACCGCCGAACGCCGACCATACGACATTTTTTTGGCGCTTGTCGCATCATTTGACATGTCAGCTCTCGCATCATTTGTCCGTACAAGCCTCGCGATATTAGATTAGCCATTGCATGCATCATTTACATGAATTGTGTCGCGACATTGTCCTACGTCTAACATCCATCAATGTCCATGACAAACTTCGCGACATTAACAACGCTTTTCCTGCAGCATCTGGCCGGAGCAAGTATGCACGTCCTGTTGAGGTCTATCCTGGGACATTCGTCATGTCATTTTCCGCGACCTCAACCCCGTTACTTGCTGCGATATTTGTCGTGTTGTTTGCTGAGGCATCCGCCGTGTTTTACTTCGCTGACCAGTTACGGCGCAAGGCCGGTCACCATATTAGACACAATCAACTAAGGGACTTTTGCGCCTTGTCCCGGCCAGCACTGCAGACCGCTACACCTTGTCTAAACTAATCTGAATTCTTGACTAAAGTAGTACACTGTACGCTCTGTTTTAAATAATCTGAATTCTTAACTAAAGTAGTACACTGTACGCTCTAACATTGACATGCAGGCCCTCAACGCCAGATACTCCTATCGGCACTTCTACTCACCTTGCCACAATGTATTGAGTCTAAGAGGTTGACCTTTTCCGAAGTCAACTTACAGAATTGACCTTTGCGCGACTGTGTATCGTCTCACGCGGTCATAGCGAATCGCTGCCCAATCGAGTTATTTCCCCCTGTCGCGATCACCTCCTTATCCCTTACCACGATCAAGACATGTCACTCCCATTGACTCAAGGGACGCGCATCAACCACGCCATTGAGCAGCTCGAAGAAGAACTGGACAATCTTCAAGAAGGCTATCCCTCGCAAGCCTCTGCCCAGCGACGGACCGAAGTGCGCCATATCGCCCTCGAGAAGTTGACCGGTCTTATCGAGCGAATCCGGTCGCCGACCCCCCCTCCTCGACCATCCCACACACCACCGTCGTCCGGCCAGTCGCCGAACCGCGAACCGCATATGCGTAACAGTGAGACTCCAACTCAACAGTTACGCACCCCTACAAGACAGTCCCCAACCCCTCCACCTGATCCCTTGGAGGAGGCAGCGCGAGAACGTTGGGCTTTGGTCCTCAAAAGTCAACCGATGAAGAAACCTCTCAAGTCGGAAGAGTTTGTGGAGTTCTCTCTTCGCCCTCTCCTTCAAAGGAAGACTGCGCAGGCCCTCGAGGACCTGGCGCTAGCTCGACTTGTACGCGGCTACAAAGACCTCCCTGGCAATTGGGTAATCTATGCTTTAGCTTGTCTTCCTCGGACTGACATGACTCACCAGGAGGTTGCCGTTCCTCAATTTCGAGATCCACTCCCCCGCACGGCGCAGTTAGAGTTCAGTCAAGAGACTATGGCCGAAATAGTCGACAAGACTTACAATGTACGTTTGCTACGCCAACAATCGCACCGAATATTCACTCTGTTACCACCAGGAACTTCAACACATCATTGCCGCGGCTAGCATCAACAGGTTCAAAGATTACTTGCGCAAGATCGTCGTCTCTTTCTACCTTGTAGATGCCCTCGATGACTGGGCTGCCGAGGGCCACGAGAAGCATGTCCGGCCGGAATATCTTCACGTTCTCTCTCGGCACCACCATGGGGATCTCGTTTACCAGATGGAACACTACGCTGTGCTCCCCGACCGGAAACAGGAACTGAAAAAGCAGTACGCGTCTGCTCAGCGCGCCTTCGTCAAAAGATTTGATCAGTCCGAGGAACGAACCGACATTCTGTATACCCTCTATCATTCGGTGAGCCGCTAATTCGTGCGCCGCAGGCTTGTGCTTACCAACCGGTACCGTCAGTACGGCGCATGTCTCTTCTTGGACCCTTTTTGGGACTTGACCTGGCTAGCTGAACCAACAACCTTTTCGAAGACCTTTCTTACCCTCAAAAATCATATCAGACACACTTCCCCTCTCACCGAGGCTCGTCATGCAGAAGCCCAGCTGGCGCTAGACCGTGTTCTTGACAGTCTTGGGGACGATCAGCTCACCGAACTCGTCCAGCAGTTTATGAAAGGACATCCACCAGGGCGTCTTGTTGACGACGCTATGCAAATCTGACGACTCATTGTTAATCTTTACATAGTTGCTCTGTACACACCCCAATTCTATACACACCGCAATTCTACCCAAACATTCGGGATACTGTCACTGCAAGCATAGTTAGACCTGGTTTCCAACTTGCTTGGAGGGAGATCTCTTACCAAAGAGAGATACTCAAACAGGGCCTCTTGACACTGCACATTGTACCCCCTACTGACCTTCGATGCATTCTTCTGAAGTCTCATCACTTTGGACCAATCTGATTGGTTCAGTGGGCCCTTCGACTCCGACAGGTAAGCGTTGATGCGCAACTGGTACCACCCCTCAGCGTCTGCACTCCAGAACCCCACGTCGACACCACTGCTACGCCATGCACCTTTCTTCGGGAACCAGGAGACTTGCGCTGGGGCTTCATCATCCCACGACCGAAAGACTTGATACGTTCCGCATATCACGTCAACTTGAGCGTCTGTGAGGGCTTCCTCGCACAGTACGGTCCCCGATTTTGTTGTGCTCCTCCGCCCTCTGCTCTCGACGCCTTCGCCCGGTCCATTCAACACCTCCCACGAGCCGGATGCATGTTCCATCGCGAGGCGCCAGAAGATTCCCCCAGCCATGAGTGCGGCACGAAGGACCTCGCCGTCACTGAACAATCGCCTGCGCTGTTCGACGTACTGGAAATAATCAGTCACGGTCGTCCTGAATCCGAAAGTTCTCCTTGGAATGTGCCATTGCGGCAACTGCCTCTGCAAGCGCACATCCTCACGCGACACTATCGCCAGTGAGAACCATACTCCAGCTTCTGCCAACAGCCGAACGACTTCCAGCAAATCCCGGCCTCTTGACCACCGCAGAACTAAGACAACATCAGCGGGTCGGAAAACCAAGAGGCGTCCGTGTGGCGACCTTTTCGAGAAGATCTGGTAAACGTCGTCCTCCCTGAACTCCCAGTTTACTCTCCCGATAGCCAGATTGTCCGGTACACTCTTCCAGATGCTGGCTTCGTGATCATGGCGTAAATCGGACCAAGAATCACAAAGGGACGATATGTGGCCAGTCCCCGGCCCTTGAGTCAACTCCGCCAACTGCCTAAGATACCCCGCCAGCTCTTGGAGGCCTTCAGAGTCAATCCTCTGGCCCTCTCCCTTCTCCCCTCCCTCAGAAGAGACCAGTTTCCGGCAGTCTCTCTCTGTGGCCTCTATTTCTCCCTGCGTGGTCCCTGTCGATGCTCTAGACAGGAGATGCTTCGTCGGGATGTGTAGGCCAAGTTCAGACTGTAGGACATCCTCAAACAACGGCGTCGATAGACGACGTACGTTGTCGGTCTCCATCCTCATACGCCTCAGTTTTAAGCGTTCGCTCTTGGCGGACAAGTCTATCGTTGGTTCGACAACCTCCTCTCCTTCTTCCAGCTCTCCTTCCTCTCTGTCATCCACCACCGTCGACTTCACCGCTTCTTCTCCTTCCAATTCTTCCTCAACAAACGCTACGACCCCCTCCTCAACCTTCAGATCTTCAGCTGCTAACCCCACGTCTTCTTCCCCTTTCACCACATCCACATCTCCTCCCGGCGGGGGAACTCCTTCCTCGACCTTGTTGAACTCTTCACATACGTCCCACTCATCGAAGAAAGCACAATAGACTCTCTGATCCTCCTGAAAACCCCCCCAGACCCGCTTCGCCTTGTGGGCACCGACCATCCTGCGTACAAGTCGACCATGAATTGGCTTCCACTCAAACAGGGCAGCTCTCTTCACAAAACCCTTCTCCTCTGCTTCTCGCTGGCTTTGCTCGATGCACTCCTCCAAAACCTTGTCCTTTTCAAAGGCCATGATACCTCTGTCACGACGCTGAAAGAACTCCCACCAACTCTCTTGGCCCCTCGGTGCGTACCAGGATTCGGCAGTGATGAACTGCTTTGGCTTGGCTCCAGGTCGCCAGTCCTCCCCTCGTCTCCATACCAGGTCCTCGAAATATACTCCAGCTTCCAACTCGTCGTATGGTCGCTCGTCCATCTTCAAGTAGGCGGCAACGTCATGTCAGTTGAAGCCATAACGCTGAATGAGCCATTGCGACTCGCAAGTCACCGTCTGAGTCCGGTTGCCCCAGTAGAACCAGACCGGGGCGTCGAAGGTTTCATACGCAAGCAACCCGTACTCCAACGTACATGTCTGTGGATTCACAAACATGCCCTGTCTCGCTATAGTTGCGTCGCCACCACGGAGCTTGTTGAAACCTCTCCAGTCGTGTTTCTTCCAATAACCCTTTCCTCTGAGGAGCATCCAGGAGTCTAGGACGTCCTCCCAGAGGCGATCATCCTTGAAGGTATCCCACAGTTCCATCTTCACGTTTCTGTTCAGGTCGCTTGGAATCCTCAGGGCATAGGCATACAGGTACGAGATCTCCGCCCCCAAGACGACGAAAGCATAACATGCTCGTATAAGCCGCCGCATTAGCACACTCTGCTCCGGATGAGGGTGGTGATATCTGTATAGACTGGGAAGCGGTGCTGGGATGTGCTCTTTGTTCGGGAAAACATCCCCTATGCAGAACATCAGAGTATCCCGAGTGCGAGTGAGGACATCTTCCAAGAAGCGCCATTCTTCCGCCATGTCGTCGTCCAGCTTCCAGAGCCTTGCCTCCGTCTTCGTTTCGACTAACGGCAGCCTCCATCGCTCTCGGAACACGCACGCGAACAAAGGGTCGCCGAAGCAAGCTCTATATGCATTGACGGGCAACATCCCTACGTACGGAATCGCGTTCATTGACCAGAAGCACCCAAACAGTGCCTCCGGCTCCACCATCCGCATTCTTCTGTCTTGTTCGACCAGAGGGCCGGGCAGACGCTTGAGGGAGTCCGCCTTCAGCATTGTGAAGCAGTCTTCACCTTTGGCGATGATGAACCGCAAATCCTGTGCCCTATCATCATCTCCCTTAGCATTATGTATCCATCCAAAACGGTTAATAAACACGTACCTGTTAGGACCTGAGCCAGCACCGTCACGTGCTACAGCTCATACAGCGCCTCGTCTGCGCTGTACACCTCGATATGTGTGTCCCATGTCCTTCAGACCATCCTCGGGGTGGAGGCCAGGAGATCCCTCCAGGCCCACGGCCCAGTGAGACTCCTGTTCGTATCGTCTAGTTGTTGTCCTGCTCAACAACAGACCCGGTGCGTCGTTGTGGATCCTATCCACCTGCGCCACTCGTCACACTCCCTCGGGGCAGCGCTATACAAGCAGGGATCGAGGCCTAGCACTCTGAGGGCATAGAGGGCGATCCGACACTGACTGTAACATCGCTTCATCCATGATGAGAGCCATGCGCAGTCGGTGTCCGAGAGATCCATCCATATCCATCCACGATCCACTCGACAGAGGTTCCCACTGGATACCATCTGCAAGGGCAGGCGTCCAGTCGTGTAGCGGGTTGATGGCGTGCTCAGTGACGCAACGGAGAACCTGTGGCAAGAAGGGAATGGAGAGGAGGAAGAGGACAACGAGTAAGAGTACAGTTCAAGGAGGAGTGAAGCATACAATGAGAGAGGGCCCCTTAGGAAGCGATTCCCCAATGGCAGAGGCAAGGATGCCAAAGGGTACTGCGAAGGAATGTGTAGTGGCACAGATGCAATAATGTCCAGCTCTGAAGTACATGAGGGAATGTACTTCGACTTATATACTATTTCTAGCGTCCTAATCGAGCTGCTGACCGAGTCATAGCTCCCACTGTGTCGGGTATCATGGAGGACAGTTAATCCACTGTTTCAGGGGGCGGGAGCGCGATTGGCGGGCTGCCATTGGCCAGGAGGGCGGGAGGGGCGGGAGCATGCGCTCCTGGGCCTAAGTATAAACTTAGTTCGAGTCATAGACTGTCAGGAAGTTCCTGGGACAACTCCTATGGTCTCTGGATGAGTCAGAGCGGGTAAGGGGCGGGATTCCGCCCCTCTGCATGCTGTACCGACTCCTGAGTGAGTCAGAGCGCTCCATGCGGCGGGATGACGCCCTGGAGGCGCCCTGGACCTTCTAGGACCTTCTCCATGGTTCCACAACCTTCTCCTGTGGTCCAGAGGCTCCTCAAGCATGGGTTCCGCCCCTCTGCATGCTGTACCGACTCCTGAGTGAGTCAGAGCGCTCCATGCGGCGGGATGACCTCCTAGAGGCGCCCTGAACCTTCTGGGATATTCTCCATGGTTCTATAAGCTTCCCTTGCGGTCCAGAGCCTCTCCAAGCGTCGAGTATTGGTGCTGTGGCTTCCCCTTCGATAGATGTTCCTCTAGACGACTCCACGAGTCTCTAAAGCAACCCCTGGTAGTTGTACTTCGTGTGTACTCTCCTTTGGAGTACTGTAGATGTTCCTGAGTGTGGTAGGCGTTTCCATAGTGTGTATGATGGTCTGAGAGGTGATCCGAGACTGATCGAAGCTACTATCATGCTGCAGCAAGTATAGGTTCGCTGGTGTTCACGTCGAGCCAGTGTGAGAGTGTACTCGGATGCTTCTAGAGCTCTGTGGCGTTGGGATCGAGACACGTGCAGCTGGTGGTGTGTGGGTCCAAGGACAGATCATAACAATATCCCCTTCTCAAGCTTCTTGTCCCCAAGAAGGCAAAGACATCGATGAGCTTGCTATAAGGATTCCTGCGTCCAAGGTTCGAGTGTGGATATCCTCCGCTCGATTGCACAGTGTAGAGATTTTGTCCGGGGTTGTACGAACAAAGGTGCACCAATAGTTTCGGGGTGAACTCGATCTCGACGTGATAGTCCCTGACTATATTCACGGAGAGAGTGTGTTGGGGTCCGTTTCCGAGTCGGGCTCAACCTAGTACCAAGCCTCGTGCATGGTCTGGGAGCGTAGCGTTCTGAGTTCTTATCCTCTCCAAGGATGAACATGCGGTTTCGAGGGTGCCCACGGCCGTTTCCTCTTCGCGGACAAGTGTGTCCAAGGCACAAGCGTCCGCCACGCGGTTTGCATTGTCCTGTGTCGTCCTGTTATAGCTCTGGCTAACACGTCCTGCCAAGCTCTCCTGATCGCGATCATCGAAAAAGTGGGTCCTAAATCATAGTAGCATCCCCTTCTCAAGCTTCTCGGTCCACCGAGAACCAAGTAGCGAGTTCGCCTCCTTTCAATGGAGGATTTCTGCAACCTATACCTCGATTTCCAGTTCGACCTCGTTCCGTTGAGGTACTGAGGATATCCCTTATTGCAATAAGGGGTCCCGGAGTGTAGTACTGGCGCCAGTGTGGAGTGTGATAGCGTAAACCAGTAAATGGGGAGTCCTTTAAGGAGGACGGAGACTGAAGAGGAGTCGGTCCTCTCGGCAGCCTATAGACCACGTCTACGCCACATGCAGCTCTGCCCAGAATGCTCCGATACCAACAATGACCTGATCGTACTGGTGGGTTGAATCCCGCGACGTTGTTGGTCAACTCCCTAAGGAGGGAGAGAAGTTGATGCTCGGTTCTGCGAGCTCATACAAGGGGGTAGTTTGTGCCGAGGGCCGTAGTGTTGGAGTCGATTTCTCCTTAGATGAGTCGGAAGCAGTAGTCGATCCAAATCGAGGATGACCGGCGGCAGAAGATGTGAGTTCGGGTCATGAGGGTTCGGTACGCTCTCAAACGTCTGGGGTGCAAGTCAAGTAGACACAGAGTGAGGGAGGCCGGTAACCGTAGAGGCTGGGATGTGACGTGGTAGGATCTGAGTAGTCCAATGTTGCGCTCTCGAAAGGAAGCGGCAGGTAGTTCGCATTCCATAGACCAGTTTGTTTTCGCTCACTATAGGACCTCCTGACTCCACGAGCCGATCCGTCAAGTGCTTCGCCGCCTCCGTTGTGCTTTCGCGAGTCGTGATGTCCCCAGGCTAGAAGCCTGTGAGAGTTCGAGGTGCCTTGCCTATTGAAAGGCCAAATCGTCGAGGGTGTCCGTTGTCGAGTAACCATTGCCTAACCTCCACAGCGAGTAGGGGGAGAGCTGGACATATTGTTAGGACCTGAGCCAGCACCGTCACGTGCTACAGCTCATACAGCGCCTCGTCTGCGCTGTACACCTCGATATGTGTGTCCCATGTCCTTCAGACCATCCTCGGGGTGGAGGCCAGGAGATCCCTCCAGGCCCACGGCCCAGTGAGACTCCTGTTCGTATCGTCTAGTTGTTGTCCTGCTCAACAACAGACCCGGTGCGTCGTTGTGGATCCTATCCACCTGCGCCACTCGTCACACTCCCTCGGGGCAGCGCTATACAAGCAGGGATCGAGGCCTAGCACTCTGAGGGCATAGAGGGCGATCCGACACTGACTGTAACATCGCTTCATCCATGATGAGAGCCATGCGCAGTCGGTGTCCGAGAGATCCATCCATATCCATCCACGATCCACTCGACAGAGGTTCCCACTGGATACCATCTGCAAGGGCAGGCGTCCAGTCGTGTAGCGGGTTGATGGCGTGCTCAGTGACGCAACGGAGAACCTGTGGCAAGAAGGGAATGGAGAGGAGGAAGAGGACAACGAGTAAGAGTACAGTTCAAGGAGGAGTGAAGCATACAATGAGAGAGGGCCCCTTAGGAAGCGATTCCCCAATGGCAGAGGCAAGGATGCCAAAGGGTACTGCGAAGGAATGTGTAGTGGCACAGATGCAATAATGTCCAGCTCTGAAGTACATGAGGGAATGTACTTCGACTTATATACTATTTCTAGCGTCCTAATCGAGCTGCTGACCGAGTCATAGCTCCCACTGTGTCGGGTATCATGGAGGACAGTTAATCCACTGTTTCAGGGGGCGGGAGCGCGATTGGCGGGCTGCCATTGGCCAGGAGGGCGGGAGGGGCGGGAGCATGCGCTCCTGGGCCTAAGTATAAACTTAGTTCGAGTCATAGACTGTCAGGAAGTTCCTGGGACAACTCCTATGGTCTCTGGATGAGTCAGAGCGGGTAAGGGGCGGGATTCCGCCCCTCTGCATGCTGTACCGACTCCTGAGTGAGTCAGAGCGCTCCATGCGGCGGGATGACGCCCTGGAGGCGCCCTGGACCTTCTAGGACCTTCTCCATGGTTCCACAACCTTCTCCTGTGGTCCAGAGGCTCCTCAAGCATGGGTTCCGCCCCTCTGCATGCTGTACCGACTCCTGAGTGAGTCAGAGCGCTCCATGCGGCGGGATGACCTCCTAGAGGCGCCCTGAACCTTCTGGGATATTCTCCATGGTTCTATAAGCTTCCCTTGCGGTCCAGAGCCTCTCCAAGCGTCGAGTATTGGTGCTGTGGCTTCCCCTTCGATAGATGTTCCTCTAGACGACTCCACGAGTCTCTAAAGCAACCCCTGGTAGTTGTACTTCGTGTGTACTCTCCTTTGGAGTACTGTAGATGTTCCTGAGTGTGGTAGGCGTTTCCATAGTGTGTATGATGGTCTGAGAGGTGATCCGAGACTGATCGAAGCTACTATCATGCTGCAGCAAGTATAGGTTCGCTGGTGTTCGCGTCGAGCCAGTGTGAGAGTGTACTCGGATGCTTCTAGAGCTCTGTGGCGTTGGGATCGAGACACGTGCAGCTGGTGGTGTGTGGGTCCAAGGACAGATCATAACAAACGCGAGGCTAGGAGTCGCAAGGGCAATGAGACTGGAGAGTGGTTTACTAAAGCAGAGAATGGCCGACTCAAGGATCCGTTTCACTGGCACGCATCAGACAAGGAGTGTCCGGATTGTAAGGAGTCGGGCGACTGGATGGAACTATGGCGGATTGCGACAGAAGAGCGGGAGAAGAGGGAGAGGCACGCGGCGTATGCAAGCCCATCTGGGGCAAGGGCAACAGGATTCGATTTGCGACCAACGTGGGGTGGTGGTACTTGGTTCTAGGCCCTAAAACATAATCGCTGTCAATGCTTCGAGTCTCAAGAAAGTTTTAAACATTGCATGTACAGAAGTAAGGAGATGCTGGCATGCTAGCTTTTGAAACAGATAAATAATACATATGGTAGATACCTACAGATATTGGAAAGATAATGAACACGACAGACGGTCAAGGAAGAAATGATATCAAAAACATGGACCCCAAGCGGTCGGAGAAGGAGACCGTGGGTGTGCTTCTTGGCGTTGGCGCTTCTTCTTCCTATCCTCGAGCACCTTCGAACTCCATTCGGAAACCAGCGCCGCAAATTTGGGATCCTCCTCCTCATAATCGCTATCCGCCCTCGAGCTGCCAATGTTGGTGGGGGAGCTGCCCATGTGATCAATGGTCGTACCGTCGGTGTCGTACGCCATCCCGGCGTCGCCCTGGACGGGAGACGGTGTGCGAGAGAGAGGGCTATGGGGAGTAATGAATGCCAGGACGTCGAATGGAGTTTTTGGGACCGGATCGGTGATCTGAAGCCGGGCAGCGCGAATAAGAGCAAAGGCGGCGGCATCAATGGCGACACGGCCATAGATACCGGAGACATCCTTCTTGGCATTGCGAGAAATTGACCGAGAGACGGCCTCAGCGGCAGCATCTTTGGCGACAGCAGAATAGCGACGCTTCAGAGCGAGTAACCGTTGCGCCGGGCTGCGGACATAGCGCTTCGGCGAAGGGCGAAGACGGTTGCGCTCATGCTGGTAGAGGACCTCGAGAGGTCGTTCCTCCCAGAGACCGCCTTCGACCTGCCTGAAAGAGACAACACGGAGGCCCCATTCAAGACCACCGTAGATGAGCTACAGAATTGTAATCAGCAATAGAACACATTTGACGCGTCAAGCTCTACCTTGTGACGCTTGGCAAAACGCGTCCGGAACGCGTCCTGCGACTCGTCGATGAGCCGCGCGAGGGGAAACTCGACGTGGTACATGACCGCAAAGCGCTCCTTGAATATCGTGCGATCCTGGTCGAGCAACACGGCGCGCGCGAGGTCGCGTGCCCAGGTCTTGAAGAACGCGCCTTCGTCGTCTGTGAAATGCTATGGCGCATCGCGTCGCGTCAGTATGGTGTCTCGAAGTACGCAAGCAAAGCAATGGACTTACCAAAGGGAGAGGCGGTGGGCACAAGAAGAGTTGAGTGGATTCAGTGGAAGACATGCTTGCGAGAGATTGAGGCGGAGATGATCAACTTGAGAGAACAAGATAAGTGTGGACACGGGGAGGTAGTTTTCGCGTTTTTGTTAGCGGAAGCGCGCCGCGTCGAGACTCCGCAACTCAGCCTAACTCAGCTGTCAGGCAACGCGTCCGGCAGAGAATCGTGCAGCCAGGGCAATGAGCAGCGATGTCGGTGGGTCGGAATTTGTCACTAGACCCCTTACGTAGCAAGAGGAGACGGAGCGTCCAAGCAAACACAACAACGAGACACAACTGTAACATTACATTAGATACAATAACACAGTGGATATAAGCAGTGAATGAAGCAGGCAAACCGAGCAAACCGAAAGGTATAGAGATGGGCGCCGAAACAAAAGACATCAAGCACCGAACTGATCCTTCTGGAAGAGCAACGATCGGCGGTTTTTGGCCTTGAGCAGGCTGGCCGCCTCAGCGTGCTCAAAGATATCGGAAATATAGCAGACGAGGTTCTCCAGCTTGACTCGCGTCGCCTCGATGTCCTTCCAGAAGGTGCTGCCCACCCCCGCCTCCTGCTCGACCTGCTTGAGCGCCTCCTGGACATACGCCAATTTCTGACGCCAGAACTCCTCCCGCCCAGAGATATGCTCGCATCCTTTGAGGCGCCCGTGGTCGTGGTAGAAGTTGACGAGTTCGGCGGCATAGGCGAAGAGCGAGTTACCGCTCTCGCAACGCAGTTCCGCGTCGATCAATCGAGTACGGGCAAGAAGGCGCTTGCAGAGGGCCATATCGAAATAGCTGTAGGATCACAGAGATGGGCAATAAGTCCTCGAGAGAGATTGACAGCAAAACCACATACTCAGTCGCCGGAGCGGTGACAGCTTGGCTGCGGCGGCGGCGGCCTTCTTGGGCAGCCTTGGTATCGTACCGCCGCTTCATAACGTCCAGTTGCTCGGCCCGATTTCTATTAGGGGAGCAAAGAGGATTAGCAGGGCAGACATGAGTAGGAGGATTGCGCACTTTTTGTACCATCGCAATCGCTTGGCTTTATCCGCCTCCCTCTTCAGCTCCGGCGTTGTGTAAATCTTGGGAGGGGCCATTGTGTCCTGTGAGCGTATAAGATAAGTGGTGTGAACGACGAGAGAGGCCGCGAGAGCTTACGAGTGCGAAACGGTATTTTTGTGGTTGAGAGTGGAAAGTGCTCGTGGGTGTAGGTGAGCGAAACAAGCTTTCCTTAATGGTATTGCCTTACCATGCGAGTTCATTGGACCTTAATTGGACTTCATCTCGAAGGCCCCGAGAATAAAAAATCGTAGTCGGCAGTTCCTTCGAAGACATTTAAAGATGATTATATTGATTTTTTGTAAGGGATTAGAGTAAGGTACAGCGTTTCCAAAGCTCAAGTTGTTCACATCGGATACTCGGCTATTATTGGGCTTCATTGGACCTGATTGGACTTCAACTGGACCCATTGCGGAAACTCACGAAGGCTTTTGCGGTGCGTACTGAGACTTTTCGCGTTTGAGAAGGATGCTATTAGGGTTGTCCGAAGCGCGTTCCGAGGCGGATTAGACAAGATCTGAAGTATAGCCAACCGGATGATTCTGTCGGCACTGATTGGACTTTGATTGGACCACATTGGATGGGGCACCGCACATCGAGTTCTGCTTCCGGACCACAGCTTGGTCCAATTGATTGCATAGCAGCGGTGCTAAATCTGAGTACCGAGACATAGAGAGTCAAAACTCACCTTTGTATTCCGCTGCCATTTCCCATCACATCCATTGGACTTTTTCATTACTACCCAAAGACCGTGTTCCGAGAGCTTGATTTGACCGGGAGGAGAAGTAGAATCGAAATCCGATTGGAAAGCCGCCGGAGAACGGGTAAGAGAAAAGCTTGATATTCATTAAACGCAGTGATGGATATGTGGGAGAACGACCATTGGAAGACAATAACCGACTAAAGGCTCCGTCTGGTCACCCTGATGTGACCGAGTCCAGGGCCCGAGCCGCGATCCGAGATCGTTAGGAACACTGATTGACTATTACGCAAGGGAAGGAAAGGATGACTGCAACTAGCCCAAGAAAACTGCTACTAGACGCGGCTGCTTGGCCGACCAGCTTTAGTGGCAGTGGTGCCTCTACAGCTGGTTGTCCAGCAGCTGCAATACATGTGCACACGCACATAATATGGAATGTTTTTAGCTCAGTTCTTGGTTTCCGGACTCAAATAATTTTTTATCGTCTTTCTCGTCTTTGAGTTCACTGAGCATGCCGACGGTAGCTACATTCTGACTGGTAAGTTTAACTGACATCACTCCTCTGCCTTCGCTTCGCTTCCGACAGCCCAGGATCGCCGTACAGCTCATTGAATTGACACATTAGGTGGCACCTGGTCCACGAAAGCTGTTCCCTGATGCAGCTGCTTGGCTGACTGGTAGTGATGATATACCCTCTACTCCCAGTCACCGAGCAGCTGCCTTTTGCTTTCGGTGGTCCCCCGCCCAGATCTCGCATTAAACTCACGACGCCGCCACGATACTTCCTCCCTTTTACGTTTGGCTCTGTCAATGTCATTTACGGGCGGTTACTAAAATAAAACACTCAAGACTGTATATTAATGATGTACAACGGATTAACGTAGCTATGAAAGTCCAAGATATGCGAGCGAGATAATTACAAGTGAGAAACAACATACGCGACATCATTGACGGCGGCCTCCCATGCTTCCAAACCCGAGCAATCGTTTCCACATGCCGCGCACCACCAGCCAAGATAAGCGAGAACGCTGAAGAACCCGTTGACACCAGTCGTACGTAACTTCCCCCAATCTTTCCCCGTGGCATCCGGACGATGCTGCTCGCGAAAGGGGGCTTGCGACAGAGTGACGTCCCTCCAGCTGGGTTGCAGGCTCACCCACCACGGCCAGAACTGCTCGGCAAGTGCGCTGAAGGTGAGACCCGGCCGAAAGTCTTCATCGCGAGCACGTTGGATCCAATCCTGTATACAGACGGGCCTGATTTTATTCGCCGGGATGGGCCTTCCATGGGCGAAGTTCTCTCGCTCCTCCAACTTCACGTAAACGTCAATCAGACGCGTCCAGCTGCGTTCCTCCGAGAAGCTCGCTAGATAACGAAGACAATCCACAAACCAGTCAGGATGACTAGCTTGCGACAACACCTGGGACATTCCTGGCGACGGTGGGTGGGCGACGGCGGGATAAGGAGGGAAGGTTGTAGCCAAGTCGGCGAAGGGATGTGTGGAGTCGTTAGGGCCGCACGTCGGGACGAATGCGGACATGAGAGAGGGGTCGATGTTCGGGTCCTGGTAAGGGTTCACGTCGACAGCTGTCAAGTTGGTGATATCGCGGAGAGTATGCGAATTAGGAACGGGAGCGGGAGAGGGATGCACTTTGCTGGGCGAAGGATGGTCGTTGTCGCTGTGGGAGTCAGAGGCGGCATCGTCCTGACGAGGTGGTAAGCGCGGCGTAGATTTCTTTCTTGAGTTGGCTTGGCCTCCGGGAGCGCGTTTGCGCTTCTTTGAGGAAGCTTCGGCTGGGGAGGCAACGGATGGGACGGCTGGTTCGGCTACGTCAGGCGTTTCCGTAGGCGCAAGTGGAGTTTGATTGTTCCAAGGGTTGGGCTCGCGTAAGAACCAAGGCAACTGCCTCGGCATCTCCGCATCCGGGAGGGATCGAGCGCGTTGTTGTTCTCTGGCTGTAAATAATGATTCAGTTTATGGGCTGGAAGAAAGAAAGAATGACAAACTCCAACAGGATGCACCGAACTCGCCAAGAGCCGCCTGCCAAGTTCGATAGCGGAGCTTGCCAATGTCTCCGTCGGCCTCGTGAAAAGCCTTCGGAGCAGGATTAAGGTTCTGACCGACGTTAAGGCTGTCCGAATCCGGTCAGATTCACGCTTGAACGTCAGAAGAAGAACAACTCACGAGATGACATTGATCTGCCCGCCTTTGCGAGGCTCGGGACCAACCCAGGAGAAAGAGATGTTGCCACCAAGAAGGGTCGACAAACCGTCAAGGAGAGGCTGGAGGTTACCGGCAAGTCCATCCAAAGCCCTAAGATACGAACGTCAGCAACAGAAATGGAGAATAAGAATCACGTACACTTGAGTTTCCTCCGGGGATAATTGTTCGAGAGGACGGCGGGCGGCACTCTTTCCGGCAGCAACCTGTTTGGCGTCCTCCGCGGCTTGCTCGCGCCAGTGCGCCTTTTCCGAATCCGGAAGGGTATTCCAGCGCTCGGAAATATATACGCCGACATCCCCGATCCGCTGACGACGGGCATTCTTGCCAGTCTCTGAGAAAGTCGCGTCGAATTCGGCCTTCAGGCTGTCGAAATTGGCATTGCCCCACAGCTGGGAGGGAGTACGCCCGCGCTTGCGCGTGACATCGACACCGGCGACCCTGCTCAGGAAGTTGGCCACCGGGTCCTTCGCAATCTGGTTCTTGGTCAACTTGTTGATTGGCGTCGCTTTTGTCCAACGCGATTCGTAGTAGTTACGTATGCCCTGCAAAATAAATGAGAACGTCGCGAGAAGAAACTTGATGAGGGCACGCACTGTTGAGAGACGCTGGAGAAGCGCCGCCTTCCTGGCGCGTTCCGAAGGTGAGAGGGAAGAATCGGGAGGCGGGGGAGGAGCAGCTGGATCCGGTTCCTGATCCATGGGCAGGTCGTAAGGGTATTTCTCGCAGATTCTGTTGAAGACGGTATCCGCGACTTCTTCGGCAGCGGCTTTGCTCTTGCGACGTGCAGCATTGTAGGTTTCCAGAGCGCCGTCGAGGATGGCCTTCCGTCCGCCTTTAGCCCAGTGTTTGCGGAAGGGGGTAACGGAGAAAGTGGGGATGCCGTCCCTGATGATGGATGAAATATCATGAGTAACACGCGTAGACATATCACATGAGATCACACGGGAAAGGGGCTCACGCGATAGATGCCATGACTATGTTTTGACGCGTCTTTTTGAGTGCTTTTGAGCGCTGTGGTCGGGAGAGTGTAAGAATACAAATAGATCAATACAATGCTAGGCTAGGATGATTGCTACGTTATTCTTGGAGTCCTGGTATGGGGCCAAAAAGGTCAATACTAGCGTGCTGAACCTGGCATAACGGGTACAGCGCTATTTGTTGGAAGGTTTCGTCGTTTTTAATTCTGGGCCCACCGTTCGGTCCCGAGTGGCGGCATTTTTTCTTCATTCACAATATTGACCGACTGTTCCGAGGATTCAACGGTGCATTGCAGTGAGGTCGCGCAGCTGATCTAGTGCAGCAACCAGCCATCCATCGCCAATCATTCCGATCCCCCAAGCGCACGGCGGGAGCGCGTTACCAGTGTCCAAAAGCGGAAAGCGGGGTCGGGAATCAGACCGGGCCACATCTCGAGTAGATTTTGGTGTGTTGCGTTGCATGGCAGGTCGTGCGCATGTCGAGAGAAGCCAGTCAATAAGGCGGGAGGCATACGGCGCCCACCCGACGCAATCCAAATCCGGATATGGCAGATCCCGGACCATGGATCGTGTGGCATGTTGTAGGGCTAGATCGTTGCTCAGTTGCTCACTCTGCCACAGGGAGTAATATATATCAGATTACGCGATGAAGCGCTCGGTCCAGGAGCCCCAGAAATGGCGGAAAGGAATGGGGCGGGAGACGGCACATGATGCCGCTCACATGGATGCCGGCTTTTTCCGTCGCGCAAGCCGATCGGGTATCACTATTATAATAATAATATTGACGGTGCGCAGGCGCGCAATTCTTTGGGCAAGCCCTGGCAGTGGTTAAATGTATTCCTGGGGTTAGAAAAGCCTATGCTGGGGTTAGCAAGACCAGAGCTTGTAACCACACAGTTGGCATTGAACTCAGTGGTTATATTCTCTTATATACCCCAAGTATTACACCTTGGCCTGGGCGAACGTGTAGCGGGGCTGGTGGAAGTGTGGCGCGGTGACGGGGCAACGACAAGGGCGAAGAACAGGACGGCACCAACACCACCACCCACGATGGCACCAACGCTGCCACCGGCGACCATCAATCTACATTTGGATGTCGACAAAGCTTGCAGATTCTGTGGGCTCGGAATCGGCCCCCTTCCCCAGCCACCCCTTCTCCCACCCCCTCTCCCCACCCTTCATCACCCTCGTGTCATCCCTCCCCTCTCCTCCTCACTGCCTACTTCCCGCCCCTTTCTTCTTCCCTTTGTACATCCCACCCACTCCCTTATGTCCTCCTCATCCCTCTGTTGTGATTGACGGGGCTTTCATGCCGGGTTGATGCCCCGCGCACCATTGTGCGCGGGTGCTTGTCCTGCATGAACAAACAGTATTCGCGCACCCGGCGGCGCGCTTTTCTGCGGGGATTTGTTGCGCTCGGGGATCTCGGGGATTGGGTACATCCGATCCCCTCCCCGCGCATCCATCGATTCCTCTGATTCAAATCACTTCATTTCTTGTACATACTATCTTGTCTATCGTAGTAACCTATACACCAAAATGCAAGGTCAATGCTGGCCGCCATCGCGAGCAAACCTGGCGGAATCCCATGCCTAATTGGGAACGGTATCCAAAGTGAACCCGCCCCATCCAGCTGACGCCACACTCGAATTGCCCCGCTCAACAGCCAGAATATTATTAGACCCCTGTAGGTATGTGCGCCTGCAAACGCGCCCCCATCCCGCTCAAAATTGAGGGCGCTAGAGCCCGCCCAACTATTTGATGCTCAATTCTGAGCCTCCTTCCCAAAAGGGAATTCTCACGCTCCCACTCCCGCCGGGCAGTGAGCGGGATATTCAACCCCGTCATATTAGCCAGTGAGCAGGGCATATTTGGTAGCCATGCAATGGGCGGCGCTTGAGGGTGACAGCTGGTGACAGGCCAGTGGCAGTGATGAGCCATTTGGGCTGAATCATGGATGGGCCCATGTGCCCAATTTGACTGATCTGATCAGATGAAGGGGTGCCCACAGGTGGAACAGTTAGATGGCCGGCAGGATGTGCGGGCGAGGGCTTGTGGTATGGTGTCGGGCTATGGGACAAAAAAAGAGTCAGCATAAGGACGCCAGGGATGCTGCGCCATATGCACGCCAGGGCGAAGGTCATCGCGGCCGTCCCGAATGCGGCGCAATGGCGCAGGCAGTCATTCAGGATGAAGGCGGCGAGCGGAAGGCCGTTGCGATGGCGGCGGGTGAAGATGCGCGGGCCGACGGCCGGGCGGAAGAGACGAACTCCGTGGCGAGGCGCTTGAGGCTGCTGTCGACGACGGTGGCGGGCCATGATGGATTTGGAGGCGGAATGCCAGGCCCAGCTTAGTTTGGGATGCGGCTGTGCATTGGTGATGGCCTGCGGCAATTGCTCCCGCGAACGATGTGAGCGCAGACATGGAGATTGTCTTGTCCAGCCACACGATCCACAGATGCACGTCGTGGAGGGTGGCGTCTTTGGAGATGGGCGTTGAGTTCTTAATTCGGTTGAATAGATCCGGGGTGTCAAGTGGAATTTCATTCAAGCCGATCGGACCGAACAGGCACAGGCACCGGAGGAAATAGTTACTTAACACATTGTACATATATTCGAATTGCATCTGTAGTCCGAGCGCTCGCTAACGCTCGCGCTGTCTTGACCGACCGTGTTAATCAATGAGTACAGTTGGATTCTCAATAAGCCTCCTTGTGGGGCAGTGTACAGTGCAAAAAGGAGTGAACTTGTCATAACGTCGACGCAGGCCGTGTCAAGAACTAGAACGCTCAACGAAGAACAGCTACTGGCGAGACTTTGTATTTGTGCGCTACGGAAACTTCGACGCGAAATGTGCGACATTAAGCACAGTAGATTTCGCGACATCGAGCAAGACGAATGTCGCGACATTGCGCTTGCCAGATGTCGCGACATTGGACTTGTCAAATGTCGGATTATTCGGCTAAGTAAAAAGCCCGAGCTTTGTCACAGGGCATGCGGCAGCAGCCCCGCTCCGCTTCGTCGGAACCTTGGTTGAGGTCAATGTCGCGCGTTTGACAGCGAGGGATGTCGCGACCTCGGACTCAGAGTGTCGTGCGACATACGTTCTCAGAATGTCGCATCAATTGTCGCGCAAAACATCGTGAATTATGCCACCAAAAAAGCGGCAACATGCGTCAAGGGCGAGACCGCATCACAGCAACCGCAAATGATGCGACAAGCGCCGAAAAAATGTCGTATGGTCGGCGTTCGGCGATCGGTCGGTTCGGCGCCTGCGAGATCCTGGGTAATTTGTCACCAGCCGCATTTCCGCGGGGTAGCACGTGCGAGTCCTAGAATGGGAATTTGAAATTGATGCGCCTCTCCTTGTTTCGTGACCGCCATGGTCCCGACACTTCTGGCGCTGTGCGCCTTGCTTTCATGCTATTCGACCGCTTTACCCCTCGTTGTTTTCAACACTCTTCCTGAACAAGCTACTTTAACCCCGCTTTCGACTTTACTGTACCTACCATCCATGGCAGCGCCGGTCGCGCCTTCGACTCCCTCAGCGAGCAGTCTTGCTGCCACACCAACAAGCTCTCCGACGGAAAGCGCGCCGGCCGCGTCTACAACACCGCTCACAACTACGACGATCATAACAACGCAGATAAACGAGATCACCGACGTCGAGGACACAACTACCGCAACAGTGACCAGCATTCTTACCCTATATCTTCCCGCCCCAGCCGAAACCTCGCCTTCCTCTTACAAGACGACTTGGTCTGCGCCAGCTCAGATGACCGACCTCTCAGCCTTCAATGTAACCTCCCTTGGCGGCAAGCAAAACATACAACTTGTCGATGGTATTCCCGCCGATGCCAGCGCAACCTCTTTCGCTGCCGAAGCAGCTCCAACAGACGCTGTCACCTCTTGGAACAACGACTCCTCTGTACTCCAGCTCCTCTATCCCGCTTCCTCCATCAACCCCGGCAACAAGGACCGACCCGAAGGCGGCGCTCAGTTCTACGCTACGCCTGTGGATATCAGCAATGTGAACAACGTCACTATGAATTTCAGTGTCTTCTTCCCAGTGGACTTCGACTTTGTCAAAGGCGGCAAGCTTCCTGGGCTCTATGGCGGGCGCAAAGGATGTTCAGGCGGCGCAGCAGCGGACGACTGCTTTAGCACGAGGCTCATGTGGAGGACGGATGGCATGGGTGAACTCTACCTGGTGGGTCTGAAACTTCCGAAGCTCTACTCCTTGTCCCTACTGAGTTTGCTGCAGTACGCGCCCAAGGACAAGCAAACAGTCGCCCTCTGCGACGCACCAGATACTGTGTGTGATGCCGCGTACGGTTTCTCCATAGGACGTGGGTCTTTCTCGTACAAACGCGGTGCATGGACGACCCTCACGCAAACCGTCGCACTCAACACGCCTGGAAAGCAGAACGGACTCTTTGCGCTGGATGTCGACGGACAACGCGTTATACAGCGAGACGATGTGTACTATCGCAATCTGATACAGACTGCACCAAGCCCGACGCCCGAGCCTGAACCTACGCAATCGCACGGAGGAGGTCTTCTTGGTGGAATCCTCGGCGGAATCCTGAAGAATCGAGATGGGGCGCAGTGGAGTGTAGTTCTGGATGTACCGCACCCCGACATAAGTATCTCGGAGGAGGAGGACCCGGAGCAGAACCAGATTGGCTTCTTGGGGATGTTCTTCAGGTCAGACTTCTCCCAACTAGATCATACCTATTGCTGATCCCGTGCATTTAGTACGTTCTTTGGCGGGCACGAAGACTATTGGGCGACCCCGAAGGATCAGTATGCGTGGTTCAAGGACTTTGCTTTATCGGTGAATGGTTGATACAAATCCTGAGCGCTGAGCCTTGGGCTACTCGTGCGTAATGAGAGAAACAGACGCCAAATGAGTAATTATATACACAACATGTCAATCCTGGAGATTGGTGTGTATCACATTTGTATCTGTGACGTTTTTAGTAATTGACCATCAAGGAATGACGCCTACTACAGAACCAGGGTGCCAGTGGCTTAGACCAAGACGAAAGGGATGGGAATCAATACGAGTACAAGCAGAGTCGGCGAGTACAGCGGCTCATGTAATTCACATGAGTAGAGAGACTGTAGTAAAGCGAAAACCGAGTGAGGCCAAGCGACACGTGGCGCTCCGCGATCGTTAGATCGGCCGACGGCCATGTCTCAGAAAGGCAATCGCGCCTCTTGTTTCTACACGGTCGTTATACACCCATCTCTTGAGCGCGAACCACTCGACGAGCTTTCTGGGAAGGAGTTTGCTGAGCCGTTGCTCAACCCAGTTCTGCGGAATCTGCAAACGGTCACGTTTGTTCTACAGTACAAAAAGGTCGCATGGCTGAAATCTGCGCGACATCGAGAAACAGATCGAACAGGTACGCTCGGAGCCAGACAGCGTGTTTTCAAGGCTTGCACAGCGGGTCACTTCTAAGTGCGTTGTTGAAGTACTGCCCGTATCTATGTGGGAACGTGTGAATTACCTACTATGGAGTACTCCTTCATGTAGACTTCTCCTTCATGTCAACTTAGTGTCTTGTCCGCTCATTTGACCTGAGTCGTAGGATGTCCTTGAAATACGACTCTTTTTACGGCTGGTATAGATATTGAGATCGAAAGAAAGGAACAAGCCAAAGGCACACAGCCAGGACAATGTACCGTAACTCTTGATGCATAAACGGTTCATCTTCGCTGTGGGTACAGCAATCCAAACAGTAACCCATGACGCTTCTACTTAACCCTCTAATCAAGAGCCGGGTGGCTCTTCCTCTTCCCCTCTTCCCCGAACGCCCGCCATTAATCATGTAGTTATCAGTTCGTCTAGACTTTGCAAGTCATTGCAGATAGGAATGCCTTCTCGAGCTCCAATCTCGTCCAGAGTCCGATATGGTGATTTTACGCTTCCAGCTTGAAGCATCATGCATCCGGGGCAATTGCAGTCGTTTCTAGTACTGATACTTTGTTCCCACGATCGCGTCTTGTTTTTCTGCCGTCATGCGCTGGCTACCTTGTGTGGTCCTTATGTTGGTACGGTGCTGTTATCTACGTGCGGCGCGTTTGTCTCTCTTGTAAGTTAGGATCAACGACTATAGCATCCGACGTGCGCGTTTCCAGGGTCACTGTCATGGCGCCCACCGGCATCGCGCCTTATCATCTCTATCCATCAACGCCCATTCCGCAGCTGGTGGACGGGCGCTGGCGCTGGCGCTGATATCGAGACAACCCTCAATTCTTCTAACTAATATACTGTCACCACCATGTCGGACCCCACGCTTGAAGCGGCCATCGACCGCACGTTCACTATCGATACCGAGGTCAACCTATCCCCGCTTCCGCCATCCTTTGTCTTTCCCCCTTCACTATCAGAGTCGCTACCCAATGTCGCCCTCTCCTCGCTGACTCTCCCCGCGCTGGTTGTACCGAGTGTAGCGCCCGAGCAACCGCTAATGCACTACTTTCTCTCGACGTCGCACAACACTTATCTCCTTGGACGACAGCTCGTCGGTAGGAGCACGGCCGAGGCATACAGCCACATCTTGAAACGCGGCGGGCGCTGCGTGGAGATCGACGTGTGGCCGGGCCTCCGGGTCACGCACGGCTACACGCTATCGCAGAGCATCTCATTACGCTCGGTGTGCCAGGCCATCGCATCAACACTGCACGACAAAGCGTGGCCAGTGCTGATTAGCGTAGAGTGCCACGTGGCGGTGGACGAGCAGGAGGACATGGTGCGCATCATGCGCGAGGAGTTCGGGCCGCGGCTGGTCAAAGGGAAGCTGCCGGTGGACGACGAAGGGAAGGCGTTGTGTCCAGAGGACCTCATGGGCCGCGTTGGGTGCATGATCGAGTACTACGCCCCTCCCTCGCCGGACGACGAGTCCTCCTCCTCGTCTTCCTCCTCTGAGGAAGACACACCCCCACTGCCTCCCCCAAGCAAGATCTCCCCCGCCCTTGCCGCGCTCGGGTTCTACGCGCGCTCCTTCAAACCCACCACGCGCACCTGGCTGTCCACCCCCTCCATCTTCACTCCTCCGCGCTTCCCCCCGCACATCATGATCAACATCTCCGAGTCCGCCGTGCAAGCCTGCCCACCACATGCGCTCCTTGCGCACGCGCAGTTCCACTTGCGGCGTGTCTACCCCAACGGGACTCGGATCGGGAGCAGCAACATGGATATCGTGCGGTGCTGGCGGAACGGGAGCCAGGTGGTGGGTGTCAACTGGCAGGAGTGGGATCGCGGCATGCAGGTCAACGAGGCAATGTTTGTCGGCACGCCGGGCTATGTTTTGCGGCCTGAAGAACACTCACCAGAAGGCAAGGTGCGGATGACGCTCGACGTCCTGGCCATCTGTGGGTTCCCGGAGGAGCACAAGCATCTGTATGTGCGTGCGGAGCTCATACACAAGGATGGCGACCATAAACTCGAGACAAAGTTGGGGTTGCTCACGTTCCCCGTACTGGCCAAAGACCCGCTTGCATTCATCTGGGTGCATGTCATGCACGACGAGCTGGGCAAAGACGACACTCTCGCGACATTTTGCGCCAAGGTCAGCAATCTCGCGCAGGGATGGCGTGTCTGGCGCCCATTGCATAAGGGAAAGTGGGATGGCGCCGGTGTGGTGGTCGAGTGGCGGGTGGACGACGTTGATGAATGAGTGATTTTATTGTAGTGTGGTATCATCATTATGTGTATGTAGTGAGAGGACAATTGATGGCAATACAACATCCCACTGGTCAGAATGAAGTACTGGTGTTTGGAAAAAGTCAAAGACGGTCGGCCTCGCATTTGCTGCGCCCGTCTGCTTTGCAGGAATGAGACTGAAGCCACTTGTCTCTAGGCTTCTCAATGTTCCGTGGCAACACTAAATTATCTCTGTTTCGCTTCCTGGCCACACAACCTTGTTGACATGGGAGACTGTGTATCTACGAGGCAATGCTCACCAACGACACGATCCGTGGGTCTAATTTCTTCCGCAGGTCCGAAGTAAAGTGCGTGTGTGCCGGCGCCCTTGCGACTCCCTTTCTTTCTCGGTCTGCTGTTGGCCACACATCCATGGCACCAAGAATGACACCTATTTCAACAAGTCATGCAGAACCACACGGCCCGGGCTACTGTACACTCGTGGATACTCAAAGTCTTCCAGCAAGCAATGTTATACATTTGTTGAATCATGTACCCAAACGAACAATATGTTCACCATCCCAACTGCTCGAAGCTCCACCCCCAAATCGTTCCATTCGGCGCCATGAAGCGCTTGATAATCTGTCTATCATTCTTGTCGAGTGCGGTAATCTTCTTCACATCTTCCTCTGCCAAGATTGGGATCTAAATGTCCGTTTGTGAGTTTCAGCGCAGTCCAATGCATTTAGACTCGCACCTTCAGGTTCTCCTTCTGCCGCTCCACATTCGAGCTGGTAGGGAGGAGAGTAACGTCGCGCGCTAGATGCCACCCCAGGATGAGTTGTGTCACTGAGACACTGTACTTGGCCGCAAGCTCTACGAGAACCGGGTCTGCGCGGACGACGTCACGGCCTGATATAATCCTTGTTAGTGCGAAAAACCTGATTTCAGGAGATGTCGCACCAGAAGGGGTATAGGCGGTAACTACAATTCCTTTGCTCTTGCAGTATTGGATCAGTTCGTCTTGAGCGAGGTACGGGTGGATTCTATTGGGGCATGAGCGCCATCTCACGTATCAAATACAACACATACTCGACCTGATTCACAGCCGGTACGACCTTGGCTGTCTCGAAAAGCTTCTCGAGGCTAAATTTGCGTCAAGACAACACAGAAAACGAGCAGACACGGTGGCGACTCACGTCTTGCTTGAGAAGTTACTGACACCGATTGCTTTGACCTTTCCAGTAGCGAGGACCTCCTCCATTTCAGCCCACGTGTCGTTGAACGTACGTCCCTCGGCGAGGGGAGTCGAGCCGTCCGCGTTTTTAGGCATGTTGTCGCCCTCTGTACGAATCGACGGGTCAATTTGCATCGATATGGATCATAAGAGAATTGTACACTGACCGATGTACTTAACCTGCGCAGGCCAGTGCATCAACCACTGGGAGGATATCAGTACACATCGATTCCACAGTAGATGCGGACAGACCAAGTCAATGTATTCAACGCCGAGTTGCTTGAGGCTCTCTTCAAAGACCTTCTTGGTGCCTCGATCGCCTCCATTCCAGCTGCAACGACCATCAGTAACGATGTATCGTCAGTTGAGAATGCTGTGAGAGCCCCTACGGCAACTTGGTGGTGATGAAGATCTCCTCTCGAGGGATGCCAGAGTTTCGTAAGGCGGCCCCGACAGACTCTTGGGTACCTAATATGAGACGGAGACTGTGAGCGATGGAAGAACATCCACCAAGATAACGATGACCTACCGTAGATTGTGGCCGTGTCCAGAAGCTTGTACCCCGCCTAGAAGAGAGATAGCTCTGAACGTGGATTCACACGTTCCTCACGAGAAACATACCTTCAAGGCAGTCAAGAACCAGTCCCTGGCCTTGAACTGCTCTTCAGGCGTCCAGCCCGCCCCGCACCCCAGCCCTGAATGCTGTCAACTATCATCACTCTTGGATGAAGAAGATTAGACAAACCAATGACGGGCATCTCTGCGCCGGTATTCAGCTTGACCGTCTTCAAGTTTGGCGATTCGTAGAATTGGGTGGCCATGATATCGATGGATGTGATGATACTTCTCAGCCTAGAGCGTGTCTTTTATAGTAAGGAGCACGATGATGACCCAGTGACCCGCACAGCGATACAGATCTGCATTACTCATCCAGAAAGCCGAGGTCATAGGGAAATGTCAGAGCATATGTAGTAAACGTGACGAACTTACAAGTCCTGCCTCCGGTAGCACGTTCGCAGGCTCACGTCCCTTCGTAAGCAGTCATTCAATTTCCAGCTCGTACTCATGAAATGAATTATGAGCCGGAGTCGGGCGGTTGTCATCCCTGAGGTGGCATCACGGCTTAAATGAACGCCCCTGATGGCCGAGCCGCTAATGCCGGATTGATGGCCATGAGCCTTGCCGTACTGCCGAGACAGCCACTGCTGCTGCGCTCAGTGCGCTGCCAGTGCAAGTCTGCCACACAGCAGCGGCACCAGATATTATGCCTAGTCTTGCTGGAGGCATTCCAGATCTATGTCATGTCTTTGAGCTTGGATTGAGTAGGGTGGAAGGGTTTGAGAGTAGAGATCCTTAATTTGTTTCTCAACTTCGATGTACACAGACAATATGTCTACCATCCCAACTGCTCGAATGTCCACCCCCAAATCGTCCCATTCGGCGCCATTAAGTGCTTGATAATCTGTCTATCATTCTTGTCGAGTGCGGTGATCTTCTTCACGTCTTCCTCTGCTAGGATCGGGATCTACATGTCCGTCTGTGAGGATTTGCGCAGTCCATTTCATTGAGATTCACACCTTCAGGTTCTCCTTCTGCCGCTCCGCATTGGAGCTAGTAGGGAGGAGAGCAACGCCGCGGGCTACGTGCCACCCGAGGATGACCTGTATTCTTGAAACGTCGTACTTTGCTGCGAGCTCTTTGAGGACTGGGTCTGCGCGGACGACATCACGGCCTATCACCCTCGTTAATGCGAAGAACTTGAATTCAATGGACGCCATACCGGAAGGGGTATAGGCGGTGACTGCAATTCCTTTGCTTTTGCAGTACTGGATCAGTTCCTCTTGAGCGAGGTACGGGTGAACTCTATTGCGGGATGAGCGCCATCCCACGTATAAATAACACACGTACTCAACCTGATTCACAGCAGGTACGACCTTGGCTGTCTCGAGAAGCTTCTCAAGGCTGACGTTGCGTTAAGACAACACAAGAACGAGCAGACACGGTGGCGACTCACGTCTTGATCGAGAAGTTACTAACGCCAATCGCCTTGACCTTTCCAGTCGCGAGGACCTCCTCCATCTGAGCCCACGTGTCGTTGAACGTAATTCCCTCAGCGAGAGGAGTCGAGCCGTCCGCACTTTTGGGCCAATCGTCGCCCTCTGTACGAATTGACGGGTCGATTTACATCGATATGGAAGACAAGAGGATCATGACACTGACCAATATACTTGACCGGTGCGGGCCAGTGCATCAACCACTGCCAGTGGAAGGATATCAGTACACAATGAATACAGAGGAGATGCGGACATACCAAGTCGATGTATTCCACATCGAGCTTCTTGATGCTCTCTTCGAACACCTTCTTGACGCCTCGATCGGCTCCATTCCAGCTAAAACGACCGTCAGGAATGATGTATCGATAAGGATGCTGTAAGAAACCTACGGCAGCTTGGTGGTAATGAAGATCTCTTCACGAGGGATGCCAGAGTTTTTCAAGGCGGCTCCTACGGACTCTTCGGTACCTAAGACGGGAAAGAGCGTGTCAGCGATGGATGAACAGATAATTTACCGAAATAACGACGGCTTACCGTAGATAGAGGCCGTGTCCAGAAGCTTGTACCCCGCCTACAAAAGGAAAAGCTCTGAACCTGGATTCACACGTTCCTCACGAGAAACATACCTTCAAGGCAGTCAGAAACCAATCCCTGGCCTTGAACTGCTCTTCAGCTGTCCAGCCCGCCCCGCAACCCAACCCTACATCGTGTCAGCTACGACCTATTATCTTGTATGAAGAAGATTAGACAAACCGATGACCGGCATCTCTGCGCCGGTATTCAGCTTGACCGTCTTCAAGTTTGGAGAGTCGTAAAACTGGGTGGCCATGATATCGATGGATGTAGGGAAGCTCCCAGACAGAGGGGGTCTCTTATATCGCGTAGTGCGATGTCAATGACCCTGACATTGTGACAAATTTGACTGCAGTGCTGCATAAGCCACGTAGCTCTGTTGGCCGATACCAGAGGAGGATGAACGTCGTCTCCAGGTCATCTCCTCGGAGATAATCGATAATGGCTTGTTACGAGGCCAGCATTACACAAGCTATCTTGCCAATTTATAATGTTCTGGCCCCGTGGGTTGTGTCGCGGGTAGAAGGAAGCCTGAACCATGTGTTGTAGGAAGACGTAGTCGATGGAGCAGCAGCAATTGCAGACGCAAAGTAAGGGCCCAGGCAGACAGAATAGATCTTCTGCAAGGCTAGCAGGGCCACGGTGGATTTTCACCAAAAGTATACTTAGTATGAACTTGATGAAGCAAGCTGAGGGCAGGAGGCAAGTTCAGACTGAGATCGGCGCGATCGGCAGCAATAGGGGAAGGGTAAATCATGCTTGATGCAGAACCACTACTTGCTACATTGCCACCAGCGCGCCGCGTTTGCAATTTCTTCCTCCTGGATGCTTGTGACGATCTGCGCAGGTCTCCGGGACAACGGTGGCCTCGAACTGTGACGATGATACGGCGATGAAGGCGGTTGAGCAGTGACACTGCCCCCGACGATGGGCAACGCGTCCCCGGCGTTTTCTTTTTATTCGACAGCAGAATGCAGGGACAGTCCCAGCGGGATCGGTTGCGGTAGAAGGCCGCCTTTGCGCCTTGATTGTGGACGTCGCCATGCCGCCAACTTGAAGGCGCATCACAGCTCAGGCTGCCGCGGCCATTGGGTAACGGGTTGGCTTGTTCGTTCTTGCGGTGACACCAGTGCGTAACAAAACATTGTCAGTGAGATTCAGTCCTAAAACAACCGTTCAGATGCGGGTCTCCTCGCGTCGATTGCGCTCCATGGTCGCCTTGACTATGCCCGTCATAAGCTCGCGGATACAAGATCGACGTCTAATCCGACGCAGAGGCCGAGCAGCGGAATGTCGAAGATGCAAAGCAGCGCCTGCATGGCGCGGTGACAGGCGGCGTTGAAGAAAAGGAGACACCGAAGCGTTTCAGGCGATTACCAGTCGCTGAGGATCCCGAAGCGAGATTATGTCCTTTGCAGGCGACATTTACATTTCAGGTAATCCCGTCCTCTTGCTCTTGCATTTCGTTGCGAGCGCTCATCTCTCCTAGCAAAACTTGGGTTCAATATACTAGCTGCAATATTACGATCGACGACTCATGTTGTGTCTGAGCATCTGGCTTTGGTGCCCATTGGTTATAGTCATGCAGTCTGGCTTTTAACTAACCTGAGCATCAATGTGCAAGCGCTAAGCCATCCACGATGTCGACCACCTCCTTCAGACGGACCTCAGTCCTTTCTCGACGAGCAACTAGCATTCACATACGACAATATGAAGGTGTAGTACTACGCCTGCGCATGCCTGACGCATCGATTGATTCTTTGAACCCTTACAGGAAACTTCAGCTCCGTATGGAGGACTCCAGGAGGACTCGCACGGTTTCTGGACCAGGTCTTACATCGTTGTCCTTGGCTGCACTGACTTCAGCAGCGAGGAGCGGGAGAGAGACGAAGAACTTTGGATGCGCGCGTTGCCCGCAAGTTGCTTCGGCAGTAGACTGATACGCTGGGAAATAGTAGAGGGGTCAGTGGGTGTGCTGTTGGGCCGACGATCGAGACGAATGCGTGGAAGAAGATTATGCACACGCGTAGTGCGGTGCTTTGGCTGTCTCTCGGTCTCTCATCACCGCAATGTCGTCGGCTGTTGATTAATCATTGTCAATCGACAAAACATGTCCTCGGTCCCTCGGCAAACCATGCCCTCATCTCCACCCTCCACACAATTCGCAAATAGAACGAGACGCTCAGCCTGGACCTTGCAGATACCACATGCACCTTTCGTTTGCACTGCAGCACTTCCAACAACGTCTTTGTCACCTCAGAGGTTGTTGAACGCTCCCACCTTCTTCACAGCCCTTTCCGGTATCGAACACGGCAAGGCGGGCGCCGGCGCCCGCCCTATATGGAATTACGACGGAACATATCGAGATGTGGGAGCCATGAGGGCGGCCCGGCCTCAACATGCGGCAGTGTTCGACCATGCTCCTTATCATGGACGTGCTTGAAGTTGCAGCAACGAATATTTGGACTGCCAAGCTAAGGAGCTGCTTGGGAGCTGCTGCATATGTTACCCAGAAGTGCTGTCATGCTTGCGACTCGATGCATGACTACTCACCGCGTGCTACCCTCATCATTGCGATTGTTGCACACTCACTGTACGCGGGACCGTCGTATGGCGAGTGCACCTTCGTCGAACACGATGTTCCAGCCATGGCTGAGCGCTGAGCGCCGATGGCTCTCCTACCTTCCTTCCTTCCTATATTGGGACCGGGCCGTATGATCCTTCGTTGCTTCCTATACATGGACGATCAAAATCTTGGACGCATCCACGCAGACACTAATAGACTTGTGCGGTGATCATCCTTCCAGAAACTGCTCCAAAGTATGGCTCCCTGTCAATCCATGCGACATTCACAGTCCCGAATCTCTTGGCAGCCAGTGGATTGATCCGACATCGCTACCGAAATATTTCTCGAGTAATTGTCGATGATGACACCTTTCAGTGACACGCGCATTCGTATCCCTTGGGACCCGTTCTTCTCCAAATGCGCATGTGGAATAGCCTCTGACCAGCATGGCGACTTCGTCGTTGCTAGGCTCTAGAGGTGATAACGCTGGTTTCTTATCTATCCCAGCCACGCTGGCAGACAATATAAGACCACTCCAAGTCCGCTAACAGTCTTCATCGCAGTGTACTTGGTATCCTTCACTACAATGTTCTCTCCATCTGTCCGCAACGTCTTGACCGCTCTCTGCTTCGCTGCGATCAGCGCCTCTGCTGCTCCTGGACTTACGTTGTCTGTTACTGGCAAGTAGCGTCCGGCATGAAAGTGCATGAAGTGAGACTGATCTGCTATGTCTACAGGTGCCAAGTCCATCGTCGATGCCAAGAACCTCGAGGTCTCCACCACCCTCACCAACACCGGTGACGAGACCTTGAAGGTCCTGAACGACCCCTCCACTGTCCTCAACAACAAATACCCGACCAACAGCTTCGCCATCTCCACCGGTGATGCCGCCCCGGTCTTCAACGGTGTGAAGGTCAAGTACGTCCCGGAGACTGCCGTTGCCTTGGGCGGCTTCACCGTCCTTGCACCCGGAGAGTCTGTCACCGTCGCTCACAACTGTTAGCATGTTTCTATGCCTTCGGACCTTCATGATTCTGATTTTTCTTCTTATCTCAGTGGGCGACGCGTACAACTTCACCAGCTCCGGCGAGGCCTTGTACACCATTGCGCCCAAGAACACGTTCACCATTGTTGATGAGGCTGGATCGCTCTCTTCGATCAAGGCTGAGACCGTCGACACCCACAGCGCTGAGCTCAAGGGTACCTTGTCTGTTGCCCGCCGCTCTTCCATGGCCAAGCGCGCGACCTACAATGGCTGCTCATCGTCTAGGGAGTCTCTCCTTGTCTCGGCTGCTTCCGCTGCCCAGAAATACGCCCAGGCTGCTAGCGAGTACGCTGGCTTTTCAACCATCTCAATGAATGATGCTCATTTAACTTCCCAGCTATCTGACTGCTAACACCGCCTCCACCGCGCGCTTCAAGAAGTGGTTCGGTACCTACACCAGTGCCCACCACACGACCGTTGCAAGCCACTACGCCAACATGCTCAAGCACCCTTATGCCTCCTCGTACGAGTTCGACTGCACTTGCACCGATGCCAACACCTATGCCTACGTGTACCCCGACGAGTCAGTATCAACTGCCTTCATTCTCCCTCACACATGCTTACGCCCTCCTGATAAGGTTCGGAACCATCTACCTCTGCGGAGCCTTCTGGGACACGACCACCACTGGCACTGACTCCCGCGTATGTGTACACGATTATCTGATGATCCCTTACTCATCATTCATTCACAGGGTGGAACACTCATCCACGAATCGTCCCACTTTGACATCATCGGCACGACCCAAGATTATGTCTACGGCCAGAGCAGTGCCGCGTCCCTCGCCACCAGCAACTCCGCTGAGGCCATCGAGAACGCGGACAACCACGAGTACTTCGCTGAGAACAACCCGGCTCTTGATTAGAGGGTTAAGTAGAAGCATCATGGGTTACTGTAAAATGTAAACTTTACTGTTGGATTGTTGTACCTACAACGAAGATGAATCGTTCAAGTATCAAGAGTTACGGTGGATTGTCCTGGCTTGTGTCTTCGGCAAGGCTTGTTCCTTTCTTGCATTCTCAATATATATTCCAATCATGAGAGGAGTCGTATCTCGATGGCATCCTAACTAGATACGGTGGAATGAGCGCCGGACAAGATACTACTAAGCCTACATGAAGGAGTCTCACTTGATGGTAGATAATTCACGCGTTCCTACATAAATACAGGCAATAGTTCCACAACGCACTTGAAAGTGACCCGCTGTGCAAGCCTCAAAAACACGCTGTCTGGCTCCCAGCATACCTCCTCGATCTGTTTCTCGATGTTGCGCAGATCCACCTTCGGCCATGCGACCTTTTTGTACTGGAGAACAAACGTGACCGTTTGCAGATTCCGCAGAGCTGGGTTGAGCAACGTCCCAGCGGAGTCCTTCTCAGAAAGCTCGTCGAGTGTTTCGCGCTCAATAGATGGGTGTATAACGACCGTGTGGAACCAAGAGGCGCGATTGCCTTTCGGAGACATCCGTCGGCCGATCTAACGATCGCGGAGCGCCACGTGTCGCTTGGCCAGTTCGAACCTCACTCTGTTTTCGTCTCTCTCTTGCTCTCTCTATTCATGTGAATCACATGAGCCGCTGGACTCGCCGACTCTGCTTGTACTCGCATTGATTCCATCTCTTTTGTCTTGGCCTGCTACTGGCACCCTGGTTTTGTAGTAGGCGTCATTCCTTGACGGCCAGTTACTAACAATGCCACAGATTCAAATGTGATACACACCAATCTCCAGGATCAGGATGATATGTATATCACTCATTTGGCGTCTGGGAAAGGGCGTCCGGGGAAAAGGAAGAGTCGGCTACGCCAGATAACTCACGGCACTCAATGGGGACCTGAGTCAATGTCGATGAATACGAACTTCCCCAGGCTTTTTGAAAGAAACTGAATATGCTTAGCGGCCCAACCGGCTACTGTGGTATCATGTGCGCATTGAGTACGAGAACAGATATTTGCCGGCCTCGTCTCTTTCCTGGTTGTCTCCGCGATGTCTTCCCAATTCCACTCCGAACACTATACATTCTATCCCTCGGATCCTTCTGTCTTCCCAATCACGGCCAAGCGCTTATGGCGCTCCGACTTCTCCATGACTGGAATTAGTCTTGTCTGCGTCCACTCAAACGGGTCCCATAAGGAGGCCTTCGAACCTTTCATCTCTGATCTATGCGAATTGATCCCGTCAAACATCGTGCGAGAGGTGTGGCTGTTGGACTCGCCCAATCATGGCGACGCCGCCGTCATTAACGAGCGCAAGTTACTAGCGGCTCCCTACCATAAGAGCTGTGAGTCGTATATCGCACCACCTCATCTCTAAAACCGACGTTACATGTAGTTTCGGTCCGTTATGGTGGTCAGACGATCCACGCCTTCTTGAATGGCCTTGGAACCGGTGTCAATGTCGACTTCACTCAACGACGTGTCGCGCTCTTGGCGCAGTCCGCTGGTGCTTCCCAAATGTCGGTATCGATAACAATCTCCCTCAAATTTCATCCGCTAAATGCATTTTAGGGCTCTGGCGGTTGCGAGACAGCCCAACATCCGCTTGGAACATGTCATTCTGATTGAACTGTTTGGGGGATCGCATGAGTTCATGAAGACGATGATCCCCACCATCGATCGCATCAACGCAGTGTTCTCAAGGCGTCGGGACGTCTGGCCGAGTCGTGAAGCTGCCGAAGAAGAATTGAGGCGACAGAGTCCTTACAAGCACTACGACAAGCGTATCTGGGACTTGTTTTTGGTAAGTTCAGAACTTGGACCATGCGCTACCCTCTCTTATAAGGCACTCTGTCTAGGAACATGGATTTCGTGATCTCCCAACTGCTTCTCATCCAGAGCCTGGCGTGAAGGGCGTGACATTGAAGTGCACTCCCGCTCAAGAAGCAGTCTGTCTTTCCCGGCGTGTATACATCACAACTGACGCGTTGGCTCTTCGCAGGCAACACAAACGGACTATGATGCCCTCGATGATATCTACCATGCGCTCGCTACGTTTGAAAAGCACACGCACCTACATCTCATCTATGCCACTGTTCACCATCCCATGTTCCTGTATGCCCTTTCCACTCGACACGCCGAGTGTCACTGACACGACGCACACAGACCCCTCGAAATGAAAACGAGGGCCATCGAAAATGCACAGCCGACCTCAGTATCATGGGTAGACGGATCACATACTGTATGTCGCACGCTGCTCTAAATCTTGAGCTGCTACCGATGAACCGACGATACAGCTCCTACAAATTAATCCAAAGGGTACCGCAAAGGCGGTGAAGAACTGTTTACTGACCGGGTCTACTTCCATGAGGCAGACCACAAAACTTTAGGTCTTGGATTTCTACGTCTCATTTATTCGATTGTGTCGGAAGTGCACATGTATGTAGAATAAATATTGACCGAACGTTGATAGTGTCTTCGCTACCCAGAGCTTACGCTTGCCCCATCTCAAGAATGAACCCTACGAGCAAAGCCAGAATCAGTCCTGAGGGACGTATGGTTCTCATGACACCGTTCTTCTCATCTGTGGACTGTGCTGTGGTCGCCCGAGTTTTGATGAACTCCTCGTGGGCTACAAAGGATGAGTGACAGAAATTGGCATCGCCCAGACGAAGGGAACTCGCCTGTCTGTAAATTTGTTGTCGGTAGAAACTGAACGTACGGATTTCCCCGCTGTACTTGCGTGGCATCGACTCCATCTCCCACAAAATCGCCCATGTTGATGAGCATGTACACGTTCCGGACTATGGCAGTGAATTGTTGGGTATTCAAGATGGAAGGAAGGAAGGAAGGAAGTGTATGGTGCAGCGACAGCGGTCTTACGAAAGGCCATCCCAAGGACGATGTCTAGCTCGCCTTCCGTGTCGAAGCTTATAGGTTGAAACTAAGTGCTCAACATCAGCATCACCCCGACAAGATCAAGTCCTTCGACTCACCGATCCAATACATGAAACAACACCTTTTGAGTTCTTCACAGTTTGGTTGGTGAAGCCATCCTGCTGTGGATCACTGTGGATAACATCAGACAGCGAGAAGTAAAGCCAATTGAGCATACATAGTCGCGTCCAAGGGATGAATAGGTATTGACACGCCACCCAGTTTGAGCGAGAAGTTGACTTCAGTGGTACAGGGAACGATCCATATTGAGCCCAGAGCCGTCGAGGTCAGAAACTCAGCACCGTCATATCCGCTGTATATAGCATCTGCGACGTTTCTTTGGTGGGGATGAATCAGCAACAAGCTCCACGATCTACGTGGGGACGTACTTTGGAACCTGAGGAAGGGAGAATCCGGTGTCGATCGCCATTGTAGGTCGCTTGATGTCACTGGTGGTCGGAACCGTGGAAGTAAACGGAACAGGGCTGCCGTCAGGCGCGATGATACCGTCCTCATCACCCAAGAACTGATAGTGCGGCGCATTAGGATCCAAGTCGATTATCGGGGCACTCTCTATGTCTTCGTATCCCTCAAGAACTGAGCCAATAGTCATATTGCCAGGAAATGCATTCGATTCAACTTGCAAGTCCGTCAACATCCGCTCGAAGAATCAATCATGAGAACCCTTCACCTGAAGTCCTCCCAAGCAAGAACGTGATGATGCTGGGCTCACTGACGTTCTGCAGGAAGATGCGATCGAGAGGTCCGAGGCCACTGGTGTTGGAGTCTTGCACTGTTTGATGAATTACGGAGTTGTCATTCGGACCGAGTCCAATCAGTCCTGGTACCGGTGGAAGGCCTTGCGACGATGCGGGGACCTCGACTATGAGGAGAAGTGTGTCGGACACTAGCAAGATGAACAGATTGAAACACGGACTGAATGCTATGTCATCCAACTCGTAACCAGCAAAAACCAAATCAGCCGTCTTGATAGGCCCTAGTCGTAGTCAATGAACAATGACCACATATGAAAATGAGAGAGAGAGAGTTCTCACCAGATGCATTACCAGAGGCGTAGGTAATCGTCCCATTGAAACCAGTGTTGACGCTGCCAGCAATGCTATCACCACTGGGAGGTATAACCCAAAGATCGGCACTGGAACGAAGTTTCATTGATCGTATCGTGCTGTCGAAACATCACAACTCCGAGTCACCTTCCGGTGTCAATGGTGACAGTACATTTCTCCCCATTCAACGTGAGATCCGTGAAGTAGAAGATGTCGTGCTTATCCGACAAGGCCACATCTGACTGTTGTTGCGATCGCCTTTGAAGATGGTAAGGTTGAGGCGCCCTGCGCCCTTCGAGTGCAAGTTGGAATGCACCGGAGGAGTGAAGAAGAAGACTCAGCGAAAGAAGACAATTGAGAAGCATCAAGCCCAATTCAAGTACGAAAACAAGCAAAGAAAAAAGAAAAGAAGGGAAAGTGAAGGAGAGGACGATGCTTAACACTCGCGAAGTCGACGCTTTAATGAAGCGCCGCGGTCGTGCTGCCCTAATGGATTACCGTACCGTAATCATGATGGTCTTGGCATGTTAGAATCCTGTGTGTCTCATCCCGATTCCCATGGACACGCTACGATGCTGATGTATCCGGATGAGGGACCGATGGCAGTCCAATGCTATACGGATGGGGTCAAGAAGTCGGCTATACCGGAGAGACAACTGACCTTCTGTGAACAACTCGCTGCAGGTCGCCCACACCGAATACAAAGGCACTGACTGTACATAGAAGCGATAGCGTACAAGTAGATACATGTTATACAGTAATCGTGCGAGGGAAGCTGATAGAGTTCGTCATCTATTATGTGAGTCACCCATCCTTGACGCGTACGGATCGTACAACGGCACGAGTCCCACATCATTCCTACTAGCGCTGTGACTGTCATCTCTGTACGCAAACGCATGATCCTGCGCTTTTAGCTCCCTATACGCTGCACCTCGTCGCGGCTTGATGCAGCAACAGTAAACGATGCCTCCAAAGACAACCATCACAATCAGGCCGCCCACCACTGCGACGATAATGATCTTAGTTCTGTCGAACTTTTTCCCAGAATCAGTGTGACCTCGGACGGCGAGGAAGTCGCTGTGGGCTGTGAACGACATCAGATGATCGCTAGGATTGGGAAGGACGGAATGCGCACCTTTTTGAGGATCGGTGGTGGCCAGGAGCTGCACATATGGGTCGCCTCTGGCCTGCGTGGCGTTCAGAACCACCTCATCACCAACAAAGTCCCCGAGATTAACGAGCATGTAGACGTTACGAACTATGCATTGGCAGTTTGATCAGCAAACAGAGACCTCCAACAAAAGGGTTCCGATTTACTAAATGACATCCCAAAGATGAAGTCAAGCTGGTTGCCGTCGTCAAATGAGAAGGGCTGGAACTGTCAGATGTTTGTCATGAAGCAGTCGAGTTTGAGGATAGGATGGCTTGGCGCGCACCATTCCCATACAGGTCTCGTTTGAATTATCAAGAGGCCTTCACAACGAGATCAGATCCCACTAGACTCAAAACAAAAGGCCGACGTACTGGGTGGCATCCAAAGGGTGTATGGGAATGCTCTTGCCACCGAGCTTGACTGTTAGGTTGACCTCAGTCGTGCAAGGCAATGTCCAAATTTCGCCAATGCCCGCGACGTTCTTGAGCTTCGCCTCGTCATAGCCACCAAAAAACGCTTCGCTGACATATCTAGGTCCTACATTCAGCCGACCGAGCAGAGGAAATCGGACTACCCACGTACTTTGGGACCTGACTTATCGAGAATCCAGTGTCGAGCATTGCAGTCCCTTGCTTGGGGTTTTTCGTCGTGTTCACCACCGTCGTTATGGGGATGACATTTCCATCCGGGTCATGTATACTGTCCTCGTCTAGCAAGAACTGATAATGAGGAGCTGGGAGTAGAGGTATTTTCGGTTCCGTCTGGACATCCGTGTACCCATCCAGAATCGAACCGACCGTCATATCCCCATCAAATGCGTCCGCTGCGTCTAATGACAGTCAGCGTCGGGATGTGTCGAGAAGCAAGGCAAGCAGACCTGACTGTCGTCCTAAGAGAAAGGTGATGTAATTCGGTGTTGTAGTGTCTTGCAGGAAAATGCGATCCAGAGGTCCATACCCCACTGCAGAGATGTTCCCAGTCTCCTGATAGATAGTTCCTTGGATGTTGGAGCCTACATTGGGACCGAGTCCAATCAGGCCAGTTATGTTCGCATTATTGTCCTTGGCAGAAACCTCCACTATTGTCCAGTCAGACTCTATACTTGCGAGCAGACATTACGAACGATATGACACGCTCTGCACGCTATACCCGGCGAAGGTGAGGCTTGCAGTCTTAATGGGTCCTGTCGACTAATGAGCAAAGCGCATAGAGCATCGCGATATCGTCAAAAATACCAGAAACGTCCCCAACGGCATAGGTAATGTTGGTTTTAAAACCGGTATCAAGACTGCCCTGTATGGCTGTGCCATCCGGCGGAGACACCCAGAGATCGGCGCTGGATTGAGGGATGGTCAGTAGAAGGCGAGACCGATGGAAAATGATGTACCTGCCGGTGTCAATGACAATCGTAAAGGGTTCGCCTCCCAGAGTGATGTTCGTGAAATATGTGACATCGTTCTGGTCAGATAAAGCCAGCGTGCCATTTGTGTTCGCTCTCTTGCTCAACGAGGAGCGAAGCTGACGACCTTGAAGCGGAAAGTGATAGGCATGCGAGAAGCCTGAAAAGACGACGAATAGAGTCAGTGGTAGCAATGGACGCGTCATCGTCAGCTTTGAAAACGAGATAGAGGAGCAAGGAGTGTGTGCGGAAAGAGTCTAACATGCTCTTATAGCGCGTCGCAATGGCAGTGCCGTTCGATCATCATCATCTGTTTCAAGTGCCAGCGACTGATACTCTGATACTTATCACGATTCAGTGATACAAAATGTACAGGGGAGGGGGGCAATGTACAGGGAGACCTGAGGGGGGCGGTGCAGAAAATCAGTTTCCGTGACACGAGCGCTTGCCGATGGAAAATGGTCGGCCAGAAGAAATCCAGCTATATTGGGACTTCTGAGAGAATTCTGGAAGAGCGCTGGAGGGAGCGCACATACACTGGTCAAGAACAATGAGGGTCCGCAGAGGAAAACAGGTAATAATCTGAACGGAACGCTAACCTTGGTCGGATGCTGTCAGATGCTGTGTCGTTCGTGGCAGAATACATAACGCCCATGGATTGCATTGTAAGACGTGTGAGCACGGGCGTCCATAGAGTCAGGGTGGCTAGCTAAGGAGAATCAGAACCAAACGAGTTTGCTGGACGAGCTGGCGTCAAGGTTGAGAGTATGTCGCTGTGGGCGTAAGAAGCGGGGCCAGAGGTAACAAAACCCCCAGCCGTCCTAAATCAACGCGGCGTTTGCTAGCAGACTGCCAGGATTGTCAAATATCTTCCTTTCCTTCGAGGTAGACCTTCTTCTCGTCGTACAGCGAGGCTGAGGGTACACGAGCGGTATTGGTGTAAATACACGCTGCCTACGGCTTTTCGCGGGGTCAGACGCAATCACGACCTTGAACGGACGTTCACGCTGTGAGAACAGATCTGTGCAGAAGAAGAATTGGTCCAGATGCCGAAGCAGAAGACCGGGCATGTTGGTGGTAAGAGGAAAAGACGGGAAGCCCGGTCCGATGCGTTTCGCGTGGCGATGGCGCCGGCGGTATTCTCCTCCTTGCGGCCTCTACCAGGCCTCTACTGCACTGCAGCATATTCCGGGGCCTGGCAAGCCACCCGCTTCTAAGATGTCGCCTGCACAGAACTGCAAAGTACGACATTGCCTCGGGCTCAGATTTCGCCTGCATCGTCCGTGAACTCTCGCCGTCTCCCACAATTGTTGATATAGTAGTGTACATTCGGACCTTTGTGTTCCTTGATATTCAATGTCTCCCTTGAGTAGGTGCCACGTACAGGTTTGACGAGAGATCGTTTACCATCGCCTTACAAACAGAGTGGATCACTCGAAAATGTGTCTACAGAGCAGCACCCACGCTTCTGAGATGAAGAGCCTCTTGAGAAATACAAACCCATAAACCTAGTGTAAATTCTCTCATTGTAAGGAGTCCATCAATCTTCACGACAATATGTACAGCTGCTGGACAGCGTTAAACAGACACCCACAAGGGCCATCTACTGCAAGCAGTGGCCGGTGGCCGGGCCGAACGCGTTCCTCGACCACGTGGCCTTCCCGCTTTACACGATACCCTCATCATGGGCTTCACCTACGTTATAGGTTGGTCCTCTGCTGGTTCCCAGCTTATGCTTACGGTCTTCTGCAGAGCATATGGAAGAGGATGACGAGGTCACTCGCGCCATTCCACCCTGGGCCACACTAGAGTACGCGGTCTGTTTCTTAGTGAAAAAAAAGTCCATCGCAGCTTGTCCTGACTTAATCTTCCAGCACATGCGGATTCTAGCTGGGCCTGAGTCCGAGGTCCACTTCACGCATCTCTCTAAATCATCGTGTGCTGCGCTACAAGCATCGTTTACGGAAGACCAGTCATTGGCGAAGGCGGCTTGCCTTCAAGAAGGCGTCATGGATAGAGTAAACTCACTGGGTCTATCCATCAACGATGTGTGCTTGCTGGATCCAAAGGCCGATCTTGAACTGTCTCCCGAAGACGGCGACGGGCGCTTCAAGTGGTTTCTTTTCGGAGTAAGTCACTGTCCGATAGTGACTTTCGATAGTAACTAACGCGGAGGCTCAGGGAATACTCGGAGATGATCCGCCCCGAGATAGGACTGCTGAACTCCGAGCGTTGGGCTTTCCTGGTCGGCGCCTTGGGCCCATTCAAATGACAACGGACACAGCGCTTGGAGTCACCAAAATAGTTGTTGAAGACAAAGGTACGCCGCAATATCACCGCTCAACACAAAGAAACCTGACAGAGCTGTTAGTTTCGATCGAAAAGATACCGTACGTGGACCATCCAACGATCATCTTCAATAAACAGGAGAGCGTCGATATGCCTTTCCGTACGTCGATTTCGCGATTGATCAGCATACCCTGAATTCTGGCAATGTGTAGGATACATCGCCGTTGGCTCCGAGCCTCGTCTGCCCCCGGGAATGAGAGAGCTGCTTTACGAGGATTTGAACAAAAGCTTTGATTTCTGAACGATCTGTAATAGTCAATGTTCGTCCTTCTTTCGACAGGCTTCCTGCGCAGCTCACCGTTCCACAGAACATATTGTACCTCTGTCATAGGAACGCTAGATTGCCCATTCATCACCATGCAGTGTTTCCATTCTGGGTCGGCTTCTATCAACTCTCGGTTCGGACTTTCTCATCCCGTCATTGAAATGCCAGTCACATAACTGCCAAAACCCATTCACTCGTGGGCCGGCCTGGACGATGGCCCACACATACCGAGGACGGCATTTGCTCATCCTGCACAGCTGGCCGCACCACGAGCGTAGCAGAAACATAGAAATGTTGCTCTGTTTGACTGTTCATCATCATCAGCGGTGTCAGTAGTTTTCGCCGAGCCATGTGGCAGGCTCGTATGGCGGACCAATCTTTTCCCTAAACCGCCACATACGTCTGAGACGGCAATGCTCGCCACGGTCGTCCTGAGGACGGTCTTCTGGCTCATCTTCTTCCATCTTAGGCGTTCTCATGCTTCAACAACGCCGCGTGGGCCAAATACAAATGCTACTTGTAGTGTCGACTATAGCTGGATGGACAATCAATCAGGCTGGAGTCCTTGTCTCGTTGCCTCCTCCGTGCTCGGTGCATGTGGTGTTCAAGGTGCGTACTCCGGCTTGCAGAGGCTGCGCATCCAACTTGTCGAAGGCGTCATGGTGTGGGCTTTACCGGAGGGCACTCACTACGATGGTCCGGGACAGGGCCAATTATCTGTGAATCCATGCTCCTGGTGAGTACAATAAACGAGGTTCGAAGAAAACTCGACAATCGGCAACCTCTAGCTCGTGGGCAGGGTACAACACGCTTGCCGCCTGCACAGTATGCCAAGGCAACCATTCTTTCCTCCAGTGCGCTGTTTGCATCGTTCCTCGACTGAATTGGCGCTCATTCACGAGCTCCATAGATGGGCCAGTTGGCGAATCGACTGTGAAGCAAACGATCTTTCGAATACGACGTCAGTCCCCATCTTGGCTTCTACCTTGTTCAGTCCTTCACGGCTCGCGTAGATACTTCCCACTGGACAAGAACATTAGCATCGGGACCACACTGCCTTACTGGGCTGGCCAAGACCGTAAGCTCTTCGAAACCTCGAGACAGAATACCCTCCTGAGCGATATAAGCTTCCACCTGGGACGGTGGAAAATTTGATACTGTCGCGGCGAAGGCCTTATACACACAAGGTATTTGACCGTGCATAGACGACCATAAATCCGACGATTCACGCTCGACAGGTCATGAGGACCTCGCAGGAAGTCCGAATTCAACCAACGGGTCACCAAACAAGACCGACTCATCTTCAGCAACGCCAATAGGCGCCATCGTGGGCGGTGTCCTCGGAGGTCTGGTGATCATGGGCGGTGCTGTCCTACTTTTCAGATGGTTATGGAAGCGATACCGAAAAGGCACGCATGATGCGTCGGATGGGGTTGCGTATTTCGACATCTGGGAGGACCCGTCTTCGCGATGGAACTACCAGAACATTGCCCTCCTCCCAACGCCGGCTCTGTCTAGCGCCGACCCGAGCCCGAGCCACCGCGACGGACAGTCGTACTTCGGGTCTTACCATGGCACATCCGTTCTCACGCAGCACGATCCCACAAACTCGGGCTTGAACAACCAAAGTCCAGGCCAACGGAGCGGGCAGTCGTACTTTGGGTCTCCATACCGTGGAACGTCGATAATCACAACCACGCCATCGCACGAACGCACCGCCTCCGACGATATTTACTCCATCAGTTCCGCGGCGCATCACTTGAATGACCCGCCTGCGTATACTCCGGGGTCGTTCCCCGCTACTCCTCTACGCGAGGGGGATGGGCCTTCCGCATCGAGGCAGCCGCATGTGCGAAGTGATTCTCAGGACTCTATGATGTCGTCCGTACCCAGTCATTTGAGAAACCCTCTTGGGTCTGTCACGAGAAACAGTGTCGAACTCGCAGAACATGACATTGAGGAGGACGAGAGTGAGGACGGAGCTAGTATAGTCGGACGGCCTTTACTACCGCCATATTCACAGGATTAGTTTACCATTTGAACTTTCTTGGGCCTTTGGCACAATCGTTTACTTATCTTACGTGTGTATCAGTTTGTTCCGCGGTCATGATGTATTCCAGAATGTTGTACCTACCTATGTACGCCAGGACACCCTCGATGGACTGTATTACAAGATTGCAAATGTGGCGCACGTTCAAAGACATTGATGAAGAATGACGGCTTGCAGACGACAGCATAATTATTGGTCCTACCTCGCAACAGCACGGATTGGATGTTGCTTAAACACGGCATAGTATGCAGACACGAGGCCTACAGGAGCCCATGCATCATGGGCGCGATCCAAACCGCATCTAGCGCCAGCCTACTGCAAACAATTGTTGTCTCCGGCCGTCAGGTGCATCCGCGGCCCCTTTGGACAGAAGGACAATAATATCAACGGAGAGGGTTCCCCAGTTTCCAGAGAGAAACAGGCCTCGTAGGGGTGACAGCTTGAATGTTGGTGTCCATGCAGTGAATAACGCGATGTGCTGTCGTCGGTACCGATTAGTGGATGGTCGTGTCATTGACCATGTGGGTGCATGAATGGAGAGGAACAGACACGGGCCACGGCGCACTTTCAATATGATTCGGACCTGAGCAAAACAGCGCCACCTGTGCGGTACTAGGGGAGAGGGGTCCACCCAACGCCTGACATGCTTTTCAGACTGCATCACCCTATGCGCCGCAACAACTCTACTTGATAAGTTCCGCCTGTGGCGGCAGGAATCCTTGCTTGTAAACTGTATATACTTGTGACGTGGCGCAGGTGCACTCAAGTCCATCAAGTATTATAGACTGTACAATTTAGACCATGTCTGATGTCACTCGTCTCTCCGCGCGCGCGACTTCTTCAGTGTGATAGTCTGTGTTCTTCGAGCCTACTATCCTTTGTGACCTTTTGCTAGGTAGATTGTAGTCCAACGTAGCTGAAGTATCGTTCGATCACCGTATCCGCCGCAATAACTCTGTGTACGCGTATGCCCACTGAACTGGAGAAGCTAATAGTGCCATTGCCTGCTAGAGAGGCTGTCTTCATTGCGAAAATTGGTGCCATTGTCAAGATTAAACGCGAAATGGGTGGATTCGACATGCCTGGGTCAGCGTAAAAGTACAATATATAACTTAACAGATGCACAACACAACAACATGCACTACTTGGGCATCAGCCCCGGTTTATTCGACATCATCCATGTATCCAACAGCTTCCAGAAGCTGGCGACGACGGCCTTGTCGACATGCCGCCTGTTCTGGTCAATCTTGAGCTCAGCGACGTTCCAGTCCTTAATCTTGGTGTTGGGTGGGTCACTTGCCCAAGAGAAGTATATTCCTTTCACTGCGCGCGTCGATAAGTGAGACGATGTTTGTTAGTGGAGGAGAAAGCATACCATGGTGAAAGAGAATACGCGGCTCTGACCAGCGATAGGGCTTGAACTGCCAAGCCTGGCCGGTGGTCATGACACAGACAACGCGCTCCCAAGCGTCAGCGCCGAATCTGTTTAGAGACTCGTGCGAGTCGACCACAATGTACCGCGCCTGCGTCGTCCACTCTTTGCCGCTTGGATCGATATGTGTAAGCTTTCGGTCGACGGTCACCAGCTTCTCCGTGTTGCCCTTTTCGCGCGCCTCTTGCGAGGTCTCGAAACTGGTATATGTATGAATAGATGAAGAAGATGAGATGAGATGGCGTACACAGCTTCCTGGAGGAAACGCTTGACGTTGTGCATGGTGATGAGGGCGGTGGGGGAGGACGAGACCATGATTATGGGGAAATTGCTCCGCGCCTTGCGGGCCTGCATCTTGTGGTCCGAGGCGGGGGTGACGGGTGTGGGCACGCCGGACTTGTTTGCCTCGCGCAGCTTCTTGAGCTTTTCGGTGAACATCGTTTTAATGCCATTGAAGTTCTTGGAAGACTTAGAAAATGAAAATCAGTGGGGCAAGATCACATACGTTGGACTTTGTGCCTTGTAAGACGGCATTCCTGTCGCGCAGCTCAATTTCGTTGCGTTTGATGCGTTTAACGACCTCCATGTCGGCAGCGTCGGGGACGTAGCGCCGCTTGGTGGATGTGGAGGGAGTTTCTGGCGCGGCTTTTCTGAGAGATGGCGACGCTGTCGGTGATCCAGGCGGCGTCGACGACTCGCCTGTGAGTATTGTTGAGCTGTATGCAGCATGTTGCAGGAAACGGCGCACCTGGTGCCGACACTATGAGATCTCCATCGTCCACTCGCCCCTCCAGCCAATCCAACACACGCTTCCTGGCCGTCACACCGACCAACGACCCAATACCGACGCCATTCTCGCGTGCCTGGCGTGCATAGTCTCCTGCCGACGCCTCCCTCAGATACCAAGCGAGATAGAGCGCCTCGAGCGAGTAGAAATCCGTCGGCACCGTTGGCTTCGTCACATCCAGCTTGCGGAAGCGCGTCGGCGCCGACTTGGGGAAAGAATGAGGCGCAATGACGATGTGCGTCGCCTTCTGCAGCGACGAGGACGGCCCATCATTGCCCGAATATGTAATCTCCTGCTTGGCCTTTATCGCCTGGCGCAGTGTGAGGGCGGCATCGGGGGCGCTCATTGGCGGTGGCAGCGTAGATGGAGGCGGGAGACAAAACGGGAATGGGCGGCCCGTGGACTATTGAATTTCCGTGCATCACGTGCCCTTCCAGAGCGTTCCTCCGACCACTTCAACAAGTTCAAGTTCAATGGGCACATCCCACCTCTTGATTATTGCGTAGTGGCAGCCAGCTCGACTCAGCTTCATCCAACCCCATCGCACTATGCTCGTTGCAAGCTTGCTGGCCTCTTGAAGGAATTGATTAGAGGAAAACGTGGAAAAGCGGATTTATGTTTTGTGTGCCGGAATTAACGGACCGATTATTTACCACATGATTGTCCTTACCCACATCTCCCCCGCCATTTTTACCTCCTGATGCACAACTTTCCACTCTCCCACCTTCCGTGATGACCGACACGGTGTGTATCTGTATTCTTATTGTTTCCAACTCTCTGACCCTCATCAGTCTACCACAGCCGCTGATGACACGATAGAGACGAACACAAAAGATTTTGGACTGATCCCTATTCCGAAATGGTTGCGATACCACCCAAACAAGCCAGTGCACTTTGGCCTGGCCTTGAACATCGCATTTGGAGCAGGCAGTACACTGGGCTAGTCATCTTAGCATTCGATACTTATCTACATGCTAATGACTTTACAGCCGTCACAAACTTGTATTGGTGTCAACCGCTACTAAGTACTTGCAGTCTTTGATCTCCAGACATGCCTTGTGCTAATGCACCCTCTTAGTCCAATTGTCCAAAGACTTTGATGTCTCTTATGATGAGATATCTCGGTCTGTCCTCCTCACAAACGCGTCATTATCGTCTAATCTTTGATCAGTATTCCGACACTTGTTCAAGGAGGGTATGTTTCTTGCGGGCTAAATACAATGAAGCATACAATGACCAGAGCGAAGCTATGCGACTGGGCTCCTCTTTCTCGCCCCTCTGGGCGACCTTGTCCGTCGACGCGCGCTGATCCAAGTCCTCGTCTTCGTAGCAGGCTGCATCACCATCGGTCTGTCGGTAACGAGCTCCCTCGCCGCGTTTGAAGCTCTGTCCTACTTGGTCGGCGTCTTCAGTGTCGCCCCTCAAGTCCTCATTCCCCTCGCAATAGACCTAGCACCCGCAGCCCGCCGCGCCTCCGCCATGTCCATCGTCCTCGCCGGTCTTCTACTCGGTATCCTCCTCGCCCGCGTCCTTGCTGGTATCATAGGTGAATTCGCCTCCTGGCGCGCAGTATACTACCTTGCCATCGGATTACAGTTCTTGCTCCTCTTCGGTGTTTACCTGATCGTCCCGGATTTACCTGAGAAGAACAAGCACCTAACCTATTTCGATATACTGAAGTCAATGGCGAAGTTCGCTGTGACAGAACCGATACTCATTCAATCGTGCTTGATTGCAATTGGGTCCATGGCGGCGTTCACGAACTTCTGGGTTACATTGACGTTCTTACTGGGTGGGGAACCGTATAACTATTCAACGTCAGTTGTCGATCGTAAAGCCTCAATGAATACCCCAACGCTAATGAGCGGATTCGTAACAGGCTGGTCATAGGTCTCTTTGGCATAATCGGCATAGCCGCAGTTTGTATGGGGCCCATTCTCGGCAGAGTCATCGACGGCCTCGTGCCATGGTACGCCACACTTGGCGCAATATTCATGCTTGCATGCTCCAACGCGGTCTACACCGGCGCCGGTGGTATCTCAGTTGCCGCGGTCGTCATCACGACAGTAGGTATCGACACCTTCAGGCAAATGCTCGAAGTCTCGATGGCCACTAGAATATTCGGGTATGTCCTCTTTACATGTGACCTCCCTCGATCGTTCACCAAGAAATCGGACAGTATTGCTCCGGAGGCCAGGGCACGCCTCAATGCTGTTTATATCCTTTCTGTATGTCCGAGCCCTCGAACGTGAACACGAGCTCAGTGAACCCTACTTCCCGCAGTTGTTCATCGGCCAAGTAATGGGCACCTCAGTGGGGTCACGCGTATTCGTCAACAACGGGTGGCGAGCCGGAGGCGCACTCTCCATGGCATTCTGCGGATGGATGATGTTCATACTGCTCTTACGCGGGCCACATTGCGATCGTCATACCTGGTTCGGGTACCAGGGCGGGATAGAACCAAGGAAAACCGTCGTGGACAGACGCAGGGCAGAGGCAGAGGCAGAGGCAGAGAAGAATGACGATGATTTAGAGGTAGGAAGGGACTCAGATAATCTCGAAGAGAAAAAGAATCTCGAAGAAAAAAAGATCGACGGGGATCTGGACAGAAAGGAGAAGGTGAATGTGTAAAGTGATTACTCGCCGTGACGAATACAATCGAGCGAAAGTCCTTTGTGCGGCGCATGCTGAGCGCATGTCGACATGAAGATTGTATTGGTAACCTTTCTTTTCCGGTTGGTCGAAGCCGATGGAACGACGAGCCGAGGCGCTTTTTCGCTGTGCAGCTGGCCGTGTGCGTGTCCTTGTCCTCCTACGCGGCCGCTCTCATGCTGACGCCGATCACCATACAGGGCTACTAAGCCCATCTTCGAGAACCAAATGCGATTACTGTGTGTATTCTGTATGATTATCCGTTCGGCAATGCTGGCCTCATGTTGGCGTACATGTCATCAGTCATGGGTAAACACAGACTCTATCGGTAAAGTTTCGATCCCGTCCCATCGAAGCCTTCCAATCTCAAAGTCTGATGCGCAATAGGTAATACTGTGAATGGTCGTGCAGAATGCGGATGTCCATGAGACGATTTTGAGAAGTCACTGTGATACTCATACCTTTCCTACACAATTCTCTCATGCCACTAAACAGAAAGTAGGCAATATATGTGTCGAATCGGAACCCGTTCAGGTTGGCGCCTATACCGGAAGCTGCCAGCAGAAAGCCTTGACCCTTTTGGCCATATCTTACCTCTGTCGTCTCAACGCATTGAGTTTTCGATGGGCCTAGCCCATGGATCGATAGGTATCCCACAGTTATTGTGCAAAAATACAGCTGACTCCGCATGTTGACCGTGATAGAATGTTCATTTTACGATATGAGACAACAGTGAGACAATGAGAAGACACTAAGTAGCGAGGTCCAACGTGTCAGTGACGATTCTCTCCCATGTCACTATGCTGGAAACCGAAGGCGTCTGAGACGCTAAGCGTCCACTCGGAAGAAGCTTCGAGTTCCTCCTTGTAACGGAGGGTAGAAAACCGTCAACCGTAAGGCCGTATGTGAGAGACATGGTTCAAATCAGAGTATTATTCAATGTAGCTCGCGCTTGGCTCACGCGCTATCCGCAATCACGACAGTCATCATGGAAGATCCAATTCGCCAATCGTAGTTGCGTTACCACATACCGAACACCCCAAGCGTCGACTCGAGAGCCTGACCGCAACCACCGCATGCACGATGAGATGCTGCTGAGCATCTTTCACACATGCAGGCATGATGTTGGACGGTATTCTAGATAATCAAGGATCCGGAGAAGAGGTCTCCGGAAGCAATGAACTTGTTGCGCTGCATGTTGAACTTTGCAGATGGATGCAAAGTTTCGAGTGTTGAGAGCAGGAGAAGAACACTTCGACACAAGCATTATATTGGCGCTGATTTGGGCTGCTTTAGTGACTGACACTGCCTGGCGTAGCAAGAACTCAGATCGGCTATGACGTCCGACGAGACTGAGCGCCGAGCACCGAGCGGGGATCTGCAATACTCGTGCCCAGCCCTGAACGATGATGTATACGCTGCAAGACGAGCGCCGAGCGAAAAAGATGGGTATGAAGTCGGGCACCATGTTCGAGAAGCACAGTGCATCAAGAGTCAGTACCACCGTCCGAAGGATTTCCGTCGGGGACAGAGTATCAGAGTCTCCGAGTCCTCCAGCGGCACACTGATGCCCAGCCTACCCAGGTGATGCCGCTGGTACAACGTTCCGAGGACACTGACGTGGGGCCGGACATTGATCCGCTTTGAGGACTCGCCCGATGTCAAGTTGCTGTTCGCCAAGGAGAAACTTGACTCGGGCAGTTAGTATCGGCCACCCCAGACCATCCAGGATTCCACGTCCCGTTCCTCCAGAAGTTGTCGATCGGCTATATTTCAGGAGTCCGTCTATCATCCGTTGTATAGACATTCGTTGACTATAATGAATTCAACATGTCAATCTGACGGAGAAAGCTCAAAAGAGCATCGTGGGAACGTGATGCTGAAATGAGCGGCTGTGAAAGCCTGTGATCTATCAACACCTGAGAAGGGCCTTCACGACGTTGAAACGCTCAACCAGCCTCTGCTAACGTCGCGTGCCATGATCTGTCTCACCTACTTCGATGTTTATCTAGTGCTCACGGCGGAACCTATCCGGCATATATGGAGATCTATGGAGATTGTGTTGTCAATGTCGTAAAGACAAACCGGCAGTGATACTTGCGGCGGTCGTATCCTCGCATGTACCTAGCGGGAACGTGGCTCGCCACTGCGACTTACATACCTGGATCCCGATCTCCATCACCCAGGGGCATGACCTGGCATAACTTACCCGATGGTCACTGTTCCCAAGCTCTGTTTCGCCCCAGGTTCCCAGCGGGGCTTCTTTATGTCCTGCCGGCGAAAGGACGCCTTTACCTACGGACAGCACGGCGACTATCAGTGATTGATATAAAGCAGCCCATCGCCAGGAAAATTGTATCACCAAATCCCTTGGCCCTCCCTCCGCTGCCTCAGTCAAATGGTAGAGTTGCACGTCATCTCTACGTTGTCTCCCATGCACTGACAAACGTTCCAGGAGACTTACTGGGATGCCAAGTTACAATGTCATCGACGACTGGTTCTTGCAGAGCAAGAGGTGCGGCTGCTGGAGTCCCTCTCGTCCGTTCGCAGCAAAGTGAATGCCTTGACACCTATCGCCACACTCCCACCAGAGATAATGGAAATCATTTTTGATGACTGTGTCACTGCAGCTCTGTACACCCAACCTAAACCCAGGCACCGCTTAGCCTGGACACAAGTATGTCGGCTATGGAGGTCACTCGCGCTCGCCACGCCTCGGCTCTGGCGTTATATCGACCTTGGCGATGTCGATTATGCTCGTGAATTCTTGGCGCGCTGTCAACGCGTTCCCCTATCCATCATCTGCCTTTCCCCGTCCAGACATTATACGGAGAGCTTGCATGTCCATGCTCAACGGCTTCAGTCGATCGACGTGTACCTGTTCCCAAACGACATGCTCACCTTCTTCCATGCCATTGGACCCGAGCTCAACAATCTTACGCACCTGTCGCTTCGCATTCCTCCCGTCTCTCTTGGCTGTGCTCTGAGTGTATCCTTTCCATCAGTCCATCACTTGTCCCTATGTGGGGTGGCCATCGACTGGGCGTCATGTAGGGATCTGACGTACCTTGCGTTGGAGAGCCTCACTTCCGAGCTCTGCCCGTCAGTATCCGACCTGGTAGGCATAATCAAAGGCTCTCCGCGCTTGTCGCATATCCATCTCGATGACATTCAGCCAATGGATGACATTATTTCACCGATGCCAGAGCCGATAGACGCCTTGCAGGAGATCACGTTCCAAGGGGATCCAGACATCATTGGCAGGATACTCAGTAACGTGCAGCTCCCGCACAGCTCCCGGCTTCTCATCAATGCCACCTATCCCGACCTCTTCCTCCTCTTTCCCATCAGCTGTCCGTACATACCTGGCGTCCACATCAGCACACTCAGAGTCTCGCGTAACTCAATTCACTTGGACTCGCCGCGCGGCGAGACATGGTCGGATGACCACACTATGAGCCTGTACGCCAAGCGGACATCGGTTATCCTGCTCACCTCCCCCCAGAGGCAGGCGTTCGAGCGCGTGCGACCTCACCAGATCGCGATACTGGAACTGGACGTCAACATACTGCTCGATGTGGCAGCGCACGCGTTGAAGGACGTATTTATGTCCCTAGATACTGTCGAGACGCTCAGAGTGTCTTGCAATGAAATTGCGGCCCTCTTACAGGTACTATGTCAATCCCATAGTCCGGTGTGGCTGAACCTCCGTACCTTGTCCTTTGGGAAACCAAACGACAATTGGCCGCGCTTTGGAGAGAGGTGGATGCTTCCGGTTGCTGCCTGTGTCAATCGTCGGCGGGAGATAGGCTTACCGCTCAACCAGGTGGAGTTTCTTCGATGTCAGGACATTCTTCCAGATGATTTGATGCTTATGAGAACACTTGTGGACGATGTAGTAGTGGTAGACTACTCGGACAAATAGCTATCCTGTACTGTATTGTAGGCACTAAGCATTGACGTGAGTATATAGCGTGCGAAGACTGATGCTCCCGTCCGGCTACTTCGCAGGTCCAAATGTGCAGCTTTACTACAAAGGGACGGCGCTAGTAATCGACGTGAGATTGATCCCCCTTGCCCATTCCAGGAAGTAGAGAACTTGCGCCACACGTCAGTGAGAAATTCCTCGCCGAAGTAATTTCAACAAACTCACACGGTGCCTCCGTTCAACGATTGACAAGAAGCTGTACAGAGAAGGAATTGACCGCACAAGTGGTCTACTTCGTTCCGTAACTTACAAGCAACACACGAAGTACATACCACAATCGGTAAGAATCGATAACACGACCAAGCAAATATTTACACAGCGTTTCGTCTCTCGAGAGCAATCACGGATTGTAGCTTGGGTGGGAAGATCCCAAAAGGGCTGTGAGCCTGTGACTTGAAGTCCAGACGAGCTCCGATGTATGAAATCTGTAGATCAATTCCATCTCCTGTCGGTGGTCAAGTGAAGGAGCCTCTACTTGAGACTTCACTTCCTCGCCACTTACGTAGATATGGCAGTGGGTCACATCGAGTCCAAACGTCTTGCCTATCAAATGACGGACGTATGCGGACAAGTAGGAGCCATATCTAGAGCCGCAAGCTATTCTGCTTGTTCTCCGTTACCTCTGAGGAACACCCTGAGGAAGTCTGCCTGTTGCGGCTGTGCTGTGCGTAATATGAAAGTTGAACGTTCAACGTTGAAACATTGACGCGGGACCCATGATGACAAGCAAACCCAAATTGGAGCACTGCCACGACGGGCCTAATCGGTTAGTGACGTCTCCGATTCTCAAGTACCTTCCTTCTTCCTCTCAGGTCTCCACAAGTACTGCAATCATCAGCCTGGCGGCACGTCTTTCAAGTTTCTCTTCATGGCAGACAAACTATACGGCTCAAGAGGTGGACACTTAGACGCCATGCCACAGCCACGTACGGCTTTTCCACAAGGCGTCCACTTCCAATCCACTTCTTCTGATCGGAATAGCGCTCAAGACACGATCATGCATATATATCTCCAATGGCTATTGATTCGTGCTTTGAAACAAAGCAGTACGACAGAACAGGATCTCTGATTACTAGCAGTGCGACAGGACAGACTCGGGACCTCCAATTACTTTGTACCCCTCTGGCCTGCTTCTTGCCGACAGTGACTATCTGCGCGCGCTACTACCTTGTGATGAATGGGAGTTGAGGTCGGGAAGCATACACTCAAGTAACCCAGGACTTTCAAGGACGCAATATGTCTCTCGTTAGATGAACTTCTTGATTTCATGATCCTGGTACCCTCGGACTCGGACTCGTCAACGTTTCAACACTGCATGGGTACAATGCCATGCATAGCCAACGGAGGCCACACAAATACCTTCTAATCAGCGCCCTTTGCAATCGCCGCCCACTGATGTTCTCTAGGTGGGTTCGTCTCGTCTGGTTTGTTGACGTTACACATCGGCGCTCCGATTTTAAAAGGCCGTACTGTTGCTCTGTACCGTCATCTCCTTCATTCTCCAGAATCCTTCTCAACTTTCTCTTCTCAAATTCTGCAAGGGCGATGCGCTTTACTTTGCTTCTTCCGCTCGTCCTCTTCTTTCCGATTTCGAGCGCCATCCACCTTCCGGTAGAGGGCCGTCGTGGTTCTCCCTGTCGTAGTACACTTCACAGGCGAGGTCACATCACTACGGAGGGAAGGTTGGCACTGGATGATAGCCGAGATGTGGGCTACTTCACCAACATTACTTTGGGAGGAGAAGCTTTCACGGTCACGATCGACACGGGAAGGTGGGTTTGTCTGGTCTGTGTACTCACACCTCCGTTGACTGCCCTCTGTCCAGCTCCGATTTATGGGTCAGTCCCGCCAACAACTCTGCAGTTCCTGGTAGCGTTGCCACGGGACAAAATGCGTCTCTACAGTACGCTATTGGTTCTGACTCCGGTGGGTTCGATCTACTTTGAAAGCTGTATGCCTCGTACTCCAACTCGTATCCATTTCGACGCAGGGCCTATCAAGACTGCTGAGTTTACTTGGGCTGGGTACACAGTGGAGCATCAATCGTACAGTGCATCGATTCATCTCCTTGATCAAGTGCCTTGGCTTACTGGTGCAACACAATCTTCAGTTGAGGTTTCTCCTGAGGATAACCATAATTCCGCACCAGGACTCATTGGTCTCGGCCCAAATGCAGGCTCAAATGTTGCACTTACGCTCAACAGTTCCGTTGGCTACGGTCCATTGGATAACATCTTCTTGCAGAACACCTCAGCCCCGCACTTTTTGACTTTCCTTCTCGGACGTATCGCTGGTGGGTGTTACCCAATCACCACATAGCTTCACCCGACTTGTTGTCACCAGATTCCAACGAGAGTTTCTCTGGCAACGTGACGATCAGCGAGCTTCTTGTGGGATATGAAGATGTGGAGACGCAGACCGAAATTGCTCTCGATCCGACTGGGCAGCATTATCAATTTCTTGCCGAATCTGACAGCATCCTCGCGAATGGAAAGGTCGTGACGGTGACCACATCTGTAAAGACAACAGAAGACAAGCACAAACCAACGTTTGCTCTGGACACCGGCTTCTCCCGTACTCAAGTCACCGCGTATGTCTCAGTCGATAGCTGCTTTCGAAACGTTCACCGGCTGATCATCCATTGGCTGCAGCAATGTTGCCGAGGCATTCTACAGCGGCCATGATGGCGCAAGCTTCAATACCACAGGCGATGGACTCTGGTATGTACCGTGCACAACTGAAGTTAGCATCTCTTTCGTGTTTGGTGGTCAAGAAATTCCCATCCATCCACTCGATGCAACCATGTATGTCGTGCCCTACCCCAAGGTGGCAGATCTCACTGGCCCGTAAACAGGGATCCCGTCCTTCTTGTCAATGAGTCGCTGATTGACGATAATGGAATTGCGTTCTGCATCGGCTCTGTACGTTCTTGAAACCCCACTCTAGATTGACCAACAGATTGTTTAGTTCCAACCAATTACCGCCGACACTGGAAACCAGGTTGACATGATCCTTGGAATGTCTTTTTGTGAGTGCATACTAAATCAATGACCACTTCACTCACAAGGCAACACAGTGCGCAACGTCTACATGTACATCAACTACGGTGATTTTGTGGCGCGTGGAAACGTCACGGCGGGACAAGAAAGTCCGCCCTATGTCAAGTTTCTCGCCACCACCGATCGCGAAGAAGGTCTGTCTGGACTTTTTTCGTTCAATGTTCATGGGTTAATCCTGGACAGCCCACTCCGAATTTGTTGCTGTCCGTGGCACCGCTACAAACGGTACTACTACCGACACGAGTCACGTCACTACAGACTTGTCTGAAGCAGCCGAATCCGACTCCAAAGATCCAAAACCCTGGTCATGGCACGGCCTCAGCCGTAGAACGATCATCATCATCGCGTCTGTTGGGGGTGCAGTCGTTCTTGCCCTCCTTGCTCTCGTAGCGATCTGCTGCACGAAGCGACGCAAACAGGCGAAAACGGCAGCGTACCGCGCTATCGTGGCGGAGGATTCCGTGCCTCTTGTGTTTGACGGGAACCAAGCCGGCTTTACTGAAGCAAAGGCACCAGAGAATGTTGCCTTCTATGATCCTTACACGCCTCGCTTGGGTCCTGCATAGCTAAACAACTTGTGACATTTTCCGATGCTTTATGGACAATTCTGTCTCGAATATATATATATATATATCTGACTGTAGAACCTGGATGCGTTCGTACACGGATTCCGTTCAGACACACCAAGAAGTCCGCAAAAAGGGACTGGATGGCGCAGGATGAGACGATGATCGAGACTTGTTCGGTTGTGTGGTGGTTGATAGAAAGTCCCCATTCAAACGGTTTGTCCGTCATCAAGGATGAGTGTCAATGGTCTGGAACGCATACCTCCTGGACATAGCGTCTGAAATATCCAAGCGGTGCCAGGCTATTTGTACCTTGCATGCAGTGACCTAGTACAGATGGTGATTAGCTCTGAACTACAACGTCCCAACCTCAAATAATGGTGATAGCATTGACACGACGTACGTTTGCTAGTATTACACATGAACTAGTAGAATATAAGATATGTCGATCCAAGAATTGTGTGTCCCATAACAAGAATTGTCTGTCCCATAACAAGTATCTCTAATACGCACGAGTCTGAGTCTTTCGTGCTGCGCGCTTCTCAGCCTCTCGACACCTCCGGCCGGCACTATCGATAGCGCGTAGCCACACCTGACGATCCTTCGCCGAAGACGCCTTCAACGACACGGCCTCCCCGCCTCTCGGATACGGCAGCGCCACCTGGAACCCAACCTCGTCGTGACTCTCCTTCACCTGCGCCTCCGCCAGACTAATGGGCATCCGGTATAGATTCTTGGCGGTCGCATCCGTCAGCACCAAGATGTCGCTGCACAAGAACGCATGCAGCCGCCGCCCACTCTTCGCCTTGCTCAGAATGCCGTCCTTCAGCAGCTTGCGCTGCCCCATATGCCGCGTCGGCGCCGTCAGGTCCAGCCGCCCCTGCCCGATCCAGAGGTGCTGCGAGATCGTGCGGAGGACCTCCTGTCCCTCCTGCTCTCGTATCGTCTCGTTGATGTGCGCCAAGATGCGCTCCGCGACGTCGACAGACGTGGTCATAGCGTCGTGCTCCGCCCCAGGCTCCGTATAGTGCACAATCTGCTTGATAAGAAGAGGATAGCGCGTTATCCGCTGCATGGGAATGAGGAGGTAGCTCGACAGATCTAGACTTCTCGCTGCTGGATCGTCTCGAAGTTTCTGTTCAATCGATGATCATGAGTTCTCCGCTGTGAGCTGACTGTATTGTGGTGCTCTCACCTGCAGGTGAGCCGCAAGCTCAGGCTTCGAATTCCGCAAGGACTGCAGCACCTTGATCGCCGTCGCCTGGTTGACACAGTACTCCATATACACAGCCATGTTGCTCATATGGCTCTGCACAATGTCCCCAATGTGGTCAATATAGAGTCTACAGTCCTTCTGGCGCTCTTCCAGCGCGCTCATAAACGTCTGGGAACATGTCTATGAAACAGGCACCGAAGAAGAGAAGATGACGCACTGTATTAGTGATGAGAATGTCTTCAACGTTGGCGAAGATGACTGTAATAGCTTTGGTGTCGAGGAGGGGTAACATGCTCGAGTAAAAGTGTTCGACGATGAGCTGGAGGTCGTGCACATATGCGACCTCGGTCGCGATGAGCTCGAAGATCGCCTGCAAAGAGTAATCAGCAAAGGCTGCGCATATCGAGAGGCCTGTTACACACCTCTTGCCTCTTCCTCTCCGAAGTCGGAATCTCATCCAGCGCCGTCTTGTCCACCAGACTCGCCCAAGACTACATAGAACTGATCAGCACACAGCACCTGCATAAGCAAGAGAAGATACGCACACTCCCGAACGCCGGACTCCCGCTCCTCTGAATACTCTCTCCACCCGCCATGTCCGAAGGGTTGTTCAAGATCGGCGCAGAGATCGTCAACGTACTCGTCGTACTCTTACGTTCACTCTCCGCAGTGTCCTTACCGCGCCCAAGGAAGTGAAGGAAACCAGAGTACGGTCGGCTGTCCCCGTCCTTCGACGTGGTCTGGGTCTGAGACATCATTGAGGGTGTCGGCGACATCGGCGGCGCAGAATCTACGGACGCAACAGAGAGTCTGTTAGAGTTCACATGCGCACTGCGGAAGGCCTCGTAGCGATCGAACGCATCGTTCAGGTGCTCTCCCGGATCGGGGTCGAGTGGTGGTGGTAGTGGGAGCTCCTTGTTCAAGGAAGACGAAGAGCCAGTGGACGCCACAGACACCCTTTGGGGAGCCAAGGGAGCCAAGGGCGGCGGCCGGCGTTTGCGAACCGGCCTCGGTGGTGGTTTGGCATCCTGTTTGAGAATGAGGCCCGCGGCCTCAAGTACCAGCTGCCGTTCGTGCTCTCGGGCCTCACGCTCAGCCTTCGTCTCCGGGTAGCTGTCCTCAATATCGCTATCCTCATCGAACGACATGTAGTTCGAATCATCGGAATCGGAATCAGAGTCGCTATCCGCACCATCAGTGTTTACCTCTGCCTCCAAAGCCTTGCCATCGTTTGTGGTCGTCGTCGTCGTTGTGATGAAAAGACTCTGAGAAGCGTCCACCTGGGTCTCGATGAGACTGTCCTCCGGCGTGTGTAAGCGTCTCCGGTCTTGGTCTTGGTCTTCATTGAATCCATTCCGTACGATTAAATTGATTGCAGGGGAGTACATGTAAAAAGAAAAGCGAAAAAAATATTTCAGCCTGTTTGCCCAATATTCGGTAAACAGAGAGGAACTGGGGAGGGAGGTGGAAATGACTAACCCTCAACCTCTAGATATGCAGCGGGCACAATGAACACCATACCCCCTCGCTCCGCCTTCCACCACTCGGGTTCGCTGTCGTCAATGATGGTAATCGTGTCGCCTTCGGTGAAGCTGAGTTCTTCGGCAGAACCACCCTCGTAAGTATAGAGCGCTTTGGCTCTGACTGTCAAGGTATTGAAATGAGAAGGTGTTCCATAGAAGAAGTGTTAGGCCTACCATTCTTCAGAGGTTCCACAAATGTTTTTGGGAATGTTCCAGAGCTTCCAGACGCAACGAGTGTCCCGTACCACCAATCGCCTCCCGTCTTCGACGGATTTGCCTTGATAATGACATCCGGTGCGAAACCTTGAATATCCAGTCAGACACAATACGCATACACCAACCAAAATGCGACTCACTCAAATCATCTGGCCCATCGCCCTCGTAAGCATACAAAGACCTCACTCGGATCTCTTCAGAACGTCCAATCAGTAACCTCTTCAGAGAATAGAAGATGGACACTCACCAGTCGACCTATCAATGTCCGCTAACGGATCCGGCGCCTCCTGCACCTGGATATCCGGTACAGGTGCTGGAGCCGGTGCAGGCTCATCCTCCTCATCCTCACGCATAGACGGCATCCTCTCAAGGCCAGCACCACCATTCTCAGACGCCAACCCCGCATACCAATCAACCGACTGCCTATAGCTGTTCGCATTCGAGGGCGCTTCTTCTTCCATTGGAGGCGGTACCGGAGGATTCGGCGGAGGGGTATGCGCACGCGGTACAACGGATATATGCGGTGGTGGCGCATCGTCACCCAAGACCTTCCCAGACAGCCCAGGACCGCTCTTATCGACCGTCGTGGTCTTGCGCAGACGAGCTCCTCCTTGTATAGCCGAGAGGAGCGCATTGAGACCGCCTGGCGGAGCTGCTGCGACAGGAGCTGCCGGTGGTGGTGGGGCAACAGGTGCACCTGGTGGTGGCGGAGGTGCAGCGGGAGCAGCTGGCGGTGGCGGTGCTCTTGGTGCAGGCGGAGGCGAAGGCGTCGCTGGTGACGTCGGCAACAAGCCTTTGAACAGCTTATTCGCAATGTCCAGCCTCTGTGCCCTATTCCCACCAACTTCATCATCACTGCTATCCTCGTCCTCCTCGTTCTCCTTGATGACATCCCAGTCCTCCTCGTCAGCATCGGGCGCAGTCTGGTACGGAGACTTGACGGGCAAGGGCGTCGTGGTAGATGTACGGGAGGGCGCGCGAGGAGGAGCGGGAGAGGTGACCAAAGCAGGCGGAGCGGCGGGCTTGCCCCATGGGTTTGTCGCCGCAGGGGAAGCTGCAGGTGGCGAAACGGCGGCAGCACCACCTCCTCCCTGGATGAGCCGACTGAATGGATTAGTGCTCGACTTTTGCTCGGGCGGTGAAGCCGCTGGGGGAGCTGCTGCAGCGGGGGGAGCAGGAGGGGGAGGGGGAGGAGAAACCACTTCTGGGGGAGGAGGGGCAACTTCCGGTGGAGGTTTGGGCGTCGTCGCCCTGTTTCTCAGTGCTTGCATCTTCGCCTGATACGCCTCTTCCTCCAACCTCGCCTCCTCTTCCATCTTCCTCAACGCCTCCTCTCTCGCCTCGCGCTGCTTACGTATAGACTCTTGACGAGCGCGGAATGCCTCCTCTTCTGGGTCGACTTCGGGTGCAGCCGGTGCCGGCGGTGGCTTGGGAGCGGCGGGAGCGGGAGCGGGGGCGGGAGCCGACCTCGGCGCAGCCCTCGGTTTCGGTGGCGGCGGCGCAGCCTTTCCACGCGTGGGTGGCGGCAGAGGTGCCGCTTTCGGGGTCGGTGCAGCGGGCGGGGCCGGTGCAGCAGCAGGCGGCGTAGTGCCCTCTTTGAGCGCCTTCTCTCTCTCCAATCTCTCCCGCCTCTGAGCTTCTCTCTCTTCCGCCTCCTTCTCAGCCATCCTCGCCTTCTCTTCAGCCTCTTTCTTCTCCTGCTGCAGACGATCCTCGACAGACGTATCCACTGGAGTCTGAGAAGGCGTAGCGACGATTCCCAGAGCAGCTTTGCGTGCCTCAATACGGCGCTGGACCTCGGCTGCGCGTTCTCCCTTCGTCATCTGAGCCATGCTCTTGGCAGGTGCAGGTGTCGATGGCGGACGAGGGGCAGGCGGAGGCGCACTGATGGCGGTTGCAGGTGGAGCCGAAGGTGGTGCAGGAGGAGGACTGCGAGGTCGGTCGCGCTCATACCTGTCGCGATCCCGATCCCTAGACCTGTCGCGCTCGTAATCCCTGTCCCGGTCGCGCTCATATTCCCTATCCCGGTCCCGAGGTGGTGCTGGAGACCTACGACCATAACCATCATCGTACTCCCTATCCCTGTATCCACCACGAGAGTACGGACGGTCGCGATCTCGGTCATCGTAGCGAGACGACCCATAGCGATCATCTCTATCATCATACCGTCCATGCCTGTCATTGTTGCGATCGCGGTCCCTCGCCCACTCTCTCTTTTCACGCTCCTTCCTCTCCTCCCTCGCCTTGATCTTGCGCTCAAGCTCTGGCACCTTCTCATGCGTCAGGGACAATAATTGTCTCTCCAACTTGCGCCGTTCCTCGTCCTTCGATAGCGTCCGAGGGCCGCGCGAGACGTAGTCCAAATCCTCCGTAACACGTTTGACACGGTAACGCAAATCCTCCATCTCGCGCTCGAGAGCCTCGTCCTCGGCCGTCTTGGACGCCTCCTCCTCCGCGCTGCGGTCCAGCATCTGCGCAGTATTCGCGAGCATGTTCTTCATATCCGCTAAATCGGCCGACGGTCCAACGTCGTTCCTTGACCGGACCTGATCTCGGTCAACGTGGCGCTTGCGAGGCTGATAAACACCGCCTGGTGGTGGTGAGTCTTCGTGCTTGTAGATCGTAGCATCCCGTCCGGTCCCAATGCCAGAACCGTTGCTGTGGAAAGACCGATCCTTTAAGCGAGAGATGGGAGCGTCTATGTTGGATGGCGAACGCGATCGCGATGTCTCATTTTTGAGCACGTCTTTGAGGAAGTTGACGGAGCTGTCCAGATCGCGTGCAGATGGTGGGACGAGCTCGGGAGGCAGTGTATCGGGGATTTCGTTGCCATTGAGTTCTGGAAGCAAAGATAATCAGAGATGTACGCAACCCAGTCTTGGCTTCGACATACTGCGATAGATGAGACCCATCGCGACGTGGAACTCTGCCAAGTTGAGCATCCCGCGATCATCCACATCAGCCAGTGTCCTGCAGCAATGTAAGCAAGTATGACAACAAGTAGTCACTTCGAACACACCATATACGCGCTAAATCGTCCTGCCCAAGCCCACTCTGCCCAAACACCTCCAGCGCAGTCTTTCCATTGATGAAGCCGGTGTTGTTCGTGTCCCAAGCGCGGAAGATCTGGTCGTAACTCTTTTTCTCCCACTTAGATAGGGCCCAGGGCACCTTTGGCGCCGCAGTCCCCTTGACTTCCTGGTTGTGCGCGATGAAAGACTGCTGCAGATTCATCCCGCCCTGGAGCTGCTGTGATGGCAATTGGGGCGCCCCAGCAGCGCTATACGGCATACTCGTGTTCATGGGCATGAAGGTGCTCGACATCATCTGCAGCTTCGGGTCGATGAAGCCCGTCATCTGCGGCACAAGCGGCCGCGCGGCGAAGCCAGTCGGCTGAGAGGAGAGTCCTGGGCCGCCGAGACCGGGCGACGGGCTGAGGAAGCGGCTCGGCTGCTGCTGCTGTGGATTGAGAAAGCCGCTGCCCATGTTCTGGTTCTGGTACTGCGTGGGGAGAGGCGGGACGGGCGGCGGCGCGCGCATTCCCCCGCCCATCCCCATGCTAGGGAATCCCGTCGGCTGCGCTTGCATCGGAAAGCCCGTCTGCTGTGGCTGCATGCCCATGCTCATTCCCTGTTGCGGAAACCCCGTCCGCTGCGGTAAGATCCCGCCTTGGAACTGCGAACCGGGCTGCTGCTGGAACTGCTGCTGTTGGAATTGCGGGTTTTGTTGTTGAAATTGCGGGTTCTGCTGCTGTGGCTGGAAGCCGGTCTGCATCGGGTACTGCATCCCAGGCTGGCCCCATTGCGCCATGCTTGGTTGCGACGACGAGCGGGATGACGGTACGGCGAGGAGTAAAGCGTGTCACGGCTAACGCCTAGGCCCAGTCACCCATTGGCGCTGCCGGCTTTTGCCGATCGCCCTTTCGCTTGACTCAGGAGTCAGGACTGCCTGCAATTGCGCGTCATCCGCCGCGACACCAAGTTGTATTCTTCCCTATTCTTCAGCTGCGTGAATTCATGAGCGGATAAGAGACTGAATCTCTTGTGAATTGCAGGGTTCTTCACATCACGAACTGTCAACGCGTACGGAGTTATGATAGACTCGGACGTCATGCGGACGTCGAAGATGTCGAATGGGATACTTGACTGACTTGCTTGATGTGCAGTTTGTCGGGGAACAGACACCTCGATGGAACCGGCTGCGTTGTACTCAATAGTCTTCGGGAACGTCTCGTGGCGTGTCCAATGTTCTGTTGATCTGCTGATAATGCTGAGGGTTCAAGATGTCGTGACCATGATGTCTCCTGAGGCCCGTCAATGGGGGAGTCACAAATGGGCCGCTACATGTTCCGAAGGCAGAGTTTTCCGTACAGGAGCCAAATCTTTTGGGATTTCTTGTTGCGGGCAAACGCTATGCAAAGTTTTTCGTCTCGACGATGATGGCCGAGTGACTGTAGAGGGTGACTTCAGCGAGATTTTCACAGTCCATGATACACTTACTACAGAACTTATTGAGATAGCTGTGAGGAACTGGAACCGTCAGACTGTTGATTGAATAATGTGATTGATGTCTAGCTATCCGCTGTAGTAGAGGTTACACAGTCACTTAGTCAGGCTCTTTGTGACCTCGAATATAGCAGCCCATCACAGAGTCAAGACTTAGACAGTACGGGACGGCGTTCCGTCGTGTTGCCCATTTTTCGGCCGATAACGCGTAGTGGCCCGACGGTGGGTCCTCGCCTGCCAAAGGCACATACCGAAGTACTTTGAAGTCAAAGCAAACCGAGATCAACAAACTTGGTGGATTCACAAAGATGGCTATACTATTTCCACACCTCTACTCGACATTTCGCACTGGAATTGTCTTCATAAACTCGTCTATGGCTTCATAGTAGTGTCTCTGCGAGCTTGTCGTTGCTTGAGTCCCGAATATTGTCAGCAAGGCTTCTTGACTTCGAAAGACGAAGAATGGCTCACCGTGGTCGCCCCATGGAAAGCTCACAAACCTATCCTTCAGCTCAACATCCGATGCCGGATCTCTCGCAGCAGCAATGTCTCGCAAGCTGCACATATGACTTTGTGGGACTACGCGGTCCATAGCCCCACTCAGGAACAAAATCGGCACTCTGCGGGGGATCTTGGGCACCTTGACGGCAGAGTTCCATCGCTCATGGATGAGGAACGTGAAATGGCGAATGAGTGGTCTTTCTTTGACAACAGCAGGAATGGACAGGAAGGTGTTTTCGACTATGAGTGTGCTGATCTGAGGGGGCTTGAATGAAAGTCGCAGCTGCTCATGGGTACACCTCACCTTGTCTGGATTCCGACTGGCGAGATCAATGGCCACGGCGCCACCCATGGAGTGTCCATAGAGGACCTGTCGCATGTTATGCAAGCATGCAAGATTTCTCGAGGACGAACTCACCACCGGCACACTGCTCAGTATCTCGTTGGCAAGGATATAGTCCAGAGCCGCTTGTGCATCCCGGCGAAGCCCTCTCTCTGACGGCTTACCCGTGGAGGTGCAATATCTGCTTGCTATGGTAAGAGACTCGACTTTCCGTTTTGAAGAGACGGCTGACCCTCGGTATGATACCAAAAGCAGATTGAAACCTGAGTCAATGAGCTTTTTTACTTCAGGCAGAACCGACCAGGTGTGGTAGCCATTTCCGAAGAACATTATGACTGTCGCACGTGCAGACGGCAAGCATACCTGAAAACCGCAATGAACATAGATATCAGAGGTTGATTGCCATTTATCTACCTGCACGAAGAGATAACAACTGAGCGTCTGACCGTCCGAGGTCCGGATGTCGACCTCGTCGATGATTTGTGATATGGTGTACCAACGAGTCATGTCTGCGAGACGATGATTACATACGGTACGCCAGGACAAAACACGGACTCCTTACTGGTGGTTTGCCTCTCGTATTCAGAGTCATACGCAGCAGGATATATGCAGAAGTATTGACCATGGCACAGAGCCTGAAACATCGAAGCGTCAGACACCAGGCAGATCTTTTGTTATGAAGACGAAAGACGCGCACTTTGCCGATGATTTCCGTTACTATTCCCATTGGAGTGGCGTCTTTGAGAGAAGAGAGAAGAGAAGATGTTGAATGCAATCCATCCATCCCATCCGCTACTTATGTGCCAGAGGAAAAGATCGTCCTAGCTCTACAGCGTCCAGTAGGATTGCATTCACGTGTAGTACACGTTGCTGTACTGTACATGCTGGGGAGAAACACATGCCAGCGCAGTCAGAAATGACTCCCAAGGACAGCCTTTGAAGCTAATACTACTAACGTCGTCGTTGCAGATCCTTACTAGTTGATATACAATCACCTTGAGGTGTCCTGCATACCTTGTCAATGGAGCGCCCGTTTGAAGGCATGCACAGACGTGTCGGAGACAGAGACACAGTCCTGCTAATGGACAAAAGTTTAAACGAGATACACTTGAGGGATATTCGCGATGGCGGATTTCTGGCTATCTCTGGGCTGTTCGGCCAGATGTTGACTCTGCTGTGCATGGGTGATCATGTCCTGGTGAAAGAACCATCGATACACAAGATGAAAGTTGTTGGTTGGCGACAGACCTCCGTCTTGACGAAGCCCGGGCCTCCAGATGGCCGGTCGTACATAGTTGCAGCGCAGTAACAGTCCAGCCTCCCACGTGGGATCAGGCTCACTGACAGGCGGGTCTTTCGGGCCGGTCGTCCGCGTCTTTTCTCCACTCCGTCGCGCAAAGCTACCCTGGTGCATGTCGACAGTACGCAGCTACCTTTTTGCGCATATCAGAAATGCTGTCGAACCACACCTCTCCACAGCTCCACAGGTCTACTGAGCGGACTATCAGTACCCAGACTGGGTCGAAGACTGTCGACGCTGAACATGACAGTATCCAAATTCCGGTGTTTTAGTCTATCTTTGTTTACCTGCTCGGTCGAGTCGGCTGGCAGTCTGGACCGACGGTCATACATACTAAGCATGTGAAGCTGTTCACACCTGGGACGCCGACGTCCTGCATGTCTGATACATATTTCAATAAACTCTCTCCTTAGAGATAACACTATTCCTAACACCCAAAAGGATTAATATCTACGTGACGACTTCCCTTTACTCTTCCTGTCCTTGCTCTTCTTGTGTGTTGACGATTGCTTGACAGGCACAGCGCGTGGTAGAGTAGACGGTTGAACACTTTCGACGGGAAGCCTGCCCGCACAGACTGAACTGAGCAATGCAATCAAAAATCAAAAGTGAGCCACATACCACTCGGGCTTGATAATGCTAATGCTGTGCATATACAGCCGTGTCGTATGCAGCAGCTTGTTATACATCACCCATTCCGGTTTGCTCCCAACCGCAAGTGCGCAAGACGGGTGAAGCAGTACATCCTCCTTCGTGGAAAGCATTTTGAAACTCTTCCCACTGGGAGATCTACGCGCGACCTGTGTAAAGAATCCCGATAGGAGCGCCTTGCGAATGTTCACGCCCAGCGTCGTCTTGTCTGGACAAGATGAGACGAGGGGTAGACTGTGCTGCCGAAAGAGATCCTTGAACTGAACTCGCATCTCCTCGGCCTCTTCCAGGGCGTGCGAGGAAAGGTAGTTCTCCCAAGGCCATTTCTCGTCTTCTCTATCTAAACGATTGTAAGCTATTCAGCCAAACTTCCAAGAGTTAAGCCACTCACTCTCGACGTAACGCTCGTACACATTCAGCAGCGTGAGGTGGTCTCCGCCTGGGACTACGAACGAGCGTTTGGCTCTATCAGCCTCTATCACCAGATGCGAGGGGCGTAGCCAAACGTTCCGAACTAAGACACAAGGTGGAGTCACGATATGTCATGATGGACACAAGTCGAGAAAGCTTACCACAGATCATCGCGGTAATTGTCACCATCTCCCTGCTACATCCAAATGTCGGGCTGAGGACGAGTGCCTTGGCCAGCTGGGGATTCATTGGAAAATCTGCCATGACCGTGCCAAGCTCTGTTATGTTGCCGTCCTCGTCTACAGCACCAAGAGCCTGCAGTAACTCCGACGCCCTTGCTACGCTTGCTGGGTCTGGTGCATCAATGAAGTCGAAAGAGAGTACGTCCTATTTGGCTCGGTCAGTGATGATTGCGGATCGCAGACAAAGTCTGAACCATACCTCTACCCCAAGTCTGTTCAACATGAGCACGATAGTACTCAGGTTGCATCGTAAGATCTGCGGGTATACATGCTCTCGAAATTCCGTACTGAAGACCTTCTTCGAATAAAGCCTATAGCACTTCCCCTGCCTTGTTCTCCCCGCCCTACCGGACCTGTGCTGAGCAGACGCCTGGGAGATGTTCATGCGGTTCATGCTCTCCACCGTCGTCGCGGGGTTGTAGATCTCGGACTTCTCATATCCGCAATCGATGACATACACGATACCATCAATCGTCAGGGAAGTCTCCGCGATGTTGGTTGCAATGACCACCTTCCGACTGGGAGGGCCGTTTGGCTTGTGCGGGGGAGGTGGAGGATCGAATACGCGTTCTTGGTCAGAAGAGGAAAGCGAGGCATACAGAGGGATGCAGACGAGCGTGCCAACGTGCAATGGGTTCTGTCTGACAAGGATGGCAGCGCGTTCCTTGATGGTGCGACAGGCATCCTCGATCTCTTTGGCGCCTGTAAGGAAAAGGAGTATGTCCCCGGGAGCATCTTGTTGATGTATGGACAGGACGAGATCTATGGCTGCCTGATTGTAGTTCTCCCGACCATAGTCCTCCTGACAATCTTTGGCGTAAAAGATCTCAACAGGATACGTTCGGCCTGTGACGGATAGACAAGAGACGGATGGGATGGAGAAGAAGGAGCGAAACTGGGGGTTATTGACGGCGGACATGATGATGACCTTGAGATCTGGTCGGCGAGGAAGGATATCCTTGAGAAGGCTCATAAGGATATCGGTGTTGTAAGAGCGTCCTTCGGACTCATCGAGGATGATAGTGGAGTACTTCGACAAGTCCGGATCGTGCATGGCGTCGCGAAGTAACATCCCATCCGTCATGTACTTGAGGAAGGTGACACCAGGGGTGGAGAGCTCTTTGAAACGGACAGAGTATCCTACTTCTTCTCCCAGATCAACTGTGAAATGGGTAGTAATCAGTTCGTGTACAGCATGAACATCAATCGCATTACCATCCATCTCTTTCGAGACGCGCTCGGCAATAGAAGTGGCAGCGATTCGCCTAGGCTCGGTACACACCACCATCTTACCGTTTCTGTGAGGTAGGTCCGCATAAACGGCAAACTGAGGTATTCTGCAAAATCTGTTAGCAGAATGAAGGCAAGCTTGACGTAGCGCGCACTGTGTACTCTTCCCAGAGCCGGTTTCCCCCGTCAACACCATGATCTGTTCGTTGGATTGGAACTGCAAATGTCCCGAGTCAGCTCTGAGGAACGCTGCGACCAATGCGCACACACCATTGTCAAGAATTCAGCCATCTTGCTGTAGACAGGCAGACTTTTGCGTGTCTGCAACAGAGTCTGGTACCTCTGAGAGTAAGCTAGACCTGTGAATGGGTTTTGTGTTTGCTCCTTCAACGATTTTCAGAACACAGAGTCGAGAACGAGGGAAAGAGTCTGACCAGCGCTACTAACACTTGGTCCGCAGTGACACTTCGAGTCGACATGCTGTCTTTGAAGTAATCCCCAGATCTCGTCGAAATATCTGAAGCACTCATGATGGTAGAGTACGAGTCGGATGTGCACGCGATGCCAGTGAGGAGGAAGCTGCGGAAAGGTAGCGTCGTCCAGTGACACTATTGAGTCTACTTATACATTGTCAGGCCTGCCACGAGACCTAAAGCTTAAAGACGTAGTCTACCCGGAACACTGCGAATTCATCTGGGGTGATATGGTTAGGTGTGACTTCACAGAAGGAGGCTATGGGCACACACCATGCATGCTTTCGTTACCAGACCTGAGAAGTGCCCATTTGCAGGCAATTCCACCCAAGTATATCGTGCTCAAGTTGCATCCAGATAGCCGGTTACGACTGCTGTAGTAATCGATACGACACGCGGACATTGACGTCGACGGGACTTCGAGCTCAATAGAGAGATGAAGTGAGCATCGAACTTTCGAAGCAATCGATTAGCGCCGAGATGCGCCAGGCTCAGGCGCCAGAGAGTAACTTAGGCGCCGAGAATATTTGACACCAGAGAAGACATGGGACAACGACGTCAACGCGAACTTCGGTTCCGTGGCGGAGCCAGTAGGTTTGCTTATGAACCAACGTGCCTTTGTGGTTCGCAGTGGGTCCCTTACATACAGTACCAGGGGGCTGGCACATCGAGGAACATCATTCTGAACAGTGGCCAAGCCCCAGTCTGCACCGAAACGAGAATCGAAACATCCTTGAACACGATGCATCTCAAACCACGCGCGCATGGTTCTGATTGTAAGCGAGAGCGTCCTTGTCAGTGCTCCTTGCCCTGTTGCTTCTAGGGACACTACTGTCAGAGAGCGTGCAGGGATACGCTGTCTGTGACCTACCACTGGGTTTGAACGTCTTGGCTCTAACATTCATCGTGTCCCTATACACAATCTGGGGGTCCAAGTTTTATTCGAAGACGAGGGCGGGCTTGTATTCGTTCTGTCTCGTTCAGGGCGCCAGATTTACTTTTGACGGAGGCCATGATTCGCTGTGCCAGTATCAACTCCGTAGAGGCCAGGATACGAAAGAGAGCTTACAATGTTCCGAAGTCTTTTGTCGATAGGGGAAGAGTTTCCGCCCCGTCAAGGATAGGGCGTTCAAGCTATCCACCGTCAGCCACCGTAATTCGAGATCACTTGGCTTCCTGCTGCCTCAAGATTGCAAGCAATCGCAACGAGAGAAAACATGCGATGTTTTCGAGGGGCATACAGAGGGATAGTAGTCCACCACACGAGGAAAAGATGATCTGCATCGTCTCAGCCATGCTTCTCTGCTTGAGTTGGGGTACGCACTTGCACCGTGGTGACTCGACGATGGGCGAGTTGTGCTCTCGAGCTATTTGTCCCGTTTGCCGACGAAGTTCAATCCCTTATTTCATGCAACGAATGGTGCGTTGAAGGTAATACGATGGCAAGGGAAGCGACTGTACAGCGGTTCGACAATTGCATGAGTGGGTGACCTCTAGTCGCTTGGACTCCTCATTGTTTCCGGTGCGAGTCCAGTGGGGGGCGCTCTAGCCGTGCATATCGTGAATCATGACGAGGTTTAGCCGTGCGAATTGGCGTGTTGCGGCGAGCATAGCAGGCGCCTCTCAGAAGGTCAGTCCTCAGTGATGGAGACGTATTTTCGGTGCGTAATATGCTAGATTGACTCGCTGGGTTCGGAGATGATGAAAAGCGAAGTCAAGCAGAGCGGACCCACAAGACAAGCTAATGACAAAGAGACACTCATTGCGGCACCGCCACGAGTCGGTCCTTTCCGTTTGCAGTCAGCTTGCAGCTTGCTCTCGTTCACGGGAACCCTCACCAGCTCAACAAACGGTAGGGCACTTCGCTAGCTCGAAGCTTGATTCCGTGTCAACTCATATAAGACAGGGCTCATGCAGATCCAGCCACCACGTGATCTGGCATATACCTGTATGCATTCTTTCAAATCTCAAGCAAAAAAAATTCTGTTCTATGAAAAGTTGCGGATTGGGTATTTCTGAAGAATGATAGCACAGATTTTGGAACGAACAACTTGTGAGCAAATGCATAGCGATTCAACGATGTCACGTGGTGGCTGGATCTGCATGAGCCCTGTCTTATCTTCCTTTTCGCTCCGAAGCTGCCCCCGAAGAGGATCGCATATCGTGACGATTGATCACTGCCATGAAGCTTGAGAGACGTATCTCCCAGTATCTTCCGGGCTGACTCCCGGTGGCGTCGCTGCCGCAGATGCCCTTCGTCTCAGGCGACATGTCAGAGACACAGGTGCCGGCGACGACCTACTTGAGCCTCGATTCGAACGCTCACAGGTGTCAATTAAAGCGAATGAACTGATAACATTAGGTACGAACGATTTCAATCAGCCCGAGGGCGTTACAAGTAAATATAGCAATCAACACATTGTTCAACGTCCATCAAGCATAAGAAATGACAGTCCATGAATCATGTAGAACCCAGACGAGGTGCGTAAGGATCGTAAAAGACAACTTTCTCTGGCGCATTTGCTTCGGTCATACCAGCCTGATTGCTGTCAAACACGAGAGGCACAGAATCCTCCGCCACGACAGCGCGGTACGCTGCCGTCTTCGCCTGTTTGCGTCGCTTCGTGCAGCAGATCGCTACGAGAGCAAGGAGGCCAAGAACGACTGCACCGCCGACAGACGCGATGATGATGATGGTTTTGCGGCTCAGGCCGTGCCATGACCAGGGTTTGGAACCTTTGGAATCGGCGGCTTCAGACAGGTCCGTGGTGACGTGACTCGTGTCGGTAGTAGTACCGTTTGCAGCGGTGCCACGGACAGCGACGAATTCAGAGTGTGCTGTGCAATATAAATCAATCACCATTCATGAATCGAAATCGCACAGACCTTCTTTGCGATCCGTGGTGGCGAGAAACTTGACATAGGGCGGACTTTTTGGTACCGTGGTGACATTTCCATATGCCACGAAATCTCCGTAATTGATGTACATGTAGACGCTGCGCACTGTGTTGTTTCGTCAGTGAAGTGGTCATTGATGTAATATGTACTCACAAAAAGACATTCCTAGGATCATGTCATACTGATTTTCAGTAAAGTTGGAGGAGATTGCAGTTGGTTGGAACTAAACAAGTTGTTGGTCAATGTAAAGTGGGGTATCGAGAACGTACTGAGCCGATGCATAATGCAGTTCCATTATCGTCGATTATCGACTCATTGGCAAAAAGGACGGGATCCCTGTTCACGGGCCAGTGAGATCTGCAACCTTGAGGTAGGGCACGACATACATGGTTGCATCAAGTGGATGGATGTCAATCTCTTGACCACCAAACACAAAGGAGATGCTGACTTCAGTTGTGCAGGGTACATTCCAGAATCCATCGCCACTGACATTGAAGCTCGCACCATTATAGCCACTGTAGAACGCCTCGGCAACATCGCTACAGCCAATGATAATCAGCGGGTGAATGTGCCAAAGACGGCTATGGACAGAAACGTACGCGGTGACCTGACTGAATGAAAAGCCGGTGTCCAGCACAAACGTTGGTTTGTGCTTGTCTTGTGTTTTCTTTACGGTTGTGGTCACCGTCACGACCTTTCCATTCGCGAGGATGCTGTCTGATTCGGCAAGGAATTGATAATGCTGGCCAGTCGGATCAAGGCCAATTTCGGTCTGCGTCTCCACATCTTCATAGCCGGCAAGAAGCTCGCTAATCGTTATGTCACCAGGGAAACTCTTGTCGGAGTCTGGTGACAACAAATCAGGTGAAGCTATGTGGCAATTGGGTAACACCCACCAGCGATACGTCCGAGAAGGAAAGTCAAAAAATGCGGAGCTGAGCTGTTCTGCAGAAAGATGTTATCCAATGGGCCGTAGCCAACGGAACTGTTGAGCGCCGCTGCAATGTTTGAGCCAACATTGGGGCCGAGACCAATGAGTCCCGGTGCGGGATTATGGTTATCTTCGGGGGAAACTTCAACTGAAAATCGTGTCGTCATGAAAGGCACTTAGGTCACAAAAATGAACCGACGCACTGTACGATTGATGCTCCACTGTGTAACCAGCCCAGGAGAATACGGCAGTTTTGATGGGTCCTATTTTGAGGGGTTCACGAGTTGAAGTACCGGGCATTGAGCATTCAAACCAGATCAAACTCACCGGAATCAGAACCAACAGCGTAGGGTACAGTCGCATTTTGCCCTGTACCAACGCTACCAGGAACTGCAGAGCCGTTGGCAGGACTGACCCAAAAGTCAGCGCTGGACAAAGGGATTTTAACGGAGGTCTGAGTGTACGGACAAGACGAACCCACCTTCCCGTGTCTATCTGGACCATGAAAGCTTCTCCTCCCAAAGTAATGTTGGTGTAGTATAACACATCTCGGCTGTCATCCAGTGCCAACGTTCCCTCCGTACTGGTGTGGCCTCGCCTTTGAACTGTACTACGAGAGGGAGAATCACGACGGCCCTCTAACGAAAGGTGGACCGCATTCGAAATCGGAAAGAACAGGACGAGCGGAAGAAATGAAGTAGAACGCATCGTCTCGGCAGAAATTATGAAAAATGAAGTGGAGAATAAGGAAGGGAATGGCGGTTAGCTTCACATGGACAGGGCTTTTTGTAGACCAATCGCAAACCTGTAACATGAAATTACACTGTTGCGATCACATCAAGGCCGCTCTAAGGCTGTTGAAGAGAACGTCGCGGCGATGCTTTGAATCCGTGCCGCGTATTGGTTTGATCGTTCCCTGCATGATGCCGCCCGAGCGGTCGAGGTATTCATCCAGAGTAACGTAGCGGGAGCACTTGAACACGCAGTGCTGCTGTTTGTGAGTTATTGTTAACGTGCGGATCAGATTGCGATGAATGTACATACTTGGGCGCTGTTGGGAGCGCTCCCCCATCGGAGGGTTGTGGAATAGTCGTATACACCAGGACGCACTCGAGCTGCATTCAAACAGCAGAGTCTTAGTGCACAATCTCGAGCTGATGGTGTACTCCCAGAGAAAGGATTCAGAGCGGGTAGCGGCCTGGGATCGACAGCAGGTGAAGAAAGTAACACGACACTTCTGGCATCCTCCGACAGTGCATCACGCATCGCGAGTCGCCGGGTTCCCATCCGCTGAGCTATATCAACGCTCGCCGTCGTGAAACCCGACGAGACCATGCGAAGGACGCCAAGAGCTTGGCCCCGGTGGCCAGATGGACGTCGACCGCGGTCCACAAGACGACATCATTGGGCAGAATATGTGACAGAGACAGAGTCCTCGGCATGATATGAAGCGGTACAGCAAGCAGACAATCCCCAGGCGCCGAGGTTTTTTTGAGAAGCTCCCGAGTGGCATAGAGATGTACGCCAGCCAATCCAGACTACGGGCAACCACGGCTGTAGAGCGGCGTTCCCAGTGCTCACTTGTTTTGACGATTCATGCGGTCCAGGCGTGGTCTGCGTCCGAGCATGTGAGGCCCTGACAGTGATAATCAAGCTGCTTGAGGGTGTGGCGGTGCTTCAATGATGGGTTGTTTGTCCTTGTGGGACCCGCACTCTTGGCTTCCAACCTTCAATGCTTCATCACTTATCGGATCTCTGTGCGGCCAGACGGCTGTCGTACTGCTTCAAGATGCTTTTCTCGGCGTCACGGAAGCAGAACGAGGACATAACGGTATGTAGACGCGTCCTGTCTGTGCCTGTACGACATTTGATTCTCATGACCTCGACAGACAGGACGCTCAGATGGGACCCCAGTGCATAGACCCCGAATCTTCACTGCCATTCTCTGGTAGCACTCCGGTATCCTCGTTCTGACTTGATGGACTGCCCCGTACGGCCTCTCTCACCCGCCGCAGGCCCATGATCCATCAGTACCAGTGTCATCGGCCAAATTTCGCCTGGTATCTCCTTCCGAGTTTGCTTTCCTCTCAGTTCCTATCTGGAGGCTCGGCCTCAACGCAGCTCTCGATATCAGCGTCTTAGACCCCTCGATCCACCCACTGCCATCCGCATGTTGCGCTCCCAATGAGGGGGGCTTCTACAAGGCTGTCCTCGACGTCTTCAACCTGGTACAAACCCAATACCAGCGCTCGTTCGCATGCTTCAACACTTTGCACAACGAAGCATAGCCTATGCACTACCCGGTGGATCTCACTTTCTTGTATCGCGCGCTCTGGAGCCTGTCAATCGGGGAGCGCTCCTGGGTCTTGACGTCGGCCCGCACTGGCGGCATCGCTAGTGCACCGATCAGAGTAGTGCCCGGCTGTGGTTGCCCCAGACTCGTCGGCTGGACGGCTTTTGATAGCGCTTTGACCAAGCTGTTTCCGTTTTGTTCGCTTTGTGTATACTAAATCTTCCTGTCTAACTTTCTCCGGATCTCAAAGATAGTGATGCCATCCAAATCCTCGTACGCACCGAGCTCGTCATCGAGAAAGACTTTCCTCGTCGTTCAACGCGGGCTGAAAGCTCATTTTCGTCAGTGGTGGTACTCATGGGGAGGACGTCGGTAGCCCACATGTCATTTGCGCGTCACTCATGTTTGTCTACTCTGGAGATACACAGTCCTACGACCGCCGGGTACTGAGTCAATATCCGCTCTCCCATTCCATGCCCCGGCTGTTCCGCCCAAGCCCATACCAGCGTGATCGTTGGCCAGGGATTGGCGTAGTCAGCCAGCAGGTGGCGACGTCTCGCCAGCCCAAACGCAAGCAATACATGGTCACTATACCGTCCCTCGAGTCCATGACTGTTTCGTATTCGACTATCTTCTTTCTGGCTGATTTACTTTTGGGTAGCTCGATGTTCTTGAAAAAGCAAGTTAGAGTGTCAACTGGGTACGCTAAATGAGGTATTTCTTCGAAATCTTCGTGCTCACACATATCGCGTCACACAGGAAGAGTGTAACTGGCTGGATCATCTCACGATACATATTTCCACCTAGACATGTACATTGCATCAAGAACTTCTCCCGGTTAGCTCGCGAGAGTTATCCTCTGACTTGTTTACGGGAAGCTTGATCATCTGCGATGTGTCCCGAGGTCGTTCTTGGAATTCTCACTGTCTGTCCGAAGCCTTTCATTAGTATCCGGGACGGAGAGCTACGTCTGTGCGGTCAAGTGCGCTTCTGCGATGTGATCAGACCACCATTCCTTGTACACGGCACGGTCTGGCTTGATGAATGCTTCGGTCGCAATCGTGAAAGCCGGCTCTTGAGCTTGAGCACCAGTCGAGCACTGCTTCACAATACCGAACCTGCTTTCAACCCAGCCCTGGTAAGTTTGGGACCTGAGCATGAGCGCTCAGCGCTCGAGCCTCAATCCTTGGTCGCCACTGCCGCCCACTCATCCTGAGTGCTTGAAGCACGTCTTTGGCACTTGTATCAGCCACGAGAACGAGAGATAGGAACGGTTCCGTCTCGACAGTCCGTGTCCCATTGATTAATCTGATGGCCACATGTCGCATGAGTCTACACATGTCTGATGTCACTCCCTCCGTGTCACAACCTGAACCTCCGGCCACCAAGGGCGTTTAAATACAATCCGGAGTGTGTCAACCGGGATACACGCTCCTCTCATCCACTTTCCACAACGATTGTAAGATTGGCCTCTGAGCAATGGCTATGCAGTCCATGAAGACGGTGATTTGCGCTGGACTCGGACTGCTATCAGCGTGGGGCACCCACGCCTCGACAATCTTTCCGCGGGGTCCTCAGACGAATGCGACCTGCGGAACGGCATACAGTTGGATGGACAATGAGGCGGGGCTGAGTCCCTGTCTGGTGGCAGCTTATGTCGTTGCTGCTTGTGGAACAGGAAGTGCGTGGTCTACATCATCTGCCTTGGACGTGAGCGCTGATCATTTGAATCCTCTGGTCAGATTATGGAGTCTGGCAGCTGCCCAATAACACACACTACAGCCCGCCAGGTACAGGAGGCGAGGTGCTAGATGCCTGTTCGTGGTGAGTCTCGTAGCGCGTCGATGGCAGATGGTCTGGTTGTGCTGACGATCAATAACTTATAGCTCGTGGGCTGGCTATAATCTGCTGGCCGCATGTACAGCATGCCAGGACCAACAGTCCATCTACGGGTTCGTCATATTATCCTCTGATATACTTCAGATATACTGAGGGTTCTCAAGTTGGGCTCCTTGGAAAGTGAACTGCCCTGCTAATGATCTCTCAAACACGACGTTCGTCTGCACTCCCTCACAGGCGCCTCTTTCAAGCTCATTTCACCTTTTAGTTACTTCCCATTCGACGAAGACTTCACGATCGGTACGACCATACCATACTGGGCTGGACAAAATCGTAGGTCTAGGCGCCGCCCACCACTTGAAACGACCGTCTAACGCCGCTGAAGCTCTGACGTGGGATGCTGGGCGCTTCAATTTAGTCGCAGCCAAGCAACTGTACACTGATGGTAAGCGAGTCCTGTGTACTGGTTTCTTTACCTGACTCGTTGGGCTCAAAGGCCACAAGGATTTGAACGGAACCGAAACGACAAGTTCAGGCTCAGGCTCGAAGAGTGATAATGGTGGATCTTCCACGCCCACTGGTGCAATCGTTGGAGGAGTCATCGGAGGAATACTTGTTATTGGAGCTTCACTTTTCGCTGCTTGGTGGCTTCTGCGTCGCCACCGACGGCTCACCGCCCAAGCTCAAAACGAAAGCAGCTATGATCTCAATATGCCGAAAGGCCTGCACTCTCGCTCTATATCAGACTTCACCACTCCCTCCGGGACCTATGGGAATATGAGCATGATGGTGCCGTCCAGCCCAGGCCTTACAACTCCGAGTGTCAATGGCAGTGGCGCATCCTACTTTGGCTCTCTGCACGGCACATCCATACTGATGTCTCCTCCTTCGTCGCCACCGCCAATCTCTATGCAAACCGTCCCATTGGCACCCCAAGACGTTATTGTCCCCTTCACCGCCACGCACTCTCCGAACCAGTCCATGAGTATGGGTGACAGAAAGGACACCATGTCGTTCACGACGTTCGATTCGCCAAACGCTGGCCCCATCCACATGGAAGATTCCTCCTCTAGTAGCGCAAGCGAAGCAGCCAGCCGCCGACCACGCATCAACCCGCCAGCATACAGCTCAAGTGCTTATCCTGCCATCCAGCAAAGGCTGGACGACTCGGTATCGTCGGGCTCCAGATCAATGGGTCACCGCCCGGGCGAGAAGAGCCAGGACACGACTTTGTCGTACGCCTCGAGTGCACCTGTGCGGCAAATGAGTATTCGTAACCCGACTTCGCCTGAGCCGGCGATGAGCGAATTTGGTGACAGAGCCGGCGGACTGGACGAAGTCGATGAGCATGGTGATAGGACTGGTGATCTGGACGAAGTAGAGGAGGATGCTGTTGGTGTGGATCGTCCTGGACCCAGTGATACGAGAGGACATCACGAACCGGACTTTGACCCTTCGACGCTTGCCTAATCATCATGTAACTCAAGGATTTTTGGGCTTGCCGAGTCTTCTGTATATTGACATGTACTTTTATCTGCCATTATTGTCGGATGAACACATACCTAATTCTACATTTCATTTCGAAATGCCGAGATGCTCATGTATTCCTCTGTTCTGTAGCTTCATTTTTGGGGTGGTCTGACGCCCCCTGGTTTTTCTGTCCTGACGAATAGTAGCCTCCCTTGGTCTGCCTACCCAAGAGCCGCAACAAGTTCTGTCAGCCCTCGCTGATGTTCGCTTAGTTTCGTGCTATCAGAGCCACCTAACGCAGACTACGGCCAGAAAAAGAACGTCAAATTGAGCGCGAACACAAGCATACACCAGGTATGTACAATCTTGACTCCCATTCCAGACTTTCTCCGTGCCATCTGGTGGAAGAGTATCAGGACCAAAACATTCCACCAACACAGCCCAACTCTCACCTCAACCCCGTCAAAGATCAATCCAACTCTCCCTCCACCACGCGATTCTTCATGGCCTCCACGCGCTTGGCAAATCGTGTCGCACGCGTAGAGGGCTGCTCCGCGCGTTCCTGCATATCCCTCTGCATCTCGTTCTTCTTGACGACGTGCACCGGGACATAGGTGATCGGGCCCGCCCGCACGCCCAGCTCTGGCTCGTCACGTTCCGTGTTGACATGCACGAAGGGAAGGTGGAGCAATGGGACGTCGGTGAGAGCGGAGGAGCGAGATGGATGGTAGGTGACAGAACGGCCCATTAGGCTAACAGGCGCAGCCAGGGTGCCCATGAAGAAGGTCAAGAGCGTGAAGAAGAGAGTGAATGTGGCGAACATCATGTTGATGATAGGTGATGTGGGGTGATGTGCGTCGAGAGATGATTCGTTGTCTAGCCGGAATGCAGAAAGGTATCAAGGAAGCAAGCCTTCGAGGAAGAGAAACGATCGACTAGCGACCGGAAAGAAAGAGGGAAATTGAGATGGTGGTCCAAAGAAGCGCGGCCGCAGGGTCGGTCTTGCCGTTGCTTGCTTATATCACGGCGGGGGATGCCGGGCAGGGTGATCACGATGTGATACCACGGTCCACAAGGGGAAAGTCGACGCTTGGTTCACGTTGTTCGTGTCCGACTCGACGACGTTCAAAGAAAGAGGGAGGAAGAAAGCTGGGTCACAATGAAGAACGAGTGTCGGTGTTGGTTGGTTCAGCCTATCTGAGTGTGCAAAGGAGCGGACACACGGAAGAGACAATGCACCGACGTTAAGTAGGCGGATAACAGGGAGATGGAGTGGACGCGAGCGAGGGTAATGCGGTGGGTGGGTGATTGCTGAGGAGCATTAGAGACGTTCTCTTTTTAAAATACGGTAGGCATCTCCCGCTGTTGAAGGAACATCGCCTGCCAGTCGTGCCTTGTCAATGTCAGCTTGTAGATCTCTATTCGTGAGTTGTCAGTGATCGCTTTACAGTCGTTTTGATCGTTTAGTCAAAGCTTCGAAGAAACAACCAATGCGCGTCACTGTTCTCTCTGTCAGTGTCAGAAGACTGATGAATAGATGACGGGGAGCATCATCGGCGGTGGCGTTCAACTTACTCGGCAATGCGACTGCAGCTCGATTGTCAGCAGACGGTAGTGATAATATGGTATGACCTCAGAGGCTAGACCTTTGCCAATTACTGCTCGTCTTGACTACCTAGTAAGTGCATGCGAATAGTGACATCAAACTGTATGTATCATCAGCACCCTGGGCGCTTTCCGTCGTATCATTGTGTGCACTCGGTCGATGTTCCATCATCTCTCTGATTGACGTAGCTCCCGGAGATTACTCTGAAGGTGCATTGACTTTCACCACAGCTTTGCCTTTTGATGTTTTGTTCTTGGGAAGGTTGAGGCTTGTGTATTGTGCATGAGCCTGACTTCAGACTCCCGCACGATTAGAGAGATGAAGTCAATTCTCAGCTCTCGACGCTCGTGGCGGCTCGTGACAAGTCACTGTTCACAAAATGTGTGGCGAAACTTGCAAGCTGCAGGACAGAGGAAAAAAGCTACGTACACCGAAGGGGAGTCGAACCCCTGCCGCTTGCTTGGAAGGCAAGCATGATAACCGCTTCACCATCGGTGTATAGAAGTTGTTGCCTTCAAAAATTGTAGCTGGTTATGGATCAGACACTCATCGATATCCATTTCATTTCATCCACTACGTTGTGAAGCAGATTTCCTTCCCGAGACCAACACGATAGGAGTCACACCTGTCGCCCAAAGTCCGTTATTTGCTCTTCGCATTACTTGCTCATGTTCAACCAGTTGCCACCACCATTCAGAATCGCGGCCGACGTCCAACGCTGTCGGTCTGTAACCGTGTGCATGCACGCTTAAGCTCCTCAAGCTCAGGGTTGGGGTAGCCGCATTACGATGCGCAAGAAAGTCCTCCGAAACAGATTGACACCATACTTGCACGTATGAGGCGCAGAGTGCACTCTAGATCCATTCATGCAGGAAGTCAAAATCGCCCAGGCCATTTTCGCCGTTTGAGGGTGATAGCAAATGGGCATGACGACCAATGTCACGAGCCCCCGTATCAAATGTGTGGTGGGACCAGGTGTCGTTCGTGCAGCACTAGTGATCGATTTCTTTGACTTGTTGTTTTCCACCAGCATCAGTCTTTGCTCCCCACCTCATTGGCTTCTACGAGGTACACTCAGACCTCCTTCCTCTCCCTCAGTATTGCTCCTCGGAATACCGCTTCGTGCCTCGCGAACATGGATCACCATATCGTTACCCTTCGGTTGCCTATGAGATGTTGCTCTGCGGCCGTGGACTGAAAGGTTGTTGGACTCTTTCTCAAAGTCAATGTCCCGCCGTAGACTGCGTTAAGAGACATTTCTGTCACGATATGACATGGACATTTCGGTTGGTATTCGCGAATTCAAGGGAAGTCACTGATACCTGGCGACCAACCGCCTCGGACAGTCTACGTCTGAATAGCACGTCAGAGAGTACTGGGTAAGGTATAAAAAGCCAACCTGCAATGAGCATTTCCTCAGACCATTGTACCTCACACACAAAGTCTTCCACACAATCCTTCCCCGCACTCTCAATCTCACCAACAATGGTCAATCTCCCTCGCAGCACCCCGCCTAGCTACTACCTCGATGGTATGGACCTCGGGAGAGGTATCGACGCCATCACCGGCGAAATCACCCAAGGCGCGTTCGACGCGTCCTTCACCAAGGAAGACGTCGAATCCAGCCAGTCCTCCGACACGTTCTCCTTCCGCAGCATGGCGGATGTCACCGAGCTCCAGAGCTCCCAGGCGCTCGGCTTTGCTGGCTCTGTCACATTCCCCGACGATGGAGTCAAGGTCGGCGGGAAAAAGACGTTAGACTTTAGCAACTCCGACACGTCCTCCACTTCTGTGTTGCTCATCGTCCTTGACTGGGAGCGCTGCGGCAGTGCGAAGCGTGTTGGCTCTGACGCCAAGCTCAGCGCCGACGCAAAAGCCGTTCTCTCTGACGACAAGACAAGGTTCCGTAACAATTATGGCGACTTCTTCGTGTACCAGCTTCTGTACATGATCAAGTTCACCGCCGTGTGGTATGTCAAGTCTCTCACCCTGTGAGTTAAAACTGAACGGTTCAATTTCAGGAAATGCACCGCCGAGAGCACCTCAGATATCAAGTCCTTCGAGCATGAGATTTCTGGATCTCTGTCAGCAGGCGAAGTATCAGGCGAGGGACAATTCACCACCAAGCTCAGCTCTGCTGCCACCAAACACAAAGTCTCCGTCGAAGTTCAATGTACGTCCTCCACTGCTCCTAAATTTGCGAGCGGCATGTTGACACTCTACTCTTCATCCACAGATCAGGTCGTTGGTAACGCCGGAAGCACTCAGTACGACCAAGGCGACATCGTGAAGACCTTCAACAGCTTCCGCGGCGCCGCCAGGCCCGTGCCATACCAAGCGCTCCTACAGCACTACGCCACCGTCGACAGCAAGGTCCCGACGACCATCGACATGGACATAGATGTTTACGAGCGCGTCTGCAAGGTCTTCAAGTTTGCGCGCTTTGTGCTCTTCCTCATCGGTGTCGTCCCGGGCACCCGCAGCGTCCGCATCGACCGCCGCGAGAAGATTGCAGAGATCTTCTCAGAGATCGTCGCGAAGCGCCAGGCGTACGAGGGCGACCATAATGCCCTGAAGTCGTCCCTCGACAAGCTGAACGCTCTGTTTGACTTGTTGTGGCTCCGCATGCAGCGACAGGATTTGATCATTGAGATGCAGTCCATCACACACGACGATTTCAAGAAGTGCGCCTCGCTCTTATCCGTGACATACCCGACCTGTACCCGACTGACCACAAGTACTTTGCCCCATGCAGGAAGTTCAATGTCGACCACGAGGATAACAGTGGTGCCTGGATCCAGGCTTCTCAGAACACTTGGACTTTCGTCCTCGGTCGCACCACTTTCAGCGACGCCGAGGTCAAGAAGTATGGGGTGGAGGAGAAGCGCGATGTTGCAGAGTCGCGCGTCGAGTACAAGCTGTTCCAGCAACAGACCGGCGCACTCGAGTTTCCGGGCAACACGGGTATCAACGGCTATGTCGTGGGGCTGACCATCGAAAGCTGCTGGACAGACGGCTCGAATGGCTTTGTCTGTATTGGCAATCAACTTTCCCTTGGAAAGAAGCAAGCTAAAGTCGAAGTTAAGACGAAGGGCTCGAGGGGCATGCACGTACGTCTCACCTTCGTCCTGCGCGGAGTCACGAAGCTGAGTATTTTACAGTGGAAACTCCACGCCCACTATATTCCTGCCTCGGAGTATGACGAGTAGATTGTGCAGGCTTTTTAGCTTGAATCGGGTTTTAATTTCTCCTTTTCCCCTGAGAGAATGGTTGTTCCGTTACTACTGGTCCAAGTAGATCAATCCGTTGTCCCTTCGCCATGTTTAGAGCGCTAGGTTAGGATTGGCTGCAGAAATTAGACTAACATTTGTTTGCATCATCCTGAAATTCACCTTGACATTGCGTCCTGACCTTGGCCTCAATATAAGCTTACACATGGTGCTCGTTGCGTGAAGTTGCAGACGAGATGGTCGTCCTCCTGACGCAACATCGCAAGAAGTCGCGACTCAAAAGTCTTGAGATTCGAGGCCCACCTGATGATGACCTCTTGAGCATACATAGATAGACCGGGGACTCCGGCCGTTAGCATGCCTCCAAGTTGTGATCATTCTGTGGTTCTCTAGTCTGAGGTCCTTCACGCGCCAGAGCGAAGTTCCAAGCTTCCGTAGTGAGTACCTCGAGGACGGTCGTTGTGTCAAGTTCGATGTATGGTCGTGAATCACGCTCAGTGGTATCCGTAGGTCAAGTAGAGCTATACCAGAAATTGCGACGGAACGTTGAGAACTGTGATAACCGATGGCTTTGAGAGTCAAGGCGGTGGAGATCTGAGAATGGCAGAGCACAGCGGCGGCAGAACCCGGCGGGATGATCGATGACTCAGCTCGGTGGCAGTGCAGGCCCACTGCATCTTGCCCTCCGACTTCGACTGCAAACTTGAATTTCTACCGCCACCACCACTACTTCTCCATACCTTGCCCGCTTTCACTGAACGAAGGCAGGGAACACCAATCAGGGGACAGGCAACAGGACTACCATAATAAACAACAAGCATCACAATGACGACGGTATCGCCCTTTGCGCGGAGCAACGCTTTCGAGGAGTCGCATGTTGGGCGAGAACAGACCGTAAGTGCTTGCCGTGCTCTTTGCCTTTGCTCTTGGCCGCCTCTGGGATCGGAGAGTTATCGGGAAGGATGGAGATTTGTGGCTGCGCTCGGAACAGCCAGCACGTCAGCAGCTAGATTGAGTGAGGGAATGTTTGGATGTCAGTAGAGGCGGGCATCGGACCTCGCGAGGACAGTACTGCATGCAGGATGGACAGCGGCGTCGGGATCCAGACTGCGCTCCGTTCTCATCACGGGCTCTATCTATACGGCAACCAACGAGCTCCGTCACACAGAGCTTTTGACCATTCATACCTCTCCGAATCCCATCCCTACATGCTCAATCTTGCATCATCCTTCTCCCAGTGATGTCTGGCACTCATTCACCCTCTCTTGACAGATTGAAGAAATGTACTCCGTCCCCGAATCCTTTCTCGAGATCGAGGTCCGCAACCCACAAACAACCGGCTTCGGCAGGAAGCAGTATACGTCGTACGAAATCATCACCAAGACCAACATCCCCGCATTCAAGCTGCGACATTCGTTGGTGAGAAGGAGGTACAGTGACTTCGAAGTGAGTACCGACGTGTGTCATCTCTCTGGTAGGTGCACTCAACTCTCGCGTAGGCATTCCGTGATATCCTTGAGCGCGAGTCTACGCGCGTGAACATCCCACCACTCCCAGGGAAGGTCTTCACGAACCGGTTCTCGGAGGAGGTCATCGAGAGTCGAAGAGAGGGTTTGGAGAGGTGTGTTTTCTCCCGATACGAAATTCTCATGGATTCTTACTGACAGGCTACAGGTTCCTGTCCGTCGTTGCTGGACACCCGCTTCTGCAGACCGGGAGCAAGGTCTTGTGCGCCTTCTTACAAGACCCTAGCTGGGACCGCGGGATGTGGATGTAAAGTCGGTTTGCGCCGTGATATGATAGCTATGCCTAAACACCGCGGAGGACAGACATGCAGGATGTAGGATGGGTAGGACACATGAATGTAGGAATGCGACGTTTCATTTCTTTCTCTCTTCGGTTTCGTTTTCTTTTGTTTATGTTCCCATTGTTTTCGCTTTCACTCATGTCAAGCTGTATATAAGATTATATCCTTCCCTCCTTCGTTCTGCTACCAAGCTTGATCCCGGTTGAGCTAGAGTCTAGCGGGGACCTGGAGCACGATGGCTCTCGGGCTAGGTACACCAAAACGCTTCTATCACGGTTGGTTCTTGCGGCTCTTCTCTAGTGTCGCTACTGCGCACAGCCCATAAATTCTTGTGGCGTCGACAGAGTGCAAGACGAGTGGATTGGATCGTCGATTTACATGCGGGCGAGACCACCCCCTACGATGTGCTTCTCGGACGCTTTGGCTGTGCCAAAGAGGCCGCTAACTTTTCATGCTAATACCCAAGGTAGGCTAGCTGTTCAAGACGTCTTGGCAAGTAATCCTTGAAGCTGATTGAACTCTGTAGGACGCCTGGCATTGAAGGCAACGAGCAATGATCATTCCACCATATAGACGCGCGCGATTATGACAGTCCTTCAAGGTCATGTTCATGAATACGATGGCTTGATGTCTGAAAACGCCGGCATTCGATCTCATCCGGTGGGCACTGGCTGAGCTAACGTGCCCAGGTCTTCACGCCGCTGGTTGTCGAGGTTCATCAGGCTTTCTGGAAAGCCGCGGTAGTGTCACTGTCGCGGCAGCCAGTGGGCGCCACTGGCACTTGTGTTGGCAATGTGATTCTTGACGACTCGCGAGACTTGTCCCTCCTATGACCACAAACCATGGCCTTATCTCGAATCAGGCAGTCTCAGAAAACTACGGACTGTCCGACAACTTACTTGTCAAAGATCATTGACTGGCAGTTGTAACTTGTTCAATTGCACACTTCTGACTCTCAAGACTCGAGTTTGAACTTCCAAAAATCAAAATTTGAACCTGGTACGGTGAAAACAGATACCAGTAACCACAATGCGCATACTCGTCAATAGGGTCGTGGGGGAAACCTAGGTTTCCCCCCGAAAACGGTTTGACTCGGTAACTAACCGGTTTGGAACCGGTTCCAAACCTCCGAGGCCTGGGAGGGTAGGTTCGGAACCTGTCACATGATAAAATCATGTGATCCGCTGGCAGGAGGGCCGAGGCTGCTAAAGTATGTGTGGCGCAAGAGGAAAACTATAGACCCTGAGGCCTGTAAGCTGTAGAAACAGATTTCGAAGCATATCTGGGACTCCAGAGACAGATCAAAAGCTATAACATAGGAGGGAATAGCTACCAAAACAAAATTATGGCTGCTGGATGGAGGCGGGACTGGGGGCGGGAGGCGCGCCGCGACATCACGTGAATCTATTACGTGCCAGTTCCGAACATGTTCCAAACCGGTTCTAAACCTGGCGGGGCGGCGGGAGCGGTACCAAACCGGTATGGTACCGCATCGGGAGGTTTACCCCACGACCCTACTCGTCAACTGTAGGTCAACCGTCAGTCGAATCTTTACCCTACGGCCCTGCAGTCGATACTCCACAAAAAAGCCGTCCCGGGGTGTACATAATACACCGAAGGGGAGTCGAACCCCTGCCGCTTGCTGAACCTAATGGAAGGCAAGCATGATAACCGCTTCACCATCGGTGTCATGCGCCCCAAACGTCTCCGTGTGCCGTGTATGATTGTTACGCCACATAACACTCAGTGGGATTGCCTTTGGCCAAGTCAAGAATTTTATCACTTTGACCACACAGTTCTCTCCCTGCTTCATTGCTCTGCACTGTGCAGTGTGGATGAGTAACCACACAAATTCAAAGTATCCATATGCATCCTGTGTCTCCTTCCATCCCATGAGCTGACTGAGGCTCCAGGCGGCTAATTTACAGCCCAAAGTATGTCTCGCCTGGTGCTTTTAGAGCGCAGCTCCAATGCGTCGATATCCAGCCCAGCCTCGCGTTCGCTTCGAGTCTGATATTGACGACGCCTCGTTTGTTAGAACACGAGCGCGCGCTCAGGGGCCAGGCAGGCCAAACGCAAGTATGCCCCATGGCTAAGTTGGTCAAAGCGTCCGACTGTTACAAATCTCATCGGAAGGTCGACAGTTCGAACCTGTCTGGGGCAGATCATGTAGGCTTCTATGCATTTTTTGACTGTGAACTTGACGAAAGTATGGAAATTGGTGTACACTGTACAGTGTACACTGTACTTATAAGTTGTCCCTTTTAATTTTATGAATTGTAACTTGTTATAAGTTGTAAGAGACCGCTCAATAGATAGCTCGTAGCCTACCACGTACGCCAAGGGCCTGGACAGTGGGCTCTGGACTCTGGAGCGCCACTGGGCCAGTTACATTGGCTTCACAGAGCATGAATTGCAACAGAGTAATATTCCCGAGGTACCCAGCTTTGCTGGATACCATCGGGCAGCCGCTCAAGTGCTCAAATCCGAGCTGGGGAGTGCCGTCTATGTATGGACTTCATCATGATAGTTTAGCTAGCAGCAAGAATGCTTACAAGTATGAGGCTGTACTACAGGTATCAATTGGCCCATGCCTCTTCAAGCTGTTGCGGTGTCATCAGAATAGTAATTTTACATGTTGCAAGTACACAAGAAAGATATTTCGACCAAGATACTACGAAACGTCGCGTCCGATCATCGTACGAAGGACTTCTGTCGTGTCTCCGGGGCTACAAACCGATTCAATGACCCTCATCGATAATCCCATCCCCGCTGCAACCAGCGCTCCGAACTCGTCTTGCTCCTCACGCGCCAGGCTACTCTGGAACTGGTCGTTCGCATTCACTCAGGCTCGCACGCTGTGACGGAATTTACTGAGGATGCCCGTGCCGACCGTTCCCGCCCAGCGCGACTGTAAGGTGGACGCGAGAGTCCGACGCGCTTCCTTGACCTGGGGCTTTTAGTCAATTACACGGTACTTACACTACATAAGTACTAGGTGAGAGCTGAGAGCGTAGGTGTCAAGGCATCGCGCCGAGCCATCTAACGGATGACCTCAGATGATTCTCATGCTTCCCATTACAGCTACCACCAGGGTCCAGGAACCAATCCAGCTTGAACCGCCAATACAGTGTCGTGACTCGTCTGGGTTCTGAATGAATAGACCCGCCTCCCGACCCCCGCCAAGCCCCAAAGTAGCAATGTGGGAAAACTGAGTAATCAGACGCGTGATCCGAAAACCTGTTCTCACCTTGTTCTCGCACTTGAATCACTGCCGCCCGCGCCGCCAATAGCGCCCGCCTGGCCCGCTCCACGCCCTCCGAAACCCATTGACTTGGATTGAGGGACATCTGCCGTCCCCGGAGCGCCATATTCTCTGTCGTCGTCGGCCGGGCGCACCGTGACGTCGAGATGTATACAAAGTTGACTGCTTATCCGTCGCCGCCTCCATTACGCTCGAATCTGCTCCGAAACACACCGGAAGTGCTCCCGCCAGTGTCGGAGCTGAAACTGCTAGAGAATGAGCTGCAAACGCTGAGGGCAAAGCTCAAGGAGCGGGGGCGGAAAGCTGGAGCGGACATCAAGGTTATCGAGGAATCCATGCGCCGCATGAAGGAGGGCGAGAAGGGAAAGGCGAAAGCTGTCGAAAAAGTCAAGCGCGAACGCGACTGTACGTGTATTTTGCCACTACGCGTATCCAGCAATCTAACATGGTTATGTCATACCCCGCCACTCTCCGACATCTCCTGCAATTTCTTGCTTTCATCTTTGGCCATTATCTCTTTGTGCGAAACATTCTGCATGGTCTTCTGTCGACGGTCTTTGCCTCAAACAATTGGCGCCACTATGGACCATCAGTCACCCCCATGCCCGACGCAGACCCCTCCCTTTCTCTCTCCGGAAAACCACGTCTATCATCTCATCCCCCTCACGCCGGCCCCTCGTCTTCCCGCTCTTCTGTTGACCCACGAAGGTGAGGCGTTCCTTATGTTGTGTCTATGGCATGCTAACAGCAGCAGTATGGTCGAAGATAGAAAGAAGAAGAAGCGGAAACGCGACTACGAAGATAGCGATCTTGATCCGGGTATGTCACTTGTACCTATATGCCACTCAACCTAACACCTACTTGTAGTCTCTACACAACGAATACGCAAAGGCACACCGCCCGTGACACACCATCCTCCTCCGACCACGCAACCTGCGAAAGTCCAGAAATCCATCCCTTCCTCTTCTTCTTCCAAGGTAAGCTCACGCCGATGCCATTGTGCCAATATTCTCATTTTCACTAGCAACCCAACGACGGACTCAACTTCAATGTCCCACCGCAAATACCATTACTTCCTCAGCGACCCCCGATATCTGCGCCACCAATACCCGGGCCTAGCAAGCCCATCGAAGTCACGGATGACTTCAGCAAATTAAAGGTTCCCACACAGTCCAACGTTACTTCGTTCTATTCCTCCATCGAGCCCTGGATACGAAATATCAAGGAGGAAGATATTGGATTCTTAGAACACACTGGGGACGATGTGGAACCATTCATATTACCCAAACTAGGGCGACATTATCAGGAGGTCTGGGATGAGCAGGACATGGGCCATTATCCCTTGTCGAACGAGGACGCACCGCCGGATATATTTGCGGCGCCGCTGCCAAAGTGGGATCCGTCGACATTGGAAGACGCGGATTGTTTGACTGAGGAGCATGGTCATGGGCCATTGACGGAGAGGGTGATTAGCGCGCTCTTACCGCTAGAGAATCATTGGAAGGGCGTGAAGGACGCTGAAGATGCGATGGAGGGGCGGCCTGGCGGGAGCGGCGCTGCTGCGTCGAAGAAGGAGAAGCTGAGTGTGTCGGATCTGGAGACTCGAATAAGAGACACGATGCGGTACCATGGGTTGCTCACGGAGATCGTGAGTCATCTTCCACCCCTTTCAAGCCACCACTCACTTATATCTCGCCCCTTCTAGCCCGACTACTCGGAGAAAGTGGACGACCCGATAACGACAGCGATCCGGGAGGGCCAGCGCGAGCTGCGCGCGGTCATGGCGCGGAACAAAGTGCGGCGGGCGCGGCTGGTCGACATTGCGCGCGACCGCCTGGCGTATCAGGAGTACGTGGAGATGCGCGACTCGATTGACAAGAACATCAGCAACGCGTATGCCAAGCTGCAGCGGAAGGACGCGCCGAAGCCGAAGAAGAAGAAGAGCGGGACTGGGACGGGGACTGGGAATGGGAATGGGAACGGGACGGGGACGGAGGTGAATGGGACGGGGACGGGCAGTCCGCCGCCGTGTCCCGCGGCGCTGGGGCTTGGGCCGGACGTGGAGAACCACCTGGTGGTCGGGGAGCACCTCAAGGCGCTGGTGCATACGCGGCGACAGTGGGTGGACAAGGTCGGGAGCGTGTTCGAGCAGAAGCAGGCGCAGCAGCCTGGGCGGATCTGGGCTGTGCCGAAGGAGAGTATCTATGACGGGCTGGAGGACGAGGTCGAGTCGATACTGACGGGTCGGCCCATGAGACCCAAGGTGAAGGTGCAGGAGCCGGAGGATGACAGTATGGACGTTGGGTGACGCGTTGTGTGTTATTAATTTTATTCTTCATTGCATGGTTTGTAGTATTCAGCATTCGATTTGATGGGTTGTTAGATCTGGAGGATACCTCCTTGGTTTCGCGACGTGGTGAGAGAGCTCGACTGTTCAGCCAGCATCTACCCAGTCTGTCTCTATGAAAGGAATGAGGTGGTGTTGATATCGTGTACTCTAGAGTACTACGGTCTTCTGCCTTCTTCCTTGCTCTCCCTTATTGAAGGGGAATGAAGGTGGTCTCGTCTTGGCCTTCATCCTTGCACAGCACAGGTATCCGAGCAGGCCAGTCACCATGAGGGTGGGTACACTGGTGCTAGTGCCACTGGATGCAAATGCAATTGAGACGACGGTGCCGGGCCGTACCTTTCCGTCCCAGACTTGATGGCTATGAGATCCTCAGCGACTGTCTTTTCATGGATATGATCATATGCTGGCCTCGTCCCTTGGCGTACGCGTCCCTTCATAAGACGTGGGAGGCTCCGAGTCCCTTCTTTCTTGCGAGCTGTCTGATCCTCCGAGTTGGGACCCCATGACCATCATTCCCCTGCAACGGCAACGTACATACATAAAGAAACCGCTCCCGCGTAAAGCTTCCTTTCACATCCATCGACATCATGGCCACACAGTTTCACGACTCTGCTAACTTGAGGACGCTCAAGCTGAACACGGGCGCAGAGATGCCCGTCGTCGGTCTGTTTCCTCTTCCTCCTCTACCGAGGCTGTTGGTATTGACAGCAATCAGGGCTAGGGACCGGGGCCGGGGCATGGCGATGGACAGCTGAAGAGCGGCTCAGAGCCAGAGAGAGCTACTTGAATGCCTTGAAGGTATCTCTTAGTATGCCGGGTTCGCACGAGTTCAGTTTGAACCCTCTTCAAGATGGGGTACAGACTTCTGGATACGGCCACTGTCTATGGTAGGCTTCCGAATTTTGTGATCTGTGCTTTATCGCCGACCCGGTCCTTCTCCTCTTAGGTACAGAAGAGTCCGTCGGGGCCGCCGTACGAAACTCTGGCATCCCTCGAGAGGAACTCTTCGTGACCACCAAGCTGCCGTATGGGCTCTGACAGCAATCTTGATCAATACATAAGTACTAATGGTCGCTGAAGCTGGAATGGAGCCGGTCGAGGCGTCAAGAAGGTATTCGAAGAGAGCCTCAAGAAACTCGATATTGGATACATCGACCTGGTCTGTCCGCATCCTTCTTGGTTGCCGCTGTGTACTGACCCTTTCCCAGTACCTGATGCACTGGCCTGCGCAGGCTAAGTACACCGGTCAGTGGCGCGCTCCTCTGGAAAGTTCATGCCACAGCAAACTGAATCGTCGATTCGTGCAGAGGGCAACGATTGGGCTACCGATCCCGACGGCACAACTCCCCTCCTCGAGGGAGTCACGTTCAACGATACATATGCCGAGATGGAGGATCTCCTCGCGACTGGAAAGGTCAAAGCAATCGGTGTTAGTAACTTTTCGATCAAGACGTGAGTCGCCTTGTTCGTGGTCTCTTCCTCCGTCGGTTGATAAAGTTCCAGCCTCGAGAAACTTCTCGAGACAGCCAAAGTTGTACCTTCTGTGAATGAGGTCGAGTACGTACATTGTTGGTACGCGAGATGCCGCTCATCATCTTGATAGACTCCACCCTTATCTCGCCCAAGACGAACTCGTTCAATACTGCAAAAGCAAGGGAATCGTAGTCACCGCTTATACCCCTTCAGGTGCGGCGTCCACTCATTCCATTCCTTCTTTCGAGCACCAACGAGAACCGGATTAGGTCGTGACGTCGTTCGTGCAGACCCAGTCCTCAAAGAGCTTGCAGCAAAGTACGACGTCTCAGTAACACAGCTCATCCTCGGGTGGCATGTAGCCCGCGGCGTCGCTCTTCTTCCCACCAGCTCGAATGCGGAGCGGCAGAAGGAGAACTTGACAGTGAGTCTCAGCTTCTTGGACTGGAGCTTACTCACACCCATGGACATAGGTTCCAATTCTGAGCAAGGAGGATATAAAGAAGATCAACGCACTCGACAGGAATGCTAGACAGGTTCCGAAGCATTTTACGGCGCCGAATGGGACATACTTCGGCTGGACGTTCGAGCAGTTGGGATGGTAGATGTATTGTGTGTATGCTCATCAGTTAATAGCAAGCTCTGAGAGGCTGTCTTGCACCACTACCGTTTGGCGGAATTATGGTTGTATAACTTGCGGCATCTCACTACTATCAGGTATCCCGCTGGGCGTACCTTTCTGTTGTCATCACCGCCAGTCTTCACCAGACCTACTTGCGCCACTGGCTTGAACATGTGACCTTCTTGAAACCGTATGTCATTGTCTCATCGCATCGGAGAGTCGAGACATGTCGATCACTTTCCTATTAGTAAGACATTAGCTTGATCTCCTTCCACCAACCTCCCATACACGTCCATACACCCTGTTGCCATGGCAGAAACTTTAGGAAAACGGTCCGGAGAGGATCATGAGCAAGGTATAGTGCACTGCATGCCCTTGCATCAACAACTCGTACTAATTTGACTGGTCATTCAAATAGGGTCTCCGAAGAAGATGCGACACGAGGTCGAGCTTCCCCCCAATGCTTTCCCTCTCAGCCTATCAGGCCTGTACTTCGACGGTGTCGCCACACAGCTTTTCTCTTCAGATCAAGTTCATATAGCTGACTACCGAGCTACTCCTCATATCGATCTCCAGGCCTCTCCACCGGCCGGTCCGCCGAATACGAGGCGTTTGTCTTCACCCTTCCTTCGCCCCTCACTTTCACGTACAAACGCTCAAAGTTTATCGGCCGCCTCGAACCTGATAATGACACTGTGTTCGACGATGCTAGTGAGCAGGCCCCTATCTTTTTCTTGCACCGAACGGGCAAGCGACCTTGGACTGCCTATCCGTGTGCCCACCCATTAGAGGACAGCCGTACGAGGATGAAGACACCACCGTTCCCGCTGTATAGTGGGGACTCGGGGTACAAGGACATCATCGACGCGACGGCTGCCAGTGGGCATACATGCCTGTATGTGCGTGAGCCGGATGTGCAGCTTCACGATGAGCATGACACAGACGACGAAGAGGATGAGGCCGCCAATGGCGGCGAATTGGAAGAAGAGGCCTGGGAGGACGATGGGGAGAATTGTTCCGACGATGATAGAGGAATGGAGCACTATGGCTGGCGTGGGAGCTGGTCTTATGAGTTCCTGCGACGCGATGCAGCGGGTGAAGACCTCGGGTCCTTGACAAAGATTATTTGGGCTTATGGTGGTCCCCAGTGGGATTCAGAAGACAAGCTCTGGGGTGCGAAGATCCAGCTGACTCCAGTCCCACAGTCTTTGAGGACCGTGACCAAGGCCGGGAAGGAGCGTTTGTCGTACTACGAGGTGACGGGCACGGTGGTGGAGGTGTACGTGAAGGCGGAGTTCTTCGAAGGACAGGCAGACAGTTTCTTCTATTGGCGAGAAAGGTGGAGAGTTGAGCAGAAGTGGAATCGGGAGCATGGTCTGCCGACCGATACCTCAGAGTCCGAAGAAGATGACGAAGATGAGCAATCAGGATGATTAGAGCAGCAAAGATGTACACTTCCCAGGCTTTGTCTGCGCGTGTATCTCATCCAGAGTGATGACTGTTCATTGCAATCGGTACGCTTTGTGTTAGACTACTGGTAATGGCACCTACTTTGGAATTGCAGAGCAGTACGGTACTCAGCATACCCTCTCAGTGGTCGAGAGAAAGCTCAGCAACAGACCCTGCATACGAGCAGTCTGGGTTACCGGAACTCACTCGCAAGAGGTTCTCAAGATTAGAGTCAGTACTATAATACACAGCGTAGGCTAATTTGTATACTGTAGCATATACCAGATTACTACCAAAAACGAGCAAGCTCCCAGTCGCGTCAATCAAGAATCATTGCGCACCGCCTGCCTCGGGCCGCCTCCTTCACCAAAAATACAACTTATAATATACACACCATCTGTCCTCGCAAAGCGACTCAGTGTCCGTCTATCACCTTTCGTATCTCTTGCGCAATGGCAAACGCCATCCTGGGGGGAAACGATCTTGCGACCTGATAATACTGTGACTTGAGAGTTCCGACGAACTTCCAGGAGTCCTGTTCACGCCGCGTGAAGAGGACAGTTCATCCGAATGCATAGTATCACTTACAGGGAAAGATGCAACGCGCGCCATTTCGCGCACAGTCAAGTAGCGTTGTGGATAGTCTAACGTTCAACAGGCGGTCACTCTGGAGATTTCAGATGGATGAATTCCACTCACGCGGGTGGCGACATCTGGCGTCAGACGAAGGTAGCTTGAAAATACCTGCAGACAATCAGGTCACATTGGCGCATCACAGCTTGAGCTCTGCGATGGACTTACACGGAAGTGGTTTGTCCCACTCGGCTATCGTCCCCTCAGAATCTGCGTCCGGAGAGATACAGCCCGTACAATGGTTCGAGGTGGGTTGGTCTGCATCCTGGAGGTGGCTGAAAAGTGTCGAGAAGCCATCAGGTGATGGACGACAGGTTGGGTTTTGCCACTCCAGATCAAGGATAACGTCTTTGAGTGTCACGTTCTGCTCTGGATATGTAGGCGCCGGGAAGGCGGGTAGTGGACGAAAGGGTGCTGATGCTATGATAACTGTGTAGGACCCGTCAATAGGGATGCCAAAGTCTTGAGCCTTAAGAATCGCGATGGCGAAACTGTAGTCAAGTTTCATGAGCTCTCCCTGTAATTTGCCGATACCTGAGGACGACTAGAGGGCGAGTTAGAGTGTTTGGACACAAGGTGGTGCGTAGCTACCCACTGAAATGTTGCAGACCTTCACAGAGATGTTCAAATATGCATAAAGATGAAAACAGAAATGTATCGTACCGCATACGCAGGCTTGACTGCCTTGATTGCTTGGATCAGAACGTGTTCACCTTGAGAATGTTTTCCTGCCCTGGCCTCGTTGACGAAGAGCGCCGCTATTGGAGCTGCCCAAGATCTCCGGAAGAAGTCCCCGAGACCCTCTGTGTACACAGTATCCCTGAGATTGGTCTATGCAGGAAACGATCAGAGGATAGCACGTTGGGTGCAGGAAAGGCATACGTCAAAAGCATAAGCGAGTGTCAGATTTGGCTCTACCCCGCATCGAACAGAGAATCCAGCATCCTTGAAGCCACATGATGCGCCTCCGACGCCGCATAAGATGTCAATTATCTCTAGGGTGGGAAAGATGTTTAGTTCTCGAGTGACACATCCCACACGCTTGAACGCCATATCGTAACCAGATCCAGCGCGCTGAATTCCCCACTGACACATGTGCAGCCCTTCCTTCTCTGTCGGTCCAGCAACCGCCCCGACTGTGACGGCCGAGTGAATCTTGACCACGTCTGAGACCTTGAACCTGACCGAATCTTCAACCGCTCCTGCATGCCCTTGCTCTTGGAAGACGAGCAGCAGTTCACGCGGGGAAGCGTCCGTCAGATAGTGTTGTAACTCGACATATTGAGTGAGGGACAGAACTGCAACGTCAAACTCATCTTGTGGGTCCTCGGGTAATTCGATGTCGTGTAGAAGGACGATGTTCTTCCTGATGACGCCATCACTTCCTTTGAGTTCGACGAGGTAATGCTCTTTGACGACCAGCTTGCAAGATCCAACAAATACCGATTTTGTGTGGAGAAATGATCTCCCATTGCTCGACAACTGCGTTGGTAAAAGTATGAGTTTGTAACCTCGACAGAGTGAGAGGGTATCGTACAGTTGTAGCGTGCTTCGCTAGGAGCACGTCCAAGGTTGGCCGAGGTGGAACAGGAGTCAAGAGGCGTTCAGCAGCCCTCTCAGTCGCAGCTAGCCCTGAACCTTCATCGTCCGAACCATCGTCCGACCCAAACCCGTCGAGCAAATCGCCGAATTCCCCAATGGCATCATCATTGGCAAACTCTGGCTCGGCATCACCCTTCTGAGAGGAGGCATCGCTACCTGAAAAGATATTGGAGGATGACGATCGACGACCCCGGTAGCGCGGTACCCGTGCCATTGGCTTCGTGCCAGGCGGTTGGGTACCAGGGGCGGCAGCGGCAACTGAGGGAACGCGATCATTGGATGGTGTTGTCTTCTGCAAGACCGACGAAGCCGCTTCAACATTCGGAGTAGCCTTAGGGGGCGCCGGAGCGTGGACGATTGTGTGGGACGCAAAGTTAGCACTTTTATTTCCTCCGCTAACGGATGTCTGAGCGAAGACCTTGATGAGAAGTGTGTAGCCGACGCTAGAGTCCAAGGTGGCGATTTGACCATCGAAATTGGGCTGCTCTACGCTGCCCTCCAACAACTGACTTCCATCCTTCTCAATGGTGACGAGCCAAGCATCGGCGCCAGAGCCCTCCGTCGGATCCCATCGTACTTTGAGCGAGCCGTTCGAGGCCAATTCGACCACGACAGATGCGGAGAGAGGAGGCGAGGGAGGAACTGCGAACGGGACTGGCGGACAAAACAGCGCTCCACGTTTCTGCCAGCAAATTTGGGCGTAGTACTTCTTTCCTCGAGGCAGATCATTCAGTTTGAGTGAACTCTGTCTGAAATGCCTAGCATGGGATAAGGATGATGCTATGGTCAACGCGTCATTGAAAGGGTGTACATATGATAGATGGTTGGGGACACACCGAAATCGTCGCCAGGCTCTTCTGTTGATGCAGCTTGCGTCACAACCCTCGGGGCTGCCGTTGTCGACAACTTTGCGTCGAAGCGCTTGACAGGAACGCGCCGTCCGCCGTCGACTTCCTCGGTACCCGTGGCGCCACCGTGAAGCTTCCTGAGTCCATCGATGATACTAGGATCATTCGTCAGCAACGACTCCGGCGCACTATCCGTGATAACGACATCAAAGTCCTCCACCTCGTCATCCGTCACCCAAGAGAGGACCACATCCCACGAGGTATCGCCTGAGCTATCCTTTGGCTTCACGACATCAAGTCTGACGTTCCGGGGAATAGACCTGAGCGCAAGCTGACGACCCATTGACATCTCCTGCCGCTGAGCAAGACGAATGTCGCCATTCTCCTGCGTGACGAGATGGAGAACGTAGAGTGCAGCGCAGTCGCAAACATTCTCCGGCGCCACGTCCGGCCAGAAGTTTCCTTCGCTCTTGGCCTGCCCATCTTCAACTGCCTCCACCTCTCCGGTAGACTGCTCAGCCTCGTCGGCCGTATAGCGGGTGCACATACGAAAAAGATTCTTCGAGTGCACCCAGACAGGCGATAGTGTCAACTCGTGCAACAACACCTTGTCATTGTCCACCACAATCTCGATCCCCATGTCCGCCGGCGCCGCTTTGAAGCTGAATACATCTCGGAAACGCGTCATCTCCTGGTCAAACGCGAGAAAGGCCTGAATGAGGTGGGCGGTGTACCGCATCTGGGGCGAATCCAAGCCGTAGTGTGTCGAAGTTCCCAAATTTCGGAACTTGTGGATTCGCGCTGCTTCCGGAGTTCTGATAAGCTCGTGTTTGAGCAAGGCTTTGTGGAAGTTCTCTGGAATCCAGACCGCCCGTTTCGTCAGAACCTGCTCGATGATGCGTACGGGCTCCGTAGTATCTGTCGCATAGTAGAAGAACGCGTCAGCGCCTTTCTCCTTTCGAAGTTGGTTCAGAAGTAAGACCGCCTCGTCTTTCTCAAGGAGGAACTCAATCTGATGGACTTCGATGGATTCGGGTTCATTGAGAAGGATCTCGATGTAAAGTTTGCGAGCACGTTCCGAGTCCTTGAAGAGGGATTGCCAGATGAGATAGGCCGCATCAGCGCAGCTCTCGTCATCCTCCAAGCCAACGCGGTCACGACTGATCTGGACCTCGGACCAGATATCCACGCCATATTTAAGTCCTCCATGATGGGGCCGCTTTTGAACAAAGACACCTTTGACCTGGAAATAGCTGAGTGAGTGCTAGTGAATCTCCGCAGACGACGAACACATACATAGATGGTGTGGTGTAGTCCCGGATCCAATAGTATCGCCCCGACGCGACTTTCGCCAATCAGATCGGCTTCAAGGGAGTCCTGGGCAGGGAAAAGAAAAAGGAAGTTCCCAAAATCGATTTTTTCGATGGGAAAGTTCGTGATTTGGGTAAGGACGCCATTGACCTTGAATTTCGACGCGGTCTGATGGGCTTCTAGAACGCCCTCGCAGTAGAAGAAGTCCCAGTGGTGCTTTGCCGTCACGTAGTGGACGTCAGAGCATGGACCGCGATCTCCTTGCTTTTGACGAATGATGGCGTTGATGCCCTGGTAGCACTAGTTCAGCAAGATCGCAATAGAAAGAATCCAGAGAACGAACCATCTTCATGCCGTCTCCGTGTTGGCCAATGAAACCATCCTCCGGTTCTTTGGAGGAGTAGCCGAAAGTCATACAGTCAAAGTCTAAAGTATCCCCGCCGTTGTAGAGCTCGATATCGCCTTTGGTTGGAGGGTACGTCATACCCCATGAGTAAAGCGGATGAGGTCGGGCTCCGCCTTTAAAACTAACCCACCCAAGCGGAGGTAGCTCCTTCTTTCGCTTTTTGGACGGAGAGGCATTGGCGGGAGTGAAGGGTTTGTAATGTAGAGTAAAAGTCACCGTTTCGTTTTGGGGAACGTCGAGAAGATCCAAGGTTCTGGGAGGTCGAGAGGGATTCATCGCTTGGGCAGCGCCTGGGGAGCACACAAGACGCGCCTCGATGTCGCGCGCAGTGCATGGGTATCCCTCCACTGGCTCCAGCTTACGAAGGTGGGACAGCGCGCCATCAAACATGTTCTGAATGAGCTCGCGGAGGCCAGCTTCCCGTGGCCAGAATTCCGCCTTACCGTACCCCGCTGAGATATTCATATCCTTTCGGTTTTTCTGCTTGGCGACTCCGCCAAAACCCAGCACAAATTTCGGGTTCCATGGTCCTGCACCCGGGAGGCGTGAGGTGATCTTAGTAGCAGATGCGCGGGGTTTGGATGGGGAGGCGGAGGAGGTTTTACGCGATTTAGATGGGGATTGGCCGTAGTCAGAGCCATCATCGTCCTCGTTCGCGTCGTCGTACTCTGCGTCATCGGAATCAGGTTCTTGCCTCTTCCGCGCACGACTGGGCAGCTCGTACGCAGAGGAAGCCATGGGAAAGATGAACGTCAAGGTTAAGTAAAACTGCGAAATTCAAATTAATAATCCGGACCGACGGCCGAGGTGCAACAAACTACTGCTGCCGATGGTGACCCTTACTTGGACTCTCACTGCGGGGTTACTTGCGATACGAATTGTTATAGCACAGAGCCTCAAGCTTCCAGGCCTCAAGAGGCATTGCTAGCGTGTTGATCGTGAGACCTAGTCAGTGAGTAGTTCTGCTGCGCGCGATCCAGTTCGGACGAAGAATATTGTCAAGTCACAAAACAGTCCGATACTGCAAGTAGTAGTAGAATCTTATGTCGCCGTGTCTGAGAAGCCATATTGCCGCTGATGCATGCATGAACAATGTTTCTTGAAGTTCACAAGCCTCAACCCGCGGTGCCTACCAACCCTCTCCACAATTGAAAACAAACCGAAAGCCGAGTCGACTTGTCAGCTTGCAAAGCGGAAGGCTAGCGGCATGTACGTCAAATTGGTCTGCCCACCTGTTGTAGCATCGGCAGAGACTATTCGCCTACGGTAAACCCCGAGATTCGTCACTAGATGGGAAGCAGAGGTCGCAGCAGATAGACGCGGCGGTGATAGTACAGCATGATAATATAATGATCTGGTGTGATCGTGCGTCAGAAGTTGGGATCTAGATTGACGAGAGCACGACGAGCTCACATATACATAGCAGTATTCAGTAGATAAGGTCAAGGGTTGTGTTTCGGTCGATCATTTGCTTCTGATAACCAATAGTCAGACACATTTCAGCACGCCACGATACAGCGAGCCACTTACCGCTCCACATATTGTTCCAAGCAACTCTCAAATCCTGAATCCGGTGTCTCAGAGTGATCCCTTCTTCGTCTGCCGTATCCAGCCACTCATTGAATACCTCTCTCAGCTGCATCTCCACCTCCATATACACCGTGCTCGACCCTTGGAGCTTGTCCAGCTCCGCCAGCACCTTACCCATCTCCTCTTCTCTATCTCCTACCACGTCGTCGGAACGCAACTTGCGCAAACGCTCCGAGAGGATCTGGTAGTTCGCATTCTGCTGAGACTTGAATGCAATGACGCTGGACACCACAAGGGGGATGACTATGCAGAGGGTCATTATGCGATAGAGTATTCGAGGGAGTGAGAGGATGAGTGTGATTTGGTGCCGTGTTGAGGCGTAGAGTCTAGTGAGTCTGATCATGGCGGTTGAAAGGAGAGTGTGGCACTCACACGTGATTGGGCCGAGGTGGCCTTTGACCTGGACCATCACTCATTCGAGTCATTGACAATGATCACTCAACTCGTTGGCGTGCCATCTCCAGACTTGGCTTGGTGATTATGGTGCGGTGTCTGTATAACTCTCCTTCTGAATGACCGGCACTGCTTTGCAGGCTCTGACTGGATGATTAACGTGTTCGCTCAAGCTTCTGGGCCTCGGATCGTCCAGGATCGCCATGTTCAAGACCTTTCGACGCGCCATACTGGACGAGAACCTGCGACATTGTTGAATGGTACAATAAACTGTCCGTCAATCCTCCTCGACATCATACACCGGGGTCTTGTTTCCCGTCTCGACGTCAGAGTCGTGTTCACCCGAGTCGACTCAGTCCTGGGTTTCCTGGAGCCTTTCTCTCTCCTCTTACTCCTCTCTTTCTCATTTATCCTCAGCTGTAAACTGTGAGAACTCTGGTCTGGTCGGCTCGTCAAAGAATGCTGGCTTCACATACACTCGATCCACTGTTGCCCGTACCTTGTACGATTCACCATCTTCGTACCTCTTCGCCTGTCCCGCTACCGACTCAAACGTGACGCGCGCACCACAGAGTCCGCAAGGGTCCCCGAGGACTTTTTGGAGGGACCCCAGACCGCCGACCGTTCGGTCCAACTCGATGAACACCCGCATTCAGCTCCATGCGCGTTCGTCGTCAACTTCCTCTTCACAATTTTTCGCAAGCTCGATGTCCGGCTCGCTGAGCGTCACCCTCGTGTATCGACTTGCTTCGTTAGAAGACCAAATGTTTGTCTTTCAACTTCCATCGCTTGACCAGATTGCGGAGGGTGGTGTGCTTTATTTGATATGCTGAAGCCATAGTTGTAGACGAAGGCGATGTACGGGTCCTCGATGACTTGGATGTAGGAATGAAAGTGGGTTTTGCTGAATAGGAGGAGGCAGAACGCCCGCGTAGTCGGACTGTTCTTCGGGGCTCTCAATGTAACTAGAGCGTTGGTCGACAAACGAGAAGTTGACGTCGTAGGAGAGCGCGTTCCACTTGACAGTGTATTGGTACAGATCTCGAATATAAGCATGGGGCATGGTTTAAACGAACTTAGGCTAACTACTTCCCCTCTGCACCATCAGCGTCCCAGTAATTGGCCTTCCACGAATACAGAGGCCGGAAACATGCCGCAGAGGGAACGCGCTCTGGGTTAGGACACATCAATCACTGATGGTCTTGTCAATTCAATCTCAGTCAATTGCAAGGACTTGTCGAAGGTCTGAACAGTGAACGACGAGCCAATGCATCCACTCGGGCCAAAGCACGCGCCGCGCGATGAAACCTTGCCGTCCTGATCGCCTGCATGGCGCATCAAGGCCGCATGCTCACTTCCTTGCGCTAGACGGACAACTCTGATATACAAATCTACACCTAGTGTGCGCAACCAGTGGCCAACTGGCATACAACATTGTAAGTCGGCCCTGACGTTGCCGATTACGATCGCGGTGCCTTCTTACGGCAATGCCGTATCCGCAACTTCGACCCAACGGTCATCCAGAGTAAAGACAACTTAGAACACATCCACAGCAGCTTGTAGCGCGCACACCCACACCCGGGCGTGCACACCCACACTCGGGCATGCACAGGTGCACTTGACATGTATAGTCGTATAGTTGGACTTGGAACTTGAACTTACTTCACGGCCCGTAGGGCCGTTAGACCTTAGACAACCGCCGTATGGCGGCACTCTACGCAAGACGTCCGGGCGTATGCTTAGTGTTCATGCAACTCGAACATTGCGACGCGACACATTTGGCGGTCCGAACTTGTGGTGCAGGGGGCGGGGCGCAAAGGTTGGGGAAGAGGAGTACCATACATTACATTGCAAATCTAGTGGATAAAAGATATGGGTGCCGACCTTCTTCCCAGTCCACCAAACGCCATCCACGGTCCTGAGACTCATAAATTATTGCCGGGGCCCGATATATGAGCCCCGCCTGCTGAAACACAGGCTCTCCGTCATTGTCTGCTTTTTGTAATACCGGAAAGGATGGACGACTGCGAAAGGAACGTCGACGTCCATCGCTACACACGATTCAAGATGTATGACTCAGCTGGCCGCGATTGAGAATGAGCTTCGCTGCCCGTGTGTTCGATTGGCGGCAAAGTGAACACATTCACCGGTGCCCTGCCTGTAAGTCTGTGGCCAATGGCCCATGGGTCACTCCGCATCGAGCAAACCCCAATCAACGGCCCGCCCAAAGAACCACGGCCGTCCGAATCCGTCTCATGGTCACCGGTGACTTGAGGGCATGGCGCGAGTGTCCAGTACATTGCCGCACGGACGTCGATTTTGAGCTGAGCTGCTAAATTGAACTGGTTAGACTGCTGAAACTAGCGATAACCGACAACTCACCGGCAACCGCTCTCCAGCAATGGAACTTTGGCGCGACTTCCACTAAGGGCTCCGTGGATCAACGAACGTGAAGCGGCAAGGCGGAATGGTCCTGTGTACAGCGGGGGTCGACGGCGAGGGCATCGATGGTGGTGGTACGGAGAAAAGCAGCACTGATCCCGATCACATGCTGATCACTCCATACCGCCACGCGCCTTCTCGTACGACGCGAGTGTGAGTGTGCATGCCCGAGTGTGGGTGTGCACGCCCGGGTGTGGGTGTGCGCGCTTCAAGCTGCTGTGGATGTGTTCCAAGTTGTATATACTCGGTCATCCAGGACCCATCCTCTCCAGCCTTCGACTGGTGTTGCCAAGTATGATTGGGGTACCGGCTCACTGATTGCCTGCCTCATCAGAGATCCCGCTGACATTGATTTCTGTAGAACCTCGACTCGGACGAGTCAGAGAGGCCTTCTTTCGACGACTTGGAAAAGTTGCCAATTTTCGAAGACTCCGGCTCTGACTGCGAAGCCTCAGATAGCTCGGAATACGATGCTCATAGGACGAAGCGCGCAAAATTGGGAACCTCAGGACGAAGTGTACCCTCGGGCGCGCAAAGGCAGAAACGTAAATTCCCGGAAGGTGGTCCTTTCCTGTTCACCGTTCATACTCGCACCAAATCCCTGCTTGAAAACCGGAGAGATTTAAACGTCCAGTCGGAGTACGGTGACAACGCCTTTTGGCCACGTGCAGCGGGGCTTCGGGAGGTCTTTCAGAATGTTCTAGATGGTTGTGTTTCATTCATACGGTCAGACTTACAGCGACCTGCTGCAATGCCAAGTGACATCTGCGTTCGGGTTCAATACGGAAATCAAGTTCTACAACCGGACGAAGCCCCGACGCTTCTTGCTATCGCAGCTGGCGAGTTTATAACATTCTTCTTCCGTGTAAAACCATCCCTGGCTAAACGTTCCTCTCCTGCGAAACGAAAGCAGTCCGGCTCAACGCTCTGGGCTGACTCGCGGGTTCTTGGGTGGATTAGCTTCAAGATGAAGGACGATGACTTGTGCGATATCGAAGTCTTCAATCGGCACAAGCCGTTGCAGCTGAGCGTTTGGAACTTTGGCAAAACAACCAAGGCTAGTGATCAGGCATTTGCTGGAGAACACGGAGACGGCCTCAAGATGGTATGTAGCCTCTGCAGTTGACTTATCTGAGCTATTGGCTGACCCTCAAACAACTGCAGGGCATCAATGCGATCAAACGACCAGTGCGGGACTCGGAGTATTCAGACTTCATTGTTCCAGACGTTCATTATCTTACTGGCGCAAACCAGTGGGATTTTGTGTACAACAAACACGAGACATTGGAAGTCAGAGAGACTAGATCCGGTCTTCCTTCTGTCCCGGGGGTGCTCGTTGCCATCGAAAACTTCTTGACGGAGGATATCAATCTTCACGACTTTCTATTTCTTCACCCTCCTCGGTCAAGACTAACGACTCCCGCTGGATCGATCCTCATCGATTCTGATGTACGCGGTAGGGTATATGTATGTTCAAACCATCCTTACGCCTCCGCACCTTGCATAGTGATATCTGTCAGGTGAAGCAAATCTACGTCACTTCTTTTCATCACCTCCGATATGGAGTCGATATACGGAAGGGCGGTTGTCTATCTCGAGACCGGGTTGGATTCCAGTCAAGTCACGAGCTCGAGACTATACTGTGCAACATATGGTCGCAATTGCTGATGAAGAACGAAGAGGCGCCAAAACTGTATCTTGACCTTCTTATCGCCCATCCAGACTCCTTGGAGATCACCTCCTCTCGCTTCATGCAGAAGGATGCCGCAGATTCACTGAAAAACCACCTGCTTAAGAAGCACGGACCGAATAGCTTTTTCTGTGCCGACGATGACTCTGAAAAACGCTTCGTCGAGAAAGTTCTTCGCAAACACCCAGTCCCTCTCAATCGGTACCTCTATGCACTTTTCAAGAAGTACGGTCTCGTGAAGTCCCATCTAGAGACACGAAACTCGCATTTCTGCGGTCTCGGTCCTTCCACCATTCCCTCCCAGGCCTCCCTTCATGTTCGCTTCACACTTCACCTCGTTGACTCGTTTCTCCAGATGGAACCAGAGATGCATGTCTTTCGAGGCAAGTACAGGTTCAAGGTCGCGCCGCCCGAGATCAACACAGAGAGCGTCAAAATGGCGGATGGTTCCATGCTCCTCAATGACTGTATGTTGTCCTACGAGTGGGTCCATCGTTCTGGCGGTGCCGGACGGATGTGCCCCTCATACTCGACATACCGTGTACTCCGCGATCGTCAAGCGGAAGCGCCACCCGGTCACTGTAATCGCGAATATATCTGTCACTGCGCAGCTATCCACATTCTCTGGGTTCTCACGCAAGAGGTGTCGCCGGCGACCAAGACTTCGGGCATGCGGCGCCTGTTGATTCTTCAAAGCCTACCGCGGGATCTTCAATTCACAGCTCGCTCACGGCAGGACGTGGCCTCCTCGATGGAGATGAAGTTGTCGTGGACAACGGGGATCTCGAATACATTGCCGAAATTTGGCGTAGTAGTATCCGCTGACCAGGACGGATACACACCTCGCTTCATCCACACTGCAACGTCCACTGTGTCCTCGCGTCCTGCGGCAGATGAGTCTATAGACTCCCGTGGACAGCCCCTAGCAGGGCACGGCGATGCGCAGCCGGAAGGCGATAGTACGTGTCTCACTTTGCAGTATCAGCAGCTCGACATCCTGACGCGAAACCGTATAGACTTGTCCAGTCAGACGTTCGAGTGCATCGGCCATTCCATCAGTCTTGACAGCAAGCTTTCCCCCGGTAGGAAATACATTGCACAAGTATGCTGGAAGGCGGATGAGACCGATTACACTTCTCTTTATAGTCTTCCGCATTACTTTGTCGTCCCCCCTTTACCGCCGGCCTCCGCCTCAATTGCTGTGACGTGTCCTCTGCCTGATTGTATCCTTGTCACATGGGATGGCAAGCCTGAGGACGGTGCCGATTCATGGGTCGTCGCTGTACGGAGCGGGGATACAGAGCTGGCCCGCCACGAAGTTAATACCGCGTCGCTGGACACGATGATCGAGGGTTTACCTGTCGATATCTCCATGACCGACCTCTCGACGATTTCAGTGGAGATATACGGGAGGTCTTCGGTCTGCGATGGCCTCATGAGCCCTTATTGCGCTAGGTGGCCTGTCGCTTCTGGAGTTGCTGAGGTTGCGCCGGGCCCTATCGATGGGAATGATCTGCCAGTTGCCCAGGATGAAGAACTCGAATATGTTGATAACAAGTATACGCTCGGCCTGGCAGCTCGTAAAGTAGAAACGGTCATTGAGAGAGAGAGCTACTCCGACGTGACCATAGAGGATAGTGATGACATGGCCGAAACCGCTGTTGACCTACCAACCTATGACGAACTCGTCGCAACATCGACGCTTCCGGTAAGCTCACTATCTGCTCAAGTTGACGTTGACCGCTTCACGTTGACAGCTCTTCGACGACAAATCTTATGTGACGTTCAAGTCTTGCTTCGTCAACAAGAAGAAACTGGCCGCTGGCTCCCATGTCTCTGTCACTCTGCGGAGCAGTAACGGAAAAGACATCCAAACTGTCATCTTTGTTCATTCCATCGAGATGCCTGAGGATCCAGATGACGAGGATGACCTCAAACTGGTCACTCTAGACCAGTACATTCCCTGGTCCCGCATCCATCCAAAGGCGCCCACGAACGGGCTTCTCGGGGCTGACTCTGGGAGGTTTCCTATCTCTGATATCATAGAGATCCACGGAGCCGTCGTTGTTACCCGACTGGGCGTTCTGGATGACATTCCCGCAAATGGCTACTTCTACATGTGGGATGTGACTTTACAGGACGCTGCAAACGGTTATCTGCGTTACCAACCTGCCGATAACACGCCCACGAGTGTACCGGCGATGAAATCACTGCAGTTTGGGGACATTGGTTGTGGAATCGGGGGTGCTTCGGCGGGGTTCAAGGCCTCTGGGTTCGACATTTGCTTTGGTGTTGAATCAGATGAAAGGACGGCCTTGGTGTTCAGGGTATGTGCTTCTCTCCCTGGACGCCTCCGAAGACTCAAACATTATCAGGGAAATTTGAACTCCTTTGCCTCGATGTACAATGAGCCATGCGATGACTTCCTCGGGCAAACTTGGTCAGACTCCCCGATGATCGACGATCTGTTTGCGGCGCTGTTCGTCAATTGCACTAGGACCACATCCAGGAAAGCAACGGGAAACTTCGTGAAGACAATATGCGAGTTCCAACCGGCCTACGCGGTACGTACTATATGTGGTTTCAACCAGATTCTGACAATGCATACAGATCGGTAGCCTGAGACCGGTAAGTGTACCTCCTGCGCTCCAAGCAATTACTCACGACAAAGCACCTTGCAGGATACTACGTCCGTTGAACTTCGGAAAATCCAATACGAAACCATGAAGCTCGGATATTGTCTTTCTTTCCGCATTCTCGATGCAGCAGACTATGGAGTGGCAGCGCACAGTCGACACCTCATTTTGATCGCTACCGCGCCCAATCGTGTTGAACCGCAATTCCCCCCCAGCACAGTCCAGAGTCCCGTTTCGCTCAAGGACGTTATTGGCGATCTGCCCCCGCATAACCTAAAGTGCCGTCCGACTGGGAAAGGCTTCTTGTCAAGTACGAGCCATCTCATTGATCGATCCCAGTCCTTCTCATGGCATTGCACGGGATGCTATGTTCCGGACGTCGAAACCTGGGATAGGGAGACAACAGTGGCGGATTGGGATCTTCCTCTTCCAGGTGAGGCGTGGATACCGCCTAAATTGCCGTCGATTGCTGAGCCGATTATTCTGATAGACACGTTTCCTTTGCCCTCTGACAAAGTCAAGTGTCGGCATCCCCGTCAGTGCCGATTTCTCTTTCTCATATTCGACGTCAACCTAAAGTCCTTGTAGAACATCCGGGGCGATTCTTGACCGTTCGTGAGATGGCACGCATACTATCGTTTCCCGTAAGTACCCAGCGTGTTGCCTTGCTGCGGCAGTCATCGAATGGAAACTTGACGCAGCTGACAGAATCATTGGACATTTACGGGATCGCTACAAAGTCAGTACGCTCAGCTGGTGAGCTCGGTCCCTCCGCGCTTGGCTCAGGCAATTGGCGAGGAGGTCAAGAAGGTACTTCTGGAGGCGCATCCTCATTTGAAGACGTGAAAGAAAATTTGGAGTATCACTTTCTTGCTGTGTGGATGTTTGAAGTAGAACGATAGATTTATTGTATGTAACGCAGGCTCCCAGCAATCTAAATCTGGCTGCTACCAGCTTGTCAAGGTCGTGCGTTAATGTTCAAAGTGCGAGCACAAGGATAGCATTGAGCGCCACACAAACTTCGGCACTCGGCCCGACCTCTTCCAAGACGCGTCATGGTGTCCCACTTCTTCACTTTCTCCCACCACCGTCTCACCCACATGCGATGCGTACCGCTGGCCGGCTCATTCGAAAATGCATATTTCTTCCTCTCTACGCCACACTCTGCTGCCTGATGCTCGTCCTTATCGCCTTCCTCGTCCTACGCATCGTGCTCCTGCTCATCAAGACCTACATTGTTTGGCTCCGCATAGAAGTGCGCAAACGACGACACGGGGCGCAGTTCAAGACATTGTCGGATGAGCTGAGGAGGCTCCAGGCCCCGGCTTCTGACTGCAATGACTCGGAGCCAGTTAGAGAGAAAGAGATGGCGGCGGTGTTGGCGCGGATGGACGAGCTGGACGGCGCGAGCACGTTGTACATCGCGGCGGACGTGCAGATCAAGCGGCTTGTGAGGGACATTCTTGGGCTACCGGCGTTGATCAAGGCGCGATTGGAGGAGGCGAGGAGGCAAGGTAAGCGCCGGCAATGCATTCAAACTTGCCATGTGTGTGCTCAGTTATTTGTAGCGACCTAGCTTTTTCTGATTTCAGGCGAAACCTGGCACACCGATAGAGGACCATTGCTATCAGGAACAAGTCTAACCTTCGACGCGAATCTATCCTCATACAGTCAACTCTCATATACCCCCCACGATATGATACCTCATAAATCACGACGATACGACAGCCTACTGGACATATGGCTTCACGAGTGGCTCATATAGATCTTCCTGACCCTCGACTGCTCCAGTTTACTGTCTCCTTGATCCGATATTCAGGCCCTAGCCTCTCTATCCGGATCGCATATGACTTTTCCGACGAGTGTCTCTTGTGTCTCGGCCTGTCCGGACTATGGGCAACGCGCACCTTCCACATTACTCCCCTTCATCGCGCACCAGGCGCGAAGCGGCTACATATTCCCAGACTGCTCGCCATCTACCTGAACGACAGTTATATCTATCGTCTCCTATGCGGATCTCTCTTCTCTATAAACGGGATATGTTATCTCTGATGTGAGCTGGTCATGTTCACTCCCATGGTTCTTTTCTGATGTCCTCTGATCACTCTAGCCCCACCAATATCGAACACCATTTGAATTGCGATACTCTTCTTCTGCGTCTCGGTATGCCATCGCCTGGGCGGAAGCATGCCATCGGAGATTTGGCGGTCGCAATGCCAATCGACTAGGGTTGGTCATATATGACCGTCGCGCAGATTCTGTATGGCCAAGTCCTGTAGCTGCGCATCGAGAATCCTGGGGAGGTCGTCTGCGTACCGAGCAGTTGATGAAACCGAGTCCGGTGTCACGGTACGCGTCGCATTCTACGATTCTTCAAGAAACTCTTGAATGACTTGACCATACAGAGACCTGGGAGTCCGGTCTGTTTTCGACCATGCAATGTACTGGCCTGCTGATCCGAAAATCTCGTGTGCCTATCAGTCGTGCTTATCAGTCAATCATAGAGGAAGTGAACGCTTTGCCGAGGAAGCCCACATGCTTCGCGGGTACGAAGTACTCACAGACGTATGGATAGGGCGTCTCAGCGCACTGCACAAGTCTATTCTGGGCCAAGAGCCTGTACCCGGCATGGCATACGATTCAATACACCTCGAGGCGGAAACGCTGTGGTCGTCAAGCGGCCTGAGGGCATGGCTGGCGGAACTTGATGGCTTCATCGACTCCCACTTCGGTGATATACGCCGTGTGCTGGCATTTCAATAACGATTTACGTTGGGTGAGTAGGCGTATGAGGCAATCATGCGTCATGTTCTTCGACACGCGGCCGCAGAGGAAGGAGGCTTTATGAAGATGCGAGGCAACGGTGGAGCTCAGCGTGTCCACGTCCAGACGCCCCGGCTTCTGTTATTGTTCTCGTACCTCAAATGATGGCCAGCGTCCATGGCCTTTTCTGATCTGCCTTGAGGCGATTTTTGTTCCGTTTCAGGACTAGTAATTTGAAACAAAGAAATTAGTACCCGTATCTGGGAGCACGGTAAGCGAGGCGGCGCTTTGGATTGCTGGCAATAAGGCGAGGCGGGATAGACGACGAGTGGCAAGGAGACGGTTGACGAAACATTGTACAACGGACAATGTCCCTTTGTTGGCTTGATTGTTGCTAAATATTGAAATTGATGGTTGGTTTGCCGCGATCGAAAAGGCCCTTTGGTGCTTGCCTTTGTACCACCATCATCAGTCAACCTGCGACCGCCTTTATAGCGGCGTCGTCCCCGCCTTTTCTCTCTCTTCTCTTGCTCGCCCACCCCAATGCCTTCAACGAAAGAGAACAAGACGCCGACGGCCCCCAAGGTCCTGCGCAGTGGAGCAGTCGATGTCAAGACAAAGGGCACCTTTTCAGGTTGGATTTGGAAGCGAAAATATCTGGTTTTGAGCGAGTCGACGCTGCAGTTCCACAAGGCGGGCCCGGTGCGTCTTCATCGCGCCAATTTGCAGCGCCCTCGCTGACCGCACGAACCATTCCAGGCAACGTCCCGCCCACAGACGACAATCCAGCTGCGCGACCTTACCACGGTCGAGCGCACCGAGCTCAAGCCCTTCTGCGTCTTGCTCAAGGTCACGGAACGCCCCAGCGCACGGCCCAAGACGTTCCTCCTGTCGTTCGCCAGCGACGAGGAGCTGTACAAGTGGCATGATGACATGTACGACCGCAGCGCTGCGGGCGGGCTCACCAGCGGGCCCTCAGGCTTTGTCCACCACGTTCATGTCGGTTTCGATCCCATGACGAGCGGGTTCACTGTGCGTCTCACTATCGTATCCATGCGCCACACATCCGCTAATGCCACGCAGGGCCTCCCCGATGGCTGGGAGCACGCCGTCTCTGGACCGACCGGCACAGGCGAGAAACGCAGCTCGCTGACTTGGCATGTTTACGACTCGACGTCTGGTATGGACTACGCTCGTCATTGCTCTTCCCTTGTGTCCTCACGAGGCGGTGCCCCTGCAGGAAACACCCATGATCTGCAGGTTACGACCGCAGCGCAGCACTGAGTGCTGTTCTCATGATGTGCGCTGGCGACACGAATTGGATTGTATATATCTGTTGGTGAGTCCATCTATCTATTGTGCCAAGTTACGCGACCGCATGTATGCTATCTCCTTGCGATATGATGCCCCAGATCGGTCTGCTCCCCATCTCGCCCACTTCCCCATCTCGCCCACTTCCCCATTCTCGCTTATTGTCTGTTACTGATCTTACCTTCGACAGTCTCTTGCTTTCGAAAGCCCTCCCCGTACGATTTGTACTTGTAATAGGTTATGATAGGATTATAATACTGCCTTTTCTGGCTCAGCGAATATACTATGACTGAAATAGCTCAGAACCCAAGTAGGGGCTGGTAAGACCTTTGTTCATGGGGTCAACGTACCTCGGGACGCATGATAGCTCCATCGTCCAGTCTCTTTGTTCAGAGGTTTATTGTGATACTACAATAGTTGAGGGACCCGCTCGTTCTGCGTCTAGGTGGCGCGGTGGTAGTAGGATTAGCTTATTATCTTCGTTGGGACCCTGCTTGGGCGGACGAAGTACTCGGTAAACGAGGTAAGTAAGGCAGGGTAAGGCAGACGTCTCTTTGTTCTATCGCGATTCACGTGTGAGTTAATATAGATGAAGAGATCAAGATCCAGATCAGAGGACTAGATGTGGAGACTATCGTGATGTGGCGCAGTGGGAAGGGTACCACCTCGGTCAGGTACCCTCACACTGCATTTGTGGACATTCATTCTTGATTCATTCGTTAAAATACCAGTCTAACCTTCCGTTCATCGGCTGATTGCTGAGCTTCCAGTGGAGAAGCGTAGCGGATGTGGCACATAGATTCTATATAGCACGAACCGGTATGACGAGAAAGTTGGATCATATCGATACCACGTCAAGTTCATGTATTGATGATATCCTCATGTTACGCAGTGCAATGATGGACCCGAATAGTTATGCTACAATTGCGACCACCTCGATCCGCCCGAATTGATAAGACCCAGCTACATACAGCTCTTTACATGAGTTAACAACAACATTGTTCTAATACATGATGATACATCATCGATACAACTCTTTCGTCACCTCTCTAGATGCGCTTGTACAAGTACCTTTTTGACTTCCTCCCCGATTGATTGCGCCAGACGAGGGGGAACAGAGCTCACAAGCTGAGCATACTGACTCTGGAGTGATCCCGTGAATGTCCAATCGTCCTGTCAATCATCGCTGTAAGCCTACTAGTCCATAGTCGCAAGGCTGGGTCTTACTGGGAACGACAATATGCGTGCTATCTCACGGACGGTCAGGAATCGTTCCGGGTATTCTACAGGTGCGTCACGATGGCATTCGGTCATCAAAGAGAGGAAATGAGACGAACGTGGGTGCCGACATTTGACTTGGTTAGAAGGCAAACGGAAGGTTTCTGTCAGAAAGATTGGGTCAGTGTTCAATCTCACTGGACAAGCATGACCAGTTCGCTGTTGACGTACCTGGAAGGGGCTGATCCCAAACCGCAACCGTTTTGTCTACATCCCAGGACTTCAGGTCTGGGACATAGCATCCCGTACAATGCCACGAGAAGGGCTGAGACCGATCTGCGACGTGGCTAGTACACGATGCGAAGCCTTTCCCCGTCGGGCGGCACCTAGGGTTGTGCGGAGGCAAGTCGCCTATCACGTCCTGGAGTGCAACGGGAGTCTGGACTGTAGCAGATGGAAAGTTCGGTGCGACATGGCCAGGCGCAGTAGCCATCAGGACAAGGTGTCGACTGTGAGCTGCCACGCCGTAGTCGGCTGCATCAAGCACGCGAGATCGAAGACAATATCCGAGCTTCATAATCTCGTATTGGAGCTCCTGGATTTCAGTGGACGAGGTGCCCTGTGAACTACGACTTGAGTGGTGCCTCTCTTTCACTAGAGCTGCTTCTTACCGGCTCCAGATTGCCGATCTGGGCTTGTTGTGAGTGTGGTTTTCGATTAGTCGACAAAAGAACATACCACATAGGCAGGCTTGAACTCGCGTACTGCACTCACAAAGTTGCTGATTGCCATCTTGCGAGTGGTAGACATAGTAGCACAATTGACAAACAACGCTGCGAAAGAGTCGTCAGTCATCGGTGAGTCTGTCCAGGACCGAGCGAAAAAACTGTCAAGCGACTCGTTATACATCGTCGCCTGGCAGTTTCCCTGAAGAACCCGACTACGTCAAATCACTCCTTGCTCTCTAAGGTCACGTACTTTGTAAATCAGAGCGGTCCTCTCGTTGGACTCGACACCGAAATGAACATCGAATCCAGCAGCCCTAAATCCTGCCGAGGCACCGCCGATACCACATCCAATATCTCCAAATCGCAACGCCTTCGTCGTTGGAACGTCCCTCTGTGCAGTCGGAAGCGCGGGTCGGAAGCCAAAATACCCGTTCGCCTCATCGAGTAATGAGACCTCCCACATGCAGAAGTATCCGTTGGGAGGCGTGTCGTCCAGAATTCCAGAAGGAGAAAGATCGATAGAGTCATGAATCTCGACGATGTCGGAGATGCGGAATCTCGCCAACTGGCCATTCAAGAGGAGCCCCTTCGCGGGAGCCTTTGGATGTATGCGCGACCAAGGGACGTACTGGGACAGAGTAATCATTCTGGGGTCGTTATCGTCATCTGGATCCTCTGGCATGTTGATGGAATGGACGTGTACGACAGTTTGAATCTCCCTCCCGCTACTGCTCTTCAGAGTGACAAAGGCGTGCGTATCGACGCTCAGTTTCTTCTTGTTTACGAAGCAAGATTTGAGCGCCACGTAGGTCTTTCCATCAACGAGCTGACAAAGTGAAGCGGTCGGTGCATGATATTCTCAAGGATCGAATGGACGTACTGGCAGTGACGATGTGGCAAACACCTCTTCATGGGTCGGCAGAGGAGATTCGCCCTGATGGGCAGTAGTATCCTCCATAGTGATATCTGGGTCGTTAGATCGGCTGCTTGCCTTCGCTTGACGAGAAGCCAAACTCAAAGTATACTCGTTATCAACGTATTCCAGCTCTTCATCGATTTCCACTGTCGGGACATTCTCCTTGTGAGAGACTGGCGTAGCTTCGGCTTCCACAGCACGGATCGGCCACCTAGCGCAGGAGACGCCCAAGAGGCCGTCACAAGCTATAGACTTGCCGTAGATCTCCAATGAAACCGTCGAAAGATCGGTCACGGAGATATCGTCAGGAAGTCCCTCTATCTTTACGTCCAGAGACGTGGTAGCCACTTCTCTGCGCGTCACTTCCTTGTCCTTGATCCGTACAGCGACAACCCAGGCGTCGGCACCATCTTCGTCCCTGCTCTCCCATGTAAAGAGGACCTGATCTGGCAAGTGTCGGACCACAGCGATGGAAGAGGACAATGGTGGTGAAGGAGGGATAGCGAAATGATACGGAAGACTGTACAGAGAGGTATAATTGCTCGTCTCTGGCTTCCAGTAGACTTGCGCGATGTACTTCTTTCCGGGAGGTAATTTGCTGCCGAGGCTGATTGAGGGGCCGACGCACTCGAATGTCTCGCTAAAGAGTCCTTGTGTTAAGGTGATAGTGAGTAGAAATGTCGCTCAAGGAGCTCACGAGACGCACCAGAAACTTCAGGCCGCGCTTCGCTCCCACTGACCTGTGGCTGTCCAGCGGGCATCGCTCCGCTAGAGGCAGCTGGTCTGGTAGCGGCCGATTTGTTGATGAGGAGAGGCTTGTAATCGTCCACCGCAGCAGAGATACTCACACCAAATCTCGATGCTGCATTGAAACTGCCTGTCGTCCACAACAACTCGGTCTCCACCACCGATGTCTCTGGGCGGATTCTCAATCGAAGATCCTGTGGCAACGTTCGAAGGATCATGGATTGCTTTGCCGCGACACTTGACTGGGATGGATCAGGGTTTTCCCGAGACACAAGGGAAAGAATGTGCATAGCAGCGCAATAGCAGGTGAACTCCATATCTCGTACATCGGTAGGACCTGCCATGCGACGGGTCCGATAGGCGCAATAGTCAGTGTAAGATGGACACAGACGACCAACGTCGGAACGATGGGCATGCTCGTATGAGAGCATGCAGCCGTTGAGAAGCGTAGAGCCATCCGGCTCTTTAACGCTCTCTGTCGTCATCTCCGGTGGTGCCTGTCTGAAGCCGTACTTTCGAGACGCAGCCGTCCCCGTATCCATGGAGAGGAAAGCATCGACAAGGTGCAATGTGAAACGTATATGCAAAGAAGGTCGAGCAGGAACGGGATATGGACGAAGGGTCCTGAAATGTGCTGTTTGAAGCTGCGAGTAAGATTCTATGAGGCTGTGTTTCGTCAGGAAGCCGAGTAAAGGCTCCTTGAGAGGAATTGCCCATTTGCGAAGAACTGACTGAATAAAACGTTTTTCGGATTCGTTGTCCGCACAGAACAAAGCACCTTGCACATTTGTGTCCGTTAAAAAGTTCTTGAGGGAAACCGCGACATCCTTTGTCATGTAACCCTCAAGATGGCGGACCTCCAGGCATCGCGGAAGTCTAGCCAGGAGGTCGATATAAACCTTGGCCGCCTTTTCGTTCGTGAGAATCAGGTGAGACCATATATCGTAGGCAATCTTCTCGATCTCGACCTCGGACTCGAATCCGACTCGATCTCTAGATAGATAACCGTCTTTCCTGACATCAATCCCGTAATGCAGGGAAAGCGACGTGGTGACATACATTTGCTTGACCTGGACGAAAGTTTCGAATCTCATAAAGCAGGACGAGATCACAGACATACGTGTATGGCGCCACGAAGATCTCGATCGAGGATAATGGATCCAGCGGGTGCTCGGAGCTCTGATTTGGGAGGACGAAGAAATAGATAAGTAGAGACATCGACACGAGAGCTAGGGAAATTCTTGACGACAGCAAGAACTCCCGGTACAGGAGGGATGTTGACGTCAGAATTGGCTTCTCTGACCTCCAGCGTTTGATATTCGTTCAGAACGAAGTCCCATTGCCGATCATAGCTGATATAATGAACGTCCGGTACGACTGCACCCTCGCTCGGCCGTTTGATGGCATTGATACCCTTCAGGTCACGGAATCAGATGGTTCTGAGACAAATCGTGCAAAATCATAACTTTGCTGCATACCAATTTCATCCCATCCCCCCATTTCCCCGCATAAGCGTCATCATCAGCTTTGGTCGTGTAACCAAAGTTCATGGCCGTTAACGTCAGACGCTCGTGAAGTCGATTGAACATCTCGATATCACATAGCTCATCGTCCAATATCCGGAGGCTTATCCAACCGAGGACACGGGGATCAGACCAAAGTTTCGAGCCGTGCCGTCGTCGTTTGGTTGGCGAAGGAGGCTCTGGAAGTGACGATTTGACACGCAAGAGGAAGGTAATGACCTTTCCGTCAGGGATATCCGAGATATCTTCCAGACTGGTCCACGGATGCGCCGCCGATACACTCAGAGGTCTTCTGCCGTCGTGCACGCTAACGACGATATCACTTGGAAGCGCGTCTGGTCGTTCCGACCGCATGAAGGCGACACAGCCGTCCAGGACATTTTGGAACAGCTCTCTGAGACCCGCTTCCATCGGCCAGAGGTCGCTGTCACCATATCCTGCTTGGAGATTCAAGTCCTTGCGGTTCTTGCCTAATGGCCTGAGACGCGAGCGAATAGTGTACTGGAAAGGCCCTGCTTCCGGGAGTCTGCGTGTCCTAGAAGTTGATACGCTCCCTGTAGCTGTTTTTCTGCGCTTCGATCTGTGCGAGTCCGAGTACTCAGAGTCAGATTCTTCGTAGTCAGAATGCTCCGAAGAGTCCATTGCGTCGACGTCCAACACTTCCAGTGATTCACTGGATCCTGAGGCCTACTCAGAACATCTTGAGTCCAGAAGAGCAAAGCGGGGTCACTGTTTATCACCGACCTCATCATCATCATACATAGAGACGAAATGCGAGGCGCGAGAGGAGGTGACTGTTGGTGACAACTCGTGAAATGATGGACAGTGGAAACCCGGCACCCGGGCCGGGTAAATTCCCGGCATCTGGCCAAGGGCCCAGCAGTGTCCACTCAGAATCGGTTTGCACGTTTGTGGTCAATGTCGAACGGCTGGCACCTCCGCCTATGTATGCGCATATGCAGCATATAGCTAGACACGGCTCACAGCTCTCATATGCCCGATGTGCGTGTGTGTGGTTCCAGCGGTCGGACGTTCTCCGTTTGTGTATTCCCTGCTAACTTAGCACGGCGAAGGCAGGATTGAATCCAACAAGACTGAAATGTGGCATCTTGGCAAGTACAATTATTTCATGATGACGGTTTACATAGTCAAAGCAGCGAAATGCGAGCAATTACTTCTCAATTACATCCCTTCCCTTCCAATCATCAAACACCCTCCAACTTAGCCTTCAGCTTCACACGTCGAAGGCAAGATTGGAGCGAACAAAACTGGAATGTGGCATCTTTGCAAGTAAGTACAATTAATTAATGATGACGGTTTACATAGTCAAAGCAGCGAAAATGTGAGTAAATACATCCCTTCCCTTCCCTTCCTCCCATCAAACACCCTCCAACTTCGCCTTCATCCTCACCTGCGGCGCCTCCTCCCGCAGCCTCCTCTCCTTATCCGACTGCACAGCCCTCTTCGCCTCAAAGTTCTCCTGCGAAAAATACCCCGCCACATCATTCGACACAAACGCATGGTCCGGGTCCCAACTCTCCCCCGTCTCGTCATTCTGCGCAATCAGATGCGACTCATACAGCACCCGCAGCTCCTCGATCTTCGCCAGCCTGTCCAGGTCGGGGTTGTAGTGCTGGTGGCGCTTGAGGACGTGCACCTCCCACCAGGAGAGGTGCCGCGGGTGCACGGCGATGCCGTGGTAGTCCTCTGGGCGGCCCGCGCGGACACACGCCCAGTAGCGCTCCTGCTCGCGCAGGTCGAGACCGGTGGTGTCGGGGAGGAAGAGGAAGGTGAGGGTAGCACCCGCAAGACCGAACCAGGGGACGACCCAGAACTTGGTCTGGTTGTCGACATAGTTGTACAAGATGGTAGGCGCCAGGGCGCCGAGCTTGCCACACGCGGCGCTGAAACCGTGGGCTGTCGAACGGATGGAGGAGGGGTAGACTTCGGCTGCGACGAGGAACGTTGTGCAGTTGGGCCCGAACTGGTTGAAGAAGGAGGACATGTAGTACATGAATTGGAACACCTTGATGTTTGTGCCGGCGTGTTGGAGTTGGGGGAAGAAGATGGCGCCGAAGAGGAAGAACATGAAGTCGAAGAAGAAGCCGACTTGTTGCATGCGCTTGCGACCATAGAACTTGTAGTCGATGAGCAAGGCCGCAAGATAGTAGCCGGCAAGCGAAACGGCGCAGTTGAGCAAGTTGTACTGGAGGGCTTGTTAGTTCGAGGAAATCAGAAGGAGTTCGTGTCGCGTACCTCCCAAGTCACGAACAACGAAGCACCAGGATGGATGACACTGATGAATGTTCCGGCAAAGATTTTGTTGCCGTAAAAGAAGAAATCATTGCAGAACCATCCACCAGCGGTAGCGAATAAACGGTGCCAGTAGTGAGAGCCAATGAGCCCGAGGGACTGGGCATCGTACCCGGACACGTTCGAGCGTTTCTTGGCAGCGTTGACCACGGTATCAGCATCTGCATCCTTATGTCAGAACGTTCAGGAAAGAATGGAGAGACTCGCGTCCACTCACCCTTGATTTTGTAGTAACGGTAGTAGATCAACCACAGATGGAGGATGGCGACAATGCCGAAGGACACTCGATAAGTGTATTGTGTGGCGACGGCGCTGTAAGGGGGTTCGTGGCTGCCGGAGTGGAAGATCATGAGGAGTATCATGAGGATGGATTGGTTGAACACTTGGCCCCAGCCTTGCATGAGGAAGGCAAGAACCACGTTACGCCCGCGGTGGAGACGGTCATCGCGGCGGCCAGCGGCGCCGGTAAGACGGTTCTCGAGAGAGCGGGTGGAGGTCATGGGGTATTCGCCGCCGACACCAACGCCGTAGACGAAGAGGGATATGCCATAAGCGATAACCCAGCCGTTGAGGGTAGTGCCCCAGACGGCCATGAGGAGGATAACTCCAATGAACATGACTACGGCATCCTGAACGAGGCCGAATTTACCTGGAAGAGTTGTCAGTGGGAGGATGGGATGTATAGCAAGCAATCACACTCACGTCCAATCCAATCACCCTCAATACCAACCAAGACTTGACCGATGATGATGCCAATAATTTCAAGGTAGGTGACAGCGAATACCCAGTCTAACGGGAGCAAATTTTAGGTCGTGTGACGCTATCGATGGAAGATTTGCGACCACTCACTCTTGGTGCACGAGGTGTACTTTTTCCAGCACGCGGGCCAGACCGAGGAGAACAGGGAGGACAAGTTTCCGATGGAGAACAAGACGTATCTGGGGTGTCATTTAGGTCGTGTGATGAGGGAGAGGATAGATGAGCGCGTACCCTTCGACGAAAAGACCCTAGAAGAATGGTAAAACGAGGATTAGTTGGATCAAGAAGAAAAGAACAATATACGCACCATTCCGTTCATGACATATCGCCTAAAGTACGCAGAGAGAGGCGATAGTGGATCGAGCTTGGCCATCTTGCCAACGACCTTGAGCTCGCGCCAAGCCTCGGCATTTGACTGCGCGTTGACCCATTTTGTCTGCTCGCCAGAGGGCAAGTCGGCCCAGTATGTGGTGCCAGAATACGAGTCCTCTGGGTACAGTGCTTCACGGAGCAGTTCCTCGCCCGTCCGAGTCGAAGCCGAATCGCGGTCGGATTTCTCAGCCATTTGAGCGGCAGAGCAGCGAGCAGGGCGGGCGCGCTGCTGGCTATTTCTGCGGCGGAGGAGGGGAGGAGGAGCACAAGGCCAAGCTGGAGCACATATTGCTGCTTTGAGGAATATAACAACCCCGATCCTAAAAATAACCGCGCACGTTCGTCGCAAATCGCATGTCACATCGCATACGTAAGCGCTTTCGCTCCCCGAAAAAGGACGAGGCTGCGTCCATTGACCGTGTTCCAGGGCTTGCACTTTGAACGTTCCAGGACACTGTATAGAACATGAAGGGCATACCCACTCGGATCCAGAGGTGGTAGCCGCTGCACTGCTCACACGCCTGGAAGGAGATTAAATATTATAGTAATATTTGGGGGAGAGCAAAGCTAGTGGGTGCCGTGCGCCTCATAAGTTAGGAGGCATGCAGTCGGCGATGGGTCCAGGTCGTGTGCGACGCAGCTTTTTCTGCCTCCATTTGCCTCCGCCTGTCGTCATTAGGAAACTAGCATCGCGAACGTTCCTTCAACACCCTTCCTCTGTGATCTTGACTCTTGAGTACCTCTGCGGGTGGCGTTACTCAATGAAAGGTCCTGTCAGTGTCATTGATATCGAGCCGCAAGATGCCGATGCATTTCTGGCCATCTTCTGTGTCTGCCGCCGCGAAGGCCCAGTGGCGGTGCGCAAATTTGCTACCTCGTGAACAGATAATGAAGCTTGGCATTCTTACCCAGAGTCTCGTCTAGCAGGCTTTTGTATGCAAAGGTACAGACCCGCGTTGTACGTCGACACGATCGCTAAAGAAGTTGATGATGGTTGAAGATCATGACTGTGAGTGGTCATGCGTGTGAACGCCGTCTTCAACTCATCTTGATTGTGCGCCCTGATGCGAACAACAACTATCTTTAGTTGGCTAACTTTTAGTTTAGGCCGAACGCGTCCGACAGCAAACCATATAAACCACCACTTTCGACACTTACGTGGGACATGTTGTTGTGTCATGCTAACCCTTCTTGTCTAAAAGCTTGACAGTATACCGAAGGCGCGCGCATATGGTGTTATGACTCGCTATCGGGTACGCCACGTTCGTGATAGATGAATCGAACGGCGACGTTGAGTGGGGACACACATTGTAGGCGGTAAACTCGCATGGTCCATGGCGGTTCCTGAAGGATTGAGAGCTCTAACAGCGTAGACGAAGTCTGTACCCCAGCTAAGTCCCTGCAGGTGTCGGTCACTGGTGCCGAAGAGTGCTCGGGTCTCTTGCTTAGCATCTCGTTGTGATCTCGAGTCTCAGGAACGGAGGACAAAGTATCCGCAAAGTGTCGGGATACCCGGTCAACCTGAGCGCTAGACGTCCGAGTCGTCCGCACTGTGCACTGTGCTCATACGATAACTCGATAGCATACATCGAAAAACCTCAATTGTAATGCTTCATAACCACACCCTGTATAACCTCCACCTCGTCCCCAGTATCTGTCTTCCTCAGCTCGCTCCTCCCATACTTCGCCGTGCGCTCCTTCCGCCACGCTTCAAACGTCGGCGCCTCAGCCTCAAAGTGATTCCCGGGCATCTCAGCGCAAAGCGGTTTGAGCCTAACATCATCATCGGGCATGCAAAAGTATATGAGCCCGAGCCGGTTGAATTGGCGCTGGTCGGGCGGGGGCTGGACGACGCGGTGGATGGTGGCGTGGTAGAGGCCACCGGTGAGGAAGGAGAGCGCGTCGCCTGCGTTTACGATCTACGGTACCGGTCCCCGGAACTCAGAGTTGGCGCGAAGAAGAATTTAAAGATGGACGGACCAAGGCGTTCTCGACGTGCCTGACCCACTTCCACTCTCCGGACCTCGCTTGGATCTGGAGTGCTGCGACGGGCTGGCTGTACAGGAGGGTGAGTGAGCCGAAGTCTGGCGGGACGATGTCAGCATGAGAAATCCGGATAAGACACGCATGGGTTTACACACCGGTATGCCCTTTCAACCAGATCTTCCCGGCTTGTTCTTCCTCTTCCTGTGGACGTGGATAGCTGGCAAATCGTGAAGCATCCGACACCAAATGGAACCGAGAGACGAGACGCACTATTTCATGAAGCGCACTGTCCCGCAAACATTAGTTCAAGACGCACAAAAAAAGAAACAAGGCGGAGAGACGTACGATATCCCTCGCTCACAGAATCATACCCATGAATGTCCACGAGCGTGTCTTCAGGCAGACCGAGGCCAAGAGCAATCAGTCTACGCGCAGCGCCAGTGTCAGTCCTTGTAGTACTAGCAGGACTAGGGAAATGGTCACGTCACCTGAGGAGAGGATGCAGAATGTTGACGTGATTGTGCTTCGAAAAGGCTTTGAGCTCGGGGAGGTAAGGCCTCAGCGCCTCTGGATGTTCGCGTTTGGTTGTGTCTCGGTGGACTACATATGTACTTGTCGATGAGTAAAAGCAAGCAAGAAAACGATAGACGTACTGTTGTACAACTCGCATTGATCTCGGATGCCGTTGTTCAGATGCTATATTGTCCGTTCAAGACCCATCGCACTGCTCAAAGAACCTCACGCACGCACCCAGTACTGTCTCAACTTGTATCCCTGATAGGACCCATTCTTCTCCATGGTCCCTTCATACCTGCGCTTCTCCTCGTCGCTCACACTCGTGAACGCCAAGTCGCCCATGGAGAAGATGCGCTCCACCTACTATGCGATGAGCTTTGAGAAGCAGTGATAAGCGGCCAAACTCACCTGCTCCTTGTGCAGCCCATGGTTGACGACGTAAAGGAACCCAGTGCCTTGTTCGCCAAAGGCGGCTTTGACCTGTTGTACGAGATCCCCTCGGTTGGATGACAAGAGGGATAAGTCGATAATGGGCAGGTCGGCATAGTTCACTATCAAGAAAACGAAGTTCAGCGCAGAGAGGGATGAGGGAGCTCTGGGGACACTGACGAGGTTCCTGTGTCGGCGGCGGGAAGGAGTACGGCGCCACCGGAGGTCTGCTATCGATAGTCATGAGAGAGAGCAGAGTCGTGAGTCGTCACGGCTCATGTTGTTTCCGGACAGAGGAAGCGAAGCCACAAGCAGATGACATGCCATACGAGCCGGGGAGCACGCCATCCAGGAGTCCAGTTAGGCGATAGAGCCGTGGAAGTCGCGCTTCTGGCTGTGAACGGTCACCATCTCGACATTCTGATACCAAGATTCACGTGTTGAAGCATGGTCGCGATGAGACTGGAAGCCCTAGTAGGGAGGTACCAGCTATGTGAAGCGCGACGGTGGCGGGGGAAAGAGGATATCAGTGTAGATAAGCGGCGCCCCCTATATTGTCAGTGGAACGGCGGAGAGGCAAGAAGTGCGAGGCACCACAAATAATTCAACACTACGAGACGAATGTGAGACGCAGCATCGTACGGGCAACAGTACTTGGATCGAGTGTATGTGAAGCCAGCCTTTTTTGACGAACCGACTAAGCCGGAGTTTAAGCATTGTACAGATGATGACGAATGGAAAATAGAGGCTCGAGAGAGAGGAGAGAGAAATGCTGCAGGAAACGCCAGACGTCCTCGGGTGAACACAACTCTGACGTCGAGACGGAAGTCAAGACCCGGTCTATGATGTCGAGAAGGATAGGTGGATAATCCACATCGTGCGTCAAACATGGTCTTCAATAAGGCGAGCCTGGACGATTCGCGGCCCCGAAGCTTGGACGAACCCGTTTGTTATCCAGTCAGAGTCTGCGAAGCAGTGCCGGTGATTCAGTATGAGAGTTGTACATACACCGCACCATAATCATAGAGCCAAATCCCAAGCAAGGGATGGAACACCAACGACCTTGACACTACAGGGCCTGTAGGATATGTCAAGTATGAAAATATATTGCCAAAGGCCAAGAAAAAGGAAGAATTTCACCTTAGATTCTACCCTTAGAAACAGTGTTTCTTTCTGCACCCAGCAAAGGTATGGGAAAAGGTAGCTTTGGACAATGGACAATCAATCACTTTTTTCCTCGAGCAAAAGTGCAATCGAGGGAAAAGCTTACCTTTTTGCACTCGGGCCGGCTCGGCCGGTGTTTTTCCTGCAGAAAAAAGTAATAAATTATGCGTGATAAATTCCGCTTTTGAGCAAGTTTATGTCCAGTAGTGAAGGAACATTTGTGTTCATACAAATAGTCAAAGAAAAGTCTAGCTTTTCCCTAGGCTTTTCCCATTTCTTTCTTGCCGTGACATATACTTAATCCCCTGTAGTGCCTTGAGTGATGGTCCAGGTCAAAGGCACTTTGCCCAATCACGTGTGAGTGCCACGCTCTCCTTCCGACCACCATGATCAGACTCACCAGACTCTACGCCTCAAGACGGCACCAAGTCACACTCATCCTCTCCCTTCCTCGCATACTCTATCGCGTAATGACCTTCTCCATATACATCCCCCTTGTTGTTTTCTGCATCATTGCATTCAGGTTAAACCAGAATGCGAACTACCAGATCCAATTGGAGCGTTTGCGCAAATTGCGTGCCGACGACGTGGTAGGAGATAGAGAAAAGAAGACGAACAAGGTGCTGGCGGAGCTGGACGAGCTGCAAGACTCGAGCACGGTGTATACGGAGGTGGAGATGCGCCTGAGAGAGGTATTCAATCAGTGGCTGGATAAGGCAGACGAGGAAAGAATCACCCTGAGACACCGGCTCCTGGCCTTGAGAGCAGCGTGGAACAATACGTGGAGCGGTGAGTGCATCGCTGTATCGTGGCGCAAGATGTAGTAGTTTCTGACTATTGATTATACAGAAATGAATGATCGACCGTACCGGAACTCTTGATCTTATCTTCTGATTATTGCTATGTATATGTGAGCTCGTCGTGTTCTCCTCAATTTAGTTCCCAACGGCTGACACACAATCACACTACATTATTGTATCATCATGACTGTACTATGATCGCGGCCGTCTAGCTGCAGCGGCCTCTGCTTCCTTGAGACGTACTGTTGTACAACTCGCATTGATCTCGGACATCAGCAAGTCTCACCGATCACTGGTCGGCTTTTCGGACTGTTCCGCTGTTCCGTGGAAATTCATCGTAGTCCACCACCTCTGGCACCCAGTACCAGCACCTATAAATTGAATATATTATTTCAATGCACGACTTGTGCTATGTAAGCTAAGATAAATGTGTTTATAGTTGCACAAAAGATCGTGACGAGACCATCTGTGATCGAACTGTTCAGGGTCTCGGACATAGCTGGTTGACTGTTGACTGTTCAGCTGTTCGGCCCGATTTTGGCAGGGGAAAAGTCCAAAAAGTTCCGAACAGTTTTCGGGAGAACTTGCTGATGGATGCCGTTGTTGTTGAGCACTCGTCGCGCCGTTCGAAGAACCTCACGCACGCACCCAATTTTGTCTCAACTTATATCCTTGATAGGACCCATTCTTCTCCATGGTCCCTTCATACTTGCGCTTCTCCTCGTCGCTCACACTCGTGAAAGCCAAGTCGCCTATGGAGAAGATGCGCTCCACCTGGATATGCATATGCGATGAGCGCTCAGAAGTAGTGATAAGCGACCAAACTCACCTGTCCCTTGTCCAGCCCATCGTGACGACGTAAAGGAACCCAATGCCCTGTTCGCCAAAGGCGGCTTTGACCTGCTGTACGATATCCTTTCGGTCGGTTCTCAAGAGGGATAAGTCGATGATGGGCAGGTCGGCATGGTCCACTGTGCTAAGAGGATCAATTGCACAGAGGAATCAGGATGAGGGAGCTCTGGGCACACTGACGAGGTTCCTGTGTCGGCGGCGGGATGGAGTACGGCGCCACTGGAGGTCTGCTTTCGATAGTCATGAGATAGAGCAGAGTCGTGGCTCATGTTGTCTCCGGACAGAGTGAGCGAAGCCTCGAGCAGATGACATTCCATACGAGCCGGGGAGCTCACCATCCAGGAGTCCAGTTAGGTGATAGAGCCGTGGAAGTTGAGCGTCTCGACGTAGACGGTCACCATCTACACGTTCTAGTACCAGGATCAACGTGCAAGCATGATCGCGATGAGGGTGGAAGTCCTAGGGAGGTACCAGGGACGTGGAGCGCGAGGCTGTGCCGCGAGTGGCGGGGGGATGAGGATATCAGTGTAGATAAGCGGCGCGCCCTGCTACAGTAATAGGACCGCAGATAGGCTTTCAGAAGAATGATCACTAAGTGACGGATCGGAGACGCAGCATCTTGTAAACTTGAGGGATACTTATGCCTTGATCACATAGAGAAAGTGCTACAAGACTGTCATGACCACTCGGGGTTTACATGGAGTCCCGTTCGTATGATTGCGTGGCTGATGAAGCAAACATCCTTTCGGCGACTGTGCGGGCGGTAAGTCATCACCAGACGCGTCGTTGACAAACCAACCAAAAAATGTGTCGGCAAGTCGGATAGCTGTAGCTGAATAGCCAGGTAAGCGACCTTCTGTAATGAGCAGGACTCGATACAGAAGGCCAGGTAAATCTGAGTTTAAATTTGGCGTGGACATGTTTTGGCCATGTTTGTCGCCATTCGGACAGAGCGGTCCGAATTTTTATATACCATATACGGACACACTTCGAACGCGCCAAGACCTCACGACACTACTGACCTCGCCACACTCGTTGACCGCTATAAAACTACTAATTCTTTCATTCAATCATGCTTGCTCCTTCTAGACACCTAATTACACGATCTAATCCCATCAAGACGCTCCTCGACGCGTCTCCGGCCATTTTACACGCGCTCATCCGAACCCTTCCTCAGGCTCTCGTACCGTGGGAGTACATCGATACCTTGGATGCCGACAGCAAGGTGGTGGCCTTGCGCATGTGTCTTCTTGTTTGGGAAGCATCCTCCCACACAGAAGTGCCCCGTGAAAATCAACTCTGTTCCGCGCTGTCAGTGTACTCGCGGAAGGGTGATGTACTTGTCATTGCGGGTACTGGCTCGGGGAAGACACTCATCATCGTGATTCTACTCCTCATGCAGCGCGCTCCTTCAATCAGTGTGACGATCTCCCCATTGAAGAAGCTGCAGGAGAGCCAGGTTTGTGTTCTGTTGCGTCAATGGAGCACTCTCACTCATCTGTAAGTATCAGGCAAAGATCTTCAACGAGAAGTATCACATTGAAACTATATGTGTCAATGATGATACCCCTCGGGAACAGGAGTACTGGAAGGTAAGCCGCCCAATCATTGCCTTGTTGACGCAACTAAGAGATGTTGAAGAGGAACGTCTACAACTTCGCTACTAGAACACCTGGTACAGCGCGTCACCTCATTGTTACGACCGAACAGAGCTTCACGACTCCCGCTGGTCATCTCCCGCGTCTCGGGCAGTACCTCCAGATACCAGCTTTCCGGAGAATTGTACCCTACTTCTTTGTCGATGAAGTTCACAATGTTCATTACTCCGGTACCTCTCTGTATGGCCTTCCAGCTTTCCGCAAGACATGGGGACAGCTTTGCGACATCAAGGTGTTATTCCCCGAGACTGTCCCGTGGCTGGCGATGTCGGCAACTGTTCCGCCACACGTTCAGAAGACAATCGAAGATGCTGGCGTTTTACGGGCAGGGTATGAGGTCATCCAGACCTCCGTTAACCGCCCAAACACCATCTACGCAACTCGCGAAGTCAAGGATCTCGATGACCCAAAAAACTATCTTCCCTTTGTGCAATTCTCAGATCCTCTGACGGGACCACGGGCTCTGTTCTTCTGCGATAACAAGAACCAGACTGTGCGTCTCGCAAAGGGACTTGACAGATTGCTTCCAGAGGAGTACCGCAACAAGGGCATTGTGCGTCACTTCCACAGCGGGATGTCCAAGGAATACTGTACTCAGACACACGAGGCCTTCACGGATCCGAATGGATCCTGTCGTATTCTCTTCTCAACATCTGGAGAAGCAGAGGTGTGTCTACCTGCATTACGCTCTCACTTTTGGCTGAACGATGTGAATCAGGGTGTTGACTTCCGTGATGTTATTTTCGTGGGCAAGATTGGTCTACCCGGTAATATATCTGCCAGCGCTCAGGCGGGTGGACGCGCTGTTCGACAGCCAGATCAATTTGGCATATACGTGATCTTCTACGAGTCTTGGGCAGCGGACGGGGAGACAGTCGAACTCAGTGACTTCAATAACGAGTTTGGCAGTGATCCCAATCGCCCGCGTACTAGTCTTACTGAACACTCGTCACGTCAAGAGCGTGCAGGCTTTGCCCCAGTCAGACTCATCCAATGTGCCGCCATCTGTCTGTGTATCCGGAAGTTTCTGCGCGACTACTTCTGTGATACGTCACCAACGGGTAAGTACACTACTTTGTTAATGGCTTGAGTCTCAATCTAATCGGTCTGTAATGTAGCCTTAGACTATAACGGGCCCTACTGTTGCGATCGTCACAATGACGGCTTCAATCTCCAGGATTTCCTCCCGGGACCACTTCCTGCAGACGCGCAAATCATCATCTTGCCGCCACCGCCATCAGTCCGAAACCAGTACCGGTCAACTGCGTCTCAGGCTGTCCTTATTCCTCTTTTGAAAGATTGGCGCCGCACAGAACATCTGAACGACTCGCTACGCGCCGTCTGCCCAGAGTTCGAGATCCTGAGTGATACGGAGATCAAACTTGTGGCTCGCTGGAAACCAAACTCAATTCCACTGTCAGGATCAGACAAGATTGCAGCAGAGCTGAATCAGACGAGGGAATGGCAGGAGGTTTGGGGAACAAAGCTGTTCCGTGTACTCTTTGAGTTCGATCTTGAGAATCCTGTAGCTGTGCCGAGGTCAAAGCGCAAGACACCCGCGACTGTGCCAGAGAATAACTCTCCAATCAAACGACCTCGTCTGATTAGAGCAGCTCCCAAGTCCCCACCACGAACCCGCCTATTCCTTCGCATACCACCATTGAAGGACGTCACTAATCATTCTCGAGATATGGATATGGACATAGATTAATCATCATTCGTACTACTGTCTGTATCAAATGAAAATGCCGGGGCTGCTAATTCATCAATCTCTACATCGAATTCGTTGCCCTCAATGATTGCACGCATCTTCTTGTTGAACGTCCGCAATGTTGATGAAGCGATCTTTCCCCATCCAACGGCGAATAAGTCGGGCGCCTGCTGAGCTACCACGTTCATCGCTCTGATCTGAGTCGTCTGGATGTTGAGATCGCCCACAGTGTCTGCGATTCTCCAGACAAGGACTGCCACATCAGCCGGCTTCTTCGTTACGTTCTTGTAGGATGTTTCGAGCATATCTCCGAAATGTTTCTTCACGTCTTGCAACTCTACGATTGCCGCTGATATCTCGCCAAGTCGGTCCCAAGAGCCGTAGATACCCTTCGAGGAGAAGAGCTGTTTGAGGTAACCAATAAGATGCTCGGTGTTCAGATCAATGGGCATAAAGTGGCCTGGGAGACCAGATACCGTCATGAGGAAGTTATTGCGCATGATGTCACTGTGCCATTCTTTGAGATTGCATGTAGCGTCAAGGTACAAGAGTACTCACGCAAATTCAGGTGTCCATACACGCTTGAAGTTGTGCAGTAGATGCAGGATTTCGGTACAGTAGTTGTTCGATCCAGCGCCACGGAAAATGGCGGCAAGATCGGGTAGAATGTCCTCAATACGACCAAAGTCGCCCGAAGAAATGGAGGTTTCGAGCTCGTGAAGATAGAGTAGATCGCGAAGTAGTAGGCGCGTATTCTGTCTGATCACGTCGGCTTCGCCTTGATTACACGGACCATACTGGCCTGGATCAAGCCCACTCGAAGCTGGTGTGGCGAACTCTTGGAATATCTCAGCCGCTATCCTCAGAAGCTCGTCAGGACTGGGCTGTGATTTGGCAAACTCCTGCAGTGATGAGGATCCGCACTTCTGACGCCAAGCATCTAACAGAAGACCGTCCCGGATCTGAGCAAGCGCTGCCATGAGTGTATGGTAATCGGGCTTCTCTCCCGCCAAGCGCTTCTTGTCGAGGATAAGGAAGAAATGCGCAAGCGAGCCATGCTGGTCCTTGGTGAAGCGATGCTTGTTCAAGAGACACCATGCAAGGTTCATGGTGAGATGAAAGAGACCAATTCCGAGCTGAAATACCATGCGCCTCTCCCAAGCGGATATATCGCCGAGACGCTCAACCTGTGCACCACGGATGCGAGCGTTCGTGAGTTGATCCACCATTACGGGAATGGCATACACAGAGAGATCCTTCGGGTCGCGATACAGTTGTATGACATAAACCTCGTCGTGATAGAGGATGTTGCCCGCGACAGATGCTTCCTCGGTTGTCGAGACTTTGGTAGCATGGAACTTTTTGATAGAGTTCAGGGGAAGTGGAATGCGAACTTTGTACTGAAGCTTTGGATCAGTGGTATAGACGTTGTCGGTGGGAGAAGTGAACTCGGGGATGTACTGGAGGAGAACACTTGTGATTGTGACGTGAGTGTTGTTCATGTAGCGGGTTCGTTTTTGACGCGTGGGCCTGATCTCCGGTAGGGTCAAGTCCGTTGCTGCTTTGAGATTGTCAAGAAGGGGGGCGAGGAGGAGATCGGAGACTCGTTTGACGCCAAAGAGTCCATACAGAATGCCAAAGGTGCCGGATTGCACCTTCTTCATAGCTCCGGGTACCTGTTCCACAAAGATCGACGAAGAAAGATTGATATTGTCATATCCAAACATGTGCGGCTCGAAGGAGAATCGGCTAGCACGCGCCAATGCATGAGTAGCCAGATTTGCGATGGTGTCAAGCGTGGTAGTGAACGACGTTGATAGACTGGAGTGGCTGAGCACTTCAATCATTCTTCGTGACGCGCCGGTGGCCCACGCAAATAGTGAGAACATGAACTGGAACATTGAGGACGCATTAGACCGGACGTGGAAAGCTTGTGCCGTGATGATATCTCTAGCCTAGATTTGTGTGAGATTGATACTCACGGGCGAACCACAATCAGATCGGACATACCAGGTTGCCCTTTTTGACCTTGTTCTTTCCAGATTGCTTTCCCTGCGTTGCAGCGTCCAAGATCGCGTACCACCAAGGCATCACGTCTTGGCCCTCGATCGCAATATCATCGGTTCCCTCTTTCCTAGTTCCAAACATGCTTCGAATGTCCCAGGTCCTGAGAAATTCTGGAGTGACATGCGCAACCTTCATTGAGAGCTGTGCCTTGTTTGCCTCGAACTCGTCTGCAACCCGCTTCCGACACACCTCCAGAGCGTACGGAGCCATCCATTCCATAACTCGCAGCTGACAGTGGAACCACATAAGAGATAAAATGAAAAGAAAGAAACGGGAGTCCCTCCGGTAGAATCCATTTTGCTGGGTAGTGAACCTAACACTACGTCGATCCATGACGGTGTAGAAGAACTCGCCCGGACTGAGCTTGACCTCCTCCAGCTTCTCCAAGACCTCAGCTACCCTTTCGCAAACACCCGGTGTTGATATAGGGTGAGGAAAGCCTTTAATGTCGCGCGTTGTGGGGAGATCCGATAATTTTGGGACTGTTGACGCCTCGGGAACGATTGACGATGGGCGAGATGGATTGGGTGATTAGGGAGGGTGATCTTGGGGTGGGGGGTCTTCCATGAAGATGTCTTCATGTCCGTCATCGACATTCGCGGGCTCTGGTAGCCGCGATAGCTGATCGTCCGGGACAGATGGTGTCGGGGAAGTAGGTCGCGATTGAGTACCGACTTGCGCGTGAGACGTGCTCTGGGACCTTGAGGGGGTCACTATTCCATCCCAGGGGACATGTGTTGGCGTCTGTGCCGATTGGAATGCGGATTTGGGTCGCCGGCCTCGCGGTTTCTTGCCAGAGATAGAGAATACTGATTGTTGGTTTGTAGTGGGCGTGGCGGCGGAAGCGAGAAAGTCGGGGGGAGAAATTGGTGTATTTGGTGTTATAACATTAAAACTGCCGGTTGATGAGGGAGTCTCCATGTACTAGACGTAGTTCGAGCGGTGGACGATGAGCGTGAAGACCTACGTCCGTATATGGTATATAAAAATTCGGACCGCTCTGTCCGAATGGCGACAAACATGGCCAAAACATGTCCACGCCAAATTTAAACTCAGATTTACCTGGCCTCCTGTATCGAGTCCTGCTCATACGAAGGAGGCCAGGTTATCGGGCTAGTAGCTGAATGGGCCACGCCCATTGATTTCTAGACATCTCGGCAAATGCCATTCACACGCATGCTGCTCCCTGCCAATCGCTGCCATCTATACACTAAAACAGCTCAGTCTTTACTTGGGGTAGAACTCGGTGTTAAAAAATAATTTATGTAAGCAAGGATGTCGGACCGAGTCTGCGCGGGTCGCAAGAGCCCGAGTTGCCGGTTCGTGTGTTCGAGCCCGCTCCCTGACTTCTTTTCAACTGGCAGCGGTAGCTCAACCTCTGACCGCCAGTTGTAACATAATCGCGGACCTGACAAGAGCTTACTGAGTATCTATTTGAAATGCCCGTTCTGGCCTGTTCTGTAATGTATAAGTTACCTTCTGTGTGCGTGAAAGAGGGAGCGAGGGCGGAGTGAGATGCTGTGAAGGAGAGTACGAGCAGAGCGAGTAGTCGACTGAGCGCATTGAGTGACTGTCCAAGCGACCCACTTGCACAATCTATTTGAGAGAGCAAGTACTGAGAATCCCTTCTCACATCAGCCCTGTGGTCCATGTAGACACAAGGAATCACACAAGTTGAGCACATTAGCAGAAAGGATGCTCTATCTGTATACATGATAGATAGATAGATTGATTGATTATCTCCTTATAATTATTTAACGTGACGTTCAGGCCATTTACCAGCCTATGTGTCCCCAGGAACAAGTGTCTACAAATGTACAGTACCAGAGTGATCAACAGATGTGAACAGTATCATGGAGTAGGCGGCATGCCCCCTAAGTAGGCTATGGGAGTGTGTGACACCCCAGGAAACTATAAGATAAAGAAAAGTAGGAATAGAGAGAAGAGAGAGACAGAGAGAGATATACATTGAAAGAGAGATAACAAGAAATGGAGGGTGAATGATGGATGGCCGGGCTATCGGCTATGAGTGTGCCAAAACGTGGTTTTGAGCGTTGCATAGTGATGGCAGTCCCATCTTATTGAAACTGTGCAATTGGATTGCTGATGAGCATTATACTTATGTCTATACGGGGTTTGGGGCAGAGCCCCAACAAGCTGAAGTGAGTGCCGAAGGAAAGAGGTGAGCGCAGCGAGCCTCTTGCCGAAGGCAGGATACGTAAGCTTGTCATCTCGAGTTTCTGTCTGCAGAACCGTGCACGTCTTCACTGCTCGTCAAATAGCTTGCTTGGTCAGTTTGTTGCATGTCACATCTTCCTGGCGTCAACGAAATGGACAAGCAGTCCTGAAGAGTACAGTATATGCCACCATTGGCCTTAATGCCGACCGGCCCGACCCTGTATAACCGATGCCGAGATGATTTGAAGGGTACATAGAGTCGCGCTAGCCATGCTCTCTTTTAGTCTGTCACTACTGACAGATCAATGACTCGCTCTGCTGAGGTACGGGAAATGGTACCTACTGACCCTGGCGCCAGCGACAAAAGCTTGGAGCGCGACGTGGAACAGCCAGAGCCAGGACAAGACCATGCAGAGGAACAGAAGCCAGCCTTTCCTGACGGCGGGATGCAGGCTTGGATGACTGGTACGCACTGGACGTGATTCATACGTTGGCACTCACCGCGAAATTCTAGTTCTGGGCGCGTTTCTGATTCAAGTCTGTGGATTCGGGTAGGCGCTGTGTTTGACTGTCCCGGGAATCTTGATATCGAAACTATTGCACCTCGCAGATATACAGCTTCCTTCGGAGTGTACGAAGGTACGCTGCCATTCAACGATCTTCGATGCTTCTGAGTTGTTTGACGTCTTGTTGGACAGATTTTTACGTGAGGGAGTACTTGACAGACTCCTCACCGTCTGCTATATCGTCTGTTTGTCCTCTGTAGAGTCTTCCACAAAAAATTGACATCGGACAGCTGGATTGGGAGCGTCAATTCCTTTCTTCTCATCTCAGGTGGAGTTGTGGCTGGACGTCTCTATGATCGCGGCTACTGGTACGCGAGGATTTCAGTTCTCCACTGGTATCGGTATGCTTACGCGCGTCCAGTTACTCGTTACTGCGCGGGGGCGCCCTGCTAACGACCTTCTCCCTCTTCATGCTCTCCCTCGCGAAGCCGAACCACTATTATCAGGTACCCGTCCCGCTTCTTCCTTGTGTCACTGCCTTCCGCTTATTCCCCCTATCGCCCACAGGTCTTCCTTGCACAAGCCATTGGTGCAGGGCTGGGAGGCGGCCTCACCTATATCCCAAGTGTGGCCATACTCTCACAGTACTTCCAGAAACGGCGCGCATTGGTGATGATGATCGTTGCGGCGGGATCGTCATTCGGGTCAATAATACATCCCTTGATGCTGAACAATACTCTACCGGACGACAGGCTCGGTTTTGGCAACGCTGTGAGGGCCAGTGCGGGCCTTGTCGGAGGTTTGCTGGTTTTGGCGCAGTGTCTGATGCGAACGAGATCGTCGGTGCAGAGGGGTGAAGGAGAGGATGTCAAGCTTATCCTGAAAGAAATTTCTACGGATTGGGCGTACATCATTGCGACGCTCGGGTACGCTATCGTTTCATTACTGACAAGAGGTTGACCGAACGGCGACCTTTGACAGGCTTATGATCTATTCCATTGGGTTCTACTTCCCGCAATTCTACCTCCAGCTGGATTCAACAACTCACGGGCTTGACAAGAACTTTGCATTCTATGCTGTTAGTATCCGTCATATAACTGACTTTCACGGCCGTGTCATTCACCAATCTCATCTAGCTTGTCATCCTCAACTGCTGTAGCATGGTCGGGCGCGTCGCGCCTGGTCTAGTCGCGGACCGTTTTGGCATCGGAAACATGATAACCTTCTCGGGAACTGCCTGCTCTGCAGTCATATTTGGGATGATCGGACTCAAGAGCGTTGTGAGTGTCGTGCTGGTGGCTATGGGCTATGGTTTCTTTGCCGGGAATTGTACGCCCTTAGCTCTCTGGATGTCCCGATTCTGACCTTCTGTCCTAGTCGTTGCGCTAATGGGACCGCTGATTGTCACTCTAACTCCCGACTTGGGTCAAATTGGGTAGATGTCTGTGCTCGATGAGCACCTCTAGTGAACTGACTCTTGCCAGAATCCGCATGGGTGTCGCGTTCTTTTTCTCCGGTAGGTATCAAGCCTACTCCGAGTGTATCATAGAAGTCTGACCGCCAAATCAGGCATTGGTAGCTTGATTGGAACCCCCATCGCAGGAGCACTCCTAACGGATGAGTATCACTGGTGGCGGCCTGCGCTATTCAGTGGTGTAAGTACTCTTTCTACAATGAATGGACACTTCGCTCATCTGTGTGCTGTTCAGATGACGAGTGTGATAGGTTCACTGCTGTTCGGAACCATGCTGATCATCTTGCATCGGCGGAGGGTGGCTGCACCAAATCATTCAGATCTAGATGAGAAACAATAGGGCATACAAGTCCATTGGTTCCTTATTCTGGTTCTGCTAGCAAGCACAGCAGAAGGCAACTAGCAAACTCTTGAGTTGGATGTCGAATCTGATTGATGTCAGACTCGACAAGTAAGGCAGGTGGGTTCGCGAGCCGCAAGCATCTGAACTGTGAGTTGCAGCTTGCTCTGATTTGAGTAACATCGAGGGTTAAGCCTCACGCCTCAAGCATCGACATTGTCTACTCTCAGTAGTATGGGATGTACAATTACTCGAGTTTCGAGGCTCAAGCCGCTCAACGCCTAACATCGGACGCTCAACGCCGCTTGTCGCTCGTTGCTTGGAATCAGTCATGATTCATCAGCATGTGCACACTGCAAGTCTCAAGAGTAAAAAGAAACAGAGCTCAGCAAAAAGTTATTGGCCAACGTGGGGATCGAACCCAAGACCTTCGCGTTATTAGCACGACGCTCTAACCAACTGAGCTAGTCGGCCTGTGTACGATTGCACAGGGTGCGTTACAATAGCATACCGCACAGCGTGGCGTAGTGTGAGCTCGTTTCTGACCCACATCAGACCAGCGCGATCATTCCAGGCTCTTCTGCGCAAACCACAGTATGCTTGATCGGCCTGAGTGACAGTCCTTCTGACCAACGGACTCAGCCTGCACATCGGGTGGTGACAGGCCAGGCTGGATGAAAAAACCGGCGTTATCGCAATGGATCACGCCACCTGAGTAGCTCACAGCCTTGTAATCTCCTCGGACTAAAACTCTTTGATTCGCTCCTGTTGTGAAAGTTCGAACCGACCGATGTCAAAAGGCTAAACAGGTTGCAGAACAAGTACACATTTCGGTGGCAATACGTACCGAGTCGTCCTCCACGGAGTAAAATTGTGACTTGTTGTATGTGTTTTGCAGTCGGCAGTCCGTAGAACAGATTGAGTGGGGACCGGCAGAATGATAGTAGCCGACTCGGACTCGACATTCTCGACCATCTCCGGTTTACGATGCATGGCCGCACTACAGGGCTTTGACCTTAGGGACCGTGTTCTTTGTAGGATGCCAGTGCAGCCTGTGCAACCGATGACCCGGACTATGCGACATCACACAGCTACACTAGTATTTGCACACTGGCAAAGACCATTCAAAATTGACTAACTGTGACATCTTTCCCCTCTCTCAAGCCTTCTCACACGCCTCCAGCCAATATATGACAATAGCCAGTGTGTATTTTTGCTATCCAGTGGCTGGAGTGCTTGGGTTCTCTTCCTGATAGCGCACCTTCCTTGAACGAAGCTACCCGATTCGACGCAATTCCACTGATCTTGATGCGCCACCGATTCAGTAGGAGATACCGACATACCGACAGCAATGATCCATGGATCTCAGATAGAAGCATATGGCTGTTTACCCATTTTGTGTGCCCGCATAGCCGACTAGCGCCTTTCACTCCCGTAGGCGACGGGTCAACGTGGTGTTGGTGATTGTGCGGTACTGTAGAGTCTTGACACACATGGGACCTTGCGTTTCTCGGTACTATGCAATCGCCAGAATCCTCGTGATCGCAGACGTTCTTGCATCAAACACATGAGCATGTTGAGCGCCGCCCAAGAGCCTGGACAGTCTGGCATCATCGAAGATACTCCCTGGACCCACAATTCCGAGACCAGCTAGTGCAGTAGATATACCAAACCAAGATAGTCTCATCACAGTATAGTAAAACACGAGGGTCTACTTGTACATGAATCAAATGACGGTCCACGAGTCCTAAACACCCGTAAACCTCATCGACATTCCACAATCATCTCGCGACAGGGCAAACTCCTTCAGGCCCCAAGCCGGAGAAGAGTCCGCGGACCATTCATCCACATCCGTCGAGAGGTGCACGATCCTTTCACACTGTACTCCACCCTTCGCATTGCTCGACATGCGCAAAACATGCTCCACGCGAGCGATGCCCTGAACGTCCCACCCGCTCTCGCGACCCGCCACCCCCGCTTTGAGTTTCCCACTCACGAAGACGGCTGAGCCCTGGCGAACGGCGGGAAAGGTTCCGACAGCAAGGACGGCTTCTCTGACTCGGTCGCGTTTACCCCCGGTTCGCACAAGGACAAGCCGCCGGGAGAGCGTCACGCGCACTGAGGAAGGAAGAGGAGCAGTGGAAGATGACCTGATGGTGAACGGTAGGGAGGAACCAGAAGCGAAGGAGTTGTCTGGTGTAGGTGATGTCTGAATTAATAGGATGAGCTCAAAGCCTTCATGGACGGAGCACAACTTACAAATACACAGGAGTATCCTTCATTTTTTCTGACGTATTGAGAGTGATTTGCGCTTGTGCTGGTGCTCGCAATGGGGCACGATTTCGGCAGGTATAGAATGTCGATCTTGCGGCTGAAAGGATAACGAAAACGATGTTACAATGCGCTCTTTTAGAGATGAAAGACTGCAGATGCTTACGATTCATTATATTCAAATCCATATTTCCTTCTGACCATGTTCACCTTGAGAGCGTACGTGACGTCGCAGCCCACCCCACAGTCCCAAAATGCATATGATGGCGGCAATTGCCAGTCTGGTATCTTGAACTCGAAGTTGTAGACATCCTGCCAATGTGTGTGTTGGTCGAACAGAACGAGAGTACGCGAGGCAAGGACAGATGTACACGTCGGACCTGAAGCTCCGGGGTGCTCGTCTGCTGTGGCTAAGAGGGCCTCAAACTGATTGTGTACCGGTCAGCCCCAAGCACCGCACATAGAGAGACGGCATACCGTAACGCTGACACTCTTTATGTTTGTGGACCCGCCAACCATGCGTATCGAGCCAACGATGTTGTCTTTGGCTCCATAGCTTAGGCGGCTCGCCCCCGCGTTATATGGTCCCATGTCAATGTACATGTGTCGCGTCTCGTAGATGCAACGCGGCTCCGAGTCGACCAGTGTGGAGTCAGATTTTTCGGAGTAGACAGAGCGACTGTAAGACATGGTGGATGAATGACGAGGAGAGTCAGTAGCTTCTGGGTATCCTGATGTATAGTACGTGAGATCCACGATAGACTCGAAGACTAGCCAAAGAGCCTGAGTGATGATGACAGTCATGTAGCCATCCATCTTGCTTTTATTCGAATACGTCAGACAGATTGACGAGAGTGTGTCCAGCTTCCCGGGAGTGTGAGCGCGAGATTGTGACGGGAAGGTAAATTGCCCTCGGAGTCCTGCAGCGCGGAGATGACGGCCACTTCAGAGATGACGGCGACTTCAAAATGCGGTTGCCTGGTCCGTGTAGATGTTTGTTACCCTTGCTCGTTCGGCAACCATGAATGCCTTGACGCCTCAAGTTGCTGTATGAAAGAATCTGATGCCATTGTTGGACAGCGTGGAAATTTCATGGACGCAGAGTAGATGTCACTGAATGCTAGTGGGCACAGAATATCAACCACGGATGAGCATTGACATAGGTGTGAAACAGTACACACAGCCCTGAGATCCTCCGCTCTTGATCTCCTATGCTTTGTCCCGAGGAGGTACTAACCAGTGGCCACGGACGGCCTAGGAATCAGCGTGGATGTTGATGGTCAGAGATCCAGAATCATTGCGACAAGGGGGAAGCTGATTATGCAAGGGGGTAGGAGGTCACTGAGAGAGAGTTAGTGAGACGATGCTCGAGAGTCAAGGATGTCGTTTTACGTCCTATTGAGCAGCCCAGAAACACCCGAGCAGGTCTGGCTGGCATAGCATCTCAGACCTTTCTCAGGAGCATTGGTTGTCGACGCACGCGGAGATCAGACGTATCTGGCCAGAGTGCGAATCAGGCCAACAAGTAATTCACCGGCTCGCTCGCCTTTTGATTGCCGGAATAGCTCGTATCGGCCCTGCTAAGTGTGGTAGTACCAGCTACAGTAGTACCTGTAGGTACTAGGAATATAACTTAATCCTGCCATGTATGTCGTGCATTGCTTACTATCGTGATCGTGTCGTACTGCGTACATCTCGTTACTGTTACTTTAATGCGAAGTCATAAATTATACTTGAACATCAATCGACTGCCCTCCCTTTCCCCTTCCACTTGGGATCTCTCTCCTCTTCCCTCTGCACCGAGCGTGCAAGAAACCCAATGCCGCTATAGATAGCCCTACTAAGCGCAGAGTTTCTTTGCGCAACGGGACGTGACCTTAAGTCCCTTGAGGTAGGGACCGGGCGCAGTCTAGAGGTAGACGCAACAGGCGTGTCGGGCCACGCTGACGTAGACGCGACGGGAATTGACTGCCCATTCAACATGATTGATGCGGTTGGAGGAGGAGGTATCGAGGGAGCGGAAGACGCAACCATCGGTGTAGATTCTAGAGATGCGTAGGCCACGACCGGAAAAGCCGTATTCAGAGAGTCAACAGCCAATTCGGACTCAGACTGGAAACGACGCGAGTCACGATGAGAGGGCGGACGCGCAAGCCGCCACAACGCCTCCTTGACTTCGTCGAGAGCCTGCCTATCCCTTCGAACTCTTTCCTCATGTTGCATCTGACTTTGGTTTTGTGCCGTCGTTGCGCCGAGGTCCCCCCAAGAGTCATCGCTGCCCTCTTGATCGACCTCAAGCCTTGTGGCATGCATGAAATCACCCAATACTCCATCGATGGATTGCTCGCGATCGTCTTCTCCAGTGATGAATATCGAGCGCATTGACACAGAGTTATGTGCTATGCCATCAGCGTGAAGAACCCGTAAGGCGCTTGCCTTTGTGTATGACTATCAGTGAGCGGAGCAACGAAAATGAAAGAGCAGACTTACAATGCTTATTCCGATCCGATTAATGTCATCCCCACTGAGAATTCGACCAGAGTCAACGAGCGATTGAAGGGTATGCTTGTATGAGTCCTGCGACATAATGAGAAGCAGCATAAGAAGAGCAAACAACAAAACATACCATAACAATCCACAAGGCCTCATCTTGCTGTACCATTTGCCGAATGCGCACTAATGGGGCGGCAGAGAGTGCCGAGGGTGGCGCAACATCGGGAACATGTGTATCTTCTAGCGTCGGCAGCTGCAATGCTTCTAATTCCTGCATGTCCTCTACCGTCCCCACCCTATGGAGCGGACTAACCTCCTCTGCATCCCCAGCGGACTGTCTCACAGTGCTGGCATCAGACGCAACAGTGGCTCTGGCGCTGGTACCGGGTGAAGGCTTATTCGAATAATACACCCTCGCCCAATCATCGTTCCGGTCCTCGTGCGTCGTACGATCCAGCGCCGGTATGTTCAGAGCCGAGAGAGGAGGAGGGGCAGGAGCTGCATGATCGACCATCCGGACATTGTTCGACCAGCCATCAGTCAATCCAGAGCCAACGGAAGCAGCAGGCGCGACAGGCGCACTAGCGAGTCGAGAGTACTCCTCCGCATAATTCTGTTCATCCATCACAGCATACGACACTGCCGTATTGGTGGTGGTGTGTACCAGCCTAGATCGCGCTCTCTCTTGCCCCCACCAATCGAAACCCTCATAAGTCGAGTCTTCACCGGCAATAACCTGCACCGACCTCGCCTCACCATTAATGATAGTGTCGGCCAGTGAGACAGCAGAACCGTTTGTCTCAGTCATCAAACCCGGTGCAGCGTAGTGGGACTCTGTCGCAGAATATAAGGCACCCGCATCCAAGTCAGCCACCCTACCAGTAAGCGTGATGGTTCGACCGTCATAGGTATGCTGATCTACTTCTTCTTGAGCTTCCTCTTGTCTCCGTGAAGTATCCGGCTCCCGCTGAACTGGATATAGTGCATCCTCATCAGGCAACGAGATAGCACGTATCGCTCTGGGAGTTTCTGGGAGATCTCCATAGTTCACAGGAGCGGCGAGAGCCGCCAACACTTCCTGAAGAGCAGGGAGCGTCGATCTAGGCGTTGGAGACCTCAGTCCATCCAAACCAGGTTGCGGAGACATTGGTGATGTGCCGAGGTCAATCAAAGGCGATGGAAATATCCCCATATTCGTCGACAATCCAGACAATCGCGATGGTCCAGCGATAGGAGTACCATAACTTGAGCTCCCCGTAGAAGAGTCGTTGTCACCGTTCTGGGACGGTGAAATACCCAACGTGCGCGCCAGGTCTCCACGATGTTGAACTACACATTGTCAGCATCATCGCCACCCGGGGAAAGGATAAGAACAACTCACTCGGAGGCAAAGCAAACTCGGAGGGATGTATCAAGCCAGGTGGAGGACCGGCCGCCTGCAGATCCAGAGAATGCACGCGCGGATGATACTGATTTGCATTCCCGTGCGCAGAGCTCTGGGCAGCAGTCGACGTATCTAGCGGGCCAGCTGCTGGAGCAGGGACCATCACCAACGGATGCAACTCCCTCTGTCCCCGCCCCACCATTCGCACTGCACGCTCCTGGCCCGTCTCCATCTCCCCAGTCCTAGACGAGCCCGGCAGCACCCCCACATGGCGAGCTTCGAGGGTGTTCACTCTCCTTCGAAGATCGTCTAGGGCGTTAGCCCCGAGACCCGGAGGAGCGTGAGCGTGCATGGTAGCCTGCCTAAGTGCAGTGAGTCGTTCATGCTGAGCAGTAATTTGTGTCTGCTGAGCATTGATGTGCCTCTGCTGAGTATTGATGTGCCTCCGCTGAGCGCCAATTCGCGCCCCCTGAATATCGCCCGTCGCACGTAACGCGAGAATATCGTAATGCAGTTCTGCAATGAGAGACAATTGGGCGGTCATTCGTTCTTGAACTTGGGAAAAACGAGCATCGAGGGGGTTGTCGAAGGGTACAGCGCCACCACGAGCACTGATGGCGGGAGCTGGTGAGGTGTATGTAGGCAACGGGGTTTCCGCGACACGAGATGGTCCGTCAGCAGTAGAGAAATGCCCATTATTTACGTAGAGCGGCGCATTGCTAGAACTAGGAACACGTCCATTGTCAGCATAAGAAGGTGGCGGACTCATAGCAGCATAGGCCGGTCCCTGAATATCATCAGCGGGAAGGGGCATCGGTCCAGTCGGTCTCACAGACCGCCCTGACTCCCCTTCGCTCGTCGCTGTCGCTTGAGAAGACATCAAAATCCTCGTCTCGTGTGAATTGTCGGAAGACTTACCATCCTGTCTGAACAACTCTGCCCTCGGCTCGTCATCAAATGCGGGCAACGTCAAAGAATCGAAACGTTCGAGTTCGAGACGACTGTGGGCGACCGCATTGTTGAACGCCGGCACCGATGGGCCCATTGCGGAAGACGACGGGAAGACTGAGTCCTGGGTTATCGGAAGGGGGATCAAGCCTAGGAGTGGAGCATCCACATCGGGATCGTATGTGGTCAATGCTGAGGAATCTCCGTTAGGGGGAGTAGTCGGCGTCGAGCTCGCACCCGCAGAGGCAGTGTTTGAGCCTAGGAGTGGAGCATCCACATCAGGACCGTGTGTGGCCAGTGCCGGGGGTTCTTCGTCAGACGGAATGGTCGGCGTCGAGCTTGCACCCGCAGACGCAGTGCCTTGGGCAACTTGTGGAGCTGCCGTTGGTTCTGCGGAATTCATTAGAACACTCATTGTTGGGAAAACCCAATTCGAGTCGAGAACTCACGTGGCACCAAAGACCGCTCTTGACCTTCCCTCACCAGATGGCACAAGCGTCTCACATCGAGCTGCATAGACTGCTGGAACCCGTTCCACTGACGGCCCAAATCAGCCTGCCGCCGCTCCATTTCCACACATCGCTCCTCGAGCCGCTTTTCCCTCCTCCTCGCGTCATCGTCCCTCTTCTCTGCATCCGACGACAACTCCTTCAGACTGTCGCTCTGCTGCTCCAAGCTGGTCTGCAGCGTCTCGATCCGTTGGCGAAGTCTCTGCAGCTCCTCATCCCTTTTCGTCAACTTCTGCTGGAGACCTTGGACCTCTCTCGCCCTTTCCTCCCTCTCCCTCTGCACTTGGCCGGTGAGGTCAGTCCGTAGTCTGGCGGCCTCACCACGCAACCGAGTTTCCATCTTCTTCCTCTCCGCCTCCGCCGCCTGCAACTTCTCCTCCATCTTCGCCTCCGCCTCCTTCAACCTCTTCCCCGCCTTGACGCCCATACGGGATTGATGTTTGTTCTGCTGCGCTTCAACCGAAGCGAGTATCCGTGCTTCCATCTCCTTTGACTTCTTCTCCCTTTCCGCCTCCACCGCCTTCAACCGCTTGTCAATTTCGGCGTCCACAAGTCCTTGCAGCTCATTCTCCCATACCGCCAACCGCTGCTGGAGAGCTGGGACCTCCAGAATCGTCTGCCTCTCCGCCCGAATTTGGCCGAGTTCAGCCTGCAGGGTCGCGTTCTCATCACGCATCTTCTTCCTCTCCGCCTCCGCCGCCTGCCACTCTTGCTCCCTGGTCGCTTCCGCCGCCTTCAACCTCTTCTCCGCCTCGGCGTTTACCCGATCGACTTCAGCCTGCTGTGTCTGCAGCTGTGTCTCGACCGACTCTAACCGAGCTTCCTTGTCCTTCAACTCCTCCTCCCTTCTCACTTCCGCGGCGGTGAGCTGAGCTTCGAGTCGATCCACTTGTATCTGTATAGGTTCTCCTGCTTGTGATGTATATGCAGGTGCAGGTACTTCTGCGCCTTGAACCGACGAAACGAGACTTGTAATATCGTGAGTGGACGCCAAAAGGTCAGATTGATGAGAATCCTCCGTAATGGGGGATGTTCCTTCCTCCTCTGCGACAAAAAGATTCAAATTCTCGAACAGCCCGAACGAGAAAAGCACTCACCACAAGAAGGCGATGCGAAGACATCGCTATCCGGCGTTTGCTCGTCAAAAGGGCTCTGTTCCACCAAAAAAGTCGGTTCGGAAGGGGATAGATGAGGTGCTCGAATGGCTTCTACGGGCGGCATAGGCGGAGTGACAATATCTAGACAAGTCGTCAATCTCCGATATTGTTGATCAGGCGAGAAAGGACAAGCTTACCAGAATGCACACGCACTCCCTGACCTCCACCTTCAGTGCCCGGACCCTGCTCGTCGTCGCCGTCACTATCTCCCCCATCACTTCCCTCGTCCTCGACGTGAACGCCCTCGACAACATCGTCAGCTTCTCCACCAAGGCTGACCTCCTTCTCGTCTCCGTCTCCGTCTTCATCGTCACCCTCGTCGTCCTCGTTCAAAGTCTCATCATCCTCACTCCACTCCCCCCTGTAAGGCACTCTCAAAAGATACCCCAATTCTTGCCATTTAACCTCTTCCCCCCGGATGGGTATGCGGAGGTATACATGGTCGGGTGAGTAGATATGGGTAGGGATGATGGTCTCGACGCTGGTGTGGGTAGTGGGAGAGGAGGAGACCTCCGTTCTGGTCTCGGGTTCGGAGGGGGAGGGGATGACTGTCTCTTCAGCGTGAATGGCCGGGGGAGTGGGGTCCTGACTTTGGGGGACGTTCTCTACAAGAGGCACATCGTGAGGAGGTGTTTCAGGCAGGGCAGTGGGGGCCTGACTCTGTCGGACGTCCTCTGCAGGAGGCACATCGTGAGGAGATGATTCATACGGGGGAGCGGAATACCGCGCCACCGCCTCCTCCTCCTCCTTACTCTTCTGACTGGCATTTTTAGCGTTTTTCGCATCTGATGCCTGTTCAATCGCCAAGGACGTTCCGTTACCAGAATTGTGGCTCCCGTTAGAGACAGTCGATTGGTTGACACCCCCAGCCTGCTCCTCGTTGTCCAAAACTTTGTTCAAGGACCTTTCGACGTCGAGAGAAAGAGGCGGTGATTGCCCCTCCGAAGGAGACGATTTCTCGGATGGAGGAGCGGTCTTGCAGGTAGCAGGGGAAGTAGGCGCCTCATGGGCAGAAGGCTGAGCTGACGGTGGGATAGCATCAAGTGTCGCCATGATAAGTGTATGCGTCTAGGTAGAGTACGGAATGGATGTATGCGGGTCGTGAACGTGGCTGTATGCGTGGAACTTGGAATGTATGCGTCGGAAAGTGGATGTATGCGCCGTTAAGTATTAGTCGAGTGTATGCGTAGCCACAATTAGGTGTTCGGTATCTGCTGTGTGTTAGCTACGATATCCCCGAGCTGAAGGACATGGCGCACGCACGTATTAGCTGTCGTCGCGTTGTATTAGTCGGTGGGCGCGGTCCTAGTCCTGGTCCTATATCGAATAGAACGTTCGTTAATCGTTGATGGGATAGAGACTCGAATCACACCTTTACGCGGCCTTATATGCAAAGAAAACAAGAACTCCTCGTTCTTCCGTATTCGGCACGCGCCTCAAAAGCAAACAACAACCCAGGCGACGAGTGACGCATTCGGGACAAAAGCAGCCTGTTGTTCTGGGGTTAGTGACTATTGTTGAAATTCAGAACAAAGACGAGCGTGGGCGTACATCATGGTTTCAGCGGCTATCAGGACCCGCCAGACGCTCATCACAATTGATGGTCTCCCATCTTGCCTCCGGAAAGGACAATAATGCGCCCATATGAGGACGATTGTGGGTCCAGGATTCCGCAGCGTTGCTCTGTCCTAATCTATGGCTGATAATTTCGGACTCTACGCTGGGGGTTTCGCTGATTGTTCGATGGCAGTAGCACAAAGAGAGGGCTGGCGCCAGACATGTCGGTTTTGGGTCGGTCCGTTGGTCGTAAGGAAGAAGGCAAGGCACCGCTCCGTTCCCACGCCTGCGCGCCACCTCGAGATCACATTCGAGGTCGAGGTGCACGTCTCAGTGCTTGAAACATTCATTGCCTTCCCACTCGTTCTATGCAATTTCACAATTTGTATTCTTCCTCTTCCTAACTTAAGTAGCTTGCTAGCGCACTGGCCTGGTTTTACAGGGTGTGTAACCTACAACAGACTCAGAATCATCGGCCGACTAGCTCAGCTGGTTAGAGCGTCGTGCTAATAACGCGAAGGTCTTGGGTTCGATCCCCACGTTGGCCATTAACTTTTCGACTATCTGCACAAAGTTTTTGACTTTCCAATAGGGTGGCGCACTAGGGTGGCGAAGTATACCTCCCCCTCGGTATGTTACCGGTTTCTTACTGACCCCTCTGACCCCCCAGGTATCGATACGGTAAGTTACCGTTCGATAGTCACATGATTGTTTCACGTGACCCTTGTGGCGCATTTTCCGCCCCAGCTCAGAATGGCTTTATTTCTTGTTTACTGCCTTGATATTTGCTGTCTCTGAGCATTCAATAGGAAACAGAAATGAATCTCTATGTAAGCTGAATATTAGGCACCCTGCTGCCACCTCAAGTGTCATCCCGCCCCTTCCGCCGCTCTGCCCGCCTCTCACGTGAAATGGTCACGTGTAGGTAAGTTACCTACCTCCCAGCCCTCGAGGTAACTTACCAGTAGCTTACCGGTAACTTACCGTCACAAACCGGTCCGGTACCGATACCTATAGTATACTTCACCACCCTATGGCGCACGCCGCAGTATAGGGCCGTGGGGTAAACCTCCCGAGGCGGTACCATACCGGTTTGGTACCGACCCCGCCGCCCCGCCAGGTATGGAACCGGTTCGAAACATGTTCGGAACCGGCACGTGGTAAATTCACGTGATGCCGCCGCGCGCCTCCCGCCCTCAGTCCCGCCTCCGTCCAGCAGCCATGATTTTGGTCTGGTAGCCATTTCTTCCTCTGTCATAGCTTTTGATCTGTCTCTCGCTCCCATGTATGCTTTTAAACCTGGTTCTACAGCTTACAGGCCTCAGGTTCTATAGTTACTATGTTGCGCCACACATACGTTGGCAGCCTCCGCCCTCCTGCCAGCCAATCACATGATTTTATCATGTGACAGGTTCTAAACCTACCCTCCTAGGCCTCTGAGGTTTGGAACCGGTTCCAAACCGGTTAGTTACCGAGTCAAACCATTTTCGGGGGGAAACCTAGGTTTCCCCCACGACCCTACCGCAGTAAACCTACCCGGTTACCTTCAATGTTTCAGGAACTCATGTCAGACTCAGAGTCAGGACCCAGTCGGACCCAGAACCCAGGAATCCTGGGTTTAATTCATTATTCCTGGAATCTGGATCTTATAAGTTAGTTGCTACAACGCTATTCCAATCCTGGCTCTCGAGTCTCCAGCGTCAGGATGTTACAGAGTCTCTCTGAGTTCCACCGAGTCTACATGTGTGAATACTGAGACCCTAGTATTTGCGCGGCAACCATCCACGGATGTACATTGAGCGTAGCCATTGATTGACTCGAATTTCTTGTTGTTGTACATGCTACATATATATGAATACAGAAACGTCTATACTACAACCTCATGCCGAGATTGACGTGGACGGCTTTGACCTGCGTATACCTATGCGAATGACGAGTGAGTATCATCACAACAACAACAGCTACGGAGGTACTCACATCTGGAGAGCATACTCGCCAAGCTCTCTACCATTTCCGGACTGCTTGAATCCTCCGAAAGGCATACTGGATTCAAGCGTGTTGTAGTTATTCACGAACAGGCTCCCGGCCTCCAGGGCGTGCGCGACCCGTATGGCCCGCGCGCTGTTCTCCGTGAACACTGCGGCGGCCAAGCCATACTCCGTATCATTGGCAATCTCTATGGCCTCTATGATATGGTTGAGTCGTTACCAAAAAGCATCTAGCAAAACCACAAACCTTCCTCGGTTTTGAACTTGATAATCGAGGCTACAGGCCCGAAGATCTCCTCCCGGATAGCCTGCATGTCGTTGGTTCCACTGATCACGGTTGGCTGGATGAAGAATCCCTTGTCCCCGTGACGAGCACCACCGACATGAACCTTCGCGCCTTCGTTCTTCGCAATGTCGATATACCCCAAGACACGCTGGAGGTTGATTATAGTCAGCCAACAATCCCAGCTTGACAAGCCTCGCAACGCACGTCCATCTGTGTCTGGGAGACTTGCGGACCATGCCGTGTTCCCGCTCCGAATGGATCACCAGCCGCAGCTGTCATGCTCTTCGCAGCCGCCGTTAGCGCTGCCGCAAACTTCTCGTATATCCCCTCTTGCACCAGGATCCGAGACCCAGCGCTACACATCTGCCCCGCATTGGAAAAGATCCCCATCGCGGACCACTTGACGCTCTGCTCTAGGTCCGCGTCGTCGAATATGATGTTCGGGCTCTTGCCTCCCAGTTCGAGTGTGACGGCCTTGAGGTTTGATTTCGCGGACGCTTCCTGAATACGACGTCCAGTAGCCGTGCTGCCAGTGAAAGCCACCTTGCGGATGAGCGGATGTTCAGCAATGGCTTGGCCGACAGTCGGTCCTGGACCGAGTTTTAGGAATCGCGGTGATTAGAAGAAAAGTGAGGAACAGACCATAACCGTTCACGATGTTGACAACGCCAGGAGGGAAACCGGCCTCGATGATGGCCCCAGCAAGTTTCTGTGCCGTTAGAGGCGTAATCTCAGAAGGCTACAGGGGGACGCCATTCAGTCATCGCAAGATGTGTGATATGTAGAGAACACACCTTGAGGACGACGGTGTTCCCAGCTGCCAGAGCAGGTCCAAGCTTCCAGGACATCATAATCTATGATGGGAGTTAGCCCACAACACGACAAAGACTGAGTCAGATCATACAAGAGGAAAATTCCATGGAACTATTTGGCCCTATTAAAACATCAGGTTGACACAATGCGAGGGAAGCTGTGGGCGTACCACGACCCCAAACGGCTCGTGCCTCGTATACGCGAACTTCGCTTCGTTTGTCTATCCTTCTCATCAGTACGAGATTCGTCAAACACAAGGAAAAGTGACGAACCTCTATCGTCTTGCCTTGGATCTTGTCCGCCCAACCGGCGTAGTACCGAAAGACACCAATCACGCTAGTAACATCGAAGGCTTTCGACACTCCGAACGGCTTGCCTAGCCGTCATCATTACCATGAGAATGACACCCAAGTAGCATGCTGTGACTGGTACATACCCACGTTGAGAGTCTCCAAAGCCGAGAACTCCTCGATGTCGCGTTCGATAATGTCCGCGAGTTTGGCCAGAAGACGGCCACGCTGGGATCCGGGGACTTTGAGGCCCCATGAGGTTTTGTATGCCTAGCGGTGATATGAGACGGTAGTAAGTCGGCATCCGAGGACGCAACAGACTTGTTTAGCGGCTGCCACGGCAATGTCTACGTCTTCCTTGCTACCAGCAGCGACAGACGTGATGATCTGACCAGTGGCTAGTTCGCCGTGAGTATCGCAGTGGAATGCGCAGACGACAGTCACACGAACCTGGGTTGACGACGCTGCAAGTTACAAGGTCAGCGTCGCTGTAAACGAAGAAATTCTTCGACTTACTCGATGGACCCTCCCTTGACTGGATCCACAAACTTCCCGTTGATAAAGAGACCGGTATTGAGGCTGACAGTCCCTTTGTAGCTCGGGGTGTCGAGTTTCTGGCTGAAAGTGTGAGGCATGATAGAGGAGTTGATGATGGCACTCACAGCATCCCAGAGTATATAAGTAAATTCTAGTACATTCTTTGGAGAGAGGGTCTGCTGATGCCGCCGTTAGCCTCCCCATTATTCAGCGCATTGACTCCACGGCTAAATTGGAGGGCCGTCTATCAAACGTATGTCATAATATAGAGCTGTGTTGAGCTTACGAGAGTCTTGAGCTTGGGGTGTTCACCCCCAGGGGCTTGGCCGATGTTTCAAAGTCGTGTGCGCCAGCGTATGCATGGACCTAGTACCCCAGCTCGCTTCAAGAAGAGCTTTAAAACACTGTACCCCACGCAAATCTCTGGAAGAAAAAATAAGGGTCCCGCGTACGATATGTCCAAGCGCCTTGGCTGACACCGGGAAGTGCAGTTTGCTCGGCAAACACATCGCTATCACTGTGGGATTCGCTGGAATTGAATGAATGGTAAAAGTCGGAGAGCTAAGGGGGCTGTGGCAACATCAGGAATGCCAAATAGAACGCATGAGTATTCGTCCTCAGAGCAAAGTCGTGGATCAGGTCGGAGATAGACGATGATTTGGGAAGACAAGGCCGACACGTGCTCGATCAATCGTCGGTATTGGCCAAATGCGGCTGGCAGGCGCCCTTGTCTTCGCATCATGACTATTGAGTAGACGAACGCGTTATCACTCGCATATTCAAGCAAGGCCCAACTGCGCCGCTAGTACCAGCCTGCCGCAAAGTCATGGGAACATCGTTGTGGCGACTTTCTCGAGGCAGGCCCGGATATGGATCACCTGCGCGTACGTTGCTCCCGCGCATTGTTCGAGCAGAATGAGTGATAGAACGAGATGAGCTGACGAGTCCCACAGTGTGGAGTCCTTGCTACGGGCCTCTACTCACAGACTGGTGCTATGTTCCTCCGAAGACCTTCTAATAGCATGAAGACAGCCGTGCAGCGCTCTAATTGCTACTAGTTCTCACAATGAATACTCGCCGCGTCATGACCTGACCTGACCATCTGTCGGCTCCTGCCTTCTGGTGGGGCTATAAGATAGCCTGTGTCACGGAGTTCCATTCCAGCACGACTCTGACCTTATGTCTCCAACCGTCCCTCCGCTCGCTCCCTACGTCTTCCCCTCGCCGACCAAAGAGCCTCGTAAGCCTGATTATTTCTTAACGACCGGCAGTATTGACATTCCCAGTCAACTATGCTGATCTCCCTGTGATCGACCTATCCAAGATCTCCACCCATCAAGCAGAACTTGTAGCTCAGGTCAAGGACACCCTCGGTGAACATGGACCTGGATTCTTGTACCTCGTTAATCATGGGCTGGGGAAAGAGCAGGTGCGCATCTCATCTATCACTCAAGCCCGGCACGGCACTTAAGGTACTTCGAAGATTGAGCGGATCTTCGCCATCGGGGACGTCTGTTTTACCCAGGTCGACGATGAAGAAAAGCGTCAGTATGAGGGGACCATGGCCAAAACGGGATCATACCAGGGATATAAACTGAGACAGTACTGGGTGCGTTCGAAATTCCCTGCACTGCGCGAGCTCGCGAGCTAAAAGCGGATTTGAAGCACCTCAATAACGGTATTCGAGATGAGAGTGAAATGTACAACAGTATGTACTTACTCCCGTGGGATACTCAACCACAGTCTGAACGCCGTTCGATAGTCCACCGAGACGTCAACAAGCGGGAGCACCCGATGGCGTTGAGACCTTACCTTCCTGAACTCGAGGCGTTCTCGAAGCACAACCACATCGATGTCGTGCATCCTTTGTTGAAGTCAGTATATGCTTCTTGACCCTTCGCTGCCTTTCGTTGATCAGCGTGAAAGATTGATAGCTCTTGGACTGGGACTACCCGAAGATAGTTTGGTGAACATTCACGGCTATTCGTCCCAGAGTGAAAGTTATGGTGCGGTACTCTCTTCTTGACTAATACCCTCCAATCTGAGTGACTCTCCTCCACTCGCTAGTGCGCTTCATCAAATAGCAAGTAATCCAACTCATCAAATCTACGCGGCCTGAACATAGTGCAGCTACCCGCGCCCGCAGGAAGAGGAAGACCTATCAGGACGGGTCTGGTTGAAAGGGCACACAGGTACTACATGATCCTGCACCAGCTGTTCACCTGAGTCGTAACAAACGCTCTCGTCCCAGACATCGGCGCCATCACGCTCCTCTACAGTCAACCAGTTGCTGCTCTGCAAATCCAGTCACGCTCCGGAGAATGGAAGTGGGTGAAACACATCGAGAACGCCCTTGTCAGTGTCATCCGAGTCCTTTGGTCTCGAAGTAATCGCCCGCCAGATCGTGAACGTCGGCGACGCCATCTCCCTATTGACCGGCGGCCTCTATAAGGCTACGATCCACCGCGTCGTCCAGCCTCCCTCTGACCAACAGCACCTCACCCGGCTTGGGATCGTTTACTTCAGCATGCCCAATGACGACGTCAAGCTCGTGCCCATCCTCAAAGGCGTGCCGAGTCGGTTTGGGGACGCTGAGGCGCCGACGATGGAGGCATGGAGGAAGGAACGTACGGCCAAGTACGGAGTGAGCGAGCTGACGAAGACGGAGGACGGAGATGAGGAGGAGACGATTCAGGGCGTGGTTATGAAACATTACAATTAGCAGTTTGAGCAAGGACCCGGCGGTTGTAATTGAGAACAATGCACGTCGATTAACAATCATCGGCCAATTACAATGTATGCTATATGTACACTAGCGCGCAAGAATAATAGTCATGTACAGGTCAGGTATGTAAGCGCATGAATTGTCATGAAGATGGCTGGCACTCATTCAAGAAGTCATCTAGAATAAGACCGAGCATTACCGTGGTATATTGAAACGGCCGTTCAGTTTGATTCATCGATTGTCCGCCGGGCGGTCGGAGCTACCTAAGCGTGACGATGCTTTTTCAAACAAGTCTACCATCCCAGCTGCTCATATGTCCAACCCAACACAGTACCGTTGACCGCCAAACGCTTGGCCGTAATCCTCTCATTCTTGTCCATTGCATTAATTCGTTTCACATCCTCCGCTTCGAGAACGGGTAGCTAAGTGTGGTTGCATGTAAGCGATCGACGAAAGCACCTCCTCAGGACCCCACCTGTAAGTTCTCTTTCTGCCTTTCGGGATTGCTGCTAGCGGGAACAATCCCTACACCGCGCGCAATGTGCCACCCCAGAATGACCTGATTCGCTGTGACGTGATACTTGCCAGCGATCTCAGCGAGAAGAGGATCTTTGCGGACGGTTTCGCGGCCTGCGTCAGTCAAGTTGAGTATCGGAGGGTTAAACATGATGGGCAAAGAGGTAACATGCCAGAGGGAGTATACGCGAACACGGCAATGCCTTTGCGCTGACAATAGTTCACAAGTTGTTCCTGGACGAGGTATGGATGCAGTCTATGTGTGGCGCATGAGCACAAGGAAGGGCCGACAGATACGAATACTCACTCAATCTGGTTGACAGCCGGGACGATCTTGGCGGTCTCGAAAAGCTTTTCGAGGCTTGTGTGGTTGTACAGCGTGATCAGATGCAAGACGGGAGGGTAAACGAACGAAGACATACTGTTTGATGGCGAAGTTGCTGACACCGATAGCCTTACACTTCCCACCCTCCAAGAGCTTCTCCATGTCTGCCCAGACTTCGCTGAAAGTTACGTGGTCAACGGTCCGTGTCGTTCCATCCGGGTTCGTGGGGAAAATGTTGCCCTCTACAGAGCGATGGGTCGTAAGTCCTGATGATCGAATGAACACACAACGCCTACCTTCATAAGGAATCTGCTGCGGCCAATGCAGGAGATACTGGATAAGGAGGAACGTGAGGTTCTTTCTCCTTGCATGTCAAAATGCCGCTAACCAAATCGATGTAATCCACTCTCAAATCTTTCAAGCTCTCATCGAAGACTTCCTGAACGCGTCCGTGTGCGTTCCAGCTAGAAACACAGCTGATCAAGATCCATCCCACGAACATGACAGACCAGCGCACGGTAGCTTGCTAGTGATGGTCAATTCGCTTCGAGGGATCCCGAGGGCGGGGTCGCTGATCACTTCGCCGATAGCAAATTCACTACCGTATATAACAGCTGTATCGATATGTCTGTATCCAGCCTTGTACGATGATCGGCAAGAGCGATACGGAAGGCAAACATGCGCCACGAACCTCTAGAGCTGACTTGAACCACGTCTTTGCCGCCACGTTTTCTTCCCTAGTGCGACCCGCATATCCTCCAAGGGCTACGTAGCTCATGAATGGGTTTACTCCTTATGCTGAGGTCACGAAAACTTACCTATCATCGGAATGGCGTCCCCAGTATTCAGCTTGACCGTGGCATTGACGTCGACGAAAGACATGTTTGACGTTCTGGGGTGTCAATAGCTCTCGGCTCGACCTCCGAGTCCTATGTACCCGCGAGATGTTGATTGTGCGAGTTGCTCGGGACTGGCAGTGAATGACTAAGTTAGCTGCGATTAGTACTAAGCCGATGTGAAGCGGGATATAAGGCTACTCACGAAGACTCCGACTTTGGTCTTTTATAATACTTTCATGTTCACACCGTGGTTTCTGCAATCTTCCGCGATTCACATACACTCGTCAACGTAAGAGGTTTCACAGTTGACTTCGAGTGGCCGAACGATGTCTACCACATTCAGACTCGAGAGGAGCAGCCCTTGGCCCAGCCGCCAGGAAATCGACACATGGACCCAGAATTGAACGGGCAGGCAAGCGCTCGAGCAGTATGCATCATATTGAGTTTGAGATACAAAATTATTATGTGAGTAGTTCACTACGCTGTCGGACTACCACGCACTTCGCCATGATCACCACTGCCATTTACTTCCGTACGTGTAATCGTTTCAGTCTCGACTGTAACCTCCATGGGCGCCGCGCCCACAAGCACAGAATCGGCCGCCTCCGAATCTCCTGCATCTTCCGTCGACGCCTCCTCTTCCGTGGTACTGCCGACTTCCTCTGAATCTCTGTTCGCCCGTATCGCCTGAGACCCCGCCCCAAGCGCGTAGACCCTCCAGTGCTCATGCCACGCGCTGTGCGACGTCCCACGACAAAACACGATCGACTCCTCGTCGAACATCCTGGCGAAGACATGACAGTGTTCCCTCTCCCTCGGGACGAACGTCCGTCCCTTCAAATCGTCAAAGTTTATCAGGTCCTTGAATTCACGGTGGTCTCCTCCTCCAAGCCGCTCAAAGAGCTTTTCCATCAGGAGTGCGAATGCATGAAAGTCGTCTTGGATGAGAGTGGTGCGATGGGCGGGAGTCAGGCGTTTGGCGGAGCCAAAGTCGGCTAGGGAAGCGGTCGAGTCGGGACCGGTGAGGAGTATTGAGCGCGGGCTGATCGCGCCATGAGAGAAGTTGTTCGCGTGTAGCTCGTTGATTGCGCTGAACTGCAGAAATTGTCAAGACGGGAAGACAAGCGGAGGAAGAAGAGAGTACGTACGATACGGCGGCCACAGCTGAGTACGAAGTCTTCTTTGATAATCTCTTCCGAAGCGAGGAATTTTTCTAGCGTTGTATCAAAGCAGTCCTGCGACGAATCAGTATGTGAATGAGTCACTGGTGAGGATTGATTACCATGATGGCATATAGATGATCTGCGCGCTCAACTATGTCATGGATAGTGGCCAGCGCGCTGTCATTGACACGGAATTCAGTTGGTCTCCGCGAGTCGACCATCGCAAACACAGCGATGTTCGCCTTATCAACTTTTCTCGTCGTGGCGATGTTTGAAGTCAGTTTCGAAGCCCTGTTCCACCAGCGTAGTCGGTACCACCTAGGCCTGTGCATGGGTACGGGTGCTTCCCAAAACTCTTCGCCGATAGTCACAAAAGGTAGAGGACATGGTATGCGCTGCACAAAGTAGCGCGACTTTAGGAAATGCCCTTGCGCCTTCGTCGTCCCCAAGAATACTGGTCCATTAGGGAGAGAAAAAAGTTCTTCGGCGGTGACGGAAACCGTCGAGCGGAGGGTGAATGGGAGCTGTAAGGCTGTGGGCCTGTCGTGAAGCGAAATTCTTGGACGGCGTCGGAGAATGCGAGATAAATGGGGAGGATTCCCAATCTGTTCTGTATCTGAATTCAGATCTGTAGGGTGCGGCGCATTCGTCAAGGGAGGTTGATCGGCCTCAGGAGGAGTGTCGGGTACCAATGTGGCGTCCGTTGTGGCTGGCGATTCGATTGTGGCGGAGGGTAATGCGAGATGACCGGGGATGGAGAGAAGGGGGTCCGACTCGAGAGTCGAGGGTCCGGCGAGGCGCAGGGAATGACGCAGGAGGAGCAGGAATGTGAGGAGGACAATGGTATCGTAGAACCGTAATGTTGCACTTCCTGCGACGGCGCCTGGGGCGCCCTGGAGTTCGGCGTGAATACGTAGATGGATGTTCATGGACATGGCGGCTATCAGGTCGTAACGGGAGATGTGATGGACACGGACGTGAGCGTGAGGTTCGTAACAGGTGGAATGGAATACGGAGTCGTCGCGGGGATGATGGGTCGTGGGGTGTTGTGTGGTTTCCGCCTCTAATGCATCATCAAGCTTTTGAGGCGCCGGAGAACAAGAATTTGTTATTCTGAACAAGAGCGTCGGAAAGACCACCGACCTTGTTCTCCCCTGCCTAAACAACAATAGCACTGCGGCTATTTTGTTTCCGCGGTTCCTGTGTTCGCCGATAACCAGAACAAGAGCCTCGGCGTAGCAAAACTATCTGGTCGTTATGAGGGGTGCAGGTCTGGCGACCGTTGATGATTTGGCCCGGTGCGGTGCCAACTTGGCGTTAGACAGGACGCATTGTGGAGGCGGCAGAACATCAGAGTAGTCCTCATGTGGCGATGCGGTATCCGAATGGTACTGATCCGCGAAGCGAGTGCTTGAATGGAAGTACACTCTGTTGAGGTGATGGTCAAAATGAAGCAGGGATTGGAGACCGAGGTCAAGACGTGTTGCCGCAGATTGCCGACAGCCTTGGCAGTGGCAGTGTCGGCAACCCATTTCAGACAGTAACCACCATGGACCACGAATCGAACACCTACCTCGCCGTTACACTCGAGCAAGACGGCCAATACACCGACTTTCCGTCGTCTCTAGCCGCTCTGCACCCGACGCTGAGCCACACAGGGCAAGCAGGCGCGCTCGACCACGTGCAGCTGCTCAGCGTTGCCAAAGGCGACTGGGAGGACCACGGAGCTGTCATCCTGGAGAGGCTGAAGGAGGCACCGGGTGTCCTACGCGTAGATGTCCAGGAACTGAAGCAACGGGCGAAGCGCGACGAGTTGTGAATATCGAATACACGCAGATTTCCATCACGAAGACGGCGGGCGACGACAGATATCATCGCGGACAACCTGGACGTCGTCCTGCTGTAGTCCAGTGATTGTTGGCTGGACGGGAGATTGTACCGAATGGTTATAGTGACATTTGAATGCTGGCACCATCGGATGACCGTATGTATCGTCTTCAGTCGTCATCCTGCATAACGCCTCTCATAAGATCACTGTATGTAGATTAACATCGGATATAACTTCGTTCTAGAATGCAATTCGAGAGCTTTGATCTGCCCTGTGCTATCAGGCGTTGAACGGGTCTCAATCGCCCCGCAATCCATGACAGCGGTCTCCTCACGGTTCGAGACAGCTATCGATATCCACCTTGGACTAAGCGAGAGAGCAAAGGACGTGTTTATTTCTCAGAGACTTCTCTGGGCGCCGAAATGCCTGTCTACGTGTGTAGCAAGATGACAATCTATGGCTAAGGTTTACACTATGTCGCGGCATTTGGTTTCTATATCACCCGGCGAAATGCGGCGACAGATTGCTGTATTGCACAGTAGGTACATACGTCTCCATGCTCCCACAGTCTCCGTGCACACAGATATCCTGCAGGTCCTATTCATTTCCGGGAACGAGTGTCGAGTGAAGGTGGAAGAATATCCGACGATCTGCATTTCCTCGGTTTGACCTGCATTGTCCGAGGATTTGCAAGGCTGGGAATATCATGACGTGGCGGGGGGTCACTTGCGTATAAAGGACGCGACTTCGTATTCGACTCAGCATGTTTGGGCGTGCCCCGCTGTGTTCCCCGTTCACCATGGGGCGCATTCTCACTGTTCCTCGTCTCTAACTGTGAACACCGACACATCCGTCCCTTACCGATCCCCGATGAGCCGTATCAGCTCTCGACAATCCTATAATAGTTTGCTGTCGTGCGCAGCAGCGCCACGACGACTGATGACCATCTCTCCCTTCAATGTTCCGTCTCCAGGCTAGACGGGCCGGGGTTCGTAACCTCTTCCCAGTGGCCACCGCCTCAGCCCATCAACGCGACTGTGACCGGAACCGCCTGTCAGCGGTATTACCCCCCTCCCCTGCGGCCTATTCATTATCTGGCCCCACGCTACTTACGCGCGCACAACGGCGATGAAGGGAATCTCGTACATATAACCTGCCTGCGCCTCCGAGTAAGCCACTCCGCTTCGTTCCCTCCCAGTCGATCCATATGTCTTCGATTTCGGTCGCATATCCCACAAGCACGGATTCGGGTGCCGAGAGCAGCTATGGCATGGCACTCAATGGGTCGACCATCCTGTACGTGTGCCTTCCTTCGAAGTGTATTTCTCCAGCAGCTGATCTTTGTGTGTGTGTGTGTGATAGATACGTCGTAGCGACATTAGTCGGGTCCATAGTCGTTGCATTCTGCGCATTGTGTTCGTGGCGCTGGAGTCGAAACCGTCGTATGCGGGCGAGAGGGCTGGACCCGTGGACGGGAATTCCGATAGTCACCATCCCCGTAGAGCGACCAGAGTTCTTCGACGTATGGCTCGATAGTACACCCGAGACGGAGTGCTCCTGGAGGGATATCAAGGTATGTTGATTCTTCGTCCCTCCATGAACGACCCAACCATATCATACCAGCCCTTCTCCCTCGAACACATCAACGCCATGACACACCACTCCAAGCTCGAAAAAGCACCCAAGTCACGATTGTCCCGATCCTTCTCCGTGTTCACGAACAAGAGCGTCGATTCCCTGGACTCGATGGAGAAGGACATGGGCATGGCGGGTGTGAAGGAGCGCCCGATCCCGCCTGCGCTGCAGTTGAGCGTGTTCATCGCGATGCCGGGGGAGAAGGACATGTCGGTGGGACTGGTGCGGGTGCCGTACGATGGCCCGGTATGATGCGATGATCTAGAATGATACCCCCCACGCACGACTCACACAGACACACACATCTTCATGACATTTCATGCGCCCACCCACATACCTTACCTGTACATGGCTATTACTGTATTTTCGCGCGGTAGTGTACCTATAGCATACACTGTAATTGACGGATGTTTGCTAATTGACATGCATTGTTCTCAATACAACGGAATACCTTGCTCAAACTGCTAATTGTAATGTTTCATAACCACACCCTGGATCGTTTCCTCCTCATCTCCGTCCTCCGTCTTCGTCAGCTCGCTCAGTCCGTATTTCGCCGTACGTTCCTTCCTCCATGCCTCCATCGTCGGCGCCTCAGCGTCCCCAAACCGACTCGGCACGCCTTTGACGATGGGCACGAGCTTGACGTCGTCATTGGGCATGCTGAAGTAAACGATTCCAAGCCGGGTGAGGTGGTGTTGGTCAGGTGGAGGCTGGACGACGCGGTGGATCGTGCCCTGATAGAGACCGCCGGTCAATAGGGAGATGCCGTCGCCGACGTTCACGATCTGGCGGGCAATTACATACTTCGAGACCGAAGTCAGACTCGCTGGGAGATGACACTGACCAGGGCATTCTCGAGGTGTTTCACCCACTTCCATTCTCCGGATCGCGACTGGATTTGCAGAGCAGCAACAGGCTGACTGTAGAGGAGCGTGATGCCGCCGATGTCTGAGAGGGAGCGTTTGTCACGACGAAGGTGAACAGATGGTACAGGATCATGTAGTACCTGTGTGCCCTTTTAGCCAGACCCGTCCTGTCAGGTCTTCTTCCTCTTGCGGGCGCGGGTAGCTGCACTTTGTTCAGGCCGCGTAGTTTTCATGAACTGTATTACTCGCTATTTGATGATGCGAACTAGTATTTCCGTGAGATTGAGGGGTACGACTAGAAGAAAAGAACGCACCATAACTTTCACTCTGGGACGAGTAGCCATTCATGTTCACCAAACTATCTTCGGGTAGCCCCAGTCCAAGAGCTATCAATCTTTCACGCTGGTCAACGAAAGGAAAAGAGAGGTGAAGAAGCATATACTGACTTCAACAAAGGATGCACGACATCGATGTGATTGTGCTTCGAAAACGCCTCCAGTTCAGGAAGGTAAGGCCTCAATGCCATCGGGTGCTCGCGCTTGTTGACGTCTCGGTGGACTATTCATGGTCATTCATACTGTGTGCGGTTCATGGGGAGAGGACTTACTATTGTACGTCTCACATTCATCTCGAACACCGTTGTTGAGATGCTGTATGCTCCATTTGAGCTCGCTCGCGGAATGCAGGGAACTGGCGCACCCAGTACCGTCTCAGCTTGTATCCTTGGAATGATCCCGTCTTCGCCATAGTCCCCTCATACTGACGCTTTTCTTCATCGTCGACCTTGGTAAAACAGATGTCCCCGATAGCAAAGATTCGCTCGATCTCCAACAAAGTACCTTGAGTGCCGGGCGGAGCTTGAGTGATAGCTAGAATGCGCACCTGCTCTTTCCCCAGCCCATGATTGACAAGGTACAAAAATCCAGGTCCCTGTTCGCCGAAGGCGTTCTTGACCTGATCTACAAGTTCTGCTTGATTTGTGGATATCTTGGATAGATCGACTACAGGGAGATCGGCATAGTTGACTGGGAATGTCAATGGTGGCGGTCGTTGGAAGACTACCAGGCTTACGAGGCTCTTTGGTCGGCGAGGGGAAGACGTAGGGAGCGAGCGGAGGGACGGTTGGAGGCATGAGATCCGAGTCGTGCTGGAATGGACTCCGTGACACGGGCTGTCTTATATAGATAGTCCCACTAGAAGGCAGGAGCCGACAGATGGTCAGGTCATGACGCGGCGAGCATTCTTTGTGAGAACTAGTAGCAATTATAGCGCTGAACGGCTGTCTTCATGCTACTAGAAGGCCTTCGGAAGAGCATAGCACTAGTCTGTGAGTAGAAGCCTGTGGCAGAGCTCTACACTGTGGAATTCGTCAGCTCACCGTGTTCTAGCCTCAGCTTGGACTGAACGGCCCTTTCGATAGCAAGTGAAAGCGTACCGAGATGACAATCCCATCGACGGGAGGGATGTCCTCAACATTACATGACGTGGCTAGACTCAGCTCGTCGGTAGGCGTGTAGCAACATTGGGTACCGCACTCACATGTATATCGCTTGGGCCCCAGATAATTTGTCGGCGAGCATCTTTCTTGCTCTTCTTCTAGAAGACCTCCTGGCATATGCGCTCGCAGTCCTGATCGCTCTTCGAGCGGCTTGAATCAAACGATTACCGTGCTTTCAAGTCTCGCGAGCTATGGCGCCTCGAAAAACGGACACTCGTTCCGAGGGAGGCAGATCACTGTCACATCTTCGCCAACACGGTGGTCGAAAAGGACACTCGGATGACACGATCTTACTTTCCAGTGGAAGGCTGTCCGCGTGGAATGAGTCCTGAAGGGTATATGCACTTGGGGGTAGAAGTCTCGGGCAATACGGCGAGCAAACAGAGATTCGGAGGCGATGCAGGAAGGGGATTTCAGTGCGATTGAAGAGGAGGTCTAGGCATGTCACATGAGTAATGGCAGTCAACTGAGTAACTTGATCCCGAGCGACTCGGGCAATCATACTATCTTATAAGACGCCAAACCAAGAGCCCACAACATCAAAAACCTTGGCAACATGTCTTTCGTCGACATCAATACTACGATCAAGCTGAACACTGGGAACGATATACCATTGATAGGTAAGTGTCCGTGATTTGGGAGCCACGAGTAGGCCGTCCTCATTGCTGAACTACGTAGCTCATGGAGGATATGCGGGTGCCACTAGAGAAGAGATTGTCGCGGGAAAGACGTGGATCAAGTCAGCTCTCCAGGTTCGTGGCGTATATTCACATTCCTTCTCGGTCTTGACGAGCATCATGCAAGGCTGGATATAGACATATCGATACAGCTGTCCTATACGGTAGTGAATTTGCTATCGGCGAAGTGATCAGCGACCCCGCCCTCGGGATCCCTCGAAGCGAACTAACCATCACTAGCAAGCTACCGTGCGCTGGATTTATTATGTTCGTGGGATAGACCTTGCTTAGCCGAGTTTCTAGTTGGAACGCACATGGACGCGTTCAGGAAGTCTTCGATCAGAGCTTGAAAGATTTGAGAGTGGATTACATCGATTTGGTTAGCGGCATTTCGGCACGAGGAGAAAGAACCTCACGCTCCTCCCTATCCAGTACCTCTTGCATTGGCCGCAGCAGATTCCTTATGAAGGTAGGCGTTGTGTGGTCCTTTGATCATCAGGACTTATGGCCCGTCGCTCTGTAGAGGGCAACTTCTTCCCCACGAAGCCGGATGGAACAACACCGACCGTTGACCATGTAACCTTCAGCGACGTGTGGGCAGACATGGAGAAGCTTTTGGAGGGTGGGAGATGCAAGGCTATTGGTGTCAGCAATTTTGCCATCAAGCAGTACGTCTTAACTTATTTGCCCTCCGTTTCGCATCTACTTACGCCGCACACACAAGCCTCGAAAAGCTTTTCGAGACCGCTAAGGTCGTCCCGGCTGTCAACCAGATTGAGTGAGTGCCGGTGACTGCCATCTCCTCGTGGTGCTCAGGCTCCGTGATACAGACTGCATCCATACCTTGTCCAGGAAGAACTTGTGGCTTATTGTAAGAGCAAAGGCATTGCCGTCTTCGCGTATACTCCCTCTGGTATGTCCACTCACTGTTCATTGTCCAATCACTGCCAACCCAGCCCTTCTACATAGGCCGCGAAAACGTCCGCAAAGATCCTCTTCTCGCCGAAATTGCTGGCAAGTATCACGTTACCGTGAATCAGGTCATCCTGGGCTGGCACATTGCGCGCGGTGTTGGAATTGTGGCTGCAAGCAGCAATGCTGAAAGGCAGAAGGAGAATCTCAAGGTGGGTCATTGAGAATATTTCCGTAGGTTGCTCTTGACACTGACATGGACTTTTAGCTACCCGTTCTCGAAGCAGAAGACGTGAAAAGGATATCTGCGTTGGACAAGAATTGGAGATGGATGGCTGATACGTTCGAGGTGAAAGGCTCCGTGCTGGGATGGACACGCGAGCAGTTGGGATGGTAGAAGTAGTTGTATACATCGTGAATGTAGTAGAAAAGCCAGCTGAATCCAGCCGCCATTCCTTCAAAACTTTCGATCAGTATCCTTTTGGCGCTGACCCAGTCGATATCCTCACGGCGAGCTGACTGTGTCGGGGCATTAACTTCAACGCCGGGGATCAGAAGAGACAGGAGAAAGGTTCCCGTCTATCAGCATTCTGATACCGGGGACAATAGCGTCGGCGACTCTACCACCAACCACCGACTACCTCTCTTAAACCACCATCAACCACCACCACCATGACCGCACACCAAGATACCACCACTTATCCACGCCAGCGACCGTTGCCCGCCTGCCCGCCTGTCTTACCGCCATTTTTTGCTGTAGCACCCTAGGTTATTTTTTACTTTTCGTTTTTTTATCTTTTTTGTGGGACACGACCCGAGCCCGATAGGCGTGTCTTACCGCCGTGTTATTTTGCTGTAGCACCCTAGCTTACTTTTCCCCTTCATCTTGTTTCTTTCTAAGACACGACCCGAGCCCGATAGGCGTGTTTTTGCCGCTGCCTTTTCAGCCGCCGCCTGCCACGTCATATCAGCGTCAGGATCCTGTTCGTCTCCCGCAACGACGCCCTCCTGCCCAGTTGACGCCCACTCCCACATTTCGCCAAAGCCATTACCCACAGTTGCACAATTGCCGAGCTGCATTGAGCATAACGACCGACGCCCCGCCCATACCGTACATTTACTACTCCAAAAGATCACGAATCCATGCCGTTCTGACTGTTATCATCCTCTTTTCTCGGTTTGGCTGCTCCTGCCTCCCCTCTAAGTTCTACCCCGCGGTTCTGCCATCGTGCTTCCCGGTGAGCTCGGCTTCTTGGGGAGGTAGAGAGCGTGGCAAGACGTACAGATGATGCCGTCGCATGCCGCGGCGGAGTTATCGTGTGCGCACCTTCCACGACCGGCAGGTCCTGTGGACCAACGCCGTGTACACAACAACAACAACAACAACTCCTGCTGCCCTGCAGGTCAGTGACCATCATGGGATCGTAAGTAAAAACATTAAGTTGTAGTGTATTATAAACTGTTAAGCTAAGCTGAAATGTCTTTGCCTCCCACCCTCACTCGCAACTGAAAGCATGCCGCAACTCCTTAGGCATGTCACACTTGATTGTCGGAGGGGCAATCCTCGCCATGAACCGGTGATCAGTATTAGTCGGACTCATCCAAGACCCCATCATCGGTTCAGAGTCGCGCCCGGGAAGCCAATGGTCGCATTCCTTTGTCGGACCGGCGGGAGTCTCGCAGAGCGAGTTTACAACTCTCAAGAAATGCTCTTTCGTAAGTTGAGCGTTGGTGGCGCGGCGGTGTTTCTTCAACTCTACATGAGGCGTGATTCGGGTGAGCACTCTTCTGCGAGTGCTAGCGCAACGTACCATTCAAACGATGTTGGCTCCATTGTTGAACCTTCTCCGCGAAAACACCCTCCTTGTGTATGGGACTCTGCCAGAAGGTCTCATGCTCCCAAATGTCGGCGATGCTGTACCGCTTGACGGGGTCATCTTCCAGGATCTAAGGAACTTGTTAAGTCTTTGGCATCTCCAACTTGAAATAAACGAACGCACATGGTCGACTATCAGCTCGCGAGGGAGGGGACATGCGTCGAACAAAGCGCGAGTCGCGTCATTGCACAAGCTGCCTTGATCTCCTTCGATCTCCAGGAGTTTGTCATACGCCTGAATGATAGGCCTGGTCAGCGCCCTTTTCATTTGTCGAGAGGTGCAAATAGACTCACACGCTGGACACCAGTACTTTGGAGTATCATGATCATCGCCACAACGCCAAACGCGTATACGTCGGACTTTTGTCCATTGATTCTCGCGGGAGGGGTGCTCTGATTGCCCCTCCTCCGCTCCGGCGGCACGAACAAATGTGTCCCGGCAGACGCCCTTTTTGTGCTCATATCCGCATGACACGTCGACGCTAGGCCAAAGTCGATGATACGGGCTTTGACCTTCGTGCCTTCAAGCCCACATGGTTCGAAGAGGATATTGTCGGGCTTCAGATCGTTATGAACAATGCGTAGGGAGTGGAGGTGGTAGAGGCCTGCGAGCTGCGAAATGAGTGTCAGGACTTGCGGTGAGAGGTCGATTGAATCGGTACATACTATATCAGTCAGAACATCCGCGATGTCCACGGGTAAGAGTGTCTTCGCCTCGACGTTCTCTCTTCTTCGCGCTTCTGTGAATTGGGAGAAGGAGATGTCGTAATAAGGCTGTGGCGAGTCAGCTGGAATCAAGTTGAACTTGCGCGCATCAGACTCACCATGAAGATATAGCACGCGTTCACGTCATGACCCACCATCACAAACTCGCCCAAAAACGGCGACTGATCCTCGTTGCTGTCAATCTTGCTCAGAACCTCCACTTCTCTGTAGATACTCTCCATATTCTTCATGTTATCTGCGCATTTGGGTAGACTAGGAGTGACCTTGACAATACCCAGGCGGTTGTCCAGCCCACGCACTCTCAGTACGACGCCAAAGCTGCCTTTCTTCGGCTCGGATGAGGTATCGATCTTGAACGAGTACGAGCGGAAGCAAAGGTAAGACGGGATGTGAAAGGTTCGTCGCTCGCCGTCCCCAGGACTGCCGCATGATGAAACAGATGGTGTAGGACGGTGAGAGTCGAAGTGATTGGCGGATTGTTGGGAAAGAGACAAATCAGGAGGGATCATAAGATTGTCGGAAAATGGGGAGCCAGAATTGACCAACGACGACGCATGGTGTGACTTTGAGAATAACGCTCCGGAGGATTGAGAAGGTTTGTTGGAGACGATTTTGCTCCGAGCTGTAGTCCAGACGTCTTGCGAAGACGCATTCAGAGAGGCGTTAGGCAAATGCAGAGGCTTGTTCACAGCGGTGGACGAATGTGGACTGGGTGTCTGGATGTCGGATGACGTCGAATTCGATTGAGCCACACTCTTTCGATGCGAGTCTGTCGCCGCAAGCCGACATGGCTCGAAGCCCGCAGGGCCGTACGAGCTCATGTCATGGGCCAGCCAGAATACGACCATGGCCATGAAAACGAGAAAGGCAAAGACGACCTCCTGAGACATGAGTAGAAACTCCGGGAGGTTGTAGGGCGCAAATAGCTTGCAGTCTTCGGTTTCGCGAGCTAAGCCTTTATCCTCGGAACGTCCTTGTTCTCGTTCGTTCTCTATTGTGAAGATCATTCAATTGCCGCTACGGTAAACAAGGCTATGTGCCTGAGGTCAGCGCAAGAACAACAGTCAACACGGAGGATCATCGACCCACATACGATTGTCCCCAGCGCGCATCTACGCCTCATTGATCGCTTCCGAAACATACTCCCAATCACCTTCTCTTGTTCAACCTCCCCATCCTTTCGGGCGGTGGTCTTTCGCCAGAAAGTCCACGTCGCTCATCAGAGCGTGCATTGCAATACCGTCCACACTGAACCACATCACGCTCCAGTAATCCCCATGAGCGCTGAACGAGGCTGATTTCGCCTGCTGCCGGGAGTTCTCTCCGTCTATGACAGGGTCCTTGGTATACGGGATTTGTGACCGAGGACTTCGGGTATCATGAGTACGCAGATGAAGTGAGCAAGAGGCAACGTACTAGGGCTCTACAGTGACTTCATAGATCTCCTCGAATTTTGTTCGAGAGCTGGACATACGTGCATACGCTCTGCTCTCACACTCGGTGTGAGAATCGCATACTTGATGGAGCCGCCCGTGGCCAGCTTGGCTGCCATAGTCGACTTGTAGATGTGCGCGGGCTGGTGGGGTCGAGCGTTCGCATGGCCAATGTCTGCAGGATGGTTTTGGTGGTGCAGGATGAGAGGATAATCTGTCTTGAAGGCCAAGCGGGTCGTAGATGTTGGGCGCGGGCGTTGGATCGAGGAGCGAAGGCTGGACTGTCAGCTCGCCTCCAGTGCGTGTCGCTGGTTGAGGCGACGTGGTGCACATCGTTTCGAGAACAGGGACTACAAAGCTGTAAATGTGATGTGGAAAAAAACAGGGCAGTGACAACACACACGACGACAGGCGACCCATTGCTCGTCTTGACAGCCGTTTCGATCAGCTCATTGTCCAGCACGTCGACGACGCGGATCCCGACGTTTTAAGATATAGCCAAAGCGCGCAGTTTCTTCTCCATCTCTTTCGTGACGAGTTTGCCAGCAATTCCTGCAAGAAATGAGACTTGGCAGAGAGAGACGATACAGCGACATACCGAACGAGTACAGCCGTCTTCACTGGTGGTTATGAGCTAGTTGACGGCAATCCGGGGAAGAGACTGGACAACGTCAACATCGTGACACAGGATTCGAGCTGTTTGGTGGAGGCCAACAGTAAGTTCAGAGAGAAAGGCGACACGATGATCATGGTGGCAATAGACTCGAGTACCAGTCGCTATGATGACCTCACAATCCTTATGCACGAGGTCATGTTTGGTTACTTGTTTGGTTTTTGTTTGTTTCTTATTTGTGCAAGGGGAGAAGGGTGAGTTCATATAGCGACTGGTCGAATCCGCGGCTTTTTGGGAGGGGCCCCGGGTTGTGACAAAAGACTTAGAATAATTTCGTCTCACCTCGCACAAAATTCTATGCCATACATTCTATACTGGAGCCAGCCACATGTAACTCACAGGTTTTACTATTAACACCATTCTCATTCATAAATCGGAAGGAATAAGCAAATTACACAAAAGCTACCCCACAATTGCAATGTCTGAGATTTCCGGACATCAAAAATGTAAGGGCGAAATTTCCGGTGGTTGAAGTCAAAATTCATATCAGCCCATCACATAACCGAGATATTTTGACTTACAAATGAGAATGCAAGCTTCGTACCTCATTCAGAGCCGAAAAGATGGCACACAAGACCAGACCAAAGAGTCACAGCAAAGGGGGGCCCTGGCACTAGCAGAGGAGTAAGAACACCATTCTAGATCATATCAGAGACGAATCCGCGTGTTTTCGCTTCCCCTACAGCCAAGGGAGAGGTAGTCTAGAGGACCGAGCCTAGGTATGTAGCCGGAAACAAAGGCGGAGTAAGACCGACGCTAGGGTGCCCCATGGCTGAGATAATAAGATAGAACACATCGGAGAGGTCAACTAGAGTGTCGCAAGGCATACGGAGGACGGGACGGAGCAGGAGAACATAATTCAGCGCGATTCATGAACGGAAACGACAAGTCATTTGTCACCAATTCGTGACCCTGCCATGTGACGGTCGGATCCTACCAGCCGCTTCGCAAAACGTGAATAGCGCAGCCACGTGGAAGAAGCGGATGGACCCGAGCCTATGGTGGCAAGCAAAGAGTGCGGGTACCGGTCCGTTACTTGCCGTATGCCGCCATCAATTTTGCAATCGAGCTCTTGCTTCCCGCCAGGAGCCTGGGTGCCGCTCAAGTCTACAAACGCTGTTCCAGGTCTCCCATGCAGTGCATCTCTGCACGATCTTGGTCGCTTACATTGGCCACATACACTATCTTCAACGATTCCTGCTCGGGCCGCTCTGCCATAGCTTGCCTCTTGAATTGGCCGCAGCGATCTACCGTCTGAACTGCTTCCTTGGTAGCACGCTCAGAATGAGTGGCGTGCCGTTCCTTGCACTTGAAGACTCTTGGGCGCTGATTGTTACGTGACTCTTCTTCATATTCAAGCGGCTGCACATGAGCATTGTATTCACGTCAAGAACAATCACGGCAGTGCGGACAGTGAGGACAATTCACGGTATTCTCTCGTTCCTCGTACTCACGGACAGCTCTACGTAAGGGAAGAAACTCTCAGGGCGCACTTCATTATCTTCCAATCGCTCTTTCTTCCCGTCATGCCCTCGTTATCCCTCATAGGATTAGCCCTCTGCTCATACCTCGCTGTTGCCTTGATCGCGCGTAGATACGACCCAGTGAGTATCTATCTCATCGTATCAGATCAATTTCTGAACAAACGGTAGTTGCGGCACATCCCCGCCTGTGGCCCCAGCGCACCTATCTTCTCGTGGATAGGAACTTTGTGGTTTACATTTGACGCACACGGTCTACTGCAACGCGGCTTTAAACGGGTGCGCCTCATTCTATACTTCGCAGGCAGTACAAAAGCTCACTAAGCTCCGGATAACAGTTTCCCAAGAAGCTTTTCAGAATCGCTAGTCACACCAGATGGATAGTCGTGGTTGGCTCCCAGCAGTACTTGGATGAAGTCAGAAAAGCCCCAGCAGACGTTCTGTCTGCGCACGAAGGATTTAACGAGGTATGCTCATCTTTTCCCCTCCAGTGGTCATGATAGTAATCTCGTCCGCCAGGTCCTCCAATCTCATTACACGTTCGGTGAAACGTTTCTCGATTCGGAATACCACATCCCCATCATCCGTAACGAGTTCACGAGGAATTTGCCCACTGCATTTCCCAACATGGCTGACGAAGTCATGTGTGCGATCCGGGACAATTTCTCTAACAAGATTACTATCGGTATGATCGAAGGTGCGTTTTGGCTGGCTGACATGAACGACCGTGAGTTTCAACATGATCAGGTTGGACTCCTTTTCGTGTGATCGAGTCAATCCCCGATATTGTGTCCAGGATCACGAATCGGGTTATCGTCGGTCTCCCATTATGTGCGTCAAGTACATTACAGCCATCGGCACATATCTGAGCATCCGCATATAGGTCGCGATCCCGAATACATACATATCACCAGAACATCCGCCTTGGATGTTACGATAGTCTCATCAGTCCTACAACTATTTCCTCGCTTCTTGCGACCGTGAGTCCTATCACCACACTTCTCAAACTTTCAGTGCTCAATTTCGACACCAGTTACGTTGCCCGGCTCTTCCGTCGCACGCTACGCTTCCGAGTACGCATGGCAGAAATCCTGGAGCCATACATTCAAGACCGAAGAGAGGCGATCGACGCAGGCCAATCCAAACCCGATTTGCTGAGCTGGCTTATCGAAGAGGCCGACGGTCCGCGTCAGAGCACATATGAACTCGGCCTCCGCGTCCTTGCTGTAAACTTCGCTGCTATCCACACATCGTCACTCGTGAGCGGCTTTGTCGTTCCAGCATCTGGTCTAACGCTGGTCGCTAGGTGTTCTCTCAAGCTCTCCTTCATCTCGCAGAGGAACCTGAAGCGGCCCGACTCATTAGAGAAGAGGTCGATGCTCTCGTCAAAACAGAAGGGTGGACGTACAACGCGATCAAACAAATGTACCGAATCGACAGCTTCATAAAAGAATCGTCTCGTTTCAACGCATTGACCCAATGTATGTTTCTCTGCAGACTGCATGGACCCCGCCACAATTCTCACCAATCAATGTTCAGTATTGCTACAACGCATTGTCATGAAACCCTTCGCATTTTCGGACGGGACAGTTCTCCCCGTGGGCACGTATCTTGTTGTGCCCATTTCGCTCATCCACGAGGAGCCCACGAACTACACCGAACCGCACATCTTCAAGCCATGGCGCTTCCTCGAAGCACAGGAGCCGATCGTCAAAACCACGCGGACGTTCCTGACTTTTGGGCATGGCCAGTTCTCGTGTCCGGGGCGCTACTTTGCGTCGGCAGAGATGAAGATGATGTTGGCGTACATTGCATATAGCTTTGAACTGAAGCTGCCCGGTAAGAGACCGCGGAATGTGTACATCGCAGGAAACCCGGTACCCAACACGAAGGCAGAGGTTTTGTTCAGGAAGCGCGAGTTTGTTGAAGAGTGATGCTGGTACCGCATAGTGTACAGTAGCGATTGTCCTCCGTAGCTATGAGGATTGTCCAGTTCCGCGCCAAGTCTGTAACTATTGTGTTCCAATCCTTGTGCCGCGGCCTGATATCGAGTGCGGCGGAGCGCGTCATCAAATGCATTGACAATACCCCGTCGCTTCAGCTTCCCTGGACTGCCAGCCAATCGCATTCAGATCATGACCATCGTGCCACGATCCAGCACAGCGGCTGTACTGTAGCCTGTGTCAACGGCGTGATAATTACAGTACAAGCCTTTCCCTCATCTTCCCCTGGTGGATCGGCTGTAACGGCTCAACCGGGAATGTGCTGGGTTTACATCAGCGAATCAATCCGCCTGTGCGCTGGTTCAAGACTGTCTCCTCCAGAAAACTTGGTGTTCACAGGTCCCCGCCTCGGAAGGGTTGGTCTGGCCTTGGAATAATCAGACCTTGACAGGCCAGGGAAGCAATTCCGCAACCTGCAGGACTGGCCGAGTTAGTCGCCGGAGATTGGGACACGTCGTCAGACGCGCTACGAATCGCGCCCAGCACAAACCTTTTGCCCCGTTCTTATTTTTCAAAACCCGAAACTTAGAAGTCGCGAGCGACGAGCGTCGAACGTCGAGCGACAACGTCGGACGAGGTCAATCGAGATTCGAGTAACCGAGTAACCGAGTTGTAACTTGTCATTGGTCAATGACTGAATGGTCCTGGATTCTCGGTACAAAGATATTCTCCAGGTCATCTTCCAGGTTGTCTCTCTAGATTCTACTAAGTCACGGTGTGTATATTCTGCAACCGTAGTCGTATGAGCCAGGTCCATGGCGGACGTTGAGGGATCTCAATCGATGCATAATTCTCCTTGCTTGTGCATGCTAATACTACATGACCAGTGACTACAGCTTCATACCAAGATTGACGTGCACGGCCTTGACCTGCGTATACCTACACACAGGAAAAGTGAGTGTCATTGTCATTCATGATCATGTTTACGGGGCACTCACATCTGGAGAGCGTACTCACCAAGCTCCCTCCCATTTCCGGACTGCTTGAAGCCTCCGAAAGGCACACTGGCTTCCAGAGTGTTGTAGTTATTCACAAATAGACTCCCGGCCTCCAGGGCATGCGCGACGCGTATGGCCCGTGTGCCATTCGCTGTGAACACTGCAGCGGCCAAGCCGTATTCCGTATCGTTGGCGATTTCTATTGCCTCTATAACAGGGTCCAGGGATGAGTGATTGCCAATGCGAGTTCCAGCAAAAAAGACGAACCTTCCTCCGTTTTGAATTTGATGAGTGAGGCTACAGGCCCGAATATCTCCTCCCGGATAGCCTTCATGTCGTTCGTTCCGCTGAGGACAGTTGGCTGGATGAAGAACCCCTTATGTCCGTGACGAGCGCCACCGACATGAATCTTCGCGCCTTCGTTCTTCGCAATGTCGATATAGCCCAAGACACGCTGAAAGTTCGTCATTGTTAGAAAACGAGCACAGCTTGACGAGCTCCACAACGCACTTCCATCTGTGTTTGGGAGACCTGTGGGCCATGCTGCGTGCCCGTTCCGAATGGATCACCAGCCGCGGCTGTCATGCTTTTCGCAACCGCGGTGAGCGCTGCCGCAAACTCCTCGTATATCCCCTCTTGCACCAAGATCCGGGACCCAGCGCTGCACAACTGCCCCGCATTATGGAAAATCCCCATCGCAGCCCACTTGACGCTCTGCTCCAGATCCGCGTCGTCGAATATGATGTTTGGGCTCTTGCCTCCCAGTTCGAGTGTGACGGGCTTGAGGTTTGACCTGGCGGACGCTTCTTGTATACGACGTCCAGTAGCCGTGCTGCCAGTGAAAGCGACCTTCCGGATGAGCGGATGCTCAGCAATGGCCTGGCCGACGGTTGAACCTGGGAGAGTATCAGAAACTTTCGTGGTGATTAGAGGAACGGCGCGGGACAGACCATAGCCGTTCACGATGTTGACGACGCCAGGAGGGAAACCGGCCTCGATGATAGCTCCAGCAAGTTTTTGTGCCGTCAAAGGCGTAATCTCAGAAGGCTACAGGAGGACGCCATCCAGTCATCGCAAGATGTGTGATGTGTAGAAAACACACCTTGAGGACGACGGTGTTGCCAGCTGCCAGAGCAGGTCCAAGCTTCCAGGACATCATAACCTAGAATGGGTGTTAGCCCAAAGCACGACAAAGACTGTGTCAGATCATACAAGAGGAAAGTTCCATGGGACGATTTGCCCCTATGAGAACATCAGGATGGTATGATGCGAAAGACGATTGAACGTACCACGACCCCAAACGGCTCGTGCCTCGTATACGCGAACTTTGCTTCGTTGGTCTATCCTTTCCCTCAATACGAGATACGTCAAACACGAGGAAAGCTTGCGGACCTCTATCGTCTTGCCTTGGATCTTATCCGCCCAACCAGCGTAGTATCGAAAGACACCAATCGCGATACTTACATCAAAGCCCTTCGACGCTCCAAACGGCTTGCCTAGCCATTTCCTATCAGAACAACACACCGTGACATGCCGTGAGTGGTACATACCCACGTTGAGAGTCTCCAACGCCGAGTACTCATCGATGTCGCGTTCGATGATGTCCGCAAGTCTCGCCAAGAGACGGCCACGCTGAGATCCGTGAACTTTGAGACCCCAGGAGGTTGTGTATGCCTAGGCGATGATATGAGAGGGTGGTCGAACGGTTTGGTGGGTGCAACGGACTTGTTTCGCGGCTGCCACAGCGATGTCTACGTCTTCCTTGGTACCAGCAGCGACAGGAGTGATGACTTGACCAGTGGCTATCTTGCGGTGAGCGTCGCGCTGCGAAACTCAGAAGAAGATCACAAGAACCTGGGTTGACGACGCTGGAGAGATACAAGATCAACGTTGCAACAACAAAACAAAGCTTCGTGACATACTCGATGGACCCTCCCTTGACGGGATCTACAAACTTTCCGTTTACGAAAAGACCAGTATTGACGCTGATAGTTCCTTTGTAGCTTGGGGTGTCGAGTTTCTGGCTGAAAGTTTGAGGCATGGTAAAGATTCGAGAAGTTGATAGTGTTACTCACAGCAGCCCCGGAGTATATAAGTACATTCCTGGCAGAACAGTCTGCTGATGCCGCTTAGAGCCCCCACATAGTACAACACATTGATTTTTTCGGTTAGGCTGGAGTGCCCTGATTATGAAGAGTTAATTTGCCAGTGTGTCATGTTGTAGACCTGGGTCATGCTCACAGGAGTTGTGGGGTCTCTCTCCCGAGGGCTTGGCCGAAGTTGCGAGATCTTGTGCGCCCACGTATGCATGAGCCTATCCCAGCTCGCCTTGAAGAGACTCCCAGCAGAGTGTGATACAATAGAAGGCTAGAGGACGTCGCACAAAGAATGGTAGCGATACGTGTAAGTAGTGCACAAGCGGACCGGGAAGAGCGATTTGCCAGGAAAGCAGAACTCTGTTACTTATGATTGGAGGATCCAGAAGATTGAGGAGCTAGAGCAACCAAAAAACGTATGAGTGGATGAGCAGTGCCAGTTGTTCCCCGAGCATGGTCGTGGATCAGGTCGAAAGCGGGGCCCCAACACGTGCTCGATCAATCGTCGGCATTGGCCAAATGCGGCTGGCGGGCGCACCTTGTCTCTTCGCATCATGAGGTTTGAGTAGGCGAACGCGTTTTCACTCGGGGTATCGTAGCTGCGCCGCTGGGAACAGCTTGCCAAAAGTTTTAGGAGCATTGTGATGAGTTCCTCAAGGCAGAGTCCAGACCCGGATATGAATTACCTGCGCGTACGTCTCTCTCGCGCATTGTTTGAGGGGGAGGAATCTTTCACGGTTCACCAAGGTCAATGAGGAAGAGGGGCAAAGACGGGATTCTAGCATAGATGCAGATTGAAACGGTGTTGGGTGCGTCAAGGTCCTCTGCATGGTGTTAGTGCACGGTCTGACAACAATGTAAGTCTCTGAAAGATCCACGAATCTGAAATTCGAGTCTTAGTTGGATAAGTTCAATTCTCGAAAGTCAAAACGAAAGCCTCGTGGTCAATTTCTCTGTCTCTTTGATACAAAGAGATCATTCTAGATGTAGTAAGTGCGCTACAGTGGCAGGACTTTTCCAGTGCGATGTCGTTGTGGGCCACACCACCAAATTGGCCGGGCGCAAGTTGCAACGGCACGATGATCTGCCAGTACTTGACAACTCACGCCATGCTCGCACCTGGTAGATGCTTTGTACAATGTCCAACTTGCCGTATCATCGCATGAGCCAGGGACAGCTGGGCACCTTGCTAACACGCCCCCACCGACCCTGATTTAACTCGCCACGAGGCGGCGTATGGCCGAAACAAGAAGAATGGTCTTTTGTCTGGAGCATTCACCATGAATGCCGAACTGTGTCCGGCTGCAAACCTCTCCATTCGCCGCTCGTCCTCGTTCACAACACATCGCAAGGATGCCGCCATCACCGGGCACAACGTACAAGGTAAACATTTCCTCATTTCTTGCGCTCCCGCCATCGGATTGACGGTCGCACTGCAGCCGGGTCATTGTCTGTGGCCCACCATCAAAACGACAAAGGAAGATGAAATCGACGCTTAGGCCGACCATTGCGCCCTTATAAGGTCTTCGCAGTCACAAAGGGCTTCACACTCCCGGAGGTCTTCCCCATCCCTTTACCGTCGATGCCACTGCTCTCTGTCCCCAAAGGCATCAAGCCCTTTCTGCGCCGCTGCCATCTCATGCCATGCGACAACACGGTCACGGCCATCGTCCTCGTCCAGCCAATCGAGCAGATCCAATCCGCTCTGCAGTCGCGTCGGATCCACGGCCGTCCAGAGGGAGAGGCGGCGTATGCCATCCACCATCCGGCACCCCAACTCTTCCTCCCTCCCGTCGCGCAGACATTCGCCACCGCCGGATCCTCAATCCGCTCCCTACCCACCACCGCCTCCTCGTCATCGGGCAGCCATCGCCACCGTATGCTGCCTCAGCGCGGCGAGGACCACTCCGCAGCCTTCATCGAATACGACGGTCGCGTCTACCGCTTCGCAGAAGTCCTCGGCGAAGGCGCATACGGCACCGTCAAGCTGGCATACGACCGCGGCAACCAGCCCCATGCCGTCAAGATCATCAACCGCACGCATTTCTTCATCGACGACATACCCGTCGCGAAGGGGTTCGGACAGCCGAATGGATACGTGTCCGACATACGGAATGAGTGCGAGGCTCTCAAACACGTTACCGCGACCGGATCGCCGTTCCTCGCTTGCATGGAGGACTTTTTCCAGGATTACGAGTTTTGCTACATGGTCATGGTGAGTGTCCTAGCTGTATCTGCACAGGCTCATCATCTGACGTTAATGCTATGTAGCCATTCTACCCCATGTCGCTAGCGGATCGCCTGAAGCAGTTGTCGCGTAAAGAACTGACTATGCCGCTAGAAGAGTACACACTCAAGGCTGCAGAGCTGGTCTGTTATCACATCCTCCCCTCGCGTACTTGCTCTGACTTGTGTCCTAGGTCTTGGCTCTAGAGTCCCTACACCAACACGGAATCTTCCATCGCGACATCAAGCCCGAGAACATCATGATCACCCAGACTGGACACATCGTCCTCGTCGACTTTGGGATCGCACAGCTTGGATCAGGTAGCTGCAGTACCGAGGACGGCGCCAACGGGACACCAGGCTATATCGCGCCAGAAATAGTGGATAGGACGAGCACACACTATTCCGCGTACGCAGCCGACATCTATAGTATGGGCATCGTGTTCTTGCAGATGTTCCTTGCGCCGACTGGCGTCAACGTATGTGCCGTTTTTGTCGACTTGGCTTGTCTTTCTGAAGGAGGTGCCGTTTGCAGGACATGTTCAGCGGTACCACCCACAACAGCGTCATCATGGGCGTCCGGCATAGTGCTCATCACAGCGCGTACGGCTGCATGTTGATCGATAAGGTGGGTGGTCTTGTCACTGCTTTTGTCGAAAGCAAGACTGACGTTGTTTTTCTAGATGACGGACCCGAACCCCGCCACTCGGATACCGCTCGGGAAAATCAAGACGCACCCGTTCTTCAACACGATGTATGGCCTCTTGTCATGTTCATGTTATCGGGTGACGCTCACAACCAACAGGGACTGGAACGCCGTTCAACTTCTGTTGTACGCCCGTGCGTCGACTTTCGAGCTTGTCTTGTTGCATTTATTGACTTTTCGTAGCATCGTACATACCCACTCGGAAGCCTAAAACCAAGCCTCTTCCCGTCCGCCCTGTCACCGCTATCCGGCGTGCGCCTGCTACACCCAAAATCTCCGCCCCTCCCACACCCAAACCCTCACCCAAGGCGCCTAGCGTCAGACGCCAGGCGCCTAAATCTCCACCTGGGCTTCAGCGGCCGGAGCGGGAACAGTGCCAGCCGCCTTTGCAGAAGAAGAAACAGAACGCGAAGCCTGTGGACTTTCAGGCTACGGAGTTGGTTAGGGTTCGGGCGAGGGTGATTCCTATCCGTGAGTCTTCCGTCTGTGAATACTTACTAGCTGATGTGCTGACTTGGTTGGTTGAAGCGAACCACGAGGGGATGATTTAGATTCTTTAGATTGTTTACTTGCATACTACACGTTGTACATTTATCATCACAATACGCCGTCCACGCGCTGTATATTCACTTACTTACCAACTTGCTTTCAATACTGCTGTCTTATTATTTACGATTACGATACCGCGCTGGGTTCCTTGGGTCCCGAAATGAATGTTATATGATCTCCCTCTACTGTGTGTCCTGCTCCCTTGCTACCTCGAGAGCAGTACCTTGCCTCAGAGTCATACCTTGAGCATGGCACCTTCCGAATCTCACTCTGTCAATGGATCAAAATACGAAACAGTCGCCCATGTCAACGTAATGCTCGCCTAAACTAACAGCGGTCCTGCAACCTTCAAACAAACAATCCCCTCGCCTTTTACTAGGGGATTCCGTGGAGGTTGTAGATATCACGCCGCATAAGCAATCTTTGGGCATAACATGGTACTTTGGGTATCAAATATCTTCTTTTTTCCCTTTGTGGGGCACTGGTGAGTAATAAGTATAGTATATTTCATTCTTGATTCAACAATTTGACAAACTGCACAGTGCAATAACATCAGAGATCCGCATATAATTTCATGCACGTCGGACGACGGGCGTTTCACTGAGAGTCTAGAGTCTTAGAGAAGTAACTCGTATGTTGTCTACACAGAATGAGTATACATGGACGTTCGACCCGTCTTCGTGATGTATGAGGAAAGCGACTGTTTCCCATTGTATGGTTCTGCGCGTTTGCTTTTCAGCAACAGTACGCTCTTGAGGAACATACATCGACGCGTCGTGCCGGCTCAGTGGCGTGCCGAAGGCGCGTCAGTCCGGCATCCGGAAAAAGTCGGTTTGCTCAAACGGGTGACGTGAAGGAAGTCGGCGGCAGCTTATAGCGCGCCTTGTCTTTTGCCACCACCTCCTGCCCTTTTCCTCGCCGTCTATCACATCTCGCGCTCTCCCTTGAGACCGTCATGGCGTCCGCCAAAATTGCCACCCTAGTCATCCGAGTGCGTTCACCGCAGAAAAGCGCGATCAACTTGTTCTAACCGTTCGCGGGGAGACCTTAGCCAAGCCCATCAGCTCGCAGATCAAAGAGCAGGCCAAAAAGTGCGCCTTTTCGCTCTGAAATGGGCGGGAGGCGCTCATTGCTGCCGACAGACATGAACGATTCCGCGGCATGTGCCTGTCGCTGGCGCAACGGATGCATCGCACAGAAATGCGGCTACGGATGAGTCTCCTGGGCGAGACAGCGAAACATATTAGACCATTATCTGAGGCAAGGTGCGCGCGCGTCGAATTCGTTGCCAACGCTTTGCTCAGTGCTTGTAGGGCAATAGACAACGGTGCCAACGCATTAGCAGAAGGCTTTTTGTTCGCAGTCGCTGCTGCCCTTATCATCGGTGAAACTTGGCGTAGTTCGCGGAAATCCTCACAACGGCGCGACGACGTGGACGATAAACTGGATGCATTGGGGACGCAGGTCACGGAGCTCACTGCACGCGTGAACACGCTCGCCGAATCCTTTGAGGAGCGCGACACGGAGCAAAGAACTAGGTGCGGGCCCTTCTCGCCGCTGCATTTATGCCTCTGACGACAACAATGGCTGTAGGAACGACGAGCTACAGCGAATATTAGAACGCGTGGTCGAGATTGGCTTGCGAGGTGGCTGGGCAGAATTGGAAAGCACACCACTGCAACTCCCCCGCGTCGCATTCGTCGACAGGCCTGCCCTACCGACAGACGAAACGCGAATAGACGAATCCGACTCTCCTCCTCCAACGGACGAAAAAGACTAGTATACGATTAACACTAACTGTATCAACATAATACCCTCTACCTAATGCATGTTCATGGAGCCTCACTCTCCGACCACCTCTTTCCAGTTCCAATCAGTCCCACTACATCAGGCCGGGCGATGTCTCATTGACTAGGAGGTTAATGGATTGGGTTGAGCTGAATCGGTCTTGTGGACTGCCACATTCCACAGCACATACATATCACTAGCGAGAATGTTGCTAACACTTCGCTCATGTCAAGTACATACAGGTGAATTATATGTGGGATACGACAATTAAGAGTAGGTACATCATCCTCGATGCGTTCGTCTACGTGCCCTTCAAGTATGTTGCGGATAACCAATCGGCCCTTGCTCTGCATAGTGTTCCTCAGTGACCTTACAGACCGCCACTCAAAAAGCTACGTACCGGTCAATTTTCTCACATGCGCATTCAACCCCAAGTCATGCCGCCTCTGTCCTCCTGGGCCGATGGCGAGTCTCTCGACAAGGTTCCTCCCCAGCTCGGCCAGGTCTTGGAGATCCTGCAAAAAGGGCTGAGGGTCCTCGCTTGGTGTTGCGAAGATAGCATTCGCAAGACAGAAGTCGCCTCGAACGTCGTTTTTCCAATTCCAGAGGATATTAGACGGGTTGACGTGCCCGTGGAATAGTTTCTGCGCGTGCAGCTCGTCTATCGCCGTCCGCTATCAATGATCGCAGTCAGCTCAACACATCCAAGTAAGTTGTCATCTCGAGTTTGACTTACGATGCTCTTCAAGAGCTCCAGGACAAAATCAGAATCGAACCAGAGGAAATCCAATGAGTCCTCTTGGCTCTCATCTAGGGAGGACAACAGTCCCTCAAGCGTGCCCTCGTATCGATCCTATGATGCCGAACTCAGTTAATGCAAGCAGACCAGAAATAGTGTTGAACTATTGTGACTCACCTGCAGTCACTCCGACTCATCGAGTGCTCAGTCACCCCAACTCATTCACTGACTCAGTATGTACTCACTATGATTCACCCCTGATTCACTATGATTTACTATGACTTACTATGACTTACCTTGACTCATACTTGTACTCATCATGACTCATGTAGAATACCTCTCAGTAGTATATAAGCAGAAGGATTCGATGTATTAGGATAAGAAGGAATTGGATCCCCTCTCACTTGTGAACTGTCCTCAGAGCTCAATAGCTCAATAGGTTATGGGCCCCGAGCCCGCACACTAGATCTCGAACGCCAACTACTGCTTTAGTCTTACATCGTATCACCTAGCTGGAGCGCTGCTCGCTACTGTGCTGATCTGTAACTGCATCTTGATTAGTCTCTGCTTTCACACTTGCACCTGTATATCTGCACCACTACTCCGCCGCCGCTGTACTCATGGCTGATACCGCCACCGCGTCGATCTACAAGATCGAGCCCCTGCGTGGGACTGAGAACTATTCTGTTTGGAAGGTGCGCATGCAACATATACTTACTGACCTTGGATATGATGACCATATCAAGGACTCGGCTGCTTTGCCAGCCGACACCGCGCTTGCAACCGCCTGGAATACCAAGGACCGGAAGGCCCTCTCTACCATCGTTCTTCGAGTTTCCGACAACGTACTGGTGTACGTATCCAGCGCCACTAACGCTAAGACAGCTTGGGCATCTCTGTCCAGCATGTACGAAGCTAAGGGCGCCATCGGCATTACTCTGACCCGCCGGAAGTTTCACCGAGCCATCTGCGCCGAGGACGCCGACATCGAGGAGCACATACGGATTATGCGCTCCATGCAGGTTGAACTCTCCCGCCTAGGTCACACCGTACTGGACGAAGAATTTGCATACACACTGCTTGAATCACTGCCTGAGTCATGGGACACCTTTGTGTCTGCAATTGGTGAAGACATCGCCAAAGACTCGGCCAAGCTGATTGCCCGTATTCTTTCAGAAGACTTGCGCCGTAAATCCCGGAATACCACTGCTACCACCGATGTAGCCACCGCTCTTGCCGCGACCTCCAGCACCAAATGCTTTGAGTGTGGAGGCGCAGGTCACTTTGCTAGTGACCACCGCAATGGAAGCATTAAGCCGCGTAACGACCAACCGAGACAAGACTCGACACGCACATTCAATTCCGCCACCTCTAGCTCGAGAGGTCAACGACACCGCTTTAACCCTAGGAAAGGGAAACCACGAGCCCATATTGCAATTGGCGAGGTCAACGAGTTGGAGGATGTAGGATTCCTCACTCGGAACCCCAATCTGACATCTAGCCTCTCTCAGAATGACTGGCTACTTGACTCGGCATGTAGCACATCAATAGTCCGCAACAGGGCGGCCTTTACTGCTTATACTGCTACACCCGGTCAAACTATTCAAGGATTAGGTGAAGCACCTATCCCCGGACGAGGCAATGTTCCATTATCTTTTGCATTAGGTCAGAAGTCTAAGACATGCATCATGAGGAACGTTCTCCACTGCCCCACAGCACCATGCAACCTCGTCTCCGTCTCTCGCCTCACAGACGCCGGCTATCAGGCCATCTTCAAGAACAACATTGTCGAGATCCGATCCAAGACTGGAAGTCTACTTGCTATCGGCGACAAGGTTACTCGCGTCTATAAACTCCGTCTTGTAACAGAGCACGCGCTGTTGGCGCGCTCCTGGGATGACTGGCACCGTGCGTTGGGACATCTCCATCACGGCGCAGTCAAGAAGTTAAAGACCAAGGATATGGTCTTAGGTATGGACGTTGACACCAGCAAGCCTCCTCATCAATGCACTGCTTGCATTCAAGGCAAGGCACACGTCCAACCATACCCCAAAGGCTCTGACCGTGAATACAAGGACATTGGCGACATGACCTACTCTGATTTATGGGGCAAAGCTAGCCGACGCGGAATTGGAGGTGAATGGTACTTCATCTCATTCACAGATGCAAAATCTGCACGCAGTCGTGTCAAATTTCTAAAGGACAAAACCGGATCATCAGTGTTAAAGGCTATACAGAATTATTGTGCCTTCATGAAAACACAAACCGGTCGTAAACCCCGTTGTTTCCGCTTTGACAATGGGAAGGAGTACGTCAACCAGAGAGTACTTGACTGGCTAGAAAGTCAAGGCATAGAATATGAGCTCACAGCTCCGTACTCATCTGCTCAGAATGGAGTTTCTGAGCGCCTCAATCGAACCACCGTGGAACGCGCCCGCGCAATGCTCGTAGACTCAAATCTACCCTGGTCACTTTGGCCCGAAGCCGTCAATTACGCCTTCTACCTGAAGAACATGTCACCGACGAATGCTCTTTCAGACAACATCACCCCTCACGAAGCATTTTGGCACCACAAACCTGACATCTCCAACATTAGACAATTTGGAGCAATAATCTGGGTCTTACAACAAAGTACAAAAGTACACAAACTCATGCCCAAAGCCAAACCCTTTCGCTTCGTAGGACTATCAGAGCACGCACGCACTTTCCGGTACTATAATCCAAACACTCGAGGTGTTCAGCATTCACGGAATGCGACTCCGCTCCCGCCTCTGGCTGAGGGGGAGAAAGCACCACAGCATCAACAGCCAGATGCTACTGCTCCGTCCGATACACAGCCTGACACAGCATCTCATAATTCGAGCTCTGCCACACCCAATTCTGATGATGACTCTGATTTGTCATCTCTTACACCATTGTCGTCACGCTCACCATCCCCAGTATTACGTCCTCCCAGACCTCCCAGACTTCCAAGGCTACCAAAGCCTCTTGCACCGCGGGACATTGATGGCAATATCTCCGAGGCTAACATCATTGATGAACCTCGTCGCAGAACACATCACACAGCGCTATTCTTCCGTGACTTTGCCTTCGCTTCTATTGATGCCACTTCCTTGAATGATGATCCCAAGTCAGTTGATGATGCACGTGCTCGCTCTGACTGGCCACAATGGCAGGAAGCCATGCAGAAGGAGCTAGACCAGCATGAAAAGATGAGAACCTGGACACTCACGGAACTACCCACTGGCCGCAAGCCCGTTGCTTGTAAATGGGTAAATCGACTCAAGTGCAATGAAACAGGACATATTGTCAAGTACAAGGCACGCTTAGTTGCCAAGGGATATTCTCAGATTCCCGGTATTGACTTTATGGAAACTTATGCTCCAACCATCCGTCTCGAGACCTTTCGCTTTCTCATTGCATTAGCAGCTCGCCACAACCTCAAGATCCATGGCATGGATGTTGTCGCTGCCTATCTCAATGGCAAACTCGATGAGGATGTTTATATGGACCAACCACCCGGCTTCAGTGATGGCACTGGCCGCGTCGGACATCTCCGACTATCACTCTATGGCTTACGTCAATCAGGCCACAACTGGAACAAGACACTGGATGCTGCATTCAAGAAGCTTGGCTTTACACGTCTTCTGGCAGACCAATGTGTCTATATCCGCCGTCAATCACCCACATCATTACCTGTGATTGTTGCTGTTCATGTTGATGACATGATCCTCCTTGCTCACACCATTACTGAGCTTACACAACTTAAGGGGGAGCTTGCTTCACAATTCACCGTTACCGATCTAGGTGAACTTTCACATATTCTAGGAATGGAGATCAAGCACGATGCTGATCACTCCATCTGGCTATCACAAACTATCTACGCACAACGCGTACTCGCTTCTGTAGGCATGCAGAACTTCAAGCCTGTCGCTACACCACTGGACTCAAATGTCAAGCTAGCACCACTTGAAGATGGTGACTCACGTATCGGAAATGACTCACTCCGCCAAGGTTATCTTTCTGGTCTTGGCAAACTCATGTACCTAGCCGTTGGTACCCGTCCGGACCTTGCTTACGCTGTGCAACACTTATCGCAGTTCTCACAACGTCCTGGCAATGAACACATGTCCGCTCTGAAGCGCGTCTTCCGTTACTTACAGGGCACGCTCAAACTTGGACTTCACTTTTGTCCAACCGGTGACCTTACAACTTACTCAGATGCAGACTGGGGCAACAGCACTATTGACCGCCGTTCTATTTCCGGTTACATCTCACTCTATGCTAGCTCACCTGTCACGTGGAGCTCCCGGAAACAGCCAACAGTTGCGCTATCTACAATGGAAGCTGAATTCATGGCTCTTGCACGCACAACCTGTGAAGTTCTTTGGCTTCGCCAACTTAGCCTAGAGCTTGGTATTTAGAACCACGCGCCCACCCGGATACAAGTCGATAATCAATCCACTATCTGTTTTGCGGAGAATGCTAACTTCCATGCACGATCAAAGCACATAGATATTCGGTATCACTTTGTTCGAGAACGAGTTGCCTCCCACGAGGTAGAACTCAGCCACTGCGCCTCTGAGGACAACCTGGCAGACATCCTAACTAAGGCTCTGCCTCGACAGCAGTTTGAGGCTCTTCGCTCACGCTTACTCTCGCACCCTTGAGTCGAGGGGGAGTGTTGAACTATTGTGACTCACCTGCAGTCACTCCGACTCATCGAGTGCTCAGTCACCCCAACTCATTCACTGACTCAGTATGTACTCACTATGATTCACCCCTGATTCACTATGATTTACTATGACTTACTATGACTTACCTTGACTCATACTTGTACTCATCATGACTCATGTAGAATACCTCTCAGTAGTATATAAGCAGAAGGATTCGATGTATTAGGATAAGAAGGAATTGGATCCCCTCTCACTTGTGAACTGTCCTCAGAGCTCAATAGCTCAATAAATAGTATGCTCACCATCACGACCCAAACATCCTCGCCATCCTGCACGGCCAAATAGACCCTCGCCAGCCTCGAGTTCGCATCCGTTCGCACATCGTGGTCAAGGAACTTCCTGTTAATGCTCTCAAACACCTCTTCGCTGAGTATCAATTTCGGCTTATCCTGGCCCCACCGAAGTTCATCACAATCGTACGCGTAGTTCTCCTGAGGGATATGATGCATACTGCATGTGAAGAAGTTTCCGCCAAAGTCGTAGAAGCGGCCTCGGTAGACGGAGCCGTGTGTGATGTGGAAGCTTGGGTCCTGGTCGGCAGATAGCGTGAATTGAGCTTCGGTGAAGTTAAGACAGAAAGGCAAGGAAGCTCTTTGCTTCGAAGGGGGCGGCGGAGTTGCCTCTTGTTGCAGTCGCTTCCTACCACGCGATGCGGGATTACTGGTCGGCGCTGTTTCGGTGGTAGGAAACTGTAGGATGTGTGCCTTCGACAGGGTAATAAGCGGAGACTCTGAGAGCTCAGGAGTCCTTCGTCCCAGTCCCAGTCGTCGTTTCAAGGAAGGTATTATCGATGTCCTTGCCTTCTTGATTTTTGGCGAACCATAAGAGGAGTCGGAAGACTGTATTGCCGGCTTATGAAGTTTCCTGAGTCTACGACGATGAAAAGCAAGAGAAGAGGGAGGTGAGAGAGGAGCATGCGCGGAGGTCGCGAGATCAGAAGGTATGTTGAGAGGTGTGACGACTGCAGGAATAGGCGAAGACTTCAGTTCAAGCCGTGGCCAGTTTCGGAGTCGTAGGGGAGAACGGGGAGGACGCGGCGGAGGATTGATAGGTGCGGGAGGGATCACAATGGAACGAGGTTTTGCAGGAAGAGTATTTGCCTCCGCAGGAAGAGTATCTGCCTGTTGAAACAAAGCGCTGGCGCCTAGTACTTCGTGTGTGATCCCCAGCTCTAGATTTGTCGCCTTCGCCTTCAAGGCCGAAGTGGTCTCAGCCTCCAGCTCGAGCTTGGCTTCATGTAGAGAGGTCGCAGGTGTGCTTTGAGCCGTACCTTCCGGTGTAGAGCTCGTTCCAGACATGGGAGTGTCCAATTCTATTGAAGAAGTTCGGTGGAGGGTCGCTTGTGCCGCTGTGGTATATAGTCAGACACGACCTCAGTAGCCAAAAGAGGAGGACATACAGAGGACTGGCTCTACCAGAGGTCTCGGCAGGATTTCGCCCTCCTCCACATCCGAAGGCAGTATCGAGCAGTCTGAGCACGAGTGGTAGTCGTCGTCATCATCTTCTGAGTCTATCGGTCCCAGGAGCCCCAAGACGGCCCGCTCGTCTATGATTTTTCTCCGTCCATTTTGTGAGATGCAATGCCATGATACCTCATCGGAGCGTAGAAGCTCGATCAACTCGATGGCCGAAGAGACAGTAGTAGACGATTGAGGCTCGACATCATTCCCGTTATTATCGAGCTCCGTAGTCGGGGGCGCGGTGTGAGAGTCGATAGTAGCGGCAAGAGTAGCATCGAATTCAGCGTCATTATTGTCTTCGGGAAGAGATCCTGGGATATGAGATTCGTGTATCATGGTGATCTCGTCGTCGTTGTGTAAGTCGGTGATCGTGAATGTGGCGAATGACCAGACGTAGGCGCCCAGTATTCTCCAGGGAGGCAGAGTGCAGCGCAAGACGTGAATCGCAAAAATGATTTGCATCCACGGTAGAAGAAAGAAAGCGTGTAAGGTCGTCATGGTCGTCAAGACTCAAGTCGTTTGTTTAATTATCGTGAGAGGAAAGATCGTAGAGGGCGTTATATCGTCGGAGAAGAATAGCGGAGAAAGAGGTCCTGATATTCAAGTATCATCGCAAGGGAGCTCTTTATGAACAACGGAGAACAAGGCTGCTGTACACCTTTTGTCCTCGTTTCGTGGCTGTTGTCCTTGAACAAGGCTGGTTACTATTGTTCTGCCACTCAGAGTTGACACAATTCACTTCCAAAACCTGATACAGAGCAGAAAAGAATCGCATCTCTCGCTATTGACACAAGAGGCTCTGGTGACATTGGAAGGGAGACATGAAGGAAGACGCGGCATTCGGTCCGGATGTCGCCGGTTGAGGTCGAACGCAGGGTCGACCCCTCGGCTTTAAAACTATACCATCACGACATGGTCCAAACCGACGACGATCATGTAGCACGTCCACTCAAGCGCCCACGCGCCGACGGAGATGCTGAACCCACATCTACGTGTCAATACACTGTAGAACCAGACCTCTGGTTCGAGGACGGGAATATTATCCTTGTCAGCGCACAGCCAGCCCCGACTGGCTTTCGCGTGCATCGCAGTCTCCTCGCGCGCAATTCTGAATTCTTTCGCGACATGTTCCAACTAGCGCGCCCCGGAGATGATGCAGGTGTCCCTGAGCCTTTGCTTGGTATCCAGTGCATCGTCCTTCCGTTGACAGATTCTGCTGCGGACATACAAACCTTTCTCAACATGGTATACACAGTTGGGTACGTGGTACATCACCCTGATTTGCTGTCCTAATCGTCATAACAATGTCCGCTAGGTACTTCATTCCTGGAAAGGAAGCTACGTCTTACACCCGCCTTGGGCGTATGCTAGGCATGGCCACGAAGTATCTGTGCCACCAGTTCCGCGCCGACATCATATCCCACCTCACCCTCATATATCCGCCCAACCGCCAAGATTTATCTGCCCATAAAGAGCTGATTCCTGACCCGTCGACGTGCCCGCCAGGCTGGTGTCACTCCTTCCACGCCATCTATATCGCGCGCCTAAATAACGTCATGTCCATCCTTCCGACAGCATTCTACATGGCGTCCCTCGTATCGCCAGCAAAGCATCCGGAATGCATTCCAAGGCTCTTGCCCATCGATTATCATCGCATTTTGAAGGGCCGCACCCTCCTTACTGAGGCGGCCATAGAACAGGCCTGGTCACACATATCATACACTAGCCAGGGCGACTGCGATGAGGATTGCTGTGGTAATACCCGTTACGACGAGCTGCAGAACCTCCTCCGCCAAAGTGCACAAGCGGTAGCGTTGTTCACGCGGCCCGAGCCACACGCTAAGTATTCCAAGCTAGTAGGCGATGAAGGAGATGCCGTACAATTCGGCCATTTGTGCGTGGACTGCTTCTTGGCATGGAGGAGAAACGAGAAAGCGGCATATGCTGACATATGGAAGGCGCTCCCGGGGTATTTTGATTTAGGGACCTGGGAAGAGATCCAGGCATAGTGAGCTGTCTGCGTTGTGCGTCGTGCGTCTGTCTAACCATTCCCACAAGACGATTCCGTATAGTTCCTCGGACGAGGTTGATCACATTGCTAAGAACCGCACACTACAGACTGATTTATAATATACACGTCCATTCACACAGCTCAAGGTAGGATTTCTCTGCGTTCCCAGAGGTGGCGAGCGTGGTTGACGCGGCGTAGTCGATGCCTGCATATCTGTGTACTATTCGCTTCCGCCCATCAATCAAACCTCGATTCGTTCAATCCCCTCAACACGGTCCAAGACCATTGTAAGTCCGCGTCAACTCCTCCCAACATCAGTCCCGCTTTTTGTCCTCCACCCCTTCCAACACATCAGTCTCGATCTCAAACCCACTCCCACTCCCATTCAGCCTCCTCATCATTCGGCCCGACGCTAAACTTGGCACTCACCGCCCCAACATCAATACAATTGCATGCCTCCCATTCTGGCCATATGACAGTGACGAGGAACATCCAAAACCTACTGTGAGAATCTCTCAATTCAATCATCTGGAGTCAAGTGTTCGCCCTCTGAGTTTTCATCAGGTCGCTCAGCATCAATGTTTTGATCTCGCATAGCTATCAAGATTGATCAGTCGTTCCTTACAGTGTCGGTTTGGAGTACTTTTGCCGCTTATCGAATGTCGGCGACTTCTCCCGTCATTCGCGTAAGGATTCTGTCTTCCAGCGTCCCGTAGCTCTCTCTGAACAGTCTATCAGAGTCCAGCTGACTCTGCGGGCGATCTTTGGCATGGAATACGTCCTTCTTGGGTCCTTGACTAGTACTCAGGACAGCCAATCGACCGCGATCATGGATGCGAATGGCAGACTAGCCAACTCTTCGATATGAGGGAAGGGAACGGATCGGAAGCAGGCTGATATCACGATTCACTGCTCGGTTCACTACCGCGCATGCTCAAGGCACATCTCATCTGACTCCTAGACCTCTCTCAACATTGCGATTCTCACTGGTTCCCAGTCAGAAACATATAAGCTCCATGCTCCGGGGTGTATCAGGCCGGTACGTTCTATCTCCACGGTGCAGGTGATTACTGAACAAATGCCTCGCCAATGAGAAGCGAACACAGCGCGTGGTCATAGGCTGCTAATTGTGGCGCGGAACAAAGAATGTGACATGCTTTGACAGCCTTAGCGGAGGATAGCGTCGATGACGAGAAGGTAGAATCCAACGATCGTGTATAAAAGGACGATTTGAGAAGATACGGCGGACAATGGAGTTTATTCGCTCCTTTCTGATTCTTGCCAGTGCCCTTGTCATCGTCGTTCTTTGCCGCCGGCGCCGTCATAATCTTCCGCTGCCTCCAGGACCAAAGGGCCTTCCGCTTATCGGATGCTACTTCACAAGGCCCACGAACAAGCTCCCGCAAACGTTTACGGAGTGGGGCAGGAAGTACGGAGAGCTTGTTCATTATGGTGTCCTAGGCCACCATATCATGGTAATCAATTCGGAGAAAGCCGCCTTTGAGCTCCTGGAAAAACGTGCCGCCATCACCTCGGATCGCCCAGGTTTGCATGCATCTTCGAAGGCTCTTCAGGGTTTTTGCTGATACAGTAACATTGCAGGATTTCACATGCTCTTGGATCTGTTCAAGATGGATTTTAATATAGGATTTGTGCGGTACTCGGAGTCTTGGAGGTCAATTTCCATTGCTACTTGTTAGGCTGCGCGGCCGTGCATTGATTGATATCCAGACTCCGTCGTAAATCCTTTCATCAGTACTTCAACGCAAACGAAGTCCATGCGTACCAGCCAGTCCAACTACAGGCGACAGTCACACTTTTGAAGAGTATGCTTACGGCTCCCGAAGCATTCTTCAGTCATGTTCGACAGTACGTCAACTTTGGAGTCGACGTGTGCGCTGCGTTCTCAGGCTGAAACGTTCTTTCAGTCATGCAGGATACATAATTCTACAGATAACGTATGGATACCGTGCTAAACCCCAGAATGACCCATACATCACGCACGTCGATGAGATGCTGCTGGGATCCCTGGGTGCAGCAGATTTTGGCAATTATCTGGTGGATTTTTGGCCCTGGATGGCGTACATTCCTTGTACGTGACATTGATGATAATTATGCTATCGCGATATTCATGCTCTTCAGCTTGGGTCCCATTTGCGAAGTTCAAAAAGGAGAGCGACGCGTACGCTAGTGGGGTCATTGCGATCAAAGAGGCTCCTTTCGAGATGGTTCAGAAAGCAATGGTATGTATATTCCCGCAGAACGAAGAGTCTGCTCACTCGAGAATTCCAGAGTGACGGAACAGCTGGACCGTCTTTTGTCAGGACGAGCCTGGAGAAACTGGGTGAGCAAGTGATGACCAAGCAGCAGCAAAGCACGATGCTGGGCGTCATCAAGAGTGCTGCCGCAGTGGCCTTTCTTGGTGAGTAAGTCATCGCTCGAACGGCTATCATAACCAACCTTGCTGCAGGCGGCGCAGATACGGTAGGCAGCGACCGTCAATCTTTCGGTTGACTCGCTAAGTACCGCGAAGACGGTCTCCGGGGTGCTGACAGTGATCATAGCGCTTATCAACCATCCGGGCATCCAGAAGGAGGCTCACCGTGAGTTGGACGACGTAGTCGGAAGAACACGATTGCCAGACTTCAATGATCGCGAAGATCTTCCTCTGATACACGCCATTGTCTTGGAAGCACTTCGGTGGCGGCCGATCCTTGACCCAAGTAGGTGTTTTCACAATCGTTGTCCCTCGAGTACTTCTCATGGCTGGTCCAAGATATCGCTCATGCAAATATCGTCGATGATGTCTATGAGAATTATTTCATACCTGCTGGTACGCGGTCTATATTCTCCCAAATGCGCCTGGCAATGACGCTGTGATTAGGATCCGTGTTATTCGCCAACACATGGTAAGCTTGAGTCCTCCAAGTGTCATTCGTGTCCCTCATTCATTCGAACTGCGATATAGGGCCATCCTGCATGATCCTGTGACCTATTCAAATCCAGAAGAGTTCAATCCGACTCGCTTCATGGGGCCTAACCCAGAGCCCGATCCAACCACCAGAGGGGTATTCGGATTTGGACGACGGTGCGTACCAGAAGGCGCGGCCTTGTTGACGCCAGTCCTTCTTGTTAGCAGCAATAGAGGGGAAAAGATGTGATTGACTGCAGATACTGCAAAATACATGTCCTTATATACTAAACTGAACTACTGAGTGTGAGTCATACTCTAGTCATACTTGATTCATACTGATTCATACATGATTCATACTTGACTCTGAATGAGTCCTAATGAGTCCTAATGACTCTACATGAGTCAACGGAAAGGTGGAGAACATACTGGATGAGTCGCGTCGACTCATCCTCTGATTCATGTACGCTACACGCGTACACGGCTTGCTATTGCTGACACTCCCCCTCAAGCCGGAATCAGTCCTAGTGCCTGAACGAGTGGCTTGAACTTGAATGAGGCCAATGCCTTTGTGAGAATGTCAGCTGTCATCTCTGCGGTAGGGCAGTAGACAACATCTAAAGTACCATTTCGTACTTGGTCCCGGATGAAATGATATCGTATATCAATGTGCTTGGTCCGGGCATGGAACTGTCCTAGTTCCGCGTGTATGAGTGCGATGGCGGCCTGGTTGTCGTTGTATATTGTGAATGGGAACAACACCGTTCCAACTAGTTCTGTAAGGAACTGCCTGTACCACAGGGCTTCCTTTGCACAATATGTGAGTGAGATGTATTCAGCCTCTGTAATTGAGAGCGCTGTGATCTCCTGTTGCTTTGATGACCAAGATACGGCCGCGCCGTTCAAGATCAGTGCGTAGCCTGAGATGGCTTTTCGGTCTTCAGTGGACATTCCGTCCGCATCTGCATAAATGTCGAGTCCGAGTGACTCGTTGGAGCCGTCATATGTGAGTCCTAGAGTGCGAGTACCCTTCAGATACTGTAGTACCCGTTTCGCTGCATCCCAGTGTACTTGTGCTGGGTTATCTATAAATCTTGAGAGCATACATACAGTAAATGCGAGATCCGGTCTCGTTGCTGTAGCTAGCCAGACAAGTCCGCCAATGAGTTCCCAATATGGAACCTCTTTCATTGCTTGAATGGTATCGCAATTATTCTGAGATGGACATTGGTTGCGTGTGAGCTGAGTAGCGGGATCAAGTGGTACTGAAACAGACTTACAGTCTGTCATGCCAAATTTCCGGAGAAGTGAATCGATATATGTTGTTTGTGAGAGCGCCAGCATGCGCCTCTTGCAATCCCTTTTGACTTCCATTCCGAGAAGCCAACTAATTGGGCCTAGCATTGTGATACGGAAGATTTGTCCAATCTTTTCTTGGACTTCTTTGATTAGTGCGGGAGATGTACCCGTGATGGTACTGTCGTCGATATGAATGGCAATCATGATAAGATCATCTCCTTTGATGAGACGATACACGGCATAATCCGAACGGAGTGGGCGGATACCAAGTATGGCAAGTGATGATGTCAGTTTTTCATACCACTTACGACTTGATTGTTTGAGCCCATATATAGTCCGTTGGAGTCTAATGACATTGTTTGTGTTGCCGTCTGAGTAGTGTGGTGGTTGTGCCATATAAATCTCCTCGCTGTCCGTAAACTCGCCATTCAGAAAGGCGGCTGAGTAGTCAAAGACTTCAATGTCCCAATTATAGCGTGTTGCAAGGGAGAGGATGGTACGGAGTGATGCTAGTTTTGCGGTGGGTGAGAATGTTTCGAAATAATCAACTCCCTGTACCTGTGTAAATCCTCATGCTACAAGTCGTGCCTTGTATTTGTCTATTTCTCCATTGGCCTTGCGCTTGATCCGTAGTGCCCACTTCGATCCAACGATATTGCATCCTATTGGTCTTGGTACTGGTCCATCACCAAACGTGCCTGTTTGATGCATGGCTTCCATCTCGATATCCATGGCCTGCTTGAATAGTGGCCAGTCATTTCTTTTCATTGCCTCTTCAAGGCTTGGCGCGTCTGACATATCTGCAATGCCTGCATACGCGTACTCGACTTCGATGTCGGTCTCTAGTTTGGTAGTGACGTGATGGGCTTCTCGACGTGCTCGAGTGCCTTCAACAATATTTTTGACGTCAACTTTAGCCGATATATCTCGTGGTGCCAGTGGCTTTGGTGGTCTCCGTGGTGGACTTGGTGGTGGTGTATCCGGAGGAGTAGTGAGGGGTGATAATGGTGGACTTTGAGTCGGTGTGTCTTGCTGCGGAGGTGCCTCCTGCGGTGGAGGTGTTTGTGTTGAGAGCAGGCGTCGCGAGGCGAAGTGGAAGAGAGCCTCACAGCGAGAGAAGGCGCGTAGGCGCTGACTCGACGGACGGACGTGGACGTAGGGATGGAAAGAGTGGATAATGACGTAAGGTACATGTGGGACTGTCTACAGTACGGACGGTCCGAAACACCTATCTGAACACTCCCACCTGTTGCGGACCGGGAGAACAACAGCAAGCAACAGAAAAGTAAAGCTCCCACCAAATCAAGTGAACATATGTAGTCTGGGTACCTCCACATGCAACCAAACGGCTCAAAACTCCCACCCAATCCTTCAAATCTCTGGCCCATCTACATGTGGACGCTGCCAAAGGCCTCTGCGGGCAAAGAGTGGCCAGCCTCAAGGAGTTGAATTTTCTGGGCTTCAGTGAGGATATGGTAGGGGAAGTCATCGTCATCATTGTCATCATCGTGAACCTGGGCTGCGTTGGCGGTAGCGGAATTGGCGGAGGAATGTGAGGCAAAGCGAGGTGGGCCATCTATGACCCAATCCTTGACTTCCTGCGGCATGTCTGCGATGCACCGATCAGCAATGTGGTTGGTGCGACCACAACGGCGGCATTGGTCAATGTGAATGGCGGAACACCAACGATATCCATTCGCAAGAGCAGACGAGGGTGGCTGACTCCCACCGGCTCGGGAACGGTAGTGGCCAGAGCCAACACGGGCAGCCATGGCTGTTCCAAGGTCTTCCACCTTGACTGAAGCGAACTCCTTGACATCAGTGTCATCCTTGAGCAGGGACTTGACACCATCAAGGTCTGGAATGGGCTTCGCCCTGAGAACGGCGGAGCGGGCAGATCTGCAGGATTCGTGAAGGTTACCGACGAGGACATTGATGATCTCTGAGTCATCTGGACGGTGACCAAGACCTTCAAGACGAAGGGCAAGACGATCGGCAGCGGAGAAGAAGATGTCGATGGGGAGTGAAGGGTCGTTGGTAAGATGGGTGAATTCGTGCCAAACGTCAAGGCGATCCTGGAAAGAGGTGCCGATACAGAGCGTCTCGACTGTCTTCCAAGCGGCACGGCCGGATTTGTTGCCTTTGAGGAGGTGACGATAGTTGGGATGGACATGGGTGAAGATGATGAGGTAGAGCTCCTTGTCGAGAGCGGCCTTGTTGGACGGGAGGGCAGTGGCTGCGTCGTCGAGCACAAACTGTGCATCTGCACCGGCGAAAAAGGCTTCCCAGAGTTCCTGCACCTGGCCAAAATTGCTGGGCTCAATAGGAGCGAGGGCGTCGACAGCAGCGACGATATGTGAGGCGATGGCCATGGGATGTGCAACGAGTCTGGATACCTCGTTGTGAGTGAGGGGATGGTGAAGGAAGAGGGACGAAAAAAAAGGTGACACAGCCACAAGCAAGTCAGAGCCTAGTGGCGGGGCCCATAACCTGTTGAGAGCAGGCGTCGCGAGGCGAAGTGGAAGAGAGCCTCACAGCGAGAGAAGGCGCGTAGGCGCTGACTCGACGGACGGACGTGGACGTAGGGATGGAAAGAGTGGATAATGACGTAAGGTACATGTGGGACTGTCTACAGTACGGACGGTCCGAAACACCTATCTGAACAGTTTGCTGTCGTGGAGGTGTTTGCTGAGCATCTTGTGCCTTCTTTTCAGTGCTGACTTCTTGGTTCCCTTCATTCAGCACTCTATGAATTATGCCTCCTCGTTGTTGTACTTCTGGGAACTTTACGCTCCGCTCAACGCGTATTGACCGATTGTCAGGATAATAGATCCTGTGTCCGTTACTGTCTTGATCGAATCCTAGCCATCAACCCTCTCGAGCTCGCCCTGCAAGCTTTGAATCGTCCTCTACGTGTACCCAGACCTTGCAGCCCCATTCTTGGACATTGCACAGGTCAGGCTTCGATCCTCGGAACACCTCGTATGGTGTACGGCCTCCTATGGCCTTTGCTGATGTCCGGTTCTTTAACCAGACTGCGTGCTTGAGTGCTTCACCCCATAGATTCTTTGGAAGTCCAGCTGCATGTAGCATAGCTCGGACCTTCTCGAGGAGTGTTCGATTGAGTTGTTCAGCGACTCCATTGTGTTCGGGGGTATCGTGGACTGTGAACCGGCGCTGTATGCCGTTCTCATCTAGAAAGGTGTCGAATTTGTGTCCCTTGTATTCCCCGCCTCCATCTGAGTGTAGAATCTTGATGGAAATTCCGTATTTTGTCTTCCAGCGTGCTTCTAAGTCCTTGAAGCTTTGTAGTGTCTCGTCCTTGGAATGAAGTAACATTGCTACCGTGTAGCGTGACGCATCATCTGCGAAGGTCACATAATACTTCTTGTGCTGGGGTGTTTCGACAGTTGCTGGACCCCACACGTCGCTGTGGACCTGATCCCCAACTCCCCCTGATGCGTCATTCTCCCTAGATTTAGAGATAGCGCTCCGTGTCATCCTGCCGTGCAGGCATGATTCGCATTGGTCCTTTGAGACAGGCGAGCTTTCATCGAGCTCCAGCCCTTCGACTAAGTGATTCTTGACCAGCTTCTTTGCTGCGTCAACTGGTATGTGGCCCATCAGGCGGTGTAACTCGTTCACGGTTACGATCCGTAATCCATCATCAACGTGATGCACCTGAGGCTCGAGTACAGGTACGCGTAACCCATACAATCCATTCTCCAGAGGTATGGAACCTATCTGTTGATTCTTCTGGTTGAGAATCCGACACTTCTTGCCTCCAAAGTATATTCGATAGCCTGCCTTGTCGATGCGGCCTACTGAGAGAAGTGTTACCCCTAGATGAGGTGCGTGTAAGACGTCCTTCACGATAATGTTTGACGTCTCCTTTGTTCCATTAGGTACTGTGATCTTCATGTCACCATGTCCAATTGCCTCGAATGGTTTCTTGTCTGCCGCCACGATCCTTTGTGGTGTAATAGCCCTATAGTTCGTCAATCGATGACGTGTCGGCGTCATATGCCGGGTAGCGCCGGAGTCAAAGATATCCATATCGTACTCGCGCTCTGTTTCAATGGCTGCTGCGGCAATCTGTTCAGCGGTAAGGGATAATTTCTCACCAGGGAGCTCTGAGTCGTCAGGCTCGTTATCCTCTTCCTCGCTGTTGTATTGGAGTGATGGCACCTGCTCATCATCATCCTTGGCTATGCTGTCGTTAGCACACCGGAGTGAGGCCCTGTCCAGATCGTCCTCTTCGGCGAGATCGAACTCTACCTCCTCCCTATCGTATTGGAATGATGGCTCCTGCTCATCATTGTCCTTGGCTGCGCTGTCGTCAGCACACCGGAGTGAGGTCCTGTCCAGATTGTCCTCTTTGGCGAGATCGAACTCTACCTCCTCCCTATCGAATTGGAATGATGGCTCCTGCTCATCATCATCCTTGGCTGCGCTGTCGTCAGCACACCGGAGTGAGGTCCTGTCCAGATTGTCCTCTTCGGCGAGATCGAACTCTACCTCCTCCCTATTGTATTGGAATGATGGCTCCTGCTCATCATTGTCCTTGGCTGTGCTGTCGTAAGCACACCGGAGTGAGGTCCTGTTCAGATCCATAGAATCGCCGTCCTCTTCGGCAAGATCGAACTCCACCTCCTCCCTATTAGCAAACCATGCCACGTCGAATTCCTTTCCTACCTTGGCTATGTTCGCCTTCCAGTGACCCTTCCTGGGTCCTTGACCTTGCTTCCCTCCTCCCTTAGCCCAACAATCTCGTGCCATATGCCCCTTCTTGTGGCAATTGTAACACTCCACCGATGTCTTGGATCCCTTGCCGCCAGATCTGCTGTAGAACGCGGTCTCTTTCTCGCCCTTCACGCTGGTCCTGACTCTTCGTCGGTCCGCTTCGTCATTGATGCCCTGTAGCATCATGCCTGGGTCGAGAGATTTTCCAAGTAATGTGGCTGCACCTGTCATCGCAGACAGGTATGTTTCGAATGAGCTGGGGAGGGAACCGAGCACGATGGCAACAAAGTTGTCGTCTCCGGGGTCTGCTCCCATCGCGATGAGGTCCTCGCGTATGGACTGTAGTTTCGTGAGGTGAGCCTTCATGTCACCTCCTTCTGCGCATTGCTTGTCCTGGAGTTTCCTACGCAGATCAACGGTCACCATCTTCGACTTCGTCTCGTATTCTGACCTTACCTTCTCCCACATTAGCTTTGCTGTTGCCTCCGCCTTTACCTTGAGGAATAACGAGTCCGAAATGACAGAGGCAATCCCCTGTTTGATGACAGCCTGCTCGGACTTCCAGATCCGGTGCCGTCCTAGATACTCGTCCATTGCTTTGGTTTCGTCCGCGGTAGGCTTGCCTGGAACCGCCACTGAAGGTTCACCTGGCGCGATTGATGTTCCGGCTACTTTGCCCTCAAAGTGATCGCTCAGACCGGCGGCGTCAATCGCGAACAGGAACCGGTCTCGGAAAAAGACCCAGTTCGTGCCGTCCGCTTTGCAGGCCGGGAGCTTTGCGAAGTACTCGCCGAGTTTGGCGGTTGATGAGAGTGTGTTTGTTGACATAGCAGTGATGTTTCAGAGTGGGAGTGTGTTGTCTAGTAGTTGTCTTGAGTTCAGTTATGGTCGGGGCCCATAACCTGTTAGCAGCAATAGAGGGGAAGAGATGTGATTGACTGCAGATACTGCAAAATACATGTCCTTATATACTAAACTGAACTACTGAGTGTGAGTCATACTCTAGTCATACTTGATTCATACTGATTCATACATGATTCATACTTGACTCTGAATGAGTCCTAATGAGTCCTAATGACTCTACATGAGTCAACGGAAAGGTGGAGAACATACTGGATGAGTCGCGTCGACTCATCCTCTGATTCATGTACGCTACACGCGTACACGGCTTGCTATTGCTGACACTTCTGACTGTCGAGCCTGCCAGCAATTGTCCAGGGCAATATCTGGCTATGGGCTCGCTGTTCATTGCCGTTGCCTCTTTGATATGGGCCTTTGAATTTGAGCATGCACGCGATGAGAATGGTGAGGAGATTCCTGTCGACGACAAGGCGTACCTGGATTCGATCATAAGGTCGGTCCTCCTCTCTCGTCACCATCTCTTCCAGCTGACCTCTTGTAAATGAATAGGCACCCTCTCCCGTTTAAGTGTAAGGTTTCTCCGCGTTTCGCAGAGGTAGCGAGCGTAGTTGACGCAGAGTAGACGTCTGTATATCTGTATACGTACTCACTTTTGCACTTCAATGAAAGCTTGTATTGTTCTTTTACTGAACAAGGGAGGATTTCATACACAACTACACCTCTCCATTGTGCAAGTGAGGACCTCTGTAAGTCGGTGTCGAATTCCTCCCGCATGCCAGGCGTTCAGAGTCCGAGCTATGCCGGTTTCCTTCTCACCTTTCGTCGATGGACAGGCATCCTCTCCCGTTCAATGTGTAAGATGTCTCCGCGTTTTCCAGAGGTGGAGCGTGGTTGACGCGGCATAATGGATGTCTACATATTCGCTCTCACTGAACGGCCGTTTATTCGATGACATTGATTGTCTGGGCGGTAGGAGCTACCTAAGCGTGACGATGCTACAGCCTACAACACAACTCTTACCATCCCAGCTGCTCATATGTCCAACCCAACACAGTACCCTTGACGGCAAGGAACTTGGCCATGATCCTCTCATTCTGGTCCAACGCGTTGATTCGTTTCACGTCCTCCGCTTCGAGAACGGGTAGCTGAAGGTGGTTGCAATGTAAGCAGTGTCGAGAGCAATTGAACGAAAAACACCCCCCACCTGTAGGTTCTCTTTCTGCCTTTCGGGATTGCTGCTAGCAGGGACAATCCCCACACCGCGCGCAATGTGCCACCCCAGAATGACCTGGTTCGGTGTGACGTGATACTTGCCGGCGATCTCAGCGAGAAGGGGATCTTTGCGGACGGTTTCGCGACCTGCGTAGGTGAAGCTGAGTACGACAGGATTGACAGGATGAACGGAGAAGGGACATACCAGAGGGAGTATACGCGAAGACGGCGATACCTTTGCTCTTACAATAAGCCACAAGTTCTTCCTGGACAAGGTATGGATGCAGTCTGTTTCACGAAGCCTGAGCACAAGGATGAGATCGCAGCTATTGACACTCACTCAACCTGATTGACAGCCGGGACGACCTTGGCGGTCTCGAAAAGCTTCTCGAGGCTTGTGTGCGCAGCGTGATCAGATGCAAGATGGGAGGGCAAACGAATGAAGACATACTGCTTGATGGCGAAATTGCTGACACCGATAGCCTTACACTTTCCACCCTCCAAAAGCTTCTCCATGTCCGCCCAGACTTCGCTGAAAGTTACGTGGTCAACGGTCGGTGTGGTTCCATCCGGCTTCGTGGGGAAGAAGTTGCCCTCTACAAAGAGGCGGGGCGTGAGTCGTGACTGATGAGCGTACACGCGACATCTACCTTCATAAACAACCTGCTGCGGCCAATGCATGAGGTACTAGATGAAGGAAACGGTGAGTCGATCTTTCCTTGTGCAGAAATACCACTGACCAAGTCGATGTAATCCACTTTTAGATCCTTCATACTCTGGTCAAACACTTCCTGAACGCGCCCGTGCGCGTTCCAGCTAGAAGAAGGAAACATCCAGTTTGGATCGATGCCACGAATAGATAGAAACAACGCACGGTAGCTTGCTGGTGATAGTCAGTTCGCTTCGAGGGATCCCGAAGGCGGGGTCGCTGATCACTTCGCCGATGGCAAATTCACTACCATACGCAACAGCTGTATCGATATGTCTATATCCAGCCTTGCGCGGTAATCGGCAAGAGCGACACGGAAGGCAGATACGCGCCACAAACCTTGAGAGCTGACTTGAACCACGTCTTTGCCGCAACGATTTCTTCTCTAGTCTGACCCGCATATCCTCCAAGGGCTACGTAGCATATGAGTGGGTCTACTCCTTGTGCCGAAATCACGAAAACTTACCTATCATCGGAATGGTGTCCCCAGTATTCAGCTTGATCATTGCATTGGAGTCGACAAAAGACATGTTTGACGTTGTGGGGTGTTGGCTGCTCTCGGTTGGACCTCCGAGTCTTATATACCCGCGACATCTTGATTTTGCCGGTCGCTCGGAACTGATAGTGAATGACCAAGTTAGCTGCTATCACTAAGCCGATGTGAAGCGGGATATACTCACGGGGGGCGGTATTCGGTCCGGTCAACCCGGCAAATCTCTTTGATGATGATCGACCGCATAGGGGCCATCCCAATTTCTTTCAACGCGAAAGCAAATGGCGCCCTGTCAAGTCTGCGCGAAAGCGGCAGAAACGCGCTGCTCGAGATGCAAGATGGCCAACTACTGCTCGGCCGCGTGCCAGCGGGCCTCGTGGAGCACGCACAAAGACCTCTGCAGGCGTCTTTCCGCGACCTCCGCCGTTCCCTCCAATACCGTCGTAGTCCTACTAGGCAGAATCGAGGCGAACTTCCACTCGCTGAAGCAGGATCTTCTGGCTGAGCTGCACCGGCACAGCATGGTCGTGTATGCGCGCAGCGTGCAGGTCAGCATGGCCGCGCTGGATCTGCGGCCCCAGGCTATCGTGCTAGTGGACGAGGGCATCATGGACGATGGGTGGCACGGCGTTCTGGCACGTGTCATTGACCAGAGCAAGACGCATGGGTGCCGCCTCGTCATTGGCGGTATATATCCAGCAAAGGGTACGTCAACTTCTTATGGACATGCATCGTCTTTCATAACACTTCACCCCCCAGCCAGAGGACTCGACGATCTCTTCCGCGCCTTGCGTGTCCCCTGGAAGTACAAAGACTATTTCCGCACCGACTTTGAGCTCGCCGCGGCCTGTACCGCGCCCATTCGCCACACGGAGGGGCTCGCGCAGTCTTTCAGCATGAAAGCGAGCCACCTGTCTGGCGTGCGCGCGTCAGACGCGCTGTATGTGCCCCCGCGTGGTGCGAAGCTCCAATCCGCCGTGTTCATCCAGGAAACTCTAGGCGACAAGGCAGGGTGCGGCGCGGCGTATATGAAGTATGGCGCGGGCTGGCTGGGCTATGCCGGCGACAATAACTCTGAAGGCGCGAGCACCAGGGTCCAGCTCGCTATGTGTGGTCTTCAGTTGAATGTATGCGCAATCTTTCCTTCCACGTATGCGTGCTAACATCTGGACTTCAGAACTGTTTACTTGGGTACCAGACGACCGGTGGTCCACGCAATGCCTCGTTCTCACCTAATGTCAACCTTTCGTATGCCGGTGCGGAAGGGATCAACAACCCCAACCCCGATGGTGGACTCAGCGTCGCGACGGACGTAGATTTCTGGATGCGGCCGGGTGTGCGCATGTCAACTGATACCACTCCGCGAGCGAGCCGCTGGGACCCCAACCGCGATATGAGCTTTATGAACCGGGCTGCCAGTGGGATGCCAGGTTACTAGCAACAAAGAAGGAGGTCTGATATGGTTTGCTATACTACAACTCGTACTCTACAATTTGCTCTCGAAGTAATGCCCTCATACTCTTCCCATATAATCAGACTCAGCTGCTGTTCGTAAACGTTATCACAAGATTCCTACACACATTAGGTCTCGACAGTAGTCCTGTTCAAGTTGCTCGATTCGTTTGTACAGAATATGGTACAACAAACGTTATAATTTGCCTGGAGCACTCTGTCTCTATAGTACCAGTAGCGTCTCAACCATTCACCATAGTGCCTCCGTTGGGGTGGAGCGTGGACCCGCTGATGAAGCTACTGTCCGGACCAGCTAGGAAGACACATACCGAAGCGATCTCCGCAGGCTGGCCTGGACGACCCATCGGCGTTTGGTTGAACGCCTCAAGCTGCTTCTTCTCCATCGTCGCGACAATGAGTGGAGTCCAGACGGGACCAGGCGCGACGGCGTTGACGCGAATGCCTTCACCGACGAGCTGGTTGGACAGAGCGCGCGTGAAGGATACGATGGCGCCTTTCGTGGATGTGTAGTCGAGCATATCTGGACGACCGACATATGCATTGACCGCTGCAATGAAGCCTTCGTGAGTAGCACGGAGAGCACAACGAAAAGAGAACGTACAGGCGATGTTGATGATGGTGCACCCCTTCGATTTGCGCAAGTGGGGCAAAGCGTACTTGGAGATGTAGTAGTACGGGTAGATGTTGGTCTTGAATGTCAGATCCCATTGCTCCCTAGTAAAGGCGTTTGTCAATACGGTTGTCGCGAGCAAAGGCGAGTACTTGACTCACTCTGGCAGGTCGAGGATGCTGTCTTGTACCCGTTGATACGCCGCGTTGTTCACGATAATCTCCAGCCCGCCCAACGCCTTTACGGTCTCCTCGACGACCCTCTTGCACTCCCTCGCCTCCTTCAAGTCCGCGGTCAACAGGACACACTTTGCCTTGTGCTTCTCCACCAGCTTTTTCGTCTCCTGCGCGTCTTGCTCCTCCTCGGGCAGGTAGATGATAGACACGCTCGCGCCCTCCATGGCGAACAAGATGGCAGCCGCGCGCCCAATGCCCGAATCGCCGCCAGTGATCAGAGCGCGTTTGCCTTCGAGCTTGCCAGCCGCCTTGTACGCCTGGTAGCCAGAGTCGTCCGATGGCAGCTCGGTAGAGGCGGGGGCGGGCGACATGTCGGCCTGCAGGCCTGGGGCCGACTGGAGCTGGTTTGGGTCTGGCAGATGGTCTTTCTTGTATTGCGACATGGAGAATCACGGTAAGAGAGGTAGAGGCGCAAATAGGGCTTTATAGGCGTGAATGCTGGGGTGCGTCATGGTGGCGGCTTGATCTGAGACTCGTACTGGCATTGCGGAAAAGAGAGAGAGAGCAAAGGCTACTTTGGTGGCTGTGCTATCACGGAATCCCGGGCCGAGCCGTTCACTATTGCTTAACCTGTATTTACCATCCCAACTGCTCGAATGTCCATCCCCACAACGTCCCGTTCGGTGCCATAAAGGGCTTCGCAGTCTGCCTCTCATTTCTATCAAGTGCGGAGATTCTCTTCACATCTTCTTCGCTCAGAATCGGAAGCTGTGTTCGACTGTGAGTGATCTTATCTTCATCTTGACTCATAGAACCACACGCACCGTGATATTTTCCTTCTGTCTCTCAGCCTTGGTGCTAGTAGGAAGAATGGCAATCCCGCGCGCCAGATGCCATCCAAGGATAAGCTGCGTCACTGTGACGTTGTACTTTCCTGCGAGTTCAGTAAGGACGGGGTCCGCGCGGACGACATCCCAGCCTTGTGATCATGTCAAAAAGGAGAGACAAAGCCAAGATGACCTCTGCGCACCGGATGGTGTATAGGCTGTAATCGCGATGCCCTTGCTCTTGCAGTACCGGATGAGTTCCTCTTGGACCAAGTATGGGTGGACTCTATCGGACTATGAGTGACGCTTCAATGTACTCGCCACATCCATACGCACTCGACTTGATTGACAGCTGGGACGACCTTGGCCGTCTCCAGCAGCTTCTCGAGGCTAGTATTGCGTCAGAGTGCTCAGGAAATGAACGAAATTGGTATTCGGCGACTCACTTCTTGATCGAAAAGTTACTGACGCCAATCGCTTTGACCTTCCCAGTAGCGAGGAGAGCCTCCATCTCGGCATACGTGTCGTTGAACGTGATGTGATTGACTAGGGGAGTCGTACCGTCCTCATTGGTGATAAATTCGTTGCCCTCTGTTTGCTGCGTGAACATCTCTCATGACATAAATAATGGTACTGACCGTTATACTTGACCTGCATGGGCCAGTGCATCAGGTACTGGAGAATATCAGGCAGTGCGGTCGAGTATAGAATGCGGACGGACCAGGTCGATGTACCCGAGATCGAGTCTCTCCAAGCTCTGTTCGAACACTTCCTTGACACCGCGATCCCCGCCGTTCCAGCTGTGCCCCAGGCCATCAGCAAGTACACGCACTCGAGGCAAGATGAATGACGCTCACGGCAGCTTAGTGGTCACGAAGATCTCCTCTCGAGGGATGCCAGAGTTCCGTACGGCAGCTCCGACAGACTCCTCAGTACCTGAATGACGTGAGGGATCAGGCAGAGACACTGGCAGGACAGGAAGGGCGTACCATATACAGCGGCTGTATCGAGAAGCTTGTATCCCGTCTGAAGCAGAAGTACATGAGGTTAAAGTCAAAGCAATCAGAAGGTCAAGAAGGGTACCTTCAAGCCGCTCAAGATCCAGTCTCTGGCATTGAACTGCGCGTCGGTATCTAGTCCGGCCCACGTCCCAAGCCCTATTACAACGTTGAACATTGGGGCAGGAGGCCCACTAGCAGGAGAGAAAACACGAACCGATGACGGGCATCTCCGCGCCCGTGTTCAGCTTGAGCGTCTTCAAGTTTGCTGAATCATGGAATGTGGTAGCCATATTGCTGCCAGTACTCCTACTCGAACGTCTCTCTTATAACTTGGGTTTTGAGCGCACGAATCATACCCTCTCAAGATTATCAATCATTTCCCGATAACAGGGGCTTCAGTGAGGTACAGGGCTTTTAAATATAGTTGACCGAATGCGGTCGATGACGCGAATTAAATGTTTTAATCGTTTTAATCAACTAAATTCGCGAAAGTCGTGCTTGCCTTTCCCTCGCTTGTCGACAACGCGCACCGGTCGCCGCCGCCTTCTAGCGTGCACCCACACTCACAGAAATGGCAAAGACACGTAGCGGGAGGGCCAGGGTCCAGGAGGAGACCGAAGAGACCGTGGATTTGGGAATGGAGAACAACGAGCCAGACAACAACGGTATGGCTCCATACCTGCTCGTAGAAGCTAATAAACCTCTTCTTGCAGGCTCCGACCCTGTTACGCCACCCAACCGGCCGCTTTCCATCCGTCTTCCCCCTCCAAAAACCATGCTGGATCTGACTGCCGAGGAATCTGACGAGGCATGGTCTCCCACACTCCGTCCTCTCTTTTCGCCCAAAACTGCTCTCGACCTTGCTCCCATACACTCGCATGTGCACGACGAGTTCCTTGCATCATCTAGTCCTCTCACAGTCACTGTGAGACCCAGAGCGGATAGAATTCATCCGGTCAAACGGATGATAAACGTATACAAAACGGATGAGAAACGAGTGAATTCCGTATGATTTTGATCAGGATTTCACCACACAACGCGTTCGTATCAGTTTCATCCGAAAATGTCCGAAATCATACGATTTCCGCGTGAAAGGTTTGCGGGTGATTCTCATCCGTTTGCAGCATTTTCCGTATGAATATCGTTACAGTAACATTATTCCTATACCAGTACAACATGGAGACAAAAATTGATACAGAATGTCATTGCAAGGCGAGTGAAATACATTGTATTATATGTATACTGAGACTACCCACATCCTGTCCGCCATGCCGGTCATGGAAGTTTTGACCGGGCAGTTTGGACGGAGTCCTCGTCGCTGCCTGTGAGCTTGTATCATTATGACGGAGCGGGGTTGGGTATGATGGGATGGTAACAGGTAACTCGTTGTCGAAGACGGCCGAATTTGTCACAAGTGGAGAGCCTAGACAGTGCCGCACCATGGGCGGACAATGGACCAAGGACTGCAGTAGAGCCGTAAGTGCAGACACAGGAGTGAGCTGGAAGATGGGTACACACCGTTGCAGGGATAACTCGCCTGCTAGCATTGCTCTCGCAATTGAGCTTGGTGTCCGTCCTGTCCTTGCGAGCCTTGAGTCCCGGGTCCGTAAGGGCTGTCATGGATCCAATGTCAACCCACTTTTCAGTGTCAAGTCTGAGAGAGAGAGAGCAGCCAGTACAAGTATATCAGAGCAGTCGCGGCCGTTGTGAGATCAAGTAGCAGTCGACGGAGCCTTCAGTACCCAGCAGAGTAGCTACAGTAGTCCACAGCAGCAGCAGTCGCAGCAGTCTATAGAGCTTGAGTCGACCTTCTGATTGACAGCGACGCGATCCTCAGGAGGGCGGGAGCGGGAGCGAGCACCGAGAGCTATTGGGGGGCAGTTTGCGGGCGACGTGAGTGGGGTTCAAGGAGCGTACCTGGGTGCTGACGTGTTGATGGGCCAGTTTCAAGCTCCGCCCGGACCGTCCCTCTGTCAGAAAATATTTGCTCAAGTCCTACCTGATGAATGTCATCCGATTGCACCAGCAAGAAGTCCTTGCAACTCGTTACCAGAACCGGATAGAATCCGTGTGAACATTTTCATCCGTTGTCTATTCGTTTAACGGATGAAGATGAAAATCATCCGAGGACCGGATGACTTTGATCCGGTCCGGGTCTCATAGTGAGTTTCCCCTCTGAAACAGTCCGTGAGGCGTTCACGCCGCGATGACTCGCCTGTCTCAGAGAGTCAAGCCAAACCCAAAAAAGCGGTGTGTTCCTTCTCACCCTACCTGTACTGTCATCTCACCCTTTTGCAGGCCAAGTCAAAGCGAGTCAAGAAGGACAAGAAGCAGCAGACGCGTGCAAATGCGCGATCGCGGTCGCCTTCACGCTCACGTTCATCCAGCCCTGCGCCTGCTCCCACAAAGCGCCCGCGTGGACGTCCGCCAAGGAAAGCCCGATCCCCATCTGTCGAGCCCATAGCCATTGATCCCACTGCGTCTTTCTGGGTAGAAGTTGCTCAGCCTGACACGATCATCAAGACGGCACGGACTTCAAAGACTGTGAAGACTGCACCAATCAAACTGGGGCCTGGTACTCTCACTGTCAACATGTCTTGGGCAGAGTTCATCGACACGGTGACTGTCATTGTGCATGCAACGACTGACGCTCTCCTCATCCCCACGTTTGTGTGGCAGCTGAGTAAGAACCAGCAGAAGCGGACTGAACCAATGCCTTTGGTGAATGTTGGTGCTTACGATATCCTTCGCCGCCAGCTTGAAGCCCACTGCAAGTCTCCCGGGAACCTCATCGTGATCTTCATCGGGATGGATCCGCCTCAGAAGTGTACCCGTGAGCGATTGGTAAGTTTGCCATATCTCTTTGTGTCTTGTCTAAGCTCTTTTCGAAGCCCTGGGAAGAGGACAGTGGCGGTGGGAGCACCTCTAGTGGCATGGTTACATCGACATGGACAGGTGCCTCCACATCCGTGAAGGATTCACTAGCGGCGGTTCTCTCAAAGTCACAGTCATACGATGTGGACGCACTTCACGAGTCAAAGGTTGACTTGATGCTATCACAATACGATGAAATCTGACGTTCGGAATATAGATCAGCATCGACAAGAAATTGGAGCCCATCATGGATGCTCTGCTTGCTCGCTACCATGCTGGCACATGTCGTGACCATCCGGATCTCAACTGTTTCTTTTACGCTGTCAAAGGGTGGCACTTCCTGCTTGACGAGGCTCATTTGCGTACGTGGGCCCATGCAATTGTGAGTTAACAACACTTTACTATGGTGACACCTACTCATGTCTTTCGAAGCTCAAAAAGCAGACCGACGATCAACTACCGCCCATAAGTCACGACCTCTTCAAGTTCAAAAGGTCGCTTGATTATACACCTCACGGCAATACACATGTAGCGCCACCCTCGACACCTCAAGGGGGTCCATCAACGGGCGCTGTGCCAGCACCTGTATCTGCACCCTTTGGGTACCAACATCTGGCATATGGATCGCCATATTTACCTCCGGGACATGGCTATCCGTATGGTACACCAGCGCCCGGTTATCCACTACCATATGGACATCCTGCCTCAGCCTTTCCTACTCCGTCGCACATACCGCAGCATCCCATAGATCCCCCTTCGAGTCCTCTACTTCCTGCTGCAGGCCGCATCTCAGCTGCCGAGTGGTGCCAGCAAATGGACTTCGACGCCGACATGACGGCAAAGGTTGTGAAGCTGGGTTTTGGGATTGGATTGGACAAGACAAAGGATGTCACAGAGAAGGAATGGTCAGAAGCAGGCTTCAAGGGCTTTGAGTGGAAAAGATTCTGCAGCGTTTATAAAGAGTACCGGGCGTTGTTTAAGTAATAGTTCTATAGATATCCACTGTGTGAGAACCATCCTCTCGAGTTCTCCGGAGTGACAGCGTTAATACATGCTTCTGCAATAGCTGCTACAGGATCAACTGCATCCTCAAGGACTCGCCAATAGCGCTGCAAGTAGGCTTTGACCGCGCTGAAGCTCTCCTCAATAGGGTTGAAGTCAGGCGAGTACGGGGGTAGGAAAAGAAGGATGGAACCTACTGACAATATCAGTACCTGTCATGAGAAGGCGAGAGTGAATATACCATGTGCTTCGACAGCAATACGAAGAGACTCGCTCTTGTGGGTATTGCAGTTATCTAGGATGAGAACACTGCGCTCCTGCGGGAAGGGGTTCATCTTGGGTAGCTAGATGCACAGATCAATAAGACATCAACAGAAATGACAATCCTTACCAGATCAGTAACAACGAAGTCATAGAACTCTTCGCTATCAACGGATCCCTCAACGACACGCATAGCGATGTATCCATCCAGGGTAATAGCTGGCAGGATACTGTATCGGACGCCACGATGATGGTCCATATGGATCTGGGGGGTCTCGCCACTTGGAGCACGTCCATAGTGACGAGCAAGAGTGCGCCCGTCTTTTGATGACTCATCGGTGAACACCATCTGTCTGGCTGTATATGTCCGAGCAACACGATCGAACCAGGCTGTGCGGAACGCCTCGTCGCGCTGGGCAGCAATGATGTGAAGACGTTTCCGGTCAAGATCAAGGTCACGTAGGTTGTTGCAGATGGTTGACAGAGAAACATGCTCGCCGTGTCGCTGGGCAAGCCATTGCGTGATTTCATCGAGGTAAAGTGCCGGGTTTTCCTGCACAAGCTCCTCCAATTCGGAAAGAACACCAGGTTTGAGTGTCCTCGGACGTCCAACACCAACAGCCGGAGCCCGTACATGTCCGTATGTGTTGTAGTTGCGTTCCCAGCGCTCGAACGTCCGTTTGGTGACACCGATCGCCTGTAAGACGTCCTGGAGGCCCCAGCCATGCTCCAAATAGAGCTCCAGAGCCCGCTGCTTCAAATCGTCGCTCCGCTTAATGTATACCATGGCGTGGAATGAGAGAACGAACGAGTACGAGCCAGAACGATTTTATTCGATTAAAACGATTAAAACGATTAAAACATTTAGTTCGCGTGATCGGCCGCATTCGGTCAACTATATTTAAAAGCCCTGTAAGAGCGATGATGCAAAGTCAGTGATGGCTTTGAAATCGTTATCGTAAGGAGAATTACTCACTCCTTTCAAGCACAGTGCGACTTCTGAGATGCTGCGCGGTGAGGCGCCGCGGGCCACGGCGTCCCCTTTGCAAATAGTCCTCAGACGCTTGACATGTACATCTTTACGCGTGTTGATGTGTGTAGTCAGCGGAGACCACGGCCAACAAAGTAGGATGAGCCTGTCCGGATAAGTGCCCGTTTCTGGCAGTGTGGCGCACTGCGTGTCTTCGGTACCGGGGCAAATAATCGACCTTCAGAACTTATGTAGCCTATTTTTCTTTGCAGAAGGATTGTGAATGACGATTTTCTTGCCAGCTACACTTGTGTATCTACTCAACCCTTTGAAGGCTGCATAAAAGTACTGCTTCGTGTCAATAATTGACCTTCTATCTCCTAAAGGTTTCAAGATTACGTTGCCCATCCCAACTGCTCAAATGTCCACGACAAGAGTGTTCCGTTCGGCGCTAGGAAGGGCTTCACAGTCTGTCTGTCATTCCTATCCAGTGCTGTGATCTTCTTCACGTCTTCCTCGCTCAAGATCGGAACCTAAAAAATTCGACTTTGAGCAAGAGCCCAATCCATGAAAATGTGTGAGTCGCACCGTCAAGTTCTCTTTCTGCCGCTCCGCATTCGTGCTAGTTGGGAGAAGAGCAACGCCGCGCGCCACATGCCACCCGATGATGAGCTGTGTCACTGAGACGTTGTACTTTGCCGCGAGTTCTTTAAGAACTGGGTCCGCGCGAACGGCATCGCGGCCTGATGCGCTTCAGTGCGGGGAGAAGACACACATAAGATAAAGCTGACCGGAAGGAGTATAGGCGGTGACAGCGATGCCCTTGCTTTTGCAGTACTGGAGGAGATCCTCTTGCGCGGCATACGGGTGAATCCTATTGAGATGTAACATTGAGCAGCGTTGCCATACTCAGGCTGAGGGATAGCACACGTACTCAACCTGGTTTGCAGCCGGCACGACCTTTGCTGTCTTGAGAAGCTCCTCGAGGCTATGATTTCTCAGAGACGTCCTAAATAGCGCCGACGAATGAAAGCGACTCACGTCTTGATCGAGAAGTTACTAACACCGATGGCTTTGACCTTGCCAGTGGCGAGGAGACCCTCCATCTCGGCATACGTGTCGTTGAACGTCACGCCTTCGAGGAGGGGACTCGTTCCATCTGGATTCTTGTACCAATCGTTGCCATCTGTCCGGTCTCAGTCTGCATTGATGTCTGTGTGTGTCATGTAGTAACACTGACCGACATATTTGACTTGTTGAGGCCAGTGCATGAGATACTGGGAACGTGTGTCAGTACCACGTCGCAAGCATAAGTGATGGGGACAGACCAAGTCGATGTATCCGATATCAAGTTTCTTGACGCTCTCTTCGAATAACTTCTTGACGCCTCGATCGGCTCCGTTCCAGCTGCAACGACGCTCAGGGATTGACACTGGATGGTCATGGAGAGGACATACGGTAGTTTGGTCGTAACAAAGAGCTCCTCTCGAGGGATGCCAGAGTTTCGTACGGCGGCCCCGACGGACTCTTCGGTTCCTAAAAAGCGAACAAACGCGTCGGCGATGAGGAATCGATTACCAGAGTCACGCTCGCGTACCGTAGAGAGTAGCCGTATCCAAGAGTCTATACCCTGTCTAGAAGAGATCGGAAAATCCATACGAACCCACCGACAGAACATACCTTCAAGCCACTCAAGATCCAGTCCCTGGCGTTGTAGCGTTCTTCCTCAGTGAGCCCGCCCCAGCACCCCAGCCCTAATGATTGTCAATTATACGATCAATCGCGATCTAGGAGGAAGGACAACCAACCGATGACGGGCATCTCCGCGCCCGTGTTGAGCTTGAGCGTCTTCGAGTTTGCAGCGTCGTAGAATTTGGTGGACATGATGGATGGGGTCGATCAATGTGAAGCCGGACTGCTTATAAGTATCACAGTGATGACGACACCCCCATACTTTCCCCGCAACGACAGATCGGCCATACGGAGTTTGGATCGGCAGTTCCGTCGGGTGGTTAGCAATCTCACTTTGACAATTCCACTTACTGTGCCGAAAAGTGCACTTGCCTAATGACTGAGCCTTTCCAGACCATCTTCCTGCCAAAGTTATCTCACAAGGCGTGTTCTGCCCTAAGGATTCATCATCCCACAAAGTAACTCTATTGAGTCTGACAATCGTTCTGACATGAACTGTCACCTATGTCGCATAAGCGGCTCGTACAACATCCCTCCCCGAAGCAAGGCTATACTGTAGAGTCAAGCGCATCTACCCGAACACCGAAGTCGTAACCTACGGCCAGTAGCTATAGCAATCCGTATATCGATGCTCCATCAACCAACGCCACAAAACAACGCGCAAATAACAATACAGAGAGCTATCTCATAATTCTACAAGTACTATACTGGTATACAATGTCCCATGATAGAGAAAAAAAGAAGAGGAAGAGATTAGCGTTGGTAAAGTAAGCAATGACAATCACATAATGCAACACCCCTCCGGCGGACACACATTCTCGAACCACGACGAGGTACACTCCTCCTCCTGCCGCTGAGCCTTCATCGGCCCCTCCCGTCTCCGTATCTCCAGCGTATACTCCCTCGGTTCCTCCCCCTCCGCCGGGACGTCATACCACCACCTCAACGTCTGACTCTCCACACTCCACGTCCCCGCGCTCACCACAACATCCACATCCACCAAATCCTTCTCATACAACGCGTTCCGTATATCCGACACCAACGTCAGCGTCTGCGAGCTCGCCGACGACGACTGCACCAAATCCGTCGTCGACATGTCCCTGGAGTGCCTGCTTCCCTCCGACGTCGACGTCGACGAAGTCTGCGGCCGCTCGAGCAGCAGCCGCGGATGCGCGTAGTGCACTAATGGCACATACACCTCCGTCCCAGGGTTTTCCTCGTCCACGCCTCCCGGCCTCAGCGCATCCTCCGGCCTCACGCTCACAACGAGCTTGAAGTACGCCTTCTTGATGTCGAACTGCATGTCCGCCGACCGGCCGACCACCTTGGTCGGCCACGGGCGGTTGAACGCGCGCGGAGCTCTTGCGCCGTCGGTGAGGAAGTGCAAGGGATTGTCCCGCCAGCGTATCATGTCCAGCTCCGCCCGTTGCGCCATCCTCAGCCCGTCAAAGCTCGTCGCATCTCCCATCCCCAACGTCGCCAGCGAGAACGTCGATGCCGCATACGCCGCGCGGATGTTGAATTTCTCCTTTTTGTTGTGCTTCACCAGCTTCAGCTGCGACTCGCCACCAATGAGGTAGTCGCCGTAGTCTTCCCCGTCGATGTCCTTCCCTGGTCCCAGTCTTTTCCGCACCCCCAGATCGTCCGAGCTCCACAGCGACAGATCCTCCATATTCCACCCATCGCCCCAGTCGTGACAGTGGTCCGGGCAATATGTCCACACCGTCCAGTTGATTGCGTTCGTCCCATCCGCTGCATTCAGACTCGCATCAAGCGCCCGCTCCTGCCGACTATAATCCCCTTTGTACTTGCCCTTATCAGTCCAGCCATAACTCCGCTTGTTGTCCATATCAAAGGGGGTCCCGATCTCGCCGATAATGGTAGGGTACGGTCCAAGAATGTTTGTGTCGCTTTTCAGAACGCCTAGCTGCTCCTGGAGCGACTTCCGAATCGCAGTCTCGCCAATTTTGACCGCCTGCAGAGTCGAGGAGTACTTGCCCCGCAGCAGACCAAGCGCGTCGGCGTTGAACCAGTTCCAGTGCCGTGTGACGAGCGTAAGGCCGTCGTAGTAGTGGCCAGAAAAAGCACACCGCCCTTTCAATAGGTCGGCGTCGATTGGCGGGGGTAGAGCGAAAACCGGGGGCTGGACGAACATGATTGCTTCCGGGTGAGATTGTCGCATGCGGGCAGCGAACGCCACCCAATGTGGTTTCCAGTACTCGGCAATAAACTCCACCTCTAGCGGAGGCTCGTCCGGGCCTCCGCCTCTAGTCGAAGGCACGTAGTGGAAATAGTCCGGGATGAGCACATACCCCGACTCGACATCCCAGACACCATGCTGGGCCCAGATACAGGTGCCGAGCTCCCAGCCCGGGTCGCGTTGCCATCCCCACTTGGGATGTTTCCCGCCGGGCTCATCGGCGGGATCCGCCCACATTTTGTAGCCCTTGGGATCGATGGTGACGCTCCCGTTGCGTGAGGGGCCAAAGGCGCCGAAGGAAAAGTTGTCAACGGTCTGGGCCTGGCCCATCCCGAGGCGAAGCGACTGGGCAGGTGTCGGGTAAGTGCCCTTGCGCAGGGTAGATCCCTGCGTCTGTGGCGAGACATTGAGATCTTCCCAGCCACAGAAGCCCTCGAATGGCTCGTTCATGCTGTCCCAGCCGATGACGCAGTCTTCGAGGAGATCGCCAGCTTCGAGGATGCGGTCTGCCATGCGCCCCATGGCCTCAATGTAGTGCTCCTGCAGCCAGTCCTGTATATTTTTGCCGTCGATGATGCATTTCGGTGCAAAGTCACGGCCAGCAAAGAATAGGGTGAATATTGTCTGCGAGAGCAAGCGACCGTAGTTGGTCGACCAGATCATTGCGGGCAGCGAACCTGGATCGGGGTCGTGCGCGGCTGGGTATTCTGCATGGATGATCGCTGCTTGGGTTGCGGTGAAGTTTCGGGGTTCGATGCCGCACGCGGCGAGTGTCCAGAAAGGCGCGCCTGAGCCGCCAGAGAAACGCGACCACTGGAGTGATATGTGAATTATAAATCAGAATGATATATGGCAGGACGCACGATGTCCTGGTGGGGGTCCATGTACACACGGAAGCCAAAGTCCTTGCATCTGCGCAGGACGCGGACGGTATAGTCCATGAATTCGTCGTCGTATATCCCGCTATGAAATTATCAAAGGCGGTCAGCGCGTGGCGCGGTTGCCGACGGGGCGCAATACTCACGGGCCTTCGTGCTCTAGCGCCTCCCAGGTGACCGGATACCGCAGCATGTTGAAGCCCCAGCCGCGTAGGCGGGCAAGGTGGACGTCGGCCGTGCCGTCATCGAGATTGAGCGGGCGCCCGACGAAGTTGCGCCCGCCCGCCTCGGCGTCGTCCCAGAGGCCGTCGAGCACGTATGATGGCTTGTCGACGGGTGCCTTGGACGAGCCGGCGAGGTTGACGCCGCGGAGGAGAAGGGTGCGGCCCGCGTTGTCGACAAAGTTGCAGTCTGTGGTGTGGATGTATGAGGAGGACGTCGGGCGCCCGGTGGCGGGCGAGACGGCGGGAACGCGGGGCATGGGGGGCGTGGTCGCTGAGGCCCAGCAGCGTATCGCAGCGCGGATGGAAGTGTGGAAGAGGAGACAGTGATGACGGCGCTCCAGCATGCCACTACATAATTGTCGTACCATTGTCCAGGGCCAAATGGGGAAATGCCGTAGATTAGCCGGTCATTCGCTTATGTAACCTGTCTCTCCTCCTCCAGCCTCCGCCAGACTCTGAGCCTGTTCGTTCCCAGGCGTCATTGTACAAGCGTAGACTGCGTAGCATTCCGCGCCTCTCCATCTCGGAGTGTTGTGGGTATACTCTCACTCCCGTCACCCTGCTACAATTGTTCCTGTGCACCTCCGACTCGGGCTCGGATGCTGAACGTCGTTCTACCTGTCTGTCTACAGTCTTCGTCAGGTCGAATTCGCACCACCGTGTAGGTTCTCGGACTGCGCTCGCAAACTTGGATCATACCGCATCTAACCATTCAGCGGGTCCACCAGACTCCGTCGGCTGTCGCTCTTATTATTAGTGTCCAGGTGGTCAGATGTGGGTGATGGATCCCCGTACCCCAACTCCCCACGATAACGAATTACGACCACACACAACGTGCTACCACCCTCTTCTAGAGCTTCTCTTCAGTCTCACCTTACCATAAGGATAGGCACCGTCGGCGAAGAGATGGCCAGGATGGGAGGCACGCGATTGTATTGACGTTGTGGCGGTGAGTGCCAAGTTTAGCGTCGGGCCGGATGCCGTACGGAGCTACCATCAAAGACGCTCTCGGTCGGTCTTTGCCCATCATGACGACCACCTGTATCCGTTATTGTGAGGACACGATCCCCGAGCAATGTTCGCCGGACATCAGACGAGCCCGCCTGCCTAGAGATGGACTATTATTGTGAGGATCCGAGTACGATGACACGCGTAGGATGGTTGGATTGATAGATGGCCTTGCGAGCAGGACGTGTTCAATGTTCACACTGGCATCTGTGACGCCGCAAATGCTGAGCCCTCTTTGATCAACTGTTTGCACGCTGATACTTAGCTGTAAACCACTCAGTCATATGTAAGACCGGTTTCACCGGTCGTCGACCCGTCGGTCAGTGTGCGTTGATACGCACACGAGTCAAAGACCCGTAGTGTGGGATTCGGACTACATAGCTGACTAAATCATCAGCTTGTCCAATAATAGTGCTCAAGGTTGTCTTGGCTGCAGTCCCAAACATTGTGAGCGAATCTGTTCAGGGCATTGCGTTTGCATTAGGGTCTTTGTTCTCTCCAAATCTCATACGATGTTTGCTTCTCAGTCTGCCGGTGAGGTAACTCTCATCCCATACCAACTCACACGATCCAGTCTGTCAAAGTCGAGCGTGTTCTTCTCTTACTTGTCTCTTCCTGTCAATGGTGCGGCAATCAGCTACGCCCTATCCAAAAATGAGGCTGTCGGCCATTGATATTAGTTGAGTCTTTCAGACGGGCACTTTGCGATTTGAAGGTTCCCTCAATTGAACACCCTGTTTGTCCAATGAACTACTGTCTTTGAACACTGACCTTCGATTGCACACTGCAGTCAGTGAGAGTATTTGTTAAGATCCACCTTGTGATCTGTTTCTTTCCTTTCCTTACCTAGTGAACGTGCGCAGTCTAACTTCCAGATGTAAGTAAGTAGCAGCTTTGATCGAGTCTCCCTACGCGAGATTTCAGGGGGCACAGCACACGTAGTGTCGGCGATCGGCGCGGCTTGCCTTCCTCCCTCCATCGTGGAATCAGCAAATGAGTCCTATTCGATAAGGATAAGATAGGCCAGGCTGACAGCGAAGCCCAGGCGAAAATCGGAAGAAGCAGGAACTGTGCCAACCGATCAGAGCCGGATAAGATTGTGTCCAACAAGTAACCGGCTCACGTGTGGTTGGGCGCCATCAGCCCGCCCTGCTTGGGTCCGCTTTCCGATTTCTTCTCGACACTTGACAGCTCGTCAAGTTTGTAGCCTGTCTCTTTCGTCAGCCTCGTCGCTACACTTCGCGGAATCTCAAGATGTGGAATATCTCCGGTGGACACGCCTCAAAAGGCAGCGCGGCGGATAAATCTGGTTAGTTCCAAGATTTTCTCCTCTTCACAATGACCGCGACGATCCAAGGGGGCCAGTCACATCGCGAGACAAACGGGATGGATACTGGCGCGCTCTCTGCCAGCGTATGGACAGGGGAGTCTGACGTGTTGCCCAGCGCATGGAAGGTCGTCCGTGTACATTAGTTTTTGGTGAGTCTTCCCGCCACCATATATTCTCTCAACTCACCTTTCTCCAGTATTCTGTATTACATATGAATCTTTCTTCACTAGTTCATGGCACGCTCGAGTCCGACATCTTTACGCTCATAGAACGTCTATACCTCTATGGACAACGGAATCGACAACTTCGCGCTCCCTCGCACGCTCACACCGCTCTCCTCGAACTTACACAAACTCTGTCCTTGCCTATGGACGTTCCTACCCCAGCACCAACTCCACCCAAAACGCCATCCCTTGCATTCGACACATTTTTGTCCCAGCCCACGATCTCTCACTCAGTTCGCGTCTCGAGAAAGACTGTTCTGGAAACGTTGTACACCTATCACGACGTGAACGCGTACATTGAGTATCCAGAGTCTGGACCCGGTAAGGCAGTGGGTTATCTAGTTCGACTCGATCCGGACCACTGGGTATCGCCACTGGATAACATGGCTTATTCCCTCGGCAAGCCCTGCGGGCAGACTATGGCCAAGGATACACCGAGCTACACTCCGCTACTGGTGGATTCTGTTACCGGTGAGCCAGTTCCTTGCATTGTTAGCCACAAAACCTGTAAGCTCTCCATTCCGGGATACCGTGGCTGTACTCATCTTTGCCGTCTAGGTCAGGGCTCCAAGATATGTTCGCGCGCCGACGTTGAGAAGCTCTCAAAGCCGCATACTGCTGCCACCCGCCAGGATATCTTCCAACGATTGGCAATCGACGCTGAACATCTTCAGGAGCTTCAACACCCCGCCTACCACGTCTTTGAGCGAACGGCCGCACTCATTACCGGTTTACGACGAGTTGGGTGTCACGCTGCGGCGTGTGAGGACGAAGCGGAAGAGGATCTGCCCAGGGTCGCGTCTGGAATGTCTCGAAGTACAGATCGTCCGGGTCGCTGCAAAGGCGGTATTCTCTTTGAGTATGACAAGGACTCCAAACCTCGGCTTGTGTAAGTTTTTTCTACTCCCATTTGCCTTCCTGACGGCCTCACAGCTGCGAACACTATGATGATTCTCTGAGCCGAGATCATCACTTGCAGTACCTCGATGATGGCCACTTTGATGTGAAATACCTGGAAGCCGTCTTCACCAATGACGAAGAGGAAGTTGAACGAATCGAGGAAGACGCCTACGCAGATGGATATGGGCCGCTCATGGACTGCAAGACGGTGGCCAATTTCATCTCAAAGCGCGACTACTGCCGTTAGTTATTTCAATGAATCTTGGATTCCAACTGATCCCTCCCCAGCTCACGATCATCGCCACTCAGAAACCGGTGTGTTGGAGCAGTCCAAGTTACAGGTTTTGGAATGTGCCGTCAAAATTCGTACCTATGAACCCTTCGAGTCGGAGCGCAAGAATTGTCCCTACATGCTCTTCTTCATGCAAGGCGCTCATACCCACCCGCCTCCACTCCCAACGAAAACACCTCCCCTCCTTCGAGAGCGTCTGTTCACACTATTCTCCGACATCGGCGGTGATCTTGCGTCTCTGACTCCGCGGCGGTTCATACGAAACCAAGTTGTTGCGGCGTTTGTCAAGGAGTGCTTTCCAGAGAATCCGATTGCAAAGTTGTCTGACATTCATATCTCTTTGGCGAATCACGCTCACTTGGCCATGTACATTCGACAGGCAAAGGCACAGACCTACCCTTGTGGTACCGGGTGGAAAGGTATAGCTCCCCATTACTCTTACATTTGATGGACTGACTGGCGTCCCGCAGGCATGCTACACATGTACCGCATTCAAATGGAAACCTATCCAGTCGAAGCAAGATACATCCGGAAGTACCTCATCGTCAATGCAAGGGATCTCACGTTCCATGATGAGGATGAAGATCGTTCTTCTGCCGATGGCCAGGACGCCGCAAAACTCATCATCTGTCAAGCGCCAGAAGGAAGTAGGCGACTGCGGGCTTCTCAGTACATCCAGTTCGATATCTCATATAAACGAATTGCGGGATGGCACGAGTTTGAGATCGGAGCATGGAACAGGATGACGAACAAATGTATGTGTTTGATTGAACGCCAGACCAAGCTCACTTCCTCCATTAGCTATCATTTTTGCTCGAGTTCTGGTCACAAGACAGACCGCAGAAATCCACCAATTGATTTTCGATGAGATTGACAAGATCGTTGAAGAGGATACGGGATCAAGGCTTCGATGGCGACACATTCACGGCCGTCATCTGGAGGATTGGGACGACTGCATTCTCCTTGCCACCCTGGATCAAGGAGGCGGTCAAGCAAAAGGTTCGTCGACGTTCTATGGGTTGTCCTTTTGGCTAATATTATCAGGGTTTGGTCTGTATCTTCAGAAACGTGCACAAGCCCTTCCCCCGGCGCAAGACCTGCATGAACCAACACGGCTACGATCAGAGCTCAGCCCATACGAACACCTTCATCGAATTCTTCGTCTTTGTGTCGCTCACTTCTTTCGTAATATCCGGGAATCCAAGGCGCCAAAATCCGTCCGTCAAGCGATGCGAAGTCTCTCTTGCATGGAGAAATCAGAAGCCGAGTGGGAGAGGACTCTGGATCTGATTCGCAATGAAGGTGGAAAGGTTGGCAATGGTAGGTATCCTCCATACGGCGAAATGTAGACTGACCAGTTTCATAGATTGGATTCAGAACAAAATTGTCAGTAAATTCGCCTTTCAAGCCCTGTGCTGGGGGCGGAGTTGTATCCCTCGATTGATCTGGACGGCTGGCGAGAGGACTAGCAACATCATCGAGATCTTGCACGAGTATAGTTACCAGAACGGGAAGTATCAAACACTGGTTGGAGGAATCGAGACAGGGTACGCGGTAGATTTCGACGCTTTCTCTAGTCAGAACGTAAGTCTCAGAGGACCGTTTAAAGTCATCTCTGACGGGGAATAGGCCATTGAGGATTTTGGTATTCGCCAATCTTACAAGACAGGTCACCCGAGTGAAAACATGGCCCGTAATGTGCGGCGTCTCTGTGAGTGCATTCTCGTTCCAGTACACCAAACTAATGTATTGCTAGATGGTACAAGGAACCGCCAGATGCTTTCGCAGGATGACAAGATCACTGCTTACAACACTAGTGTCCAGAAGGCCTTCGACACGTTGATAGAGGCTCTTACTGATCTCCCCAAGAAACGTGAAACCCTTCGAAAACTGGTCAACGCAGATGCAGCTCCAACGCAGGCGGCATACGACAAGGCTACTCGGGGCGAAACACAAGCAGTTCAGACATTGGTCAAGGCGAGGAAAGCTGTGCAGGAATTGACGGCGAAACAGAATGACTTACCCAAGGGTACTGGGCAGGTTCAGATTCTTACTGTACAACTCACACCCGAGATGTTCTTTGAAGAATGATATATTGACTCTATAGCTACGCCTGAGGGAAAACAGCGTCTTTGCCATTGAGAAACGGTCTGCGTCCACATTACCAGTATGGCCAGCTTGACGCGCCTTGATCAGCGTCGGGTACCCCGTCTTGGAGGTCTGGACAATCGAAGCCTGGTTGACCAGACGACTGAGCCTCGCTGCCAAGTGCGAGGTTCTTGAAATCCACTTAGATGGTAGTAGTCCAAATACACTTAGATTCTAGTATAACAAAATGTCTGAAACATGTAAATTACAAGAAAAAGAATTTAATTAGTATCAACCGCCTCTGGCCAGACTGTCATCCTTTTCAACGACTCAGCCCAACGCTGCTCCCGTCGCCGCCGCCACTCCGCTTGCTCCTCTGCCGACATCCTCTTATAGTCTTCCTCCATGAACGCCTTGTCCGTCTTGCAACCGTTCTCCACATACCGAAAAAGACCGCCAGCCGTAAAGTGTACCACTGAAATTCGCTCCTCCCCAGCTTCAACAGCAACGTTAGAGTGAACGAGAAGTGCGGACGGCAGTAGAATGGTAGATCCCGGAGGAAATCGAATGACAAGACCTAAATCCCAGAGAATGAGATGACCGCCGGTATCAGGATTGTAGTTCCCCAGAGCTGTAACAGCACACCAACCCCAGGCGAGGTTGCCCTGGTCGGTATGTGGCCACGTTGTCCCATAGCTAGCATGTGCGCTCTGTGCGCTCCGCTGTGCGGTGTTCGTGGTTGCACCTGCCCAGAATGTACCCGGAAAGCCACCAGGAAAAGGATTCGCTGCACCTGGTAAGGTAGTTGCCAGCGTCCGAAGACTCTCCATACAGAGCTCGTGAATATCGGGCTGATATGTCTGAAAAAGAACTTGCGTAGCATTAGCATACTGTTGACATGAAAAAAGGTGGTGTTACTCACAGTCGGCCCACTTTGCGATCCTGACCATACCCTGACATGATAAGAGCTCTTGAAGATACTTGGCCTCGTGTGGGTTTTGCCTGAGAATCATAGGCTCCGGTTGTCCGCCGCCGTACGAGGTTCCCATGGTTCGCTCCTTACATGGTCCTCTACGATGAGCGTGAAAAGGAAGAAGGTTCATAATGCGACGTATGACGGAAGTGGCAAGGTCCAGTGCGGCCGTGTAACTGAGACCGGTCTTCTTGCCAGGCTGATCGCCGGGACGTCCACCTAGTAGAGCAATGATCCTACGAGAGCTGTCGAGAATCGGTATTGTTGTACTGCATACGAGTAAGAGACAGATGAATGAGAGCAAAAAGATACTTACATGCCATCCCAATCCACCAAGCGCATGTTTGGTTCTGCAAGAGCCTGTACAAGTGTGGGGACCCATCTGACCAAGTTCAGAACGCGGCCAATCCAGCCTGGACCAGTGACGGGCGCATCGCGTAAAGTGTAGTCCTCGACAACAATTGTGTTGCCTCTAGCTTCCTCGACGCGTTGGTGGGTGATGCGTTTGCCATTGGACGGGGATGTGGAAGGATTTGCGCGGGCCTTACGATGTTGCTTCTGATTTTTCGAGTGTTTTGTACGCTGCACGAAGGAGTAATGAGAGCTCATAGACGAGCGCTTAGGTGACCCATGCGTCGAAGGCACAGTGGAGGACGAGGTAGCCGAGGACGAGGTAGCCGAGGACGAGGTAGCCGTAGTGTGAGACAAAGAGGCGAGCAGTGAGTCGGACTCCGCAAGCCAAGGACTGGCGTCGAAGTCTTCACCCTTGACTTCAACACCGTCAGGGAAGAGACCGAGGTCATGGTCGGGAATGCCCCCGTCGAGATCTGTGCCGTCAACAGCTTCCGACGATAGTGCTGCTGCCATCCATGAATCGTCCTGGGCCTATCATGGCTTGAGTTAAGTCATGAGCCTGTGGCGCAAAACTTACGCGACAAACAACGTCGAGAACCGTAGACGCGTCAAAAAGTCAAGGCCCGGTAATTGGCGCGCCCTCCGTGATAGAAAAATGGCGACCTGAGCGCGTCGTTCGAAGAGGAAAGTCCGGCGTCGCATTGGTATTTGATGTTGATGTTGATGATGGCCAGATTCTCCAACCTAAGTATGGAGAGTCAGTATGAGTAGGGAGGTGAAGAAAATACAAGAAGAAGCAAATTTGAGACTGCCCTCTGGGCACTGCAGCTGGCTTTGGAAGTAGGCTCAAAGGTCGGCCCTTTGTCGACAAAGCCAGCTGCAGTGTCAAGAGTGCAGGGGAGAAGAGGCGCAAGAGTCTCGGGAAATGGCTTACCTGCGGGCATCTTGGGCAAAACGTGCGCCTGCAGCACGAGCGCTACAGTGGTGGTGGTTGCAAACGAAGTGAGCATAATCCAACACCGACACGGAGCCGAGCACTTTATAATCAGCACGCGCACTTGACCCTGCAGATGGTCATCACTGGAAAGCCACGGTGACCGATAGCCGCGCCAACATTCTCTCCTTCTCCCACCATCCCTTTCCCGAACTGTCCACTGCGACGAGCAGGACAGCGCGCGCCCATCCCTTACATCCTTGACCATCCGTGCGTTGTTTTGTTGACACCGGTCGGCGCCCACTAACAAGCCCCAGCGACCTGCAGGACAACATCACGCTGAAATGGAACCCAGACGTCGTCTCGAACATGCTCAGCTTCTACGTCAAGCAATCCAATGTCACCACAGTCAGTCAACCAAACTTGACGCCCATACTTCTACTCACATTTTTCCTACAGCTGCTTTCATTCGACCACATCGGCGCACCGGCACGTCCCCCCTGACGCTGTCGTCCTCGTTCAACATCACGCTCGACGGGATCGACACACCGCCGCAGGACTTGACCGACGCGATTTCGCGCACATGTAGCTACTTGTTCACCGACAAACTCGAGAGGCTCGTGCCAGACCGCGGAGCATCGGATGCCGACACCATCAGCAGCGCGCCGGCGTTGGAGGCGCTGACGCTGAGCGTTACGGGCGACGTGAACAGCATCTCGGACGAGGCGATCCTGGAACTCGGGAGTGGCGGCGAGAGTTACACCCTTGTTGTTCCAGATGACGGTTCCGCGGCCACCCTGACCGCGAACACGACGCTGGGCCTCCTCCGCGGATTGACGACGTTTGGGCAGCTGTGGTACACCACGTCCGATACGGTCTATACGCTGGAAGCTCCCATCAGCGTGAAAACCATTGCCACGGCGGAAGAGAGCCCAAGGTGCGTTGCGTGCCTACACTCTGACTTGGTCTCTCCTCTCAACCCCCATGACCAGGGACGACGACGAACGCGCGCGCAGACGCAGACGCGAAGGAGGAGACGCGAGGAGGTGGGGACGGGGAAGAGTCCACCCCTCTCAGCGTCAGCACAGCCGGAGGGGAGTCTCTGCCAGCGCAGGCTAGGGCTATCCGTTTCCAGGCCATCACCTGCCTCGACGCCTTAAATAGGCCTCGCCGGCGCACTCTCTTATTCCTCCTCCCGCGCTGCCATGATCGTCTCTTGCCACGCTGCTGGCGTCCGCTCTGGCGGCGCCAAATTACGACTCGATACCAACACAATACCGGCGCGGCGCCAACAACACCGATCCCACAGTGGGCGTCAGCTCGGACGGCGGGTGGGAGTCGCTGCCAGACATACCCGACGCTGCAACATACCCCGACTGGGTCGTAGACGAGAGCCTCGGTGTAAAACTAGTGCGTCGCCCGCTCCGTCCACCCTCTCCTCGGCCCTCTCTCTCTCTCCACCACAACCGCGTGAGCGCAAATCCTCTCAACTGGGCTGGTCGAAACGCGTAAGTTCTGGGCATGTCCTAAGTCTCGACCCTGGTCGTTCAAATGCTTACTGACCTTTTCTATCAGATCTCCTTGGCGCAGTATCGGTGTACCCAGTGTGTACGTTTCTCACCAGATTCGTCGCATTTGGTGACTGAACCCAATCTCTGGGACAGAATTCCCGGGTCGCGGCGCAGGCAAGCTCTGCAACGGTCATCGAAGAACACTCCTTTGACTGTGAATACAGGTAAGTCAGGACTCGATTCGATTCCAATGAAGACTAACCTCTCGCTATATGAGCTGCGCCAACCGCAAAGGCTCAGACGTGACAACCGACCCAATACTTACCTATTTCTTCAACGGCCGACACGGACACGAATATGTTTGGACCACGTTCGAGCTTGTCAATGAACATTATCTTTTGTTACAGAATTAGCGATCGTACCAGAAACAAATTACTTTAATCTTCTTCATCGGTGCCGCTGTCAGTGTCCTCGTTCGTTTCTTCGTCCCCGCCGTCCGAGGCCCCCTCGTTGTCGGTATCTTCCTGGTCGCCATCTTCCTCGTCGCCGCTATGGCCCGGTGTGAACAACGCAAGGCGTTCCATGACCAACTCAAGTGGGACCGCTCCCGACGACTCCCAAGCCCTGCGGCGGACGCGAGCGGCGGACGCGCGTAGAGCGTTGGGAATATTCTCAGCGGATTGGCGGATCCATGTACCGCCACCTCGAGTTGCGTAGGTGAATCCGAAGACCAAAGGACCTCGGGCAAGTCTCAAGATCGCCGTCCATTCCTCATCGGATATGAGTTTCGACCAGATGTAGACCAGAACCTGTCAAGTACTTAGATGAGCTAGGACCACTTCTTGTGGGACATACCTTTCTTCTAAGGTCAACAAGTGTCCTGACAACGGTGGGCGTCTGGGTTTCAGTGACTTCGAGTGGATTGATCCCGTCGAAATAAGCCATGAATTCGCCTAAGAAGCTCTCTACGTATTGCAGGTCCTCATATTGTCTGGTGAGAGCGATAGAGTCTTCGAAGGCGGGAGAGTACAATTTGATGATTTCCTGGTTGGCAGGTGTAAGCTGTGAAATTGTGTTTAAACATAGTCATCGATATTCTACCACGTAGTACTCACCACTTGGCGCACAAGCTCTTCAATAACAACCTCCTCGAAATCTGGTACATCGACCCAACGATCCATGGTGAAGGCTTGAGAAGAGTGGCGAGAAGGCTTCCATTGACTGGGTTGACCGTCTGACACCTTGAAGCTTCTGAACTGCATCCTTCTTCGCTATTACGACTTACAAATTCATATTCATTTCAAGCAACAGTATTTGAGCAACAGAAGGTAATGTATCAAGCAGTAATTATGCGAGCGGTCAGTGCATATTAAGTGGTGTATGATAGTAAAAAAGGATGAGACGCTTTGCTACGCAAGTTTTGCCTGTGAAGAAATGAGCGCAAGTCAAGAAAACAATGCGAACTCATACCTCCCGACCACCGACATCAGCACAATTACCTTCAGCGTTGAGATGCGCGCGATGAGCGGGGTAGGTCCGTGCAAGCTGGCAGACTTCGCACTCCAGGATTGCGCTGCTGATCAGAGCCCACACATCATGTGGAACCCCAAGTGCTGAGTTCCACTCGCGCCAAGCGCCTGCGAAACTGTCGTCCGAGCCATACTCAATGGCGTGAAGGATCTCCGGATGGTCTTCTGCTGTGACAAACGCTGAGTATTCTCGAAGGGGAACATCCGGAGCGACCTCGAGATTGTCAGGAAGATCAGAAACTGGCGAAAGGTTAGGAAGGAAGGTAAGAACATGGAAAGACGAACACAGACCTTCGACCTTGGTTGGCTGATTGCCACAATATCCCGACTCAATGTGCGCTTGATAGCCCTGGTGTGAAAACCCACAACCACAACCAGACTCGCATCCTATGCTCAATAGACAGTTCTGCACGCTACTCCAAGGTAACCCCACATGAGTTGTTAGGCATCGAATTGCCATGCCTTGGCTGGTCTCCTCGAACATGTAGCGGAACCGATCCGTGAAAGCAGCAGGGGTCTTGGTATGATCGTATACGTCGAGGATAGAGTGGCCTTCCCAAGCGGGATGACTGGTGGGATCTGGCCGTGAGCGTTAGTTCGGGAACAAGTCTAGGTTGATCAGCGCTTACCCGTCACCTTGTTGTCCAAGAATTTCTGGAGAGCCTCCAGAAAGCCCGTATCTGTAAGCGAGAGTTAGCAATAACAAATACGAACTACCCAAGTATTCATACCGCCTTGCTTTCGGGCGTTGGCCTGTTCCAAAGCAAATCGGCTGAAGAATCCGTTGATGAGAGAAGGACGCCTGACTTGCAGCCGGCGACTCGGAGGAACAGACTGGTTGCTGGAGCCGCTGGAGTATGCATAAGGCCGAGATTCCCGGCGGGCAAAGAAGCTTGAGGAAGGGGACCACGACGAAGAAGTGGAGGCGGATGGAGACGCTGTACCGGCAGAGGAAGTAGGGGTGAACTTGGATGAGGTGGACTTGGGGGACGCAGAGGAGGAAGAAGTTGAGGAGCGAAGGGGAGATACATATGTGTACGGCCGGGGGACTCGCACAATGGGCGCTTTGCCCTTGCCCTTCTTGGGAGGGCGTTCGTCCTCGGAGGTGTCCTCGATGTCAATGACCTCGACGGCGGCCTTCTTCCTCTTGTGTCCAGCCGGTGCATCCTCAGAGTCTACGTGCGCAACTAGATTGCCTGTCAGGCAAGAACACGGTCAAAAGTATTAAGGGCTTACATTGTTCAGTCTCTTCCGTCGGAATCTGACGAATGGATGGTATGGGTCCCGGGATCTTATCCAGGCTCAAGATGGGGACTTGCGACTGTCAGAAAAGCACTGGTGAAATACAAGGGGAAGAACTTACAATAAATAGCACATCGGGGCACCTTGCACCAAAAGTTCCATCCATCGGAGTCACCCTTCGTCCCCTTACCATGCACCATCTCCACATCTTCAGTCTGGCGCCTTTGGTTGAGTCCGTGGACTGGGCAAAGTGGCCGTGTACTTGCTCCGCTTCGGAAGAGATCAGCGAAGGAACCAACACCGTAGTAGGTGGGTAGTCCGGACGTCTTGCCGATGAGACGTACTGGTCTGTAAAGGTTCTCAGGAGAATACAAAAAGAAGAACGGTGACTTGCGTACCGCTGCCAGCTGGTTATTGCCCACTCGGAATGTTTGTCCGGAGGGTCTCTCGTCACAGTCAGAATATAACCGTGTGCGATGGCCTGGTCTACAAGCTTCAGAATGTTGCTGAGACGTAGGCCTGTGGGATCCAGTTCGCTGAGCTCGCGTTCAAGGGGATGTAAAGCGGGTTGCTGGGCTTGACGCAAAGGTCGGTATACCGGTGCGGCGGCCTGTCCTCCTTGGCGTGAGAGGTGTTGTCCGCGCTGTCCGCTGCCGCCTGGGCCAACGTTGAAGTTGAAGACAACGTTAGACATGGGAGTAGCGAGATGGAATACTGATCTTGAGAATGTCGAGTCGAATTGCTCGGGAAAAGTACGGTTGCGCACCGTGGAGCCTGATTAATTCAGGTGCAATGAGGACGATCCCTGTCCGGAGGTAGATATGGCCAGAGGTAAGTTAGACAGTTGCCCAAGGTCGAAGGACGCTTAGTGGTGATCGAATAATGGCGCTAGCCTCTTGGGGATCCTGATTGTCTTGAGACATTCTTGAGATTGATGGTCTGGAGACGATTCTGTCACGCACTGAAAGCAAGTTGAACGTACAGTAGAAATGTTGCGGGAGAGTATGACCGCTCGCATAGTTTGAATGGCTGGTTTTGGAGAAAAAAGTCATTAGTAATTGAAACAGCGTGCAAACACCCCTGTACGTACCTGACACTAGACATACAATTACATCGAGATCTGGAGGGAAGCGGCGCAATAGGTGAGGGAGTGGTGGGAAGTAGAGGCAAGAGCGCCCTTACCCTTTTCGTCCAACGTGGTGCGGAGCGTCCGGCCCATTGGGCGGGGCCGGTAACTTGGCGATGACAGGCAAGCGATCCGATGATTATCCGGTATCGCTTGGCTCGGAGGAATTCGCCGACTTCCTTTCTCTGTCAGGTGCTGACAGATCAGGGCGACTCGAATCGGACTCCTTTGGTAGGTCCACCCCTCCATCATCATGCATCATGCCTGTCCATCCACGCTCGTTGTTGACCATAACCCAATCTCTCACGATGCTGGTATTTCGTACTATTATGTTTCCCCGGCTCGGACCGAGTGCCCCAATCTCTGTTCATCTGCCCCATAAACCATGAAGACCGACCTGCTCGTCTTGGGCACTGGTACGCATCCCTATCGTCTCTATCCACCCTCATTCATTGTGCTGTAGGAGTCACAGGCAGACTCGTCGTAAAGTATCTGCAGAATCACCCCGACCGCGCGACGTTCACGTTTGCCATTGCTGGGCGGTCGGAGGAGAAGCTGCGCGCTTTGGCGGAAGGATTGGATGATGTCGAGATTCGCGTGGTTGACGTGTTGGATGATGAGCAGGTTGAGGTGGCGGTTAAAACGAGCAAGGTGGTGCTGAATACGGTGGGTCCATACTGGCTGTATGGCTCGCCGGTCGTCGCGTGCGTTGTCCTTGCCTTGCTCGTCTCCATGCCTAATCTTGCATCTAGCGCGTGTGCCCGAAATGGCGTGCACCACGTTGATCTTACCGGTGAGACGCACTGGGTTAAGCACATCATCACCGAGTACGCGCCCACTCATCCCTCTCTATGTCAATGTCCCTGTTCAACCTCAGCTAAGATACGACCACCTCGCCACCAAAACGGGCTCCATCATCGTTCCAGCCTGCGCCATTGAGTCCCTCCCCGCCGACATCGTGACGTATCTAGGCCACAAGGCGATCCAATCCCTCAACCCCCACCAGCCCGCGCACATCTCCAAGTCGACTACGGCATCCAAGCTGAACATGGATGCGTTCTCGGGCGGCTCCATTGCGACGCTTTATGCTGAGCTTGAGACCGTACCGCCAGCGTTCCTCAGATTGTCTAAGGCGAGCTATTCGTTGAGCCCTAGTGCGTCTTCCCGTTTGTATCCTATCTTTGTACTCATGGACTCTGCAGTCTCCGGCCCCCCGGTTGATCCGCCACAACTTGTTTATAAGCTACACATCCCGCATAGCAAGTGCGTGATCGTAGGCGGTAAGTACTTCGCGGCACCAGCGGATACCAGCATCGTTCAGCGCACATGGGGACTCCTGGAGCTCGATGCCGTCCAGTCTGGATCGTTCGCCGCCGCTAATGCGCGGTATGGACCGAACTTCACGTATGAGCAGTTCGAGCCGACGGGGAGTTGGGCCAAAGCATTGGTGTTATCTTGCGTGTTACTGCTCCTCAACACGATACTGCCTATACTCCTCCGATCTTCGGTGAGTGATGTTATTTGTCGCGATACACGTGTCTCATTTCTGGCATAGTTCGGCTTCATCGTGAAGAGGCTTCTCCCCAAACCTGGTGATGGACCCAAGGACGAGTTCGTAGTATATATGCTTCTCATCTCACTTGCTTGACTTGCGGCATGTAGGAACCTACACAAAGGGAGCATCGACTTCCTGAACATCACATCCTCGTCTTCGGGGGGTCTACACGCCAAGACGACGTTCAAAGCCACAGGGAATGGGTATCATACTTCCGCTGGTGCGTCCTTCCTTTCCTTCTTTGCCTCATTCCCATCTGCTCACTCACGGTCTCCAGTGATGATATCAGAATGCGCCCTCGCACTGCTGCGCCCCGAATCCTTAACTCCTCTGGCGAGGAAGGGCGGTGTATTGACGCCGGCGACGGCGTTCGCGGATGAGGTGGTGAGGAGGTTGAATAGGGGTGGGAGTGGGAGTGGGTTTGAGATTGAGACTGTGGTGTTGGAGGGGGTTGGGGTGGGGGACAAGAAGCGGGATTGATGTGGGGAGGAGTTTGCATCGACTTACAAAGTGTTGAGTGAATTGAACAAAGCAAGAATTGATTGATGTGCGGGAGCGAATACACAGATATGCAGACATCGACAACGTCGCGTCAACCACGCTCGCCACCTCTGGGAACGGCGGGGATATCTTACATTTGACCGGGAGCGGGTGTCTGTCATACATTAAGGTCAGCTTGAAGGGATGGTGACGAGAGAGGAAGACTGACCTTACGATCGAATCCAGGTACGCCCTGTCGTCGACAGGAATCTCCTCACCACTCTCATCGCGTGCATGCTCAAACTCGAAGGCCCATATCAAAGAGGCAATAGCAATGAACAGGGATATTGCCCTGGACAATTGCTGGAAGGTTCGGACAGTCAGAATAACTGGCGTCGACCAGGCCGCGCCTTCTGGTACGCACCGTCGTCCAAACCCAAAAACCCTGCGAACATGTCTTCACACCCGAGCGAGCTGGGATTTGGTCAAACTCTTCCTTTCTCTGTCGAGTCGCCGCCATGTCAATCTCGTCAGTGGCACGGCAAAGATATGTCAGCCACAAAGCTATCTTTGCCATGAGATACAGTTCAAGGTCTAAAACTAGCACAGGGAATTTGAAGCACGGAAGTACAAAATATGGACAGTATGATATTTGACATGGCATCGAGTTGTAGAGAATTACTGCTATGATATTCACTGTTATACAACATATAGTACGTAGGTAGAGCTATAGTATACATACGTTGAATTCATCTATGCCTGCTGCGCACCACGGATCCCTCGGTGTAGTGGGATGTACTAAAGCAATATATCAGCACTTCTCGACACAAAGTGACTGAGAAAACATACAGATCCATCTCCGCAAGAGGGACGATGCTCGTCCTCTTGAAGATCTTCCAGCCAAAGTACAACAGGATCACAAACGGGATGTTGATATAAGTCGAGAAGAAATCGGACGCGGACCACGGCTTGAGAGTCGTCCATCCCGAGAAGAATATGATGATGATGAACGAGATGAGGACAGTCCACGCGCCCCACGGCTGGACCCAAGATTTGAACGGCAGGATGTCGCGCGATAGGCGCTGCGCGTGCATGCCGCGGTAGAACCGGATGTGGGCGAGGGCGATGCCACACCATGTGAGCATTGATCCGAGCGTCGTGATATTCGCAAGCCAGTTAAACGCCTTCTCCGCTCCGCCAGAGCTACAGTTCAGATAACCCAAGGTCCCAAACAAAGCCGTGAACGCGAGAGCGTAGATCGGGACACCGTTGGGCAGGACCTTGGCGAAGAACCTGGGCGCCTGGCCCTGCTGTGCGAGCATGAAGAGGGCGCGTGAGGACGCGTACATGAACTCGTTCCCAGAGGAGAACGCGGAGGTGAGGACGACGCCGTTTACGATGTGGTTGAGAGCATGGATCCCGGAGGTGGTGATGACAATAACGAAGGGCGATTCCGCGGCGGTTCCGCTTCCCTGTTTATTGGCCCGGAGGAGGTTGGGATCATTGGGGGCAATGCACATCCCTGCAAGCCATAGTGACACAATGTCTGGAATGATGGAGTGAATACTACTCATATAGAGGCAGAAATGAGCGACACCTACACAAAAGAACGATACGGTAGAAAATGGCGCGGACGGCTGTGCGCATGGTTTTGCGAGGATTGTCTGCCTCGAGACAAATAGAGGCGAGACCCTCCATGCCACCGTAGGAGAAGGCGGCTTGAGTCAGGACAGCCCAAACTGTCACAATAATATGAGTGCATTTTCGGAAACATCTTATATGATACGCACAGCCAAGGAAGCGCGCTTTCGAGGCAGGCACTATGTTGAGATAGGTGCTATTGAAGGGACTCTCTTTCCAGTAACGGAAGCCACGGCGGTCTCTGTCGGGCGCTCCGCCTAGATCAACAACGAGGCATACGATGCAAAGACCAACAACCGTGATGATCTTCAAAAAGGCGAACCAGAACTCGAATTCACCAAAGTATCTGAAGAACCAACAATAAGCGCTTTGATCAAGACAGTGAGAGGAAGAACGAACTTGACACCGGCCAAGTTGATGATAATGATGCCTACCAACATGACGGTAACATATATAGCCAAGTGGTCGGAATCTTTGTCCCAATATTGAATGACAATCGATGCGGCGACGATCTCGACGGGGGCGGTCATGGCGGTTTGAAACCAGAACTGCCAGCCCATGGCAAAGCCGAGGGCGGGGTCGACGTAGCGGGAAGAGAACTCGATAAAGCCTCCCGCACTGGGGTCGTACACCATCATCTACGAAAAGGGAACGAACAGCCAAGTCAGATGCCGTTGAACAACAATCGAACAGCCGCACCTCTCCCAAAGAGTACATCATAAGACCAACCAGGATACCGACGATGAGATAACCAAGGACCGCACCGACTGGCCCCCCGTTCTCAAGCGCCTTTCCAGATCCCAAGAAGAGACCCGTGCCGATGGTCCCTGCCTGTGAGCCAACTCAGAATTGTCAACGTAAGAGATGGAAAAGACATACGATCGCAATCATGGATACATGACGCCCCTTGAGAGAACGGTGCATGTGAGGGTCTTCTGTCGAAGCATCCACGACGCGGTCATCGTGAGTGGCGGCGACGTCGACGTCGAAGTCGGGGCCTTTTTCGGAATCGTACACCTTGTCAGACATGGTGGGAGGGGAGCTTGAGGGGAAGCTAACCGCATGCTCCGAGAGACCTTATATACAGGCTACGTGACAGCCACTGATGTGGCAGACTAGGACAGTCAAGACAGTCGGTGTGTTCTGGAACCGAAACACATGTTCCCAAAATGCAGAATGTAGCATCGAATGAATGCCATTTCGTGGATGTTCCGGGTAGGCAGTGTGCGGGATGCCAGATAATACACCGCTCTCCTTTTGAAGAGTGATAGCCTCTGATCGATGGGAAGATATCTCTCGAGTGGGGAAAGGACGGCGAAGGGATATATATGTATGTTTGGTGTCACGGTTTCCACGGGCACGATGGGATCCATGAGACCCTTACAATATAGTTGCCCAGTGTAGCGCTTTGTGTAGTATCACTAGTCGGGGTGGTACTATTCGAAACGGGGGACCTGGGCACGCAAAACGACAACGCTGGGTCCGGCGACTTGGACGAGTATGTTTCCAGTAGACCTGAGCAGAACTACACAGTGATCAAAAGCATGATTGTCCGTTGGAGGATGGAACGGGACCACGTACATTACAGTTCAACTTTGCCCAATATCAAACTGTCTCGTAATGAGGCACATCCCTTCACTGAGATCCGTGATGGGTATATAGATGGTGATTCTTGTCATACAAAAGGTGTCGACAGGTGTTGACTATGTTGACCGTTGGTTGTACTTGGTGGCGATTCGGATAAGCAAGCAACCTTTCCGATCATCCTTAGCCGACGACGTCGGGCCAACCCGACCTCGCCTGATTGGGACGCTTTCGTCACTTAGTACCTTTTCTATCTCTTTCATCCATATCTCACGGAATGCAACCTCGACGCTGGATTTCAAAGCTCAGTACTGGAATTAGGGTCTTAGGTCTACACATCGTAACATAAAATGAACTGAACACAAGGCATACGGCTACAGATACGGCTACAGATTGGAAAGGTGAAGAAAAAAAATTACTGTCTCGAGGCTCTATTACTTGTTGGCCGACTCGCTGCGCTGCACAGGACTGGAGCATGACTTGTTCTTGATATGCCTCCCGCAGGAATCAGACCTCGAAAAGTGCTCTCCACACCCAGAGCACGTCCCCCTTGTAAAGTGCGTTCGTCGAATGTGATCCCACATGGAAAGCGCATTACTGAATCTGGACTTCGAGGAGCAGTTCGCCCAGAAGCAAGTGTACGAGCGATGCTTCTCCGCCAAATGCAAGCGTGCGGTCGTCTTCCAGTTGTCGGTGGTTCGGTCGAACGCAATTCCGCAGGGTTGACCATGGGCGGTGATCCATGCGCAAGTGCTCACGACATCGAGTACGAGAACAGGCTTTGGTGCACTGTCAGCTTCTGGAGGTGGTGCTGTCTGTGAATCGCCTGGAGCGGGGGAAGTGGCCTGAGGAAATGATTCCATGATCCACTGAAGCGCTTGAGGGTGGCCATCGGGCAGATCGAGGGAGTCTGCTACTTGGACGTCTTCTATCCTAGTCTTCTTGGACGATCCATCATCTTGTCTGCACGCGCTATTAGTACGCATGACTATCTGACATACAAGAGACAGAGCTTACTCGTGATCGTTCAAAGAGTCAGACTCGCGTGCTCTCTTCCTTGACCTGGGACTCAGTCCCGGAGCAGAGGCATCGCGACATGATTGGGACGGTTGGAGGTCAAACCATTCTCCGCGATGATTATAGGACGACGCGTCGAGGACTGGACAAAACGCGTCATTCGTGTGATGGACCGCGTCTTCATCGTGCCAAGGCGCGTAGGAGGAATGTCGAGCTTCGCCGTCAAGCGAGGTTGGTGCCTGTGGGGCCCATCCAAAAGGTGGGATGTTCTCCTTCACCGCCGGCGACCAGGTCATGTCCAGGTATGAAGTTTGGTCGAAGCGGAGAGGGTCTTGTATGAGATTGGCACCACTGTCACTATGCGCGGGATGGTAGATCGATGGGCTTGAATGATAGTATGTCTCGGGTGTGTTCGAGGTAGGGAGTGTGTAACGGCTGTCGAAAGGAGTGTTGGCAGGATGGGAGTCGTAGTACTCGGCATAATCGTGAAGGAGCGTGGGGTTATTGTAAGGGAACGTGTCGCCTTGCAACGAAGCTGGAAGAGACTCTGTTGGCGCAGGCTGAGACGGGCAATCGTCGAGGGGAGTCACTGCTTGTACTGGTGCTCGAGATACCCACTCCTTCGGTGGGTCAGAGACAAACAGAAAGGCGAGGTCACCGTCATCGAGAGTGTCGAGGAATTGGAAAGTATTGAGGGATTGTTGAAGGGGAAAGTCATTAGATCTGAAGGTGGTGGTCAGCACAACGCGAATTGTCCACCGAGCAACTGCAACGTACTTTATGTTATGAGACATTGTTGAAGAATAAACAAGGGAAAGTGAAGGCAGAAAGGATATTAACAAGAAAAACACGATGGGAACTCCTGCGCTAGCGCTAAGTGTTCGTCCACGTCAACCCCCGAGGTTGTGGTTGAAGAGTCAACATGCCCAGCCTCGCGCCTCTTGAAGACAGCGCGTCTCACGTCACGTGTCTGCGTGTGGACTGTACGGCATATGTCAATGACAATGGGAACAGGATTTGTCGGCAAACACAACGAAGATGACTGCCCATTGTTGCCTAATTTGGGTCATTGAACCGTGTACGAACCTGATACAATGCATATAGAATTACCAAACCTGGAGCTGCGTAGGTGTGGCACGAAAGGGTCGAAGCACATGTTGGAACACCCCATGTGCGCCACACTCACGCCTGAATGCCAAGTTAGCAGGGCTTGCAATTACAATTTACTCGGTACAAGTGGCACTCGGAGACACTTGTGGGGAGCTTGTAAATCACAGAACGCATGTCCACGCTTGAGAAGGTCGTGAGTTGATATCTACTTTCTCAATTTGCCATGATCAGACTCAGCATAGACCATTCCTTACGACCGGCACACAGACACAGGGCGAAAAAGTGTACACGAGATCCAATCATGAGCCCTACGAGATCCGGTCATGGGCTTAGCCCGAGCAAAAAAAACAACAATGGATAATTTACGTTCAAACCAAATCAGCCTCGAAGTATCACAATAAATCACTATGGATGACAACATTGAACAAGCAGCGCGACTAGCACGACTAGCTGCGGTGAGCGATGAATACCAGAATATCAACTCTGTGCGTGGCCTAATCAAAGGTTACAGTACGGCGGGCGGGGTATATAGGGTGGTGCGCGGAGCAGAGCAGTGGAGCATAAACGAAGGGCAAAGGGGGGTATGGGAATCATCGTCTGGTGAGGTAAAGGGTCGAAGTAGCACCTCCGAGTGATTCGTGAAGATTGTGCGATTACCACGACGTGCCGGAGAAGGCGTGGCGACGGTGCGACCGAACAGAGCGCTTATCAGGTAATTCGGAGTCGCGTTCCACACTGCGGCGGCGGCGTCTGCGGCAGGTAACTGGTGATGAGGAGGATGCGGAGCTCGCTAAGGTTGTGGACGTGGAGGAATAGGTTGTGGATGCAGCAGCATAGGAGGATGTTGTGCTGGGCACTTCAGCGACACTCGTGGATGAGCTGTGGGAGTGGGAATGGGAATGAGAGTCGGAATCGGAAGAGTCAGAGCCTGATGACGAGGAGGAGGAGGATGAAGACGAGGAAGCCCCGGAATCACTGGATGAAGTGCCGGAGCTCGCGGCGGCGCTGCTCGAGGAAGTTGAAGAGGAGCTCGATGACGACGAAGAGCTAGACGACGACGAGGTCGATTCACTTCCAGTGAAGATATCGTTCTGGGCTCCTATAGTATACCGTCAATGCTATTCGCACAAAAGGCACAGGTAACGTACCTGGGTTGAAACCCATCTTGGTGTTGTATCCAGGCGACTTCTCTTGACCGTTCGATTGATATCCAGTGAGGCTGACGGTGTTTCCCGCGTTCTGGTTCATTACAATGAACTTCTTGGGTCCAGAGACACAAGCGGACTGGTCATCCTCGCACCATTCAGGCGCAACGGGTGAACCGACCGAAGTGGTGCTGGTGGCGCCGGTGACTTTGCATCGGTATGGGTGCATGTACATGTTCGGGATACCGCAGCTAGGAAGGGATTAGTCGGCATAAGCCACCAGTGAAGACACATACTGGTTCGGTACCCAGCCCCACTACAAACGGAAATATAGATTGATGAGTACATGATGACAGACAACCGAGTGGACAGACTGACAGCACAGATACATCCACCATCGGGACACGCGGGCATGTCAGCGGGGACGTCGTAAGTGGTTTCACGGTACCACGGGGTTCTTGGCAGCCCGTTAAATGGGTCTTGAGGTATAGCTTGGGGAAACTCACTGAGCAGCGACGGTGAACACGACGAGATTGTCCTCGGTTACGGAAGAGATGTCAGACTAAACGTCGAATAAGGAACTGCCGGAAGAAGGATAAGAGGATTTGTACCGTGTACGAGATGGCAAAGACGGTTCCAGCGGCCATGGATCGATTCTCGGCGTGCACTAGAACGACATCAAAAAGGGCTTCAGTCTCGAATGAGGGGCGCATTACGGTTAGGGACGGTGATGCAATCGGTGTGCTGTGCATGCATTCAACAGAAAGTAATGGGAAATGCATGAAGAACGTACATCGCCGTCGTAGTCGTCGTGATCCTGACCGTCGGGCCACGTCCCAACTTCAGTACCATCGTATGAGTAGGAAGTGAAGGCCCTGTTGCTGGCAATTTCAACGGTGAAGCTGCCACCGGCGGGGCTGAATGGCAGTGATCAGATATGGACGATGAATGACGCTAAATGGCGCGTACAGCTCGAGGAATTGGCCGTCGGCAGGAGGATCATTGAGACACTAAACCGGGGTAAGTAACGATGGCCTCTTAGTTTAGCAGACTTCACGGCGTACTCCAGTATTCGCGTGCACTGTACAGCCATGAGAACGAAGTTGACGCGAGAATTCGAGGGGGACTCACTCCAATACTGGTCGTAGTCCATTTGATAGACAGGGTTAACAACCTCCTCTGAGTTGATGTTGTCGCCCGTTGTTCCCTGCGCAGAGCGTCAGTCATCTTCAGTGAAGAGGTGATGGAATTGCGACGCACACTGAAGCACCACATTGACGGGTGGAAGGGGCCGACATGGGCTTGCACATAGGGAGCAAGTAAGACTGCCGCTGCGGATAAAATCGTGAAGGACATATTGTCCAGTGAGAGCAGTGACAGTGTCGACTAAGAGAGAGTCTTTATAAAAGAATGTAAGTGTCCCGGAGGGAAGCACGGGACGGCAGGTGAAAACCTGCAAAAAAGCAAGCGAGGAGGAGGAGGAGGGGGGAGGGATATGCAGGTCCGATAGGGATCCAGATTTATACACAGGGTTCTCCGAAATGCATCAATTGCCAACTTGCCTAAAGAGGGTGATGCATCAAAATTAACAGGCACTACGCCACCGCTCCACGTGTAAATTGGTCGTCGTCAAGGGCCTCCCGAAGCTCTGCTCCAGACTTGTTGCTCCAGCAACCGCGTATAATCCTATGTATAACACTGCCTTTCTATTGCGCTGACTTCTGCAGTAATAGAGCGGCGTACTACCCCGTACTCCCAATCTCATTCATATCTGACGTTGGAAAATCAAGACTTCGGATAGCAATCTAACAAGCAACGTGATCCGTAACCAAGAATAGGACAAATCAGTCTTCAGACTTATGTGCCGCACAAGGCCAGACGCGGCAAGACAAGATCTAACTCAGGGAGGCCGAACAGGCTCGACAGCTCGAGCAGCCGCACTGCTCCGCACTGTCGTCCCCGCCTGCCTCTGGCAACGCCGAACATTCCCGGGATTCCCATGGAGGTTACACGACACCACGCAGCGCTCTGTCCCCGCGCATTCCGATGACTTCGTCAATAAGCTTTGCGGCTAGGTTGCTTCGAGCCAGATGGACGTCATCAACGATCGCTCGCCTCAACTGCCCCCCTTTCCGCAAAGTAAGTTGGTCGCTATCGTGACTAGTCGAACGATTGAACATCGGTCTTTCTGAGAACTTGAGAGAAATATCGAACGACACTGAGAACGTCTGAGTTCGGGACTGTTCGCGTCGCTGTATGACACTGCGTATACGCGTATACCAACCTTACTATACATACACTACACTGCTGGACGGTTGCCAACTGCCAAGGAAAGTTTGTGCCATCACACTTTCCGAGCAGTTACACGCAGTGTCCTTTGAGCGCTGGTTGAACGTCCAACGATCGTATTCACGCCACTACTGACCTCCCATACGGGGCAGCGTGTAAATTCTACGCCCTTTCCCACTCGAATTCAGGCAACTCTCTAAGCTGAGAATGACTCCAGACATCGCGGACTGTCCCAGAATTCACACATCACCTATATCTCCTCGGAACCCTATCGCGTCGCATTCTCGACGATGATCCAGAATCACCAACTCCAACTCACTGAATTCACCAACCTGGGAGCCCAGGATTTAACTTGGTCGATGTCCTCGGACTCTTTTAAATCCAGAAGTAGCTTTCCTTCTCTCCTTCTCTAAACTATAAGACAAGCTCCTAAGAAGTCGGGCCATACTTCATCGATTAGCCGCAACCTCACGCGATGTGGCGCATTAGGTATCACGAGAGCGCGTTGGACTGTTGGCAGACCGGAGCAGTTTCCCCCGGAACAGGAGTTCATGCAAAGAACGACGCATGTGGGACCTGATCAAAAACAGAACTTCGTAATCTACGGGCCCAAATTGATATACTGTACACTATGAAGACTACATTGCTTAGCTTACTTGCATAACCATGATATGATCCAAAAAAATGAAGCCACTTTCGTCACTCCTAGTACTCTGACAGATGAATAACCTTGCCTGAAACGAGGTCATCAATCACCCATCCAGCAAGACCAACAATCAATCCACTTACCAACAGTCGCAAACGGCGTCTTTCTCCGGTGACCAAGCAGCTCGACATCGCCGCTGTCGAAGAACGAGTATCCCGCTAATTGACCCAAACAATCAATACCGCTCTGGACCATACGAAGGCAGAGATACTCACGCAAGGTCATATCCTCCTCATCATCCTCATCGTCCGACCCACTGACATTGCTGATGGCCCTCCCCGTCTTCGAATCCCTCAGAGTCCCCGAATGGTCCACAAACGGCGCCGGCTTCTCATTCACCTCCCGGTCCAACTGGATAAGCCCCTTCTGGATATCATACAAGCAGTTCTGGAGTGTGTCCAAGAACCGCCGCGTCTGCAGGTGTTTACTCGATGCGCATCTAGTATCGGGTCAGATTTCAGATCCCTAGCAAAGAGACCTGGACGCACATTGAGAGTCCATCCTCTTTGATGATATACCCAATTCCATACCCATCAGCTGCGACGGGTCCGAAGCCAAAGAGCCTCAAGGCAGGATTGCCACAGTTCGATGTGGACAGGATGGAAGTGTTCAGAGTCTCCCACCCAGGATCCGTGAAAATCGCTGGCATCTTCTTCTCGAACGAGGGGGACGGAGGTGGATCGTCATGCGATGGCTCAAGATTCCCACTCAGCTTGCGTTGAAGGAGACAGTACAGTGCGTAAAGATGCCTGAGGCGCTTGTCAGTATACCTAGAACATAGGAAGAAAACATAGACCCCACCTATCCTGGCCCAAGCCCTGAGCACATTCCTTCGTAAGCTGAGCGTGCCTCTCGCAGGCCTTGTGTAGAGCCGCGACTTTCTCGGCCACCGTAACTTCCGAGTAGTACGCCTAGCACGCCAAGACAGTCAACTATCTTGTCGGCTTGTGATAACAACCGGCCGACTCACCTTCGTGAACGCCACACTCTCAGGCTGAATCGACCTAATCGCCTCGGTCCGCCCATGCAAGAACGCTTTAGTCATCGCAGGCTCATACACACACTCGATACGACCTAACCATAACAATCAGCATTGCCCTTCCATGTCCACGCTTCATAGAGGTCACTGACCATACAACCCGAAGTACGCCACCTGGAACGCCATCTGTACAAACGCATCCGGACTAAAGCCATGGCTCGTGATGAAGTTCTTCCCATACCCCTTAAACTCCAACGCTTGGACGTCGTTCTGGCATATCAAGTCGCTGATCCTCGTCTCCGCGAACCGCACTCCAACGCGCAGCTCCGCGTTCAGCTTCCACTCCAACTTCTTGGGCGTGGTGTCGATGTGGTCAAGCGGCGGCGTGGGTGGCTTAGCCGAGTTGCGTGGGGCGCGGTAGGCTTTAGCGTGTGGAGAGAGCTTGGCGTGAAACATTGTGGGCGCGGAAGGGTTGATGGACCGGGCGAGGAGCATGAGGCCCTCAGTAAAAATGTCGGCCGCGAAGCGCAGAACAGTGTGACCATCCACGCCGGTATGTTCGAAATTAATGCCTGCTGCACCATCGGCAGTGACTATGATTTGCAACTAGCACACACCCGTTAGAAGATAGCATGTGGTGTCAACCGAACACAAACGAACCTTGTCATACCACCGGTTGGTACACGTCCCAACTTGTATTCCGCCCTCAAGCTTGTAAGACCCACACAGGAACGTACTGCACAACTCCGAAAGGTTCTCTGGCGATGCATCATCCAAGCACACGACGAACAACGATCGGTCGATGATATCCAGACACGCCTTGTTGGTACGGTCCTTCGAAAGTGTCTCGCGTAGGGTGCTCCAGACCTTGCGGTTCTCCGTCGACAGAACCCCGATAGCGGTGCGTATAACCTACACCAACCCCGGAATGAGTTTCTTTGTCTAACACATCACCGACAATATCACCCACCTCGACTTTATCCGCCTGGTCCGCGTCTTCAATGATGGCCCTCAGGTTCCGAATAACCTCCCGCTCGGTCAGAACAGGCTGGTTATCTTCGTCTAGCACGTCGAACCAGTCTAATAACCGCATGAGCATCGCATCGTTTTGCAACATACAGCTTCGAAGTTACGCACAGAACTGCCCTCGTCGCATGACGACAATGTGTCTCGACTCAGCATGGACCTGCATTCTGCATCCTCTCTATGGCGATATGAGCTAGGTATGATATGGGCACTGGGATGACATACCCCAGTAGGGATCCGTGCGGTACCGAATAGACGAGTGTACTGATCCATATCCAAGGGCGTGCCGCGTACTTTGTCGGGCTCGAGCAGACCTGCCCTCAAATCATGTATGAATCCCAGCGACGAGACAATAAGCGACGCCGCCCGTGGCAGCTGCGTTCCACGGTCCGGTGATGGGTCATCTCTATTGTGTGTGATTAGGCTTGATAGGGAGGTTGGAATAACGACGCACTCGAGCACGAAGAAGGGGTTCAGGGTGAGCACAACGGGGTCGGTGTGCGATAAGTACGACTCGTACCAGAAGTCCTCGATGTAGCTGGGTCATGGGTGAGATAACGACCACGGCGGGACGATGATGGAAACGCACCTGTCTTTCGTCTTGCTCCACTCCAGCAGCTTCTCCTGAATCATTGGACCCTCGTTTCTCAAGAAATCATCCACGGCCTTCTTCGTCGCCTCGTGCTCATCCGCGTCCTGCAGGCCCTCCAACGCTTTCAGGTACCTCCTGCAAGTATCTTCCAAAGGCGGTATCGGTAACCGAGGGAGCTTCTCCTGAAACGCAAACGTCCCGCCGGACATGGATGCAGACGGATTGCTGTCGATAAATTTGGACATCAGCTTGAGATGGGGGGGATGGTAGATAGAGGAGACGTAGGAACGGGACACACACTTTATACATGACGTGCTCTGTCTGGGGAAATGCGGGGAAGTCCGAATTTCCAATCGCGGTCGTCTTATGGCCTAACGGCATCGAATCGGCACAAACTCCTTTTAACTGTACACCGTTCGCCTGGACTGGTTGCCCCTCCGTTCAACCGTTTGAGATGCAGCTGGATACAGGGCGGTTGGAAAGCAGCGCTGAGACGAACGAGAGAGAACAGAGAGCCTTGGGCTCTCTGCAATGTGTGATCGCACCCGTGTCGAAGGTTTCCGGTCGGATCTCCGGTGACTTGTTCACATGATAACTCCAGACCGCGCCACCATCTCGCAGTCGCCTCCCAGTCGGCGCGATTGAGACATCAAAAAGATGCCGAGCGAGATATAGATGAAGAGAGCGGGGTCCCACACCGCAGTGTTCCCGTCAGCGAAGGGTAGATGAATGACACGAGCGGCGGATTCAAATGGTACGATCGGGAGATAGGGAAGCCACAATCGGAGGACAAGGAGAAGCGGTGGGAGTCTGTGTACACGAGTGTCACAAGAAGATTGATGTCCACAAAACGGACTGGACCCAACCTATTCATATGCGTCATGCCTTCTGATTTCGTCCCACGTATTCACTTGGCATAGTACCTCGCCGCTAAGAGACTCCGGGCGATAGCTCACATCTGGCACGGGAAAGCTTTGGAAGAGCTCCCGGATGAACTGCGTAACGTCGTTCATGGAAAGCTTGTACGTGCAGGGTCGTCTCTGCGCTAGCAAGTCAGCCGATACTGCACAATGATAAGTACTAGTACAGTATGTAAATGAACTACTCACCGTGGGATGTAGTGTGGTGATTTCGGGTATGTTTCGCTGGTACTGAGAAAGTTCGAGCAGCGGCAAGGTCGAAAATAGACTGACGTAGCTTGGCGTGCACAAAGGATACAGGAGACGAATATCTCGAGCCCAACGATCGGCGAGCGATACGAGACCTGCGGTCAGTGTTTGCCGTCAACGCAGGAATTTGGATCGACAAATGGGTTCCACTCACCATTACCCATTACGGCTCGAAGACATGAAGTGCCTCCACTGTCGCTCGGAGGGGATTGTGAAGAGGCTCGGAGTACTGATTTGGAACGTAGGTGAAGTCTGCCGGCATTGGAAGAACGGATCCATGGCAAACGGTGAGGGTGCGGCGGGAACTGGATCAGGATGTGTATAGTATGCCCAACCCAACGTAAGGCTCAACAACGCCTGTTGACCTTAGAAGAGCAAGATTGGGAAATGCGGCCAAGACGCACTATGGAACAAAATGGCAGATGTGGATGTAGCATCGGTCGTACTTCGATGATCTCAATCGTCGACAAGGGCTCCGACAGCCCAGCACTCAGGCATTTCCAGACGGATGAGAAGAGTCGCGAGGATCTCAAGTGCAGATCTACCACTCCTATGCAGACGGCCAGCATTCTCTGACGTAGGTTGCAGACTTGCGGGTAAACGGGACCTCAGAGATAGCATCGTCGCGGGACTGTAAGGCCATCCGGTATGTCTTGCACAATTGGTTCTACCAGGACGACAAATCGAGAGCGCATAGAGACTGGATTAGACAGTGGTGACGCACAACATCGCCATAGAATGGTCGGTCAAAGCCGTCGCGTGAAAGAGATAGAGCCGGGGTTGCCCGTGACGCGTTTTTCGCCATGTAGAACCATATGCAATACCCGCTGGATTTGTCGCAAGAGCTATGGTGTTCGTTCATTTTCTTTTGAACGAAGAAGAGGCCATGGCACGCACTGCGGTCACCATCATAATGCCACAAATTGTACCACGTCAGTCGTCAGTTCCTGCCTCGTAGTTGGCGCAGTATAGCGAGCAGGAGGGAATTGTCGTGGTGTAGATGGCGGGAGGAAGAAAGGTAGTAGCGTGGCCTGGGGTTAGGGTCTTGACTTCTGAATGAGGATACGTAAGTAAACTATCGTCTCAGACTTGTCAACCCACCCTGGCTTCGGTCTTCACTAGCTTCACTCGCGAGAAGCTTTCGTTGTACAGCTATGAGAATCTGGTATTCATTCACTCAATGAAGGTATTCAATATGGCTCTCAAGTGTGAACGCCACAATGACGCTAATGGTTCAACCACTACCATTTTTCAAATACAGCAATCAAGGGAGGCAGTCAGTGCGAACAGTGAACACAATCGTTCAATTAATAAGGAGCGAGTATTATGCAAACAGGTATGTAGGATTCCATCCCGTAAAGGATGGCAAATAATTTCAAGAAATGCAAGGAATGGGCAGGGTAGGAATCAGTAAAAACGGCGCAAAATGATTGTGTTGACAAGCTTGAGGTGCTCAAAATTGTCCGAGCAAATTGGTACACATGATACGGAATGCAGACGATTAGTCCACGAATTTGGGGTCGCCCGGCCACTTCGCCCTGGGCTTATATCCCCCGGGGAAATGGTCCATCCTTATCTTGACAGACGAATGCACGTTGATGGGTTGCACCTGTTCCCAAATGTCGCGGCCTCGGAAGAAGTTGGCCCTACAAGAAGTAAGACTCTCGTCAGAAACTGAACGAGTAGATAGTGAATCAACGGACCTGATGACCTTTATGAAATCCGCATTCTCCGTCATCAAGTTCCTCGGGAGGGGGAGGAGCTCAAATGGCGCCCACACGGGCCACCAAGAGGTGTTGAGCCCGTCAAACACGCTATGCGAGGGGCTAAGGGCGTCCCGCTTTTCGCGCTCGGCCTCCGTCAGGTCGTAGTTTTCAAGATCTCCTTTCACGTGCACGGTGCCAGTGTCAGCGCCTTTCGCCTTGGAGTCGGAGTCAGCCTTGAGGACAACCCCATACTCGGCGAGCCTGTCGGGGTCGAATAGAATCCCTGCCTTTGTTGCGTGGCACTCGCGCACCATCCAGCGGAGGGAGATGTACGCGAGCGAGAACGGCGCTTTGTCGGATACCTCGCCGCCACCGACATCTGCGAAGAGTTAAACCGACATCGCTTTCGGAACACTGCGATCGACGAACCAGTGTGCGCGCCGGCAAACCACACCTCCTTGATATCCGTCGGCGATTTCCCTTTGATCAACCTACTGTTCCTCCAGTAATTAGGCCTGAAGAATATGCGGACTTCGTCTAACGCGAGGGCGTGACGGAAAGTCTTGACGTTGGGGTTCCACGCTGTGTTGGGAAGGGTTTGGGGAATCAAGAAGCCTACACTGGATACAGTGTCCCTGCAGAATGGACCATTAGTCTTTGGAGCTCAAAGAGTTTGTGAGGACTAGAAGAAGACGTACCACACGCCCAGAAACTCGATCTTGACCTCGCGAGAGAATGTGCTCTTGAATTTGTCACTGAGAGGCCAGGACTCGGGGTCAGTGCGCTGGAACATCTTATATGCGAAGGGGACGTGTTCTTCATTGTGTGGCGGGAGGAGGCCGACCTGAGGGTTCGGTTCAGGTGAGCCAGAGGACCAGAACTTTGATTGACAGTGCATGCGCTGACCTTGCGAAGCATAGCAGCAAGCGCGCGGGCGGTGTACGCCCCACGGGAGAACCCGAATATGCAGATCCTGTCTCCTGGCGCATACGTATCCATAAGGAATTTGTATCCCCCGCAGATGTGCTCAGAGAGGTAGCTGGAGTATTCATTTAGTATTGAGTTCACCCATGGAAGTTAGGGGGTAAGGCGAGAATAGCACGTACCAAGCGACGGTAAGATCGGCCGCAATGGATAAGGTCTTGCCGAGGGTGGAAACATATCCTGGGTCTGGGTACGTTCCGATTCCCGTCTATCAGGTACGTAGCGCATTCAATAGTTGGTTGTGAAGGAGAAGTGTAGTACAGACCTGGTAGTAGACCATCTGCTTCTCAGGCTGGGTACGGTCGAGAAGTGAGAAGAACCGGACGACGTTTGTGTTCTGGCGCGGACGTTGTGAGAATGCATAAAAATACAAGTTGTGTACTAGGGACTACCTTGTCCTGGTAATGATTCGACGTCCCGTCGAAGCACAGAACCAACGTACGCCCTACTGGTGCGGAATGGTCGCCGTCGACGCCGTTGACTGGTGTAGCAGTATCCGCAGCCATTGATACAGTGAGAACTGGGAATGGAGAAGATGTGATGCCCTTCGTCGTTGTCTTCAAGCCCTTTTATACGAGCACTGGTCGCCGCTCCGCATTGTACAATAGGGGAAACGTTTACGTTGGATGATGGCCCACGCTGAGGTGTTCCCTGAGAATTGGTGCATTGAAAAACATACTTGACAGCTAGAACTGAGAGGGAATCTTCACATGAGATCGGGTCCTGGCGTTATTATCGCGGAAACTGCCTCTGTGGCTCGAACTTCTCGACAACGGGCAGAGCTGCCGGCTCAGAGAGTGAGTACTTTGCACTGAGACTGGCAGGAAACCAGCGCCCAATGGTCATCCAGCTACACTTGGCCCGTGTCAATTTGGCGTGATTGGCCTGTTGTGCATCTCCGTTAGTGAGCTGTTTCGAGTCTGAAGCTCACGAAGTGCGTAGAAAAACACAGAGAAACATCAGGTATATCGTTTTTGACAGGCCTAGGGCTATGTCAGCATCATGCTCTCATTTTCTTTGGCAGGTCGGTCTCCGAGTCCCTGGAAGAGGTCCAAACGTCCAAGTCCGACTCGCAATTAGTATCGACCCGAAAATCTACTGATTGATGAGATTCCAAAGGTGAGAAACTCTCTAACGCTTACAAAGGGAGGTCTGTCACCTGTACGAGCCACGAGCCCGAGCCTGACTTTTCATTCACTCGATGAGGGCGGTATCCACAGCAGCGATAAGATGCGGCATGATGAATGTACAACCTTGTACAACATTGTATTCTCGCTGATACCGCAGCCGGAACTTGAATGCTACCTGCCACTGGGCCCTGCCGATCCTATCCTAGGCTTGTTGCATGAGATTAACTTAGTGCGAGCGGAGGACGTCCGTTATGTTACGTGGTCTTCTGTGCAAACAAATTGCCAGACATACAAGCGTGTACGGACTACCCAACCCTAGAGCGGCGCGAGGGTGAGCATGCATTCCAAACCTCGATGCCCGTAGTTACTCACAAGTCATCCTGCGATGGCATGCCATCCCCCACCTCAAATCCCACCCACGCACTCTCGTAAACCCCATACCCACTCGCCCCACCGCTGCTTCCATCCTATCTCTTGCTCCTCCGAGGGCATCGTCTTGTCTTTTAGTCTTCGCGTCTGAGTTGACACTATCACGTGCGTGAAGGAACACTGACGCCTGTCAATCATTAAAAACAGAACAATGAGACTCAGGCGAGACGCACAAAGGAAATAACCAGAGATAAGCTTCGTGGGATCTCGGAGGTGGCGCCTGCCGTCGTCCTTCCTTCGTTGCGGTTCCTGGAAATGACAGTCTTGTATTCCGGCAGATGCGAGCAGGCGTGGTTACGATACGTGCGATTACTGTCGGACAGGTAGCTGGCAGCATCCTTCGACATACATAGGCTGCAATCGAACGCATGACTAGAACTCATGGATAGGGAGGAGAAAGTCGCCACGTCGTGTGTCACCTGGTTCACCGCGGACTATCGCTACGCTCAGGTTAGAGATGCATCGAGACGGACATGGCAGTGCAGTGGGAACGCACGAAGTCCGCAAATTACTGGTCCGTCGGTCTCTGCCGCCGCCACCTGGCTGCCTGCCTGACGACAGCTCATCATGAAACTCTTCGACCGTGCGCTAGCAGCCGCTCCTTGAGTCGGGTCCCAATTGCTGGAAACTTTTGAGTTTCCTTTCGAGAAAAGTGGCGCACAGCACGCAGCGCGTCTCCGTTATGGATGCAATAGAGTCAGATGCCCATCGTCGCATTTCTATTTGGGAAGGGTTCATGGAGAGCTGTTTCTAGGCGATAGCGCGCAGGAGGCCACCTCGCCACTGTGCTTGTGGCGCCGATGGGGGCAAGAGGAAAGGTCGTGTCGTAGCTTTGGGTTAGGGTTTGGATTACCATATATGGATCTGCGAATCTTGACTTGAACTTGCTGTCGGTTGAACTCAGAACTATCCCCAGGATAATGACCTTGGCCCTTTGGCATCTCCACGCTTTGGCTTGCACTGACTAACTACTGCTTGCTCTATGTCATGCTTCCGGCATTGGTCCCCCAATGATCAACGCCACAGATTTGTCGTTGCTTCCTTCTCTTTTATTCTGAGTGTTCATTGAACTTATAAACTTGTGAAGTATACCTGTACACTCGGTCCCGCGCCTGCGTACCCTTTTCTCTCAATCTCTTCGAGGGGCGGAGGTCCGCGACAAGTGCGGTCATTTTGATCCGATCAATTACAGTGCGCGCTCTTGAATACCGATCAAAAATTGAGACCACTATGGTATATAAGCCGCAGGTTTTTTGGCACATCCTCACCAATTATCCAACACATATACATTCCCAAGAGTTCCGAAATGTCAAGCTCTACTAGTCGAGATCATGGCACACACCGAGATCAAGGAACACACCACAGTACACGCTCCTCTCACTTGGATGAAGAACGCCGCAGTTCTCGCCCTAGCTCCCACCAGGATGCGGGGAGATCTCATCGATCTCATCGGCCTGCCTCTTCAACAAGGTCATCCACTCACAATTCGATTGATTCTTCTGTTGGTCCACCCGAGGTGCCCGACGTTGTGCATGTATCTACCAATTACTCCTCCTCTACTCGTCCGAGATCAGACCGACATGGAAGCAGGGAGTCTCAACGCGAATGGGCCGAATGGGAGCTCAAGCTGAAGCACAGGACGCCCGGACGGGAGAAAAATAAAATCAAGATAAAGGGCAAAGGAGACCTCGGAGCGGTTGTCCCTGCTCTCTTCAAGCATGTCTCCAAGTTTGACAAAAGGGTAGATGATGCAATTGCTCGTGACGAGCGACGCCACGAGGACGAGCATGATCTGGATCTTCGTCGCATCGACGCCACTGCAACTCAGAACAATCCGCGTGCATTGGTGCCAGAGGGAAGAAGGTTGGAATATGCGGTACCCGCTCAGGCAAACAACCTGCCTCCGCATACAGGATATGGCGCGGCCTCACATCCTTATGGCTCAACGGCTGCTTTACCAAGAGGGGACGTGAATCTTCCCATCTCAGGCATGCATGTTCAAAGCACGCCCCAGAGTCATTCGTACCGTCCTGTGATACCCGGCTTTCAGGCTCCTATAGCTCGCCGTGCACCGTCACCGCCGCCTGATGTAGTCTTAGGCAGCGGCGCTCGTGGGCCGCCAGTCAACTCAAACAACACCATTTCTTACAGATGGCCACGATCCAACTCTATGCTGGGACCAGCACCGCCGCAGCATTCATTATCTTCTGGCAACGGTTTTGGACCTCACGGGAACCCGATCAATGCTCATCCACTGGCATCTGGTGCCAGCTCGGGACAGTATTCAGGACAAAGTACGATTCCTGGAGGCTCGAACAACGCCATTTCCCACAGACGGCCACGATCCAACTCTGCAGCACCGCCGCCGAACCATCCAGTCTCATCTGGAAACGGTTTTGGACCTCACGGGACCCCTATGAATGCTCATCAATTTGGTGCCAGCTCAGGCCAGTATCCCGGACAAGGTGTGATTCCTCCTGGAGGCCAATACCCGGTACGGGCGCCAAGCGTCGAAAGTAGTTTTCAAGTCCTTCAAAGTGTTCAACCCTTCACTCGAATCGACAGTAGATCCGGCGGAGGATCGCAATATCCAAGCAGTCACTCTGGAATGGAACCCTATGGAAGCAACCCTTCTGCGAGCTCGTATGCGGGAAGTTCTCGCCATAGACATTCCCAGATGAGGAGTCCTCAGCACTCAGCGCTATCTTCAAGCTCTGGGGTACCAAGAAATCCTCCGTATGGGCCAGCTATGCATCCGGGAGGAAGCTCAAGCGCATGGGGCTCTCAACCACCGCCTCCACCCTGGAATGGGTACTAAGGGTCGCATGTGGCGCGGTGTAGTCAGTAGTCCGTTGATGTAACTTGCAGTGGAGAACTGACAAGGTACACAATGAGTAGAAGTAACTAGTCAAGCTGTATAGCTTTGTTTTCTTATATGATTTTCAAATTTCTTTATATGATTTTGAACACGACAAATTGACGTATTAGATGATAAAGCGAAAAGATGTGTAGTGTGAGACAACGCTGTAGTAGCCTCAAGAGGCGACTCGCTACATAGAGATGCAAATGCAGCAGCTTTCGCCGGGAGCTGCTGTCTTATCAGAGACGCGCTGATGGGTATGGAGCAACGTCAAATAGGCGTCTCTCCTGTCAAGTATCTCCATGCTTTTGGCTCGCGACAAAGACGATGGTCAGGAAGTTGCGTGCTGGACAATAATATAATTTGGGTAGTTCTCAGTCCTGCATATGTACTATAGATTTCACACGTTGACCAGTAAATGTCGATTGACTTGTGAAAGTCACAGTTCAAGTTGACATACAAGCTGTCAGTGCCCTGGCTCAAATTGCACAAACTTGCCGACTCGTTGAACGAGAGTGTCTGCGCGTGGTTGCAGTTCGCGGCATCAGCTGTGAGCGACGATCCTATGATCTATGTCTAACTGAATAGAATCGAGCAGGATCTGCAGCAGCACTCCCAATGATCGCCGACGGGACCCACTCATGCGCGATCTGCATTCCGATCAATTGCTAGGTACCTGGACCTATAAAGAAGCGATGTCTCTCTCGGTCGTCCCTCACCAAACACTTCCTCCACCCACAGCAATGCCCAGCTCTTCCCATCGCTCTCGTGATCATCATCGCAGCTCTCACCGGAGTCGCAGCTCTCACCGTGACAGTCGTGACTATCATGACCGCTCCCGTGACTATCATGACCGCTCTCGTGACCGCCATCGCAGCTCTCACCGGAGACGCCGCTCTCACCATGATAGTCGTGACTACTCGTACTCTCCGAGTCCTGATCGTGGTCATCGTGACAGCTCCCGGAAAGATCGTGATGACCGCTCTCAGGGAACAAGGCGAGACGACAGGACTCGCAACAGTGATGACCGCCGCCACAAAGAGCACAACTCCGACTCAAAGAAAGATCTCGGCTGTAAAATCGAAATACGCCTCGATGAAGACGATACCCGGAAACTCTTGGATTCCTTACGCGCACTGGAAGTGTCCTCCTCCTCTTCCAACAGTCGCAACAAGTCTAGCCGGTCTTCCCAGAGGGATTACGACAACCGGAATGATTTAGCGAAACCCTCCCGGATGAAGATGATTGAGCCAGCCAAGGGGAGCAGTGCTCCCTCCAGGCATGATCAATACACGCATTCTCACAGGCATGGCCGAGATGGCAGCTCGCGCAGGCCTTCTCACCATCAGTCACCATCACCGCCGCCCACGCCGACAATTTATACACCGGGTACTCAGCCTGGGTACGGCTTTGGTGGCCAAGCAAACGCTTACTATCCGTCTTCGTACAATCAGTACAATGGAGTTGATCCCAATACGGGATGGGGGACGTACCCACAGACCGATCAATACCCAAATCCTTTTACTGGACAGTCACAACAGCAAGGAGGAAGATATCCTCAGCTTGGATACCCCACGAGCACATCTACAAGCACGTCCGACTCGGATAGCAGCTGGGATTAGTAGCAGTACAAAGCTTGCAATTACATAGTCGAGTAACATATACGATCAATATTAGGTAGAATATCGACGTACAGGTAGCACATAAAGAATTGGCGAAAATATCACTCTGTTCCTTCTTCGAGTTCGAGACCTCCCAAAAGCGTTTCAGAAGAAGCCAAGACATCCTTGTAATGACTTCACATTCGAGGACTCGTGGCCGCCGCCGCCAGTGCCCGCCACAAGAAGAGTCACACCGAAGGCGAAAGTTTGTCCCGGACCAAAGCATGTTTTCATTGTCTGCAACTTGTTCGCGGCGCGACGATGCTCGCCGACTGCCTGGAAGATGGAGTAGGAACAGCAATTGGTAGCAAGAGATCGATCGACCTGCGTTTCTGGTGTCAGTGGTTGCGAAGAAAGCTGTATTAGTGTATGACTGCCCAGATAGACAGTGTAGGATAGGATCATGATCGTAAAGTATATGGCGTCTACGATAGGTGAACGTCCGCTGTGAGGTCATGATGTACTGTTCGCTGTCGTTCAATTAAATGAGAACCTCCTGACACAAGCGACTCGGCTTCTGCTTCCAAGACCACGTCCTCTTCCTCTTCACATCGTTGCGCTTGAGAATCATGGTCGCAACCGCCCCCGCGTAGTAGTCCTTATCAAAGTGGAAACCTGGCGGGGTTTGTGGCGTGGGTTCTGGTTCGTCCACATCCATATCCATCGCTTCCCTCATCTCGAACTCCAGATCTATCTCGAGGGACTCATCTGCGAGGGACATAATGAGCTCGTTCACGTATGTCTGCGAGGAGTAGCGGTTATGCCAGGTGTCGGTGAATGTGGGTGTGGCTGGCGGCGGTGATGGCAGCGCCCTGAAGCGGGGAGGAATGGAGCGCTTGGAATTGCGGCGACGATGTCGCTTCCCTCCAGAGGGAGAGCATCGCCGGTACTGGCCCGGAGATGGAAAGTCATAGATGAAGGGATCAAGGTTCTGGGATTGGGACCGGCAAGACGGTGCGTAATCCAAATCACGATCGTCGAGTTCCTCCGAATCTTCTTCAGACAAGCATAAGAAGGATTTCTGGGAAGTGGCGGGGAGCTGCAGTGGCCCGGGAAAGTCGGGCTCGCAGACTTGCATAGCGCAAAGAGTCATTATGAATAGTTTGGGTAAGAAATGATAGTGTCGTGTCGTAAAGCAGCCAGCTGCAAGTCTAGGTGGATGCGAAAAGTTGGAGCGCGCCGGAGAAGGTGAAGAGAGAACAAGTCTCTCTTTTTGTCGTCTCTTATAAGCGGGGAGAACAATAACGCTGTGAAATGGTGGATGCTGTAACGAGCTCGGAAGAGAACAATGAGATGGTCTGGTGGTCTTGTTCTACGGGACGGAAAAGAATGGACACACCCAGAAGAGGCCATCCCTGCGCAGAAATTCACAGGGATTGTCCATTTGCGTCCGCAATGAAACAAGCCGGTGAAGGAGATGCCTTTTTCTGGATGAAGGACATCGACAAGAAGGAAGTCTGAAGCGAGGTACTTGATGGGGAAGGCAGAACAATAAACGGCATGCCGGCTCCTGGGCATGGTGACATAAGCCGCGGAAGTATTCGACGGAACACATCGGCTGATCTGCAGCCCTTTCCCTCCTTCTCTCTCCGGGGAGGACTGTCCATGTCTGGTCCAAGACGACAGGATCGCGACTCTGTGTCCTCCGCCCGAGTGAGGCCCACTTCAGTTCCGATTGTTCAACAGCTCGACACGCAATTGATGTTGGTATGTAATATTATTCAGCTCGTAATCTCTATGTCGATCCCCAGTCGGTAGCTACGTGTTGGGATCATCGGCTAGTTCTATCATGATCCAGTAACAACGGTGTGTCTCTTGATTACCAACGCTGCATCGGAAAGATTGACAAAATCTGTCGCAGATTCTAGCTCATACATCAGGCCTGCTTGCTGATTTCTGAACCGTCAGTATCATCTAGGAGGCGAGACGACGGTGTCTGTCGGCAGGTGAACATACGTGACCAGTCATCCAACGGAAATGTACCAGTTGAGACTTTTCATTTGGGGAGACCCGTTGGCGCCTCGTACAAATCATTTGTCTCATTTACATCGCGGTGCTCTGTTCCCAGACGACGCTATGATTCGGTGCGACGGTTGTCCTCGTCTCATCACTTCTACTCCTTGTGGTAAGAAAATTTGACAGTCATGTGTTCAACTGCGGACTTATTCACTTACTTGTCAGTTCATAGGTATTATAGCGCGCACTTGTCCATTCGCCGACTTTCAACTCTGTGTTTGTATCACGTTTCAGACCCAATGAGTGAGTGCACTCATCAAAGGCAAGTTTACCAAGCTGACTTATCTATCTTTGTCTTCTTAGCGCGCTACCGTATCCGACACACTGCACCGATACACCTCCAGCTGGAAATCGGTGTCTTCACTCGTTATCAACCGAGTCTGTGTGGCTTCGGCCTTCCTGCGCTATCATATCTTGTTCGGATGATCTGACCAAAGAACACGGGAACAGCTTCAAATTACCCGCGGTCACTCCAAGCCACGTTCCCGGTATATCCTTGCGATTTGGAGAAGCTCATGTGATCATGATCCATGACTGCTCAGAGAGCCGACATCTCATGTCAGGCACAGTCTCCTTCACGGCGCCAATCACTGGCACTTTCTGTGCCTCGAGAGCTGATGTAATTTTGGACCACAACTCCCCGAGGATCAAACGTAATTCCGATACTCAGCACTCTGGTCTTGGCCTCAAGGTTGTGCAGTGGTCTTGAGCCTATGTATATCATACAAACAATTATACCTTGTCCGGTATCTTCCCGCGCTCTCCGTTTTGACCTATCAAGCATTCCGCGTCAGGCGGCGCCTGGCGCAGCAGTAAACGGTCATCTCCAAGCTGTTGCCTCGCGCGCGCTCAGCCCAATCTTGACATACATGTTCGCCGTATGTATACAACACTACTCTTGTCGACCACTATGGCAATGCCGATGTACATTGCCTTGGACTGACATGTGATGCCGGTTGGATATACTTATCGACGTGTCGTGTTGACAATGATCCCCTTGGGGTACACAGCTTCGAGGATGTCGACGCTTGTAAGGTCAAGCAACAGGTGAATTCTCCCTCTGATGTCGGATTCAGCGCGCATCCAGGCTTAATGCTTTGAAACTACGCGTCAAGACCACCGGCGAGGCCGAGACGACATGCAACGCAATTAATCCCTTGAGACACGTCGCGAAGGGTCCAGCAAGACGGACGGAGCGGGGACGATCAGCGTGAGTATACGATCGATATACTGCAAATCGATGCAAGGCAGGCGCGGTACAACTTGCTACGTGAATCTCCGTACCAATCGACTATGCAGGCCCATGGAGTTCTCCATCCTGTACATGATTTGGGTCCCTGCGATACCACCGCAGTGGTGTAGAAAGGAGCGTCGCAGTGTGGCCAGTCTGTTTCTGCCGTCCTGACTCACTTCAGACCAGCACCCCGTCCTATCGGAGCTAGTAACCCTCGCTTCGCTATAAAGTCTGGACGCCTGGGCCAAAGAATCGAGAGCAACACCTTGCTTCGAGTACTATGAGCCGCCGATCCAATATAGGTCCCAACCTCCAACGAGGCCAGGCATGTATGCATTGCCGACGTCGAAAGATGGTGGGCCTTCCTCGCGAGTTCAACGGTCAATAGCTTCTCTCTGATATATAATTCCAGCGCTGCGACGGAATGCGCCCAGTGTGCGGACAATGCACTCGTGGTAATCGCGTCGATGACTGTCAATACACGGACGGCGGACGTTCTAGAATGGAAATGCTCGAAGAGAGTATCGCCAAGGTCGAGGCTCGCATCCATGAGGTGGAACACCCAGACGCTGTGTCGTCTCCTGTTGCTCTTCATCATCCGTATCCAACTCAGGTGGAGCAACTGACTAGTACGTGATGTCGGACATCGCCCTCCAACGGTGATTGATAATCATATCTTACAGCGCTTGTCCATGAGAATCAATGGTGGACAGCACCTGAGCCACCTTACCAGATGAGAGCGATGTTGTACGTATGAATTTGGAGCGAAGTATATCTGACGAAGATTCCTCCAGTGTCGATTGTTTCCTTGCGTATGCCTCCGAATTCGGCTTCTTCATGAATGAACCTCGCTTTCGGGACAGCGCGCTGGGAACGTACAACATTGGACATCCCTCTCGTCCTCTTCCAGTCCTTATGACTGTCGTGTATCTATTTGGCTCTTCGCTGTCAGGTAACCCTTCCGTCGCGTCCCATCATAACACCCTGCTATCCAGAGCGCTCTCCCAAGTGGCTGTTTCCCTTTCGAGCACACATCCTCACAAGGTCATGCACACCATTCAAGCTGAATTTTTGCTGGCTTTCTTTCTATTCTCTTCTGGACGATTCCTGGAGGGGAAATATCACGTCTCGGTCGCCATATCTATCGGTACCGGCGCCGGTTTGAACAAGATCCGGTCTAGTGAGGCGCAACGGGTTCCCTCCAGCTTGCCGCCTGCGAGAGATCCTATCGAGGAAGGTGAACGAATTGATGCTTGTTGGACGGGTCTCGCCGTGGACAAATGTTGGGCTGTCGCGCTAGCTGCGCCGCCCCACCTCTCTTGCCCAACTGATGTCCCCGGGATGCAAACCGACACACCTTGGCCTCTGGAAGTCGAGGACTACCAGAACGTGAGGCTTTCTTCGACGGACATCACACTGGAGACCAGACTGATCCCTCTTTCTTCTCCATCAGGGCGGCTATCCTTCGAACGTTCGCACCTCCCACACTGTTCACATCTTCCTGAAAGGTGGTAAAGCAACGATCGGAAATGAATACTCCACGAAGGCATTGTTAGCCAAGGCAGCGCTACTATGGCAGAATGCGACCGATTGCGTCGGTAACTGGAAATCAGGTAAACCCGTAGCCTGACCGTTTGTCGCCGTGCGGCTAACGCCACTCACAGATATGAACGAACTCGAATCAGGGACCTTTTACGTCGGATATAACACCCTTGATCGTCTCATTGAAGCCCTGCTGGCGAGCTTGACGCCGCCCAACCAACTACCCAACCGCACTCCAGCGAAGATGCGTACGTTGTTCCTGGCTCATTCCTTGACGTATGCGGCTAGGATCCAGCTACATGGGATCTTCGCCAAAACAAATGCACCATGTAAAAGAAAGGTTGTCCACTCCGCGAAGACCGTGTTCAAGATGGCGTGTATGGTCAAGCTGGGCAGCATGACACAGATTATCAACCCCGTTATTGGCGTCAGTGTTTGACATGATTGTGCTCCGGTGTGGCCTTGATTGCTGACTCTTCCAACTCTTTGTGCAGGCTGTGTGGGTTTCAGCGAGTCAGTTCTTGTTGGAGGAGATCGTCACCCTCCGGCAAGCAAGGGGCGGCTCGAATCAGCCTTCCAGCCAGGAAATGGAGCTGGTGAGCGTTTTCGAAGGCGGCTTGCAGGAGATTCTGCCCCTTGGACGACAATCCGTCCTTCTGAGTGAGTCCGACTCGATCTGTCTCAATGTCTGATTTCGCCTGATCTTTGATAGGGTATCAACTGCATCAGATTCAGGAAGCGTACTCGGCAATCTAACAAGAATTGGTGCATCAGAATCATTGTTGAAGAGACTAGTCACTAAAAATACACATTACGATACATGCTGAGCAATGCAAAAGACTACAGTACACGCCACGAGGTGATGTACAAATCAATGTGCGAATGCAAACTGTGGCTGCCATACGTCGGATTCATACGAGTACATGGCCACCAGATACGTGTTGGCTAGTGTCTGCATGGGGTCTCGCTGTTCCAGATGATGTTGAGCGTGGCAATATCGAAAGCGAAACAACGAACTCACAACTTCTTCTTTCCCCTTCGAGAGTTCGTCGAGGAATAGTTGAGCAATTCCGAACGCCACTCCAAGCTTGGTCCGAGTCGCGTCTAGACACCGGACGCGCATTTCCTTCTTGCAATCTCCCTGGAAAGAAGGACGTCGTCAGTTGTGGTATCGTCGTGAAACTGGAGCAAAGAGCGTACGACACGGAGAGTGATCACTGAAGGAAGGTCGACTGGGGAGTGAGCTTCGAGCATGCAGTCTCGTCGGTTGAGTATATCGAGAACGCGGACGTATGGGATTGATGTCGAGCTAGTGTTGGGCTTCGGGGTAAAGGAAAAGATCGACACGTTAGGGAGTCTTTGAATCGCCGCGGTGGACGGCCCCAGTGTTGTGCTATCAGCATTGGGATTGGGCTCTATCTCTAGCTGCGTCTGTGTAACTTGCAGGGCAGACAGCAGTGAGGGAAGAAACTTACCTCCGTCCGAGACAACGAGAGGGTGTAAGGTCGACACAAGCATTTTGTATCCCGATTGCGGCACCGCTGTAAATCGATCACTGTCAAAGACTTGACCATTTCCGCCAAGAAAGGGAAACGTACCAGTGCATCCTTGTCATTGACGTTTATCATGACTTGCACTAGAGGGACAAAATCGTCATCTCCGCGAGCCGGCAATGGGGCCCTTAGCTTGCGACCCACAGGTCGAGAAACCCGAGGGTTTCGTTGACGATTTGCATGAGGAGGAGACTCTGGTTCTGGTGTGCAAGCGGCAATGCTGGGAATGAGGTTCACGGGCGTAACTTCGCGCTTGATTACTCGTGGCGTTGCCGTTTGCTGTAGTCCTCCTGGGAGATCAATTTCCACGGTGTTCCGCTCGGGCGTGATGGCGAATGAGTAGGTGTGATGTCGATCAAATTGACTGTTCATGCTCGAGAGTTGGGAGAGCACTAGAGCGGCGTCATGGCGTGGAGAGGGATTGGATTTGGGGGAATTTTTTGGGCTCCGACGGGAAGAGGGGGGAAAGGCCATTGGGCTGGGTCTGGCAGCCTGTCTTTGTTCTTTCCTCCCAAAGATTCTTAGTTCTCGGATCCGTGAGCTCGAAGCCGAGGAGAAAATGAAGTCTTGAGGCTCTGATTCGTCGTCGCACTGGTAAATGGCGGCTCTGCGATGCCAGTGGCGTATGGTGACGATTGTTGGCGCCGGATGTGGCTCCACGAAGAGCTCCTTCTTCGACGAAGAGGCATTATAACGTCGGGGTGTGGCACCGGCTTCTTGCGGACCTGACTGTGAGTCGTGAATTTGAACTTGACGGAAGGGGTCGAGGGGGCGCTGGAAGGTAATCAGCGCATGATGAACTAGAAACATGTCAGACTTACTGCATGGTTGTAGGACATCGTAGAGAGACGTTCTAAAGCAAGACAGCAGAGGCTCGATGTTTATAGACTGTAGGAATTTGAAATATCGTTTAGTACATATAGACTCGGAACGCGTGTTACTCACGAGAAAGGCAAGTCAGGGGAAGGAGCAATGACTCCAGCTCGACTGCTGTTGCGAGTTCTTATCCCGAATCATTTGAGCGTGAATTGGGAAAGAGCATCGTGGATAGGCTGTGCTTGTTTTGCACAAGGCGCAGCGCGATGCGAAGATCAGCGAGGAGAACAAGAGACAGTCAGCCAAAAGAACAACAAGTGTGGTGGGAATAGAACAAGGCTTAAAACAAAGACGCTAGCCTCCATGCACAATGAGCAGCGGGATGATAATCTTCGCTTGTGTGTCCGAGTATTTGCAGTCAGCAACAAACAAGAGCGAGAAGGAAAACAGAGCAGGGTGCTGCGAAGCAAAGAGTTCGGCCAAGAAAATGATAACATGAGGATGAGCTGTGGGATGAGTGCAGCAGCGGAGGCGGGGCCCGGCGCCTGGCCAGTGGCGGGCAACGATTCTTTTGGGAATATCCGGAGATTGCCGGGCCTGCCCTAAACCCGCATTTCCCTCTCTGTCTCTTCCCACCACGACAACACCGACGGCGGCGGCGACGACAACGGCGACAACGACGAAGCATTAATTTGCTTCATCTGCACACCCACTCTTTCTCTGGTACCCAGCGAGCGCTTTCAATGGCTTCCCAAATCACCCAACAGTACGCATGTCAGTCACCTTTTTTCTGGGTTGTCCGCCATCCACGACGTCGAAGAAGGCGGGACAGCGACGCCGTAGACCGTGACTGACCGATGATCCCACAGACCGTGCGCAAAAATCGCTCGGCCTCGTTGGCGGCACACCCCATTATCAGCCCGTACCAGGATTTGAGGCGCCCGACGTCCCAGCCAGATCATACACTTACAGCGCCGACGGCCGCCTGTATGCATATGCACTGCCCACGCTGTACGCCGCCGCCTTGATCGATGTCGCCGCTGCTTGCTGACAGGCCTTGTATATAGCGTGCGCATCTTCCAGGCCGAGGGTGCCCGCCTGCTACGTGACCTGCCCTTGGCCAACATCGTCGAGCTCAATTTCTCTCCGCGCGGGACGTACATCTCGACGTGGGAGCGACCCGTCAAGCTTGAGGATGGCTCGCAGAACAAGAACTTGCGCGTGTTCTCGACATCCACCGGCGAGGAGCTCATCGCATTCAGCCAAAAGTCGCTGGACGGCTGGGACTTGCAGTACACCATCTCCGAGTCGCATGCCGTCCGCCTCGTCGGGCCGGACATCCAGGTCTACCGCCCGGCGGAGTGGGCCAAGGGAATCATCGACAAGCTCAAGGTCGAAGGCGCCACGTCCGTCACGCTCAGTCCCGGCCTGAACCCGTCTATCGCTGTGTTTGTCGCCGAGAAAAAGGTGGCGACTTACTGCTATTGCCGTTACACACATATCTAACAATATTGCTTCAGGGCGCCCCGGCCAGCATCAAAATCTACGGTCTCTTGACGCTCAACAGTCCGCCCACATGCCAGAAAACCTTCTTCAAGGCGGACCGGGCGCAGATCAAGTGGAACACCCTTGGAACTCAGGTCCTGCTCCTGACGCAGACAGAGGTCGACAACTCCAATAAGAGTTACTATGGTGAAACCATGCTCTATTTGCTCAGTTCCGCTGGCAACTTTGACTGCCGCGTAACACTCGACAAGGAGGGGCCCATCCACGACTTTTCCTGGAGTCCGAACTCGAAAGAGTTCTCGGTTGTGTACGGCTGTACGTATCTACGATCAGTGTTTCTGATTGATCTCAATCTTTCGCGCAGTCATGCCAGCCAAAACCGTCATATTTGACCACCGGGTGCGCTCACTGCACGACTTCGGCGCTGCACCCGTCAACTTCGTTGCCTTCAATCCACAAGGTCGGCTGATTGCTCTTGCTGGCTTCGGCAATCTTGCTGGCAAGATCGACGTCTTTGACCGGCGTACGCTTACCAAAGTGACCACCATCGATGCTCCAAATACATCCTTCTGCGAGTGGTCACCAGACGGTCGATTCTTGCTTACGGCCACACTCTCGCCCCGTCTGCGCGTCGACAACGGGATCAAGATATGGCACTGCTCTGGTCCCCTTGTGCACATTCAGACGACCGACGAGCTATACCAGGCGTCATGGAGGCCGACACCCGTTGAGCATGTCGCGCAGTTTGGACAGGGTATACCGCTCAGCCCGGCACCGAGCGAGGCAGTTATGAACATGCAGAGCCTCTCCAAACCAGCAACCCCCAAACCCTCGGGAGCCTACCGCCCGCCTGGCGCGCGCGGTCTTGCCACACCCTCGATCTTCAAGCGCGAGGACGAGGGCGGTGCGCCGCGGATGCCTACCAATGGCACCGCGACGCCTCCTGGGCGATACAGCCGCAGTCCCGGACCGCCAGGAGCACAGCAAAATGGGAAGAGACACGTTCCTGGTGCCGCGCCCCCGAGCCATAGTCCGAGTCCCGGGCCTGATGCGGACAAAAAGGCAAGGAAGAGGAACAAGGGCGCGAAGAAGGATGGGAAGGAGGGTGGTGAGGTAGTAGATGCCCCCAAGGCCAATGGGAATGGGAAGGCCGCCGCTGAACCGAGGAGCCCGCCACCCGAGATTGTCATCGTGGCAGAGGAGCCTGTCACGCCTGCGCTGGATAGCTCGCTTGATCAATCCGCGAAGAAGATTCGGAATTTGAACAAAAAGGTGTGTTTCTCCGTATTCCTATTGTAATGTTCTCTTCTCAAACCTCTCTAGTTGAAGGCGATCGAGGAGTTGAAGGAGAAGGCTAAGCGCGGGGAGCGGTTGGAGGCTACACAGCTGAAGAAGATGGACGGCGAGGCGGAAATCAGGAAGGAGCTGGCGACGCTGGGTCCGGAGTAGTGCGCCGTTGTTGTTTATCGTGATGTGCTGTCCATGTTGCTATCCCACCCATACTATGTTATTAGAGTAAACAGGAGGGGATTTCGGTTTGCATGCACGGGAGAATCGATGTCTGTGAGTGAGGAGGAGTCTCCTCGCATTGTTGTCGAGCATTCGACTAGTAGACGTGATCCTTGTGCAGGACAGGGTTGGGCCCCCATTGCAGTTCGCAGTCTGACATAGCAAAGGGACAATAATCGATGTCACCGGGCAATAAGGAAGACTTATATGATCTCATTGAGACGTGGATGAGCGGGGTGTCGGCATATAGTACAACCAAGCAATCCTCGGAATCGATATGAGGTCGGGATATCGAATGCTACCGATAGCCCTAGAACTCTCAAGGTGTTATGTTGCGTAGCATTTGGGTTGCACGATTGCGAGCAGATCTATCGTAAGAGTTCTCCCTCCAACGGAGTAGAGGTCGGCAAGAATCGAGACATTTCAAGACCGATAGGCAGCAACTACGAGAGCCACTAGCCAATTGTACGTTTCAAACAACGTCATGCGGCCAATACTCGGGGCTTTGCCGACGAGCGCACCTGCCCTTTCAGTGGTTGATACTACACTGAGCCGAATGTGAGGGCACCTATTAACGAGGAATGTTCGATAGTGGAGGTCGCCTGAATTGCTTACACGGCGCGGGCGCGCGACTTTCTATCCGATCAGATTTTCAGGGTTGCTTTCAACTTTCATCACAGCCTTTGGCGAATTGCTAAGCAGCAGCTACTCATAGCTATACGTCGACGGCACATCGAGACTGCCAATGATCTGTGCACTCGCGATTCCGCTGTGGTCTCAGCTTGCAGGAACACCCAACATCCCTTACTCGAATACATCTTACTCGAAAACAACAACATATGTGTATCCATCCGTCACCATGACGTGTTCAGGGTTGCTTTTCAACCTACATCTGTCTACCACGACGCTCACCAAGCAGCAGCAGCAGCTAGCTGGTGGTTCTGTGTACCTCGACGAAAATAAAATCCCCAAGGACCTCCGTATGCGTAACCTCTCAAGTTATTGCGAATTTGCTTCGCCCTTGCTTCCTTGCATGCTTGACCAACCCTTGGACTCACCGTAATATTTCTGGATTGTGGCTCACGTACAGCGAGAACAACAAAACTTCTACGTATGGCGACGCTCCTTGTACTTTCTGTGGGCTCATATGCCTGTCCCTGACTGTGGCCGGAGCGCGGATCCTCCTTGGCGCAGTTTCACCTGGGCTTTGACCACACTTTATTAGGTGCGCCTTGTTCTCCACTGTCCCCGACAGCTCATTTCCGAGCGGTTGCTACGCATTCAACCTTACATGATAACACCCTTGTTCTACAACGTCATAGCAAGCCGACCCGGACCCAGGGCATTACTGCTTGTTGCTCCCAAGATACCGTCGTACCGCTAAGATGCCGATCAGCCAAAACCGATGCCTATTGCCCTCTTGCCACATGCAGAACAAGAGGCGGCATCGCCCCTGAAGTTGACGCGCTGTTGTTCCCTGTAATGGTAATGGCAACCCTCAACAGCTGCAAGCGCGCTCGCATGGTTTTTCCTTTCTTACGGCCCATGCATCTCGACTCGTCGCACAGTCGTTTGCGTACTGGTATAAAGGCGCAAACGAAATGGTGAGTGGACTCCGTACACCTTCACCTAGTAGCTGAGCTCTCATGTCTGATCAGGGCTTCTGCATTAATCCACAAGATCTCATACGCAACCCTCATCGGGTATGTTGCATTATGTGCTCCTCGGCATTTGCTTATATCTTCTAGTCGTCGACACCCCGTCCCATAGGTCCCGTTCTTCAGACCGACGGGCGTATTCACTCTCACTCTCGGGCGCCCAAACCGCCGTCGTGTACTCCTCAGGCTGTCCTCGATGGGACATATAACACTCCCGGACAGCCTACTACCTCTATCGCTGCACATGACTCCATTGAACTCGAATACGTTCCCCGAGCGTCAAAGTACCTGAGAGACATCTCGGAAAGCCCGCCAACAATCACCTTCTCTGTAGGCGGTCGACCTGGCCCCTTCCTCGAGGACATACTCCGTAGGAAGGTCGTGCTCGATAACGCTCGGGAAGATGTCTTCCCCAGCCAATGGCGTCAGACGAGGTGGACGTTCGATGTACGGAATCTACTGCACTTCACATAGACATCGTGACGCTCACCCTATTCACAGTGGCCGGGTCTCCTCGGGCTCAACTTTGGGGTCTACTGCATTGACGTCAACAATAGGCCACTCTCACGCGACGACTTCGCCAGGGAGGTGTGCGCTAACATCGGCATGGTCATGCAAAAGGCGCGGAAAGGCGACAAGCGTTACGCCCAGACGCCGGACACGCCACCACAGTGGCTGCTTTGCAACTGTCATTTCCGGGACCTGCGATTGTTTGCAATGCACTACATTCACGGCGTCTGGGTACCATTGTTAGTCATCCAGAGATCTTGACTCCCTTATTCTTGCAATTACTATCAATTCTGCTGTGTAACCTATACTTATTAACGTTAGACTAATTCGTAACTTTCGTATTCTTAAGAAACTGTGATATCATTGAGTTTGGGTGTGTATGTGAAACCATACACACTTCTACTCGTCTTCTTTCGCACCTTCTTCCGATGTGAATAGAGGTTCAGACAATGAGTTACCGGCTATCCAATTCCTTACGCTGCTCTGCACGGGGTGAGGGCTTCTGACGATCCAAGGGGACAAGATTGCCTGGCGAGGATGCGCATCCGTGATGGGAAGGCTCGAAAACGTCACTTACGAGTGATTGTGATGGGTGAATCGTGGGTCGTCGGTGTCTTATTGAAAATCTGTGGGTCTGCTATCGCCTAGAAGTTCACCAGGAGCACAAGGAACACCAGCGTAACGTCGGAGTCGCAAGATTCTGCATCAACTCAGTAGATCAGTACCCCTTCTCAGTTATTGGGAGGTCAAGATGAGTGAGATATTTCGCTAGTGAGTCAAACCTGGACCCCAGAAGGCTGCCAGAAGGAGACGTTCGTTGATGCTGACAAGGAGCGATTACAACGAAGAGTACCGCCAAGCATGAACAAACATGTTCCACTTTTTCTCCTGCCATCACTTCGCTGGACGCGATCTTCTCATGTACACTTGCGCGTGTGTCACCTACATATAATGTACCTGCTTAGGGCTCCGACCTCAAGCCTGAGATGGCTTTGTGGAGTTCTGCTAGTAAGGTAAGATACGCCACAGCGATATTTTTGCGATATGATCAGTATCATCATTCATCTGCAGATAACTCAATGAGGAGGCTTGTGCGGCTATGTCCGCTCAAGGCCTCCATTCCGATCATGATCAGTTACCGAGGTTATCGTGCTCAGAGTAACGAGAAGAATGCAGAACGTTATTCGTCAGGCTCGAGATTCAATGCACACCGGCCTCCGTTGCGTGGAGCATACCTCAGCGCGCGTGAGACGGATCTCATCAATCTCTGCAAGTCAGAGAATTTTGACGCGACGACAAGGAAGGTTACATGGTTGGAACCCGGATTACGTGCTGGAGGTATAAATTGGCCTGTGGTTCTTACTCACTGTCATCCTCGCACAACCCAACATGTTGTCTGACACAGGTAGCAGCGACGAGAAGTACCAAGACGCCAAGACTGTTGACGTTGTTCTTGCCTCCGATGACCTCGCTCTCGACGAGGAGCACAAGAACATTGGCGGTGCGCCCATCGAAGATGTCAGCCCCATCGGTATCCAGGTCGGCTGGTGGACCGCCGTTTTTCTCAGTGGGTCCTTCATCGCTCCTTCGAAGATCGCACAGTAATGCCTGTTCCTTTCAGACTTTTCCTACATGATTGGTACCGGAATCTTTTGTATGTCTTTTGTCTAAGCGATACACCTCTTTTTTCCTCAATCTTGTTATCTAGCGACACCTGGCACGATATTTCGGCAATGCGGAAGCTTCGGTCTTGCGATGATCTGTAGGTCCTTTGTCTCTTGATCTGTGATCTCGATGTACTCAGTTCGGTCCAAGTCTGGGTTATCGGATTCTTCTTGAGTGCAGGTATGCATGGCTTCTTCGATGACATGCTCCATACACGTATTGAGGCTGTTTCTCCAGCTGGGGTATCGTACTACACGGAATACCTTGCAATGTTTCCCAACCGTGCTGGTGCCGACGTAGCGTATCTCGAGCAAGCATACAAGCGGCCCAAGTTCCTGTACGATCTTCCCCAACCTTCCGTAGAGACCTTCAATTTTCCCACAGATTTCCCATAGCGTTTTGCGTGGTTACCATAATCCTCGGATTCGCAAGGTATGTACTTGTGTATGCTCGAGTGAAGTTGGTTCAAACTGTGTCATAGTTCCAACGCTATAGGTGAGTCTCTGGGGGGTCTCACATGCTATACCCTTCCAATGCGCAATCTGTCAGTGTGTGCAGAGTATATACTCTATGCCAGTGGAAAGACCGATCCCAACCCCTGGTCCATGCGGGGAATCGCTATATGCGCCTACGGGATCGCATGCATCAGTGAGTAACGCGCTCCCGTGTGTTTGTACATGCTCTTGACTCCAATTCAGTCGTCGTTGCCAACAATCGTGTGGCCATGTATATCTCGAACATCTTTAGTGCCTTCAAAGTCCTAGTTCTCTGTTTCATAGTGGTCACTGGCTGGGTTGTTCTAGGCGGAGGAACCCGCGTTCAAAATTCGAAGAGTCATTTCACGAACGGCTTCCACGGAACCAAGTAAGTGTGGAGAGGATCAGCCGTTGTGGCGTCAGTTCTCAGGTTGATCGCGTGTTTAGCAATAACGGCAATGCACTTTCTGGTGCCCTGATTAACATCATCTTCGCATACTCTGGGTGGAATAACGGTACGTAGAGCTTCGACCCTTCATTCTACCTCGACACTGATCTCAGGTACGCAGCGAACAATGTCGCCAACGAAATGGCACGTCCTGTACATACGCTCAGGACAGCCTCGCCCGTCGCACTCGGATTGGTGTTCTTCCTCTACTTCTTCGCCAATAGTAAGTCTCTTCATACCGTCCTTTCTTCGAGTCACGTTGTTTTGCCAGTTGCCTACATTGCTGCTGTGCCTGTCGCCGAGGCTCAAGCGTCTGGTCAGCTCCTGGCCGCGAAGTTCTTCTCAACTGTGTTTGGAGATTATGCTGGAGCTCGTGTACTACCTGTCTTCGTCGCTATCTCCGCCTTCGGTAACCTTGTTTCGGTGGCGATTGGACAGGCCCGAATCTTTCGAGAGGTCGCTCGTCAAGGCAAGTACTCCGACCCTCGTATTACGAACGCTCGTCTCATGAAGCTCTCAAGGCGTGTTCCCATTCAGCAGGTTCTTCTCAAGTACGAAGCCTTGGGGTACTCCAGCTGCTCCTATGCTTCTCAAATTCATCCTTACCAGTATTATCATCATCGGTCCTCGTGAGTCATTTCGTGATGGGCCGTCAACGGGTTTCGCTAATCCTGAGATCCTATTAGCTGCCGGTGATGCATTCAATCTCATCGTGTCAATTGAGACTTATCCAGCCCGTCTTTTTGATCTGGCACTCGTGGTTGGGATCTATATTCTTCGCCGACGTCGTGCACGAGCAGGTATACCGCGTGCGGAGTTCGTGACATGGCATATCGCGCTGCTTTTCTCGATTGCGGTGAATACATTCGTGCTGGTCATGCCGTGGGTACCACCTGCCAAGGACGAAGAGCCCTTCTCCTTCCCTTACTGGGTTCCTTGGGTGAGTGACCCGCTTTGCAGTCAAGGTGCTGCACTGAACTAGTACATGCAGGTCGTGGGTCTTGGAGTTCTTGCGTTGTGTTTCGTGTATTGGCTCATGTGGATGCATGTCCTTCCTAAACTTCTTGGATATAGGATCTACGAAGAGGTCGTACAACTGGAGCACGGAGAGCTCTCAAAGAAATTCCGATATATTTACAACGATGAGCGTGGGGATGCGTTTAGGCAGCGACTTTGCACGGAAAAGGCCAAGATTGAGCTTTCGGACAGTCCACTTGTCGGTACCGAAGTCCTGCATGTGTGACATTGGTTTCTCGTAGACATTTTACGATACAAAGAACGCCGTTTGTTTGATGTCGTGTACTTGAGTCTCTGCGAAATGGTGAATGTGAATTTGTGCTCGTCGACTGTATGATATGCTTTGCATGAGTACGAAGTACGAAATGAAAGGCACAATTGTTAGAACCTCACTTGAGAGTGCGCCACACAAGGGAACTCAGAGACCCATGTCATCATGTTACAGCCTCAACTCAAGTAGACTCTTGATGTACGCTTGGTCGTTCTGAATCGTTCATGGCAGCAAAATGCCACAGTCAGGCTGCCTCAGTCTGTTCCAGCCTTGGCCACGTATCTTCCAGTCGTGGCGGGCAGGCTTGTGCTCATAGAGCCGGGAGAGACATCACGTACTAGCCTGTCCGATGTCTCGCCCTACTAGTACTACACGAACACCACTGAAATCGTTTCCTGTTGAAGGGACGTTTGGTCCAGGGAATCGGAATTGCCCTGGCAGTGCAGCCAAACAGACACAAACAGCCCTTTCTTCGCTCGATGGCGGTCGTCTTCCGTCTTCTACGGCTTCGAGAAGCCTTTCTTTGCTGTTCCGTGGCGGACTGCAGTGAATGCGGCTATAGGGTCATCATACAGTGAGATACCTCTGATAACCCAGTCGTGTTTTCGCTTGACAGGTTGAATAGGGATCGTCTTTCTCACATGCGCCGAGAGCAATACAGTCCGAAATCATCGCCCGTGGACTAACGCTAGTACAGGCGAACTACGTAGATCCCATCAATTTCTACAAACTGATAACTTTGACGGGAAGTTCGACCACCATCATCAAATTTCTAAAATCGCACAAGACGACGCTGCACGCTCTCGAGGCGCAATATCCTTCTGAGTATTGCTGGTACGCTTCCATTTATCACCCACCAGCCCTCGCGGCCAAAACCACACCAGCCTGCCGAGGCCATGAATAATACGCAGCCTGTCGAGGTTTAAATACGACACCCATTGGGTGTAAAAAATAATCTTCATTATCTACACCTTTTTATGGCTATGCGGGTCTTTTGCCACTGCCCCGCCTCTCCGGTCGTCAGTGCGCTCTGTCCGCGCAGTGCGCACCGCCTGCATTTGCGACAGTGTCCGATCGATTTTTTAAGATTCGAGCTCCGAACGAAATGCGTTGACCCGGTGCTTCGGCACCTCTTCGCGTAGTACTGTACTTATTTACCCTCACCACACACTACATCTAAAACACTACGAATTGCTGTGCACTTCTAAACAGAGACTGAGATTCCACTTTGAAGGCTCTTATCCCGCTTGCGTAACTGATGTGCACTACAGCGCTACATCGTCGGCAACCTAAACGATGGCGACTGGCGGCATCAAGTTGAGTTGAGAGAGAGGATCGAGTCCTGCAGGTACTAATTATCTTTCTCTGCCTTCCGATAGTGTTATTGAATGTGGGCGCGTTATGCAAGACGGGGGCATCGAGCGCGGGTTCCTTTCTATAGCGGATCTGTCTGAAGTTGAGCAGGTGGATTAAGGATTTAGCACAAGTCTGTATTCTACGCTGCGTCCGGCGATCCTTTGGGTCCGTGCCGTGTATTTATTGATTGATTGATTGAGTTACACGATCCGGAACCAAAATTACGTGCTTGGACGCATCGTATATTGCCACCACGGACTGATGGCTAGTTCCTGTCTTCTCTGCTCAATCAACCATGGCCTCTGAGACAGCCAGCCAAGACGAAAAGCTCAGGGACACAGACAGCGTGGACGTCGTCTTTCTCTCAGATGGCCTCGCACTCGACGAGCTGCACAAGAACGTCGGCGGTGCCCCAATTGAGGATGTCAGTCCAATCGGAACTCACGTTGGATGGTGGACCGCAGTCTTTCTCAGTGGGTAGTTGCCTCCCTTGCTGACGCAGGTGTTAACGTTCGCATCAAGACTTCTCTATGATGATCGGGACGGGCATCTTCTGTACGTCGTTCGACCTCAGAGACGTGTCGGTGCTGCAGCCTGACAGCCTATCTCCAGCAACACCTGGTACTATTTTCCGTCAATGCGGGAGCTTTGGCCTTGCCATGATATGCAAGTCTTCCGTTTTGATCCTCCATGACACTAGAGCTGACGATAGCGCTAACAGTCTGGGTGATTGGGTTCTTCTTGAGCGCAGGTGTGTTCTCGTATCACAGACTCCGTGTCTCAGCGACTCAATCTACTCAGCTGGCCTATCGTACTACACGGAATATCTCGCCATGTTCCCAAATCGCGCTGGAGCCGATGTAGCTTATCTTGAGCAGGCATACAAGCGCCCCAAGTTTCTGTCCGTCCTTAGCGGTACCACGCATCGCTGAGCTTACTCCTCTCCCTTTACAGTGTCCCCATCGCAGTTTCTGTGATCATTGTCATCCTGGGATTTGCGAGGTAGGTCGCCCCATGTTCCAGTAGACCCTGCTCTGCTCATCACCGAATCTGTGCCAGCTCTAACTCCATAGGTCAGCAAGCCAGAGACTCCACCCGTCTTACTGACGCGTAGGCTCAGTTTGTGCGGAGTATCTACTCTACGCGAGCGGAGACAATGCTCCTAACCCTTGGAAGTTGCGAGGTATTGCGATAAGCGCGTACGCGATTGCGTGTATCAGTGAGTACCACATGATCTTTTTTCAATACATTCCGACATATGCTTCAATACAGTTGTCGTCGCCAACAATCGCATGGCCATGTACGTCTCGAACGTCATAAGTGGCTTCAAGGTGCTTGTCCTCTGTTTTATCGTGGTTACTGGCTGGGTCGTTCTTGGCGGCGGAACTCGTGTTCAGAATCCCAGGAGCCATTTTACAGGTGGCTTCCACGGTACAAAGTGAGTTCGATTACGTTCGCTCGTGACGGCGCCAGCTCTGACTAGATCTGCAGCAACAACGGTAACGCACTGGCTGGTGCTCTGATCAACATCATCTTTTCCTACTCAGGGTGGAACAACGGTATGTGCATTTTGCAGCTCTACCTCTGCATGGCGTCCCTTATTGGGAACGTCTAGCAAACAATGTTGCAAATGAAATGGCGCGGCCGCTACATAGTCTCAAAACGGCTTCCCCCATGGCGCTCGGTCTGGTCTTCTTTCTCTACTTATTTGCCAACAGTAAGTTACGCCCCTTGCGTCACTCCAAAACCCTCACGACTTTCCCTTAAGTTGCTTACATTGCCGCCGTGCCTATGAGCGAGGCACAGAAGTCCGGTCAGCTACTTGCAGGGAAATTCTTCACAGCAGTTTTCGGAGACTATGCTGGAGCCCGTGTTCTCCCTGTTTTCGTAGCTCTTTCGGCTTTCGGTAACCTCGTTGCAGTAGCTATTGGCCAAGCAAGAGTCTTCAGAGAAGTTGCCCGCCAAGGCAAGAAACTCACCCCGCTCGAGCAGCATTCGTTGATCAGCCTCTACAGGCGTGTTCCCATTCAGCAGGTTCTTCTCAAGTACGAAGCCATTTGGGACCCCGGCTGCACCTATGCTTATCAAGTTTATCCTCACCACCATTGTCATCATCGGTCCTCGTTAGTATCTCTAACATTGCGCCTGCGTCTATCACAGGATCGCTGATACTCAATTTCTCGTTAGCTGTTGGCGATGCGTTCAATCTGATCGTGTCGATCGAGAGTTATCCGGCGCGGGTTTTTGATCTAGCACTCGTGCTTGGCATATACATACTTCGTAGACGTCGCGCCAAGGCAGGTATACCGCCGCCAGGGTTTGTGACGTGGCATATCGCATTGATATTCTCAATTGCGGTCAATTTGTTCGTTCTCATCATGCCCTGGGTGCCGCCTGCTAAAGACGCAGAACCCTTTTCGTTCCCCTACTGGGTCCCATGGGCAAGTGTTGCACTTTCTTGATGGTCAGGAACCGTGCTCATCCAGAGATTTACTCGTAGGTCACCGGCTTGGGAGTCCTTGCTTTTTGTTTCGTGTATTGGGTCATGTGGATGCACGTCCTCCCTAGGCTATTCCACTACAAAGTCTACGAAGAGGTAGTTCGGTTGGAGCACGGCGAACTATCGAAAAGATTCCGATATATTGACGACGATGAGCGTGGAGATGGTTTTCGACAGCGATTACGGATGGAGAAGCTCGAGGCCACGGAGGGTTCACTAGTTGGTACCGCTGCTACGCATGTATGATGATAATGCAGATGTTTGCGACGAAATATGGCGAATTGCGTTCCTCGTAATGCACACTTGAGTGACACTTCTCTTTCGTTACCTCGCGTAATCGACGAAGCTCGTATGAATGAACTGTTGGTGGCTGCCTCGAGACTTTCTCTCAAGTCGCAGGAGGTGGAAGTTGCTGTTGCGGGGAAGATATTTGCTGTGCAGCGACTGGTGGAACAGTAGATTCCCGGGCGGGTCGTTGAGGCGGAGTGGTTTATGTCGCATCCTAATACTCGATGTGTTCTGTTGATGAGGCTTAGTAGATGTCAAACAAGTTCTTTCATCGACGTACTAGTGTCCAACACATGTATCACGCTGGGATCGTCGGTTGTGGATGGAGTACAAGACTCACCACCGAGAACAAAGACCTGTGTTCCTACTGAAGCCATGGCATGCCCAGAGCGACCGCTAGGCTGCGGTCCCATGTCTTCGAACATATACCATTTCTGATCTGTTCAATCATTCTTGTTAATCTCACAGAAGTGATGGAAGTGGTAGTAAGTAGTATCTCACTTGAGAGCCTCAAGGCCACAAGATCGGATAAGTCCTTCCCGTCGACACCTCTGCCCCCAAAGACATACATGACATCGTCCACCAGAGCTGCAGCATGCCCTTCTCGCGGGAAAGGAGTGAAACCGATGCACAATAGTTCAGACCATGTGTTTGTCACGAGGTCGAAAGCCCAGGTGTCATTGTAGTGCCATTGGCCATCAGTACCACCGAATCTGATCAGATGTTATAGATTGTCCCAAAGGCTAGCAGGAGGAGAAAGAGACGGACATGTAGACCCGATTCTCGTATGTCACACAGACGTGCCCTGATCGTTTGGCCGGACGATCGGGAGTGGATGGCTCCAAAAGCTGCCATGCCGCTGTAGTTTTCACTACAGAGGTATCAGGCGACGGAAGCGAGGTTCAAGTATACAAGACATACATGTGTTGAGATTGAAATACCGGATGTCGTCGAGAAACTCGCCATCGACTTGGCCACCGAACACTATAAATCCAGGGCCAACCATTGCGACAGCATGTCCATAACGTCCAGATGGGACAGGCCCTTGCATTGTGACGAGTGTCCATTCCTTGGAAACTGGCGAGTCGTTAGGATCGAACAAACATGAGGCTCTAGGACACACCCAAGTTCAACATGTACAGCCCGTCGTCCAGCTTTTCGGACGACTTTGACCTGCTGTCCGTTTTGGTGTCTCCGCCCCAAACTATGAGGACATTGCCGACAACGGCACTCGCATGTCCCACTCTGGGCGAAGGCACGTCGCCCTCTGTAAGGACCAGGGAGGCGGAGTTATCCCGGGGGTTGAATAGATAGAGGTCGTTCTTGGTTGACTCGCGGACGAGACCACCAAAGAGAAAGAGGTCTCCAGAGAAGCTGCAAGTCGATGGCAGCGAGTGACCATAGCGGGGAAACGGCGAAGGCGACACGGCATTGGGAAGAGATGCACCGGACTTGGGCAACAGCACGGGCAGAGAGAGCGCCAAGCGGTGTGCCGACCAAGGGAATGACGGGACCTGGGAAGGCAGCGCCTGCTGTGGCTGTGGCTGCGGTTGTGGTTGTGGCTGCGGCTGAGGCTGGGTAAGAAGGTTCTGGGCGGGCGGAGGCGCAGAGGGCGCAGATGCACTTTGTGAATGAGACAGTAGAATGACGATGAGCACAGGGGCGCATCGAGCAAAGCGGGCACTCACGTATCCGGCTGTCCTTTTCCCCGCGCAGTCGACAGCTGCTCGTGCGGGGGCTGCTGGACGACACCGCTATCTCTACTGATCGCTGCAGCAGAAACTTGCGCCAACGCCTGGGGCGTCTGGGTGACCGTGACGTCTGCGGGAGCAGCAGGAGGGGCTTGCGGCTGTTTGTTCGACATTCTATAGGTTCTGCTTTCTAGGATGGACGGTATGGCTGCAGACTCGGCGTGGGAACAGGACTATGTGCGAGTGCGGGCGGGCGCGGCGGCGTCGCGGACGTGCAGAATCTAATCAGGTGAATAGCGCCGGCGGAGAGAAAGGGAAAAAAAGCACACTCCAGCAACTCGAAAATGGCCCTGTTCAGTGGGAGCTGCCAAGTGTGAGGCCTAAGGCATAATACTACAGTGTCCCGACAGTATCCCACGCCGTTGAAATTACAGTCTCTCCGGTTGATGCGGACGCCCCTCTACGCTCGGATTGCAGCATTGTGCCAGCAACACTGATCAGATGTCATCCAACTCACTTTTGCTGTACAAGCACGATAACATCGCATCCGATATGAGGCAACGGCGCTCTTCCGTGTGCCGACCACATCTCGCATTGTCTCCTCAAACCCATTCTCTTCCTGTTCGGGCAACCCCTTGACTTTAGTTGTGGCCTCACCTGCTGTTGAAACATCACAACAGCATTGCCCGGCTACGACTGTGACTCTATGCGGGGTATATGACTGGGCTCAGATGGTAGCGCATCTCCTTCGGCACTCGCAGCATGACGCAGCCCTACATTCCTCTTAGCAACACCTCGGAACGTTCAGTGCAGACCTTTCGTCCACCGCTCGTTCTGGTAGCCCTGTCGCTTGCAGTGAATAGCTTCTTGCTGTATGTACTCTGCTTGCCTACGACAGGCAGGGGTCGTATACTGTTCGTTGATGTGCATTACGCTTTTCGTGGATACAGACTGACCGCATCTACAGCTCCGGCGGCGGTGGAAACAATCGTGACATCTCGAGCGCAAAACTTCAATCTCGGAACACATAATGCGATGCCCATCTACGAGCAAGAGCCGTCGGAGGAGGTGGACGAGGCGTGGAGGGAGTTGACTAGATGTACGTCCTGAGGTGAAATCGTCATCTCCAGACACAACACTGACGCGTTCATCAGACACTGTTTTGAGAATAACCAGACCAGAGGCCGAACAGATGGTGAATCACACCTACCCACTCACTCACGAAGATGGCTATTACATGTCAGGGTTGGACGTTTTCCATCAGCTGCATTGCCTGGCGAGTTCTCTCTCTTTTCCGTTCAACGGCGCTAACGCTTTTCTGTAAAGGACTTGCTTCGTCGATCGCTATTTCCGGAACACTATCCTCAAGTCCATCGCGCTCACGCGGCGTACTGTGTCGGGCATATACGCCAGGCGCTAATGTGCGCGGCGGACGTGACACCAAGTTCCAACTGGGATGAGAAAGCGCAGCTCGTACGGCAAAAAGACAATGTACCCCACTCATGTAGGAATGGGGACGAGGTCTACAATTGGGCCAAGGAGAGAGATCATCATGTGGGTCTTGATGATATGCGCGTTCATGTGGATGATGCACTGTGATGCGCATTTTAATTCATAGATAAGCATAGGGTCTGTCTGATTGTACGTTCAACTGGGCCGATGTAAATCCTCACTGGATATCACTAAGCATCTTCCGTTTTCATCCTTCTCAAATCGCCCTCAACTTCACCCCATCTCTTTCTTTAAACTCCACGTGGAACGGTTCTGCTCTCGCACTCAGCGCATTCGAAAACGCCATTGTGTCAATTGGATGTTTGGGGTCAGGCAGGATGTCGAATGCCCAGAAGAGCATCGCAGTGGAGATGAAGAGAGAGCGATTCGCTACGTGTAAGCCGGGGCACGCTCTGCATGTTGAGGTCAGATCAATCCGTACAGGGAGACTATACTACTCACCGTCTTCCAAACCCGAATGTGAAGTCCCGCAGATCTCTGCTGATACATTCGTTACCCAGCTCGTCCCGTGTGATCCAACGTTGCGGGTTGAACACCTCTGGGTTCGGGAAAACGTCTGGGTCGTGGGAGATTGACCTATCATGTTTCCCGTGAACTGGCAGTGGGACGATATTGCAGAACGCACCAATGACTGCCAATAACCATGGCACCCTTTGGGATCACATAACCGTTCTGTTATTAATGTTAGGCAAAGCAGGACCTTGTCGAGGATGGAGAAACGAAGACATACCCATATGATATCTTCAGAAGCGGAATGCGGTATGCCAATGGGGGTAACTGGGCGCCTGAATGACGAGAAACAGACACAGCACTCGGCTTAGATCTTACAGATCGTACAAGGGGACGCGTACGCACCAGCGAGATCTTTCGAGGATGAAAGCAGTGACCTGGGGCAGATTGTCTCGGTCCTCGAACGTCGGGTCTAGAGAACACACCGCGTAAGCTTTTCGGGAACAGCTTATGGGAAGACTCACGTCGGCCTTTTCCAACGACCTCGTCGAGCTGGGATTGCACTCTTGCCACAGCGTCAGGAAAAATCGCTGCAGTCATGATGATCCAGTTCAATGTCGAGGCGGTCTGTTTCCCCTCAGGTCAGTGAAAGGCAATCCTCTGACAAAGCTATACACGCACCGTCTCATAGCCAGCGCCGAACATAGATCCTGCGAGGTAAGTAAGCTGGTCATCAGACAGGCCCAAGGCCTCCTGATGTTTGACAAGGTACTCTGCGAAGCACGGTTGTGTGCTTTCGCCCCTCCGCTGTGAAGCAACATATATCATCCCCCTTCTTTGTATCTGAATCGAAATACTCACCATTCTCTCCTTGACCGTCGCCATCATACCCTTGAACAAATCATACTCCGTTCGGAAGTAACTTCTCAACTCTTTCAGTGGCGGGTACAAACTCTGCGGGAGGTAGCGAAGCCAAGGGATTGCATCCACGAGGTACGCTCCCGGACGCGTGACCTTGCCAAAGTACGCCCCACTGATGAGCATCGTCTGGACATCGGGGTCGGAGAAGGAGGGGTTGAGCTTTCCGTGTGAGAGGGTGAGGATGATGTTCATGGAGAACCTGAAAAAAAAATAGGCGAATCAGTTCGATGAAAGGGAAGGGTTTGAAGGAGTAGACGAACATTTGGACGTGAGTTAGGTAGTCCTTTGGATGGTCTAGGATGCTCTGTACGAGTTTCTCCGCCGCGGAAAGCTGGACAGGCTCATAGTTTCGAGCAACTTTGGGTTGGAGATGGGTATTGTTGGCCCTGTAATAGAACACATCAGTCAGGTGGCGTTCAAGATTCGCACGTCATTTTGTGCCACAAACCTCGACATGACCTTCCATGTTTGCGTATTCGAGAGAAACACTTGCCGCAAGCCGCCCGAGTATATGTCTGAAGCCGCGATTGAGTGGGGACGATCGGCAGTTTGGGCGCCGCATTTCTCCAGAAGGTCGATGGCTTCCTATGGGTGGGGTGTTGTTGATTAGGATCTAATGACAATGGGCATGGTAAATGAGCCAACGAAGCACCTGGTATCGACCGATGACGACGACGACGTTCGAGCCGCGCTTCATGGTGAAGACGGGCCCGTATTCCTTGACCCATTCTTCGAATTGGAGGAAAGGGCTTAGGCGGTGATGAGTTGCTATGCGCGGTATACAGATAGAACCGAAAGCCTACTATCGCTCGGGTATGATCCTCTGGAAGAACCAAACATGGGGCGGGCCAGGTGGCAGAGGGGATCTCTGTTGTTGGTGGAGATGTATGACGAAGAAAGTGAGAAGTATGGCGATGAAGAGTGCGGCGCAGGCACCCGGAGTTGGATCGAGCGACATGGTGGATACAACAAGGAAAGACAGGTCAGGCAGCCGTCAATATAAGATTCCCACAGAGACCGCGGACAGAACTGGAGGTCAACACTGGTACGTACGTCAAAGGCCAGATGTAGAAGGTCGTTAGAACGCTATTCCATCGGCAGGCTGCAACAACCGGCCATTGTGTGCGAGGACTGGGATGTATTGGTGGACTGCCTATGAATAGAACCTAATCATCCGCCTGTAGAGTAGCCAGCGAGAAGATTGAGAGGTTGGTGGCGTATAGAGTAACTGCAGTCTAGTTGCAGAACCTGCCCAATGTCTACCGCGAGACCTCGAGGCTCTTGGCGCGTCAGGCAGACAGTAGTGCCTGTCCTGGAACCAAGAAGTAGTATTTTGCTCTCGGTACTGTACGGCATGCGATAATCATCGGAAGTGGATGTCAGTGTCTCCCGTCAAGAGAGGGAAGACCTTCACCCTGAACAGTCACCTCGTGATACAAGAATGTCTTCTCGGCGCTTGAGTATACCCTTGTGATGGCTGACCGGTGCTGCCTTTGCAGGGAGCTGTGAGAAAGAATGAGTAGATCATTGTCAAAGATACCGGCTCGCCGCTCCTTCCACCATGCCAAAACTTGTCTTTGATGAGCAATTTGTGTGATCGCGCGATTGTCACGCCCGCTCTCGAGCCGTGAGGGCAAAATCCGCACAGTTGCGCGCCAAGTGGCTTGGCTGTGATCAGCGTGTTTCGCTGGCGGACCAGATACAGCGCTCGCTGAATCGTAATGTCGAAGTTTGAGACCGCATCAAAGAGCAAAGGAGGCGGCCCAGCGGGCCGGGGGCGCAGACCAAAAAAGGTACAGCATGCCGGCGGCAGTGTGAGTTTGTCCGTGTTTTCGCGTCTTCGTTTGGACCGAGGATGCGGTCACCGTTCCTCTCTTTCTGACCGTCATCACGTCCGACATCGAAGCCGCGCAAACGACCACGTCGAGCGCGCAGACAATCACTTAGTTCACTCTTTTTTTTCTCATTCCACACCACAACTACTCTGGCAACCATTCGACCTACCCTATGGCCCGTATCGAACATGACCCAGGCTACGAAGTCTGCCCAGATCTTGCAGACCAACGACACCAGCTATCTCATTGCCGACGACAATCCTTCGGATGTTACCACTGACGAACTCGCTGCCCAGCTTCTGTGCGACGAATGGACTGCCGACAGGCACAGCTGGACGACTACCGTCCTCAGGATGGGCAGCGGCGCCGGCAGGAGGATGAAGTGCGCTTCAGGCGAGAGGAGAGGGACAGGAAGGAGCAGGAGGACCTGAAGGAGAGGGAGAAGAATAGAGCGGTTCTGCATCTATTTGACCCGTCGGCTAAGGTGGGGCCCAGCGTTGACCTCCGTACGCTGTACAGACAATCGAGAACAGAGACTACTTATTCTTTCCTGCATGTTACTGCATCCAGGTAGCCTGCCGCGAGACCGGTACAGGACACAGATTGAGCTCGACGACTCTGGACTGGAGATCACAATAGATGGACGTGTCGCCGTCCGCCCTTCTGCCAACATATACATTTATGTGCCTCATGCACTGTCGTCTCGATCATGAATTAGCATAGGGTCTGTTCAACTGTGTGTTGAGCTCGTAAAATGACAAACGTGGTAGTATGTCTCCTTCACAATATTGCCCTGGACTTCAGCCCAGTCCTTTCTCTGAATTCCACGTGGAACGGTTCTGCCCTTGCATTCAGCGTATTCGTGAACGCCATCGTGTCAATCGGATGTTTCGGGTCAGGCAGGATGTCGAATGCCCAGAAGAGCATCGCAACGGAGATGAAGAGGGAGCGATTTGCTACATGTAAGCCCGGGCACGCTCTTCAAATCAAGGTCAGGTCAATACAAGCAGGAAGGCCAGTACTCACCGTCTTCCAAACCCAAACGTGAAGTCCCGTAGATCCCTCCTAATACATTCCTTGCCCAGCTCATCCCGCGTAATCCAACGTTGCGGGTCGAACATCTCTGGGTTAGGGAAGACGTCCGGGTCGCGGAAGATTGACCTATCGCATATCTCGTTAGGCGGTAATGGAACAATAGTACAAAACGCACCAATGACTGCCGATGACTGTAGCACCCTTTGGGATAACGCAGCCGTTCTATCATCAATGTTAGTCCAATAATGACGGCGTCGAGAAAAGAGAAAACGAGGACACACCCATATGATATCCTCAGTAGCACAATGCGGTATGCCAGCGCTAAATACCGGGCGCCTGGATGTGGAGAGACACAACACTTTGGTTAGGTGCTGCTCACAGACCCGGGACCGTGCAAGGACGCACCAGCGTGATCTCTCGAGGATGAAAGCAGTGACCTGAGGCAGATCGTCGCGGTCCTCAAACGTCGGATCTGTAGAACACACCGCGTGAGTTTCACGGAGACAACTCGTGTGGAGACTTACGACGAGACTTACGACGGCGTTTACCAACGACCTTGTCGATCTGGGATTGAACCCTTGCCACAGCGTCAGGATAAGTTGCTGCAGCCATGATCATGAACGTCAACGTCGAGGCGGTCTGTGTGCCTCACCCCGTCAGCGAGAAAGCAATCCTATGAAAAAGCTATACACGCACTGTCTCAAAGCCGGCGCCGAACATAGATCCTGCGAGGTAGATAAGCTGGTCTTCTGACAGGCCCAAGGCCTCCTGTTGGTTGACAAGGTACTCTGCGAAGCACGGCTGTACGTTCTCGCCCCTCCGCTGTGAAGCAACACATCTAATCGCTCTTCCTTTGTATCTGGAACGAAATACTGACCCTTTTCTCCTTGACCGTCGCCATCATACCAGTGAACAAATTATACTCCGTTCGGAAGTAACCTCTCAACTCTTTCAGCGGCGGGTACAAACTCTCCGGGAGGTAGCGAAGCCAAGGGATTGCATCCACAAGGTACGCTCCCGGACGCGTGACTTTGCCAAAGTGCGCCCCACTGATGAGCATCGTCTGGACCTCGGGGTCGGAGAAGGAGGGGTTGAGCTTTCCGTGTGAGAGGGTGAGGATGATGTTCATGGAGAACCTGAGACGAAAAAGGCGAATCAGTTCGATGAAAGGGAAGGGTTTGAAGTCAGAAGGGGTAGACGTACATTCGGACGTGCGTTAGGTAGTCCTTTGGGCTGTCCAAGATACTTAGTATGAGGTTCTTTGCCGCGGAAAGCTGCACGGGCTGATAGTTCCGAGCGAGTTTGGGTTGAAGATGGGCGTGATTGGCCCTGGCATAGTATACAACAGTCAGGTGGTGTTCAAAATTTGAACATCACATTGCCACCAACCTCGACATGACCTTCCATGTTGGTGTACTAGGGGAGAGAAGCAGGAGCCGCAAGCCGCCCGAGTATATCTCTGAAGCTGCGATTGAGCGGGGACGACCGGCAGTTTGGCCGCCGCATTTCTCCAGAAGGTTGATGGCTTCCTAAGGGTGGCGTGTTGTTAGTAAGGACTGATAAGATGGGCATGGTGAATGAGTGAACGAAGCACCTGGTATCGACCGACGACTACGACGACGTTCGAGCCGCGCTTCAGGGTGAAGACGGGCCCGTATTCTTTGACCCATTCTTCGAATTGCAGGAAAGGACTTAGGCAGAGATGAGTTGACTGTGCGCGTTAGCGATAAGACCAAGAGCATACTATCGCTCGGGTATGATCCTTTGGAAGAACCAAACATGAGGTGGGCCAGGTGGTAGTGGGGACCGGTGCTGTCGGTTGTGAAGTACGACGAAGATGGTGAGAAGTATGGCGAGGGAGAGTGCGGCGAAGGCAAATGGTCCTGAAATATACGACATGGTGGATAGGATAACAGCGACAAGAATCGACAGGTGAGGCATTCGTCAATATAACTCTGGGATTCTCACCGGGACCGCGGATCAGGAATGGAGGCCAGAATTCCTGGGGTATGAAACGCACGTCGAAGACCAAATGAATGAAGGCCGTAACGCTAGTCCATTAGAAGGCTGTACTAGTGAACAATCCACCGTTGTGTGCGAAAAATCGGAAGCGCTGCCGGACGGCCTCAGTCCATAGACAACTGAATGGGTTGAGGTAGCCAGAAGAAGCGCTGAGAGGTCGGTGGCGTGGATAGTAAGTGTATTATTGTTGCGCCACCTTCCCACCACGAGACCACGAGGCTTTTGGCTCGTCGTAAGGGGAAGGATAGGGCTTCTTGTGGTCCTAACATTCCTCGAAGCAGGTAAAGCACTGTCTTTATGATACTGTTGATGTACGGCAAAAGATCAGTATCGGAAGTGGATGTCAGTGTCTCCCGTCACGATTTGTACGGTGAACAGTCACCTCATGATACGAAACTCTCTTTCCAGCGTCCAAGTATACCCACCCGATAACGGACCGGTGCTGCCTTCGCAGAAAGTTGTGAGAACATCTTAATTGTTGTCAAAGGTACCGAAACTCCTTCATGCCTGACACTTGCCTTATGATGAACAAGCGGACTTCCACGATACAGCGCGCCCTTCCACGATGCAGCGCGCCCGTTCTTCAGCCAAGGGAGATGAAGAGAGCACAGTTGCGCGTCAAATGGCCTGGATATAATCAGCGAGAATCGTGGACGGACTCGCCACAGGGCTCGATGAATTGTTTTCCCCAAGTCTAAGCCTTGGTTGAAGAGTCTGAGAAAAGGAGGCGGGCCCAGACCCAAAAGGGGGTGCAAATGCCGACGGCGGTTTGTCCATGTTTTCGCGTCCCAATTTTTTGCATCTTGACCTCCGCCCCCCAACTGTCCGCCCTCCCGCTCCTTTTCCCGCCAGTTCCCGCCTCTCTTCTTGCCCGAAATGTCGCCGACACTGTCTGTGAAAGGAAAAGACTCCAACGCAGCCCGCATTCTCGGTTCGGGAACGTCGGGTGCGTGCTCCGCCCTACATTGGGGATGACTACTGAAGTCCATGCGCAGGCATCGCTGAGCTGCTTATATTCCACCCGGTCGACACAATAGCCAAGCGCCTAATGAGCAACACGTCGCAGGTACGGTTGGACGCGGTATTTTGGCCGTACGGCACTGACCACGCTACCAGGTGTCCAAGGTCGGCATCTCGCAGATCATCTTCCGCGACCATGCCACCGCAGGCGTCGTCCAAAAGGCCATGTCACTGTTCCCCGGGCTCGGCTACGCGGCAGGGTACAAGGTTGCGCAGCGCGTGTACAAGTTCGGCGGGCAGCCGTGGTTCAACGACCTCATCACCCACCACTACGGCACCCAGTTCCGCAACACGTTTGGCGACCGCAAGGGCAAGCTCATGATGCAGGCGACGGCGGGCAGTCTCACGGGCATCGGCGAGGTCGTCCTCCTCCCGCTCGACGTTCTCAAGATCAAGCGCCAGGTTAACCCGGAGGCTTTCCGCGGGCGCGGTATCATGCGCATTGTCATGGAGGAGCGGGGCGCACTCTACCGCGGCTGGGGATGGACCATGGCACGTAATGCCCCTGGCTCCTTCTCTCTCTTTGGTGCTTCGGCGTTCACAAAAGACTACATCCTTGGCGTCTCGGACTACTCCCAGGCGACGTGGACGCAGAATTTCATTGCCTCCATTGCTGGTGCCGTCGCATCCATAACGGTCGCCGCTCCCCTTGATGTTATCAAGACGCGGATACAGAACGCCAACTTCGAGAGCAAGACGTCGGGTATGACCGTGTTCAAGGAGCTCATCAAAAACGAGGGAGCGATGGCGCTCTTCAAGGGTCTTACGCCAAAGGTTTGCCTCTCTCTATCTTTCCCTCTACTTCCCGACTCACATCCAATTCTCAGATCCTCGTCGTCGGCCCAAAACTCGTCTTCAGTTACACGTTGGCGCAGTCGTTAATTCCTCTGTTCTCCAACTACGTCTAACCATATCACTTACTTATTTATCCTGCACAGTATACTACAGCCATCTAGACCGCTATCCCATCTCATTAGAGCAATCATATCCTGTCCATCTCACTTTCAGACTCGGTGCTATTCGGCCATTCAACCTCGCAATCGATATGGATAGGATTTTGATTGTTATGTTTGCGGATGTCTCGAAGCTTCTCCAGCTCCAGAGCGAGCAGAACGTCGGCGGAGTACGCTCGCGCTGGTTGTCGTCTCAGGATCACAGTGCAGCTTCGGGTATAATTAGGGCGACGTCTCCTTGACATGCAACGAGGTCTACTCTCTTCGCAAACCCGTGGTCGGCGACTGAGCTCTTTGGTGACTGAGTCCCATATGCTTTCATGTCACTGATGAACAGATTGTTCGCCGTTGTATGCACCCTGTCTGCTGAGTGTACTCGGCGGCCAGTTGTGCTTCTCACTGTATGCCCAGACTCACGACCGTGCCGGAACAGTTCAGGACACCAGTCAGCCGCACACCTTATTCCTGACGGTCATACTCCGTACACGTGGAATCGTGAATGAGCTCCGAACTTGCTGAGACTGTCCTACCTTCGAGCTCCAAGGAAAGTATGTGGCGCAAATCATGGCTTCACTCCTCGATCCTCTCGCGATCCCGGTGTATACATCAACGACCGACACGGGCAAATAGCGCAGCACTTTCTCGTCAGAAGCTCACAGTTTCAAACTTGTTGTCAAAGTATTGCGTGTTATTCGCTGAGAAGAGTGGTCCTCACAGGTGTATCTCGACCGCGACAGTCATAAATACTCGAGGGTTCGGTCGAACACTCCAATCCTGTCGACTTCCATCCCGATACTGTACGAAGACCGCGTGCATTTGACTGGAGAGCGTGAAAATGGGATAAATATTGCTACACTTCAGATTACACCTGCAGGTGACGTCGGTACATAAACTGAACAGTCGTTCGAGTACAGGTGAAAATCCGGATGGATTCTGTTGAAGGACCAATGATCGGGAGGTATAGTGAACTTGATATCCGCGAGATGCACATGTGCCCAAATCTTTGTGCTGAACATGCGACTCCACCCTTTCCATGGGTGATATTTGACCAAGACCATGAATTGCTCATCGCTGGCACGGTTCAACATGTTTAGACTGAGATTCTCTCTCTCCTCATAAGGTATCAGGTATAGCTCACTGGCTGCCTCCTTCATTCGCTCTTTATCGAAGGAGCTTGGCATCTTGCCCCCGCTATTCCTCCAATCAATGAACTGGATCCCGGCAAGTACTGGTGAATAAAGCGGTTCGACACCGGTGGAGAGACCATACTGAGGATCCGCAATGCTCATAGCGAGATCGGGGTTCCGGTAGATGTTTTCCGCAAATCTTTCAAGGCGATCTTCGTCGTCTTTGATCTCTACATTGCCGAAACAGTGGATCCCCACCGAGGAGAGTGATTCAAGCCGCAAGGCCCGCTTCCATTGGCAGACATCGTCTGGGAAGATGGGAGGGGCAAATGGCAGGACAAAGTCCTTGTTCAGACGCTCGAATATGATGCGTCGACACCAAGCATGGGGTGCCTGGTCCAACAGGGAGGCCATTACATCGTGCTGAACGCGCGAAGAATAATCCCGGGTGAAATATAGTGCCTTCTCCCTACGAATCTCTCTTTTCCTTTTCCTCAACAACTCGTCGAGAAATGTCGGCCGCTGTGCCTCGGGCCCAGACAGGACATGTTCGGCGCCCTCCATGCCGAACTCGGCTTCGAGAAGCATATGTGGCAAAAACACAAATTCAGGGGGCTCCGTGAGGATATGGAGCGCGTATCTTGAAGAGAAAGATGCCGCCGGTGTGAACTTCAACATTCTAATCCAAGATGGTGGTCCTGCGAGATATTCTATCAGGTGCGGTGGCGCAGAGAGGCTGAACTCCTTCCAGTATGCAAGCAGCTGTGGTGAGTCAGCGAGGCGCTCCTCCTGCAACCCACCGTAATACCACTGGCAGCGTCGTGGCACCTGTACTAAGCCGACCAAGTGGTCGGTAAAAAGACACCACAGTCCATGATGAAGAGTGCGCGGGGTGTCAAATATGACGTGCTCCAGATACTGGAGAAAGACTTCGTCTTGGAAATGCTTGCGAGCAATGCACAAGATGTGATTCATCCAGAAGTTCGCCGCATATACATAAAAAGGATGCGGCTGGGCACATATCAACCAGTGTACAGCATATCCGAGCTTGAAGTAGTTGTGGTATGGTATGAGCAAGTGGGCGATTGGATGATACTGACGCAATACTAATGGAGATTGACGTCGGATGGTGCTGGGATATCTCTTCGGTTCGACCTCGGTAAGGAACGTCATCGTGAGCATGGCGAGCCATTGGTGCAGTTGCGACATGCTGGATATGGCATAATCCTGAAGATGTTTCGGGTGCTCGGGCCTTATTGATAGCAAGAACTCCTGCACTTGTCTCAGTATCATATTGGGGTGAAGACCGCGATATTGTGCTCACTTGAACGGTAAAATGGGAGATACGGACTGTTTGGTCACTCGAATTGTGGGTTATCAAGCTAGAGCAATGTTCCAAGACCAACGTTGGATGAAGAAGTTTGAGCTCCGCATCGAAGGATCTCTGCTCACAGTCAACCGTGACTGCTTCAACGAGTTCGTCCAGTAGGAGCGGTCTGATAGCTCCGATTATAAGGCGCAGCGCTCGCTGCACAAGTCTAGTCGCGATAGGACCGGCGCTATCGACATCGAGAAGTATACGTTCGTAAGTTCCAAAAAGGTCGGGCGGAAGGTTCCGGAGCACACTTCGCACTGCGTCCTCGGTAGGCTGTTTCTCAAGTCGCAGGAGCTGTAGACTGACCCAGCGGAACCTAGGGATATAAACTCAGTAGACAGAAAAGAAAAACGACACGACCGTTCTTACATTCCGCCGCTTTGCGGCAAAAGAGCTCCCCGTACCTCATCCGACAGAGCCTTCGACCAAAACTTCGACGCCCTGACAGACTGCAATTGCGAGTCGATGAAACTCTGGATGTCCTGATAAACTTGAAACCCATCCCGTGACATTTCGATCAACCACCGCCGTTCGTTGCGCGAGACGGACAGCGCCTTATCGAAATCCCATGTGTCTTGCATCGCACGGAGAATTTCCCAGAGGGGTTCCCGGTTGCGGGGAGCAGTCCCCTCATTCTCGGCGACAAGTTGGCGACCACGATCCGTCAAATACCACAGGCAGTCAAGAATGCCACTTCTTTCCAACGCCTTCCTTGACTGCCAATCTGATTCTGTCTCATTGTCGCACCGAATGTGACGAGTGAGATCCAACAACTCCAAAATGTCGAGTCCATCGGGACTGACTGCGAGTACATTCGTGATGTCCTGTTCCTTGCGGCTAGTAACCAGCAGTGAGATACGATTGGACGGACTCTGGCCCGCGAGTCCAGGTAGTGTCTGCAGGAAACCATGCCTTCGATCGGCAGGGCATTCGTCTAGACCATCTATGACAAGGTAGATATGTGCACAAGACGGTAACGAGCAGGCGCGGTAGATCCACTCCACGATCTCGGACAAACGGCGCGTGGGGCTTCGGCCGCCTTTGGCGGCATCTATGATATCGGAAAATGCGTTCTCGATCTCTGAGGGATCAATTTGCCTGAGAAGCTGGGCGAAAAGAGTTTGAAGAACGACCGGGGGATCCATGGTCTGCTGATCCCGAAAACTACAGTAAAAGTACGCAACACGAGCTTCGCTTGAGCGCGATCTGTCCATGAGGTATTGTACCAAGAAGGACCTGGAGTGATGGTCAGACATGCACAACGCCACAGACATAGATGAATTACGCCATAACGCTTTTGCCATGACCCGCTATATACATAGTTGGGATTCAGGTAAAATTACTCGAGACAATGATTGGACGCACGGATTCCATTTATCCATAGGAAGGATCCCGGCGTTGCGAGCCACGCCCGAAATCGAAAGGTCTCCAAGATCCAGCTGCACGTACCCTCCTGTCGTTGAGCGCGCAGGAGTTCATGCTCGCGTTCGCTTTGTACCGGATTTAGCCACTGCACTAGCATCTGTTTGAGGCTCTCTATCGATGGTATATACCGTCATTTCAGGGATGATAGTCTTCCACAAGACTCACCTTGCCGCCGCCTCGCGACCTCCGCCTCCTTGTCCAATCGTTCCGCTTCGCGCTGATCTTCAGCTCGTCGTCTGTCAGCTTCGGCCTGTGCTTGGGCCTCGCGTTGGATGGAGCTGAGGGAGAGATGAGAACACCCAGAGCTGGACGAGAGATTGCACATACAGTATGTGCATCTGTAGAGCAACGACGAGCTTGTCGTTCTGTTTTCTGAGCTCCTCGTTCCATTTCGCGATTGTCTGTTCACCGGAGAAGGCAAACTTGAGTCGTTTAACCCATGACGATTTCAGTCCAGCGAAGGCCGCTTCTATATCGTCCATAGTCTTCGTCCAATCCACAAGTCCATGCTCTACGCCTAGAAGGAGCGGGTGATTATGCCTCTCAGAGGAAGGTAGAGACATGATGTGCGCCTTGATGACGAGAACATTCTCGCGCTCCGTATCTAGTTCGCTGAGAAGCTTGGCGTAGGTGTGGGGAGATTCTCGATATTTCTGTATGAAATCGCGGAGTGCGATGGCTCGGTCGACGAGGTCCGGTATACTCGTTATGATGGAGACCGGATCCATGAGGACTAGAGCAGATGATACGAGTGTCGCTGACAATGACTAGGAGAAAGGCAGAGCAGACACGAGGGTGCGTCACAGATCATCAAAGGTCACACCAAGGGCATCCCCATTCAGAAAGACATTGAGGAGCGGTGTGGCAACCACCACGATGCGACTTCATGATTCTCTGGTGCGAGTCGACCCCAGGCTGATCGTAGGCCACAGAAACATAGAGCTAAGTTTGACCCTTCGAAACAAGCCCAGACATGTGGGACAAAAAGGACGTCGGAGCGCGGTGAATATTCAGTGCAAGGGTCGGATCCGGACCAGGTGCCAAAGTCGTGAATCCATCCTTTATCTGCAAGCTGCATGTACGCTTTACCTCCCTCAAAGCACGCAAGTTGGGCTATGCCGCATATCCAACTTCTAAGGCCTGCGCAGCTTCGCTCGTGGCAAGTTGCACTGAGCAGGGTGACCGATTTACACCAAGCCAGTGATCGCCATCCCCTTTTGGACTTTGCCGCAGGAGCAGTCTTCACCTCCGGCGGACTCACACGAGTTGACTGAAGGCAATAGACACATACGCCTTGGCTGATATATAACGGCTGAACTGTGTGAACTAAAAACCCATACCCCCTCATTACCCCTTTTTCCTGTCTTCATAAATGACCCCAGTCAATACATCAGGAAAACCGTACTTGACTAATCGGGACTATCCCGATCAGTAATAGTACCGGTTTCACTAATATTCACTATTCAGACTATTCCTAGCTAATTCGTTCCGCGTTTACACTATTTTGAACTCGTCTGTCGCTAATACGAGGTGGCAGCTAAGCATGCAATAAAATGATAAATTAGTGTCCCCAAATATACGACTAGAAGGAGTGCAAAGTATTATTGGCCGTCTTTTCACACTAATGCGCGGTCTTTTTCAGTACAGCGTGTGCACAGGCAAGCAGGCGGGAAGGTGGTGGGAAGGTGGGGGCGTAACACGACAAAAAAACTTGCAAGTTCATTTCAAACTCAGCTCGGACCGCGCATTGACCGGGCCCAGCCTAAAACAAACCGTACCCAAACATGGGCCAACACTTGGCCAACACGCCTCTTCCTCTCAACACCCACATCATTCACCAGCGACATGCTCCTGTGCCGCGCAGTGTGCCACGACGGCTCATGACTGGCACTGCCTATTAGTTCTCCGGGTGCGCCTTCTACACCGCACTGCTATCCTCCACTAATTTTTTGCTGTAGTCACCACGTAACGGCGGCAACGTGTCAACCGAATTCCTCACGACTCGATAAAATGACCGGCACAAACCTGGCGCACCGGTCTCAACAAAGGCCACCCGACCACCCCCAACCCCGCATTCCACCTTCATCGCTAGGAAGCTCACGCGCGCCCATCGCATAACATGTATCGTTCGGTGCGACTTCCCACGTGTACCTGTCTGTTCTGACTGCAGCATTTCGCTGACGCTCGTTGTCTTTGCCGTCGTAAGTCAAGTAAGAATCTGGGTGCGTTGCCTTTTGTCGCATTCGCATCAAAGCTGACGAACCTCATGCCTCAGTATCACATGTAACGGCGACCGCACCACCGAGGCCGGACACCCATCCTCTTTGCGTAAGTCACACCGCCGCAACCAACCAACCCACTTCAACTAATTGACACCCATTTAGGGCTACTCCGACCTGTTGACAATGACGCTACAAGCACACCGACGACTTGGCCTGCTTCGGCGTTGTGTGGCACGTTACCTCAGATGTCGGCGTGGCTTTTTCTGATATACTGTTCATCACCTTACACCATACATTAGCTGTACTGTAGACTACTCGCGACTCTTTATATAGACTCAAATGACATTATGCTTGCACAATACTATCATCCTGGCGTGATTCTAAGCTTCAGTCCGCTCTTCCCGTGGTCATTTCCGTTCGAAAAAAGGGTTCACATAGCTCAGATTAGTCGCAGAATAGCTGATATTAGTTGGGTTTTTACAGGGGGGGGTAACTATTCTGGCTATTTTCACTAGTTTGACGATTTTGGACTATTCTCAACTGTTCTCAACTAATCGGCGGGATTTTTGATGGGAATAGTCCCGATTAGTCAAGTACGGTTTTCCTGATGTACTATGGCGAACACAACGCTACAGATGGCGGCGGCGACGTTGTTATACATGGCGAGAGCAACGTTGGCAGATGACGGTACGTTTTTGTTCTGCGCTGCGTGAGACGGAATGTATGCTCACTATGGCCTTGCTGTAGCCAAGCCAACGCGTGTACAGATCATCTACGGCGACGTACCGAGCAAAGCCGCATCCATCGCTGCCGGGGCGATCTACATTATCGTCGGGATTCTCCTTCTGTGGCCGCTCATCAGACATAGACATTGGTGGGGATTATGTCTCCCCATTGGCGCCATTGGTGAGTCTGCCGGCCTTCACTTCTTGTCTTTGGGTGCTAAATCGAATGCTCAGCCAGTGGTTTCGGTTTCTTCGTCAAAGCGGTCATGGTCTCCTCGGTCAAGCATCAAAACTCCCAGGGTCTCATGATTGCGGAGAACATCCTCATTGTCTGTCCACCTGCCGCCTTCTTCGCGTTCAACTACATCGTATATGGGCGTCTGATCGCGAACTGCGTGGGGGACAAGTACTCTCTAATCAGGCCGAAACGGGTTACCTTCATCTTTGTCACTAGTGATGTCCTCACTTTCATTATCCAGGTGTGTGCTCCGATGACCTCTATTCTATGTCTTCCTGTGTACTGACAGCATTGGTAGGCCGGAGGTGCAGCGATGCTGACGAATGCAGCCAAGTTCAACACTGGGAAACGCATCTTCATCGTCGGTCTCGTCCTTCAGGCGGCGTCGTACTACCTCTTTTGCTTCATGTTGCTGCATATGAGCTGGAAAGTTAAGAAGGACAAAGTTACGACTGGGAGAGAGACGTGGTGGAAGGTCGTCAAGCTGCTCTACTTCTCGTCCTTCTTCATCATCGTGAGTCTTCTTGCCAGTGTCCACCTGACTGTCACATCTCAAGCTATCTCTTATAGATTCGTACCGTATATCGTATCGTCGAGGCCAATTCTAACCGTGGATCTGAACTTCGCAGGAACGAAGGTGCGGTTTTCGCTCACCGCATTGCGAATCGCGCTAACTGTTTACTCAGTTTACTTCTACTGCCTCGACTTTTTGCCACTGATTCTGGCCATCATGCCATACATACCCTTCTGGCCCGGAAAGTACATGGGAGGAGATTCGATAGTGGAAACAAAGGATTACCAGATGTCTCCGATAGGCAGTGTCTAAAATCATATTTTCTGCCCAGTATATGTACTACAATAACAACTTTACGCAAATTATAGGGACCCAGATCATTTGCAGTTACATGAGACAAATTCCTCTCAACGGCGCCTCCAATCCCTCATATCGACCTTCCTCATCCACCACCAAAACAACACCGCAGATCCCGGGAAGATCGCATGTACCTTCCCTGTGTTCCCTTTCCTATACCACGAGACGCAGTCCATGAACACCCTTCCCTTCATCCTGCCCTGCAGAAGCGCGTCCCATGCATCTGCTGCTTCGACTGTAACATCCACGGAGGAGAGTTCACCGCGGATGATGGGTGCGATGAGTTTGAGGATGTAGTTCACCTGTGGGAATGAGTCCTGAGCAGCGGCGACTTCGATGATAGAACGAACCTGGCACTCTTCCGAGAAGATAACAGACGTATGGCCCGTCAGGGTATTCGGTCCTCCGATGAGGAACAGGTTGGGGAAGCCGGGCATGGCGCTCCCGCGGAAGGCGGTCGAACCGCCTTTGCTCGCGAAGTAGTCTTCTAGGGTGCGAGCGTTGATTCCGGTGATGGGCAAAGGGTATTCAGCCTAGATGCACAAACGGGATGTATGAGAGAGGATGGGGAGCAGGTTGGAGCAGGTAAGAGACACGCACAGCGACGAATCCGGTGGCGAATATTATGATGTCGAATCGTATTTGCTCGCCTTAGGGTGTCGTTCAGTACTGGAAGGCCTCAACGATCAGACTGGTAGATTGTACCTGTGGTGGTGACGATGCCTTCCTTGTCGATGGAATCAATTCCGTCCCAATTCAATTCGAGATTGGGGCGGTGTAAGGACTGGAGGTAATTGTGGTCGTGAATAAGGCGTTTGCATCCCGGGGCTGCGCAAAGTCAGGTCATAACGCGGCGAGTTAGGAGAGGCCTCGACTCACGGAACGTAGGTATGAGCTTATCGTGATACCGTTCCGGTGCCATCCTTTTGATATACGCCGTGTTGCGTTTCTGTGCCCAAGAGATGTGACAATGGGATTATAGAGATATGAGCAAGAGGCTCACGCGGTACAGATCATTCAGAAACTTGCTGTTGCTAAAGACCAGCCAATACAGGAGTTCCATCTATATAGACAGTTAGATGTATGCTATAAAGTAGGAAGAAGGGCGGGACTCACCGTCCAAAAGACCTTGGTTCGACTGATACGTGCGGCGCCCGGGATCCACTTGTATATGAACCGCCATACGTTGCTGACTGGGTGTCGATACTAGTGTGGATGAGAAGCGAAACAAGGAAGAGACCAGAAGTATTTCGTACATTCTCGAGAAACCACGCGGGCGTCCGACAAAATTGCACGACCTCGGTTTCAAAGTTCTCTGTTATCGAGGGCACGAGCTGGGCGCTGTGAAGCTCAGGATCGGCATCGTCGTACAGAGGACCACGAAAGGAAAATTCGACTTACGCAGACGCGCCATACCCGATGACTGCTACTCGCTTCCCATCCAAGTCGACGCTCTCGTCCCAGATCGCCGAATGCCATATCTTGCCCTTGAACGTCTCCATTTCTTTCACTGGACCGTAACGCGGCACCTCCAGGAAGCCCAGGGCGGATACGAAGATCTTGGCTCGCCAGTGCTCCTGTTCCTCCGAGGTCTGCGTAACGACGTCCCAAACCTGTGCCTCTTCATCCCAAACCGCAGAAACCACCTTTGTGTCAAAAGCGATCTTGCGGCGGATGTCGTATTTGTCTGCAAAAGCTTCCCAATATGCAAGAATCTCGGGTTGGGAGCCGTGCGTGGAGGGCCAGCCTGGGCAAAGGGTAGAGGAGTGGGTGTAATACACTATGGAGGTGTCTGACGCGCTGCCCTTGTGTTCGGTGTCAATGGTGAGAAGTTGGAGGAAGGGGAAGAGGGACGGACAGGGTATGTGTTTGACTAGGATCATGGGGAGCGGCGTGTTTAGTACAACAGCGAGAGAATCAATGGAGCCTACTCGCCCTCCACGTCCCGCCTAGTCCTGATATCTTTTCGCATAACTTGATACGCCGTCAGTAAGAACTTCGTGTGAGATCTCTGCAATTCATTCACCACAAAATCGTCGAAGCCAGGAAATTCGTTCCTCAGACCCCAGGCGAAGGATAGTCCGCCAATCCTGTGTGCATAGTCGCTTAACCACTACAATTTTACTGGTGATGAGGTGCAGCAGGCTGCACTCACCCTGCACCAGCAATGAAGACCGTCGTTTTCTTAGTGGAGACCATGGACTGAGGAAGGCGAAAAAGAGAGAAGAGAGTACGAGCTTATTCGCCTTGGATCAAAGCAAAGCATCAGAAGTCTAGTAGAGCCTTCGTGGCCGTGTTTGTGCCAACGGGTCTTGTTGAGAAAACGTATGAAAGCTGCTAGCTCGACAGATGCGACTAAGAGAGAAGCGGAGTGCATGAGCATCCGAATTGTTCAATTCGCAGATTGGTGGCCATACAACAGAAGGGGCGCTAGAAGATAGTTCATGAGGTTCTCCATCTTGATCTCAAGGACTTGTAAGCAACTGCTAGGGCATAACGCGGGAAGTGAGGTTGATGTCATGAGAGAAAGAAATACGCGAACGAATTCGTTTGAAATTCGCCCGAACAAACCGCTGCGGCTGTGCTACACAGCCACACGATTTACGACTTGCTTCTAACCACCACAACGCCGACGCTGGCGGCATCGGTGCCCGCCCATACCTCGACTCTTATATAGTCCGCCGTCCTGATGAACAACTATCCAACGATAACGATTGACCTGGTGCGCCCTCCCGCCCAATGGCTGTCTACCTCCGATGACATCAATCCAGATAGTGGACCGCTCGACGTGCCGCGACGTGCTGCGAGGGACGATCCACGCGATTCTATTCCACCGCTCGTTTGGCACAATAAAGCCGCGGACGTTCGAGGTGCTCGACGTCACCATGGTGCGCGGTATTCGCATGATTTGGCACCAGGCATTGACGTTGACTACGAACAGCCCGGGATATCGGATCCGGCGACGGAGCAGCTGGTACAGGAAAAGGTGGATGCCTTCTGGAAGGGTATTGATATTGGTGCAAGCAAGCGTGGCCAGGTGCGCGCCATTCTGCTGCCCATGCGCTGCTGACCGGTGGCAGATCATAGTCACATTCTCGGAGAAGAGGCCCAAAAAGTCGTGGTTCCAGGTTTACATGGGCGAGGAGGACGTGCCGTGGGAGCAATGGTGCGCCACTTTCTGCTGAGCCGTGCCATGACTGACGGCAAAACTGTAGGATAATTAACGCAGAGGTCCGACAGCCGCCAGATCGAGGTCAGCCCAGAGCCAGTCCCAAAGGCGCACTCTCCCTTACTTCGTCCTAGAGCGCGCATCTTTCGAGTCCAATCTCGCGAAAACGTTGACAAAGTCTATATTCACCATGATCACCTACACAACTTCGGAGAAAGGGCGCGCAGCTGTGCCCCTCATAACTGACGCAACGGGTATCTCGCCCTTCCCCATACATCTCACCGTCAAGGTTGGCGGTGTCGAACTATAATGGTAAGCACTGCTTGCTCCGAGCGTCGTAGTCACCACTGAAACAATGCTGCAGTAGCCCTTTCCATGTATCAACAATGCATTGTACAACAGACGCTGTAGCATCTATAACCTTTACAAGTATCATCGCAGCGCAAAGGTCATTCTACTGACACCAAAAGTGCGGAATGCCGGTATCGTATCTCGCTTGTCGTGATATCCGGTCATCTCCACGCCCAATTTCATGCCGCGTGATGAATCTCTCGCTATCCAGTCGTGCATTGGTAGGGGTGTTTTGATCACAGGTCCACGGCTTCCTCCAAACTTCACCATCAAGTCGAAGGGATGTCATTCTCCCTAGTTCAGGACCTGTCACAAAGGGCTTCTAGTTGATCCCAATTGGCGCAATCTACCGGCCCGGACGTCAACAATTGAACAACATCACTACTTTGCTCAGTCTTGTGCTACTTCGGTGCATTCGAGAACCTACTCGAACGTCTCAGTGCGGAGAGGGCCCCAATGGTGTGCTGGCGACGTTACGCCTAACGGAGGGCTCGTTGGTTCGCCTATTCCCGTGTCCGTCATGGATGACAGGAGAGTCGTTGCCTACGTTGGTATGTTTCTTACCGAAACAGGTCATTCTTGTGGCGCAAAAATGATTCTGATAGCCGACCGTATGGGACGCCGCCGCCTGGCTGGGGGCGTTCAGTACGGTGCGGTGGCAAACTCTGACATCGGAAGACGGCCAGACTGGGTTAGGGTTTGGCAATCTAAGGTTTGGCAATCTAGCTTTTCTCCGATCAACTGTGGTAACTTCGACTTGAGCAGGGTCTCGCTGTTCAACGAAGCTGTCTTACTACGAAACAATTGATAACATCCGCGTTAACTCTGATGCTATTTGAATGGAGTTCCTCATCCATTGACTGCAGGTTTTACACACGGAGATGACGGTATGTTCATGACTCCATGTCAATCCCCGCCTACTGCGTTATGTCCGAACAGAAAGTTCGGCGCAATGACGAGCAGTGTGGGGAAACGTCCAACTGGTATAAACATGGCCTACGCCTCGATTGGCCCCTCGTTCCAAACCTTGACTGCCACCCTCATCTCCGACTAGTATAACATGAGCTTTGCTTCGCTGTCTCGAGGGCAAGCATGCGTCTATTGTCGTAGGCGCAAAATGGCATGTCCCAACAGACCCTTCTAGGTGTCTGCTCACGTCTTGCTCATCTAGCGATGCGACGGAGCGCGACCAGTCTGCGGACAGTGTATTCGTGGTCGACGAGTCGAAGACTGCCAGTACAATGACCGCGGAAAATCCAGGATGGAGCTCCTTGAGGAAAGCATCGCCAAAACGGAGGCACGGTTGTACGAGCTCGAGCACCCGGAATGTGTGGGCTCTCCTATCTTCCTCAGCGACCCCTACGCCGGTGCGCCCCCACAGACTGGAGTAATTCCTCCTAGTACCGGTATTTCGTCTCTGTCAGCGCGTCTGATGATGGTGTATAACTCTTACGACAGCCGAGCTTGAATGGTGGGCTACTGCCGAGCCACCATCGAACATGAGAGTCTTACTGTCAGTCTCTCCTTTCCCATGGAAATATCTCCGACCAACATGCTGACCGACGTTCATCTCACACCTGATTAGCATCGACTCTTTTCTTCAGCAGAGCTCTGAGTATGGCTTCAGCCTTTACGCACCTCGGTTCCGTGCATCGGCGCTAGGTAATGAAGCTCTTGGACATTCTTCCCGGCCGCTCCCAGCTCTCATGAACGCGGTCTACCTCGTCGGCGCGCATCTGTCTCTCGATGCTGAGGTCTCCTCTCACAAAATTAGCTTCCTCTCGCGCGCTCTCGCTCAAATCCCTGTATCGCTATCCACTGCGCACCCTCAGCGCGTCGTCCAAACTCTTCAAGCCGAGCTGATCATCATATATTACCTATTCTCCGCTGGCAGATTCTTGGAGGGAAAGTACCATGTCTCCTTCTCCCTTTCGCTTTGCCTTGGAGCTGGGATGGGAAAGATCCGTTCCAAGAGGGCTGTGGACGCCGGCGTGGACGTCACCATTAATGGGGAGTTGTGGCTACCTCCACCGAAAGATGCGATCGAAGAAGGTGAGAGGATCGACGTGGCGTGGGCGATTCTTGTCATAGATCAGTGCTGGGCGGCCGCATTTTCTGCTTCGACAAACTTCTCCTCGCCGATCATGCCCATCGCGGCGCATGTGGACACGCCATGGCCGCTCGAGACAGAGGAGTACGAGAATGTGAGTCTCAACCTGAAATTATACATCTGGCTCTACTTTACCATCGGTCAGAGTGTCGATGAAGTGTGCTGATGAATGTGGACACAGGGAGGCATTCCATCTGACATTCGAACGTGTTATACGATACAGAACTACTGGAACGGCGTCGAGTACGCTTACGGGAATGAAGACTCGAGTAAGGCCCTCCTCGCTAAGGCCGCTCTTGTATGGGAGAAAGCTGCGGAGTGTGCAAATGTTTGTAGCACCGGTCAGTCGTGCGGCATCCATGAATGATCATGTGTAGTGAGGTCCGTTGTACTGAGCGGCCCAGTTCTAGGTCTCCCCTCGCCTGATCCGGTTCTGTTCAACTCTACATTCGACCGCACTAACGACCTTCTCGAGTCGCTACATCGAACTCTACCTTCACCCGACTCTGTCCATTTACCCACATCCTCTAAATTGCGCACCCTCTTCTTGGCGCATAACGTGGCGCATGCCGCTACGATCCAACTGCATAGTATTCTTGCCAAGTCGGACGCGAAGTGCAAAGAGCGAGTCCTGGAATCAGCAAAGTCGGTGTTCCGGCTACCAAGGGCGTTCCGCCTCACGAACCAGGGACAGGTCAAGATCATAAATCCAATCATCGGGGTGTGTTCAATCTTTCTTTCTGACAAACCTGCCTGACTTGACCTCCACGCCGAGTAGGCTATATGGGTTCTCGCAAGTCAGTACCTCCTGAATGAGATACTCCTCTTACGATCGGTTCCGGGGCCTCCTTTTCCTGAAGAGTTCGAACTCGTCGACATTTTCGAGTCTGGCCTTCGGGAAATTATGCCATATGTACGACACTCTGCTCTACTCAGTAAGTGGCCCTCAAATGTGTTCCGTACATGGATGTCGTAAAATGAAACTTGAGGACTGATCGATGTTCCATTGTAGGACTTCAATTCCATCAAATCCAGGAAACATATTCGGAGAGATGATCGCTTATCTATCAACTTTACGGTACAGTAGTCCAGGCTAGATGATTCTCTTTTCAATTGCACCATAGTACAACAAACATTACAAAGTTCGTTCACTGGACTTTGTAGTAATCGTCCTTTGATAAGTTGGGGCTCAGCCGCTGAGCCGTAGAGACAAAAGAAGGATTCAAAGCTCAAGCTGGAGTTGCGAGCCTTGGCGCTCTCGAGAATTCAGCAGCTGTCAAGGGAATGGCATCGAAGCGAGACTGACAGTTTGCACAATGGCCGCTCACCACCCAAGAAGCATCTCCACTTATTGTTGACCAAATTCGGCTAGGCATCTGGTAAACTATTCTCCTTCGATTCTCCTTTTCCCCCGTGCGCCTTAGCAGTCGTCCCCGATATCTAGTCTTGTCGTACCGGAGCAGGTATCACGTAGGCTGTCTCACTTCGCCGGTGCTCGAGGTGCAGTCTCTGAACACAACGCGTAACTTATGACCAGTCGTCAAGTACTTAGGCTCTACGGACAGGCATGACTTGGACGAAGTAGGGCCGGTAGGCGTCGACGGTCTAGAACAGTTGAGTACATGTGGGCGGTCCAATGGGAACAATGGCTGATGTGGACCGCCGATCAAGGGCCGCATATAGCAGCCTCGGCTGCGAAGCTTCGTGACCTCCTCAACCTTGCCCTCATCCCAGCCTCATCCCTTCGACATCCCAATGTTTCGCCAAACATCTCAGACGACTTTTACGGATGTGCAGGCTGCGCTAGAGGACTACTACTTTGTCCCGCGGGCAAAGGAGGTGCGTCTTGGGCAACTTCTACGAGCATTGCAATTGAGCTCAACCACGAGAAAAGATCTACAAAATGGAATACTACTGGGGCCTGAAGCGTGGAACAATTGAGTTCGAAGCGGCGCTGAATCGTATCACAGGTAAGAAGCCACATTGACCATCTGTTGGTCCTAGATTGACGCGCCATAGTGCGCTCTGATATCAAGAAGCTACTCGAGGATGAGCAATACGCGTTGGTTCCACGGGACGACACGCTAGAGCTTCTATTTGACCTTCACGACGACAACCAAGACTGTTCACCCGAACATCGACGCGTCCTCACCGATGCAAGTGCCATTGTTCATCGCCGGGAACATTATCCTGATTTTCTTCATCTTCCTCAGAGTCTCCCTCTAGGCGAATACACCTACGATCTTCGACCAACATCAATATCATCTCCCGACATAAGCTCATCAGACAGTGTTCTTCACTCCCGCGTGCATCCTGCCCTGGTCGTGGGGGCAACATACCCCTTGTTCAACCGCTACCCTTTCCTGGGACGCAACAAGTGGATAGAACTCATCTCGTCATTTTATCTCCTTCAGCTTCCCTCTTCCACGCGTACACTACCAGAGTGGTGCCCAAACGTCGATAGTCCTCGTCCAGAACACGTCGGATCCACAACCCGGCGCCAGAGGGCGCGTCGATCCTTGGATTCACAGCCGCTCACTGGCAGTGCCGACTTCAGTGACGACACGTCCAGTCTTCCTCTCATGACTGGCCTTCCAGAAATCCTTCCTCGTGCCGAACGCTCGGTGTCTCCCTCTGAGGGCGGTGATCTGACAATGGTACTTGTCAATGACGATGACATAGGTGCTTATGCCTGTGAGCCAGTACGCACTGTGGTTGACGCCGTGGAATACGGTGATGACTGGAAGGCTGTTGTCAGGAAGCGCATACTGGCGAGAAGGCGAATGGGCGAGGAAAGCAGAATGGCGGACAAGAGGTTCACAAAAAACCATGCGCGTAGAAGGAGTGCGCTCTGGCTATCAGCAGCCACGGCGTGCTGAACGTGATTGTCATTGATGTCTTGTATTCGTGTATCTACCTACCTAACTACCATGTATGCTACTTGTTGTGTCATTCATGTATAATCTACTATCTATGTCACCCGTCCGAGTTTCCCGAATGCTGCTTACTGCAGTTTTGACAGTTGTGCATCGTCGGATTGTCAATCAATTTGTGGCTCCCGGCATGTTTCCAGGCAAATCATTGAAGTAACAGCTTCTGGGGCAACCCCGCCTCCTTTCCTTTCTGCAATTTGGGAAGTTGTCCGGGGTGTAGTCGAGGACTGTGGGATATGGTGTCAGTCAGAACAGAGCGGTGAAGCGCAGAGCACATAGCAACCACTTCAACCAGAGTATGACCAGTCAAGTCACGAGCCGACGAAGGGTGGACAGCACGACACTGTCTGCCCAGTGGTCCGTTGACGTTCGCAACGACTCTCTGATGATCAGCAGAGCAACTGGTTCGTGGCCAGTCATAGATCATGCCGATGCCTGTGTCAACATTCTGACCGCCAGAAGCGGACTTCAGCATGGCACAAGCAATCTTTATCAAAAAGACTGCCTCCCCTGGAGAAGATCCGGATTCGGTCTGTTAATCCTGCGATGGACATAGCGGAGATGCGGAAGATTGCAAGCCAAACCAGGAACATTTGCATAGCGTTTATGTTCATATATAGTGCGAATTCGAACTCACGCGTAACATGATCAGCTTCAGGCGGAACAGGTACTTCACACACAAGGAACGGGCCGAATGTGCCTCGATGCGCGATGCTCGAGTGCACGAGATAGATTGTAACAGAGCTGAGGCAAAGAGAAAGAAACAAGTACACAGAACAATGCAGAAAGGTAAATATACAATAAAGATACAGTATAATACGGGAGCCTGAATCGGAACTGGAACTACCGCAGCCCGTCCTGGTTGAACGGGGGCTGCACCCATTGCACCTCGAACGATGGCGGCGAGTACAAATACGAATCCGCACCGTAGGAATATACATCCGACTGAGTGAGGTCGGCGAAGGCCTGCTCTGGCGCATATTGCTGGGGAGCGAAGTCCCGAGTGTAGTCGTAGTTGTACACTGCAGGTGCGAACGTTGGCTCTGAGGAGCGCGACAGCGACATCGACTGGGACATGAATGGCTCTGGGTCCGAGTAGGAGGCGGGGTAGTCGTAGTTGTACGCCGCAGGTGCGAATGCTGGCTCTGAGGAGGGCGACACCGACATCGACTGGTACATGAATGGCTCTGAGTCATAGTAGGAGGCGAGACTGGGACTCGGAGATTCAAAGCCCACAGTCAGCGCGCTCCAATTGACGGGGATGTCAATGGTCGTGTCAAGGGCAGGAATTGTGTCCGCAGCAGGCAGGAGCAGCTTCGCCGCCTCTTGCATGAAGGAGTAATCATCGAACGCGAACATTTGGTCAGACTCGGACTCGTATTTGAGCGTCGACTCGATGGGAGCGGAAGGGGATCTCGACGACGACCAGGAAGAGTTGGAGCTGGTGTCGGAGTCTGGGTAGGGAGCAGGAACAAAGGCCTCCTTTGAGTAGCGGATACGCTTGGTGGTGGCCTTCGCCTTGTACTGGTGCTTGCGCTGGCGATGGCGGATGAATCCTGACGGGTCACCAGTCGCAAAACTGCACCCGTCTTCGGGGCAGACAAGGTCCTTCGTGTTCGAGTGTCTGTGAGATGTTTAGTAAGAATTACAGCGGCTCGTATAAGCCACCCACTTCTTGACATGCGTCATCAGATTCGAGTTCTGGCGGGTGGCATGGCCACAGCCAGGGAAGGGGCAGACGAAGCGCTTCGTCTTGGGATCGTGCGTAGAGACATGCCGCTGCATGTCCCTGCGGCGCTCGAAGACCCGTCGGCAGGTAGGGTTGGGGCATGTCTAAAAGGGAACAAAAGAGTGTTGCGTCAGCGATCGATTCCCGACGAAAGGACAATAACGCGCGTCCAAATTTGGACAAGGGGCGGGACAAAACTCACAAAGGCAGGTGCCGGTGATGGGATAGTAGCAGACATTGTGTTTAACGAGGGATAATCGGAGAAGGGGACTGGGGATGGAGAGGATGTTGGTCCGATGGCGCAGATGTAGCGGGGGAGGGTGCTGGAGAAAACATAGCCAGCCCAGCGTCCTTATATGCAGTCTGAACGAAAAGCAATTCGCAGGGTCTGTCATTTTGCATAGCTGGATATGGTATGTCAGGAGGCCCCGTCGAGACGAGTGGCAAGCAATTGGGCGAGTGGCACGAAATAGCCCGTTATGGAAGAGGTCTTTGTCCATCGCCATGTGCACTGGTCCAAGGTGCATGAAATTGCCCAGAGTGGTATTCGTGGGCACGACTTCCGCGATGGCTGCCAAAACTTCAGCTCGATGCAAAGAGTCGGTTGATAGAAAAGAACGTACGCTAGTGCAACTCTTGAATGTTCCACTACATCCTGACGAGGAAGACGCGAACAGAGCGCGTATATCTTATTATACCACCGACCGGTCGCGTTGCATCCGTGTTACATACTCAAAATCTGACCATACAGGAGACCAAGTCCATAGATGTCCCTCACAGCGCTGTCATCTGGGATCAGAAATTCTCGACATCTAAATCGTGCAGCATCGTCTATTTTGGGGAGGAAAGCATTGTGTTTCGCGGGACAAGAGGCAAGACCGTGTGTGCGTCGTTCCGAAGTCGTGTCAATCCTCCGAGCGTTACATAGGTCCAACCAACGAATCCAGTCGAAATCAAAGTCGTAGATCGGAAGGAATGAGCAAATCGTGTGATCGAAGCATAACCAAAGTGCGACAGTGCCACAAGGCACGATCACAATCCCCTTCACCTTACCCCACAAGCACACATCATCACTCGGACATCTTTTCTCAGCGTCCCGCAAAAGGCCTGCAAAAGGCATACGCAGGATGCTTGATGGCAGCTTCTGCATGGCTCTCCGCGAGGAAGATGCAGTCTCTGCTCGGACGGAACCAAACATAATTTCGGACCTCATCTGGTTGGATCCTCGACGCTTTGCAATTACAGTATTGAACACGGGATAACAGGAACGTCATGAACAGATTTTACATTCGTTGATAAACAAGCACTCAAGACGCGTAGCAGTCCATGAAGGCCTCCAGTCCATCCTTCGCAACTAAATAGTTGTCATCGAAGTCGAACTCGAAAGCCCAAGACGATCCTCCTGAGTCGTATTCTACTGCAAACACGCTTTCCGTGTGCGTGGGTGGCAACTCCAAACGGACCATCTTGAGGGTGTGTAGTCTCAAGACTTTACTGATGGTGCGGATGGTACGCTGGAACCCTAGCGCGTCAGGAAACTGTGTCTCGAAAAGAACGCGTTGTAGCGTGTATGTCTGGGACAAATCGAGGAGCCCTATACGTGCTGTCAGCTCAGTGCATACAAAGAAACCAGGAGACGTACCATCCTCGCCCAAAAGAAGCGCCAAATCTTCCAGCGTATCCGCATTGGCCATGAGTAGCATCCTGACCGCACGTATAGGCGGCTCGACTTCGCCCCTAACATGTATGCACGTCAAACGGAAGCATGATGCCATCCATTCAATGAGCGGCGCGTTCCATCCATGTAGTCTGATGCTGGTGACAGCGGGTAGAACATAGTGTGGGGAAGGGAAAGACAAGCGGGTGAACCGCAAATCCATGTCGGCAATCGGTGGAAAGCGGATCTCCAATGCCGTTGCACTCATGGGGAGGGTTCTCAGGAATTCCTCAAGTTCAAGAGCATTGGCCACTTCGCATAGGAGACTGCCCTGGGAAACCTCCGTTCCAAAGGAAGGAGATGGCGGCGTTTCGCGGGCGGACGGGTGAAGCTCTGGGGCGGAGTCGCTTGTAGTGAAGGTAACGTGACGAGATGATTTCCTGCTGAACGTTCTCCGCAATGACGATGTGATCTTTTTTGCGATGGTAGACGGCTTGGGAGGGATTATGGGCGAGAGGAAGCTTGAGACCGTCTCTGAGGTGGATGGGAAATATGACGTCTGAGGAGATGTGTCGGAATACGACGCTCTTGAGTACGTGTCAAAAGACGACGAGGACTCGCAAGATGATGACAGGGAGATAGTGGACTCGGAGGCATCCTCGACGGAGTACATGGTGATGGTGATGGTGGTGCAAGTGAGAGAAGGTGTAGAGACCCCTTGGTGGACGAGACATTATGATTCATTCGTAAAGGAGCTCTTAAGAAATCTTGATGATAATGGACGCGTCTAGATTATTAATTCACGGAGACAAAAACAAGAGTGGCGAATATCATCTGGAGTAGCGGTAGGTATGGACAGATTCGAGAAGTCGCAGTGTTAATCCTCAGTGAAAATTCCGTTGAGGTGGAATGATGCGGTTGAGACAGGTTGAGGCAGGATGATGGAGATTGACTTGCAATGATAGTTGAGTGACTGTCGACGGAAGTTCTCGTTGGATAGGACTGTTCCGGCGACAAGAAAGCCGAGTACGAGTTCGATGTGTCCATTGCCATGAGGCGCACAGCCACGTCCGGTGCCTGCAAATTTGGGCACGCTTTAGAGTACGTCGAGATACACATTGTTGGAGACAGTTGGTGGTATGACACCACAATGAGAGTTTTGCTTTGGTATGGCACTGGATCCATGCAAAAAAGGGGACTAGAATATTGATTCCACCAACGTCGGTGGGCTTTTGAAAAGGTGGGAATTGGGCGGGAACCTTTGATTGATTGGACCCCGGTGACTTAGCGAACACGATCGACCGTTCTTGTCTTCCGTCCCTCGTTGGGGCATTCGGATGCCCACACCATTGCCAGATTACCGGGATACATTCCTAGCTCTGCTGTAACTCTTGGACACAGGATCATACACCGGAACACGACTTGCTCCAATGCCAAAGGATCCAACACGGCCAACAAAAACGCGTGGCCCGCGACGTAGCTGGCCCGAGGCACCGCCATGGGCTCCCGTAAAGCCAAATCCTGACTCTGTATGGTGTGACTGCGATAGATGTAAAGGTGGATCCTGGACTGGGTATCGTACTCGAAAGCGTCACCTTCCCGCACCTGGATTGGAGGAGGAAGGGACCCCAACGGCTGGGGCATCTGGGCGTGAGACGAGGCACTCTTCCCGGGAGGGTGATGTGTCGGATGACGGCGCTGAATTAGCAGAGGTACGTGTCCTTTTTACTTCAAGTTATAGCGTTACTTAGATCAAACATAGAGGGAGATACAGCGTCAAGCTATGTCACTGAGAAATGCACTTAATAGAGATAGTAACGGCAACAATAGTACTAGTACGGTGCGTTCGTTTCATTTCCTATGCCTATATTGTACTGAGAACGCCGTGCTTTCAGCAGTTTAATGATGATATGTTTAATTTATCCCGAGAGCCCACTCCATCGCGTGATAATGATCCACAAAGAAATACTCCGCCGCGAGACACCCCGCCGCGAGACGACCCGCCGGACCCGCCGCGCAATGATGACCCGCCGCGCAATGATGACCCGCCGCGCAATGACGACCCACCGCGCAATGACCCACCACCGCCCAATCGCCCGATCCCCACCCTCGAACACCTTCTACAATCTCAGGCTTTTGCAGAGCTACTAAAAAATGCATCACTTGACGACGAGTATTCTGGTCTGTCCCCCGAGGATGTAGACCTTCTTCGGAATCCTCCCGAAGAATTGCTCGCACTCGACGATCCTAACTTTCGACTTTCCCTCGATATTTTTCTTGCGCTATCCGGGAAAGCGGCCGAGCATATCTATTCTGATATCCGCGACGCTATCCATCGCTATCAGCCTTCCATCGAGATGTTAACCTACAGTGTACTCACTCGGCGTATCAAACTTCTCACCGGCGTGATCCCTCTCCTCCATGATATGTGCATCAAATCCTGCCATGCGTATACTGGTCCTTGGTCGAGGCTTATGAACTGCATCTACTGCTCCGAGCCCCGCTACAATATGTCATGTACATCGCCAACTGAGCAGGACATCTCCTCACCCCGCAGACAGTTCATGTCTATACCGATTAGCATGCAATATCAGGCCGCTTGGAGGCATCCAGACACTGCTGAAGCCATGTCGTATGGATTTCGGAAGCTGGTCGAGGTGCTGAAGGAGATGCAAGCCAATGGAGGACTGCCAAAGGTCTTCAACGACGTCTTCTCTGGGCTAGATCTGATAGAGGCATTTGAGAAGGGCCTTATCAAGGAGCACGATCTCCTTCTGCTCTTTTCCCTTGACGGTTGCCGCCTCTATCAGAACAAGCAATCAGACTGCTGGATAGCTATTTGGATCTTTCTCAATCTCCACCCCAAGTTACGATATCTCAAGAAGTTCATCCGACCCGCATTCACGGTTCCGGGCCCAAATCATCCAAAGCATACCGACTCCTTCGCATTCCCAAGCCTTCATCATGTCGCCGCCCTACAGAATGAAAAGGATGGACTCCCAATCTGGGATGCTCGTGATCGCACCACGCACCGTTCGGATCCGTACTTTGTGTATGGGACAGCAGATACGGTGGGACTGGCTGATATGAATGGGTGGGTGGGCCACAATGGACGGTATGGCTGTCGTTACCTGTGTGGCTTGCCTGGACGACATAAATTCCAGGCACCAACATACTACCCCGTCCTTCTCAAGCCTTTCGATTGTGATAACATCCCAGGGACTTGTCACCCCGATTTTGATATCGACCATTTACCTCAGCCATCGTCAGAGAAGTACCAGGAAAACCTCTCTCTTGTTCTCTCTTCACGAAACCAAACGCAGTACAAGGCCAATCGGCTCAATACTGGAATTTCCAAACCCAGTCTCTTTGCTGCACTTCCCCGCGTTACTCCCATGCCTGGTCTCTTTCCTGCCGACGCTATGCACCGTGATGCTCTGAATAGCACCCAGCACAAGATATCATTGTGGCGAGGGACAATTGACCATGCTCGTCACGATGATCCTACTGAATGGCCCTGGGCTGTTCTGATGGACGACGACATCTGGAAAGCGCATTCGGCAGAGGTGGAGAAATGGGGAAAGAAGCTTCCAAGTTTTATTGCAGATCGACCACCTCGCAACCCGGCCGAGAAGATGAACAGCGGCTACAAGGCCACGGAGTATTGCACCTGGATATGGGTTCTCGCACCTGGACTGCTATATTGCCGCCTTCCTCGACCCTACTGGAAGAATCTGTGCAAAATGGCATACGGAATGAATGTCACGCACTCATATTCCATTCCTAGCGCAGAACTTGTTACCCTCTACCAGAAGCTCCACGAGGCGGTTCTCGAGTTTGAACATCTCTACTATCAGCGACGTCTGGAACGCCTGAACTTCATTCCACAATCTATGCATGCCCTGACTCATCTTGCCTCGGAGATTGTTCGTGTCGGCTCGCTTGCAGCTGTTGCACAATGGCCCTTGGAACGGACTATAGGTGATCTAGAGTCGGAAATTCATCAGCACTCTAATCCATTCGCAAATCTTGGCCAGCGTACTCTCCATCGCGCTCGAAACAACACATTGATCTGCATGATTCCTGGTCTCGACCCTGCAGCGGAGAAAGGACCACCACGCGGATCGATAGACCTAGGATCTGGGTTTCTACTCCTTCGTGCAAGAGAAGAGGTCAGGCTACCAGTCGAGTCTACTGCCTTTGGAAAGGCACTGCTCGAATACGGAGAAGCCAGAGACCTTGACGTCCAGGGCATTGAACCCGATGATGTTCTAGTCGCACGCTGGGCTGGTCTTCAGCTTCCCAGTGGTCAACGTGTGCGAACAGTCTGGAAAGAGAAGCGGCGACCACCAGAAAGTGACAACTATATTCGTCGCTATGTTGCTGTGCGTTTGCCGTTTTCTCACCTGATTAAGCGACTCGGAAGTACTGATTGATTCTTGCTCTAGTTTGCGTACAACAGCGAAGTTCGATATGGCGAGGTTCAATTCTTCTGTCTTGTGGAGTCCGCGGCAGTCTACTCGAGATGGGACGCAGAAATCTATCAAGACTCGTCAACCTATCTGCGTGTAGTCAAAATTACGGGAGCAAACACATCGATTATTGCTATACCGGCAAAGGATATTCAACAGGTTGTCGGTATATCCAAGTTCGAACGCTCTACAGACGGTGCCCAATGCGACCCGGATGAGTATTTTGTTTCAAGAAAGCTTGGGATGGACTATATGATAGAATATTACCAAGAGAATATCTCACAGTCCTCAGACAATGACGATGACAGCGACGAAGAATAAAATAGTATCCTCGTTGAATTGACTTAAGCATGCAGAGTACCGAGCGACTAGTGTACACAGTGCGATCGCGTACATACAGCAATGTCGTCACATCACATTACCGTGTCTTGCTTCCTGCCACCACTCGACAACGACTCACTCGTCGAAATGCCAGGAATTCCGGCGTACTATGGCCCACAAGACTACGAGTTTGATGCTATGGGGGGAGTTTCTTCTGGAAACTTTAATCAGACCGGCAGTCATACCAACGAAGTAAGCAGCACGTCTTTCTTTGCCACCTACTTTGATGACTCACATGGCCAGTTTTATCCGCAGACCTATCACGAAGGGCAGCAGGGGACCTATCGCGACCTACTTACACGCATACAACTGTTGGAACAGACGGTCCAATCCCAGGCTCGAGAGCTAGAGCTATATCGACGCATAGAAACCATGCAAAGGTGCGTGCTCTATTGTCTCTATGTCTCTGGCCAACTAACCTTCCATACAGTGCCTTACCACAGCAAGTCATGCCCATGTTCAACTTGCCAAGCATATCTACGACTGGACTCGCTGCCCCAAGTGCCCCAAGTGCCGCTCATGCTACAGGTTCCAAGATCCCTATTGTAAATCCGCCTGCTCCTCGACTACGACAAGACTGTCCGAAAGTCAAATACTATACCAAGAAGACCTACAACGAGGCTATCAAGCCGGCTCAGACGCACTCGACCTTTGGAATCAACAATCGCAAGCCCGAAAACGCACTCTGCTTTCTAGAAGACGAGAACGGAAAGCTCCTTCCCGAGTCTACACAACGCGAAATCACCTCAGCCGCTCGAGGTGTCTGGAACCTGTTTCTCCAGGAACACTGCATGCCCACCTCACTTTCTTCGGCGACTACTATCCAAGGTAACTACTTCCGAGAGGTGCTTGGGTCCAGATTTCCCTCTCTTCTATGCGCAGAGAGCCACTGGAAGATCGATCGTGTCTGGTCCATGAACTATTCAAGCTGGAAGTCCCATAATATCAAAAAGATGGAGCCGAAAGCTGAACCCACGGACAACGACAACGATTTGCTCCTCGGATCGCCCTCATCAAAGTCAAATCGAAAGCGCCGCTGCTCTTCCAAGGCAAACGACGAGCACACGGACAAGAAGCTCAAGCCTCTAGACGGTAACGCCCACGTCGAGGCACACATATACATCAAGTTCGACGTCTCATAACTGATGTAGCTTTCAGGTTCCCGCCATCGACACATCCGCTCAAGGCCCCATTCCGAGGAATATACACCAGTCTCCTCAGCCGGTCAAGGACTTGCCGACTCCACCTGTATGTCAATCTCATATCTCGTTCAATACCATACCTTTCAACTTCGGATAGATCCCTGTACCAAGCTCGGAGCCCGTCAAAGTAAGTCGCTCACTGTATTTGTGACATGAGCTGACTCTTTTCTAGCGCCCTGCTATTAACCCGTTCGCCTCCGTCGGCAAGATCACGATTGACTCAAGCATTTCCGCAGCATCAACACGTATAGTCACGACTCCATCAGCACCTGCCTCCACGACCCCATCTCCTCTTTCTATGGCCTCTTCGGTACCTTCTCCTGTGCCCACATCGGCATCAGAACTGGCTTCAATCTCTACACCTCCGTCAGCACTTTCGCCAGCGCCTGCCTTTACGCCTCCATCAGCACTTCTGCCAGCACCGGCACCGGAATCAATCTCTACGCCTCTATCAACGGCTTCGCCAACGCCTTCAACAGTGCCTGCCTCGGCACCTCCATTGACACCCAACTCCGCGCCTGTATCGGCGTCGGTACCTGAGGTCGTGACAGGGAATCCGCGCGGAGGTCGCAAATCGTCAGGAGCAACTTGGCAGCCGCCAAATACGAAAACCCCTCAGTGAGTCGTTTTCTCCTATTGTAGCCTGGGCCTAACGGACGCAAAACCTTAGAAACCGATGTGCTGCTGCTTGGAAACTCCTCCACCCAGATGCAACGAAGTCTGATTGTGATACGCATTGGAATGGCCTCTCGGAAGCCGAGCGCAAGGTTAGCTTCTTCCTCTCTATAATGGTGACTTGTTTACTGATACGCTGATATCTAGAAATACTATCTCCGGAACGTATAGTCAGAACACAGTATGTGGCACGATTCTCTGTATAGTCTTTTTACTGATTCTGGCCTGGTGAAAGTCTCGTTACCCTTTTCTGCACACTCGACATCGCTTTCTCTCGGATCCGCTCTCTTCGCTGGAACTCTCTTCGCTGGAACTTCTCGATTGGACTGCCTTTTCACGACTCGGACATGGACCACTTGCATGACTACAATCCGCATCGCTCTGTATAGCCCTGTATCCACCTGCGTCACTCTGTATCCACCTGTATCACTCTGTCTCAATACTTCGTATCACTGTGTATCACGCTATATCAATCCATTGACGTACATTGACTGCTATGGATAAAATGTAGGATGTGAGCCAGTCAAATGTATATCACTACGGGCCAACACGAGTCAACGAGTCTCGACTGCCGTCAATGCGGTGGATAGAAAGGGGACAAATATTGATATAGGTTGACAGCCAGTGAGATGCAGTGATTTTGTCAACAACATCAACGCGCGTCAACCTGTGTCAACCCGCCTCAACGGAATTCTCACTGAGGTTAATCATCGAGAACATCGGGCGGGCTGCAATGTTCGAAAAGCGACAGGAGAGTTGGTGATGTCACGGCAGAGCAAAGTACATGTACCACAGTAACGCCTAATGGGCCACTACGAAGCGTTACTGGTTGCGTTTTTGGGTGAGGAACGGGTCCTCGCCTTAGAGGGTGTGGTTGTAAAAGGCAAGTTTGATGTCGGTCAAGCGTCGGATGTACGCGCAAGAACCGGACCGGCATCCGATTCTGGACTGGCCGCGACGTATCCAACTTCTAATCGTTCAGTATCTATGTCGCCGAATTCATGCCATCCAACAGTTCGAAGTCTATGTGACTGTCTGATTTGAATGATCACTACATAACTGAATATACGGACTTGAGCGCATACGAACAGTGATGGCTGTGTGTATTCCTCTTCGCACGCATCGAAAGCCGCATCAAGACCGACGCGACAGCTCCTCTGGCAACAACCGTCATGTCAAAAAAGGTGACAGACCAGCTGCAAGCCCTCCTGACCAACCCGCCGGATGTTGGCAAGATAGGTCAGAAATCGTTCCATCTTTGAGTCGTTATCTTCATATAGCACTGTGGACCCCAAGCCGGGTTGTTGTAACTGGGTCTGCTGGTTAGAATCACGAATCACCGGCGGAGCGGGTGAGGACCCGGTGAACGCAAAACAGGGGAATTTAATCCGGAAAAGGCAGGTTGACGTGTTCACCTCTTTACTCAGTTACTTCCACCATCGAAACTATAACCTGCTCTGCCCCAATGAAATACCCGTTACTTTCACCTTGTTTTCTTGTATTCTCCCCTTTCACTGGTCCTCAAGTCATTTCAACCCACTTCTCGACTTGTACAAACAGCAACAGACATCCGGCGAAATGGTCACGCATATCTCAAGTCATCAACGACGACCACGACTACGACAGCGAGCATCTATAACCATGGTGCGCCTTTATCTCTCGCAGCTCAGTATCAAATGACTTACACAGGCCACATGCTCATATCAGGACGACGACAAGGAAAACACCCGTGCCAGCCTCAATCTCGATGTCGATACCTCCAAATCTCCCCCAGTCTCAAGCATCAGCGCTGGCCGCCCAGCTCCGAGCACTCATCGCCTTCGCAAGGACATGAATGATGTCAAGGGCAGGTTGACGTCGGTAGAAAAAGGATTCACGGACATCTCACGCGATCTTGAGCAGGTGTGTACCCTTGAGATTCGAGACAGCCTCCCGACTCATGCTCTTTTGAGATGGCTCAGCACTGGAAGACACATGCACGCATCCTTGTCGCCTCTGAAGTAGAGAGCACCTTGGACCATCTTTATGAGCACGAAGATGAAGGTACCGGCGAGGCCAACGTCGAGGAGGCCCTAGTGCGTCCTCTTTTCCCTGTATGACTACCAGCTCTAATTTACTTCCATCAGCTGTGGAAGGACTACGACCAATGGTACACTCACCTCTCTGTGCCACCTGTCGAACGCACAGAAATCTGGGAGATCAATCACGTTGACAAGCTGGCTCGCTTCGTTGACGATCATACCAAGGCCAGCCAAGAGGAAATCGAGGCTAAGGGTGCCCTTGCGAAGATGCAACTTGCTAAGGAGAAGTTGCGCTTGCTGGAGGAACTTGACCGACGTGAATTAGCAGACAAACGTCACCGCCGTCGCGAGCTAGCACGCCAAGGTTTTCACTTAGAAAAGATGTTCTCTAACGTAAAATTCCGCGGACTGTTTGCGTAGAGAATTCTATATTTTATGTGCCCTCCCATTGAAAGCGATAAGCGCTAGCATGTCCGACGAACCGTGCCGTGCCTGCAAATTTCCTATCCTTATAAGGATAGGAAATTTGCAGGCACAAGCTTACATAAGGTACGAGTCGACATTCAAAATGTCGACTCATACCTGATGTAAGCAGATGAGATTCATTTCAAGCTAAAGCTGGCTATCGACGTCGACACATTTCCGCCATTGAGATTGTCTATTCTGTAGTGGTATCGACATCGGGTACATAGTATGATCTCTGTACATTATTGCTACGATCAATAATGACAGTATTCGCACCAGAAGGAATGCGCCCTACGAGACATTGTACGCACGTCATGTCAACTACCTCAGTGGCACCCATCTTGCTGTAGACAGGCCAGCCAAGAGAGTTTGTGGCGTCAACAGTGCACGTCTGAACTGAGGCAAGCAGCAGGGTTGTGGGCATGTCCAAGCTCAGCGCCTGCGCCACCGGTAGATGCACTTCGACGATATCCAGCAATTGTCCATAGAATGTTTGTGATACAAGTTTGACAGGAGCACGCCTCTTGCGGGCGTTGAGATCGACCAGAGTATCATACTGTATGAAGCTTAGAAATAGTCATGCCATGATTGAAGAATCACATACCCGAATGTACGTGGCATCACGGCGGTCATCCGAGGACTGGCGAAGATGGTGTGCATACATATCATCACCGCCTTCTAACCGCTTGACACGAGCCCACAAGATGCAGGTCTCCTTCGTGAAGTATTTACGAATGACCTTCTGTGATGTGTCATAGCGAGTAGCCAGATGGATTGCAATCTTCTTCTCAAGAGGGGCATCTATAGCGGCAGCCGAACGCCGTGGAGGTAAGACGACACAAGTCTTATCTTTGTAGGTCTGTATGAGCACAGTAAGAGTCTGAAACCAAGTTGCGCCACATACATTCCGGGATCGAGACAGCCGAGGCCGGAATCTCGCGGCGAGGCGCATCGAGGGCAAGAAGGTCCTCACATTCATAACGGATCTTGATGTGTGACAGGTGAGCTATCGAAACAACCTGCTTATCAATTGCCGAGTACGGATAGCGTCGACTTCGCACGGAGGGAAGAAGTAAGCCACAGAAACGCTCCATTGGGAATGCCCAGTATGCCCACACTGGGCCGCTGCGCTCGATGTAATCAGCAATATGAAGAACAGTATGAACTGTCAAAGGACAGGCAGCGAGACGGTCCGGATCGTACTGATAGTATAATCTATGGAGAAAGTTAGTCGGTACAATATGAAAGACAGACAGTGCTTACTTTTCATACGTCTCAACCCAAGTGATAAATCCAGGGCGAATTCGATCCTGGATGGTAGAGTAGCTGATCTCGAACTCTAGACAGAGATTGACAAGCTTAACAAGCTCGATGAAATGCTTATAGTAAATGTCCTTGCGAAAGCGACGTGAGAGGACCACCGGTCCGACATATAGCAGCCAAAAAGACCACGAGTCTGCCGTGCAGTGGGAATGATCCTTCGCCACATTTGGTGGCCGCTGTCCAAAGGCGCTAGGAATATGGGACCCACATGCTGTGGTTGCGGCCCCGATAGCATCCCAAATCGTTGGGTTGAACTGATACTCGCCTATTCCCTCATCAGGAACACCCTTGATCGTTCCAGTCCAGTGCTCGACAAGTAGTTGAAGAACGTTCTCAAAAATGAGATGCATGAAGTCTGCTGGACAGCTTCGCGTGAGAGATAGTGATGGGAGAGAGTCGAGTATAGAGGGGCCGTTGATACCATATTCTCGTGATAATCGAGTTGCGGCAGTGGGAGCAGCAGTCTGAACTGCTTCAGCCTGCCTATGGATCTCCTCGTCCGTCCGTAAAGGAAGATCTCGAGGATCAAACTTGGCACTTGCTGGTGTAGAAGCGGGATGCCTGGAGCGATCAAGAGGAACGTAAAGTGTCTTCCCACCCGGCACGGGTACACCGGTGATGTTACAAGTTCGACATGGACGATAACCGTTATGACCCTTGAAGCGCATGACCATGGACATTGCAGGCATGTCGCCAAAGATCAGGATTAAGTAGGCGCGAAGGTCAAACATCTCCTTCGCAATAGCATCATAGACACGAACACCAATGGCTAGCTCCAATAGTTCCTCAACGAGTGGCCAGAGGAAGGAATCAAAGTCCTTGGGCTTCTTCGGTCCCGGGATAACACCGATACAGAGAATATATTCGATGAGGAAACGGATTTCGGGAGGAAGGTTATAGTTGAAGATGATGATGGGCCAACAGGTGTGCTTTCGCTTCTTGAAGGGGCCAAAACCGTTGGTGGAACAACCCAGGGCAATATTGCGGATATCCTGGAAGAAGCGATGCGCGTAACGCACATCGTCAATGACAACATTCTCCTTGCAGAGCGTCGTATAATGTTCGCCGTCCATCACATCGGACATGACCTCGCCATCTTGCTTGAACGTGCCACGATACTTCATCTTCTCGACAAGACGGCGGTTGCGATAGAATGCTTTGAGACGGGGGATGAGAGGAATATAGGTGAACTGCTTCCGAGCTCGCTTGCCATCAGCAAAGAAGCGAGACTCTTTGCAGTGAGTACACCTCGTAAGCGTGGCGTTAGGGCCAATGTAACACATGCATGAGTTGACGCAGCAATCATATTTGACCGGATTGAAACCAGCTAACGATGCGGCGCGTGCGCAGATGGCTTTGACGGAGGGAATAGGGCGCTCAGGGAAGACTCGAGATAAACGCTGGTATGTCTTGCGCGTGAGGTGCGACTCGGTTTTGAGGGCAAAAAGCCTCATTTTGAATAGGTCGTCTTCTGGGAGATCCTCTGCTGTTATCAAAGCATAAGGAAGAATATTATGATTTGAAAGAGATAGAGAAACACACCAAATTCTGCCAACTCAGCTTCGAGGGCCTCTTCCATGAAATCGTCCAGAAAAGAATCATCAAAGTCTTCTGGCTCCCAGACCTCCTCCTCCTCGTCGCTATCCTGATAGTTGATGCTTTCGTTGTCATCCTCGCTGTCAGATACATCTTCCACTGTGACCCGCTGATGATAGCGAGGCTGGTGGCATATAGGCTCTGGCGATATGGCTGCAAGTGGGCTGTCGGCAGCATCGAGATCGATGTCATTGAAGTCGTTGACGTCGGCTTGGACGTGGTCATCGTCATCAAAAAAGGGAGGCGGGGGATTCAGAGTTGGAGAGGAAGAACGTGTAGAGGTGGAAGGAGTCCGAGCTGGCAACGCTGGCTGCCGTTGCTTGACAGAGCGAGGACCTGCTTTGGCGAGTTGTTTGACTTGACGTGTGCCGTGGCGCGTAGTCTGCAGTGCGCGGACATGTGGCCTGGCCTGCCCAATGCGATGGCGCCGTTGTGTACTGGCGCTGACCATGGCCCTGCATCCACACGAACATAGGGATTTGGCACGTCGACTTTTCTGTGAAGACCTTGAACTGGTCATATTCGTCGAAGAACAATACAAGGTGGTAGTTCCTAGATTCTGGGGTCAGACAAACAAGTTACAACTGCAGAGATCGACTTACTAAGCTGCAATTTTTGCGTCGACTGCGATCACATCCTTCCTCTTCCTCTTGACTCACATCCACTGGCATGTCTTCCGTTCCCGCTACTGAAGCTCCCACCTCTGGAAAACGTACCACAAGACGCGCCAATGGTACTGGTCTGTGTTCAGGTCTCTATGAAGTGTTGCTCCTCCTCAGATAATCACGCAGGCGGCCGTCCACCAAAACCTAAGAAGAACAAAGAAAATAGTAAGTCTTTCTCTTTTTATCAGGATTCAAAGCTCACCAAGCATCTAGCAGGTTCGGGAGGGGCATCCGTACCAGCCAAGGAGGCCACTGGACCACAAGCAGCGATGGTGCAGGACCTGATAGTCCTTGATCCCCAGGTTGTCCTAGCTGAAATGCAGCAGCTCAAAGGTAAACTTACCGCATGTTGAAAACTCTTGTTCATGCTCAGTGCAGACCGGATTGCTGCTGGAGAACGTCAGCGTCAAGAAGAGCGAGAGGCCAGCGAACAAGCCATACGCGACCAGCAAACACGTCACGCAGCTGAATTGGCTCAAGTTCAAGCTCAAGTTGTCCAAGCCCCACGTCCAGGACCAGCTGCCGATAGCGAGGAGAACATCACAGCCATTCCCAAGCCGCCTGGACAAGCGGGTAGCATTCAGGGAGGATTCCGCCTCATCGAGGCCATGCAGCTGAATGGTAGCGACGAAGAAGAGGCACTTTACGCAACCATTCTCGTACGTCGTTGATGAATGATCCCATCAGCTCAAGCTTACCTCGCGTTCTCTCTTCTACGCGCTCACACAGTACGACGTCAAGAACCACGCAAAGACTGTTGGTATCAAACTCCAAGACAAGTACTCAAAGTTGGAGAAGGACAAGCTTGCTTATGTGTTCAAACTTGTGCGTTCCAACTTCTATTTCTCTTTCATGACGAACTAACGATAGCTCTCATCACCAGGGCCGCAAGAAGCATGCCTATCTCACACGTCGTCGATTCCCTGCAGACTGGGCCCAGGCTGAGATCCTGAAGCAAGCTATGTCCAACCAGCGAAAGTATGCTCGTCGCAAGGGAAGACTTGCCAAGGACAAAAGCGATCAAGAGGAATCTGATCAGGACATGCATACTAGTGCTAGCGAGGATGATGAAGATGACGATGACGACGACAATAGCTCGGCACCGCCTGCCAAGCGTCCGCGCATGGCTGGCACCGCCAGGTCTATGCGTAACATCGATGAGGAGGAGCTTGAAGAGCATGCTGCCGGTGCCGTTGGCAACACCGTCTAAGGGCAAGCCCGTATTCAGTCTTACTGTAACTGTCGTGCTACTGTCCACCCAAATCAATGTGGTTGTCATCCATTTGCGAGTGAAATGTTACTGTATGAACCACTGAAAGTAACCAAAAGGGTACTGCCATTTCTCACCAAACACCCAGTGAGAAGACCCTATAAATCGGGTTTATAAAACTAGAAGATTAACTTGCAGGTACGGTTACAATCTAGGGTGGGCTTCACCGGTAAACACGGTTTCAATCGACTGGCTGTGAGCATGGGTGAAAGCGTCATATTACGGGTTACTGTCACCCAAAAGTGATAACCCGTTTACCGAGTTGCAACTGATCAAAATGACCAGATGAGCGGCTTACTTTGAACAGCTTTCCCAGTTGATCCAATGGGCAATTTAACCTGACTCGCGATCCACAGTGTAGCAGTATCAGTCCAGGAGAAATCCAAAGAGCTTGCAACGACAGGCGAGTGCTTGTGCGCTTACTGGACCACTATACTGAGCCTCACGACGCTAGTGGGCCCAGTCATGGCGATGGTCAAGGATAAGGCCAAGGGGGCGTTCAGGCAAACCGCCGAGACTTGTGACAAGTTCGCAAACAACGGTGCAGAATCTCGCTGCCATTGTTCAATGGGACACGACCTTGGGCTTATCACATTCCAGCGGCACCAGCTGTGACCGCTGCTCAAAAGCATGTTGAAGCAATGTACAAGGAATCCGGTACGCCGCACCGGGGATGAATCTGCTTATCGTTGAACGCTCACGGATGACAGTGGCCCCCATCCTTACAAACGTCATAAAGACATCCGCCAGAGACAGTACGCAGGGGCTTCCCAGAGCATGTACACCACCACACTGACTTCAACATCCATACCAGTCCCCCTGATGTTGGCTGCAGCCAAGCAATGGACCATCGACCACCCAACGGAAAGTCGCGTCATTGCTTACGGTGCGATAGGTGTCGGTACCATACTCATTGTCCAGCAAACTCCAATTGCACTGGTACACTTGATGGGCGTCAATAAGGCAGGCAAGTTGATGTTTCGAAATAGTCACATAATCCACAAAACTCAATCTTGAGCAGGAACAATCGCGGCAGAGTTTCAACGCAGGATATACGGAGGACAGACTCATGGAATCTTCTCTGTGGTGCAAGCTCTTGCTGCAACTCAGAATGTCAATGCCCCACCGATTATAGCTGGGATGGCGTTGATAGCGGCAGGTAGGATATATGAAGCAATGGCGGAAGAGTGGCGTCGTGAACTAGAAGTGAAAGGCGAAGACGAGAAGTTGAAGGCCAAGCTCTAGATCTGATAATGTTTGATCCACGATGTGGCTTTTGACTCGCGCGGTACTCTTAGTAGAGAGGCACGACAACTTTAGTCGCATTAGCGATTCGGCAATGTCTAAATTCGGTCCCAATCTCAGTGATTCGCTCGCAAGGACGACATAATCGCTGAACACGGTAAGCCACGTGCATTTGGGATGACGCCCACCGTGCGCATCCTCCCGCCCTTGTGTGCCTGACTGAGTCATAGACTGGTTAGGTGAGGGTTTGGTTAGAGGTCGGTTAGAGGTCTGGCTCAGCTTGCGCGCGTAGCGCGCTCTCAACTTAGGGCGAAGGCACGAGCCCGGAGTTTGGTTAGGGTTAGCTGGTCGGTGGTAGAGGTTCGCGGTAGGGGGAGGGAATATGATCTTTTGCGGGGGCGGTGTGCATCGAATTGCTAAATGCTGCTATGATTGTATATACTCGTTGGCAGGAAACAAAATGGATGACGATGATGGCAGTCCGGAAGTAAGGCAAAACGGTCCGGTGAGCCGATGAAGTAGCCGGGATTTGAACACCGGCTTGGCTTCTCTTGAAACTACACTCACTTGCTACTAGCGTCAGTGCAGATCGGAGGTCCTCGACGATCTTTCCGTAATTCAACTCTTCGCGCATCAACAGGTCACAAGTCGGTGAGGAAAAGCGAGTCATCTTCAAGCCATCATGCATCATTGGCGATGCGCCTCCACATCGCTGCACATCTTCCTCACGACAGCGCCTGTGATATCTCTGAAAGCCGACGAGCCTTATCTGCACGCCACGCTACAAAAGATAAGCAGACGTCGACTTGAAGTGTAAGGGAGGTTACCTTGGTACGTCTCCTGTAGCAACATCTCTTTTTCTTGGTTCCTTTGCCTGATCTCTTCGACGATCCTCTGGATGTCTACCGCAGGTCTTCGTATGCATGGAACACCCACTTGCTGGAACACACGCACCATCCTTTGACGCGCCTTCCGCCCTTATCCTCCCCAACTCCTCCTGCAGCTCCTTCACACTCTCCCTCAACTTCTGAATCCGTTCCCCGTGAAGACTAACATCATTCTCCTTCTCCGAGCGCCTTTCGGCTTTGTCCTCTTCAGGTATACGACAAGTTTCTCTCTGCTCCTTGAGTGACTGCAGTATCTCCGAAACGTCGCTCTTCAGCTCTTCATCACGCTTCAGTGCGTCGCGTCGCTCCCGCTCTCTACGTTCGGCTTCCTCGGCAGCGCCTTGGGCCGCGGCAGCCTCCAATTCATTTTTTACGCGTCGGATCTCGACCTGCAGTTCGGATATCCTGGCATCTTGCATCCTGGTGAAAAGCACGGCCTATGCGTGGTGAGGCCTGTGTTGTGATAGTTCAGTGTGAAGTGATGTTTATCCGCATTCGGATATATGCGGCTCGTTTGATTCCGATGAGCCTCTTTGCGAGATCGTTACCGTAGTACTTCACAGACGGACACGACACCACCTGATCTTTGCCTTGGTCGAGCTTGTGGCACTCAAACATCTTGCGACTTGCCTGATTTATAGATTCGCCACGAAATGTCACCAAAAGCAGTGGCGGTGTGTTACTGTAGCCGCTAGGCAGAATCTGTATCTGGGCAGCTTCATGCGCAACTCGGGGATCAACCACAGACAAAGATATGAATGTGATCAATTGAATTTAGACATGCGTACAAAGTCTACACTACCAGCGAAAGAGCGATGACTCCCCCGCATCCTGATTCCCTTCGACTTCATCGTCGGGGTCCGGACTGCCAGACCTCTCTTCCGCGGTCTTGCTGGGATGACTCCTTCCTTGTTCGGATGCGGGGACTCTCTTCCCCGGCGACGGATAGAGACTGCAAGAATCGCGGAGAGTTATCAGCAATGGTGATAGTTGAGGACTCGGAGCCGGAGACTCCATGTCTGGTGATTCCGGCTGTTTGTCTGATGCAGACGTTGGCTGAGGATCGGACACCATTTCTTGCTCGCAGACAGGGGGCGGAGCTGTCGGCGTGGCTGAAAGCCCTATTTGAGACGACGTAGGGGTCGCCGGCTCCGAGATAGGTGGGGGAACAAACGGGGGAGTAAGGGTTGGAACATGTGGGGAGTATGGGTTGAAGTTTGGTGTTTGAGGCTCAGAGTCCAATTGTGGCGAATTGAGTGTGGGGGTTGACATCGGGATTCGGGACAGGAAAGATGATGGAGAAGGATGAGTGTGCGTGCGTTTGTGCAGCTCCTTGTTCTACTTATAGTGAGCTGGCAGGGCGGTGGCAAAGAAGGCTGTGTGGGACCCTTGAAGTAGCGAGCCTGAGGGCTTCATAGAGGGACAGCCAGAGCTGCACAGCCTCGCAATTCTGTTCTTGGTGGTGTACGTCCAGCTCTTGAAAAGCCGCTGGACTTTTAGGGTTCGATATCTATACATACTGGGGAGATTATCCTGCACCGATGGTTCCAGGCTGATCATGAATGATTTTGTTGGATCTCCGCAATTGGATCTACGCGCCACAATTGGGTCCGATGAGCCTGTTACTTTCGAGATCAGTACTTCAAAGACGGACAGAACACACGACACACGACACAACCTAATTTTTTGCTTCTGGCAGTCAAACAACTTGCGACTTGCGACTTGTCTCTGGAGCAGATTCGCTGCAACAATTGTACAGAAATCTTTCACGCCACAAAGACACCATGATGTGAGCTCGGAGCTTTTCGAATTACTTATGGTGTAGAGCCGCATACAAGCAGCACCACTGAGGCGCTGATGTGCAGTGTGATAAAGCGGCGTGAAATCACCACTATCTAACCAACAACAAATCTACTGGTGCTTGTGGTACGAAACGGTGGTCCTAATCGTGTGATCGGGGAATGGCTGGTTAAGGTAGCGGTGGACTTGTACGTCCGTTTTGGTGCACGAATGCGGGTTGTTTTGGGGGGGTTGTAAGCGAAGAAGATCTACGCGAAACACCTAATCGAATAAAGACTCAAAGCCGAACAGAGCTCGCCAGGAAGACGGGGACGCGAAGGCCGGGACCGCTCAAGGGTAGATGTTCTACGGTACTGGGGCGATCGAACTGACAACAGTGCACTGACTTGTTATCTGCGTTGATACTATCCTCGTGTACCAAACTCACTTCTCTACTTGGGTGTGACAGATCGTTCTTTTGAGCGTCGGTCAGATACCGTGGCCACAAGACGTTCGTCGGCTGCTTAACGTCGCACCAGTTCAGGCTAACTAAGCTTCGCTTTCACAGGCGGTTGTCTCTCGGGAGACGATTGCTGCTACTTGGATCCGTGCGGTATCTCTGGGGAGAAGTCCGGGCTCACAGAAGTTAACTGGGTACTTGACGATAAGGGGCTGCGCGCGATTCTTGTCTGCGGTTCTTGAGTATCTCGCCACTTAGGCGTCTTAGGACACTTTGCTTTGCTTGGGTTCTTGGTTGCTTAGGAGCTGGGGTGGGTTTTCAAACGTGTTGAACTTCTTATTGGGCACGAAACCCGAGTCAGATTACTACAGAGGAATGCTTGTGGGCTTTTCACTGCGGGGCACTAAACTACTCTACTCTACAGACGCGACGCTACTTATACACTCTCCAGACTCTCCCAGGTAAACTACGTAACTACTCGACGGCTGGATACGGTCCGTACAAAACATGAGTCCTTACTCAGCCTGCGCGGGCAAAGGTCACCAGACAGTTCCCGCCGGCGCATATGCCAGTTTCTCTACGTTCAGATGTTGCGTAGACCACCCATGGACTCTGAGAAGCAATGCGCTGCATGCTCAGATAGGCGTTCGCGTTTACTTTTACTTAACCGGGCGTTCACCGGCTTATCCAGCCTTCGCGCTAAACTTGGGCGTGAGCCCATTCAATCGCGAGCTGCCGCCAGTGCGCATGCACTGACATGGTCTGCGGACTCGAATGGTAACGCGCTCAAGCTTTGGGCAGCGTTTCTGGGTGGCTGAATACACATGTAGTACATGAGGCAGGTCTCCGAGTCACAATCCATGTGGATCGCGCCTCGCTGCCAGTTTCATATCAATCAGACGCGTCGACCGATGAATGTGATTCTCTTGAGATAACCGCGAATCATCCCCATTCGGGGGTTGGACTCACTTGTTTATTGTTATCCAGCCTTCGTCACAATGAATAATGTACCATCCGCTTTTGGTAATGAACTCCGGTGGTGGTGAACCCCGCTTCGACTCATTCAATACTGAGGGTCATGTTGCTGCTGGTAGAGCGCCGTCGGAAGCGACAGCGGTTCGTCCCCGATTCGGGTGCTGCTTGTGTGGCGCAGTTACGCGTACAAGGTAAAATGGACCTCCGCAGAGGGGACAACTGGGTTTATGATATTCAGCCCTGGCTATGGTCGTTCTTTGACTAATAGTTCCATGCTTGGAGTTCTCTCCTTGTCCTAGAGAGCGTCTCCGTGATGACCTTTGTAGCGTATCCAGCCTTGCTTCCGCTTGGCTCATAGTTGCATATGGCTGTCTAGAAATCGCAAAATTCTGGATTCCTGGCCATGTAATCTCAACATGCATATCATCTCCCCTTAACTTGAATGATGTCGTCCGCGACATTCCCGGATAACCCTAAGTCCATTCTGATCCATCGTTATCCAGCCATTCGTGCCGTTTTCACGATGCCGATCGGTACATGTCTTCTTCGTCTTGTCTTGTACGTGACATTCGGCGCCTCAAGGCATACTCCATCCATGGTTTATAAGGCCTCGACGAAGGATGAGACCGTATCCCACATTCATCGGATATTCGTCTCATGGCTCCCTCCAAGCACTTCACCGGTCTTCGTCCTCTTATTCCTACCACCTTGCCGCAGGTCAGCGCGCAGCTGTCGCAGAATCGCGCTGCCTTGGTCACGAAGCTCAGACCTCTGATCTTGGAGTCCGAGGTTCCTTCGAACGGCGCGCCCAGCTTGGTAAAGCTTTGGCCCGACCTCCAACAAGCTACTTGGCGTCTGTTGGTAGTCGCGATGCTTCCTCGTTCGCTTCCCAACATGCAACTTGTGGCTGAGAAGTTCGATGGTGTCGCTGGCGTTATTGCGGTACGTGGACTTATTGTTTTCATTTCATTCGGCTGGTTAAGCCCTACTGCAGGTGGCGAACCCGACTCTCCAGAGCAAGGATCCGAACTTGGTCGTCCCCGACTGGATGCCGGCGGTCATCTGTGACCTTCGTTCGCTTCTTGGATACCTCAGCGCTGAGTGTGGTGTCAGCCCTCATACTCCCGAGCTGAACCTTCCCAACCTCTTGAACCCGCTTGTGCAGACTTGCACCAAGCGTGGTACGCTCGCTCCCGACCTGTATCTTGTCGAGGAGGGTCATCCCATGCATCCCAAGTTCAAGTACGCTGCTGTGGCTGCCAGCGCTCCCGCTACTGCGCCTGTTACTCGCAGCAAGGGCAAAGGCAAGGCCAAGGTTGTCGTGAGTGTTGTACTACTCAGCCGTTGGCCTTTACTGATTATTCTTATGCGTTCTAGAAGAGCGCCGTGCTCATCGACGAAGTCTTGGAGGCCGTTGGTGATGGTACGCTCCGCGTGGTGTCTTCGAACACCACTTCGTCCAAGACTGCGGCGCCCGCGGAGGACATTGGTAACTTCTTCCAATTGACTCCTGGTTTTGACTGGGCTGAGGACGTTGAAGCTATGGACTCCGATTCTGGTGAGGACGAGTCCTCTGATGACGAAGTCGAAGTAAGCTTATGTCTACGCCCCAGTTAACTTTCTGATTCGAGAACTGCAGGAACTTTCGGTTGCTTCGGGCCCTTCTGCTAGTTCTGCGGCCCCGAAGGTATGTGTTACTCAGCCGTCTTGGTTCTTCAGCCGGCTGACTTGTTTGCTTCAGGTGAAATACCTTCCGTTCGTTGAGGTGCCCGGCATGGACACTAACAACCGTCTTTTTATCAAGGCCATCCGTATCTTGGGGACAGCGAACGGTTCTGGTTCTTCTGCTAGTACTTCCGCCACTAGCACTGCGACCGAGGTCGAGCCGACGCCCGTCAAGCGCAAGGCGGCCGTGAACCTTGAAGGTTCTCGTCGCATGGCCAAGGCGCTTCGTCCCTCGATCTTCAACATCGAGCCAATTCTCTTGGACCAGCTCGGCAACTGTCAGCGTTCTTTTCATTTGCTGATGGCTGTTTCTGACGTGTTTAACAGCGTTCCAGCACGTCAACGGTTACAGCACCGCCATCTCCGCCATCATGAAGCGCATGCACCTCCTCAACAATGCGCCCGAGGTGATTGCTGCTTCAGCTGGAGTCATCGCCGCCGAGCACTCCTACCGTCACGAGTTGTCTGTGACGCTCAATCGTATCCACGGGGAGATACAGACCTTCTTGCGTACTCGCGATCTGTACCTGGGCGCCACAGATGCTCTGCTCTTCCCTGACCCTCGGTAGTTGCGCTGCTGGCGTTGTATCTTCTTGTTTCTGTGTTCGAGTGTAGCTACTAGGTAGAAAACTTGTCATTCATCGGACTAGTAGCCGGAGGTTTTCGTTTTTGTACATTTTCGGACATTTCTTATTGTACAAAACGTCTGTAGTTTTTATGACCGTCCCCAATGTGACATAGACTTATTGCCAAGGGTTTAGTGTGAAACGACAGAAGCCTCACGCCTGAACGGAACCCTTCTAGCCTCGCGGCCAGTCGTCAGTGGTGCTCCGTTTGCTTATCCAGCCATCACGAATTCCTAAGTTACTCCGTTTGCTGCAGGCCTCCGTGATGGTTCTACCCGTCTCAGGTGCCCTTTCATCTTATAAAAGGCGTGCTTTCGCCTCGTCTTTCTTCAGTACACCATGCCCACTCAGTACATCATTCCCTTCGCCGAACTTCGCTTGAAGAGCATCCGCAACCTCACGGTTCGCCAATCCGCCGAGCGGGTCTTCGCTATCGAGGGCGAATTCGCGCTCGCCAGTGCGTTGGACATCTTTCATCGATCCTTGCGGTTCCCCATCGTCGAGCGTCAGAACCATGTTCTGGCGTTCGTTGATTGCTCGGTGACGCTGGATCGCCCTGCCGGCGAGGATGGTCCTGATGCAGTGAATGTTCCTCGTCTTCAGCTCGGCTTCCTGGAGCGTCATGATGCTCCGACGGCTCGTTACATGGTGCACGTCTTGGTACGTGCCAGATTACTTCTTATTCAGCCTTCATACTGATGGCTGGTTTGTTATTCATCTAGCGTCGCTACGCTCGCCTTTGGCAGCATCCAGGCTTGTTTCTCCCAGGTTCCAAGGCGAATTTCTTCGTCATGTTCCTTACCTGTGTGGCGCAGCTGCGCAAGTGGTTCACGGGTCCTCACCCCAAGAGTCTCGACGGTCAAAACGAGACCAACTTCCTAGCTCGTCCCTTCCTCGAGTCCTCGGTGTTCTTCTCCGATGTTCACAGGGAGATCGTGGACCACTTCTTGGTGCGTTCATCTTTGACTATCTTCGCGACTGGTCTAATGCTTGTTCAGCTTGAGTCCGTCTTGGGCTCTCACGAAGGCGTCTACGATTGTGTTCGTTGGCTGATTACGCCTCGTGAGGCTGACTGGCTGTCGACCATCGTCCCGGAATTGAGCGGCTTGCCTGGTCCTATTCGCGAAGTCGTCACTTGGTGGCCTCTCTACCAGGCCTGTCACCCGGTCCTGTTCGTCAAACCAGACCCCGAAGTCTACCATCGTGACTTCAGTGTCCGCGAGAACATTCCGTACCACATTCGTGAGTACGGTCCTCGGTGAGTCTTATCTGGGTTCCACTTTCGTGGCTGACTTGCAGTCTTCTGTCAGCGCTGTCCCTGAGATCCCTGGTGTCTTTGAGGGTTTCTGGGAGATTCACTGGGACCAGGCTGGTCTGTGGGAGTTCGAACAGCTCCAAGAAGTCATCGACGGGCTTGCGCCTGGTCTGGTCTCCGACTTTTTCACTCGTTTGTACGCGTTGGAGCATCCGCCTCGTTTCGACTTCTACACCAGCTTGAACTACATCGCTTAGTGTGTCTGTCCCCTTAACTTGCATTTGTACTGTGCCGTCAATCAATCTTGTCTTACGTGCGTTGCTGCTTGGTTCACACTTAAGGAAGTTGGACTAACTTAATACGATTGAAAGTTGTACATACACGCCTACTAATAAGTCCGAGTAGATACTTTACTGCTATCTACTGTCGCTTCTTCGCTTTGGACTCGTACTGTCGGCGTGGTTTCTTCTTTGGCGGCGGGGCCTCTTCCTCCTCCGTCTCTTCTGCTTCCTCCTCTTCTTCGTCCGCGTCTGCCAAATCCTGCACCTTGCGTGTCAAGTTAGCCACTTGTGCCTTCAACTCCTCGAGCTCGTTAGTCGGGGGTGCGGCGGCAGCGTCCGTTCGAGGGGCGCGTTTGCGCGACGGACCGCGAGCTTCTTCGAAGGGGATGACCAGTTGTCCATCCTCGAACGCCATCCTGCACTTGTGGTTTTGCTTGACGCACCGGTCGCACTTGAGAATGCCCTCAGGCGTCTTGCGATTACGGGTGATGTCCCGCTTCCGCGTGCAGTCGTGCAGGTACCAGAAGCACTCTGCGCATTTGAGGGGTTCGTCCTTGGTATACGGCGGATTGCCGTGGACGCGCACACTGGTTCTCCCTGTCTTGACGCGCGGCACCTGATCCTCCTCGATGTAGAGGGTGCTCGACGAGGCGACTGGCTGTTCGCGATCCCCTTCTGTCACTGTGCGGGGTCGTTTCTGGCCAACCGTTGGTGCAGCCTGCTTCTTCTTCTGCGGGGGCGCTTGCTTCTTCACCGCTCGCTTCTGTGCTCCCTGTTCCTCCTGACTCTTCTCCTGTGTCACCGGTACTTTTGCTGGCACCACGATACGCGGTGTCGGCGGTGGGGCTGGTGCTGGAGGCGGATTCACTATCCGGGGGGATGCAGGTGGCTCCGTGAGGGGGGAGAGGCTTCGCGGTGGCGAAGGGTGCGGCTCCATGTCCATGTTGCCGTCCATGTCCTCGTCCGGTGTCAACTCTCTAGGAGTCAACGCTCGTCGAGACTCTTCTTGTCTCGGCGTTGGTCTTGGACTGGGGGGAGCGTCATCTTCTTGCATCGTCGGTGGCGAAGGTGGGCGCGGAGTGACGACCCGTGCTACCGGTACTTCTACCATTGACGGAGCTGGCTGGATAGCGGCGACGGGGGGTTCGATCCTCGCCGGTGCTATCTGAGTCGGCTGAGTTGGCTGACTCGGCTGACTTGGCTGCTTTGGTTGTTTTCGCCTACGCGCTGTAGCTGGCGACATCGGAGGTGGCAGCTTCGTCTTTTTGAAGGGCGGCGTCTTTGGTGGAGGCGGGCTGGACGTCGGCGCAGGCGACGTTGCCTCGATGACGACGAATCGGTTGTCCTGTATAACGAACCGACGGTTCGTTGGCCCGTAAGGCAGCTGCACGCTTCGACCTTTGTCGAAGCTCAACCCCCAGATCCCCAGCGTTCTCTTGTCGGGTTCTTCTAGGGATAGCGCACAGCGCCAGAGAACATCGTCGAACGTCTGTTGTGCAGACACCCGGAATACCTCCCTGTCCACGACTGCGCCCAACAACAGAAAGATTCTGTTCCAAATGGGGTGGACACGGTCGTATCCCTCCCGTATGCTCATCTTCTTGATATCGATGGGAAGCTGCCCCGGTCGTCTCAAGTAGAAAACTGCCATTTGTTCGCTGAAATGGAACTGCAGGGGGATGGGGAAGCTACTTCGCATCGAGAACCTGAGCTCCGTAAGGTCCTGCTTGTAGATCCTGGTCCCCTTGGCGCGGTCCATTCCTGGGTACTTCTTGATTGCGTGGCCTAACAGCGTGTCGAAACGGAAGGGATCCCACTCCAGCCGTTCGATTGGGTGAGGACGCTGTCCTCGCTGCAGCTGTATAAGGCGGTTGCCCAGCTCAGCCCACCATGAATACACCGTCTCTGGTCTGTCGGCGACTCCACAGCTGTTGAGCAGCAGCACCAGACTATGGGGCTTCTCCCAAGCTCGTTCGATGAGGCTACTCGTCAGCGTGACGCGGTACTCCAGCTTGATGGCTGGGTTGCAGAGGAATCCCTGCAAGTCGCGCCGCAAGTAAAAGCGAGTCGACCGCGAGCCGATCGTCCAGACGTTGTTGGGATCTGGATCGTCCTTCGTGATCCAGTTCCTCAATTCGAGTCTGTCGTATTCCTTCCCCGACACATAACCGGGGTCTGGCGACTCGACTCGCGCTTCTGGCGTTGGTGATCTGTCTGGTTCTTCGACTGGTGGTGGGACTGCTGCTGGCTGCTTAACCACCCATTAGCTAGGTTCTTCTGTCACCCAGTTAACGACTCACCTTCTTCTTGGCTTTGGTCATCGCTGGTGGTGCCATCTTCAGCATTATCGTCCTTGGTCTTGCCTGTGTCTTCGTTAGCGAGCGTACTTTGCATGCTTGCTAACGACGACTAACCTTGGACCCCTTCACCGTTCGCCTTATCTTGACCTGATCTTGTGCTTGTTGGATGCGACTCTCGCGTTGAGTCGCTTCAGGCCACATGTCTGCGCTCTCGGGCGGAGGCGTTGGCGAACCTGGGAGGAACAATGGGTCGTAGACCTTGTGGCGCGACGGTTCCGGCCCTTCGGTGTCTTCGTCCCACGGCACCTCTCTCAGCTTGCCCGGGAAGATATTATTTGTTATCTGTGTCTTATCTTAGTGGCTGGGGAGACTGTTCTGCACGGTCGACGTACCATGAAGTCCTTCGTTAACTTGTACGTCTCCCAGTACCATGGCTGTGGCACCCAGTTCCTGTCGTACGCCTCTAACATTGCTTCGCCGAAGACGAGGTCCAGCTGTTTGAGCGTGTCTTTGGTCGCTTTCTTGACTTCATGCCTGTGATAGTAGGCCCAGGGCACGACCGTTCCAAAGAACTCGTGGCGCGTAATGGCCAGGCGACCAAACCAGTTGTACAACTTCTGCGGGTAGTCGAGGAAGTGGTCCAGGTATTCGGCGACTTCCTGGCTGGGCACCTTCAAGACGATAGGCGGCATGTTGCCCTTCCAGCGTTTGCCTAGCGCGTCGTACGCGTCAGCTTGTCGCTCCGTGGCAGTTCCGGTCGTCTTGGATGGTCCGGCGATGTTCGACATGTCTGGAGGTTGGCGTTTGGCGGCGAGTGTGCGTGGGCAGCAGTGACGGGAGAGAAAGAGTTTATTCAACTCGAAATCTCCGTACTTAACTTGCCCTGAACGTAAAATCCGCTTAAGACCGTCTTCTTGATCTGCGTCCACAGCCTCCGTACAGCGGCCTGTGCTTCTTCTAGCCAGTATTGTGGGACGTCTGTACAACGCTTGGTCCCTAGCATCACTGCGTTTGCCTCATATAATGCTGCAGATCTGCAATTTTCGTTTTCCGAATACCATTTTTGTTCAGCTTTCGCATGGCTGAATAAGATTCATTCGAAAAATTCTCTGCTACATTGTATAGTATTGGTACCCTATTCACTCTTTCTTTTCTTAGATGGTGTCCGCACCATCCTTGTGGTTACTTCGAATCAGTTTGAAGTGCAACGGACGCGTTTTGCGTCCAGCAGACGCGTTCGTACCATTTCGGGTGTCCGGCCCGGTTGGCTGGTTAGTGGTTCGAACTTCGTCTGGGTGGTTCACAACTTTTTCGCCAAGTCATTTACCACCTTTACAGCTCCTTCTTTGATTCTCTCGAGCCGCTCGAAGAACTTCTTCCCGAACAGGCTCTTGTCTTTGCGCGAGTAGAACGGGATCACTCTAAACTTCGCGACCTTGTCTCGCAGGACGGTTCCATCCAGCTCGCAGAGCACGTAGTTGCCACGGGTCGTTCTAGCTATTACAGCGTACGGTCCCATGAAACGTTCCTTGAACTTGGCGTTAAGTTCTTTCTCGATGCGAGTGTTTCGAACGAGGACCAGGTCGCCCGTATCGAATACATGTTCTGGCATGGAATTTATATATTCATCCCTGTACTTTTCTGCTGCTCGTTTCTTCGCCACAGTGACTCTCTTTCGCATTTCCTTTACATCTTCTTTATGCTTGATGAGCTGTTTAGCACGGTACGCGATGAGGTCACTATGTGACACGATCTTATCTGGGGTGTCAATCAGCCAGGTTACTTCTTCGATATCCAGCGGTAAAATGGGTTCGCACCCAGTTACCGCATAGAATGGTGAAGTTCCAATCGACCTTTTGACTGTGATTCTTTCTGCCCACAACACTTCGTGCAAGTACGCTGGCCAGGTCTCGGGGTCGCCTCGGCACACTTTGAATAGCGACTGGCGAATGTCCCAATGACCTCTCTCGACCTTTCCGTTTGCTTGCTTGTTATATGGGGTGATCAAGATGCCTACGATACCGTACTTTTCTTCGATGTGTCTGATTGCTTTCTTGATTGCTGGACCGTTGTCGGTCACAATTTCCTTCAAGCATCCCCACCGGCACAGGATGTCCTCGAAGATCCATTCTCCGAGTGTCTCTGCTGTTTCGTTGACCAGTGCTCTCGCTTCAGGCCAGCCGGTGAGTCCACATCGTGCTACTGTCACGGCGTTGTAGTTCTTGTACTTCGAATTCTTATCTTTCGCACCAGAGTTAGGCATCTTAAACGTGTCGATGTATGCTCGCTCAAAGATGCCCGGCGTCGTTGTGATGACGGGCTCAATGTGAATGTTCTTCTTCTGTCTCTTTTGACAGAGTAGACATGTGCGTACATACCATTTCACGTCTGCTTCCAGTCCTGGCCACCAGAATCGCTTGCTAACCAGCCGTTGGACTGAATACTGTCCTTTGTGCCCACTCTTGTCGTGTAACATCTTGACGACTCCCATTCTGTGGTGCTTCTGGAGCACTCTCTTATGTTCGCCGTCCTTATCCAGCCGATACAGTCGACCGTTGCGCATGAAGAATTCCGACTTCCACCGTTCTAACTGTGACTTTTCGAGGTTCGACAAGTGTTTTGACTGTATCGTGCCGGTCTCGAGCAGCTTTGGCAACTCTGGTAGCAGTCGTTCCCATTGCTGTTCTCGATCCGATCGTCGACCGTCGGGGAAAGTGTCCGTTCCGACCCAATCCTCAACTTCTTCCATAGCCATGGCACATTGTCTGAGGCCAGAAAGCTTCGTTCTCAAATCGTCAGGCATTTCCAGCCCTTCGCTCGAGATTAAACTTTGAATGAATCCTGTCCGAGTGTCGATCTTGTCTTTGAAACTATTGAATTCCAAAGGTTCGTCCTCCACTGGGAGATTCTCTGGCGCCTCGTATTCGAACGTCTGGAGTTCGTCAGCTTCTTCATCTGCTGGTCTCGGCACTACTTCGTCTTGGTCGGTCGCGGGTCGCCTACTTAAGCCGTCTGGGCCATGCACCTTGCCTGGCACATGAACTAGCGTAAAGTGATACATCAGTATCTCCTCTGCCCATCTCTGCAAGTTGGCGTTGGCCAGCGAATCGACGTTCGACAGCATTCCTTTGATGTACTTCGCATCTACCTCAATCTTCAACTTCCGGCATCCCAGTAGGTAATACTTGCAGTACGATAGCGCTCGATGTAATCCGTACAGCTCTCGTTTGGCTTGCGAGTATCTGGCTTCACGGTCATTGAGTGTAATCGACATGAATTTCGCGAAGTATTGCTTCTTGGAGTCGTCTGGATCGAATTGAGACAGGTAGAAACCAACGGCTTGATAAGAGGTGTCCACCGATAGTATGATTGGTGTCGACCACTCGTACCGCAATGGTTTCAACATTGGACAAGTTCGTATGGCCTCCTTAAGTGAGTCCATGCTCGCCTGTTCCGCTTCTTCCCATTGAAACTTAACCAGCCCTTTGGTCAGCCTAGTTAAGGCGTATGCCTTCTTCGAGTAATCTTTCACGAATGCCCTGAAGATGCCTGCTGTCCCCAGGAATGAACGAACCTCAGTGAGGGTCTGACACGGTGGCCAGTCCGAGATCACTTTGACTCGATCTTCTGCGGGTTTTCGGCCCTCATACGTGCAGACATGTCCGACTACCACGATTTCTTCAGCACAAATGATCGCTTTGGTACCTGAGAAAGTTCCTCCAGCGTACTTCATACGTTGTATGATGCGCATCATATTCGAACAATGCTCCCATACGAACCGTCTGATGCCAGGGTTCTCAGGCAGCGTCTCAAAAGTGCCATCTGGCTGCATGTACCTGCTCACAGGGCCCTTTACTGGTACATCGTCAATGTAGGGCCTTGTAAACGCTGGTATTTCATCTCTTAGGATGTATGTGACATCGTCATGAAAGATGGGGACGGAATTCGTCCAACCCATGGGCAGTGTCCGTAATCTGAGCGCTCCGTACGGTGTCGAGAAGGTTGTCATGTCCCTCGACGCCGTGGCTAGCATTCGCTCATCGTACCCCACATATAGATCCAGCGTTCCTCCACATGAGAGGCCCGCGAATGCTTCTGCCAGTTCTTCTGTAGCGGGGGGCAGTCCGGAGTGCGCGATGGTGACCGCGTTTAACGGTTCTAAACTGTGCACTAGTCGCAGTTTCTTACCATCCTTCTTGACCACACAAAACCAGCGCGAGCGGTACGAGGAGTTCGATGGCTCGTACACACCCGTGTCAATCTTGTGTTTGATGATCTTGCATACTTCTTCGTAGATGCCTGGTGGTATGGGGATGTTTCTGAGCACCCAAGGTGTATGCTGGATAACCGGCATATCGACAGGTGGGAAGTATTCCTCTTTGAAGCTCCCTTTCTCATCCTCCGACCAGGCAAATCCTTCATTCTGTAGACACATTACTTGGTCTACCAAGTCGCGTTCAGCTTCCCACAAGAACTTGCCAGCGTGATCTGCTTGTAACTGGGTTCTTCGTTCGGCTGTATAACGGCCAGTGGGCTGAAACTTGAATGGCAACTTCGATAGTTGGGGCATGTCCTTAAGTGGGTCCCCGTAGATGTGTCTTTGGATTCGAAACTCTTCTGGTAGAGTTCCTAGGTGCGACTTTACTTTGAGGTGCACCGGTTTGTACTTCTTGGTAGCAAACACCCCTCGGCGCCTTGATAAGCGTTCGGCCTCGAAGAACTTTTCTCGCGCTTCTCCCATATAGTCCTTGGGCATTGTGACGGTGTACTCGTTGAACATTTGACTGAGTCCAATCGGCACACCGTGAAACAAGTTCATCGTGACTCGGGAGACATGTTCGTCTTCTTGAACATCTTCGGCGATTTCCTTCAAGTTAAACAGCTTTCGAAACCCGAACACTCGTCGGTCCTGGTGTGTTTCGATGGGGTGCTTACTTTCAGGCATCGGGACAGTGTAATTCACGTCGACTGGCACCGTATACGCGTACTTGTTGCGTAATGGCTTAACCAGCCTTTGCACTTTCGCAGCCGATTTCTTCAGGTAAAGACTGGATAGCACACCGCGATCAAACGCTCTGTCCTCCTCTGCCGGAGTGTATGTTTCTTTGACGACCACATTGCCTTGGCTATCAGCTTCGAGAATGAGTACCACCTCTCCTTGCTCTTGTTTCAATTCCTTGAGCGGTTCTGAAAACCCGGCTGGGTATCGTGTGAACCTTGTGGTAACAGATTCTTGGGCATTTGACCCCGTTTGTAGGTCGGGCAGGTCAATTTCTTGCCTGTCCCAGGGTCTTCTATCGTAGCAATCACATCACCATTCGCGGTCGAATGCAGACTGATTTCTGACACGACTTCGAATGGCCGTCCAAGCAGGACTTCGTACGCTGGATCCTTGAGAATGTGTAGTTGGAGATAGTAGATGATCCCTTCGAAATCGAATCGGACATTCCTGGCTAGGCCAAGGGTCTGTGTTCGACTCTTATCCGCGCTCTCCATAGTTATGGTGAAACTTGGATCGTAGGAAATCCCCAATTCCAACGCTGCCTTCAACGACATCGACGCGATCTGCGAGCCCCCGTCGAGTAGACTCTCTTTCCGTCCACTCCTGTTGACTAGGGGCCACATTGTTCGCAAGTCAGCGTTTTCAGGCGCCACATTTGATCGTGGCACATGGTACGGACCCGTATAGCCAGTCTGGTTGTAGAACTGTTCTACCGGGTCTTCAACTACGATAGCGCCTTCAGGCATGTGCGCTGTCTTCTCTGCTGTGACTTTGAATACGGCGTACGTCGGTGAAGCATCTTGTTGGAAGTTCACCTTCACGTTTTTGGCCTTCAGCGTGTCGAGCAAATTCTTCTGCCAGGCGGTGTTAGTAGCCAGTAACGACTCAGGTAACAACGCCTTCCACATCTCCTCCCATTGTGGGTTGAGACGAAGCAGTTCTTTGAGCTTCGATTCACGCTTGTAGGACTTGGTTTTCTCTTTAATTTTATTGGGCAGAGTTGAATCTGCCACGTTCGGGTCGACTTTCTCAGGTTCAGGTTCTGGCTGGTTAAGGGCGTCCTTGAGTTCGTCAAGTTCGTCCTCTTCCGCTTCCGACTCTGATTCTGAGACGTCTTCCGTCGCTATCTTAGGTGGCTCCTTTGCAGGAGGTTGCGCTGGTTGAACAGGCGCGAACTTTACTCGTCGCGGAATCTCGACGACAACTCGGTCCTTCTTCCAGCTGGTACCAGGTCCTTTCTGAACTGGTGCACTCTTCGGCTGGTTAGGGACTTCTCGGGGACTACTTCGTGTGTGTACAATGTTTTGGCTCTCCAGGTACTGGGATGCAGGTCCGAGTCCTCCTCTCATCGAGCCTAATTGAAACCCTGTTGACTTCCGTTCCCCATCGCTGTCAAGAACACTGCTTGACCGTCGTAGGTGAAGTCATCTGGCGCGAAGTAATCCTCTTCGTTGCTCATCGCGTTCTGCGCGCGAATATTCTTGAGTTGTTCTTCTTTGAATCGACGAACGAACTCGCTGGGCTTCACACCGGAGATTGCTTTGCGCGGGATCGATTTCCCATTCTTCAGGAAGAACCACCGCACATTCTCTGGTTTGAATATCCAGCCTTCTTGTTCATCCTTCTTGCGCTGCTCACAGGTCTCGATGAAATGCGCTGGGTCTTCGCAGTAGAAACACCCATCGTTCATGAACCCTCGAGACCCATGATTGCCATGACCCATCTGCATGCCTGGTCCTTGTCGAACCATGTCTGGCATACGGTTGCTTTGAATCGCCATGTTGTACATCGGTTGTTGGTAGTAAGCAGCCGATGGTTCGGCTGCATAAGCCTGCTGGCGTGATTCTCGTTGGTTCTGTAGAACCATCTCAAGCAACTTCTGGACCATGTTGGGTGTCTCGTTGATCCGCTTTTCTTGTGCATTGATTGTATCCCTGAAGCTGGCGAGCAAGTTGTTCATATCCTGTAGATCTTCGAGTTTGACTTTCGCGGTGCCTGGTGTTATCAAGCTGCGACCAAACTCGCCTTCCTCGATTTCGGTCTTCACTCCAGCGTACTGAATGCCAGAGTTGAAGTAGGTGCTTGTCGCACTTACCACCTCATCGATATTGAAGGTGATTTTCTCCGGAGGCGGTTGTTTCTGTAACGCCTTCGTGCGGAGTCCCGTGAAGACAGCGTCCCAGACGACTGGCTTCAGGCATCCTCGAATGTGTTCTACCGCTGCTTTCTCCGTGATGTCCTCATTCTTCACTAGGTACTTCAAGATATGCACAACTTCTCGCTGGCATGCCATCCAGCGCTTCTTCGTACCAGCCTTTTCTTCCTTGTACTCGGATATTGCGTCTCGCAAATCATGGATAGAGTACTTTATGTCGCCGGGGCCCTTGCTGTAGCTTGCGAGAACCGCCTTTCGGAACGCTTCCCAGTCGCCGTCTGCGTACTCGGGCATCACGAACCACGCGTCGCGGTTATCTGCGCCAGCGTACAACGCAGCTAACTCGATCTTGGCCCCGTCGTCCTCTATCTCATGGTTCGAAAACAACAACTCCATGTTCAAGAAGAAGTCGATGATACGACTCTTTTTGAAGACTGGAGCATTCTTGCTCTCTTGCTGAGGGATACTCTTTTTCTTGATCAACGTCTTCGTCTCGCTGGAGACGAACTTGTTTGGGTCTAACGTTCTTGGTGCCATTATATCTGATAGTGTCACGGAACGTTCTTTGACTGGTGTTAACTGGGGTGAATCAGGTAGTGGTATACTGTCTGGTTCAGGTGAATCTGGCAGTGGTATTTCTCGCGGGTCTTCGTTAAGATCGGAGAAGAATTGGCTGTCTGATTCGAGTTCTTCTTGCTTGATTTCGAATTCTAAGGTCGCGTCTTCTGAATCCGGTACTGGGGTCAAAGGACTTTCTGGTCGCTCTGATTCAGGTGGAGGTGAAGGCGACTTCGGTTTCCGTTTCTTCTTGGGTTTGCGTTTGATCTCAACGTTCTTTCCGGCGAGTGTTTTGATAGCTCGCTCTTTGTCGGCTGGATAACCGTCTTTCAGTGATCCTGGAACGTGAGGTCTGGTTCTGGTAGTTCGCGTTGATGTACTCGGCGAACTTGGTGTGAACTGTTCTTCTTGTGAAGGTGTATACCGGTCTGAATTTCGAGGCTTGGGTCTAGGTCTTCTAGTGTCCAGCCTGTGGTTCTGAGCGGCGTCTTGTACTGTGTTTGGAGATCGACAAACAGTGTCTGTACTGTTTTATCAATGCTTAAACCCCCCTCGCGGTGGGCTCCAAAATATGATGTGCAGTGTGATAAAGCGGCGTGAAATCACCACTATCTAACCAACAACAAATCTACTGGTGCTTGTGGTACGAAACGGTGGTCCTAATCGTGTGATCGGGGAATGGCTGGTTAAGGTAGCGGTGGACTTGTACGTCCGTTTTGGTGCACGAATGCGGGTTGTTTTGGGGGGTTGTAAGCGAAGAAGATCTACGCGAAACACCTAATCGAATAAAGACTCAAAGCCGAACAGAGCTCGCCAGGAAGACGGGGACGCGAAGGCCGGGACCGCTCAAGGGTAGATGTTCTACGGTACTGGGGCGATCGAACTGACAACAGTGCACTGACTTGTTATCTGCGTTGATACTATCCTCGTGTACCAAACTCACTTCTCTACTTGGGTGTGACAGATCGTTCTTTTGAGCGTCGGTCAGATACCGTGGCCACAAGACGTTCGTCGGCTGCTTAACGTCGCACCAGTTCAGGCTAACTAAGCTTCGCTTTCACAGGCGGTTGTCTCTCGGGAGACGATTGCTGCTACTTGGATCCGTGCGGTATCTCTGGGGAGAAGTCCGGGCTCACAGAAGTTAACTGGGTACTTGACGATAAGGGGCTGCGCGCGATTCTTGTCTGCGGTTCTTGAGTATCTCGCCACTTAGGCGTCTTAGGACACTTTGCTTTGCTTGGGTTCTTGGTTGCTTAGGAGCTGGGGTGGGTTTTCAAACGTGTTGAACTTCTTATTGGGCACGAAACCCGAGTCAGATTACTACAGAGGAATGCTTGTGGGCTTTTCACTGCGGGGCACTAAACTACTCTACTCTACAGACGCGACGCTACTTATACACTCTCCAGACTCTCCCAGGTAAACTACGTAACTACTCGACGGCTGGATACGGTCCGTACAAAACATGAGTCCTTACTCAGCCTGCGCGGGCAAAGGTCACCAGACAGTTCCCGCCGGCGCATATGCCAGTTTCTCTACGTTCAGATGTTGCGTAGACCACCCATGGACTCTGAGAAGCAATGCGCTGCATGCTCAGATAGGCGTTCGCGTTTACTTTTACTTAACCGGGCGTTCACCGGCTTATCCAGCCTTCGCGCTAAACTTGGGCGTGAGCCCATTCAATCGCGAGCTGCCGCCAGTGCGCATGCACTGACATGGTCTGCGGACTCGAATGGTAACGCGCTCAAGCTTTGGGCAGCGTTTCTGGGTGGCTGAATACACATGTAGTACATGAGGCAGGTCTCCGAGTCACAATCCATGTGGATCGCGCCTCGCTGCCAGTTTCATATCAATCAGACGCGTCGACCGATGAATGTGATTCTCTTGAGATAACCGCGAATCATCCCCATTCGGGGGTTGGACTCACTTGTTTATTGTTATCCAGCCTTCGTCACAATGAATAATGTACCATCCGCTTTTGGTAATGAACTCCGGTGGTGGTGAACCCCGCTTCGACTCATTCAATACTGAGGGTCATGTTGCTGCTGGTAGAGCGCCGTCGGAAGCGACAGCGGTTCGTCCCCGATTCGGGTGCTGCTTGTGTGGCGCAGTTACGCGTACAAGGTAAAATGGACCTCCGCAGAGGGGACAACTGGGTTTATGATATTCAGCCCTGGCTATGGTCGTTCTTTGACTAATAGTTCCATGCTTGGAGTTCTCTCCTTGTCCTAGAGAGCGTCTCCGTGATGACCTTTGTAGCGTATCCAGCCTTGCTTCCGCTTGGCTCATAGTTGCATATGGCTGTCTAGAAATCGCAAAATTCTGGATTCCTGGCCATGTAATCTCAACATGCATATCAGCGCACCTCGGCCCATCACTGGCGCCACCACAAAGAAAGAGGACGATGATGAATTGCATTCAACAAGCGTACAAAATCTACAGTGTACACTATGTTGGATATCAAGCCGACATTCCCGACCCCGACGCATTAGTTACATACTCGAATCACACCCTACTCATTCCATAAGACACGCCTCATCGCGAACATTCTTCCTGACTCGTCCTGATTCTTCCCGACTCATCCTGACTCTTACTGACTCTTGCTGACTCTTACTGATTCTTACTGACTCTTGTATGACTCATATGTGGAACCTTCTAGTAGTACTGTTGTAGTATATAAAGCCCTTGTATGTACCGTGTAATCACAGTTGTATTCATCTTTGCTGCTAACAGGTTATGGGCCCCGACCGTACCTAAACCATCAGTAGCCGATTGTCACTCGCATTCTCGTTCTCCTTCGTTGCTCTCGTCTGTGGCCTTCTTGGGTGCCGAATCCCAACGCGTCGTTCCCCGTCGTCCCGCCGTTCTCGCCGTTCCGTGGCTTCCTGTTGATTGATCGATCCAATCGCGTTTAGTCGCGTACCGCCGCCGCCGTCGTTCTCGTTCTTATCGTTGCTTACCGTTGCACCGTTACCGTACCCCCGCTACCCGTCGTTATGTCCGAAGCCAAAGGAGTCATGAAACTTACCAATGACAACTACGAGGTTTGGCGTGTCCTAATGCAGGCCGTCTTTACTCGGAAGAATGTCCTTGATGTTGCCATTGGTGTTACACCCCGTCCTGTTGGAGGTCCCGCTCCGAATCTCAGAGCCTGGGATCGCAAATCCGCCGAAGCACGCGCCGAGATGATTCTCGCTGTTGAAACCGACCAACTCGCACACATGACCGCCGTGACTGCCCACGAAGTTTGGCAGGAACTTGAACGCGTCCACCGTTCTCGTGGTTTTGCTACCAAGATGACGCTGCGCCGCCGCTTTATGACCATGCGCAAAGCCAACGATCAGAAGATGTCGTCATGGATTGGTGATGTCCGCAGTGTGGCGTTCCGCCTCACACAAGCAGGAATCACAATTGCTGACGAGGATATCATTCTTGTTCTCACCATGGGTCTACCCACATCCTTTGATACACTTGTCGTTGCCCTCGATTCCACTGATCCGTCCGCCCTCACTCTCGATTATGTGATTGCCCGCCTCCTCAATGAGGAATCCCGCATGACCGCATCCGACTCACCATCACTCACACGCGATGCCGCCTTCCGTGCTGATGCCAATCGTATCCGCCGCCCGCTTTCACAGATCACCTGTTTCAATTGCGGAAACAAGGGTCATTATCAGGCTAATTGCCCTGAACATTGCACAACCCCCATTGCAGCCAGCGCTTCAGCTGAACCCGAGTTTGATGCTGCATGGTAGACACTTCGGCTTGAGGGGAAGTGTTGGATATCAAGCCGACATTCCCGACCCCGACGCATTAGTTACATACTCGAATCACACCCTACTCATTCCATAAGACACGCCTCATCGCGAACATTCTTCCTGACTCGTCCTGATTCTTCCCGACTCATCCTGACTCTTACTGACTCTTGCTGACTCTTACTGATTCTTACTGACTCTTGTATGACTCATATGTGGAACCTTCTAGTAGTACTGTTGTAGTATATAAAGCCCTTGTATGTACCGTGTAATCACAGTTGTATTCATCTTTGCTGCTAACACACTACTCCTCGAACTTGAAGAGGTCCGAATCAGGCGATGATGACTTCGCATTCTTAAGGTCGGTCCCTTCAGAGTCGCGATCGGAATGTTCCAGACTTGAACTATCGGAAGTATCTGACAGGCTCGGGCTGTCAGGCTGCTCCCCAGAACTGTTGTTGGATCGAATCGTCATGCGGCGTCCCGGGACGGGTTTCGGAATTGTCATCGGGATTGTCTTTCCCACTCCCTGCGGCTCTTCATTCGATGACGACGGAGGTGCTACTGGCACTATCTCTGTATCCGGACCACGAAGTGGCAATGACAAGGGCGATAATCGTTCACTCGAGCACTTCGCGTGCAATGAATCCGACTGTTCATGCGATGAGAACAGTAGTACTGATTGAGGAGGATGGAGCGATGTCGAGACATTGCGGGCCTGGGGCTTCGGGAGTGGGATGCTTGGTTGGGTGTTATTATTGCGGTACGGCGAGGCTTCTCTATCGTGGAAGTGGAACATTCCTAATCCTGGACCCCCTGATGATTCAGAGCTGGAACTTGATGATTCAGAGTCGGGTGACGAGTCTGAGGAGTCCGGTTGGCGCGAGTTCTCTTGGGCTGGCATTGGGCAGAAGAGATGAGGGTTGTTTGGAAAGGTTGGGGTTGAGCGATTGTGCAGCTCCGTTTTATACCTATAGAAACTGGCAGGGTAGTAGCGAATCTCTAAACAATGGCTGTGTAGGACCCTTCAAGTAGCGAACCTCAGATCTTCATAATGGGACAGCCGCCGGGACCGCCTGGAGACTCAAAGAGCACAGCCTCACAGCTACATCAAATGCGCGTGAACCTATTTAAAAGCTGCTGGACCCTTGTCGATTGGCCGTACTTGATGTCGAAGGGTTGCTGCCAATGATGCCAGGACACGGAGTTGGAAGCAGGTGATCGCGTGTGATGACGATTGCTTGCATCGGGCTGCGTTGCGGCATCGCGGCAAAATGGTCAATTCTCACGACCATTTGGGTCGTTTTGCCCGTTAATTCTCTCCACATTGCATCTGCTCTTGTTGCTTGTCGACTATGACCCGACCAGGACCGATATTCCTTCTACCAAGTCAGAGTTGCATGAGAGGTGGTGCATGGTGCGCTATTTTTGCCTTTTCCTGGGTCTCGCTGGCGCTTACTAGTACTACGCATTGCAAGTCGGATGCCATGTACGCTCTTCGTAAAATCACCTGGGAGTCCATCGAGTGACCGGGCGTCATAAGGCTGCGCGGCTCGCCACCACACATGAGCGCTCAAATGATGCACTTGAGACGCACACCAACCGCCCTCCGTCCGACCTGGAAAAAGGATTTCGCAGACGCTTTCCTCGACACACATGCCTGTCACGGGCCCCATCAGGGCGTCTTGCGTCCTGCCATACACCAGCTTGCATCGACCATGCTTGATCATTGCCCATCTGCGCTGTTTGGGACACCTCGAGTCCGGACTCTGAAGCGGACCAGCGCTCCTGGGCGGCGATCGCGTCTTCTCCTTATACCTGTTCGCCACCGTGCTTCAACCGCCATCCATCCGTCCTTCTGGAACTCCCAGCTCCTGCCGCGTAGCATGGTCAGCCATTGTTGCTCTTGTCGCGTCGCTCCCATTGCAGAATAGATCGAAATTCTTCTCCATCCTGATTTGCCGTCTCTTTCCTCCTCTTTTGTGGGACAATTGCCTTATCTGCCGTCGTTCTTTGGACAGAACACCCTTGCACCCGACAGCGTCTCGCGTGAACTGCTGAGACAAACCCTCATCGCTCGCAGTCCCGGCGCACCTCAGCGTCCCGTCGCAGTCTCTCATGGGGTCTACCTAGCAATGCCAGCCTTCTTCCCTCCCCGTCGCACTTTTGATCGTGCGCCCCACCTTTTGTCTGACATTGCAATGCCTGGATTGCTACGATACGCCTAGTCTCATTTGGGCCGTACTATCGTTATCGTACCGATTCCCTACCTATCTGACGACCGGTCCAGCCTTACGAGATCACTTCCTGTCTATCTGTATAGCCCGAGTATCTTCGTCTTCTGCTTTGGCTACAGTCACACATCGACCCGGACCAGGTTTCCAGTTCTTCCGATTCCCGTTCACGGCCGTAACGTAGCTTGCGCCCTCGAATTCTCTCGTGTCCCTCATAATCAAGTGGCTTGGACTACGCTTAGATCTCTTTTGTAGCAATGTGTCAGGTTTCCCTAACGAAGTCGAAATGGTCTTCCTTTTTCTGGTGCATAGATTCATCCAATGTAACTCGAGATCCTTGCCTTTTCTGCTTACAGGAGTACCAACGACACCGTGACTGCGCGCAAGATCGTCGGATCCCCGGATCCTTTAATATCGTCTATCACCTGCCTTCGACGCTACGCCATCCCTGCTTCGTGATAGGCGTTATTGCCCCAGGACCTTCATCACAAGGCAGGGCTGGCATGAATGGCTAATCGAAGGTCTTCTTTCCTGGGGGCAGCCGTTGATACGGTCATTGATGTGCGACACTTTCTGTCGAACGTTGATCTATCAGCAGTGAGTGCCTTGAGTCGTGGACCGTCATGTCTACAGCATGTGCAGCGTTGGTGTCTCGGAATCTGTTTTCAAGGCCGCAACCCCGGTCTTCACCTCACCAGCGCGTTGTAGCATTCAATTGCTTCTGGCTCCCTGCTGTTCTTTAGCCCATTGGAATGACATGCTTATCAGCCCTTGAAGTCAATGTATGGGAGCCGTTCATTGGGGTGAAGACGATGGCCCAATTGGTTATGCGAGTCCTGCATCGTTTGGCGTTCCTTTCTGAATTCGCTAGCATGTCCGCCGGCCTTCGGCCATCGTCCTTGTTGGTCGGTTTCAGCGAGAACTCAATTGCAAGATAGGTAAATCGCACCCCAACATTCCAAATCGTTCGGAGTACATAAACTGTGGGGTCAATTTCCTGGCACCCTTCCTCCATCATCGATGTCGACCTCCTCGGAAACCCCGAAACTCTTTCAGCCTTTCAAACTGGGGCGGCATACCCTCCAGAATCGCGTCGTGCTGTCGGCGCTGACGCGATTCCGGGCGGATCGGGAGAATGTCCCTCTTCCAATGGTCGCTGAATACTACGCCCAGCGATCTCACGCGCCGGGCACGTTTATAGTGACTGAAGCCACTGTCATCGCTCCGCAGGCGGGCGGCTATCGCAACGCGCCTGGAATATGGAGCCAGGAGCAGATCGATGCGTGGAAGAAAGTAACGCATCGTGTTCTCCCACCTATATGTCGAGATACTGACCTCAGTGTCAGGTCACCAAAGCGGTCCATGCGAAAGGATGTGTCATTTTCCTCCAGCTTTGGGCGATGGGCCGCGTGGCGGAGCTGAAGGTCCTCAAGGAGCAGTCCTTCCCGTATGTCTCCGCGTCGGACGTTCCCTTGCCAGGACGAGACGTCGCCCCACGTCCTCTGACGGTCGACGAAATCAAGGAATACGTCGGCTGGTTCGCACGGGGAGCTAAACATGCAATGGAGGCAGGTTTTGATGGAGGTGAGGCAGGTTCCATGCGCGTGGGAGGACATCTACTCAAGGTCGCTTTCATAGTCGAGCTACTTGGCGCCAACGGCTATCTCCTCGAACAGTTCACGCGTGCTATCACGAATAAGCGAACCGACGAATACGGAGGAAGCATCGAGAAACAGCTTCGGTTCCCATTGGAGGTCCTTGACGCCGTTGTCCAGGTGGTCGGTGCAGACCGGGTAGGATATCGCGTGAGCCCTTGGATTATCGATAACTTTGGTCTGTTCTTGACTCGTCTCGCTTTGTAGCGCTCTGATGCTCTGTGATAGGCGTGGACCCAACAGACCCCAAACCGACGTTCAGCGCCCTGGCGACTGCGATCAAGAGCAGGTATCCCGACCTTGCATACCTCTCTGTCATCGAACCCCGTGTGCGAGCTCGGGAAGACCGACCAGCAGACGAAATACGGCCAGAGGAGGGCAACGACTTCCTGCGCGAGATTGTTGCGCCCATCCCTGTCATTTCCGCGGGTGGGTACACTGCCGACAACGCGATGCCGGCCGCGGAGAACAAGTTCGATCTCATTGCGTTTGGGCGGCACTTTATAGCCAACGTGAGTCGAAGCCATTTCTTGGTGCCCCCGCACTGAACGAAGCTTGAAGCCGGATCTCGTTTACCGGATACGCAACAAACTACCCTTCATGCCATACGACAGGTCGACGTTCTATGCCAGAGGGTCGCCGAAGGGGTACATAGATTACCCCTTCTACGAGGACTCGGCGGTCACAAAAGCGCACTTGTAAAAGATTAGATTGTATATCAGTGAGGGGACGACAGAAGAATAAACAAAGAAGACTCGGAAGAAAGATGCCAGGATATGAAGTGCGCTCGAAGCCGACTGGTGGCAATTAGGTGATTGAGATACTTATCGATCGACGATGCGCATTGTTTATCCAGGGGTATGGGACGTATCATCGCGATAGTGCTAATGCCAAAATGCAACACATTCAACACGAGTTGACGAAATTCACAGTGAATCAAAGGAAGTTGGAAGGGGGATCTCGGGCATGTGACGGCAGAATTGTTTCGGCCTGGAATGCGCGGATCTGGGATACCGAGACACTGAATTCAGCTCTTCTCCCTCGTGATCCAGACTGTTACAAAGCCAGATGACATCGGAAATGGTGTCGCTTAAGTACCCCGGTGAACATTCTTTGCGGCGCATGGACTCCGCACTATCCAGCTCTTCAACCCTCGTCAACGCAACTCCTGCTGTTGTCTTTGACTTCGACAGAGACAGTGTTCTCAAGGCCACGTTGACGCTGGCAGACACAGGCCAGCCAGCATATACCATCAATTACAGCACGAACATTGCATCGACGCGCATCGACGTCTTCGATGTGCGCGTTCAGTGTGTCGTCATAGTCATTGAAGTCAAAGACTTGCTGCCCAACACCATTGCCTTGGGGGGTCATAAAATTCGAATCAACAAGTGGATCAAAGATATCAAGCTGGATGACGGGACGTGAGTACACGCATCTTCTTTCATGTGGTCAAGCTTAGAGCCATTCGGTTGCCCATTCATCAGCGGCGCAAAGGCAATTCATACGCCATACGGGCGTTATATCTGGCGAATACACCCCGAGCATCGACTCGTGCTTTGTCGCGAGAACGATCTCATTCCCATTGCACACGGTGATCCGTCGACGGGGTTGACTATCGATAGTGATGCGATGATGTTTGTGGAATACATTCTGGCGTCCTTCATCATCCAGGAACTAGCATTGAGGAAGGTGGAGAACAGAAGAGCGAACGCGGGTGTGGAGATCTTGGCTTAGGGCTAGTAGATGATCATTGTAGTACTACGACCCATAAAAACGATGTACTCACGAGCAATTGGCGCATCACATACTAAACCAGCTTGCTGTTTGATTCTGGGTCGCGAATTCTTCCAGTGTAACATAACCGATCCTTTGAGCGTTGAAGGCAAGTCGATGCACAGCCACACATTGTCATCACACCAGCGGATCGCCGGCCCGGAAAATATACGTGTCGGGGACTGCTCGAAATTGGCAGTCACTTCTTCCCACATCATCCGAACCCGAACCCCGCGTTCCATTCATTCTGGTCCAAGCTCTAACCTTACGCGCTTGATGTTGATGTATATGAGCTTTGCTCCCAGCGCTGTGCGCGAAGTCTCTCGCTGACCAAAGAACGAATGAGACCGCCGCGGTTCGTGCAGTGGCCATTTTGGCGGCGAGTGATTCATTCCACGGGACATCAAGCCTTCCCAATCATTTGCTGATATGATCCCCAGTCAAAGGATCCATCACAGCTCCCTTATGACACTTTCCCGGTCCCCAAGCTTTCAGTCTTATCCATCATGGACGCTCTTTCCAAGAGGCTTGCGAGCGTAACGCCATTGCATTTGGTTACTTCCGCCAAGTATCTCGGTTTCTTCTTGGTCGTCTTGAACATACAGTCGTTTCCACTTTTTTGGCATCGTACGTTTGTTCTTGTCCTGTACATGGGTTACCTAATGCTTACTGCAGTCAAAACGCTTTCCCCTATCTTTCGACTCCTCTTCGTCAAGCGCGTCCACAGAATTCTCATATCACTGAGATCATCAAAGGCCAAGAAGACTCTCATTCAGAAATGGTGGCATAACAGGTCGCCGGTGGGGCGTAACCCATTTCATGTCGGATATGCAGAACGGGCTTTCGCAGGTGCGTTCCATCCTGTCTCCTCGACAGTAAGAAATCATTTGTTCATCAGGTATCGATGATTGCGACTTCAATCTCCACCTCAGCAACTCGTCTTACGCCAAGGTTGGACCCACGATACCCATCTGCGGCCGTAACAATTGATGAGGACATCTGCAGGCGCTCGACTACATCCGCTTCCAATGGGCCATAAGGTACTGTCCGCAACTCTTTCGCGAGGGCATCGGCGGCCATATCGCGCTCGGCGGTCCGTCCTTTCACGTCGCGAACCGCTGCACTCTCTCGCTGACATTGTGTAATTAGGGACGCACTACATCTTCTTGAAAGAGATTCCCATGTTGCGCTCGTATGAAATCAGAATTTCGATGGCAACGTGGGGAGATAAATGGGTGCGTTAATCGTCTTTATTGCATGTGCCACCGATGCGAACGACTTGAGGATCCCCAGATCTATGGCGTCGCTAAATTCGTCTCTAGAACCCCAAAAGCCAAGGGTCGGAAAGCTGGGGCTGGGCATACTGCGACAGGCCTCAAGGGCACCATACATACCCCTGCGGATTCAGAGTCAACTCTTGAAGATTCAAACGAGGAGTTGCGAGCGCTCACTGCACGGTTGGGTCTACCATCATTGGGTGAAGAAGCAGACGGCGCGGTCGTTCACTGTGTCTCTATATCCCAGCTGTGTTTCAAAGTGGGACGAGTGACTGTGCCACCTTCGCTTATCATGGCATTGAATGGATTCCAAGTTGGTGAGGACTCTAGCGTCTACGAGCGCATACAAGGCATGGTGGAACGACGGGAGTTACGGAAGTTTTTGACGGGAGGATGGCGTGAGACAATGGACAAAGAAGGGCGTTGGTGGGAGGCATGTTTAGGCGAGGATGTAGAGGCCCTGAGAGAGTATCGCTTGAAAGGCATGGAGAGTATGAGGAAGGGAATGGAGGATGCTAGATTTTACGGGGTATAAGGGAGCGGCGCCTTAGACTCTATTGAAGGCTTTCTTGAGTCAGTCATGTCAGGCTCACTAGTACACACGCGAGTGCCCAAATTTCAATTTCTGATGATCAGTTGGAATCGGTGTAGCTTACAATCTACATTATTGTGAGAATTCAGTTGACTCTGGACTCCGAAACAGAAGGGATCTAGCACCACCACTGTGACTCGGCTAACAAGAGTGTAAGTACCTGCATGTCTCATTATGTAGTCCTGTGACTCTTGATGCCAGTAGGGCGTGTGCGCATATATAACCGAGAGCTTAGATCATGTAACATGACACTGCCCACCTACCTTTGCACACGACATGCCCAAATACGCGGCAGGTATCGATCCCGGCGCCCATCCTACTACCGTATCTGAGTGGGAAAAGACTACGGCGCTCATCAACTCATACTGTCTTCCAGCCGACTCAATCATGTCCGCCGTAGCGGAGAACACAGTCCGTAGCGGTTTGCCGGCTGAAATCGCAGTACCACCAGAGCAGGGAAAACTTCTCGAGCTACTGGTGAAGACTTCTGGCGCTCGCAGAGTTCTAGAGATCGGAACACTCGGTGGGTGAGTGCGTTTCTCCCCTGAAGAACTCATCCTGTTCATGAGCTAATTATCGTGTATTGTAAGATACTCATCAATCTGGATGGCAAGAGGGCTATCAAAAGGCGGTAGCCTCACAACGCTAGAAATCGATGCAGGGTATGCGGAGGTAGGCTGCAGTGTCTCGTTTCCTTCACATGACAACTTGATTCTCACCGTCAAGCATTCAACGGGCAGGTCGCCAAACAGAACATCAACATCGCAGGGCTATCTTCGGTCGTCAAGATCATTGTTGGACCAGCAGCGGAGACCTTAGCCAACATGACGTCCGATCCACCTTTTGATTTCGTGTTCATTGACGCGGACAAGAAGTCAAACGTGAACTACTATCGCGAAGCGAAGCGCCTCGTGCGAAAGGGCGGAATCATTGTGGGTGCTTTTACTTACTTGTCCATGTGTTGAACACTGATTCAAAGAACTTGAGATCGTTGACAACATGATGCTGTTTGGGCAGCTTCTGGAGCAAGGAAATGAGAGTGAGAACGTGACGGGCGTGAAACAACTTCTGGAAGTTCTGAAGGGTGACACTGAGGTCGAGTGCACAACAATCGGAACGGCGTCAGGAAAAGGGTTCGACGGATTTCTGTACGCTATACGGCAGTAGTGCTAATTGGCTGACGTCGCTATGATTGCCCTTCACCGCAAGCAGGACTACGACCCTAGTAAACGTCGCGATAACACAAAAACGTTGAACATTCGTACGTACAGTGGATGTGTGTTGTCGACGTCACTTTGAGTACACAAAAGCGCAGGGAGAAAGAGCGATGTCGCAATGTACCGGTTCGATGCACACTTACGACATGGTGGTCCACAATGGGCCATGGCCATGCGGCCCGCGGAGCTGAGACTTGCCGTCCGGCTCCAGATGCCGAAGGTCCGGAAGCCAGAGTCCCTGACAACGTTTCTTTTGACGACTTTGACGGTAGGTACGTGCCAGTCAGTCCCTTCGCATAGCCTTTCAGCCTAGTTGATCTTTATGTGCACTGTGGATGACTGGTGATGTCTCGCCTTCGGTCTGGTACATTGTCACACATTATCTCGCACTCAACTGTGCGATCTTTGAAGATCACGGTGGCTGCCTTCATTGACGCATACTCCGATGAATGTGAGGAACAACACGAATTACCGCCTTTCGCAACGTTCGACATCCTATCGCTCCCCTATATGCTACAGGCAGGGCATTGTAAGACACACAATTGGTAGTACGTGCTGCTTGTTTTCATACAACGTGCTTGTAACATTCTAAGACCACAGAATCGTGCCGTTTGATTGAGATAACCCCGAATTGTGGACACAAGGCTCGCTATCAAGAACCAAACGGTACTGGGGTTGCTGATTTGAACTGACTCAGAGACTGTGAGTGCATGTCCGCGCTTAAGTAGATGACTCGATCACTTTCGTCGCCGAGAATTTCACAGTCTGGCGCCTAGTGACCTAGGAGGTACTCACCCCACGATACGAGAACGTACTTCCCGCTGTACGCGGACCAACAGCTAAGTGTTGGGCTTTAGTGTCTTCCTGAGATGCCTCCCGAGCGCCAATGCTGTTGTATGAACCACAAATGAAGAGCTAAGCATAAATTCAAGCTGCTAACTCTTCGATTCCGAACCAGCCAGATACTTTGGCTCTCAACAGACTTCGATGTTCTTGAGATCAGGGCGTCCTGTTCTTCTTTGGGGATTCGCACACTTGCACTTCGGTATCTGTGACGAGCCCGCGGGTCTGATCGGTGCGTGTGGTGTTGTCGACAAATAGAGGATTGAGACGCTTCTTGCTGTTGTAAAGCGCCGTCGCTACTAGCCAGTCCTCACAAGTGCTCCCGGGCATTGCAATGCAAGAGTGCATCGGCTTGCAGCTTGCTAGTTCTTTTTACCCGTGTATGTGGATTCTCCATCGGTCTGATCCAGGCGCTAAACAAGCAATGTTCAGGGTGAAGGATCCGTTTGGTCAAGCCATCGATCACTCGAGTCATCATCCTCGTCAAGTTCGGGGTCGTGATAGATGCAGCTTGCAGATATCGAGTCTTAGAGTATCTGGCATCGCACGACTCCGTGCTTCAGCCCATTGTCCCCTTCAGTCAGTGCTGTACAGACACATCGCACTTATACAATGTCGAGTCAAAGTTTCCAACACAAATATTCATCCCATCCATCTTCGCATACACACACATATCATGGACCAACCTCGTACGCCGCATCTCTTCCCCTCTTTCCTTTAGGCCCTTGAATCTTTTCATACAGACTATCGAAACGGTCTCTACGCGTGGGCTGCTAGGACGCATCGATCCATAGAGCTGCGTGAAACTAGCTCGGGCCGTCAGCACATGACAGTGTGGACTGTCATAGTCTACGGTTGGTCTCATCCATCCGTTCAGAGCGTGTCTAAAGTGGGCATTTAGTCGATGGAGTCGAGTCAGGGCAAGGATCGGCGTCGTCCTTGCGAGTCGCAAAAGAGCTGGCGGCTCGAGATGCTCTCATTAATCACCATGTCATTCGGGGCTAAAAACTGCCGGAACAAACAGATAGATTTGATTATAGAACGATCTCAGTACGCTTGATAAATACTACTACTCTACATGAAGCGTCAGCTCGCCAGCCCCGATCTAATATACAATACATGCATTGCACATATGCGGACAAAACAACTTGTCTGACGGCATCTATCCGCGGTAAACAAGACCATCATAGACTTCCCACATACTCGCAAGTTCCTCGACCACAGGGGATTTGCCTGACATGATCGTCTCCTCGTCGATCTCCTCGATGGGCGTCATCGGTCCCAGGGAATCAGGCGTTGACGCGCTAGACCTGTCAGGTCCGGAGACGGCCAGTGTCTGTCCAATCTTGAAGGACCCGTATCCCTTACGCATTGCCACAGGCGTCGGCGATGCAATTTCGCTGAAAGGCGACTGGAAGAACTCGGTGAAGAAGCTGCGCCATTTGGTTTGGCGTGGCACGAAGTGTCCTGATGAAGGACAGAGTCAGGGAAGAATAGAGGAAGAGACGGGGAAACATACCACCAATATGCCTCTCGACCCTCTTGTTGTTGTGGAATCCACCGAAGATCAGTGCACGTTCCTGAGGCACCACCAGATCGGTGTCGCCCAAAACGTGGAGAATGGGCGTCTCCAGTTGTGGGTCGGGAAATTCGGGACTGACGGGAGCTCCGTCCCATGCAGCGGCACGACCACGGAGAAGGAAGCCCGACACAGACACGATGTACTTACTGTGATAATCGTTATAGCTTCTCCGCGGCCATTCTCAAGATGACAACTTACAGTGGAGGGTGAACAGCGATGCCGTTATCGTCAGTCATCTCGGAGTACAAGTCGGGATGCTCAAGCTACGGAATGAGCGTATGTCAGCATATTGGTCAAGCTAAGGACAGTATTGTTAGTACTGACCATTGCAGCGAGAAGCTCGGCCATAGCAGCACCTTGACTATGGTATGCAATCAATATGGGTGGACAGAAACTCTCATAAACGAAGTATACCTGAAGCCCACGATCGCCTGGACATGAGTGTGTCAAAAGATACGGACAACCAGTAAGCGAACGCAGGGACAAACCTCGAACGTGTTCTCCGAAAGGATCTTCTTCAGAAGTGCCAGAGATTCCCAGACACCCTCCATCGTGTTGCCACCGAAGTTCACAATGGTGAACCACCCCCGCGGAGACTCGCTTTCCGGAGGACACGCGGTGGGGCTGTTGCAGACAAAGGCAGTATCAGGGGCGGGTAGGTCCTTGGGGGGAACAATGTCGACCGGGACGAGTCTGTGAGGAGCATCGAGGTATACTGCGCATCACGATGAGAGGGCTATAGAAAGCCGAGACCCAGAGACGGACCGAATTCAACATCTTTGTTCGCCTTGACAAAGTCGGCAGTCTAGATTTGACTTGCGTTAAGTTGATAGCGCGAGAGTAGACGGGAGACTCACGTATCGACTCATGAAGTAGGCGTTCTGGCCATAGCTACATATGCGTCTGTCAGTCGACATAGTTGGGCGTAAAGGAGGTCTAGATACCCATGAAGCATGAGAATCTTGCGAGTAGGTGTCATGGTGAGTGGAAAGAAGGAAGGTGGGAGCGCTCTGATAAGCTGTTGCAAGGTTAGACCTCAATAAATACATATTAGAGCCTGCCTAGACGTACACGGAAATAGAGGGTGCAAGGCACCAATCACTGAGATCAAACGCGCAACATGATGGCGCCCTTTCGCTAGACTGCATGCAGGGAGGCTCATTTCCATCTCTGCGGTGACTCTGGAGATCCTGATCGCCACAGTCCATAATGAAAGATCCATTCTTTCGATGACTCGCTCCACCTCCGTGACCAGCTGAGTCTTAGACCTGCGCGCTCACAAGCTCATCAGTTCTATCTGCACCGTTTCGGTAATGATAAGGTTTGCGCACTCACCCTACTTCTTCATTCTTTCCTGAGGCGATACCACGGCAGCGTACACGAACCCCGGTGAGGAAGATAGGCACATAGCTGTGTAATATAGTACCGCGCTCCGGACAAGTACATCTGCGGAACAACGATCTATCAAAGCCACAGCAGACGAAGAAGAGCCTCCCTGCTGTCCGATATGGTATAGTCGTTGGGACATGATCCTGAACATATGGCTTCCATAGTAGCATAAACCAGTGTCTAGAGAGCGGAAGCGGTCAAGCGGTTAAGCGCAGGTTTTTCTGCATGGGAACCATGGTACAGCGGAGGGTAAATCGGCGGGTCCAGGAAGATTCTTTGATAGGTGAATAGCATCAGTGATAGATTGGGAGAGCTATTGAGCACCCCGGGTATGGTATTGTATTGTGGTGCAGCATTCCAGGCTGATGCTAGAACGAGTTAGAAAAGGGGGCGGCTTTTACTCTGGTAGCAGGCAAACCTGGCGGGCTGCGGTGACCATCCCGTTTGGAGCGGACCACGGTTGTAAAGTCTAGATATATGCGCTATTCTATCAGGGTGGATGAGTACTCATCGGATGGGAAGTAGATGAGGGCCGTGGACGCGTGCGACGAGATCTCGGTGCGCGGAAAACGAGGAACATCGAAGTTTAGGTTAAAGAAGGGACGAACACAGCCACCACGTTGGCGGCAATCATATATCGGCCCGCTTTCGCGCGGCCAATTAAACCTCAACAACTAGAAGCAGACTTTGCGTCGCGCCGTATTCCAGACAACCACTTGGCTAGGGATCCACTTTAGCAGCTGCACGGAGGAGGATTTCTCGTGGAGCGCGAACTTCGGAGCTCTCTGTTGCCAAGAGTGTTGGCCCGTGGCCCTCGATATGACCTCGACGTCGCGTAGATTGTGCTCTAGAACTGGATGCAGCTCGTAGTATGGCTAGACATGGCCGCCTGAGTTGTCCGCGCGCTCCCCAGAGTGACGGACCTCCGAGATCATCCGAGGTCTTAAGATTTCTCTGGTGATCAGAATCAAAATGATGGAGAGGTGTAACATCTATGTTTGGCGTTGATGCCCTTTTCTTTTAATTCATGCGACAGAAAGTAGACGCTCCGAAGTGTTGCAATCCTCCTGGGCGCAATTGTTAGAACAGATTTTGCAGTCTCCCAATTGTGAAATACGCACTCAAGCCGTCCTGCAACATACAGAGTACAAATTGTACTGCACGACCCCAACGGTGACCCGCTCAGGGCGCCCGAGCTGTCACGGAGGCGCTGGCGCGACGGCGGGCGGCTGCGGCCAGACTGCAGCCCAAGCCGAGTGTGCCGCATGCCGCTCGCGTGGCGATTGGTTCTCCTTCGGGATGTGCGACTCCTTGAATTCGAACCACCACAGTCTTGGGGTGTCCCTCTCACAGTCCCCGTTCGATCACGTTAATACGCGTACGCCTGAATCAGGCTCCTGACAGCATCATGCGTGTCGCCCGAAGGCTGCGCTAGAATGTCCGAATTTACAGCGACTCATAAACAATGTTGAAAGGCTGTTCGTTACGCCCACAACCACACGTCTTACTTGTCTACAATGGAACTCGACGACACGGCCAGTGCCATTACTCTAATCAACCCTTCCCCTCCTACTGTGCTGGTCTTTGACAAACGGAGCGTGATCAACACCACCGTCTCGTCAGGCTCCTCTGGCAAGGTCTTGTATGAGATCAGTCACACGCCTGGGACAATTCAGACCTCGATTCGGATCGCAGACGCAGACACAAAGGAGGTCATCATCCATATATTGGAGAAGGAGCTGTTCGGTGATACGGTGACGATTCGGGGCGAGAAGATGAGTGTGAAGAAGTGGTTGAAGCCTATGAGGGTTGGCCTGATGTAAGCAAACCGGCCATGTCTTCAATTGCGAAGACTGACGTTGATTTGGACGTAGAAACGTCAAAGTGATGGAGACCACACATGGGAAGTACCATTGGCGTGTCCACCCGGTGTATCGACTAGCTGTGAGTTTCTTCCTCTTGACTCTTGTGTGACCCGGCCTCAACTCCACGCATGTACCAGCTCTTCCGCGAAAGCGACACGGAATATCAGTCTCCCATCGTGTACGTCCAGCCAGACGCCCCTGTTCGGTCTTTGGTCATCTCGAGCGAGGCGATGCCGTTCATCGACCACATCCTTGCTTCATTCGTTATCCAGGAGATGGTGCTTTCACGCTCGGATAACGGTTATGTGAAGGCGCAAGCCATGGCCCAAGCAAATGCAGCGGCAACCACTATGATGCTATCTAACTCGGGTGTGTAAACGCGGGTGTGCTTTCTCAGCCACAGTAGCTTGACTCATGGACGAGTGGAAGTTTGCTTTGTTATTCTACTTCTCAATCTATGCGTGGACTTATATTGCGACCTGTCAAGCTTAAGAGCACGATCTCTGACGCGGAGACATACGGGATGGACTGCTCATTGAAACCTTGAGTTCCGCCAAGCGATCAAGAGCCCAGTGCTGGAGGGGAATGAACCATCCTTTCGCATGGACCGCTTTGGTAACCGGGAGATGGGAAGACTGTGTTCAGCATCTCCTTGGCAGAGGAACCGAAGCGTACTTTCTACCACACATCGACCTGCTCCTGGCTGCATATACCAGGCAAATTACAATAGCCGCCCGCCTGTGGGGCGATGACAGTAGCCTCTGTCACTAGGAACGTACCTGGCGCGTCGGAGGGCCGCTGGGCGTAGTATTCCGCGACCATTGGGAGGGGAACATTCTCCCGATTCACCCGGAATCGCGTTAACCCGACATCACGACACGATTCTGCAGGGAATACCGCCCCAGTTTGAAGGATGGAAAGAGCTTGTTGAGCCAAACCCCATTTCGCCGCGATGCCGCAGCCCAGCCGAAAGATCCGGAGCAGCTCCCACCCGCGGCAAATCTGCGGCAGGTCTTGTCAATCGTCGCTTGATCTGCGCTTGATCAGATCTTTCGGTGGCTCGTTCATGCGCTCGGCCGCCATTACACTGGCTGCAAGGTACAGTGGGTGGGGATATTCTTACAGCGCCCAAGCCAAGCGCGGGCTGTCACCAGGCTGTCATGATGGCGCTGATGGAGGCGCCGGCGCAACCCTGCGGCTGCGGCCAAGGCCGAATGTGCCGCGTGCCGCTCACGTGGCAAGTCGTTTTCCGTCAGGACATCGGACTCTTTGCAGTGTTGATTATACGTTTTACTTGTGACGATACGGGACATACGCGTAAGATCGGTAAGGTAAGACCGATCTGACGGTAAGGTAAACGGATGCGGGCCGGCTATCCGTGCAGTGGCGCGCACGTCTTACTTTGACTAGGGCTTAGTTTAGAACTGGATGTTTGTAAACAGGTTTATAAACAGACCCTTTATAAACATTAGAAACAGGTCGGCGCCGAGACCCTATGTTTTCATTGTTTATATTACATAACTATAATAGGTGCTCTGGGCTGTTATCACATACACAAAAGAGGATATCTGGCAGAAACAAATGTGGGAACACCTTACTGAAGCTTCAGACACAAGAATGTAAGCCAGGGAAGCAGGAGGAGGAGAGACGAAGGTGTTGATGGCATTGGTAGCTTGGCGGGCCAAAATTTTGGAAGGTACAAGCCGAAATGCCGGCACGGTGGCCGAGAAGCCCGAAGGTTTATAAACCGGTTTATAAACACCAAATCTGGCTGGAACAGTTGCAAACTGTTTATAATCCCCAAAATATTTATAAACTAAGCCCTAACTTTGACCGCCAAGATGAGCCACCTGAGAGCTTTCGACAACTGTCTTGTGTACAGGCAAAGTCATTTCAAGTGTTAGTGTATTAATACAGATTAAACTAGTACACAGAAGCAGTGGGGACCCAGCTATTTAAGCAGTAGTAGCAGGAAGTACAAATTGATTCGACGTTATATGGTGCATCCGAGCGGCCTGTGCAAGCTCCTTCTCCTCCGCTATAAGCTCCGCATCGTCATCATGCGAGAAGGGGCTTGAGGAGATATCCGCGTCGCGGGTAGGGTACGAGAAAAGGTCCGACAGATGAATCTTAACATACCTTGGACGTCGGCTACCAGGATCAAAGCTTGGGCGTGGCGAGAGCACTGGATCAAGGGGCATCTCGTCGTCGTTGCTGTGAGTATCATCAACCCGAGATCCCTCAACAAGACTGCCCATAGCATCCACTAAATCCCTCTCTGGCTCCTCTGAGCTCCCATCGGCTACAGCATCGATGTCTTGGGGCTGTAATGGCTCATCTGGGCTTGTAGAAGTAGCTGGCATGTGGAATGAGCGTTTGGAGCGACGAGGAATGAGGTTTTTTGCATGAAATTCGGCAATAGAGTCCTCTCGGATGACTGTCACATTATGACATGTCTCAACATGCATACGGTTGCGTTGCTTGGTGTGCGTGAGGCCAAAGATGCTGAAGTTTCGTTCCACAAAGGCAGAATTCGGCACCATACTGAGAACCCGGAGTGCTAATTCGACGAATAGGCCACAGCCTCGGTCCTTCTGTGCACCGGGGGCACTAACGAGTCGCCAGACAGTGAGAAGATTGATCGGCTCGTCCTATGCAAAATGAGTATGTAGTCAACGAAGCAGACAAGGTACAAACAGATGCTTCCGCAAGCTTCCGGTGTGCGTCAAGGCGCATGGATTGCTCTGAGAAGTCCCCAAATCGGTTATAGTAGTCCATGAAGACTCGGTACAACTCGAAATCCTCATCAAGATGCTCACGTTGGAAGAGGCGCTCGCAAACAGAGATGAGAAGATCATAGAGGAAGTTACCGGAGACCTGGTTGGGATTGAAGCGGTCACCACGGTGATACGGGTTCAGGAACAAGGCAAGAAGGAATAGCTGTTGATCTGTCTCCTTCCATCGTCGCTCGATACTCTTCAGCATAGTCTCGCGCACAAGAACGTCTTCCTCTGGCAAACAAAGATAGAATCTGTACAGGTTTGCCAGGCCTGTCAGAACTGTATCAAGGCGACAGCGTGGGGATTGAAACGTGTTTGCCAAGACCGCTAACGGTCGAAGATGGCCGACAATTCTGATGGTGTGGATCAGGTTGATGCATAGATTCAGGAATCAGAACATAATACCGTCTAAGATCAATCCAGAATTCAGGGCGCTGAATAACCTCTAGAATTTCCTCAGCCTTCTCGAGTGCCTCTGACTTGTTTCCCGCCACACCACGAAGAAATGGTGCATGTGCAAGAGCAAGACCTCGAATAGATTGGGAAAGCTCCAGAACACGGTTCAAGGAGCAGAAATGACCTGTCCAACGAGTCTGGCCAGCGAGAATGAGGAGAAGCACGGTGTTGTAAACTTGGAGCTGATACTCGCATAGTTGTTCAAGAGCTTTCGAGTGAGCATTGAACCATTTGATCAATTCGTTACCCTCCTTTGCGGCTTCCATCCACGGAGCCTTGATTGCGAGATAGTTGCCAGTCATCAAGTTGATTTGATGAGCCCAGCACTCAAACCATCCCACCCACGGTAGCTCGCGTCGCCCTAAGCGCCTCATCTTCTTTGCATCGGGACCGTTATCGGTTGTAACCTGGCATATGTCCACGCCATAAAGGACTCGGACATACGTTGTACTCAATAACAAGCATAGATGAATTGATGCTTCTCTTTCCGCCATTCTTCCAACCGTCGATGACATACAATGCAATCTTTCCTTCCATCTCAGCCCTTCGCTTCTGATTGATACGCGCTACCTCACGTTTCACGACAGTACTAGAGAGCTTTTGGCCCGAGGGAATGCGAGCAAAAGGAAGAAAAATTCGGAAGGAAATCATGAATGCCGGGTTCGTTGTAACATTGAAGGCAATTCCACATGTCGCCAGCATCTTTGTCAACTCGGTCTCGAAAAAGTCTTGGTCAAAGGGAGGAGAGGTATCGGATTCGACGCGGCGACGTTTGACAGGTATCAGGGATGATTCAGACGAGAAGGATCCTCGACGCGAGTTCGAGAATATCATTGGTGGGGGCATAGACATTGATGGAAGTGTAATTGAAGATGGAATGGGCGAGGGAGGGAGGGTGTCATGACCTGACCTCGTCGCCTAGGCTGACGGTCACTGAGGTCTCAACTCGACAACGTCCCAAGGATCTCCGACGACCTCTACGAAGGACATTCCACGAACTAGAGCCACTACGGAAATTGCCGACAACCGCATTAGGCAGTCGGAGGTTCGAACCTCGGCGGAATCCAGCAAATAATCCTAGGCCCCGCCCCGTCGGGCTCTCCCGTCGGGCTCTCCTGCCCTTAGAAGGAACTCCTGGGAGCGCGCCCATGCGGAACACCACTCGTCATAGCTATACTTAGATGACTCGAATCAGTCAGGAGTCGACGAGCCGCCTCGTCCCGCCCCATCCCGCCTCTTCAGCCAATCAACGGCCATCGATCGAGTCGGGCAGCTATCGGGACATCGGGACAAAGTCCCTCCGCAGCGTCGGGTCGGTCCCGAGACGTCGGGAGAACTCCTTAGAATCCCGCAGAAGGATATCATTGTATGAGATTGGGAATCGTATAAATATTGGACTTCTCTGTAGTAAATACCCAGACTTTGTCCTTAACCAGTTTTCTCCCGTACAACTCCGTCGGGTACTCTGAACCCTCCGCGTCAGGACTTACCCTCCATGTCTCCCCTCAACAACTCTTACGTCCCCGCCATCGATCTCTTGAAGAGAGGATCATTCCCCGAGGACCAAGAGGTGCGCTCGTCGAGGGCCCCTACGTCTAACCTCCGTCGGTTAGGCGAGCACACCCCGAAGATATCTACGATACGCCCGCAGGAAAGCTGCGAGTTGGTCACAGTGGTGATCTCTCGTGAGCGAGTCCAAGTCACGGCGGGATCAGGTCGTAACAATAGGACGAAGTCTCTATACTGCCCGCGTATCACGATATCGGATCCCCATCCCTTCTCCGACGTTACAGGAACATCCCCCACCCCCGACGCCTTCGAATCTATCCCCTTCACTCGAGCTTGCAGAACTGAGCACCGACTCCTCTCCCTTCTACGGGAGTTAGCCCTCGACGTCACGGTAATCAAACCAACAGTACGATCAGGTCGCCTCCAGGATCAAGACATTCTGGGCAGAGCTGCATGGGTTATAGACGTGGTCTATCGGTGGACGAGATTAGAAGAGAACTGGGTTCTTCTTCGATCTCTGGTGAATGGGCATGTCCTCCTCGTCACACGATGCGTGGAAACTCTGGGGAAAGTTCCCCATCATCTCCCTCGAACGGCGAGCCAGGGACTTTATCTCCTTTACAAGAGATACCTGCAGAAGCCCTTACAGCGACTACGATCCCCGACCTTCTCTAAGGATCTGACGCTTCGGCAAACGATACTCCGCCCCGTCTTCTACAAAACTCGAAAACCTTGGACGACCTACCTACGACAGGTCGAACATATCCACAACACAGCAAGTCACTTATATACGCTCCCCCTTCACGTTGCGTCTCGACAAAATCAAATTTCATTACGGACTCAGAGGCGGTACCTCGACATCCTTATCAGCGCCACAGAACTCTACACCGGCCGAAGGGCCCTTCCTCTCTCGAAGGGTTATACCCCACGTCAAGGAGTCGTAACACTCCTCTCCGACCGAGGGATCCCTCTCCCCCAAACGAGCACTCTCCGCGCCTGAGGCTCAACCAAAGGAACCCCCACGTCACCTCTATCTCGCATAAATCGGTATCGGACACAGCTACATCAGGACAACAGCGAACTACACCGCGGAAGGGTCTCTTCAGGGAAGAAGACTCCCGAAGCAATCTACAACAAAGAAAATAACAGAAGACCTTCTCGGGGAGAAGAGTTCTGGGTTCGGAACCCACGAGAAACAACAAGGGCAACGCGCAGAAATCACAACTCTGTCCACCTGCATTAATGGGACCTCAGTACCCAAGCATCGATCCCCTGCCTCTCGTCTTAGAAAAGAAAACGCGCGGTCCTCGGAGCCGACACATCAATCAAACTAGCTAGTATTGCATTCACCCGGGGATAACAGTAGGAGCGATCGCCATAACACGACAATCAGGCACAGGATCGACCCTCGTACCCGGCACGATCACTGTCATGACCTGGCTCTGACCTCGTCACTAGACCGCGCGTGTCACTGGGTTGCACCCCGTATTCTGCACCACGCCACGGATGGGTACCATTACCAGCGGTAAACGATTGCGCCATCACGGAGTATGCCGATATCTCGATTCAGGCGTCGTACCTCGGGATCCCGCCTCGCGCGCTGAGTCTCGCTGTGACCGTTGCGTCGGGTATCAACAGGAGCGACCGAAGAGCCCGACGTTGTCATTGCCCTCGTCAGCGCTGCGCAGACAGGAGCGCGCCCCGCTCTAGCCCGCCTTATCCCGCCCATCGCCCAATCAGCGGCGCCCGATCCGGCGCGCCTCAAAAGACCAATAGACCCACCTGGTGCCCTGACGTCAAAGCGCTCCCGACGTCGCGCCCGCGCACCCGATGGAAGGTTCGCGAAGGCGGAAGTACGGAATTCGGATTATAGTATAAATACGCGAGTACCTTGTAGTTGATACGCAGACTTCGTCCTTATCAAGTTTATTCCCCTCATCCCCGTCGGGTACTCTGAACCTTCCGCGCTAAGGACTCATCCCATGTCTCCCCTCCACAACTCTTGTCCCCTCGTCCTCGATCCGCTACAGACGGGATCATCCCCCGACGTCCAAGAGGTGCGACCGTTGAGGGCCCCCACGCTCGACGAGTATCGATCGAGCGAGCACATACTCTGGATGCAGGCGTTACGTCCGCAGGAAAGCTACGAGGTGACTACAGGGGTGGTCTCTCGTGAGCGGGTCCTTGTCACGGCGGGATCAGGTCGTAACAATCACAACGCGTACCGATCGCGTCTTGATCGCCACGAATATTTCCCACCTCGAAGAGAACAAATTACAAACTGGCATTTTACGGCCGCAAGAAAGTTACACACAAATACACTAGGCCAGAACGAATCAACAGCCGTACCCCTACGCAAAGTCCATGCACCGCTCCCACCGTCCCATCGTCAGACCCCACTCCCGTTCCATTCCCCGCTCGGATAACCCCTCCATCGCCAATCTCTCTCCCCACCAATCCCTCACTTTCCGAGTCGGCGCCGAAGCCCATACCACCGTCGCTAGCTCACGGAGGGACGACTCTCCCCACAAATAACGAAGGACGCGCGGGAAGTCCAACTCGGCATGCGACAGGATTTCCGCGGGGATCACGGCGGACGCTACATTGGGATGATTAAGCATGGTCAAAAACAACGCGAACGGGCGACTCACCAGTCGGCGTCAGCAGAACCCACGCGCAACCCATGAGTTGGGCAAAAAGCGCGTCGGACGGCGCGGGCGGATCGGACAGGCGACGCCAACTCGAGGGAGCAAAGAATGATGCTCTGCCAGCCAGAGCAAGGGCGGCGCGTAGCAGCGTAAACTGGAAACGAGCAGGCCGCCGAATCAGCGCGCGACTGGAAGAGCGACACCTACCACGACCGGACGATCAGGAATGTTATGATCTAGGCTTAAGGCCCCTCCTGCCAACGCCTCAAGGCCCCCACCACGCACTTCAAACGATTGAAATACATCACAGGCGGCCTAGCAGGTCTCCCCAAACATGACTATCGGATTTACATCTGGTTCCGCCTTAGCCCTCATCCGTGGATGATTACCCGCGGGGGCAATTCCCCTCGTCTCCCCCGACGCACCAACTGGATGCGTACGCACTGGGGACTTCTGATGCAGAGCCTGCGAGCTCTCCCCCGTCCCCGTGTACTTGGAGAACCCTGGCGAACTAGGTATCATACGCGCCTACATCCGGATCACCCGGCCCGACTCTGGCCAAACCCTCGAACAACATGTCCGCCACACTGAACGCGCGGACTTCCCGTGATAGTTATCATCGGGAGTTGAGAACTCCCTCCGCCCGAGGCACGCGCTGATATGCACGTTCAGAATAGACCTCAGAAATGAGCCTATGAAACCTACACCTAATCCTTATATCTAACACTGATACTCCTTGTGAGAGTGGTTGTACGGGAGTTCGATAGAACTAGTACTTTTGAATTGGGAAATAGAGATGTATTCAGAACTTGCGTTCGAGTAGTTTTAGGGGGTGCAGGGAGATTGATCTACTAAGTCGAACAAGATAATCTGAAAGTCGTAGGCCGAATCCTCAACGTACGGAGACCTTAAACAGCGCAAGGCAATGTAGCTCCTTCTAGTTGATCGTTCTGCGGGACTAGGAGTTTGTCTAAACAATAGGCCACTACCGTAGGTGTTTAGGCTACTGGACTACTACTGTGTAAGGCGATTCCTGGTCTTTAAACCAAACTTCTAGCGTCTTGGACTGGGACCAAAGATTCCGAAAGGTGATTCAAACGTTAACAACGCTCGGTCGAACTCAACTAAACTCCTCAAAGACTAACACTTCACGAAAGAGCGTGATTACAAGGCAGAACTACTTGCAACCCGGCCTTCTTTCGAACACTAGGGTCTAACGCCAAGTGGTTTCGTTTAGTAGTGTCTTGGTAATTCGGAGAATAGGAACTTATGAGTTTTTCAAGGAGCTTGCTAACACCTGAGTGACTTAAATGGTTTCTAAGGTCTTTTGGGGTCTTTGGGGGTCTTTGGTTCTCTCAAATTCAGCGTAAGGTGAGTCGAAACTCGAGATAGATTCACTACAGCGACTGCGTATGACTAGCGGGTACTGCGGGGGTTCTAAACTAAACTATTTACTAGGACTTTCTGGCCTTATATACCATTCTCCGTATCTGTACTGTAAGCAGTCTTTACTACGCGTCGGGCCTCTCGGAGGTCGAGTCATTTCGTTCTAGCCCGCTCATTGGCTATCCCTGGTTGAAACATCCGCCCGGAAGAAAGCTAAGACAGTACGGAGCGGTAGGTGCGCCACAGTACCGGATAACTCTTCCGGAGGGTCTATTTCCATTTGTTCGGAACTTCGGGAGTCTTGGCAAGCTCCTCATGAGTCTGCTAGTCTTTCCTTAGTCGTTGGGTCTTTGGAGAGTTCATCTATAGGAGCGACGTGAGTACGGGAGAGTACTGGTGCGCCACCCCTTGGAAGGGGCTCAAGATCCGTGATCGGGGCTTTTTAGGCACTTATCGCCTGTGATCGGCTGCGGCGGTCGAGTTCCGTCTCTGCTTCGGAAAGGGGTTTGGACGGCGGAACGGAGATTAGTCCTCCGAAGGCGTCATAGCCCGGAAGATATCTCCTGTTCCGTGTGCTTTTCTTTAATCATCGCGAGTGTCAACTTGACGCAGTAGTCACCTTTCAAGCCTCACTAGTCTATTATTCATGGGTAATTCCTGAAGTGCTATTGAGAATGTGCACTGTTGCTTGCGCGACCGACACCGTTTTGGGGGAACTCCGCGTCTGCAGGAGTTCAACGCTCGGATAGGGATATTCGGAGTTAAGGAATATGATCGGTCGATCATACCGCGTCTGAACGCGTAGGTGTTTCCTTAGTCCTGGAGACTTGCCTGCGTCAAGGTAGTTTCTCCTGGTGTTTTCTGTGGTACTAGCGCTTCTGTAGCAGGATGTCCTTGCTGTAGACTCGTATAGGAATCGCAAAATTCCCGGTTTCTGGCTCTGGGATTCTACTATGCGTATCAGCGCTCTCCGGTTCATGACTGGGCGGATTCTCATCCCTGTCGCCCGCCGCCCGCATCTCCGAACTGGCGGGACCCTCCTCTCTAGTCGAGCTTTCATGCGTCTCCCGACAGACGCCATGCGCTCCTAGAACCTCCTAGACCTTATCGCATCCATCACCATCGATTCCGCCGCGCGACCATGCGGGCGCGCCCCGCCGCCGTTCGGCATCTCTACCCGCCGTGTCGGATGACGTCCCGACGCCTGCGGATGAACCGCATTGAGTCATCAAACCCGACCGACGCCCCGACGAAGGCTCTCGACGCTCGTAGAACCTGATAGAAGAAACTATCCCGATAGAGCGGCGGGACGGCGCGGTCCCGCCGCCCCGACGTATAAATACAGCAGTATCTTACTTGTAAAACCTTAGAGTGGACTTCACGTTTAATTATCCCGTTCTCCCCTTCACGCCCCTCTCTCCTCAATTCCCCAAGCTCTGAGCCTCGACGCGGTCAAGGTGTCAGTGATCTCGTGAATAAGGATCGTCATCCTCAAACGTGGACTCCTGCCAGCGGGCCACCTCCCTCAAGTCGTCAACTAGCGAACGAACCCCGGGTTCTAGAACGGACGCTAACAAGGAATTCAAGAATGATCACACACCAAAGCTCTCCATTCGGCGGAATCCAGCATCCCTCTATCCTACGAGCGGGAGCCCGCCAAACCATCGTCGACGGCGATGACGCAGCGGTTCCATTCCTCCAGCACGGCGTCCGAGAATTGACGTGGATGCGCGTAGATCTGAAAGCCGCGCACGGCTACGACGAGTGTGACGTCGGCGGGTGAGGCCTGCAGACGACGCGCAGACAAAACAGCGAGGGACGTCGACATGGCGCTGGAGAGAGGCAGAGAGATGGGAAAAGTTCCGCCACTGCCACAGGATTATAAAAAGCGCATCAAGCGCCCGCGAAACACGGCGACTTCTGTGATATCAGGTTTAAGCTTTCGCAGAGCATTCAAGAAGTCTTAGAGAGATCTTCATCTCTGATGAACATCTAGGGTTCAGATATGGGGTTCAGAAATTCAGATGAGGGTATTCGTCTCTGAGAGGTCTCGAGACGCCCAAGTAGGGAATGGATAGGACATCTGACGCGTGGCACGGGTGTGCCTCCGCGGACATAGAGCGCGAACGATCAATTCAGGACGAGTTTTCGAGTGGCGCAAAAAATTCGAATTTGCAGCATTCAGAGCGCGTTCGCTGGAGCAACTCGACGCGGGTACTCAGGATATACGCCACACAAAATCGATTACGTAATCGAAAGATCAAAAACACGTTCGGGCGATACAAGAACTTCTGTCTACTCGAAATTCCCGGAAAATGCGTCTTCGCGGTGCAAAACGCGATTGATGGCCACCGGCATCTCCAAAATTCGACTGTACGCAGCTCCTCCACTGTGAAGGGACCTTCTACCGCTCCGACGCAGAGTCAGAGACCGTGAACCTCAAATCGGGAAGCCCCCTCGGACCCCCTCTTTGTTTCTCGGGACGAGAAACTTGAGGAGGAGATATTGTCATGACCTGACCTCGTCGCCTAGGCTGACGGTCACTGAGGTCTCAACTCGACAACGTCCCAAGGATCTCCGACGACCTCTACGAAGGACATTCCACGAACTAGCGCCACTACGGAAATTGCCGACAACCGCATTAGGCAGTCGGAGGTTCGAACCTCGGCGGAATCCAGCAAATAATCCTAGGCCCCGCCCCGTCGGGCTCTCCCGCCCTTAGAAGGAACTCCTGGGAGCGCGCCCATGCGGAACACCACTCGTCATAGCTATACTTAGATGACTCGAATCAGTCAGGAGTCGACGAGCCGCCTTGTCCCGCCCCATCCCGCCTCTTCAGCCAATCAACGGCCATCGATCGAGTCGGGCAGCTATCGGGACGTCGGGACAAAGTCCCTCCGCAGCGTCGGGTCGGTCCCAAGACGTCGGGAGAACTCCTTAGAATCCGGCAGAAGGATATCATCGTATGAGATTGGGAATCGTATAAATATTGGACTTCTCTGTAGTAAATACCCAGACTTTGTCCTTAACCAGTTTTCTCCCGTACAACTCCGTCGGGTACTCTGAACCCTCCGCGTCAGGACTTACCCTCCATGTCTCCCCTCAACAACTCTTACGTCCCCGCCATCAATCTCTTGAAGAGAGGATCATTCCCCGAGGACCAAGAGGTGCGCTCGTCGAGGGCCCCTACGTCTAACCTCCGTCGGTTAGGCGAGCACACCCCGAAGATATCTACGATACGCCCGCAGGAAAGCTGCGAGTTGGTCACAGTGGTGATCTCTCGTGAGCGAGTCCAAGTCACGGCGGGATCAGGTCGTAACAGAGGGAGGGAGAGGGACTTGGGGAGTTGAAGGGCATAGAGTGACCAGGTGGTGCAGATCCTGCACGCGCGACAGCCATTCCATCCATCGTTGTTTGACGCGCTTTACGAGGGCCTGCTTGATCGCTGTTCCTCTGCTGGAACTCGGCTTGCATAACCTTCGCCTCTTCTTTCACAGCATCGGCAGTGTGAGCACAACTCTTGAGATGCGCCATCATACGCTCGGGATGTCCTTGATGCCAGCAGCGTGTGTCTTCGGGCGATGTTGCCGGAGTGGCCATATATGTATCACGAACTAAGACGTCACGTCAGAACCAGAGGGTATTGCTGAGCCTAACACGCACCATAGCTGTAGAAAAACTCCGGTGGTTGCTCTAGCAGGTCGATTTTCCATCCTGGAGCAGTACCGATGAGGTTTGGCAAGCTGGGAAGGAACAGCTGTGTCGCAATGACTGTACAAGCATTGCACCAGGCTTTCTTGTGGAAGCTGTTGTATTTTTTCTTTGGGTCGCCGAAAAAGGCTGTGTTCCAGAGCGGTCCGTCGTTGCCCATGTTGGTGGGTTGGCGTGCTATTCAAGCGGAGAAAGTGTGATCGTAGTTGGTGGGCAAGACGCGATCGCGTCTTGCCGGGGGCATCGGCCCGAAGCTTACCTTACCGTGATCTTACGGCCTTACTCTTACAACGTTACGGTAAAAGAGCATCATACGTATTGTCTTTACAAAGTAACCGTATCGTCGACACTGACTCTTTGTACTTAAACCACCGCAGTCTTGGGTTGTCGCTCCCATAGTGGGCCACAGTTCCCGTCCAATGCACTATGATACGCGTACGTCTGACTCGGGTACTTGACAGCATCACTTGTGTCGCCTGAAGGCTGCGCTAAAATGTCCGAATTCACAGCGACTCATAAACGATGTTGAAAGGCCGTCCTTTACGACCATAACAACCACACGTCCTACGGTCTCCTACCTGGCTACAATGGATTTCGACGATACGGCCAGTGCCATTACTCTAATCAACCCTTCCCCTCCTACTGTCGTGGTCTTTGACAAACGAAGCTTGGCCAACACCACCGTTTCATCTGGCTCCTCTGGCAAAGTCCTGTACGAGATCAGTCGCACGCCGGGGACAATTCAGACTTCGATACGGGTCGCAGAAGCAGACACAGGAAAGGTCATCATCCACATACTCGAGAAGGAGCTGTCCGGTGATACGGTGACGATTCGGGGTAAGAAGTTCAACGTGAAGAGGTGGTTGAAGCCTATGAGAGTGGGCCAGATGTAAGCAGGGCTTTCATGTCCTTCATTGCGTAGACCAACATTGATCTCTATGCAGAAATGTCAAAGTATTGGACACCGTGTATGGGAGGTACCTTTGGCGTGTCCACCCGGTGTATCGCCTGGCTGTGAGTTTTGACTCCATATAACCTTTGTGTAACTTGGCCTCAAGTCTACACATGTACCAGCTCTTCCACGAAAGCGACACGGAATACCACTCTCCTATCGTGTACCTACCACCAGATGCCCCTGTACGGTCATTGGTCATTTCGAGCGAGGCGATGCCGTTCATCGACTACATCCTTGCCTCATTCATCATTGAGGAGCTGGTGCTTGAACGCTCGGAATGTGGGTCAGCGAAGGCGCAAGCCAGGGCACAGGCCTCTGCGACGTATGGTAATATGTATCTATCCAGCTGAGAATTTGTGGCTACTCTTTGTCAGCGACAGTAGCTTGACTCACTGAAAAAGGGAGTTTGCTTTTTTGTTCTCTTGTTCAAATCATGCGTGGACCTGTATTGTAAAGTGTCAAGTTTAAGAGCACGGCACGATCTTTAGTTTACATTGCCGCCAACTGCGTCTTTCGGTACATACATTCCGCATTACCTATACACAGAATCCAGATTGTGTCTCTGCCTCGGAAGTGGCCGGTTTGGTCATGGGGGCGAGAACTGCGTCGCAAGTCTCGCCCGTACGTACACGGCCTACAACAGTCCAGCTTATCCCACGGACCTTGATCTCGCTCAATGTTCGGATGGAACGACCATGTTCTAGGTGTACCACAGCGGGAGTATAAGAGAGCATTGAAGAGTATAAGAGAGCATGGCTCATCTGCTACGCCTACCTTTCAAGAGCACAAGACTCCCGACTGCGCACGAGACCTCATCATCTGACGCCCCACTTGAATTAGTCGGGCTTCCCCGCATTCAATCCAGCCTCATAAGCTTCCCACGTCTAGATTGCTTCCATCCTTACCCCACCACCACTGCCACTGCCACAGCTCGTTGCCGTGTGCACCAAACCCCCCGCATCCTCGTTCTTCCCCTCCTGAGTCTTGACCTGTATGTTTCCCTCCTCGGCTCAGGTCGTATGCTCATCTTGCCGCATGTCCAGTGACCATGGCCGACGTCCAGACCGAGCCTACCACCATTGAGATCAACGACGCCATCTTTTGCCAGCACTTCAAGGAAGTCGTACGTCCCCAACCTCTTTCTCCTGTTTCACTTTGCTCATTCGTTTGTCTCTACAGTGTGCCCAATGCAACTATGACGGACGGGAGGAGAACGATGCGTTCTTTGGGGTGTGTTCCCTGTTCTCCGCTATCGATAACGTCGTTGAACTGATGTAAAACCCCTAGTACGACCCCATTGACCGCGAAGGTATGGAGGCCCCTGCCGCCATCGTCACCAAGGATGGAACATACCAGTGCAAGAAGCACGGATCTGGTAGTGCGTTCACCTTTCTCTCTCTCTAAACGGTACGGTTTTTGACGACGGTACAACATCCAGATTGCAACCAGTGCTATAACTGGAAGAAGGTTCTTACCCGCGCTAGGACCGCGGCGAAGAAGGCCGGCAAGAAGTAGATAAATTTTGAAGTCATCGTGTATCAACATCAATCAATCTCAATTGTAATGACAAGCTGGACGTTTGAGCAGCGTGAAGTGTATATAGCAAACAACTTGTAGGGTTCGGGCGACTGTGATGCCTTCGGATAGACGCATTGAGACTGATTCGGATTTGGGCCCCGTCTTTGAACGTATGAACGTTCCATAGGACGCAGCTCCCTTGGCCCGACTTAAAGCTCACCGGAAGCAGAGTCGGTCAGAGAAAACAGGGCGAGGAAGTTTCGCCGTCAGGTTGACAACCTAAGAGCCGAGACTCGGAGTGATCATACATCGACGCGGCCACGTGTTTGCTTTGGCACGCCACGTCCGATATGGTTTGATAAGTGCGAGGGAAATCAAGAAAGCAACAATCCCACTTATACGTAGGTGTAATGTACCGCGAGGTGGTCGACTCGGGATAAGAATCATAGTTATTAGTAGTCATTAGATATAAAGTGTCTGGATAGTGATGATTGATCTAACCGCCACGGCGAGCTTTGGACCAGCGACTTCAGGAGCTGGGGGGAGGAGGTATCACTTCCAGCCGAACAAGCGCCCAGTAAGAGGCTCCCTCCCTGGCGCGCCTGATATTCCTGCTTATGCCTTGACCATACTGTACGCCGTCGACTGAGACAAGATGAGAATAACGCATCAGATAATACATATTGCGGCTCACTGTAGACTGTAGAGATCCACTGTCCATCATGCTGCGGCCCAATGAAGTGGTCAACGAATTGGACGACCCGTCCTGTCTGCTGCTCCCAGGTATTGAGACGGACGCGAAAGTCTGTTAAGGCCATGAGAGTCACATCAAGATGACAGTGAGCACAGAGAAGTGAACGCACGCTCATCGCCGTTCATGCTTAGCACTGTGATGTGGTGAAGAAGGATGTCGGATGCAAGAAATGACTAATGAGGATGGGTGAGACGCGCAGTGCAACGAGCGGCAGGCCGACGCAATTGGGTGAAGCTTGAGGAGGGCATACTGGCGTCTATATACGAATGCGGACCGCAACAGCTTTCACGGAGTCCAGTTCCGAAAGTTGGTGGCGCAGCAGCAATGGCTCGGTAGCTCTGGTGAGTACGAGAGCTACATATAAGCCGATATCAGTGTAGAGCGCACGGAGTACGCTTTCTTGCGATCATGCATGGCAACGCCGGGAAGTCCGTAAGAGTAACCGAGCGATGTGAGTGCCTGACGCATCGCTGAAGCACTTACACGACGAAAGATTGTTGTTCGTGGGGCCAGAAGTTTGATACGCCGTTGTGACCACCTCCGGAGGGGAGTTATGCCTCATTCATCTGGACGAGAGGTATCCCGATTTCCTTTCGTCAAATGTGGCAAGGACGATTAGACATCAATGTCAGGCAAGCGTGGAATACTAAAACAAGCTATGACAGCTACCTGAATATCGATAGCGAGTTGGCAGCAAGCACTAGGCAGCCCAACGAGAGCGGCATAAGCCGCGAAAAGGGAGCGTCGTAGGAGCGAGCGCAATACTAGTTCCTGGTCTCTGTGCGGACCACTGCGGTGACATCGGGGACGAACGGGTGATCGAGAGAGCACTATCGCTGAGATCGCCTCCATGTAGAGAAGGATAGCTCTCAGTATGGACTGCGATGACGCTGGAAAAATGAGACCTGGGTAGAACATCGCGCTTGGACATACCGGAACAGGAGAAAAATGATCTTCAAACGGTAATTTGACGAGGCGCCGTGTACCTCTGATCCCTATACGTGGCTGTCAAAGTCTAGACAGTTTTGCTGTTTGCTTCGCAATGAAGCAAAGTAATGGGTGTGTCTTCGGGGTCTTGGTTGGTCCAAGGCACGATTTGCAGTCCGATGAAGGCCGGTGATGGTTCGGGTGGAAGAGCTACGCGGCCACGTGCTATGACTCTTCCGAGTGTCGATCATGGGTCGATCAAATTTCAATTTGGCACTTCGGAGCGAGGAAGTCGAACCTGACAACAGCTAGAGCACACCACGTTTTAGTAGTAGGCCGGATTGCTAGCAATAGTACACTTGTTGGATTGTCATGAAGATTACATGGAGGTAATTAGCAGAATTGTATCTATACTGTAGTGGATCGAAAGCATCATGCGAACGAATGCAGTGTCCCTGGATTATTGTCGGAGAAGATTAAAGAGATTCTGTGGTCAATTGTGACCTCCCGAGGGAGGCGTGATGACTCTCATGTGCACAAGAGCCCAATAGGAGGCCGCCTCTCTGGCGCGATTGCGCGTGCTTCCGATGCCTTGGCCGCACTGTACACCATCAACTGAGAAGAGCACGAGTCAGAGATTGCTGCGCTTGCAATGAAAACGGCAGTTACTGACTATAAACGTTAGAAGTCCACTGCCCGCAGTTCTGTGGACCCGAAAAGTCGTCATGGAATTGAATGTTCCGTCCTGTCTGCTGCTGCCAGGTATTCAAAAGAACGCGGAAGTCTACGCGTGAGGTCAGCAGAAGGATTGGAACGGTAAATGTAAGGCTCAAACGGACTCACGTTGTTCTTGATTGCCCATAATGTCGAGTGTGTCCTGTTTACTTGAGGGTTGTTATGTCCAAGTAGACTGGAGGTGCTTTGATGGTCCTCAAGTCAGTCGCTTTAATACTTATATGCCAGACCATCCGCCACACACAGCTTGTCGAATCGCAGTCTAAATCGCGAAATGAACCAGTGAGCTCTGAACGAGAGCTGCAATCAGCTGCCACAGTGCAGCCACCGACGCATCCGTCAGTCATTTAGAGCTTGCAGTGCGACCTTGTCTGACAATACGCGGTCTTGAAAGAAATGATTGTCCAGTCCCCTGATTTGACGAGCCGCCTCACTGCATATGAGGGTGACATGCATTACCCAAAATAAGGTCGGCATGATACACACCTCAGCGAACCAAGGCTATTTCTCACCCGAGGATGCTAATATGTCAGACGAGTATGGAATATGACAAAGAACCACAGCTACCTAGCCATCACTAATGTTAACCTTGACCTTGAGAGCCATATCTTGACAACTCGGTGGGTAGAGAGCTTGCAGAAAATTGCCTTTTTGGAGCGGTCGACTCATACTTGTCCCCGGGCGTTGGCATCAGAGTGCTCATTGCGAGCTGTCATAAGAGCCCGAACTCTCCGTGCACCGACTACCCGATAATTCGCGAGCTCTACGATTGGTCCTCGTGTGATTGCTGTGATGCTTTCGGGAGTACCGCATTGTGGTCACACAGGAGAGTGGATCAAGTTGAGGTCGAGCGGATCGGGGCTGTTCCTATATACGCCCATAAATGTCGTAGCACAAAGAACCTTTCAGGGTGTCGATTGACGAAAATGACCGCATTTGATCTATGATCCTCACAGTATCGGCATCCTTCGTCACCGTGTCAACCAAATGAAAACAGCAATGCTCCTGACCGTAGATGGCACTCTTGCCGGTGCTGTTGCTCCGTGATTTTCGCATCGTATCATCCATTATGCTCCAGAGCGATCAAGTTCAAACTTCGTGCGCCAGCGCATGCGCATATGATCATCATCTGTCGCAGCAGCTCTCCAAAGCTTCATCGGCTTAGGGCTAATTGCTTTCTCCAGGTGATCGTGTTGCTCTTGTCCCAGATCAACATCAACAAGCTCCATGCGCGCTTTGCAGGCATTCCACAACCTCGGAACCGCATAAGCTTCCCGGTTTAGAGAAGACGCGGTGCACATTGAACGGTGCGGCCCCTCATTCTGTCAACCAGCTCACAGCTACTCGCCCAGTTACATACAGCCGGATAATTTACAAGATCAACTGCGGTCAATTCCATCCGACGCAAAGGATAGTTTTTACCTTCCAGGGGATTGAGAACTTGCCAATGGCACCATTATCGGTATCGGAAGAATTGCTGTACGTGCCTCGGATCAGTGCTGTTACAACTCACCGGTACAAGGGTGATGTTGACCGACGAGCCCAGGACAGCCCAGCTCACAAGATATGCAAAAAGGGATGACTCCAATCCATAAGCAAGCCACGTCCAACGCGATCGGAAGAGTAACGTCTCCCCGCGGGGACAGCCTGACAAACACGATATGCGCTCACAGATGGCAGACTCACGTTCATCATACGTCGAAGCGGTTCTCCAGAAGGCCATCTGTTGTGGGCCAACTGCATTCTCCAGGCGATCGCGCTGCTCTTATCTGAGACTAATACCAACAAGCTTCATTCGCGGCTCTGAACTTAGCATTCATCACCCTCGGAGCCGTGCGCTGAATGGTCGCCGAGCTTCGACTTGATCGCTATGGGCAGGAAGCATGCGATGCGCAAAGTGTCATCTACGGATTCTGTCAACTAGCTCACAGCTACACATACCACTGTGGTCAATTCAATCCGACAGAGAGGATAGTTTTTACCTTCCAGGGAATTAAGGAGCCAATCGCACTATGCTGTACATGCCTCGGATCAGTGCTGTTATAAATCACCGGTAAAAACTTACAAGGATACTTGATGTTGATGTTGACCGACGAGCCCAGCTGACAAGATATGCCAACAGAGATGACCGTAAGAGTAAGGTCTCCCCACGATAAAATTGACCAACCAACCTGACAAACACGAAATGCGATTACAGATGACAGACTCCAGAGCGTAAGCGAGGTACACACAATGGCGATGATCAAAACAACACCGTCTCCCCAATATCACAAACCCCAAACACGCCCTCCCCAATCCCCAGCTTCTCACACTCCTCCGCCAACTTCCTCGGAGGCTCCATCACATCCTCTGTCGTCAACACCCACGTCCCCCAATGCATGCCCACCGCCCTTTTCGCCCTCACATCCCTAAAGATCCGCACACTGTCTTGCGGCGCACAATGCATGGGGCTCATCATCCACCGCGGCTTATACGCCCCAATCGGGATCATCGCAAACGCCACCTCGCCAAACCGTTCCCCGATCTCCGCAAAGGCGGGACAGCACGGCGCGGTGAGCTCGTCCGCTTCGGTGGCGACGGAGCGGTAGCCGGTGTCGCCGGCGAAGTAGATGTGGGTGGGTTGAGGAGGGGAGGTGGTGGTGGTGGTGGTGACCATCCAGCTGGACCACAGCGATCTGTACCTGTCATGGATACCGCGGCTGGAGACGTGTTGGGCGGGGGTGCAGGTCAGGGTGAAGATGTCGGAAACAGAAGCGTCTTTCGACGACGGGACGGTTATGTCGGCTTTCTGCCACCAATCGAGCGTGTGGTAGTTGGATTGGGGTATTCCTATGGAGGCGAGGTAGCTTTCGTTGCCGATAGGTGCGAAGACGTGGGGCTTGCGCTCCAGGGACTTGTAAAGCGTTGTAAGGGTATATGTATCCATGCTGAAGGTTGTGTCAGTTGGGTTCGTAGCGAGCTAGGAGTGTAAGTGACCCACTGATCGTAATGATTGTGCTGACAGATAATACGAGATGAGACAGGACAATACAAAGTGAGAGTGGACGCGTACCGAGATGACAATCGCATCGACGGGAGGAATGTCCTCGATATTACATGGCGTGGCTAGGCTCAGCCCGTCAGGACGCGTGTAGCAAAATTGGGTACCGCACTGCTCACATGTATATCGCTTGGGCCCCATATACTTGGACGGCGAGCATCTCTCGCTGAACACTGGATCAAAAAGTATCCTCCCGCCGTTCTCCAGCTCTAGCAGGAAGCACGCATGCCCAAGCCAAGTAGCCTTCGCCCCAATCCCATGCACGCCTTCGCCTGCGCCCCACGTCGGCGTCCGAACAGGCACCGCGTTCTTAGGCGCAACCGGGAAATCCTTATAGTCATTCCACGCGAAAGAGATGATACTGCGAAGGCCGTCTTTCATCTGGAACGAGGGCCAGGGATTCTGGAATCCGCTCGGTTTGTCAGACTGCCAGTGCGCGGGGCGGGTTTTGGCGGTATGGGTCGGGAGCGGGTCACTTCGGACGGTTATGGCGGCGAGAGAGGCGGTCATGGTGAGGCGCTGGGGGCGAATCCGCGGGAGACTGGCGGTGAGAGACAGGGTGGACACGAAGCGTTAAAGGACAAGACGCCATATGATGGTGGGCTTTATAACGCATCTGCATCACGTAGTTGACATGACATGCCCCGATCGTCCTTCCGACGGGCCACGGCCAGCATGAAACGCTGGCGTAAGCGCTGCGCGGTATGAACGTTGTTCGGCAGGCGCCACCAAGTACAGCGTTGTGCGTTCATGCTGCTCATCTTCAGCCGCATAAGTAGCTGACGAGGGCATGCCCAATGACGACGCGCATGCGCAGCGGATGTCGATTCCGTGATCTTCGCGGTCGTGGACGTGAATATGGACAAGTGAATGTCGCGGAATGCTCTCATGGATAATAGATATCGAAAACAAATCGAAGGTCAAGCTGCAGTAATTACTAACACTAGGAGCTACCCGTAAGCGATGGAAGTGGAGAGACAAACAGAGCGACAGATGCTAAATTACGTTGTTCAAGATCTTTCTTGAAGATAGAGAGGTAATTGAAGTACAATCAATTACTGCTGAGAAAGATGAGAGGAGGGAGTTGAGAGAGATGAGGGGGAACCCATGGATTTTTCCGTCTTGTTTGACGGACTGTCACGGACAGCCTCCGGTTGACCGTCAAGTAGACCAAGATTGCGCTTCCTTGGCGGTGAGCCGGGACCTCCTCCAGGTCCAGAGTTGGGACCGTCTCCTCCCGTAGAAAAGGTATTGAGCAGTGAGCACTCAGACGTGCAGGCCCATGTATGTATAGACGTCTATTGTGAGCACTGAGCGGCGAGCGCGGCTGAGCCGCAACGGAGGTATAGAAAAAATGACACCAATCTCACAACATGGTTACAGTACTGGGAACACATGGGCAGCGAGTAAGTAGGACGATTGACGTGCACATCGAGCTCTGGTTGTATGTTTGAGAACAATGTAGTAGTCGGACTGAGACTGATTGGCGTCGGGGGGTGTATAACGGAACCCTATTCCACAGCAGGTGAGTACTAAGTACTAAGGTTCATTAGCGTTTTCGGTGGCTCAAGGATAAATGAGTAAATATGTAGGCGTCGAGGCTTTTGAAAGCATTTCGGCAGTGGTGCTCTTTGAGAATCACAGCATCACTTATCGAGGTAGGCTACGGTACTGTACATAGGCTAGTAGTGTCCTCCTTTCGGAGACGAAGTAGGTGGGAATTGTCGACGTACAAATGCGTGTAGATGAGCGCAGCAAGGAATGGGGATCCTCGAAGCGCAAATGCACTTGAACTCCTGCGGCGACGTCACAGGTTCGCAGAGATGAGCGAACTTTGCTGGATGCGAAACACGGGGACGACGTCCAGGACCATCCTTGGTTGACGCCTCTGGAACATGAAAGTGATTACAAACCCTCGGGTACGTTGCCAGATGGGTTCCCAGAAGTCTTGCACCCGAGCATCAGTCATGAAGATTGCGCGGAGGATACTGTGGTAGGTTGAGCACGACTTGAACTTGCAGACAAATGCAGCCCGCGAATGCGTGTCGATGAGACTGGTTTTCCCGTAGCCACTTGAGTATGACAACTGACAATCTGTTGGTCGCCGGTGGAATTCCTGATGCGAAAATGGTAGATTTTGGGAAGTGGATTGTTCATTGGGAAACGACACATGCGTGCATCAAGAGCAAGAAGCGAAATCCATAGGGGCCCAACTTTTTTCAAGTAGGTGCGGCCAGGAGGGCGTAATACATTGGCGGTCGCTGCTCGTGAGTCCCCCTGAGTCTTCCCACAGCATGACTATGCCGATGGTCTAGCGCAGCATTGTTGTGAGGGGGAAATCAGGAATGAGTCAAACGGAGCGGAGAAAGAGGATGTAGAAGACGGTCGGTAGAGTCCATGAGAGACGTGATTGAGAACAGAAGGCTGGTGGCGGTTGGAGAGTTTTCGTGATGTAGAAGAAGATGACGTTGAGACATAGCAAAGGACAGATGGCATTGACAGTTGAATAGCAAGCTACTACGAATACAGGTCGTAATCTCTGCTTGAGATCATGAGATTTTGAGAGAAGCAGCAAGTAGTCGAAGACACACATGTATTATTCTCAATACCAAGAGCAAATAGTCTTATATAACATACCCCTTGCGAGAGACAGAAGGGCGATAGGGCGAAAGGTGGTATTCCGACAGGATTTGAGGGATCACAGAAAATATTCCGAAGAGTAGAGCAAGAAAAGATGTAATTCAGGAAGCACGACATTTGCGGCCTCCATCGGCAGTGAGGTATCGCATGCTGGCGCCGCCCCGTCGTGAGTGAGCAGTGAAGGAGAAGAAAGTTGTCAATGGCAGTGGGAAGCCACGCGTTACCGCAGCGTTACCGTTCACGGCAAAGGAGGAACGGACCGATGCAAAAGTGATGAGCCAATGAGGAGGCTGGATAGTCAGCCAATGAGAGGGCGACATGAGGCCGGGCTCTAATATAGTAGTTAGATGGATGAAGTTGATGTCTTTGCTTGCAATCTGTACTGTCCTGACACACAGCAAGTGCATCACACCGATGGTGAAGCGGTTATCATGCTTGCCTTCCATCACAAGTCAAGAACCTGAACTGGAGCAAGCGGCAGGGGTTCGACTCCCCTTCGGTGTACTGTGCCAAGTGATGTATTTTTATTGATTTTTTCAACGATCGCTGGGGCCGTGGCCCCGGGCCCGACGGGAGTCGGGATAATGGATTTGAGAAATTAGAATAGGCGACTTCGAATGTGCTATGGACTAAATTATGAATACTGCAGAGTCTACTATACATGACGGTGGGCGCATCGTCAATTCAGCCAATGAGTCAGAGTTGTGAGTGAACGTTCATGTTTTGTTCCAGTCGAACACCCTTCTCATGGCCCTCAATATTGCTCCCATTTGGGAAGAGAACACAAACAGTGTCATTTGTCTGGAGTCCTCACACAAAATCATACATAGCGAATGTCTTCCGAGCGTTCTCCACCCTGATTCTATCTGCTCTAGATCTCTTGATAGCCAGCGCAGAACTCCGCCACTCCAACCTCTTCCTAGCGTACATGACCCCCGCGGCCGCCAATGCTGCACCGGCAAGGAAGGGCGCAGCCCAGATGGCCTGTGTCATTGCAACAGACTGCAAAATGGAAAAGATGCCCGAAGTGTACGCTCCGTACACTACGCTCTGGAAGCCAGCTGCGAGGGTTCCTGCTCAAGGATCAGGACAAGCAAAAATGCGCTATAATACTATTACTACTCACCCGAAAGACCAACACCTGTGGCATGGGCGATGAAGGCCGGGATAGTGGGCACCATGACTCCTAGACCACTGACGATACCAACACCTGCGATGATCTTGCTCTCGATGGGATGGTCAACAGTCCACTTGCGTACTATTGCGCTATTAGTCCCAATTAAGGACGCCATGGCCACGTACCGTCTTCAATCGCAAAACCAACATGAGTCTTGGCCATCTCCCATCGGGGATGCACTGTTGTTGACAACTCAGATTCTGGATTTGTGGCGGCAGCTGTTGCATACCCTCTTTCACGTAGAATTGGGGTAATCCAGGGACAGCTCCATTCACTGTCAGAGAGAAGAGCTGAACTGCGCTACGGCGATGTACGCACCGTTCTGGAAAAAACCGTCATTGAGCGATGCACTATGCTTCAACGCGTAGGCAGTATGCTTTCTAAGCGCGGACATAACAGGACCTGCAAGATCTTGAGCGATCCCGTATGAGGCCGTAATATACGCACCGTCGTTCGCAAACTCCCTGTCCATTGCAGTCTTGCTCTGCTTGAATGTATTTGCCGCGTGCTCCTTGAGCACGGACATCACAGGACCTGCTAGCTCTCAGCGATTTGAAGAGGTAGACTGCGGTGCATTAGACACACCAATTTTGGTAGATTCGTCATGTAATGCTGCGATGCTTTGCTTGAATAGATTTGCGGCGTGCTCCTTAAGTGCGGACGTCACAGAACCCGCAATCTCTTCAGCACGAGCAACGGCGGGTGGTGCTACAGTCTTGATTGTATCAGCGCCTCGTATGCTTGGAAAGATGTACCTGCATCTGCAGCGTGCTTCCCGAGTGCGGACATCACAGGACCTGCGAGCTCTTGAATGCTGGGTACAGCTGAACTCTTGGAAGTTGCATCAGCGCATCACATGCATGCCTTCGCGGGACGCACCATCTCTGGCAAAGTCAACGTATGCCTTCGTACTGTGTCTGAGCGCATCGTCAGCCTTGTTCTTGAGATCCGACACAAGGGGGCTTGCTACAAGGTACTGTATCAGCTGCAGTCACAGACGCGAGACGATCACTCGCCCGCCGTCGTCCATTTGCTCTCGAGCACAGGCAGGAGTGACTTAGTAGTCTTCAACATTGGGATATATCGGTGATAGCAGAATCACGCACCTTCCCCTCCGATACAGCATTAGAAAGTAGACTCTGCAGGTCGTCGGTAATATTTTTCGGCATGACGGTCGAATGTTGAGATACAGTCGTGGACGTGATGCGGCCATCAAAGCGTGTGAACAGAAGCACAGACTTCAGAACGCTTCCTTCAGGACGCTTGACTACTTGCGCGTCTATTCCGTCGGTTCATTATCCGATACGCTGGGTATTTACCTGCCATGCCGAGACTTACCTGCCATGCCGAATACTTACCTGCCATTGCCTAATTGGGAATCATCGTGGCATTGGTTTCTGGCGCCTCTCTGCTCAAAGATTGGCCTCAAACAGCTTTCAAATGAATTCAATGACTACCTGGTCTGTGTCTGCTAAGTTTTTGGCCTGCGTGATCCTCCTGTGCGGCTTGAACAGCCATTTGAGCGTGCATGGCAGGTAAGTAGACCCGAGTAGACTACAGACTCGGCGCCACGCGGCCTACAGAGTCCTACGTGATTTTGCACTGCTCGTCCTAAATCAAGGCCCCGACCTCTGATGTAGTGTCTATGTGGTGGTCTACACGTCCTGAGATGTTGTCCCAGAGCAGAAAAACACATCAGTTTGGCACGTAGCGGGCAGAACTGATGCGCGCCTCGCGATCGCGATTGGACATCAGTTGCGCGCCTTGCAATGCTGTTGATGCCGCCCGCACTCAGACTTTCTCAGACAACAGACCACACTGTGTTCAAGTTGGTCGACAGTGACCTGTGTGTCTCTCTTTTCACTCAGGCTCACGCTTGTGTACCTACTCAACAGAGTAGTGCAATTCACGTATGCGCAAAACTCTGGGTGTGTGCGCTGTCCGACTCCCAGCTGCACCACAGTGCCGAGTCCAAGGTCACCCGGGATGCAGCCGCTAAGCAGTTTCTGCCATCCTGTATACCCTTTCCTCTTTTTTCTTTCTTCAATTCTTTTTCTTGTCATCTCGGGCCGAGATACCCAGCTAAATGGATACAAAACCATTCCGTCTTGCATTCTTCACCTTCACTCATCTCAAAACAAAAACCAAAGCTAAATAATACAACTACTACACAACAAACTCAGGCCGGTAAGTAGGTATGGTAATACAAGCAGAGCACTCTACTATGTACGGAGCACGAAGCGAAGGATAGGAATGTCCCTAGAACTGACGAAAACCCACCCCACATGTACATTACTCAACAAAAGAAAAAAGAAATATACGCCCTCCACTCGCATTAGATACGCCCGCCGCAGCGGGATAGATATTCGGAGGTCACCCTCTGATGATCCTCCCTCTCCTAGACGAACCCACCCATATCAAGGCCGAGGCCTAACCCATCCATCTCCATCTCCATCGCATCGTCGTCTGCTTCTGCTTCTTCCTCTTCTTCTTGTTGCTGTTCAACGCCACGAGGACTGTGGTCGTCATCCTCCTCCGCACCCTCATATGTCAGACAAAGCCGTGACTTCGCCCTGACCCTCTCCCCCTCCCTCACCACCCCTGCGCCAGCCTCCCTCCGCCTAAAGATCATCCTCGCCACGAGCTGCGGCATACTCCTCACGACCGCTTTCGTTTTTGCCCTAAGCTTCGGCTTGGGCGAGCGACCGGATGCGTACGAGAAGGGCTTCCCGTCGCTGGAGGAAACAACGACGGGTGTAGCGCTGCAGGAGGGTGGTGCGAGGGAGGGTTCAGGCGACGAAGCCGCCGGTGGCGAGATCATCCCTGTCCCTGTCCCCTCGCCGAGTACGAGGCGAATCATGGCTTCGACCTCTCTCCCACGCTCCTTTGCGGCCTTCCGCACTCGTCTCTGTATAGGATCGACTGCGGTAGGGTCCTGCGATCGAAGTGTACGTTCCTGCGAGAGCTGCAAGTTAGCAATATGCTCAGGGAAGGGGAAGGGAGAGACAAACTCACCAAACTCAACGCCCTCCGTCTCACTTGCAGCAACTTCTGCAGATCCGCTTTCATCTCCAGGCTCGCCTCTACACCCACGCCAATTCCAACGCCCACTTCATCTTCGTCGTCGTCATCCATCGCCCGCCCCGTATCATCGTCGACATCAATCAACAAGAGTCCGCCCCTCCTCGCCGGCGGCTCAGACATCGGAGGTGGCGTGAGGGAAGGCGGGAACGGCATCGGCTCATCATCATCGTCCAGATGCCTAAACTCAAGGGCAGGCAGCCCACATGTACCCACCGTCGGACTGCGAAGACATTCCTCGTCGTCCAACAGAAACCCATCCTGCCGCTGCGTGTAGAGGTCAGCAGAGGATAGCCGGGTCTCGGGGAACAAGTCGGACAGCGGATCTTTGTGGTCGTCGTCGTCGTCATTTTCGAACAGCCCAGTCTCGAACAGTCCCGGAGGACTACCCGTCATCCATTCTGGCGACAGCGGCGAGAGTAGATCGGGGTGAGCGGGGGAAACGCCGAGGAGTGCGGGGAGCGGGTGTTTCTCTTCGTGTAAGGAGGTAGTAGGTAAGAGAGAGGTAGTAGATGCGGAAGTAGGGTATGTAGGAGTCCGAAGAGAAAGGTCGTCACCGCCCAAGAAATCAGCGTCGCCGTCGTCGTCATCGCCAAAGATGAGATGCTGCTGGCCTTCGCCTGCATATGAGACGGCGGTACCGCCGTCTACACCATCTGGAGGCGTACTCGGCGGCGTGAGTGGCAGGTGCATCCCAGATGCAGCATGACTGTCATCGACAGAGCGCGAGCGAACATAGACAAGGGGGGAGTCCAAGAGCCCTCCGTAGTCGTGTGGGTGGCCATCCATGCGAAAAGCAGCATAGTCATCGGTATGGTGGAGCTGGCAGCCGCCGTCTGGGTCGTCGAGTGGAGACAGTCCGTCATCGCCGCCCTCGTGTAGCAGATCGCCTCCAGCATCGCCAGGCAGGTGGCAACGTCCATGAGGCCCCGTCGCGCCAGCCTGCCAGCCGTCGTGTGGATTATGCGGCCGATCATCGTCATAGGCGCCCCCGTCGTGCATGTGTGGAAAATCATCATCGCGAGCATCCAAATAAGCGCCGTCGCCGTCGTCGTGTATGGGCGCAGAGCCAGGCAGATCGTAATCGAGCGAGTCGTCTTCCCGCCCGCCAGCGCCAGCGAATGGCAGCGGCACGCTCCGCATCAGCCCCGAGCCCGTGTGCGGCGGCGTCGGCAACATCCCCCTCCGTCCTGTCTCACACCCAGCCCCTCCGTTCAGACACCGCTGACAATCACCCGTAAGCATCGTCGTCGTCGTCCTGCGCCGTGGTCAGCACCACTGGCCGCTAAATATGCAAACAAACAAACAAACGCACCTCGTCTTCGAGCTTGTCGGTAAGCTCAAAACGTCGGCATCCCTGTCGTCCGTCTTCCTTCGTAGCGTGTTAATCGTGTTGGTGGTGGTCGGGTGAAAAGCACCAAAGGCCAGGGACAGGGCGTGTGGGTGGGTGATCGCTTAGTCAGCCATCACCCACAGGTCGAATCAGTTTTGAAGTTTTTTTTCGTATTACTATTCATTCCTGAATGTTCGAGTCATCACTGAATGTATTCAGTGTGGCAGATGGGGTCGGGGTCGGGTCATCGGACACGGACGCGGACTCGAACTTAAAGACGGGGAGGCTCAAAGGCGCGATCGGATGTCGGACGTCGGCAAGTGGAGGCCCGGAGCCACAGGGCCGTGCATCCTTTCGTTGACTTCACACACGTACAGATCACACACGAGGCTGCCTCATTTTGCTCTCGCCAATCCCACACCAGTTATCAGATCTTCACCCGTTACCGGTTACATATCTCATCAGCGTCCACGTATGCTTCTTTCGTATTGCTTTCTTCCCCCGATTGAAAAAAGTGTTCACCTACGAAAGCTAGAAATGATTGTCGGAAACCCACTCTCGAGTTGTGTGTGAACTCTGGGATAGTATGCGTCACAGGTACCCACCCCACCTTTCCCGCGGGAGCAGACAATTATAGTTCAGTGGTTTGAGCCGGTTACGGACGGGGCTTGAAAAGAGGAGACATGACCTGCTATCCTGGATTCCGACTCGGCGTGTACAAGCAAGTGATGGTGGCGTATTATCGATTCGTCTCCTCGAACAAAAAGAGCATGGACGCGGCTCAAATCCGTATTGGCGATATACTGTAAAAAAATTCAATTTCATCTCACTACTCACTTTTCTGGCGGGGAGCGCCACAGAGCAGTCTCCAACGTACTTCGTCAACGGTAAACGCACTTTGTTCAATGAATTTTCACTTTCCGCAATGCAATATCACTTTGATAAACTTCGTCGCACTTGGCGAGTTTCAATCTTACTTCCGCGCTTCAAGATACCACTTTGTTCGGTATCTCACTTCACTTTGACGGCACATGATCGGGTGACACAGACTGTCCGGGGATCATCTCGATCGGGAGACTTGTACATCGGCGCCGCGGCGGGACAGCGCGGAACTCCTCCAGTCATAGACAGTGCCCGACAGATAGCTGCCGCGGCTAGAGCTTTGTCAACGCCGGCTGAAGCGCTGAAGGCCGACTGCATTGTCCCTGCATGATAGTTTGAGTCTCTTGTCGCTGATGGATGGCTCAAGGTTTCACGCAAGCAAGCACTAAGTCAAACCACCCCACATTTTCATCTCAATCATAGCAATCATGCATGGTGACGTGTGCAAAGTGTACGATGAAGAAAAACATATACGGACACTGATCGTCCTCTAAGGAGGCAGAGACATTGTGTTCCCAAAGTACGGAGACGGAAGGGGCAGACGAGGAAAAGGCGCATGTGGACACAAATAGCAGCTAGAGCTATGTGCAACGGCGGGTTGACGGCAGGACTCTTTGTCGTCCACGGCGTCAATGTGACTGGAAGAGTTCGGTTTTCAGAAGTCGGTCGACGAGATCAGGCGACCTGTGAATTCGAGCAGTGGCAGAACAGATAATTAGAATCCGACAGTGCACTTTCTGCGTCTCATCGTGCTCGCGCTGCTCGTCGTTTCCGCTCCGGATTCGTCATAATCATGGTCATCGAAGCTAGTCCCGAGGCTGGTTGACCATTGATAGTGGACGGTAGGCCTGATACTGACATTGTGAGCATGTGGTACCGAGTCCAGTTGACAAAAAAGGTGACACGCTCCTCGCAGCCAAGCGCCAGTGATGGAGGCGAGGTCAAGGTTGCCTTGCCGTCGACATCAATGGCGACTGAATGCGCAAGGCGCCAGAAGAAAGGAGGAGAGAGCGTAGTACGAGGTAGACATACCTTGAGGCATAGCGGTCTGAGCAACGTCTGACTGTGTAACCTTGTCAGTAGCGGCTGCATTGTTGACTCGTACACATACTGCTTTCGGGCCTCGTAGTGTGATACGCGGTCAAACATCTCATACAGCGACGGGTGGTCACGACCAATCTACACGCTTGAAACGTCGTGTCGGTCGCGTCGGTCGAACAGGATCACGCCCAGGATCTGTCGTCGATGTTGGCACTGAAGGAAGCAGTGGCGACCTGCCGTAAGTGACTGCAATTGAGGCCGGCTGGAAGACTGTAAGTGGTGTGGAGCACAAAGCAACAGTCAGAGAATAACACAAATAGTTATACACACCTTGCTTGTGCCGCCGTCAGGCGAGAGCGCCGACAAACAGTGCGTTGCAGCAGCCAGCTGAGAGCGAATCGCCAGCCGTGCCGTCAATACAGGCAGTGTTGGTTAAGGGAGGACTGGGTTGACGATAGCGAGTGAGACCATTCCAGATTGAGAGGGTGAGAATGAACGCGCCCGTTCACGTCCTGGGAAGCTTTTCAGCGTGCCTGTGCACGGCCTGGGAAGCCGCTGGAGTGGGTAAGGTCATATTGCAGTCATACGGACGAGGCGGCCACGATACCATCTCAAAAGACCGGGTGGTGAGGAGAAATGAGCAGCAAGATTCTCGGGCGCAGCTGTTGTCCCGAGTTTTATTCCAGAGTGAAGCTTAAAGTGTACGCATGTCATTACGCCTCCCCGTGGGACGCCATGCAAGCTCATGAGAGCATGAGGACTCAGAGAAGTGCATGAGGACAACGAAAACATATGGCGTGATGTCCCCGGGATGTCCCGATGACACTTCGGAAGGAGACGGCGATCCCGGCAAGCTCCCAATTAGGACACCGCCCTGGTCCGCCACCGTCGGGACAGAAGCTGCGCCACCAAGCGCCACTGTCAGGTGACGGCGTCGAGGAAAGTGAATCGATAGCGCAAAGTGGGAAATAGGAAGGTCAAAGTGCGGTGGCATATTGCAAAGTGGGTTTGAACCATGCAAAGTGAAATGCAAAAAATGAAAGCGAGATAGACGAAAGTGCGAGTGAAATACCAAGGAATTATTTTACAGTATTACCACCAAAAATCCGGAATAGTCAGTTTGACGGCGAATCAAGATTCCCTTTCTCTGGACCTCCATACAACAAAACGTCGTGTCAGCGTATACTACTCAGTCTCCGTCTACTACAGAGCTCAGACTCGTTGCGAGTCTTGCGATAGGGTCGTGGGGGAAACCTAGGTTTCCCCCCGAAAATGGTTTGACTCGGTAACTTACCGGTTTGGAACTGGTTCCAATTTGGTGGTAATACTGTAAAAAAATTCCTCGCTATCTCACTTGCGCTTTTCGCCATTTCACTTTCATTTTTCTATCTCACTTTGCAGAATTCGATCTCACTTGGCAATGATCTGCCGCACTTCGACGCTGTTGTCTCCCACTTTCCGTTGCTAGTCCCACTTTCCGAATGCTGTCACCTGACAGTAGCACTCTTGGTGGCGCAGCTTCTCTCCCGAGCTTAGCGGGTTGGCGCAATGTCCCGAATAGGTACTGTCAGGGATTACCTTGGACTGCGGGTCCTTCCGGAAAGTGATCGAGACATGTTGCCATATCATATATGTCTTCAGTCTTTTTGCCCTCACGAGCTCGTCTGGCGTCGCACAGGGAGGCGGACCGACTTGCGCTCTTCAACCTCCGAGCTGTACGCCGACCTGAGACATCGGACATCCATCTACTCATGCCGCTGTTTGTTCGACCTTACCGCACGATATTTCGGACTCTTTGACCTTCGACCGTGTCCGCCTCCTCATCGACCATGCCATACGACGGCACTCATCCCCCGGCCATGTTGTGTCCCGCTGAAGCTGGCGAGCTAGTTCACATAACCGCCGGTCTACCAGTCAAACGGACAATACCTCGGTCGTCCTCCTATGATAACGACGCCATCAACGCGTTCTGTTTGTCCGCGTCTTTGCCAGAAAGCGGCCTGAGCAAGAGCCAATTGAAGGTGTGTATATGATCTCATTTGAATCATTCTTTGCGTGTTGCATCATACTTCACGCTGTTTCACCATCCACTCCCCTCAGCCTTGAGCACAGTCTGAGTCACTCCTGACAGGCCGCCAAACGCCTAAACAATGCTATCATCAACGACAGGTACCGAACGCGCGTCTGCTACATTTCGCTTCTCAAACGAACGGTCTCGTGTCACAGTGAAGCATGTAAGTAATGAACTTCGCTCTCCATGTGTGTCTACGGACGGCTACTGATATAGCCTGTTCTCGAGACCCCTTGCAGGCCACTACCATCCGTGGCGATCCAACGCTTCTGATCCGTAGAACAGTCGTCACCATTCCGTCGCTGTACAAGATATTCGACTGCCTAATCGACTACGAGGCTTGGCCGCGGGACGTTTACGAGTCGACAGCATAGCCGCTGCCAAAAGGGTCACTCAGTAGCCCACTGCGTAGACCGCCATGTCAAGGTATGTTCATCTCATGTTCTCTCTACGTTCATTTCGGCGGTCTGCACAATCAGGCGCCGTTGATGTCGACGGCACGGCGACCTTGACCTCGCCTCCATCATTGGCACTTGGCTGCGAGGACCGTGTTACCTTTTTTGTCAACTGGACTCTTGTGTGTTTATTTGGACTCAACATCGGGCAATAGGTACTCACTTCCACACCTCGACAACGCCAAACCAACCTTTCGCACACTGCTTCTGCCGCTGATTTCAGTAATGACCATTGACCACGACTTTATATTCCCCTTCCTCCATGTGACGTTGACCGTGGGCTGATTTAGTCGGCAGGAGGGTACCATTTGAGGCGACATACTGACAATGTCAGTTTTAGCCTACTGTCGAACATCAACATCAACGGTCGACCAGTCTTAGGACTAGCCTCGATGACCATGACTATGACAAATCCGGAACGGACACGACGAGCAGCGCAAACACTACGAGACGCAGAAAGTGCACTGTCGGATCTAATCATCTGGTCTGCCATTGACTCGAATTCCCAGGTCGCCGGATCTCATCGACGACTTCTGAAATCCGTACCCTCCCAATCACACCGATGCCATGGACGACAAAGAATTCCGTCGTTGTTCCGCCGTTGCACATGGCTCCAGCTACTATTTGTGTTCGCATGCGCCTTTTCTACGTCTGCCCCTTCCGTCTCCGTGTTCTGGAGACTCTCTCCTTGTTAATAAGTCGCTCCAAAACATCTTATCCGACGCCGTTGTCCATTGCTTCACGGTTTAATTTCCCTTTGGCGTCACTCTGTCAGAGTTCGTTGCATTCCGCTGTCCAACCCTGCACAAATAGCGTACTTTGGGAACACAGTGTCTCTGCCTTCTTAGAGGACGATCATTGCCCATATATGTTTTCTTCATCGTACCCTTTGCACACGTCGCCATGCATGATTGTTATGATCGAGATGAAAATGTAGGTTGGTCTGACTCAGTGCTTGCCTGCGTGAATCCTTGAGCCATCCATTAGCGACAGGTAGACTATAGCATGATGATACATGTAGGTACAACGCAGTCGGCCTTCAGCGCTTCAGTCGGCGTCGACAAAGCTCTAGCTGCGGCAGCTATGTAGACTATGTGTCGGGCACTGTCTACAACTGGAGGAGTTCCGCCCTGTCCCGCCGTGGCGCCGGTGTACAAGTGTCCTAATCGAGATGATCCCCGGACCTCTGTGTAACCCGATCATGTGCCGTCAAAGTGAAGTGAGATACCGAACAAGTGGTATTTTGAGTGGCGAAAGTAAGATTGTAACTCGCCCAAGTGCGACAAAGTTTGGGAAAGTGATATTTCATCGCGGAAAGTGAAATTGCCTTGAACTAAGTGTGTTTACCGTTGACAAAGTGCGTTGGAGACAGTTGTGTGGCGCTCCCCGCCAAAAAAGTGAGTAGTGAAACAAAAATGAATTATTTTACAGTATATCGCCAATATTCCAAACCTCGGAGGGCTGGGAGGGTAGGTTTGGAACACATCACTTGACAATCTCACGTGATGCGCCAGCAGGAGGTTGAAGGAGTGTATGTGGCGCAAAATCTGATGTATAAATGATTTATGGACTGTAGAGATAGTCAAAAACCATTGTGAAGGTTCTCGGAGACACTTTCAAGCATGAGAAATAGAACAAAAACACTTTTGAGAGCAGAATGTGGCTGCGGGACTTGGGGCGGGAGGCGCGCGGCGCCATCACGTGAATCCGTCACGTGCTGGTTCCCAACAGGTTTCAAACCGGTCTCATACCTGGCGGGGAGGCGGGGTCGGTACCAAACCGGTATGGTACCGCCTCGGGAGGTTTACCCCACGGCCCTACCATTGTCCAAGTAGTGAGCAACATCACCGCAAGAACACAAAATTACAGCGAAGGCCCGCCACATTACACCGAAGGGGAGTCGAACCCCTGCCGCTTGCTTGGAAGGCAAGCATGATAACCGCTTCACCATCGGTGTGTTAGCCATTGCTATGGTGTATTGTACCACATACTCCTTGAGAGGTCTAGCTAAAAGAAGGCGTGTGAGCAGCCACGGCTGCATAACGTCCTCTTGTAGGGGGATGGACAAGGTTGGAACGGTTGGCAGAGTCGTGCTCCCAGCGCTTCCCAGCGAAACCTGGATGTGATGGAGCGGCGCTCGGCCCGATCACCCGATGTCTAAGGAATTGATGCCGGCGGCGTTCACGACCTTTGCGGTTGACTACGACCAGTGCCCGAGTTCACCAGCAAGACCGGCTACGCGGACACATAATACCTGAAGCGCGTACAAGGACGCTGCTACGTCTTACACCACGAACTGAGGAACGAGAAGAACAACAGGCATCCTGCGGTGAAAGAGAAGAGCACAGAGACGATGCCAAGCATACGAATGACGCGGGCGCCAGGCGGTGAGTCCTTGATTCTCTTCCCTCTCAAATTCCCACTCAATTTTCCGGCCCTTCCAGAGCCCACCCCCTCCCCGAAGCCAGCCCCCATCGGACATCTCCCTTCCATCCTCCTTTTCTCATTGATCATACTATGCGTGGTGTTCCTGCTATGGAGGCGGGCGAGTGAAGTGAAGCGGGTCGTGGGCGTCGGGTGAGTCAACCTTGTCGCCGAACATGCTTGCATGTCCAAGTATTCATCCCGTCCTCTCTCTCCCCAGCCTGAAATCCCTCAACCCCGCGCCCATTCGGCTAAGCATGGACGACGGCCCCAGTGCCGCCGAGTTCTTGGACGCCGATGAGCAGCAATCACCGTCCCCCGAGTCGGTGGAGCCAGAATCGGATATGGAAAGAGACGAGAGGGACAGGAGACGAGACGAGCTACCGCCGGACGCGCTCAAGGAAGCGGAGGAGTTGATGACCCGCGCACGAGGGGGAGCGCAAGAGTATCGGGACGAGCCAGGTAACAGCGGTATGCCATGAACTGGCTGGCTGGGTGGAACAGGCGGATTATTCATTATTGATATGGGACACTTTGTCGCGAGTTTATTTCATAGCTAAGTATCGGTACATGCCTCTATATCGTTTCTGGGGAATTTCATCTTGACAGGAGATGCACTGGCGGGTGCTGAGGTTGCTTCTGGACGTATCATCGATCCACCATCAACAATCGCGCGTGGAACCCTGAGCCAAGATGGATGTCTGCGAAACTGCTCGAAGCGAAGATTTCTGGGAAGTGCCACAATTGATGGTAGCACGTGGCTCGCGTCCTCCTTGCTTTGCCACAACCATCGCGTCTGATCATGACAGGCGATTTACAACCGGATCTCAACAAAGGTCTCAACTTCCGGATGCCTCCCTACGAGGACAACATCTGCGCCCAATGCCCTGGTGGCGTCCGGAACGTGATACGCTTCCTCGACGAAAATCTCATTTTGTGGCGCGTCGAGGCATTCCCTGATCTCACCGAGCAGCTAGCCCAGCTTGTTGACCGCTACGTGGACTCTTTCAGACCCGTCATAAACTCCATACCCAGCAGTAACATCCGCATAACGAGCGGCATGTACACGAATCCCATGACTATCACGCGCGCGGACTCTGTCCTGCGACTGCAGAACATGGGGTTGGGACCTTGTTGCTTCCAGATAGCGTCCACTTGTTTTTTTCATCCCGAGAACCCGAAGGTGCCCACTCTCCTCGGCTGGGGGCACGTCCCAGTACTCAAGCCGGACTGGGACGAGGACCTCGACAACGGGTTTGTTATCCATGACCGTGCGCTCATATTTGGTGGCCCTCCTACGTCTGAGGACTACTCGCAGGCCTCTATAGGTCGTATCACTGCCGTACGCAAATACTTTCCATGTCTTGCTGCAGGCGTGTTCTTCTCGCCGCTAGCGCAACGTCTTCTCCGAGACATGGACGCTCTATGCACTGATGATCCATTTCCATGGGAAGTGAACTCGACAACTACGGGAGCGAACCCCACAAGGCTTTGCATGCCTACTGTGGATGCGGACTCTACTCCATGGGAACTCCCACCATCGAGGACGGGGAAAGGCGAGTCGCATGCTACAGTGGCCTCGGGTGCTGCGTCCGATCCGGACTCGCATGCTGGCATTCATTGTGTGGCGGGTGAAATCACTCCTACTCAGCGTGTCTTTCCGCAAATGAGTGCACGCCAATACATTCAACGAGTGAGCTTCTCTGCCAGAGATACCCATGGTGTTCTGACCTCGTACAGGCATGGGTGGATGCGGTCAAGATAGACGCGACCATCATCGTACTCGACTGCGGGATCAACGTTCGCATTGGTATTCGACATCGCTCGCGCCAGACGTTGTACCTCTCCCCGTTGATTGATCCAGCTGCACTCGAAGGCCCACCCTTCGGCAAGATCTGGATGGGACTGCATCTTGCGCTGGTGGAGGATGTCCTGCAACGCTGCTCACTCCTGGATAAACACGATTCCGAATTGGAGGCTCTTCCCACAAGGTGCACCAAGTCTCTAGCGTTGATCAGGTAAGCACCGTCCACATTCCCGTGTATCATCTGACTAGTTCCCCAGACTAGACAAGTGACTGAGTTCCTTGCTGAACGTTCGGTACTGGCTCTATACCTTCGGGTGGGTATCTACAATTCACCGTCTCCCTTAATGCTTCTGTCTCCAGGAGCAAAACCATGCCCAGCCTATGCACCGAAGCAGTACACAACCATCATCCTTGACTCCAAAGTCGGACACGGCGCAATTGGGGACGTCTACCGCGGCCGGTTGGGTCCAGAAGAGCGTCTTCCTACAGGAGACATGGATAACCCTCTAATCGTCAAACTTGCCACAACTCTGCGAAAAATGTTTCGCCTTCGGCACGAGTATCACATCTATCGTCGCTTACATTTGGCCGGCGTCAAGGGCATCCCTCCCATCTACGGGTACTATCAGGATGCAGATCACGAAGCAGGTGCCCTGATAATGAGCGATGTGGGGACTCCTCTGGCGAAGCGACGTACGAATGCTGGTCGCGCAGTAGCGCTTTCGGAATCGGAAAAGTGAGCCATAAGCGCTTCCTCATTGCATTCTCATGTTCCGTCTCCAGATCTGAGGTACGCAAGATTGTCAAAGATATTCATGCGTGTGGAGTTCTGCACGGCGACCTACGCTCATGGAACATGCTCATCAACGAGGCTGGGAGTATTTCGATCATTGACTTTGACCGCGCTAGTCTCAAAGCAAGTGCGTGGGACTTTGAGGAAGAAACTCAACGACTGGAAAGATTCCTTGATGGCGAATACATTGACAATGCGCATGCTTGTGGCCCAGATGACATCGATAGTGAACTTGTAGATATTGTATATGACAATGACTAGGTGATATCGATACAATCTGTCTTTAGTAGTAATAATTGATTGCTCTGTGTCAATCATCTACCCTCCACGGCAGTGCTACATGGCACTTGCGTCTCTCTGGAACAAAAGGGATGCAAACGGCGTGGGACAGCTAAGTACACGTGGCGGAGGAGGCCCTCTTGCTTGCATGACGTCGACGATCGCCTCTTCCTCAAATTCCATCTTCCACTTCCGGGGCTGTAATCCGAACGCCTTCTTGGACTACACTACACATTCGTAGAAATCTGCTCGACGTGCCAGGTACACGCCACCGACTTATCATGCGGCATGTAACATTGCCTCTGCCAGTCTTGGCATTCAACCATCTACTTGCACGCGTCGCGCGATAAGCCTTGATCACTGTCTCTCGCAAGCAGAGGCATAATCCGCAGACCAACAAGCGTTATCGTCGCAACTTGACGTGACTGAATGGAGGCACCATGCGCTGGACCCGAGAACGCACCCCTCGCCGTCGCTTTCCGTGTGTGTGGCTGCCCTCGTGGTTCGCGACCAATTCTATCTATATATACCACCGGACCACCACCCACATTGATATCGCGCCAAGAATAGGATTCCCTTGAGCCCCGTCCACCATGTCCATTTCCCTCGACATCGTCCCCGACGACCTGCGCAATTGCGCGATCAAGGATCGCGAGACGGGCACGGAGCTGTACACCGTGCATAGCGCGCATCCGCACACTGGGACGACCACGATCACAAAGACAGCGGAGAAGAAGGTGTTGGCAACCGTGCATTATCATGACACGCCCGTCATCCCGGACACGATCAAGCTGGCGGACCATGGTGGCAAGATATCGGTGAGGAAGTGGTTGAAGCCCGAGACGTTCATACGGTCGTTGTGAGTTCGTTAGCTCGTTGTTCTGGCCATAGGAGACTGATCTGTCTTGTAGACCTGTCCACTTCGAAGAGAATGGCAAAGAATACAGCGTTTCACTCGTCGAGGACAAACTCACAGTGCGTACCATCCCTCCCCACCATCATTTCCTACTCACGTCGCTGCTATGATCAGCTTATCTCCGAAACTGACGACAAGACTCCCATCGCCACCTTCGAGGGCCTTCACCACAACCACGCCAAGGCCAAAGCCGGTGATGAGTCGGAGACCAAAGCGCACTTGACCCTCCATCCTGGCGCGCTCGACATCCAAGACACAGCAGTAATCGCACTCCTCGTCGTCGCCGAGCGTCTGCGCGTGAGCGAGAAAGGCGATGGTGTTGTCGGGGAGGCTGGGGCACCTTGGATGATTTCAGGCGGAGCGGGTGGCGCGGGGCCGGTCATGGCAATCTAGTATTACTGTGGCGTGTAAGCTTTGGGGGAATTGACAATAGCATGCCGGCGTCTTTCAGTTTGATCACGAGGGCGGGTATTCTGGGCGGGTGTACACCGTATCAACTGACCAGAGTCAGCCTGACAGCCTCGTCATAAGAGCGACCTGGCTTGCTCAGTTCCACGACAACGAAACAACACATCTAGCGCTACGCCATGTCCTGGAGCAAAGCATCCTCAAACGATCCAGGATACGGGTCCCCATCTGCCTCTCTCTCCACCAACACCACATGTACGCTCGAGATCCACCAGCCCACGTCTCAGCATATTGTGATCAAAGACGCGCAGGCGCAATTTACAATGTATTCGATCAAGACGACATACAAGCTCAGCTTTGGTTCGCATATGACTACAGTCATTTCGCGTCCTGAGCGGAAGCTACGAGCACAAGGTCAAAACCAGGCGGATCTGGTCGCAGTTATAGACCGTTATGACCTTCCGTTGAAGCACGACACGATCACGTTCTACCAAGCAGGGCGAAGAGATATGTTCTCCATCAGAAGGTGGTTGAGGCAGATGAGCGTGACTCGTGTTGTGTAAGTGTCAGTCCACCATGTTCTGCGAGGATCAAGATGGTAGCCTGTTTATCTCATACTATTGCCATGATAGTCCCGCACAATTCATCCACGCCGGAAACTTATACACCTGGGCTCTTGTGGACGACGAGACGCCAAACCTGTACGTAGGCATCCCAGCCCAAGTGTTCTGTACGCTACTCATAACTGCTCACGGGCCACAGCTGACATCCTCTCAATCATCTGAGGCGCTGGCAACGTTCCACCCCGCCGGTCGCATCCTCGTCGACGGGAAGTCCCGAATGGCTCCAGGCCAGATCATGATCAGCTCTCATGTTCGAGACAGTCCACACCGAGAGCTGATGGACGCTATTGTAATCTCGGGTATGCTGGTATCGCAGAATGTCAAAGCGAGCGAGAAGGACAAGACAACGCGATGGCAGGCTGTGGGGTGGTTGGCTGCGTCGCCTGGGAAGTCGTGATACCAAGTGATTCGTATAATGTGAAGTGGGGTGTTGGACCTACTTGTGACTGTCTTGCAACACTAGCGTGCTGTATTGGGCACCAAGGAACGACGGCGGGAGAAGAAGAAGAGAGAAGAAGTAAAACAGAATAGATAGTGATATCGCGACCTATACACAATTGAAATACAGATACTGAACTTCCTTTCTTCGTCTTCGTCTCTTCGTATTCTACCAAATCTAGAGCCCAATTTGTGCCCCAGGTCCAACGATCATCCACGGCTCTCCATCGGTACGCCCGGCGACCCTGATGCGCTCCGCTAGCACGAGCAGCGCGATAACTGCCTCGTCTTGCATGTCTAGTGCGGCAGGTTGCAGCGTCAAATGCGCGGTTGAGTGCGCCGCCGTGTCTTCGATGTGGAGGCAGTGACGATGCCCTGGAACGTACGGGTGATAAGAGCTTTCGAAAACCGCAATGGGGTCAAGTGTGGGGCCAGTTGGAGAGAGCTATGTTTGAAGAATGATGTGATGAGAGATGGAGGGAGGCTGAGAGGTACGAGGAGAACGCACGGAAAGCTTCTCCTTCACCGTATGGACGGTGTATTCCGTCCCGTGGTACTCGAAGTGGACTGGACTATGGGACATAGTCAGAGTACTGGACAGATTTGTGTACTGAATACTGACAGAGAGCGCACGATGGTCACAGGTTTGAGCCAGCTGCGTATTCTGATCTTTCCGTGATGTTCGCCATCGTTGAGAGTGATGGTATCGGGAATGACCGGCATATCGTGGTAGTGAACGGTCGCCAAGACTTGGCCGTCCTTTCCCGCCTTTGAGATAGTCGTATGCCCGGTATGCTCCTTGGGCGAGTGCACAACATAAAGCTCGGATCCCGAAGAGTGGTTTTTGATGACGCAGTTGCGCAGATTGTCCGGGACAATGTCAAGCTGGAGTGTCGACATTGCAGTAATAGTAAAAGTTGTGGCGGTCTTCTTCGAGAATTTGACCTGCGCGGGGACCCCGTGGGCAGCATTATATACTCTTCATGCAATGCCTCATAGAGCCGAGGACCGACTGTCTGGTCTTCGGTGGTGACAATTACGAGAACAGCGAATTGAATCCCGACGCGGCCTAGCCCCCCGGCCCGGCTAGCGCGCAGATGCTGCAACCTGCAGGTGACCGCGCGCAAAGGACTGGACTGTTTGAGAGGAGACTAGATGGAAAAGGCTCAGGAAGTGGCGGCAGCGCTTGACCCTCCTCGTTAGACTTGGCAGGCGGATCTTAGAAATATTGAGTCACAGGTAGTTGCTCCGGATGCCACCGGGCCGTGCGCACGACTTTTCGAACACAACCACGATAGCCGTCAAACTGAGGTGGGTCCAGGGATTGGTGGCAAGTTTACAGCCATCAGTGGTGCTGGTTACGAAGCGAAATTGCCAAAGAGACGACTACCCGAGCTCGCCGCAGACGAAAACTCGGAAGATATCATTGAATGTTTATGAGGAAGACGCGATCGGTGACGTAATGCTTCCCAGCTTGGAGTTGACCACATTGGAGAACAATTGCCTCAGTAGTCTCGTTATACCATCCGCTTACGGACCCCTACCCTATAAGGGAACCCTTCCGTAACCGTCTGGGAGCCAATGCGGAACATCACCGTGATGCTGTCTTCGGGATTTTCCCGAGTCACGTCACTCGTTCCTTCTCGCTCACACCGTCATCGCGCTCGCTGTCGCGCGCCATCCGCTCGTTTCTGGGCCAAACTCTGTACTTGGATCTTAATGTATGGTAAATCACTTCAAAATATAACCTTTTTTGTGACCCTATGGACCAGTATGGCTTATCCATTCCGACCTCTACCCGAAGATTACTGCAATGCTATACTTCCCCTCCTGCAATCCGAGCAAGACAATGCGGAGGCTCGCTTCAGCTCCCCATCATATGAAATGGATGTCGACACCTCCCCTCCCGGCTCTCCAAGCAAGACTCATCTCCTGTATCGGCCCACTAATCCAAACGAGTGCGACTCCGAAGATGACGATTATGCGGGGTCGGAGACGGAGGACGACCATTTGGAAGACCAAACCCGCACACGCCGAGCAAGCTCCACTGACACAGAACGCACCGAGAAGGTCCTCCAATTCTTGCAGGACGCATTCCCCGACAAGTTCACATTCGCCAAATTCCTCCGCACAGTCCTTACCTCTACGAGTCCCACCATCAAACAATACTCCGGCCATCTCTTCTCCGATAATGGGAAGCTCGAGGCCCTCAAGCTTCTTGCCTCTGGCGTTCGCAAAGCCCAGCCAGCACACTTCCGGACGTGGATCATAGAAGAGGCCGGGGCAATCTGCGGGAAGGAGATGTCCAAGCTAACGGACAATGCACGACACGGCCCATTCCCAGATATCGTCTCTCGTTTGCGCGTAACACCATCCGATGTCACTGTAGAAATGACCCGGGAATCGAGATTGAGGGTGTTGAAAGAAGATTACGCGCATGCTTTAGCGTCTCTGCAAGCTTTCTTCAAGATTGTAGTGGGAAAGGATGAGTCGACTCCGGCAGATGGATTGCGAAATCCTGAAGATGTGAGTGTCCTTCTTGTGCGATACAATCGCGATTAACCTCTGTCACAAGGGTTTCGCGTTAGCAACCTCAATTCTCTTGAACCAGCGAAGCCGAATCACAAACTTACACCAAGTCATCAATGGGCTAGTGTTGTGGGAAAGCCGTACACCAAAGCGAATCGTCCAAGCTTTCAATCGTTACGGTATCTGCTCGTCGCATTCCTTCATTCTCGATGCCTCAAAGAATCTTGGGGCAAACTCGGCAAAGCAGGCAGCGGCAGCCTGCGTCGATCCAACCAAGGTGAAGTTGCTCATCTACGACAACTTCAACTGGCAGGAGAAGGCACATCAAACCTCGGTTATCCATCGCACCATCTCCCATGATCAGGTGTCTGCCCTTCTTGTATGCATCGACATTAGCGGGGTGGACGTTAGAGCCTCCGACTTAGCGTCAACCACGCGTTTTGACGCACTTGAAGGGTTTCGTCTCAAGATTAACCCACAGAAGGCGCTCGAGGACATCCTTCCATCTGCACACAATCAACAATCATTCATGGAGAACGCTGCTATTCATATCAACGCCATCCTTCGCGAGGAAATCGCAACATGCGCCAAATTCTCTAGCCCGTTCTTTGTTGATCTCGAGGCATTGAAGCCTCGCTACACGGAGGAGTACTGTCTGCCCCCTTTCGACCAAGAGCAGGGCTCTACGCGAGGGAATATGCTGGTCTTACAGCATTACTTTGTAGACATCCTGAAGGTCCCGCTGCCGATCTTTGAGAACATCATGTTCTTTGTCCTCGGTGATCGTCTGACAGCTGCACGCGATCGTGCGGCCCAAGATCAACGGGCAGTTGACCGCTCCGCATCGCGGTTCTATCGGTTCGAGAGTTTCCGCGTACTCAATGGCCTCATGCACGAATGTATGAACATGATCAAGAATATTGGGAAGAACGCGCTGGGGAAAGGAGATGCGGAGGAACCAGTGACACTTTCTGCTATCTGTAACCTTCCCGGACTCGAGCATCTGAAGGCTCTGAGCCTCAAAAAGCTTGACTACTATGCGTGGCTCCGCTTTCTTGACGCTGTTGGCCGTGCTCTCGTGATTGCTGCCGCTGTTGCTCTCACAGGTAGCAAGGATATCAACGGTCTGATGACTCAGTCATTCACTCAAGAGTCCTTCGATACGGTGTGTCACCGAATCGCACGCGAGCTTGTTGTACCCTCACCAGATGCATTGGAGGCCGATGGCACAAAGTATCTACTCGGGTCGACATATTCTGGGAATGCTGTCCTTCTCATGCATGATCTCATGACGCTTCGCGAGATGCGCCATGCCATCAAACATGGACATCCCTCCCGTATCTTGACAATGCTCAAGTACTGGGCCCCCATGTTCTATGCCGGCGGAGGCTACAACTATGCCTCTGAAACTATGGAACTCCTGCACAATCTGATACACGATTGGCCAGAGGATTCTGCACGTGTTCTATTGGGTGGCATGCTATTCAATGGACGCAACCGCCGAGACACTCATAAAGAGTGCGATCTCCGCAATGAACATTTCAACAATGCAATCAAGGAGCATGTTCATGGACCTAATACATCTCCGCAGATGCTCGAGACCCACGCAGCAGCATACGGACACTTACAACAGCTTACCGACAATCTATTCGAAGATCTTGGAGTGGAGGCCCAGAATCAACGCCACCACGATGTCATAATGCATCGTGATGTGGCGGTGATAGCAGAACACTTCATCTCTTTCTCCCTCTTTCGCTTCGAAGACGACATAGTCTCTCATCACAAGATGACGGATCTCTACCGCCATGGTATTGTGCGGCTATCAGGATCGAAGGGTGGCCATGCTAAACATCTAACACGCACGAAACTTCGTTTACGGAGACGGGGTTTGATGAACATTACAGTGAGCGATATAGATGCACAGGAGGCTGAGGCTGAGCTTGAATCAGCCGAAGATTGTATTAATAACTAGTCGGGACACGTAGATGGAATATCTAATGATTAAAACTGTAGTAAAGTCTCGTATTGTTGCATGCCTTTGCGTGGATCTACAGAACGACGTTTGTAGATGCGAGGGTCTGATGTAGTTGGATGGTTGGAAGTGCGTCGCTTCCTGCCGGGTAGACCCTCGGGCGATTCGCCACTGGATCCCGAGGCCGATAGGATGACCCCATCAGCGGTTGGCAGAGGTCCCACAGTAGGAGAAGGGGGTGGTGGCTCCTCGACAAGTAGTCCAAGTGTGGATACACACTCTTGGAGCTTTGCGAGTAGCGGGGCTGAGAGTAGATCCAGGTGTACAATGGTGGTGTGTGTTTCGAGATCCGTGCGGCTAGTGATTGACCTAGCATGAATCGAAAGTATCTCAATGTCGGCATCAGATAGCAATGACTTCGGCCCATAGCCCGGCCACTGCTCCCTCCAATTAACCCGCCATTCGTTGAGCCGCCATGAAGTTAAGCTATCGACGATGGCTGCTCGCTTTTCAGGCGGAACCCGAACGGCAGCTGCTTGTACAGCAGCTGAAGGATCAGCAGGGATCCATCGGAGTTGGCGAATGGGTATGAGATCGGGATTGCAGCTTGAACAGCGCATGCAGGGTGATGTATCGAAAGGTCGGGGAGGGTTTTCCATAAAGCGGTCGTAGATAGGTGTTCGACATCCCGGGGTAGGCTGGATGAGAGTCAGAAGACCTTCGTCCTGACCTGATGCAATCAAAGAGTCAAGATTGCCATCAGCAGGAACCATACTCGGTTCGACAACAAGATATCCAACTCCACGTTCCGCGCTCTCGGCACCCAATCCACGAATGAGTCGCCCTCGATACTGTTCCCATCTCGTCAAGGTAAGATCCCGAACAAGATAGTTGACAACACGCTTTACACCTCTGAAGTTCATGCCGACACCAACTTTCTCAGAGGCGAGTAGGAAAAGAGAGTTCTTGTTCTCAAAGTCGTTGAGACTTTCCAGTTCGTGGTCCTCAGTAAGACCTGCGTGCAAGATCTCGACAAGTGAGAGAGGAAGACCGGCTTCTTGCAATCGATCCCGAAACCACCAATACATGGCGGTGAGAAGTTCCAGATTATTGCAGTAGACGATGGTTTTCTCGATGTCGTGCAATTGGATTCCGGGCGGCAGAAGGAAGCGAATATCATCAAAGCTTGACTGCTCATACTGCAAGTACAAGATGACAGTGTCCAGCTCTGAACGATAGTTGCCGAGGTTTATGACGTGCGCACCCTCGCGAAAGCCTGCATGTGCTTTGCACGCCTCGCGATGGCTTTCTGGCAAGGTAGCAGAGACGCCGACAAAGGGAACACTGTCCCCAATACATCGTCGCAGCTCTGTAAGACGACCATATGCCGGACGCCATCCTCGACTCTCCCGAACAAGATGAGCCTCGTCGAGGAAGACAGCGGTGAGCTGGGAGCACCAGGCACGCGAATGAAGGAGCGGTGCAAATGAAGGACTCTCGACCATCTCAGGACACGCATATATCACTAAGCGGTCCTGAGATGCAGCTCGTTCGAATGCTGCAGCAGATTTGTTGCCCGAATATAAGAAGATGGCGGAGATGCCGTTTCCGTGGTATCTAGATACTTCGTTAGTTAGTTCTTTGCATGGAGATAAGCGAGGCATCTTACTTCTTCTCTGATTCAATCCCCAAGCTAGTATACGGGACAATGACCAGTGATCTACCTGTCTTTCGCGCCAACAGCGGGAGAAGGAACAACCAGGACTTCCCGGATCCTGTTGGTGCATTGACGAACACGTCCTTCGCCCGTTCATTGATAATGTTGGAACACTCCATCTGGAACCCACGCAGCTCAATTTGCGGCGATTCAAGCAGTCCAGCATCGCGCGCGATACGATCCCACTGTGCTGATGGGATCTCAGGCAGTGATACGAGATCCGCAATATCACCAAAGGCAAATTCGCGCTTCTGACCGCGCTTGAGACGCGTAACAGTGTAGGGGGCAAACTTGGGTGGTGTCTCCTTGTCCACAAAACCGTTTTGCCAGCGTTTAGGTTGTTCGGGAGGTGTGGCATCGGAGATGCGAGAAAGCGGGGTTCGGGGAGGTGTGGGAAGAGTGGGGTGGACTCTGCGCAGTCTGGACTCCAAGAGGTTGAGAATGGTTGAGTTTCTAGTGGGTGTGGACGATGCCAATGGGTTTGTCTCTGATGAAGACTGATTTCGAGGCAGGGAGCGTGATAGCGGAGTAGCAGGGGGTGTATTCTCTTGCATTATGGGCCAAAAGCAGATATTTTAAGAGATTTATTAAAGAAGCATAGTAATATTGCCGGAAAAACGAGCGGATGGCGCGCGACAGCGAGCGCGATGACGGTGTGAGCGAGAAGGAACGAGTGACGTGACTCGGGAAAATCCCGAAGACAGCATCACGGTGATGTTCCGCATTGGCTCCCAGACGGTTACGGAAGGGTTCCCTTATAGGGTAGGGGTCCGTAAGCGGATGGTATAACGAGACTATTGCCTCAGAGCTCTCTCCAGCTACGCCTGGCCTGACATGTCGGAGACAACTGCCGTATGGGCAGCTATATCCAATTGGTCTCTCTCTCTCTCCTCACTCCACACAGTGGCGGGCAACATGCTGCCATTATCGACCTTGATCTTCGTGATTCCCGAGTACGTCCAACTCAATTCAAAAATTTACAGGTCTTCGTTGTGTAGTGCGGTTGTCAAACACATCTGAACATACTTCCCCATAGCAAATTTTCGTGAGACGATTTCTGACCTGTACATAGGGTCCTTATAAGGGGTTTCTCGGGCAGATATCGCAGCGGAGCTCAAGCGTCGCCCACATTGCTCCATGCCTAAGCCAATCTCTGCACAGCTGGGCTGGTCGGAGGCGCAAGTCCGGGACTTCCTCGCGGCCGTGCTCAACTCGCACATCCTCGAAATTTTCTGCTATGCAGCGCATACTGTGATCTGGGTCGTTTTCTTGTATCGTATTGGTGTGTTCTCCTCTTGTTGCCTTTAGTGCCATCCTCTGACTTCAAGCACAATCAGCATCCCGCCCAGTGAGCAGTGGCTCTTTAAGGACGATAATAACGGTTATCATCACGGCTCTATGGATGCTCTTGACTATTCGAACCGGATGTGTCTGGCACTTCATCAACCAGGACTTTATCGACTCAGGAGTCACACGGGAGGACGTCTTGAACCATATTGTCTCGCATCATACTCCAGATGGAATCGAGACTCTAGCTGCCATCGTTTCGTACATCAATGTCCTTCTGGCAGATCTCATCATCGTGCGTCAGTCATTCTACTCATACACTGTTGATGAAATGTATCCACCGCACAGCTATGGCGTACTTGGGTGGTATATGGCCGCAATTCGTTGGTCGTCGTCTTGCCCGTTCTGACATTGATCATGGAGCTGGGTAAGATCAACCATTATTGCGCTGCCATCATCTGAGAACCATCCGCGTTATCAGTTGCTGCTAGCGCCATGACGACGTTACGCCTCCTTCCCGTCGAACAGACACTGCGTCTCGAATCATTTGCCTCTATCAGGTGGGACACGATCTACTTGTCCATGATCGTCTCTACCAACTCTCTTTGCACGATCTCTCTTTTTGCTCGTACACTGCCCATGAGCAGTCGGCAACACGGTCCCCAGACGTGTCGCAGCGTCATTCACATTGTCGTGGATTCAGCGTTCATATTCGCCGCGGTGTACATCGTTGATCTGGTCGTGGTTCTGACCACGACGAAGGCAGGATCTCTCCTCTACGTGAACGCTCTGCTCCCGTTTGTCACGGTACATATGATTCATCCCCCTCATATCATTCCCCTTTGCTCACAATTCGTTTCAGTGTGCCGCTCCGACCTTGCTCCTCGTGCGTGTCGCCACTGGTATTGGAGCTCCGCCAAAAATTTCGGCGTCGTCCAGCACCTTCATACAGGCTTCCGCGGAGGACCTCGAATCCCGTATCCATTTCGCTAGTGTGAATCCGCATATTGCCCTGGAAAGCATGGTCGACACGAGGTGTGCTTGATCTTGTGACCGCAGAGCTCTTTTCTTGAAGAGTCACATATAATCTCTTTTCTTTCTCATAAGGCTCACCGCGACAATGAAACGAGTCTCCATATGCTACAGCGCCAGCTCCTTGTTCTTCGACCTCTTACACCGAATGGAAATTTCCCTCCATCGCAAAAGCAACGGTTTCTAGGTTTCTAGTATATACGCAATTCGGAGCATGTTGGGTCTCTAAGAGTGGTATGTATTTAAACATGCAAGGGTGTCTGAACAATGTAAGGCATGGTATATTTCGCACGGTCTTACCGTGAACAGAACCACTGGCCATTCCCGCCCGCTACGCACATCCCGTAGCTGCTAGCATCGTCGAAGGTGATCTCGATGAGATCTGTTTTACGTGGTAGCGACGACAGGCGCATGGGCTCCATGACTGCTTTGCCGGACTGCACTGCAGCATGATATCTAGCATGCCTACTAGCCTCGATGTCTGGGGGAGTCGATTCTGAGGGAATGTTGACGCGATCATCATCCTTTTTTGTGAGTGCGGACATTTCGCGTCTTGGCAGGGATGTTAGATTCGTGAGAATATGGCTCAGGAAGCTCACCGTGTGATGTTTAGCTGGTTGGGGAGATGTCTGCCTATATTTCGGTTCTTCTGAAATAGGCTAAGACTTTCGTAGCATAGAAACCGATATGAGCACGTACGTCAATCACAGTGATGGGCTCAACACGCAGACTGGGAATTTTAAGGCGACGAAGAGCGGTCTATATAGGTTCGAGTTGTTGAATCAATTCCGAGTCGGTGTCGATGGGAATGATCGATCTGAGTAATGCAGACAGTCTGACAGCTCGTCACGTTTGCGCTCACTAATAGCGGCAAAGTTCAAGACGTCACATAATTGGAAGCACAGACAGTGCTGAGTGGTATTCAGCACGCGTTGCATTACCGATACTGGAACAGCGCACAAAAACTTGGAACAGTGAAACAATGAACTTGATCAACTGACAACTCCTCCGAAAAGGGTGACACGCGCCTCTTACCTCAGCCCGACGGCAACTCGGCACCGTGATTTGGTCGCCTGACCCGACCTGGACCCGACGACCCGCCCTACTGACCAGTTTCAATATGATAACGTACTTTGACATTGGGGCGCCGACATCAGGTATGCTATCACTTGGCCAGTGCGCACCATCATCATCGCGCAAATATGCTTTTCGATAGACTCTGGATGCGCGCCTCCCATCACGACCTGCATGCCGCTATCGCGACGCCGCCCATTCACGCCCGCAGTTCGATCTCCAAAAAGTTCCATGCATCGACGTCACAGAGCACAGTGCACCTCCGGCCGATGCCCATGAGGAAGGGCCTCTTTGTCATGGGTAAGTGGTCCTTCCCCACTCCCCACTCCCCACAATGTGATCTTGAAGTCCCGACAGGCATGTCTATGCTGGTGTACAGTGGCGCATTCGGCCAGTCCATAAACTTCTGTTGTCTACTAGCATGGCTGCGCTCCCTTCGACACGCAAAGCGCGTGGACTCAGCGCTCTACTCGAAAACCAACTTCGCTGACTTTCAAACGACCCTAGGGTATTTTGCTAAGGTCGCCGTGGCCATATACATGCGAGTGCGGCCGTGGTTTCCGATCGCGGGGCTGAATAACCACGATGAAGTGGCGAACTACTTTCTGGCGGTATCGAGGTTGGAGGGGGAATCACAGAAGAAGGCGCATGGGATTTTGCACCGAGCGTGTAAGGAGGTGCATGGGCTGGTGAAAGGTTTTGATGAGGATATCAGCAAACCGGGGAGGTGGGATGCGGACGCGTATAGGCTGGTGATGCTGCTAATAGAGGTTCTACGTGATAAGTTGCCGGCGGAAATGATGCATCCGCCTCAGGTCATCCCTCCGCCAAGCGAGACACCTACGCCCGCTAGTTATCCCACAGGTGTCGTCGTTCTTCCACCTTTCCCAATTGATCTAACATTCTCGTGTACAAGTGTCGGAGGATTACTTCTATTCCGCCAACTAGCTCTCACATATACACAACCGACCCTCTGTATACCCTCATACCCGTGCTCTCAGCTTGCTCAATATACGTACGAGCCCCACATTCAGTCCGGAGCACTTTCTCCCGAAGCCTATTCACAAGATCGCTGCTCGTTCTCGAAGGGGGGTCAGATGCGTAAGTAACGTCATAGTGCCCTGTACGTGTATAAAAGACCACACACAGCTTTCTCGTTCCCCAGCGAAGATGACTGCTACGGTGCGAGACTTCCTAGCAAACTTGTCGCTTGGCCGTGCTCGCAAGGAAGACAAGAAGGAAACCCGTTCCGTCGCAAGCTTCCAGAAGCTCCCGACTTTTGATGAGCTCCCGTCTTTCAATGATCATAAGGGATGTGCGTGGAGCGTATGGGGCGCGGACGACCAGCTGGGGACGGTCAATTTGCTGACGGAAGACCTGGTGAAGAGGGCAGCGCAAGAGGAGATCAGGTATGCTCTGACGCGTAGGCGGTCGGACTGATATGGCTCACTTGTATGGGCAGGACGGGAAAGACTGTTTCGCTGAACTGGCGAGTGTGAAATCCAAATCCTAGCACGTTGCAACTCACAATGCAATTTAGGCCTATCAATTTCCCCAACAAGGTGCGTGCACAGGTCAGACAATGCGACGGGATCTTCCCATATACTGTAGGCTATGTTCAATCGGAAGACACCTGAAATCAATATGCTGAGGAGCATGGAGCATGCTGTTCGGGATGACGAGATTCACATTGTGCGCCTCAGCCCATCCTTCTCTTGCACTGATATGACCTTTCCTCGAAGAACACCCAATCCGGCTCGCAATGGGACGGGTTGCGACACTTTGGCATCGAGGGGTCGAACGTGTTCTACAACAAGTTGAGTTCGGTACTCATTGATCAGTCAAGACCGTACTAATGCAGACTGACTAGTACGCACATGGATAGCATACCCGCTGGCATCATACCCATCGTAGACCCGAATAACATCGATACTGGCCTGACGAAGATCGGGATCCAGAGTGAGTGCTCGTTTCGTCCGCCTTGAATCATAGACTCGAGTGTACCTAGATTGGGCCACACACGGCATCTGCGGACGTGGTATCTTCCTTGATCTCGTAAAATTCTATACGGATGATGGCGCGAAGCCCCTACCATACGACCCATGGACAACTCATCCTATCCCGGCTAAGGATCTGGAAGCCTGTGCGAAGAAAGAAGGCGTGGAGTTTCGGCTGGGGGATATCTTGATATTGAGGGTAGGTTTCATCCAGAAATACAATAAACAGAGTCAAGAAGAGAGGGATGCGCTGGGTGGGAAACCAGAGACCTTGTGGATTCAAAATCTCACATTGATTTGTTACACTTGAAGAACATGGTGTCAAGCGCGGGCATCGAACAGTCGGATGATATGAAGCGCTTTCTCTGGTCAGTACAGTATACATATCGTGTGACTATCCGCAGATGCTGATAGGTCACCAGGAATAACCACTTTGCGGCAGTGGCATCGGATCAGCCTGCACTGGAGGTGTGTCCCACATTCTTACCGATTGCAATACGCTTTTCTGATCTCGGATCCGGTACGCAAGAGCTGGCCTACCCCGCAGGGAACACCGCATATGCATCAGGCAAGTTCGTCGCAGACTTATCGGGGGCTGACGCTGAGAAGCGTGTCATAGACGTTACTGGGGTGAGTCGTATGTATATGCCACTCGCACGACCGTCGCTGATATCTTATCTCTAGCTTGTGGGGCATGCCAATTGGTGTGTCGAACCCTTCGTCCGCTCCCTGGTTTCGCTCAACAGATGACTAGGCGAGATGTTCGACTTGGAGAAGCTCTCGGAGATATGCGCGCAGAGTAATCGATATACCTTTTTCTTCTCCTCATGGCCGCTTCACATGTGAGCAATATCCGGCAGTTCTAGTGTGATAGATGACTGATCCACGCGTACAGAATTGGTGGCTGTGCGAGCCCACCGAATGCTGCTGTAAGTGGCTACCTCGTTGCGGTTTCAGGTTCATTGATGAGCTGCTGGGCAGGCTTTCTTCTAGTATCTCTACATAGTCACCAAAACTTTTGTACTCGAGTAATTGTGAATGTACAATAGGAGTGTGTTCTGGTTCTTATCTACGGCCCTTCCGGGGACCGATAAGGACCCATAGGATCTGCCTGCCTATACCCAAATTTAGGAGTAGCACACGTGATATGTTTGGGCATCAGCGCGTGCCTATTGTTCTCTGTTTCCCCCACGACGACGACCGGAGCGGCGGCGACAGCGACCGCACCGACGACAAACACAGGAGCTCGCTGCGGAGGACGATGAGCAGGAGGGAATCGCGCGTGTCCATGGGAATACGGCAGAGCGACGCTCTCTCCGAGTTTGAAAATTGTGCGTGCTCCGCTCATCTCCGCAACGGAGGCTGCCACAGCTGACACTGCCTCGCAGTCAAGAAGAAATTCCTCCAGGCGAACAAGCAGATAACCAAGTGCGTTGCTCACCGTCGTGCCCGCCCTGCTCGACGTCGGCACTCGCTGACATGGCCGGCCCCACAGATTGAATTCGACGATGAGCCAGCGCATCGAGGAGCTCAATGCGCAAATCTCGACGCTGTACAACGAGAATCTCCGGCTGCGGGCGTCGGAGATTGCGCTTGCCACCGAGCTGAAGCGCGAACGGGATAAGACGCGCAAAGTCATGGACGATGTCGAGCTTGCCGTGAGCCTACCCGCCCCCGCATTCCAGCTACTGTTACTAACGATGGCCTTGAACAGGCCTTGGGGCTAACGAAACATCTGGGATTTCTGCGAGAGACGTTCAATATCCGACATTCCAGCGACACGCCCTCTTCCACCCCATCTCCGCCCGCCATTCCACGAGCCACCCAACGACGATCCACCAGCCCGCCCTCACCGCGACTGTCCCGCCAGCCGACGGTGCCGGGCATCTTCGAGGAGGAGGAACCGCCAGATAGCCCGCAGAAGGCCAAGTCTAAGACCAAACGACTCTCTGTAAGCAAATTGCCACTTCCAGCACGCTCATCGCCTCCTCCAGAGAAGGAGAAGAAGAAGAAGACAACATCCGCGAGAAGGCAGAGCTCACTTTTCCCCATCAACATTCCCATGGTCGACGAGCTCACCGTGACCACCGCCGTACCACTTGATGCCGAGGATGACGAGGATGAGGACATTGTTGTCCTCCAAGAGCCGGAGCCGCCGAAGAAAGAAAGGCGGAAGAAGAAGGAGGTCGAGGAACCAAAGTTCAAGGATTTGACCAACGAGCCGCGTCGGAAGAGTAGTCCTCCCATCGATCCGCCCTCGCCAACGCGACAGTTCCTTACACCATCTCCTCCGCGTCCCTCCATGCTACCCACCCCACAAACATCTTCCAGCCCAGAGCCGATGGACGGCGAGCGGACACGCCGCACGCGCAAGAGCGTCAACTATGCCGAACCAAAGTTGAACACGTACGAGTTGCCATTCGAAAAACCCTTTCCTGCGACTGACATGCATATCGTACAGGAAAATGCGCAATCCAGATTCCGTACCCCCGGCCCGCAAACCGCGTTCCTCCGCGTCGGTGGTACAGGTGGACGACCGCAAGGTGACGCTGAAGAGGCAGAGACCCAAGCAGCGTTACGCACTGTCTGATGACGATGAAGAGGGGACACAGGATGAAGCGGATGCCGATGATGATTATCCAGGGCCGTCGTCTTGGGTGACGGACAGCAGGAGGAGGCTTGCCGGCGAGCGACGGCATAGCGCCGCATAGTTTTGCGGCCCACGACGACAAGGAAAGCGCAGGTTAGAAGTTGAAGTTACTGTTTATGACATCCCATCGACTCGAATATCGCTATGCATTTTTTGGATGTAATATATCAAGTATACGCATGACTATTGGTTTAATCCCTCTTCTCGTGGTGGTTTTAGGATGACGCGCGGAGACGTCGACGAGAAAGGAGTTGCAGTGTCGACAATGGTGCTCCCTAAGTGTTGTCGGGTGTCACTCTGATGAATCGCGAAATACAGAACTGCTGCTGAGCCGGGACCGTTACTTGTTTACTGCACCACCCAGGTCCCAGGACTTGGTCAGGACTCAGTGCGCACTGCGGTCAAGGGGTCATAATATTTCGCGTGACGCGTCTTGAAAGTTGAGAGCAGTTAGATTCAATGGGGGGGGGACAAAAACTGTTACACGACCACCGAGGATCTCTCTGACTGGGAGTCGAACCCAGCTTTCGCGCGGCGGTCGCATGAAATTGACAGGCGCGTGTACTAACCGATATACTATCAGAGATGTTAGCTTGCTACTGTTGGTTGTCAGAGTCTGCTGTCGCCAGAAGGGAGGAATTGCTGCTTGTGAGTACATAGTACCAATTGGTGGTAAGTAGTTGGACATCTATCATCAGTCGTATAGCGTTCAGCTACAGGGTCTACAAACGAACGTCATTGTTCAGCTGTCCCCGTCCCCACAAGGACTCAGTCCAACGGAGCTTCCTTCAGTGTGAGATAGAAGGACTGCGTGATGGCACATATCTTCAACAGGTCTATGTATGTTTCCTTCAACTAAGTCCCCCGTAAATGTTCGAACAGGCCACTCTAAATCGATGACGGAGAGCGCGCCGATGCCCCAACAGTGTTGCTCTCTAAATCCACATTATTTGTCTGGATGTACTTAGGCGTAGTGACTGTCTCCTCTTCCTCCTCTGCGGGTGGCTCTTGCGCTGGGAGAGGACCGATGGATTCCGGTCGACTGTCAAGATCCTTCTCCGGGACCTGTGAGGAAACACGTCCATCGATCCACAGATTGAAGAAGGCAGATGATGGGAGCATACCGGTAACCGTACGATGTACGCCAACAGAGTCGAGCAAGCCGCAAACGTGAACACAGCCTTCAGACTAATTGCGTACGAGTCCCGAGCGATGCGCTGGAGATCAGGTGGGAGATTGTGGACTAGACGGGCCGACTGGGGAATGGATATGATCCACTGCAGCGTAAGGTTTAGAAGGAAGGACATGAGCGACTTGTCATGATCGGGAGACTTACATCTTCAGCGTCAGGTCCGTGTATCCGTTTTCGTAGCTCGCTGTCCAGCCTGGATTGGAAGATTGCAGATGACACGGCGACGCCACCAACCTGGCCTAGATGATGTCCATGAGCTCACGCACATAAAGAGGTGGATTGTACAATACCTGTCCCACGAAACACTTGGCCGAAACCAGTACCGACGGCCATGTGGGACTCTGCCGGTCACTAGTTAGTAAATATGCCCGGGTAAGATCTACGTTTCGGGTCGACTTGCCAGGGAGATGCGCAAGAAGGGCAACTGTACAAGATTAGATACATCGCGGAAGTGGGGCAGTGACGACGACATACTCAACATCGTCTGGAGGACTACAGCATTTCCGAAGCCCAAGGGGATCTTGGAACGAACGTTAGTACCCAGGGATCTCACCAAACACACGATTAGCAAATGCTCGGACGTACTATGCTCAGCCAGGTTTTAAGAGGTCCTGAGTCCTCTCGAAGCATAGTGATCAGCACGGTAGCAATGAATGGGAAGCAACCAAAAATCATATTGATCTTCTTGTACTTTCCAGTACGATGGATGACCCAGCCAGCGAACAGCGATCCAGATGACATGGATACGCTGTTGGGGAGGAGATGCAGTCCTAAGTTCAGTCAGAATTATACTGATAGAAGGACAGAGCTGATCCTCACCTGCCTCCGACGCACTCGTCAACATGACGGTCTGGAAGTACATGGGGAAAAAGTACGTCACAGAAAAGTTGCACATCGCCACTAGAAAGTTAGAGCAGCCGACGAGTACAGGAATTCTCTGCTTCAGAAGGAAGGGTGCCAGGACGGGCTCGCGTGCGAGGAAGACCTCGACGACCAGAAAGCTGATCGCGAAGACTATAGTTGAGGCGAACGGGATGAACACAAGCGGATCAGACCACTACGAAAAAGTCGGAAGGCGAATATTGCGTATGATGCGTCACGTACTGGAAGGAGGGCGTTGAAACGTGTGCTTAGAAAGACCAGACAACCACCGACCTAACAGCGAGATGTCAGTCTACGTGAGATCGAGCCCAGTGATGACTGACCGCAAAAAGGAGTGTGAAGATACCGCCGTAGTCAATCCGCTTGATCACCTCCCATGTACTCTTGCCTTTGCCCTACATATTCATCATGAGGGACAAACTTTCGAAAACATGAAATGTCGAACTGACAGGTGTAACGTAACGAAGATTCACCGTCGTAAGTATCAACGAGACCGCAAAGAAGGGCATCTGGATTAGAAAGGCCCAACGCCAACCAAGCCTTACGAAGGTCAGCTTGGACATGGATCATGAAGTAGCGATCAAAGTTACCAATCAGTGACGAGACCTCCCATAGGTCCACCGAATCCCATTCCGAGCTAGTGTCGGAGCAGAAGTACGTCAATCGCCAATGCCAAGCAAACGAAAGAAGGAACCCCACCCCATTGAAGACGCTTGCTACGCCCTGAGTCAGACCTCGAGACTGTGTCGAAATAAGCGCACGAATGGCATGTCGACGCAACAACGTACGCGTAAGGTATACATGTCGCTGATGATGATCCTAGAATGACGCGCCATGAGCACGACCTTCAAGTTCTTCGAATGGAGGTAGGAACATACGCAGATGTAGTGAAGATACCACCTCCACCTATTCCCGAGATCTTGCCAAGAGAGAGCACGCGTTAGAATCTCATTAGAGCCCATTAAGAACGACCTACGAATCTCGCTACGATCAGCCCTTCCATGCTAGTGGAAAGCCCGCACGCTAGAGTACCCATGCTGTTAAAGAAAAGAGCGGTTAAGAAGGCTCCGCGTCGACCCATGACGTTGGATAAACGGCCATAGAGTGGCGTAAAGGTGCACGTCGCGAGGAGGAAGCTTGGTGCCACTCGGTTAAGGACGTAAAGCGTGGAGAGATGATCGTGTGACTGACGATGTGCCCAACCAGCTGGCTTGCGTCGATTTTTTAAAGTCGGATGATATTGAAGGGAGCACTGAGGGTCGTCGTTCACGTCAAAGGAAGGATGCGCGTCTGAATGCCTTACTCGTTGGTACCAGGGTCACTGAGGCGGAATAGTCATCGTCAGTAATCGGCCGAATGTCATTGGGAGTGAAACATACTGTTGATGGACTGGCCATGGAATTGTCAATTGAGCAACGCAGCAACCGACCCAGCAGAGGGTACACTCACCGCGAGAAACGTCGCTGACCAGAGGCCAGCAAGGATGCCATAACGCGTCGATTTCGATATCTGTTGGGGCCCGATGGTCTGTTTGGATACCGTCTCTTCTGCGGTCTTGAGCAGTAGCGGATCTCTTTCTGTTGACATTATACGTTCGTCAGTGCCAAGTCGTGAGAGTAAGGGTACAAGCAGGTTATGACCATTATTCAAATTCAAATGGTCCCGGTCTAGATTCAATTTTCTGCAATCACATGATGTGATAAGATTAGATGTGGTGGTGCCCGCTGTCGACTACCGGCGCCGCTGTCAGTGTCAGTGTATGTAAGTAACAGTTCAGAACTCCTTCTGAACATGCACAGTGCCTTAGTTGTAACTGATTGATTTGTCCATCCCGTAGGCTATTAAAGCGATACAGAACCATACCTCATGCGATCTGTGCTGGAATGCGAAGCCTGAAGTTTCTCAAGCTTGCCAATGACCGGAAATCTTCTGTTGAACATCGCCGCTGCGCTCTCTTATTCCGCTGCAAAGCTGTCACTGCTGAGATGTGACCAGAGTTTAATGACGAGGACACATGTGGGCGTGCAACGGTTAGACATTGTCAGGGACGCTACAACTGATGTTTGCCCTCGTCTCATTTAAAGTGAGCTGTCCACCCACGGCCTGAGCCCGAGGGGCGAGCACTGCATAGTGGTCTTCATACCCATCATGTCAACCTGATCTTGTTGCAGAGTGGACACCGCCAATCCGATTCGAAACCAGGGCTTCAATCAATTGTCACCGCGGATCAGGTCAAGGGAGCAAGAGACTCATACACCGGCGACTACAATCACGAATCGAACAATGAATATCTGAGCGGTCCCCACTGACTCGAGAAGAGATAATTATTGTAAAAAGACGCGCAATGACAATGTTACTGGTAGGTGTGTTTGCAAGGAACTCTATAGCAAGGAGATCGCGATGATTACGAGTTGATTTAGTCTAAGAGAGAACGCTGAAGAACTAGGAGCGCGTCTGGAGTGATCGGTGCGTGGAGGATCAGCGACGGCGAGCTGCCTGAGCGGCGGCCTGAGCCTGCTGCGCGAGGCAGGCCGGGCAGTACGCGTTGATGTGAGGGTCTGAGCCGCGATGAGCAACAAAGATTGAACATGACCCTGGATGACGCACTGTATTGCTCAGGGAAGCGCTTTCTGCAGAAGCTGTCAGATCATGTCGGCAACGGTAAGAGATGCGCTCACGATTGCCAGCATGTACGGCCGCACTGGGGTTGCTTGCACGACGCCGGATGGAAGGGGCTGAAGCGGCAGTTGGACCTTTCGCAAGGGACCTGTTGGTGGTTCAGATCAGCATTATTGACGAAGAAAGCTTCATACAAATTCATCTGGCTGCAAATGAGCATTAGCAGGCATTCCAGGCCGGGAAGAAGAGCCACGCTTACCAAGGTGATTCCGTGACCACACTTAGTGTAGACATTGCGAACTCTGAATAATGGTCAGTCTCAAGAACATGCAGGTGGTATCATGTGATGACGCACTGGCGGAGGCAGCACATATTCTAAAAACTGTTTAAAGAGTAAATGAGACCTGGGATGAGACTGTGGACTGGACGAGAATGATGAGTATTCGCCAAAATATACGAACCTTTATAATCCTCCAGACGCCGCCCACATTCAGAAACAGCACCGCGGAACAGGTACTCCATCCCGTCTTGACGACTACAGGAACTTGCGGGGGTAGTTCTGACCCGATAACAAAGGCGGTAGTGCCTCGAAGACAGTACCCCATCAAGTCGCTGAGGGCCGAATGCCGGCTTGTAAAACTTCAAGCTGTAGCCAACCCATGAACTGAGATGAGCAAGCGCGTCGTATCTCGGATGTTGGACCGCAAAAGTCACCATGACTGCATGCGTCGAACAGATTTAACATTGCGCCATCAAACGATCCATTCGCTAGTCAGACCGCACATATAGTACCCGAGCACTATATTGAAGAGAGACAGTTGTTTCTAGGCGAGCCCTTCACTATCAAGTAGGTCGAGGACTGGTACGTGAAAGGAGCATTTGATGAAGGACAGGTGTCAGCTTGATTACCAAGGCTGACACATAGTCTGAGCCCCGGCCAACAAGCGCCGGCTTTCTTCTTCCGAGAAACCATCAAGTCGTCAATTCTGACATGCAAGTCTGTTACTTGGATAGGGCATCACCAGCGCACGAACACAGATTGCTCCGGCAGAAAGTAACAGGGCCATCCTCTAAAGGTAGTCGAGCAGTCCTGTCAAGCAAGGTGCGAATCGAGTTCGTCTTTCTAGGCCTTGTTTGGTCGTGCAAGGTGTAATCTCGCACCCATTGCTGTGGACCAACAAGAACTCATACCATGTAGGAACTTGTCAGAACATGTCACTGTGCACAGGCCCGTCGGCGTGCGTTGGCGTGGTATCCTGGTCCTACACAGCGTGAGTTTCGTCATGATGCTTCTTTAGATGATGCACGTCCTCCCGCAAACAGTCGTCGGCTTTGAAACTATGCCTCAAATGACCCATATCTATCTATTGGCATTAACAGCTATGACTGATTGTATACCTGCCCAGGAAAACAAGATCGCAGCTGTTGTGCTTGCACAGCGCACCCAGGACTGACGGCGAGAACACAGCTTGGAGGAAGGCGACAACAAATGCAACAACGAGACCAGGCGGTCCGGACGGTAAAAGATGATGATGTTGACCATCTTGCTCCTCCTGCGCCGCGCCGGAAACGCGTTTCATTTGCGTAGATAAACTGATGATGGTGAGCGTGTTTGTATCGTAGTACTAGTAGTTATCCGGCCTCACCGCAATTTCAGTGGGACTTGGTGCTACCTTTGAAGACGTATAACTCCTTGACGATTACCGAACGCTGATTCTTGTGGTAGTGCGGTGGATAACGTTGCATATACCCTCGGTTCGGGCGGCGGTAAGGCACCGGCGCATTAGAATATGCTTACCATGGCCAGACTATGGCCGATTCCCGACCCGCTTGGATATATTGCTCAGTTCCTATCGACAGAGCCAGTATCGACGCCAATCAATGCAGACCCGGTTCTACCGTGGCAATCAACAGGTTGCGTGTGCCAATTAAGAACGGCACATCCGTCGGCGCCACAGGATTTGCATCTTATCAGCGTGTCGCATTGAAGGCGGTGAATGTCATAACGCGGTCGGTGGCGCGTTGATGCGCTGGAGCCGGTGATTCGTCTACTAGACCCCGTCTCTTTGACCCGTTTGTTTGTGTCTGGGTGTGCACAGCTGATGACTCATTTTCAGAGGAAGGTGAACGAAAGCATCTGGTCCAAGCTTCGCTGATTTGAACTACGTATCTTGCAAACGTCAGTGAAATCTTATCTCGCCTTTCGTTTCATTTCTGAAAGTCGACATTTCGCATCTGGAGTTGACTACTACCAGCATTACTAGTGTAGGAACATCAGCTCTCATTCAGTGCGTATCGCGTCACTTTCTGAACACCACGGCTCGTTCGTGCGCTCCGTTCGGTGATAGCTACGGCTCGTCTCTGTTTTGTCGGGATCCTGTGTCCGAGTGTTACGGTGGTCTACAAACGAGTCTACATCACCTTGCAATTCACTTCGAGCGCTCGTGTCTCCCTTGTATGGGGCGCAGTTTCTTGTAAGTATCTTCCGCTTCGATAGCCGTTCAGGTTCATCCCAAGGAGCCGAGACTATCAACGATCGATTCGGTGAGACGTTTTCTAGATCTCTGTTCGTTTGGTAGTCAGCTTGCCATGAAATTACCTCACCGCGGCTGCGGGAAGTGTCTATCATTTTGTCGTGCCGCCACACCGCTGTGATCCAAAGCGTGTCGTCTGTAACTACCTTCTTCGCTCACCAATTTGGACCCGTTCGTCAAGTTGGACGTGCTTTCTGCTTGAGCTACTCCCAATAAATCTCTCAGTCTGCGGCGAGTCGGTATGTGCACAGCTCTCACTTCGTGAGGGCCATCAAGGCTGCTCTACCGCATGCTCGAGAGAGGCTTGCTTCTTTGCACTTTGACAGAAAGAGCGACGGTCTTACCTAGTGGACGTACCAGCTCTGATCCCAAGCCAGTACATCATTATAGTTTCAGTGGTCGGCGCTGGTCGCTATTGTCCGGAGTAGTGTTCCTTGCGCCCTCGAGTCGCCCATGCTTGAATTATGCAATACATCCACTGACTTACATGTAGCCGCATCTTCCGTCTCATCCTTGTGATGTAGAGACCTCAGACAACCCTTTCCGCAGCGGAAAGACCAAGGCAAGGCACTGTTCGAATGGAAATATCAAACCACTATAGCAATTGGAAGGAAACGTTTTTCAATGAAAAGCCTTGTCGTCATGCTAATTTCACACCTCCGACGAAAACCTGTCTCTCCACGTCTGAATTGACGTTCTTACTGGCCGTGGGCCTGTGGCGCTCAACCTCGGAAACTTCCGGTCCCGAACTGAGTATTCATCTCGCTCCGACATATTGTTGATTTGGGGTAGTGACTCTTCGACTCACCAAGGTCCAAGAAAGAACCGACGGCTGCTGTACAAATTGAAAAGTACTGTCAACACCGAGTCGCCGACTTACCCTTGTATCCGTCCTACTCAGATCTGATTTACTTCTTGAGTGGTACCCTTCGCTGATGGTGCTTGACTGGTGCTCTGCTGAGAACACGATGTCCGATGTCCGAAGCCGACTCCGTGACTGCGAGCATCAGTGATCTGTTGATGTTGGTGAGATCTTGCCTCGCTTCTCACAGCTTTGTTGATTTGGGAATACGGAGCGGACCGTCCATGGTATGACTGTGAAGCCAGAGTTGAGGGACGTCTTACGGTGGAAATTTTTAAGGTCGAGCCTTCAGTTCGTTGTGTTGATCTTAGTGAGTTCTCGCCTCGCTTCTCACAGCTTTGTTGATTCGGGAGTACGATAGCGGACGGTCCGACTATGAAGCCAAATGTGAGGGACATCGTACGGTGTAAATTTTTCAGGTCGAGCCTCTCGACAAGTGAGCAAACACTCAGTTCGTTCTACGACCACGATCCCTCGGCGGCTCTCTTGCACCGTGACATTCACAGGAATATTGCCAGCTTGGATGCCCCAAGCCATGAATCGAGACTTGGCAGTCCAGCCTGGTCAGGTTCTTGACATCGCATTCGGCTAGAATTCTCATAGTCTGACGGCTCTGGCTTCAGGCCAGGCCAGCCGTACTTGGGTCAGAGCCGTGGCAATGGCTTCGCAAAGCCCATGGCCTGGCTTGGGATTATGAAAGCCGTAGGCCAGCCGTCAAGCCGTGGCTCAACCGTGTCAGGTTGGGGAGTAACCTCACTGCCACACTACAAGATTGCTCCACTTCGGCAAGATCATGACGACTGGTCGCAAGCCGAAGCCAGGCCAGAGCCAGCCGTGACTGACGGCCTTGTCTGGCTTGCGATGGATGAGCCAGAGCTAGTGTTGCTACGAGGCGAGGTCACCTCGAGGTCGAGGTACATCGAGGTGCCGGATTAGGCAATTGCAGTTACCTCGAGGGACATCGAGGTGGGCCGGCTCCTCGGCACAAAGCCACAACTGAAGGGCGGTTGTATTCTCGTTGTGTTCAAGACTTGGCGGGCCAAATGACGCCTGGAGTGTGATCTTTATTCTGTTGTCTATCATTTTCACAGGAAATGTGTGCCAAAAACAGGCCCTTTTGCCCTTCGTAGCAAATCTACAACAAGCCCACCTTTCTGGGCTTGAGGCATGCTTGAGAATGGCTACTAGTGAGTCCGTATACTTCGAGAATAGCTCAGGTATATTCATAATATTATTGTGCAGCATTGTGCAAGGTTCTGGTCAGTGGTAGGAGGTGTGAGACCGTTTTGCTCAGTCGGTGGGGAGCTGGCCCTCGGGCAACTTCCTAATCGAGCACATCGAGGTGCATCGATGTGTTGATGCGTCACCTCGAGGTACCTCGACCTCGCCCCGTGGCAACACTAGCCAAAGCTTTGCGATGCCAGGCCAGGCCGGAGGCTTTGGGCCAAAGCCGGGCCAGCAGATCACCACTCATAGTCAGGAAACTGGGACCCGAAGGCCCGAGGCACAGAGAGTGGTGCGATTCGACTTCGAGGAGTACAGAGCTGGTGACTTCGAAATGCACGCATTGAGACCTCTGGAATCAAGATTAGTCAAGCCAAGTTCTACATCATGATGACCTCCCGTTTCTTCGTTGTCAATAGGCAGTCTTCGAAACACCCGAGGGTGCTATGGGAGTCCTACTTTATCTCGACTGTCAATGACATGTGTGGTTTGGCTTCGCCTGCGCACAGTATCACCAGAACAAGATATAAAATAAGTTCAGTACCAGGAAGAGCGTACCTGATACAGTAAAGGGCGCGGGAAGTCGAATTGAATGATGGAGATGGAGATGGGTCCCAAGTACCAGGAAAAAGCAGTGCAATCCGGAGCGAAAGGGTGCTACAAGCAATACCAGAGTTATCCTCGAAGACATCCCCCAACCTTCCTTGCCCTCGAGTATTCGCACAGCCTGAGGAGCCGGCTTTCTGGCAGTACTTACTTGAAAACCCGTCCGAATCGTCGTGCCAGGCCGACTGACGCGTGGGTGACGCGTCAAATTGGAGTAAACACGACAGAACAGCATCGCATTCATGAAAGGAACAATCAACACAGAGTTCCCGGTAAAAATATAGGCAACTCGCCTTGGTGTCATGCCACAAATTGATAGACGAGGAAGGAAAAATAGACGAATCTTCAGCGCTCGGGTGCAATTGGGGCTCAACCTGATTGATGAGTCAGATATCGCCATGGAGAGACTACGTGTGTCGGCGTACGATCTTATCAGAGGCAGTATTCGCACAAGCAAAATGGGTCAATGTCATGATCTGTGTGGAAAGCGGTGAATGCCGCATCCGTAAGTGGTCAAACAAACAACAACAGCCCACTCTGCGCACGGACCAGCCAGCGTCTTGATCAGCAACCACCAGGACGCCAGAGACGTCGGACCTGTCCTTTTACTCCTTTTTATTCGTGCGGTGCCCCGTATAACCACATTGCGCCCAGAGAGATGACTAATATATCAGCAGGAGCTAAGCGACCATGGGAAGAGCGGGATGGAGCGAGCGGGCAGAAGCGGCAGAAAGACGACGGGCGGGATTGGCGGGATGTACACTTGAAGGGTAGCCCTAGCAGGAACCACTCGCTGGGCTCGTCGCGCGGCAGTCACCGAAACGGCCATGACAGCAGAAGAGACAGCAGGCGCAGCAGCCGCCGTGGTGATCATCGACCCCGGGATCGGCCGCACTCTCGTAGCCGCGAGCGCACGCGCTCGCGCAGAGATCCGTCGCCACCGCGTCGGTCTCCGGCCCCGGCAGACGAACAGGAGGAAGGAGAGTAAGCTTTGAGTCATTTTTCTACTTGCTTTCCTTGCTAATGATTGCCCAGAATCCCTAGTTCACCACTATACCAGCAGGCCGACGAAAAGACTGCCCCTCCGCCCGCTCTACAAACACTGGAGCCAGAGCCTGACATCGAGCCGGCCCTACCACAAGAGCCTGTAGACCCAGAAGCGGCGAGGCGCGCCCGTTTGGAAAGATGGCGCGCCATCCGTGAGCGAGCAGGCGCGTCGGGATCGGTGTCTGGTAGCCCTGCTCCGGAATCTAGCAGTGCGGTCTTACCGCCTCCTCCTCCTTCCAATGTTTCTGATCTCGTGTCGAATAGCGCCAATGACACACCTGCGCCTTCGAATGGCGTCGTTACTCGTACGTTCTCAACTTTGGTCTCGGCATATACTGATATCTCTGCAGGAGATGTCTCTTCGACGCCCACTCCTGCCGCTTTTGATATAGCGAAAGACGACGAGGAGCAGCGTCGGAATCAGGTCGAGCCCAGCGAAGGCGCACAAATTTCTGCTGGTGACTATGACCCTAGTCTCGATCGTCGGGAGGATGAGCAACGGCGCTTCCATGTCGAAGACATCAAGATGGAGGAGGAGGAAGTCGAAATGGAAGAGATGGAAGAAGAGGAGGAAGAGGACCTGGACGACATGTTTGCGGCGGCCGCTTCGTCGATACCGAAAGTCAAAAAGGTCAAGAAAGTTGTGGTATGCATCTGTTCTTCTCTGGACACGCACTCTCATTCACTCATCGTGTCACATCAGAAGAAGCCGCTAGTCCCCTCGGTCATAGCCACAACGAACTTGGACTCAGCTGCTGATGCAGAGGGCTATTACATCGTCGTTCTCGGTGAGCAACTCGACGGCGGCCGCTATCAAGTATATTCTTCTCTCGGCAAGGGCATGTTCGCGAACGTTGTTCGAGCTCGGGTCCTCCAACCTGAACCTGGTGAAGCTCCCGGTAGGGAGGTCGCCATCAAGATAGTCCGGTGCCAGGTCTCAATGTACGTTATCATCCGCCATCTGTAGGCTTTCACCAATGCTCCTTCTAGGTACAAGTCCGGTTTGAAAGAGGCACAGATTGTGACAAAGCTGCAACAGGCCGACCCCGATGACAAGAAACACCTCATTCGACTTGAGCGCACGTTTGAGCATCGCGGGCATCTTTGTCTCGTCTTTGAGAGTATGAGGTGAGACTCATCCGTCTGGGTTTCTGCTTTCCCGGCTCATCACCTGTCAGCATGAATCTCCGAGAGGTCGTGAAGAGATTCGGTAAAGACGTGGGCTTGAATCTCAAGGCTGTGCGGGCGTATGCGAACCAGCTCTTTATTGCCCTCAGCCACCTCAAGAAAGTCGGCGTTATGCATGCGGACATCAAGCCTGATAATATTCTAGTTCGTCATCTGCATCGACCCTATTCCTCCAATTGATCTTGTGCAGGTCAACGAGGCGAAAAATGTCCTGAAACTGTGTGATTTGGGCTCTGCTTCGGACGCCTCGGAAAACGAAATCACGCCCTACCTCGTCAGTCGGTTCTACCGCGCCCCCGAAATCAGTACGCGGTCTTGCATCATCTGCGCTGCATCTATTGACATTCCCCGTAGTACTCGGTGCCCCATACGACCCCGCGCTCGATGTATGGTCGGCGGGATGCACGCTTTACGAACTATACACCGGCAAAATCCTCCTTCCAGGGCGCTCCAACAACCAGATGTTGCTCTTGATGATGGAGCTCAAGGGGCGGTTTAACTCGAAGATGATCAAGCGCGCGAAGTTTGGGGAGATGTACTTTGACGACATGGGTGCCTTCACGAGCGTGGAGGTCGATCGGTCGTTGGGGACGGACGTGGTGAAGAAGGTGCACATCTCGAAGCCAGCGAGGGAGCTGCGGGCGAGGTTGATGCCGCCTGCGTCTGTGAAGATGAAGGATGAGGAGAGGGGATTGTTGCTGTCATTTGTGGACTTTTTAGATAAGTGTTTGGCCTTGGATCCGGCGAGGAGGTTGACGCCGAGGGAGGCTCTGGCACATCCGTTCATACGAGGGTAAAGGGCGTCTAGTAAATTACATTTACATATTAGCGCGTAGGGAATCATATACATAGGTCAAGCACATCTGTATTTACTCGTTCGCATCTGTCGCTTTGACAAGTTGAGGCCGTTTGCTATCCCAAATCGTGGCGGTAAAGAGTGTGTTCTCTTTTCTCTTACTATACACGAATCTACTGAAGAGTACCGCACGAGTCAAAAGCATGATCGTTGAACAACCAGTATCAGATTCAGAGCTTAACCTTCAACTTCCTGTCTTCGCCTTTGGCTTCCACTTCACGACGCCACTCTCCCGCCTTTGCCGCATATATCCTACCTGCCGCTATCAAGGCCGTCCCTGCTATAATCGGTGCGGCATTCAAACTCTGAGTTGCAGCAAGAGCTTGCGCCACAGAGAAGATTCCATGAGTCTGCCCTCCGTATATCCTGCGTTGAAACTCTGCCGCGATGGTTCCTGCTCAGTATTGAGTTTTGTGAGTTGTGTGACTATTTCTAAACATCAACTTGCCTGCTTGATTGACGCCCATCAAGTGGACGAGTGCAATGGGAATTTGCTGGACAACAAGCATGGTACCGACGCCTATCGCACCGTAAACAATGACGCGACTCTCCCTTGGGTGGTCGATGGTCCATTGCTTGGCTGCAGCCAACATCAGGGGGACTGGTATGGATGTTGAAGTCAGTGTGGTGGTGTACATGCTCTGGGAAGCCCCTGCGTACTGTCTCTGGCGGATGTCTTTATGACGTTTGTAAGGATGGGGGCCACTGTCATCCGTAAGCGTTCAACGATAAGCAGATTCATCCCCGGTGCGGCGTACCGGATTTCTTGTACATTGCTTCAACATGCTTTTGAGCAGCGGTCACAGCTGGTGCCGCTGGAATGTGATAAGCCCAAGGTCGTGTCCCATTGAACAATGGCAGCGAGATTCTGCACCGTCGTTTGCGAACTTGTCACAAGTCTCGGCGATTTGCCTGAACGCCCCCTTGGCCTTATCCTTGACCATCGCCATGACTGGGCCCACTAGCGTCGTGAGGCTCAGTATAGTGGTCCAGTAAGCGCACAAGCACTCGCCTGTCGTTGCAAGCTCTTTGGATTTCTCCTGGACTGATACTGCTATATGAGGATAACGACTCAAAGATGGAACGATTTCTGACCTATCTTGCCAACATCCGGCGGGTTGGTCAGGAGGGCTTGCAGCTGGTCGGTCACCTTGTTCGACATGACGGTTGTGGTCAGAGGAGCTGTCGCGTCGGTCTTGATGCGGCTTTCGATGCGTGCGAAGAGGAATACACACAGCCATCACTGTTTGTATGCGCTCAAGTCCGTGTATTCAGTTATGTAGTGATCTCATTCCAATCAGACAGTCACATTAATTCTGAAATATCGGGTGACATAGATTTGGCGACATAGATATTGAACTATTAGAACTAGTTGAATACGTGACTACGTATACGTCGCGGTCAGTCCAGAATCGGATGCCGGTCCGGTTCTTGCGCCGTACATCCGACCCACATCCGACCCACATCAAACTTGCCTCTTACAACCACATCCTCTAAGACGAGGACCCGTTCCTCACACAAACACGCAACCAGTAACGCTTCGTAGTGGCCCATTAGGCGTTACTGTGGTACATGTACTTTTCTCTGCCGTGACGTCACCAACTCTCCTGTCGCTTTTCGAACATTGCAGCCCGCCCGATTCTCAATGATCAACACTGCGACTTCTCGATTCTATCCAAACCCACCGCTACTCCAGATGATATACGCAACACTTGTATTCGTCTTCGTGAACTGATGTCCTAGACGCGTCCATCATCATCATGATTTCTCAAGAGCTCCTTTACGAATGAATCATAATGTCTCGTCCACCAAGGGGTCTTTACACCTTCTCACTTGCATCATCACCATGGCTATGTACTCCGTCGATAACGCCTCCGATTCCACCATCTCCCTGGCATCATCTTGCGAGTCCTCGTCGTCTTTTGACACGTACTCAAGAGCGTCGCGATCCTATTCCGACACATCTCCTCGGACGTCATATGGTCCAGCAGCCTCAGAGACGGTCTCAAGCTTCCTCTCGCCCAGAATCCCTCCCAGGCCGTCTACCATCGCAAAGAAGATCACATCGTCATTGCGGAGAACGTTCAGCAGGAAATCATCTCGTCACGTTTCTTTCACTACAAGCGACTCCGCCCCAGAGCTTCACCCGTCCGCCCGCGAAACGCCGCCATCTCCTTCCTTTGGAACGGAGGTTTCCCAGGGCAGTCTCCTATGCGAAGTGGCCAATGCTCTCGAACTCGAGGAATTCCTGAGAACCCTACCCATGAGTGCAACGGCACTGGAGATCCGCTTCCCACCGATTGCCGACATGGATCTACGGTTCACCCGGTTGTCTTTGCCTTCCCTACACTATGTTTTGCCCGCTATTACCAGCATCAGACTGCATGGGTGGAACGCGCCGCTACTCGAGTGGTTGGCATCAAGCTTCCAACTGACGTGCATACATGTTAGGGGCGAGATCGAGCCGCCTATACGTGTGGTCAGGAGGCTACTCAATGCCAATGCGGATACACTGGAAGATTTGGCGCTTCATCTGGGCGAGGATGGTTCGTCTCCTGCTCTCTTTGTATGGCCCTAGCTGACAGCGTGTATAGGGCTCCTCGATTTGTCCCAAACATACACGCTACAACGCGTTCTTTTTGAGACACAGTTTCCCGACGCGCTAGGGTTCCAGCGGACCATTCGTACCATCAGCAAAGTCTTGAGGCTACACACGCTCAAGGTGGTCCGTTTGGAGCTGCCACCCACGCACACGGAAAGCATGTTTGCAGTAGAACACGACTCAGGAGGATCGTCTTGGGCTTTCGAGTTCGACTTTGATGACAACTATTTAGTTGCGAAGGATGGACTTGAGGCTTTCATGGACTGCTACGCGTCTTGAGTCCTTGTTTACCAACAAATGTAAAACCTGTTCATGACGTTCCTGTAATCCCGTGTTCAATACTGTAATTGCAAAGCGACGAGGATCCAACCAGGTGAGGTCCGAAAATGTGTTTGGTTCCGTCCGGGCAGAGACTGCATCTTCCTCGCGGAGAGCTATGCAGAAGCTGCCATCAAGCATCCTGCGTATGCCTTTTGCGAGACGCTGAGAAAAGATGTCCGAGTGATGATGTGTGCTTGTGGGGTAAGGTGAAGGGGATTGTGATCGTGCCTTGTGGCACTGTCGCACTTTGGTTATGTCTCGATCACACGATTTGCTCATTCCTTCCGATCTACGACTTTGATTTCAACTGGATTCGTTGGTTGGACCTATGTAATGCTCAGAGGATTGACACGACTTCGGAACGACGCACACACGGTCTTGCCTCTTGTCCCGCGAAACACAATGCTTTCCTCCCCAGAATAGACGATGCTGCACGATTTAGATGTCGAGAATCTCTCTGATCCCAGATGACAGCGCTGTGAGGGACATCTATGGACTTGGTCTCCTGTATGGTCAGATTTTGAGTCTGCAACACGGATGCAACGCGACCGGTCGCTGGTATAATAAGATATACGCGCTCTGTTCGCGTCTTCCTCGTCAGGATGTAGTGGAACATTCAAGAGTTGCACTAGGGTACGTTCTTTTCTATCAACCGACTCTTTGCATCGAGCTGAAGTTTTTGGCAGCCATCGTGGAAGTCGTGCCCACGAATACCACTCTGGGCAATTTCATGCACCTTGGACCAGTGCACATGGCGATGGACAAAGACCTCTTCCATAACGGGCTATTTCGTGCCACTCGCCCAATTGCTTGCCACTCGTCTTGACCGGGCCTCCTGACATACCATATCCAGCTATGCAAAATGACAGACCCTGCGAATTGCTTTTCGTTCAGACTGCATATAAGGACGCTGGACTGGCTATGTTTTCTCCAGCACCCTCCCCCGCTACATCTGCGCCATCGGACCAACATCCTCTCCATCCCCAGTCCCCTTCTCCGATTATCCCTCGTGAAACACAATGTCTGCTACTATACCATCACCGGCACCTGCCTTTGTGAGTTTTGTCCCGCCCCTTGTCCAAATTTGGACGCGCCTTAATTGTCCTTTCGTCGGGAATCGATCGCTGACGCAACACTCTTTTGTTCCCTTTTAGACATGCCCCAACCCTACCTGCCGACGGGTCTTCGAGCGCCGCAGGGACATGCAGCGGCATGTCTCTACCCACGATCCCAAGACGAAGCGCTTCGTCTGCCCCTTCCCTGGCTGTGGCCATGCCACCCGCCAGAACTCAAATTTGATGACGCATGTCAAGAAGTGGGTGGCTTATACGAGCCGCTGTATTTCTTACTGAACATCTCACAGACACACGAACACGAAGGACCTTGTCTGCCCCGAAGACGGGTGCAGTTTTGCGACCGGTGACCCGTCAGGATTCATCCGCCATCGCCAGCGCAAGCACCAGTACAAGGCGAAGGCCACCACGAAGCGTATCCGCTACTCAAAGGAGGCCTTTGTTCCTGCTCCCTACCCAGACTCCGACACCAGCTCCAACTCTTCCTGGTCGTCGTCGAGATCCCCTTCCGCTCCCATCGAGTCGACGCTCAAATACGAGTCCGAGTCTGACCAAATGTTCGCGTTCAATGACTACTCCTGCATGCAAGAGGCGGCGAAGCTGCTCCTACCTGCTGCGGACACAATTCCTGCCCTTGACACGACCATTGACATCCCCGTCAATTGGAGCGCGCTGACTGTGGGCTTCGAATCTCCGAGTCCCAGTCTCGCCTCCTACTATGACCCAGAGCCATTCATGACCCAGTCGATGTCGGTGTCGCCCTCCTCAAAGCCAGGATTCGCACCTGCGGCGTACAGCTACGACTACCCCGCCTCCTACTCGGACCCAGAGCCATTCATGTCCCAGTCGCTGTCGCTGTCGCGCTCCCCAGAGCCAACGTTTGCACCTGCAGTGTACAACTACGACTACACTCCGGACTTCGCTCACCAGCAATGTGCGCCAGAGCAGGTCTTCGCCGACCTCACTCAGTCGGATGAATATTCATACGGTGCGGATTCGTATTTGTACTCGCCGCCATCGTTCGATGTGCAATGGGTGCAGCCCCCGTTCAACCAGGACGGGCTGCGGTAGTTCCAGTTCCGATTCAGGCTCCCATATTATACTGTATCTTTATTGTATATTTGCCTTTCTGCGTTGTTCTGTGTACTTAGTTTTCTCTCTGCCTCAGCTCTGTTACAATCTATCTCGTGCACTCGAGCATCGCGCATCGAGGCACATTCGGCCCGTTCCTTGTGTGTGAAGTACCTGTTCCGCCTGAAGCTGATCATGTTACGTGTGAGTTCGAATTCGCACTATATATGAACATAAACGCTATGCAAATGTTCCTGGTTTGGCTTGCAATCTTCCGCATCTCCGCTATGTCCATCGCAGTATTAACAGACCGAATCCGGATCTTCTCCAGGGGAGGCAGTCTTTTTGATAAAGATTGCTTGTGCCATGCTGAAGTCCGCTCCTGGCGGTCAGAATGTTGACACAGGCATCGGCATGATCTATGACTGGCCACGAACCAGTTGCTCTGCTGATCGTCAGAGAGTCGTTGCGAACGTCAACGGACCACTGGGCAGACAGTGTCGTGCTGTCCACCCTTCGTCGGCTCGTGACTTGACTGGTCATACTCTGGTTGAAGTGGTTGCTATGTGCTCTGCGCTTCACCGCTCTGTTCTGACTGACACCATATCCCACAGTCCTCGACTACACCCCGGACAACTTTCCAAACTGCAGAAAGGAAAAGAGGCGGGGTCGCCCCAGAAGCTGTTACTTCAATGATATGCCTGGAAACATGCCGGGAGCCACAAATTGATTGACAATCCGACGATGCACAACTGTCAAAACTGCAGTAAGCAGCATTCGGGAAACTCGGACGGGTACTATGGATAGTAGATTATACATGAACGACACAACAAGCAGCATACATGGTAGGTAGGTAGGTACATACACAATAACAAGACATCAATAACAATTACGTTCAGCACGCCGTGGCTGCTGATAGCCAGAGCGCACTCCTTCTACGCGCATGGTTTTTTGTGAACCTCTTGTCCGCCATTTCGCTTTTATCGCCCATTCGCCTTCTCGCCAGTATGCGCTTCCTGACAACAGCCTTCCAGTCATCACCGTATTCCACGGCGTCAGCCAGAGTGCGTACTGGCTCACAGGCATAAGCACCTATGTCCTCGTCATTGACCAGTACCATTGTCAAATCACCGCCCTCAGAGGGGGACACCGAGCGTTCAGCACGAGGAAGGATTTCTGGCAGGCCAGTCAGGAGAGGAAGACACGACGTGTCGTCACTGAAGTCGGCAGTGCCAGTGAGCGGCTGTGAATCTAAGGATCGACGCGCCCTCTGGCGCCGGGTTGTGGATCCGACGTGTTCTGGACGAGGACTATCGACGTTTGGGCACCACTCTGGTAGGGTACGCGTGCAAGAGGGAAGCTGAAGGAGATAGAATGACGAGATGAGTTCTATCCACCTGTTGCGTCCCAGGAAAGGGTAGCGGTTGAACAAGGGGTATGTTGCGCCTACGACTAGAGCAGGATGCACACGGGAGTGAATAACGCTGTTCGATGAGCCTATGTCGGGAGATGATATCGATGTTGGCCGAAGATCGTAGATGTATTGGCCAAGAGGGAGACTCTGAAGAAGATGAAGAAAATCAGAATAATGTTCCCGGCGACGAATAATGGCACTTGCATCGGTGAAGACGCGTCGATGTTCGGGTGAACAGTCTTGGTTGTGGTCGTGAAGGTCAAATAGAAGCTCTAGGGTGTCGTCTCGTGGAACTAACGCGTATTGCTCGTCCTCGAGTAGCTTCTTGATATCAGAGCGCACTATGGCGCGTCAATCCAGGACCAACAGATAGTCAAGGTGGCTTCTTACCTGTGATACAATTCAGCGCCGCTTCAAACTCAACTGTACCACGCTTCAGGCCCCAGTAGTATTCCATTTTGTAGATCTTTTGTCATGGTTAAGCCCAACGATTCTCGTAGAAGTTGCGGAAGACGCACCTCCTTGGCCCGCGGAACAAAGTAGTAGTCCTCTAGCGTAGCCTGTCCATCCGTAAAAGTCGTCTGAGATGTTTGGCGAAACATTGGGATGTCGAAGGGATGAGGGCAAGGTTGAGGAGGTCACGAAGCTTCGCGGCCCCGTGGCAGCTGCTATATACGGCCCTTGATCGGCGGTCCACATCAGCCATTGTTCCCATTTGTTCCGTCCACATGTACTTAACTGTTCTAGACCGTCGACGCCTACCCTGTCCAAGTCATGCCTGTTCATAGAGCCTAAGTACTTGACGACTGGTCACAAGTTCTGGGTTGTGTTCAGAGACTGCACCTCGAGCACCGGCGAAGTGAGACAGTCTACGTGATACCTGCTCCGTTACGACAAGACTAGATATTGGGGACGGCTGCTATGGCGCACGAGGCAAAAGGAGAATAGTTTACCAGCAGATGCCTGGCCAAATTTGGTCAACAATAAGTAGTGATGCTTGTTGTGTCGTGAGTCAAAGCGGCCATTGTGCAAGACCGTCAATCTCGCTTCAATGAAATTCCCTTGACAGCTGCCGAATTCTCGAGAGCGCCAGGGCTCGCAACTCCAGCTTGAGCTTTGAATCCTTCTTTTGTCTCTACGGCTCAACGGCTGTGCCCTATCTTGCCAAAGGACGAAGTCCAGTAGACAAGCTTCATAATGTTTGTTGTACTACGGTGTTATTGAAAAGCAAATCATTCTAGCCTGGACTACAGTCAACTTGATAGACAAGCAATCATCTCTCCGAGTATGTTTCCCGGATTTGATGGAATTGAAATCCTACAATGGATCATCGATCAGTCCTCAAGTTTCATGTTACGACATACATGTATGGAACACATTTGAGGGCCAGGACTTACTGAGTAGAGCAGAGTGTCGTACATATGGCGTAATTTCCCGAAGGCCAGACTCGAAAATGTCGACGAGTTCGAATTCTTCAGGAAATGGAGGCCCCGGAACTGATCGCAAGAGGAGTATTTCATTCAGGAGGTACTGACTTGCGAGAACCCATATAGCCTACTTGGCGTGGAGGTCACTCACGCAGGCTTCTCAAAGAGAAAGATTGAACGCACCCCGATGATTGGATTCATGATTTTGACCTGTCCCTGGTTCGTGAGGCGGAACGCCCTTGGTAGCCGGAACACCGACTTTGCTGAATCCAAGACTCGCTCTTTACACTTCGCGTCCGACTTGGCAAGAATACTATGCAGTTGGATCGTAGCGGCGTGCGCCACGTTATGCGCCAAGAAGAGGGTGCGCAATTTAGAGGATGTGGGTAAATGGACAGAGTCGGGTGAAGGTAGAGTTCGATGTAACGACTCGAGAAGGTCGTTAGTGCGGTCGAATGTAGAGTTGAACAGAACTGGATCAGGCGAGGGGAAACCTAGAACTGGGCCGCTCAGTACAACGGACCTCACTACACATGATCATTCATGAATGCCGCACGACTGACCGGTGCTACAAACATTTGCACAATCCGCAGCTTTCTCCCATAAAAGAGCGGCCTTAGCGAGGAGGGCCTTACTCGAGTCTTCATTCCCGTAAGTGTATTCGATGCCGTTCCAGTAGTTCTGTATCGTGTAAAACGTCCGAATGTCAGATGGAATGCCTCCCTGTGTCCACATTCATCAGCACACTTCATCGACACTCTGACCGATGGAAAGTAAAGCCAGATGTAGAATTTCAGGTTGAGACTCACATTTTCGTACTCCTCTGTCTCGAGCGGCCATGGCGTGTCTACATGCGCCGCGATGGGCATGATCGGCGAGGTAATATTTGGCGGGGCAGACAAGGCGGCCGCCCAGCACTGATCTATGACCAGCATCGCCCACGCCACGTCGATCCTCTCACCTTCTTCGATCGCATCGTTCGGTGGAGGTAGCCAAACTCTCCATTGACAGTAACGTCCCCGCCGGCGTCCACAGCCATCTTGGAACGGATCTTTCCCATTCCAGCTCCAAGGCAAAGCGAAAGGGAGAAAGAGACATGGTACTTCCCCTCCAAGAATCTGCCAGCGGAGAATAGGTAATATATGATGATCAGCTCGGCTTGGAGAGTGTGGACCACGCGCTGAGGGTGCATAGTGGATAGCGATACAGGAATCTGAGCGAGAGCGCGTGAGAGGAAGCTATTTGTGTGAGAGGAGATCTCAGCATCGAGAGAGAGATGCGCGCCGACGAGGTAGACCGCGTTCATGAGAGCTGGAAGCGGCCGGGAAGGATGTCCAAGATCTTCATTACCTAGCGCAGATGCACGGAACCGAGGGGCGTAGAGGCTGAAGCCATACTCAGAGCTCTGCAGAAGAAAGGAGTCGATGCTAATCAAGTTGAGATGAACATCGGTCAACATGTTGGTCAGAGATATTTCCATGGGAAAGGAGAGACTGACAGTAAGACTCTCATGTTCGATGGTGGCTCGGCAGTAGCCCACCATTCAAGTTCGGCTGTCGTAAGAGTTATACACCATCATCAGACGCGCTGACAGAGACGAAGTACCGGTACTAGGAGAGATTACTCCAGTCTGTGGGGGCGCACCGGCGTACGGGTCGCTGAGGAAGATAGGAGAGCCCACACACTCTGGGTGTTCGAGCTCGTACAACCGTGCCTCCGTTTTGGCGATGCTTTCCTCAAGAAGCTCCATCTTGGATTTGCCGCGGTCATTGTACTGGCAGTCTTCGACACGTCGACCACGAATACACTGTCCACAGACCGGTCGCGCTCCGTCGCATCGCTAGAAGAGCAAGACGTGAGCAAACACCTGGAAGGTCTGTTCGGACATGCCATTTTACGTCTACGACAATAGACGCATGCTTGCCCTCGAGACAGCGAAGCAAAGCTCATGTTATACTGGTCGGAGATGTGGGTGGCAGTCAAGGTTCTCAACGAGGGGCCAGTCGAGGCGTAGGCCAGGTTTATACCAGTTGCACGTTTCCCCACACTGCTCGTCATTGCGCCGAACTTTCTGTTTGGACATAACGCAGTACGCGGAGATTGACACGGACATACCGTCATCGCCGCGCCTGCACCTGCTCCGTGTGTAAAACCTGCAGTCGATAGATGAGGAACCCCATTCAGATAGCACCAGAGTTAACGCAGATGCTATCAATTGTTTGGTAGTAAGACAGCTTCGTTGAACCGCGAGACCCTGCTCAAGTTGAAGTTACCCGGGTCGATCTTAGAAAAGCTAGATTGCCAAACCCTAACCCAGTCTGGCCGTCTTCCGATGTCCAGGTCAGATTTTGCCAGCGCACCGTACTGAACGCCCTCAGCCAGGCGGCGGCGTCCCATACGGTCGGCAATCAGAATCATTTTTGCGCCAAAGAATGACCTATTTCGGTAAGAAACATACCAACGTAGGCAACGACCCTCCTGTCATCCATGACGGACACGGGAATAGGCAAAGCAACGAGCCCTCCGTTAGGCGTAACGTCGCCAACACACCATTGGGGCGCACTGAGACGTTCGAGTAGGTTCTCGAATGGAGCAAAGTAGCACAAGAGTGAGCAAAGTAGTAATGTTGTTCAATGTTGACGTCCGGGCCGGTATATTGCGCCGATTGGGATCAACTAGAAGCCCTTTGTGAGAGGTTGTGAACCAGGGAGAATGACATCCCTTCGACTTGCTGGTGAAGTTTGGAGGAACCCGTGGACCTGTGATCAAAACACCCCTACCAATGCAGGTCTGGATTGCGAGAGATTCACCACGCGGCATGAGTGGCGTGAAGATGACCTGGAATCACGACAAGCGAAAATACGATACCAGCATTCCGCACTTCTGGTGTCAGTAGAATAGCCTTTGCGCTGCGATGATACTTGTGAAGGTTATAGATGCTACAGCGTCTGTTGTACAATGCATCGTTGATACATGGAAAGAGCTACTGCGGCATGTTTCAGTGATGACTATGACGCTCGGAGCAAGCAGTGCTTACCATTATAGTTCGACACCGCCAATCTTGACGGTGAGATGAATGGGGAATGGGGAAATTACCCGTTGCGTCGGTTATGAGAGGCACAGCTGCGCGCCCTTTCTCCGAAGTTGTGTAGGTGATCATGGTGAATATAGATTTGGTCAGCGTTTTCGTGAGATTGGACTCGAAAGATGCGCGCTCTGTGACAGTGTAAGGAATATTGTGCATATGATAATGGCTCTGGGCTTCGATCTGGCGGCTGTCGGACCTCTGCGTTAATTATCCTACAGTTTTGCCGTCAGTACGGCCCAGCAGAAAGTGGCGCACCATTGCTCCCACGGCACGTCCTCCTCGCCCATGTACACCTGGGACCACGACTTTTTGGGCCTCTTTTCCGAGGATGTGACTATGATCTGCCACCGGTCAGCAGCGCATGATTAGCGGAATGGCGCGTACCTGCCCGCGCTTGCTTGCGCCAATGTCAATACCCTTCCAAAAGGCATCCACATTTTCCTGTATGAGCTGCTCCGTCGCCGTGTCCGATTTCCCGGGCTGTTCGTAGTCAACGTCAATGCCTGGTACCGAATCATGTGAGTACCGCGCACCATGGTGACGTCGAGCACCTCGAACGTCCGTGGCTTTATTGTGCCAAACGAGCGGTGGAATAGAATCGCGTGGATTGTCCCTCGCAGCACGTCGCGGCACGTCGAGCGGTCCACTATCTGACCTGATGTCATCGCGAGGGGGACAGCCGATGGGCGGGAGGGCGCAGCAGGTCAATCGTTATCGTCGGGTAGTTGTTCATCAGAGCGCCGGGCTAGGTAGAGTTGGAGGAAAGGCGGGCACCGATGCCGCCAGCGTCGGCGTGGTGGTGGTCAGAAGCAAGTAGCGAATTGTGTGGCTGTGTAGCACAGCCGCAGCTTTCTGATCGGGCAGGCAAATCGCGTGGCGATTTGTTCGCGTATTTCTCTTTCTCTCTCTCTCGCATCAAAGCTTCCTGCGTTGTGCCCCAACACACTGCATTATAGGCCTCGAAGTCAAGATGGAGAATCTTGTGGCCCGCTTTGCAGCCTTTCCTGCTGATGGCCACCAATCGGCGTTACACAAACCCAACGCCGCAATGAACAACTCGGATGCTGGACCTGCTGCACTCCGCTTCTCTTTTGAGTCGCATCTGCCGAGCTAGCTTGGAGCTAGCAGCTTTCATGCGTCTTCTCGACAAGATTCGTTGACACTAACACGGCCACAAAGGTTCCACTAGACTTCTGATGCTTTGCTTTGATACAAGGCCAATAAGGTTGTACTCTATCACTCGCCTTCCTTCATCCATGGTCTCTACTAAAGACACGACCGCTTTCATTGCCGGTGCAGGGTGAGTGCAGTATGCTGTGTCTCATCACCAGTATCATTGTAGTAGCTGAGCGACTATGCACACAGGATAGGCGGACTCTCCTTTGCGTGGGCCCCAGGAACCAGTTTTCTGGCTTCGACGATTTTGTGGTGAACCATTCGGCGACCTGGGACGAGCGTCGATCTGGATGGGAAGCGGGTAGCAGTCATCGGGTATGGCGCGTCTGCGTAAGTCGAACCTTCCTTTCGTGGTCCTTTGTAGGTCGGAGCTGAGTATCGGCTTCACAGCGCCCAGCTCGTGCCCTCAATAACAGAGAACTCTGAAACCGATGCGGTGCAATTTTGTCGGACGCCCGCGTGGTTTCTCGAGAATGTACGATATACTTTAGGCCCTTTCTTTGTTTTGTTTCTCATTCAGACTAGTATCGACACCCAGTCAGCAACGTATGGCGGTTCATCTACAAGTGGAACCCGGGCGCCGCACGTATCAGTCGAATCAAGATCTTCTGCACGACAAGTCCAGACATTCTCCCCTACCACATCACTGTCAGTGTTTTGCTCATTCCGGCGCACACTGTGTAACAAACACTGTCCGCCGCCCGTCGTTCATGTATTCGCGCTTCCCATATGGAGAGAGTACAAGCGTCGACAAGCTGGAGCGGCGTACCCACGTGGGATATGGTGCGTCCAGTTTTTTGTCAGTCCCTCATCCTAATTAACAGGCATCAGGATCGCCGTATAGGACTCAATCTCGTGGTCCTTCTCACTCAGCGTATCAGTCATCTATCCTCTTGGGCCGGCGCAATTGGCTTCTCAATCATCCCTCCTCTTCCTGTACCGATACGCCTCCGACTCCATCCACAACGCCGCTTGTATCAGACTCTTGACGATTACCGGCAAACCTGAACGATCATATGGTCAGCTTCGGGCAGCTTTTGGCACGCGCTGCAGCGGTCAAGCCCGTTCACCAACTTCTGCGTCTCGCGTAGATTCGACGACACGATCAGTAGGCAGTGTTAAAGGAGTTTCCGGTGCCTGTGTCGACCGAGTGGGCTTGTGTACCTCCTTACTGGGACGGAGACTGCCTGGGAGGAGGTGGGAAGTAGGATCAGGATCTGGGAGAGGCGTTGAAGCGGACTGTCCATAACTTTCATTGAACTTACCGTATCTAAGAACTCTCTCACATCTGTATGGCGTTTCAACAGGCGGACATTCTCTGGCAGTGTATATCCGGCTTACTTACTCACGACTCTGAGACTTGGAGATACCATGGTCTTAACTTTGTCTTGGCGCGTGAAGGGACATTCGGAGATTTACGGATATCCGGGAATGTACGGGTTGTCCGGCCGTTGTCTTGCTTGAGACTTGTTTGTTGACACCCATGACGACCGTTCGTCTCCAACAGGATGTTGAGCTCGCCTCCCGACGCCCAGCTCCTGAAAGTCCTAGGGCGGACATCCCGGCGGAACCGACGCGTCGCTATCAAATCTTGCTCGTCCTCTCTGGATTTCTGATGATCTTTCATACTATCGGGATCGGATTCGTCTTTGGTATATTCCAGGTGCCCGTATACTGTGGTTTCGTCAGAACTCGTGAAATCTGAGACTCGTTTGCAAAGGACTTTTACACATCTGCGAAGAGCAACATTGAAGACGCCAAGTCACAGTATGCTTTGGTGTCTCTTGTCGGGACGATCGGGAGCGGTCTCACGTGGAGCGGTGGAATTTTCGTGAATCCTCTTCTGGTGAGGACGCAGCGCGTCAAAACCATCACGCTTGTCGGCGCGTTCTTGATGAGTCTTGGGCTGTTTCTCGCCAGTTATAGTTCAAAGGCATGGCCTACTTGTCGTTCAAAGTTACCGCTAACCCCAATCATCGCTCACAGCTATGGCATCTCTATCTGACCCAGTCACTGCTATACGGCGTCGGATCCTCCATGTACTACTTCCCCATCATGACGATCATGCCGATGTACTTTACTCGAAATCGCGGGTTTGCTATGGGCATCGTTCTGTCCGGGGCTGGGGTGGGTGGCTTGGTCCTCGCGCCTGTTACACACACCCTGTTAGAGAAAATTGGTATCAGGTGGACGCTCCGCATCTTTGGACTGTGGAATTTTGCCGTAGCTGTGCCTGTGTCCCTGGTCATAAAAGCGCGAGAAGGGTCCGCGTTCAGTGCTGGTGCTCAGCGCACATCGACGAGGTTGAACATGACGCTTATTAGGCGAGGAACGTTCCTCTATCAGGTACTGTTTCAACAATTTCTTCTCGACGTGTCTCCGCTGATTCTTCAGTCCATGGGCGCGTTTCTACAAGCGGCGGGGAACATAGTACCGACGTATTACTTGACGTTGTACGCCTCGTCGGTGTTGCTCTATCCGACGTCAACGGGCAGTACGCTCCTAGCGGTCAACTCTGCAGTCAACAGTGTCGCCCGAATCCTCATGGGTCTTGTGGCAGACCGTGTCGGCAGGCAGAACACCTTGATCATCGGAGTGAGTCGACACTTTCACCTCTGAGATCAACTCACATCTTTAGGTATGGCTATCTGGCATAGCAGTCTTCTCCCTGTGGTACTCCGCTGCCCGCGACCGATTCATCGCATTCGTGGTCGTCTACGGAGTTTATGCCGGTGGATACAACGCCTTGCTGCCTACTACAATCACGGAGATATACGGAGTGGAGAACTACGCCAGCGTGAATGGGTTCATCTACTTCATCCGCGGATTGGGGTCGATATTCGGCGCACCGGTTGCTGGTCTGATTCTCGGGACGCATAATCGATCTGGTCACCTTGATGGAAGCCCGCTATCCAATCTGCGTGGGAAGTTCAACGATGTGGTCGTGTATGATGGGGTCCTGTTGTTGGCTGCGGGGTTGTGTGTACTGTATGTTCGTCTACTAGATGCGCGCGACAAGGGGTCGTGGAGTTGGAGGGCATGACACTCCTTCATCATCACAAATTCGGCCAACATCCAAAAGTTGTAGCGGGCTGAAGTGGCTAGCGCCGCCGCTACGCTGGGTAAACTTAGTGGTCCGTCAGATTTGATTCGGTTCTTATACGGTCGGCTCAATGTACTCAGTATGATAATCACGACCGATGATCGTAAACTCTTGGCAGCTGGACAGTCTGGAATTCTGAATGAGTGAGTCAATGAGAGGCGGAGTACTAGTCCATTGCTTTGTGGCGAGTCCGGCGACTCGGGCCTCGGCGGGTGGCTCACCTCGGACACAAGAGCAAAAAGGAGGCGATGCCCACTGGCTGGATTGAACAACCGACCTCATCATTGTGGTTGACAGTACAAGTGATGCGCTCTACCACTGAGCTAAGCGGGCGATGTTCTGCTGCGGCTGCTGTCCATCCATGACGGTCTTGCAAAGCCTTCGGGTGGTTCTTGCATGACCACCAAAGGACATCCCGCTTTCCTCGTGGGATCTCACTCAATGGGCATCCAAATAATCAAGCCGAAGTCTGTCTGCTGACTTCGATGCCCACGCCTTATACCTGGGTCGTTGCGTCCTGAAGCTTCTCTGCCTGCTTCCCTCATGATGGCGGATACCATCCCTTTGACCGCGCGCGCAGCCTTACTCACAACGTTCGGTCAGGATTACGAGTTGAAAACGGACTTTTCTGTCAGGCAGCCGTCAGCTCTGAAACCTGGCGAATGCCTTGTCAAGGTAGATTACGCCGGGGTGTGTCACAGCGACCTCCACATCCGCAACGGAGCTTGGGCGGGGACCAAGATGATGTCCATGCCCAAGGTCGGAGGGCATGAAGGCGTCGGACGAGTGGTCTCCATCGCGGAGGGGACGGCGACAGACGTCAAAGTTGGGGACCGAGTTGGGTTGAAGTGGCTGGCGAATGTTTGCATGAAGTTCGTTCACACTTAGGGACATAGATGAGCGTGATGCTGATTGCTTGATCAGCTGCGAAATGTGCAGGCAGGCTCATGAGTCTGGTGAGTCTACTCTGATCCGGAGTAGACTTCTGCTGACCCGACGACTAGCGTGCTCCAAGTCAAGCACTCACGGATATGCCATCGATGGAACCTTCGCGGACTATGTTGTATGTCATCCTGGATCGATGGTTGCAATCGTCTCATCATAGGTGTCTGTGTTTCAGACCACATATGTGAACTATGTCACGCCAATCCCCCACGAATTGGGGAGTGCTGAAGCAGCGCCCATCCTCTGTGCAGTGCGTTACTTCCATAAACGCTACTTGCTTGATAGCCAACACAGAAGCAGGGAGTAACAATATACAAGGCCCTCCAGCAGACAAAGCCCAAGGCAGGCAAATGGGTTGCCATCGGAGGTGCAGGCGGCGGTCTCGGACATCTTGGTGTTCAATACGCAGTCGCGATGGGACTTCGAGTCATTGCCATTGGTGCGTTCATGCAGGGGGTTCGAGGACTGGAGGTCAATTGAATTCGACCGTAGACACCGGTTCAGCGAAGCGCGATCTCTGCATATCTTTGGGTGCGGAGGTCTTCATCGACTTCAATGAAAGCAAGAACGTCGTACAGGAAGTCATTGATGCAGCCGATGGAAGGGGTCCTGACGCTGCTGTCATTGCCGCTGGTGCTGTGAGTTGTAGTTCCACGTTATGAGGTGTCGAGTCGCCTAAATTCTTCCATTTTCTATCCCAGCCAGCGCCTATGAATCAGGCTGCTTTGTATCTTCGGGCGACCGGGACGTTGGTGATTGTGGGGATGCCTGACTCATCCGCGACACTGGGTGTTCCTGTCAACCTGATAGTCGGAAAGGTAAATTTCGCGTAGTCCTGATATCAGTATGATTGGCTAAGTGACGTGTTCTTATAGTCGCTGACAATCATCGGTTCAGCTGTGGGGTAAGCTATCAATGCCTCCGGGGATACAGTCTGATTCATGACTCGTAGGAATCGTCAAGATGCATTTGACGCGCTGGTGCTTGCGGCCCGAGGAAAGGTGAAGTGTCAGTATGATGTTCGACCTTTCGAGGAAGTCAATAGGTATGTGCCAGTCCTTAGCATTTGTACACGGACTGACGGCTATGTTGAGTGTAATGAGTGATCTGGAGAGTGGTAAGATTGCAGGAAGGGTCGTTCTAAAGATAGGGTAGAGGCGTCATTTTTCAGACAAACTGTACGTTGGAGCTTTGCTCAAACCAAGTCGAAGTCATACAAGTGCGAGAGCGTGTTCTGCGCGCACGAAGACCGGTTCCGCTGGTCTCTATGAATGACAGGCTCAAAGCACATGGAGACGTTTGAATTGTACGTTCATAGACCAGAGAGAGAGCTTCCAACCAGCTATCAAGGTTGATCTAAAATACAGATAGCATACTTCAAGTAGGCATAATCTCGATAGGCCAGCAATTTTGCTACTGCTCTTCGGGTGACAAGGCGTCATACGTAGGACACAGCGTTTTCCACTCCTGAGGCTGAACCTGAGCTTGTGGGCCCTGTATATTATCCGCCGGATCCTCGGCGAACACAATCGCAAGGCCGGCCTCGAGATGCCAGTCAATGTGACTAGAAATGGGTGAATCAGTGCAGCCTGGAGTGTCTGACGCACAGACCAGTGCAGAAACTATGAAGTGATTAAATCAGCGCCGCCGTGTACTTCGAGCTGTACAAAGACACTGACCCAGGCTCCGGGATTGTTTGTGAAGAATCTGAATGTGGTGTTGCCACCGTTCACTGCGATCTGAATCAGATCGAAGACTAGGACGTGTCAGGTGTCAGTACCTGGAGTGACATCTCGGCGAGGAGGGTTGACAAAATTGAAGTCGACAGCGTTCGGCTGCAGGATGACATCGAAGTTATGCCCATGAACTACATTCATGAGCGGATGCAAGGCAGACATGCGGAAACCTCACGATGGAAGGGATGAGCACCCGCGCCCGGTATGGAGATGTCAACCGTCTTGTTGGGCGGCAGGAGGAATATCTGACAAGGGACGGTTAGTTACATGTCTGTGACTTAAAATTCTTGACAAACTTGTTCCTAGAGAGTCTCAGAAGGTAGGTCTCGTCAGATCAGTTGGACGTACGGAGGGCAGAAAGTCCTGCGGTTGCGCGGCGCCACTCAGGATCTGTAAGAGCACAGGAACTGTAGGGGAAACATATGAAATCCCGTTGATATCGAAGAAGGGAGGATTGGGCTGAGATTCTTGCATTAGTGGATGGATCTGGTGAAACAATGAGACGGTCTACCTGAGCAATAGTCAATGTGTAAGCGACGTCAGGAGGGGCAGATCCCAGCTTGGTCCCGAAGTCAGAGCAGAAAGATGTTGCGATCAATCTACCTCACCTGTCCGGGACCCTCCTCCGCGATTGGCTGTTTTTGGATGCTCAGCTGTTGTCAAAGACCGTGACAGTGCTTCACGTACGTGCATCAGTGAGTCGTCGACCGTAAGTCCCGGCGTTCTCGTTGTCGTAGGCTCCACTGCGGGAGCACCTTCGTATCTAAGGATGGCGAGAGCGAAAGCGGGGTTCTCTGCGGATGACTTCGCAAGCGTGCAATCAATTCAATGATCTGGAGCTTACGGTTGGGGTTGCTTGCTGCATTTCCACCGGTGGGCCTGAAGAGAGTCAGTACAGTGTAGTGTTGCTGCATTGATGCTCACGGCGCCCGGATCCAGTAATTATCGACAGGTTGGTTGGCCTCCAGGATGACCGAGGTACGCTGAGCTGCACTACACTTAGTAGGCGAGTCCGAGATCAGGGCCTTGTAGTATCTGCCCACCAGCGTAAACATCAACGTTCTCGCCGGTGACGGGATCATGCTCAACCCCGTCCAATTCCATCACTGTGATGTTGTGATTGTCGATAGAAAAGGTGAAGAACGGTCGACACGAGATTGCGATGAGTCGCAACCTAACTGGAGGTCAGCATAAATGATGTCTACAGCGATCACAGACGATCACCTATAGCGCAGCCCTGGCTTCACGTTGATGACGGAGAATGGGACGAGTGGCTATGGGTATATGAGCAGTTTGTACTCGTGAAAAGGGGAACTCATGCACTCCGCCATTGTAGCGACCGGCGCCATTGATCAAGGCTAGATATCGATCAGTTATCTATCGGTTGCGTGAACTATCTCGCCCTACTAGAATCCGGAATGCTGTTCAACAGTCAGTCAGACTTCTGCGAGGCAATGAAGCCCACTCTTACGGAACGATGCCGGTGGTGAAAAAGGTATTCTGTCCAGCCGGTGCCACGACATGGTACCAGTCAGCAAGGGTAATGATCGTGGTTTCTGGTCTTCTATTCAGTGTCGTCAACGGCTCAGCGGGTGATCTCACCGTCATCAACATCGTAGAGATCAGCCAGCGGGTCGTTCGGATCTTTACAATGACCTAAGCACATGGTCCGAGGGTGATGAGGGCGTACATTACCATATATGATCAGGGATCCTCTGAGGCCATCGCAGTACTGAGTCGACAGATGCGAATGATACCAGTAGCTGCAGCTGTGAGTAGACGTCAAGTGCAGGACGTGTGTCGTGTACGTACGATCCCGTCTGTCCCGCGGTGCTGAAGGCGTAGGTGAAGTCGTCGCCTGGGGCGATCGGACATTGGTTGACGAAGCTGAGCACAATTCATATGGAAAAGATGGCAGTCTTTTGAAGGGCTTACGATGGTCCGTCCATGCCTGAGGTACGCGCTTGGAAGAGACCATGCCAACTACAGAAACAAGGGTCAGTTGAGAGGAGAGAGACTGGGCCCCAATGCTGACTGCTGCAGTGAAACGATGAGGAGTAGCAGGGGACAGGCTACGGAATGCTTACAATTGAGAGGCTGCGCCTCATGGTCGGATCCGTCAGCCTGTTGTGCGTGACAATCTGCGCGTCGTCGCCCTTATTGAATGTCAACGTTGGTCCAGGGAAGGTGCCACCGGGCGCGATCATGCTGCGAAGCCAAATGTCAATAAGCGGTGGCATAAGAAGTGATATGGGCCAAACGTACGAGCGAGAAAAGCCATCAGGGGCGAGCACCTGGTTTTCGATCACTAGATCGTAGTGCTTCGTTACAGCGGAGACGACGGTAAGAAGGAAGATGGAAGCAAGCAAGCAGGATCGAAAAGATACGAGACCCATTGTTGACGTCTACCGCACTGACAGAAAGATGTGCTCTTTATATTGTATGCTATGAGACCCAACCTCTTTGGTGTAATTCATTCTTGGTGCCGTGAGGCACGGCACTTGGAAGACAGGATAGTGAGAAAGAGCCCAGTTCTGAGGTCAGTATATCCCACCGACATCGACAGTACCTGTTAAGTCTGGAAGGCGACTCCAGGTAATCGTTCTGGCGCTGTGGCGGCGAAACTGTCTTCAAAGCATTTTCGCCAAAGAGATTGCCCCAGTATAGCGAGACAGTTGTCGAGCCACACATCCACAGCCAATATCTTTGATACCGCCGACAATGATGACGGAGCTCACGACGGTCGCCACCGTCCCACGGGGACGGGACAGATGTGCGGGCCAGTGAGAAACCATAGCATTGGCCTGGGTATCCAGCAGGACGTGGGGTCACGGTCCAGGGCACATTCGCACGAGAAGAGGATAGAACGTCTATACGGCAATTAGACTGGCAAATGACCGCGGCTGACGTGTTCATCATTGCCCCTCTACGCATGGACATACCGGTGTTTTCGACCAACTCCTCAAACCCTGAGACTGTCTTACACCCGGCTACAACCGTGGGGTTTTTTCCAGCCAGACGCTCGGATCCGGCCAGGCTGGGAATTCGCCAAGCGAGGAAGTCGAGTCTCGGCAAGTGGGAGGAGGAAGGGTATGCACTGCGTCATCGACTCGGAGTCACCGCAAGACACTTAGATATATATTATGATGCAGACTGTTACATCGGATGGTATCACATTTCTGGGATTATAAACTACTAGTACAAGAATGCATGAATTCGAACATGTGGCGGTAATCGTCTTTGCCTTGAAGGCAACGGTAGGCAAGCTGTACCTAGAGGTAGGTGCGGTACCGTAGACAATGACCGTGAATAGAAGCAGCAACAGAACAATGTATAGAAAGGAAGCGAGGAGCTTCGCTCCACCTGTTTACGCCGTAGGAACAGAAGCAACCTCGAACCCATGTAGAACTTGGTCAAGGGTCTTCCTGTCTACCTGCAGTCGAAGGCTGAACTCAGAGAAGGAGGCCAATTCGACGAGAGCCGCCAGGGGCTCCCGGTTCATTGCCGATATTAACACTGGGTATTGCTCGCCTGTCCGTAGAGAGTTGTCACTCAGCCGCCGAACCAACGAGCGGAGGAGACCGTCCTGCTCGCACTCTACATCCAGTACATCGAGAAGCTGATTGTAGTCGAGGCGCAACTCAACGCCGAAGATCGCTTCATCGACAGAAACACTGGTAATGAACAGCTTAATGCGACTGCCGTCGTCGCATTGGCGTATGAAGAACACGCCGCCTGGTTCTGGGCGGTATACAGCCTCGCGGGGATTCGTATCCAGAAGATGAGAGGGTTGGAGCAAAATTTCATGCTGTTGAAGACATCGTCGAGATGTGCTGGGAGAAGAGGTAGACGAGCTGAGAGGCCCTCGGCTCGATGAAGCTGGGATGCGCAATCGTTGCGTCAAGGGAAAGGCAGGAGCTTCGGCGATAAGGCTCAGTGAGTCAAAAGAGGGAGGAGGAGTACTAGCTGCCAGTGGCGCGTATTCGGGTAATGGCGTCAAGATAATAGAAGACCTGGAACAGGTCAACACGACGACGTTGATCTATGCTCGAATTATCATACCTGGGGGAGTCGTCGCCGAGAGCGTTCGAGCGATGATTGCGACATTCCTGAGGTGACTGTTGTGCTTGAAGTGCTTCCACGGACGCTTCGCAGGAACGCGACAGCGGTCTGCAGGCGCGAGAATACCGTCAATGAGTTGAATGGGTATGAGAGCTGAGAAACTCACAGGGGACGCTGTACATGTGGCGAGTTACGCGGAGAGGGCCTGTGTGGCATATCAGCAATCAACCAGTCGAATCGTTGGCCCCACAAACCGAGCGGTACGAGAGCGATGGAAGAGACTCGTCAGCACACCAACATGTCGCTCGGTCATAATGTTGCTGACAAGAGGCGAAAGATCGCGCTGAGAAGACGTATCGGCGGGCAAGGGTCTATCGATAGAATCATGCTGTGCAACTACAGCAGCTAAAGACCATGGGCTGCCGATGTTGACTGTCGAGCTAGATGAGGAAGAAGCCGCCATCGGGAGCAACCCTAATGATGAACGGTGCGAAGAAGGGACAAAAGTCGTCTCGTGTCTCTGTGGCGTGTTTTGATTCAACGGACTCAACGCAGGCGATACTGTGAGTGATGGATCGTATCCATCTGGAAAAGACCTAGGCTGGGAGTGTTCGACGGGAGAAGAAGCATTTGTCGAGGAACATAGATTTGACAAATCCGAGGGACCACTCTGTAATGACAGGCTCGTCACGATAGGCGCCGGAGAAGTGGCCGCGCCATGACCACCAATGCGAGGCTGAGCGGAGACTGTAGTACCATCCGCATTGGCAACGTCAAGCTGAGGCGAAAAGTCATGTCGCAAGAATGACGATTCCTGAGGCGAAGTCGTTGTAGACTGAGTCGCAGCTCGTAGACGTTCCAGAGTGAGGGCCAATCGTGGAGAAAGGGTCGGCGTAATCCCTCCTTGACGTGAAGCATCCTGGGGGCCTTCACCGTCTGCGTGACGGCGGCGGGACGGTACACGAACGACATCCGGGACCACGCGATCCGCTGGTCTCGCTGGTGGTGAGGATCTGATAGGTCGCATAGGTGATATCCGGGGCGGGGAATGTGACTCGGAATGTACACTGTGCGAGGGATCACTGTAGATGACAGGAGGCCTAGAAGCTGGTGTTGGGCTAGGGATAGTAGAGGCCGGCACAGTCCAAGGTGAATGCGGAACATCCAACGGGCCAGGCGAAGAAACGACAGGAGGACTGCTGGCGGACAAGGATGAACGCTCACGATCCCCGCGACGGGATGGACGAGATTTTGAAATGGTTGAACCTGAAGACGATAGAGTCTCCGGAATAACAGGGTAGAACCGCTCGTAAGGCGAAGAACCGACAAGAGGACTGGGGGCGGACAAGGACGAGCGCTCACGATCTCCGCGGCGGGATGGACGAGATCCTGAAACGGCTGAACCTGGAGACGATAGACTCTCCGGAAGAACAGGGTGGAAGCGCTCGTAAGGCGTTGTCCTGGTTGAAGAGAGTCCTCGGTGATTGGCTGAGGGAGAACCAAGGGGCGGTGCTGTTGGGTTTAGTGCATCTGGACTATGTTGCCATTGACTCCAAGACGATAGAGTCTCCGGAATAACAGGGTAGAACCGCTCGTAAGGCGAAGAACCGACAAGAGGACTGGGGGCGGACAAGGACGAGCGCTCACGATCTCCGCGGCGGGATGGACGAGATCCTGAAACGGCTGAACCTGAAGACGATAGACTCTCCGATAGAACAGGGTGGAAGCGCTCGTAAGGCGTTGTCCTGGTTGAAGAGAGTCCTCGGTGATTGGCTGAGGGAGAACCAAGGGGCGGTGCTGTCGGTTTCCCTGCATCTGGACTATGTTGCCATTGACTCCAAGAATTAGTCAGGAAGAGAGATGGTTGGTCGAGCGTAGACTGGACCTGAGGCGGAATCTGCTCGTGGAGAATATACGCTTTCTTGTAGTACCGTTCGACTAAGTTGCGTGCAGCCGTAGTCATGTCAACTTGGGGTTTTCTGGATGAAAGATTCAGAGCCTATACACGAAATGCAACTTTGTGAGGACACACCTAAACCTGGCAAGTAGTTCGGAGACCTCCCGAGTTCTCGTATAGCCGAGACCCTCACTGGGCTGCAAGGCTGGCATACCAACATAGACAGCCTGTCTACGCTGCTGACTGTGGGATTGTGAGTCGGACTCGACAACAAGAACATAATTCACTTGCATGTTCGATGCAGCACGGCGCAGTATCATCGATAAACACTTCACGTCAATGTACCGTAGCATCACTTCGGTGATGACGATGAGCGCATAACGTGCACGCTGCTTCCGCTGTAAGATGCTGGTAAAGAGCGGATTAGCGCGATCCAGGAGTATGACAGGGGACGTACTCCATCAACGAGGCGGGATCTTTCCTCAGCAACCGCGCGAGCTTGTCTATCACCTTGCGGCACTCCTTAAGCTGTCGCTTTCCCCGCAGGCGCCTCAGCTGATCCACCCTCCAATTGTAATCCTCTGTCCACTCTGTCCACTTCGAATTTAGGACACTTCCGCTCTTGTACTCGTGCATGAAGAGGTCCAGGATGTCATATATCGGCGAGTGCAAGTTCGTGTTGACGCAACCCTTACGGCTCGCAAGGATGGCTTCGATTTCGTGGTAGACCGGTCTCATGAGGTACATTGCGAAGAAGTGGATCGATTGGGAGCATGTAGCCTGGTCGCGCTTGTCCAGGACGATGGACATCGCTGGTGGTGGTGGTGGATGCTGTTAAGTGACAGAGGGAGATCAATTGACGTCCGTAGTAGTGCCGATTTGGCAAGATTCCCATACCTGGTCGGAGTATCTGGCCGGGCGTCTATCGCATGGCCTTGTGACGAGGCGTAGGAGTAGATCCCGAAAGTAAACGTGGCCTACGCAAGGCAGTAACCGTGGTGGATGATTATGAGGTGCCTCGTTCCCTTTCACTGGGAGCGGAAGATTGGCTCCGCAATGACAACCTTCGGCAATCCCAATCGTCAGTGTTCCGGTTCGAGGGAAGCGTCAAACATGCGGCTTGCGCTTATTCGAATCTGTGCTCAAATCCTGTTGAACATAGACGCCGAGGAACGAGAGAGGAACTTGCCAGTGCAACCACGCGTAGAAAACGTGTTTGCGCCACCGTCGAAAGAAGTTGTGCCGGTCCGTTCCACATGATCCTTCAACGCGATATGGGAAATGAAATCAAGCTCTGGACCGCTTGTCAGAACGTTGATAGACATACGGATGTTACCGCGCACACCAACATCTATGCGTCATCGTTTGACGGCGTTTGTTTGCTGGCGGTTTGATCCGGCTTCATATGGCTCTGTCCTGGCGGTGGACTACGAAAGCGTATGCGGTACGCGCAGACTTCAGGCCATACATGACCGACCGGCGAAACAGACGCGAATGCGAAGCACATGGAAGCTTGACAATTGTTCGAAAGATGGGGAAAGTTGTTGGCTCTCTCTACCGAGCGGCAGCTCGTAGGATGACCGATTTATTGACGATGTAGAGAGGCCAAAGGGATGTACGACTTGGTCGACATTGCTGACGGTGATGGTTCGGGTTCAAATGGTGTTCATTTTTTTCCGATGGGTCTAGATCGGGTCTATCTGATGATTCTGATCGCGACTCGGGGTGGGCGCAAGGAATACGGGCACTTCGTAGGGGTAGCGGTGGCCTTTCGCAGCCACAAATGACGGCAACGAGAACGATGCAGACAACGTAGAAATGATAATCCGACGATGATCGCGTGAACTCATCTGTTGTGCATACTTCTATTTATGCATATGGTTCAGAAAGAAATTGGTAAGAATGCTCATAGTTCGTCAACGTCTCCGCTAACACAAATCCAGTCCTTCAAAACGTCCATCCCAATCTTGCCGCACAGGTGAAAGCTGACTGTCTTATCCAGGGACGTGAATCCCTCGATGGTGAACCGCTCGAATGAGGGTTTCCACTCATCTGGGGTCTCTACAACCCTAAACTCGTACGGCGGCTCGTTATGGCGCACGATGCTACAGATTTCATCCATGTAATCCGTCAGAACCTTGTCGGTCTCCTCGTTCTCGCATATACTTCCCTGCAGTAGCGATCCTGTCAGCCGTGGAGAACAGCTGGCGACAATTACGGCCCAGTTCTCCGAACGCCTCATGACGGACATGTCAGTGATTGACCAGATAACGCCATTATCCTTTCGAAGGAAGTCACGATTGACGAGCGACATTGGTCTCGATTCGAAGTCCATCAGCGGTGTCCTTCTTTCGCCTGTGCCTAAGAGCGACTCCACCCTCGACGCGGTCTCGATATGAAGCGGCTGAGACGCTGGCAGCTTTTCATTGTGTGGTGACTGGGCTTGGTTGGTCTGGCTGCGGCTGGCAGGTTGAAGAACCTGAAGGGATTTCGCATAAGGAGAGTGGGGATCAGGTTCCGAATACGAAGGGGGCCGATGTGTTCTAGATCTGGCAAACTTCCGCTTTGTGTCGAGCTCCAGTTGCGAGAAAGGCAATTGTGCACGGGGATTGAGGTCGTCTTGCGAGTCTCTACAACAGGAGTCCGGGTCAGAAGAGCACTGCAAGGATAAGTAGAAAGTATTGACCGGCCGCCAAGGGTGAACTCTCGCAGGATGTCATTGACATTGTTCATCGGTGAAAGGGGAGCATGCTCGATGGCCTGTCCGCGAGCACTTCTAGGGTGGTGTTTAATCAACGATAATACTCTGGCTTCATATCGTTCGTACGCACCGAGCACTATGGACCGCCGGTGTTTCACGTGTGCGTTCCTGAAGGAGGGGAGACCATGCATTGGGCGACCATTTCCTAACGAGTATCAACACTGAACACAGCTCAATTCGAGCAGCAAAGAGCGTACTCAAGACTCAACATCTGCACGGCCATGTCCGTCCTGTACTCGTTTGCCAAGTCGGGCGTCATAGCCAAGATAGCGTCAACATCCTCCTTCGTCGGAAGCAGATCGACTTGCGGAGACTCGGCATCGTTAGAGGTCATTCTGTAAGTCGTGAGTCTTCAATTTCTCGAATCATTTCAACACTCACAACAACGTAAGGATCTGGTTGGTCGTCTGACTGAGAAACATCTTGTGCATCACAAACAGCGGTAACACGCGTCGAATGAGGACACTGAGGGTCATCTTGGTATAGACATGGAAGAAGAGACCCCTGGCAAGGCCGAACCAGTTTAAGTGTGTGAGCACTGGTCACAGATCACTTACTTTCGTCTGATATCCTTCTCCACACCCTCGCGGAACGTCTCCTGCTCCTTGCCAGCCCATAGGATCATCTCGCGTATCTCCCCGTACGTTTGCAGCCCCCAGAAGTTAGCGGCTAGGACCCCCCATAAGTGTTCTATCTCATCTTCGACCCTCGCTAGCTCATCCGTTCCCATCATCGACAGTACCTGCTTGCACCAGACATCCTCTGCGTAATTCTGTTTGACCGCAGAGGCGACGACTTGTGCGAGGGCCTCGGAAGTTTCGGAGGCAGTCCGCAATCGGGAGTTTAAGCCAATCGTTGCTATGGATGAAGAAGCCATGAACGGAGTAATAGTGGAAGGAGTGAAAGGAGCGGGTAGTATCGATGAATGTAGCCACATGTTCGCCTCGTGGCGACACTCTGGGCTTCGGAACTTCCCAAAATAAATTCACCAGATACTACAAGGGGACTAATACTACAAAGGGATGAATCTGGGATGAATACATGACGGCAATGTCCATTAACTAGTTAGTGATGACGCTGCTCTTCCCCAGATAGTCCCTCACAAACTCTGTCGAACAGTTCTTCCTCGAGATCGTTATCCCAACGAGCTTTCCATCTTTGACACCCGAAGCCCTCACTAGTTCGTACCTGGCACCAGGCCCCATCACCTGAAGATCATCGAATTGTGACCTGCCTCCACACACCGGAAACAAAAAACCCGGTCGTCTATGGAAGACATCCAAGACGGTGTCAATGGGGTCATGCAAGCATTCGGATCTCTGCAGGAGATGCCCAAGGCTGTCCATCGTATGTATCTCGACGATATCGAAAGAATCGTTCTCAGTATCGATATCGTGAGCGCGCCATATGACTCCGGAGTCAATGAGTTTGAACGACATCCCGCCGCTTGCCTCATACGAGACGAACAAGGGAAATTGAGCAAAGAGGTCCACTAATCGTCCTATCGGCAAAGGAGAGGAAGGTTCCAAGTCCGTAGGCGACTCGATGACATTGCGAGGCTCGGCTTCAGCAACTTCGGCATCGAGATTGCTCGGGGAAGGGAATGGAGTTGGTGATGGCCGCAATACAGAGTGATTGTTGGGGGGTGTGGTAGACAGATCATTGTACGAGTAGGGCGGTGGGCGCGGAGAAGGTGTCCTCGTTGGCCTGTTCATTTGCTGCTCCGCAACCCAAGCACTAAGCCCACGATGTGAGCTTCCAGGAGGGATTGAACGAGCAAGGGGTAGATCTGCGTCATCGGCGAGGGCAATCGGGGTGGATGAGACGGGCGGTCTGGATTGAGAAGCGTCGTGGGTATCCGATGCTGAGCGTGACGCTGGGGCCATCGGGGGCACTGGTGCCACGGGAGGCACTGGCAGTGCCATGCCGGCCGTCGGAGGTGTTATAGAAGTCGACAACACAGTGGACTTTGGTGGTAAATGCGAATTCGAAGGTGCAACAAACGGTTGCTGCCTCGGTTTGTCGCGTGAAGTTCGCGGCGTCTTGGAGGTTGAATGATCAGATGACGTCTCAGACAGTCCCACTGCCGTCTTGAAAGACTCGAGATCTGGAATGGATCTGACAAACGAGTGAGACGGGAAGGTCGAAGGTAAAAAGATTCACACACTCGTAACCCTTCAGACGTGCGTTCAATGTTGCCGGTATCTCCTCTGGAGCACCGCATCCGGCGATCTGATCATTCCTCGAATCGTCTTGGCAGAGTTCATTGTAAAGCGCTTCGCTCGCTGGAAGGCTCCAGTCGCACTGAGAAGATGCGGCATGTCTGTTTCATGGTGAGAATTTGACAGCGCACAGACGACAACGAACACACAAAAAGACAGCAGTCCATTCCAAAATACTCCAGATCCAATAATGGGGAAGAGGCCGGATGATATTGCGCGTTAGAACCTTGACAGCACATTCAGCGTACGCTCGCTTGCTGGCTACGTTGATTCTGAGGGAGATCAGCAAGAAGGTCAAGGTTCGCTATGGAGATAGAGCCCACTTCACGGTGGAATTGTCGCGGATTGGAAAGACCAACGTTCCGAACAGGAGGACGAGGTCCTGGTACCCAAAAGTCTCATGGCGCTTCTCTTCGAGGAGAGCGGCCTGTTTAGAATAGTAGTCGACTTGGGTGCGGTCATGGGTTAACAAGGACTCGTGTTCTCGTTTAGCCTTCAGAGCCGCCTTCAAACATGTGGCGAACGCGAGGCCAACTGATTCGCAGAAATTGCGGCTCGGCGGGGTATGTGCTGGCATGCTGATGGTGGGCGATAACGACCTCGTTCCCGCCGGGTAGAGCCATCGTGTGACAAGAAGCCTTGTCCATCACGACTCGACCAGCGACAGATCAGCGTCAACCGAGTAAGTCCCTGCCAAATGTGGCCTGAGTGGGGACAGCTTCCCAGGAAATGTGACATACGAATGAGATGGAGCTGAGAAGAGCATTGGCATAGTAGCTCCGGCCTAGCCAGATCCACAGTCTGAGCTAGAGCACAATCGAAAAGGAGGCTATGCCACAGTGTTGGTCGACCAGTGTCTGCTTTCAAGCACCATGATAGTTGAAGGAAAAGACAACTGCGTGTGGCTATGAGCCTCCAGAGCAAACAAAGATCAACACCGCGTCCCTTCTGCGCCCGAAACAATCTCAACGCGTCATTCTGGATTTCGAAAGTAGCAGCCGATGACATCGCTCCCGAATGGCTGGGTTCATTGGACGCGTCGAAATGATGGCATGTTTCTTCATGTTGCGATTCTTTCGCCGAAGCCTATTCACAGTGAATCGGTCCCGTATGAAAGGGACTGCCATCTGTGAGAAGCGATACGCGCTCCTGACGACCGACCACATATGGAACCCTTATAAACTTGATCAAACAAACAGTCAAGCGGAACACAATCGTCGTCATCAAGCAACGCGCTACAGTCCTGTATGCTGCGGAACACATCCATGCGAACGAAAGTCTATCACCAAGTCACAGTTGGCGATGGCGTGGCATGTATACAAGCCATGATGCAGTTGCAAGATTGCGTTGGACATGTAAGCGCGCCGGAGAGGCGTAACGACGGATTGTCAAGATGTTTGCCTGACTGGTGACGAAACGTTTCGTCTTCAAACCCCGTAGGCCATTTTTCAGTATGAGCAAGGCCGGTCTGACTCAGATGTATGAAAATTTATAGCTAGCGACTCCGGTCCTGTGACGTTGCTCCGACCACGGGCTAGAACAACGCCCGCGGAGAGGCCTCATGCTGCAGCGGGAAGTCGTGTCAGACTATAGCAGGAGTAAAGGTTGGCATACAGATGCAAATTCTTTAAATGGTGGCTTCAACGCTTAACCCGTCGGGCCGAATGAAACACGTTAGGTCGTGAAACTCGTGTGCTTGTTGCGCCAGAAGGACCTATGAGGCCGTGCGCTGATAAGAAAACTTGAGTGGAACAACAGATGCCGGACGCGGAGGAAATCAGGTTCTACTGCAGAGGACCGGAGAAGGATGGGCGCGCCATGTCGACAAAGATATTACGCTTGACCATAGATTACGTTGGAACCCCCGCCACTCAAAGACTAAGGAAGTTATCCACTGGCGCGTCTGGCAGTGGAAAGAGCAGTCTGCATTGGGTATCCGAGCCAATAATCGATCACCTAATGTTGTTCATTGGAGGGCCATTTGGTATGCCGCTAGTCAAGGAAGCGCGACACCAAATGCGCATCCAAATCATCCTCGAGTGGCTGGTCGATGTGTCGAGGGATATCAGCCGACCGAGTCTGCGAGACCTATTATTATGAAAGGCTGTTCCGGGAGCTTGGCGGATGTACAACATTTCCCCGGGAAAAGATGAACTTAGCATGGTGATCAGTATCCATTGTCGTCGTCGTCGGCAGGAACAGCCTCACCAACATTGCCCAGAAAAAAAATTTGCTCCGAGGTCGGGCAGCACCTGCTGGCAAGATGCAGATATATTGGATCGTCGACCGATCAAAAAGGGTCGTGTTGGACCATTTCCGGCCGCATTGAGGCGTTACGGGCTTGTACGACAGGTTTCCAGCATCAAATCGAGGAATCATGACTCGCAACATCTCTGCCAATGGCACCTTCCTACGGCCGTCAAGCCACGATGATAAGGTGACACTGAGGTGACTGACGACTCGCACTTCAAGACGAATTTGAAATGCTACACGTGATCGCGGGTTCGGCATCAAGCATGTGATCCTCGCGGCGAGTCGTCCTTTGCCTCCTGCTACGAACAACGCTGGCAGTTTTGGCTGAGGCGTCACTCTCAAGGCTCTCAGTGCAGGTGAGCGAGCTCAAAACTTTCTCTCGACAATTGAACGTGCTCGCGAAGGCTTTCACTCTACACTGTTCGAACGCCGGGGACTTTCGTTCGTCCGTTTACTTTTCGGATGACTGGCCGAAGTTTTTTCATGAACCCATTTGTTTTTGGCGCGCAATTCCTTTTATGGAAGTAAGGTCCGATGTGTCCTATTTCCGATTTGGGATCGGTCTGTGTAACTGTCCAGGAAAGGATCAAGTATTGGGGGACGTTCTGGTGTGTTACACCTCAATTCGTATCTTTCGTCTTCAATCAAGAGGCGTACACTCAATGGATCGTCTCAGCCCCCTGGGGCAAGCCTCTGTCTTCGGTCATTGCCCGTAGTGGCGTCTCAGCTCGGTTTTGGAAAACACGTTGTCGTCGTTCGAGATCACAGAGACCGATGTTCTCTACTAAGAGACTGAGTGTTTGACTCGACTGCTAACAGTATGACTACTTCTCACCTGATCATAGTTACAATGCCGTGATCCTATCTGGTGGCAGGTATTGATATCAACTGCCTAGCCTCTCCGAAGATGTGATTGATATCTATCTCAAGCAATCACCACCATCCAACAGCCTTGTCTTTTTCATTCAGTGTCCCCATGACCTTTTCCGCTGGATTGAAATGCTCTCAGGTAAAGTAATACCCAAGAATTCGGCAATTTTCTTCATCAAGTCATGCTACATCCCCTAGGTCGTCGGACACTGACACATCCACTATCTGAGGACACTCACGTACGACTCTCGGTGTGTTACCTGGTCCGAGCCCGAACAATACTTTCGTAGATGTCAAGATGATAACTCAACGTATTTCATCTGGTCTGAAGATTTCGACACATGGGGCCTACTTGACTAGCCTAAGGTATCTCGTGGTGTCGCTCCGAACATCACCGTCATTTCCCAATTGATACTTCCACTTAGGCTTGCCGCCTCTATTCGGGTACGGACGTTGCGCACCAAAGCGGAGAGTAGACGCGTGTTCGCATGCGATGCGCGTGGACGCGTTCGTAGTTGAGTATATTGATTGCGGGGCGGTAACCCATTCTGATCTCTCCATGGGCTTCTTGCAGCTGGCGTAGGCGCCCATTGCGAAGGCGCTCATATCAACTTGCGTATTGGGAAAGCAATCAATGTTGAGCCGCGAACTCCATCTCGTCTTGTTCCACCGCTTGATTCAGAACGCATGTGGTTTTCCTGTCGAATGTGGGTTGTACGATCCACTCCGCATTCGAGCTTTCTGATATCGCAGCCGTGGAATACGGCTTAGCATCCCGATGGCGCTTCTGTACATGCTTCTCAAGTGATGATAATTGAGTATACGCCTACTTATAAAAGAACCCGCAATGCTAGAGAGGGGTAAGCGAGACGCGTCCGTCATTTCGAAGGGTGAGTCTGCTGTCCTGGCTCACAAGCACAAGTCTGATGTCTTATCAGATAACGCCATGAGCGCTCCATTTATGTGGCTCTCTGTCGAGCTTCAATTGATCATATTCCAACTATGTGTCGACTCTAGCCTTCCTCGCGGCTTTCCTGTAGCTCGTCCTTCCTCCTCTACAATGCTTGTTCTGTACCGACACAGCGCACCAGTACTCTTGACGCGTGTCTGCCGCTATTGGCGGAGACTGGCAATCTCTGAGGCCTCTCTTTGGACGTTCATTCGCGTTTTTGTCGACGAAACCAATGGTCGCGTCTTCCCTCATCCCAGAATGATCTGCCTTTTTCTCAGGCGGTCCATGGATCGTGGACTTCGCATAGAATTCACCCAGATCGGCTTTACAGGGCGTGTCTGCCGTGCTTTGCCCGCACTGAGCCAGCTCACACTCCATGCACGACGCTGGGAGTCGGTGGAATTCCGCCTGTCCTCGTTCCATGACTTTCACCCCCTCTTCGCCGCTAAAATTGGAGAGATGTCGGCGCTCAGAAACATGCACTGTCTCATGGAAGGCCTCAACGAGCATGGCGATACTCGTTCGCAAGGATTCATCCAGCGCGCGACTGTGACCTCATTACCAGCTCTGCTCCGTATTGAGATCCGCGGAATCTCCACGCCCTGTTGGTTGTATTCTGTTCAGTCTCGAGCACTGCGGCATCTTCGAGTCCAACCGTTGTCCAGTGTGGATGATGCCCTCGCCATCCTTTCTCATTGCCCATGCGTCTCCAGCGTGTATATGAACGTTCAGGGTGATCATCAACGTTGGACGTCCTGTCTTCCGCTGGCGTATCTACAGGACATCTCCCTTCTATCAGATAACTACGCCAACGAAGGGATCACAGGACTACTCAGCGTTATTGTCACGCCATGTCTCGAGGAGGTCGACCTACGAATTGACAATATGTACTCCGTTACATCGAATGAGCGCTCGCACTCACCGACCTCCGCACTCGTTGGTATGCTCCAGCGATCGAGATGTCAGGAATCCGTTCGAAGCCTAACGCTTCATGGATTCGCGTACCCCTTCCATGATGCACAATTCATTGATCTACTTCAGCATATCCCCATGTTATCGGAGCTCGCGATCTCTATTCCTGCACCGTCAACAAGAAGGGTCGTGACAACGACCGTCCTTCGCGCGTTGAATCTAACGCCAGCGACATCACCTATATGTCCCCACATTTGCTCTTTCGGCTTTCATGGTTGTGCTTTGACAGCCCCGGACGGCGCCCTGAGCGCAATGTTACGGTCGCGCTATATATGTCCACGCCCGTATCTTCGCACCGCCTACGTGTCGCTCTACGGCAAGCTAGGAAGGTTGGACACCATGGTTGGTACGGATATGATAGCACGGGGGCTAGACTTCGAGTTTCGTACTCTGACTATTCACGCAGGACAAAGGTAAATGACATGAATCTCGTAAGCCCGTACAACATCAAATGGTATCTATATACAACCCCATCCACAATAACAACCTGTATAATTGTACATACCCGCTAGACTGACCCACGCCATGGGTCATCCCAATCGCTAGTCGGTGACCTCGACGGACAGCTGATACACATGCTTTCGAGTGCAATTGTCTCGTGTCCGCGACTCTGCGACTTGTCAACACTTTCGCCCAGCCGAAGGACTGTAGGGGGGCTTTCGGAGGCGCGTAGGTCAGCTTCATAATGAGAGGTGTCGTCGTACATGGACTGTTGGAGCTTCACGAGAATGATGATCATTGTGGGATAGAGTCCCTAAAGCCGAGGTCAGAGAGTCATTTAGACGTACGTGCGGGGACGCACCGATATCTGGTCACCCATGTCAATGACAAAAATGTAGAAGTAGAAGCGAGCGTTGGTTGCTCGAGGAATGTTGATGAATTTCACTAGTTGAAGGAGCTGGCCGAAGATGAGTGTAGTCCATCAATATGGAAGGCGAGACGCACCCAGAAAAGACAATACACAAAGCCAGATTCGACGAGCAGAAGCAGAAGTTTCTCTCCTCTTGATCTCCGAGCGTTACGCCCCATGCCCTTCTTCAGGTACCGTCGGTGCTGCCTTCAGGAATGCTCAGGACTTGTGCACGACGGAAGGATCAAGTTCACGCACCAGGCCTTAGCAGCAATGAACCCGGTGGATATGGCGTTGGTAAGAATAGAGATCGCCCACGCAATTGGCTCCGCCCAGCGGCATGTCAGCGAGCCATCGGGGATAGCGCTCTTCACGGAGAAACTGTCCACGGACAAGCAGTGGACGTCGATGACGGCGAACACTGGGGTTGGTGAGTCGGGCGAAACGGCGCGAACGCGGAGCTGCGTACCGAGCGAGATCACAAGTAGCACGACAGGAACAACGAGCACCCTGCGCATCCTGTCCCCGCCCCACAGAACCCAGGCGCGCCAGATTACAATAGCATCCCCGACAAGCATCTATGCTCGCATGAGATAGAGAGAATTGCGTGAGGCAAAGGACACGCACGTTAAACAGAAAGAGAGCCTCCATCGGTGTTCCAAATTTCGAGATTCTTTCGTTTGAAAGTTGGACGCGTTCGTCGAGGGCGAGATTCTTGTTCCAAATCATGCGCTCTCTTTGGCGGATGAAGAATACCGATAAGTACATCGCCCAAAGTGCAGTGGACGAGACGAAGAGCAGAACAGTGATGGCGAACATGAACACCGCGCCTCTCGTTCGAAGGCCTTTGCTCCTAGAAAAGCCAGTTAGAGAATGCGGGTTACAGACTGCTAAGGATACGCACAGTTGGATATATGTCGCGACACTGAACATTGCCAAGTAGACAGCCCACCACATAGTCTCGGACACAACGCCGACGACGTCTTCTATCGTGTACTGGCCCATGAGAGAAAGTGTCGCCTCATCCACTCCATCGAGCATGGCGGGGTAGTGGTCTCAACCAGGGAGCGGTAGGGAGGTCGAATGACAGTCATGGGTAAAAGCCACGAGGTGTCCCTGACCAATTGCAATTGTCTGTCGCGCCACGGTTTGATGCGCCAGGGTCGCGGATGTCGCCGATCACGATTGGAGGAGCGCGGAGCGTTCGAGTTACTTGCTTCGTCTGCTCGCATGTCCGTTGTCTCCATTTCATTTCATCATTTCTCCACAGTCATACCAAGCCTTCCGAACCGCTGCACATTGTTTGAACCAGTGTCCACCAACGGACGGTTCTCGTGCCGAAGTGAGTAACCCCTTCATTTATCAATGACATATCAATGATCGTACCTTGGATGATAACGCGCCACCAATATAGTCCAAAAACACCGACGTTGACCTGTCTAGGCGCTCCCAGCCAACCAGCATCAGGTTCACCATCTGGCAACAGACTACAGACATCACCCAGACTCGAATGGACCGCAGTCATGTCATGACAGGACATCAGCCCTTCGTTATCAACAGACTCCTTGGCATATGGCGTCCACAAAGAACACGGTCAGCCCGAAGTGGGCAAACCTTACCCACGATTTCTACGTCCTGGGCCGTCGTTGTCTTTTCTTTGACATCTGTCATAAGACTTTGACGAGCCAACGAGTGGCTTTTCATTGCTACCGCCCCTTAAAGATATCGTGTTAGATAGCAGGAAGATTAGACCTACATACAGTACCAGCGGAGCACAAACGTTGCTTGAAAGTAAGGAACACTGCGAAGTGTATGTCACCGAGGTATGACGCCAAATTGATGACTTCACCGCGATTCGCAAGTAATAAGTACCCAGTTCCCCTAGTACCTTTGAGGGGCATCGATCATCACCGAAGAGAAGGATCGGTAAGACGCATCCTACTGTATGGCTGGCCAACGGTGTGGCTGCACGTAAGGGGGAGAGTAAATATATTGCAGAACAAAACAAGACAGATACGTCTAATCACCGAGGTGCTTGCAGTACTCGAGGGGAACCTAGACAGAACAGGAGATGATCGGACGCCACTAGTCCCGGTCTCATCCTGCAGTGCTTTGACAAGCAGATTTTATAGTCATCGTACTCTACGAGCAGTACCAAAGGCATCAAGGCTCATACGAGCAAATGAATTGTGAGTGACATATGCGCTGCTGTACGACTACTTTGAGCCGAGTATGCTTGCGAGTATGTAAGCGGGCGGGTCGAGCAAATAGTCTGAACGGAGCATTTGCCAAACACACTGCATGAAGACCGAAGCGGAGAGGGCAATGGAGTCTCGTGTCGTATGCGTTGATCATGATTGCGAGTGCGCGTTCTGCTCAAGACGCGTCCGCCTTGTTGACATCTGTTTGCCTTGGACTTTGCTTCTTACCGTCAACTATTCCTCTCTGGATCTGCCAATTTCTTCCACCATGATAGCAACTGTCTCTTGAGCCCTCTGAGTTCTCGTCGTACAGTCAAACCGCGTAGCACTATGACTGGTGGGCTGCACTTCCGAAGAAGCATGATCGCCATCGATCCGCTCTACGTGGCACATGCATGATTGTATTCGATTCTGGCACGAGGCGAACACCTGGCTGGCGTCTATGAGCACTTCTCGTGCCATCTTGCCTCTCACGTCTACGACTCACATGGAATACGACTTCCTCTCTGATACCTGGAAGTGCCAGCTGAGAGACCGCATCTCTGCAGCTCTTCGCCCTACCGTATCGATGTCGTCTGATGGTGACGTTCTATTTTCCTTTCCGAACTGGTCTCGGGAGTTTGGGGGCGTCGGTGTCCATACTCTGAAGCAGTACGCCGCTGTCCTCGCCGATGTGCATCGGTTACAGAAGTTTACGGAGGCCATGGAAACCGAAAGAGCTCTGCAAGGCGGTGTTGGCCTTCTGCAGGGGGAGCATCAGGGACAGGAGTTTCATGGCAATAGAGATGGTGAAGATTCGGAAGAGGACGCATGTAGGAAGGAAGAGCTGGCGCAATGGCGAGACGCGGCGGAAAAGTGGGAAACGGAAGCGCTGAGGTGGGAGACGGACGCGAAGACTCACGCGAATACCCTGAAGACGCGGGAGGAAGTATTGAATGCCAGGGAGGTCGATCTCGAACGACGGGAAAATGCTCTGCCACCGACTCCGACATGGATTCGGCCAACTCCCCGCCGGAATCCTACCCATCCACTTGTGTCAGTCTCAGTCCAAGAGCAGCTCACGGATGTCCGCGACATTGATATAGCGCGCGTTCGCGACCGCCCTCGAGCGGTGTGCCTCCGCGATGGATCTCCGCGCGCTGTTCTGCCACTGGCAACGGCAAGGTCAACTTCCTTACTGCCGCCAGGTCCACCATCTCTTCCAGCACGCAGTATGGACGGAGCGCCCATTACGCACTCTAGGCGCCCCAGGCTTATTCTCCCTGCTTCGTCTTCTTTTGCCGAGCGACGTCGTATGCTACTGCGCAGCGCTCCCTCTCATGATTCATAGATGCAGTACCAATACGTATTCTCTCCGTATGTTTGCCCATCGATAAAGACTACAGTCTTCTAGTGATGATAGACGATACTGGATGACCTTGACGTGTAGTAGTTCACTGTACTTATCAGGCATGCACTCGCCCAGGCGCGTCCTCCTCGAACTTCAGCGTAAGGACGCCAGATGATCAAACAGCGTGATGATGCGCTCTTGTCTTCTTGTCATCTTGTGAGAGTGTGTCATTGCCACAGAAGGGAACGAGGGCAAACAACATCTCCTTGAGGGCCTTCACGCCAATATAGACAAGGACATCGGCGTACTGCCGACGATCTCGATATGCGCTGATCGCGCTATTGTCCGTCCAAGGAAACAACAAATCACAATGAAGGGCAGTGCTCTTATTGTGCAGAGATTGCTTATAGTACGTGGCCTTCGGTTACAGCCTAGCTCACTAGCCATCATGTCACCCATTTACCCGCCAGAATACCGTTTGACCCCTTTCTCTCAGACCCCGCCATCTCTTCCGAGCTACTCGGCTTGCCTGAGTCAGGACTCGCAGTGCGCCACTGAAAAGGAACTCTCGAGGAGGCGGCGTCTTGACCACCCTCCATCTTATTCGCCTGTCCCTGTCCCCTCATACGCAAGTAAAATTGCCCTCATGGCGCTGGTTCACGACTGTGTTCTCATCTATGCGCACAACCCATACGAGGTCTCTCGATATCATTGCATATCACTCGCAGTAACGCCGGCATCCTATCCCAACGACAGAGTAATGACTGCCCTTGTCCACATCCGTAACGATTATCTGGCCTTCGGCTTGATGGACGCGTCTATTCTAGATCTCGTTCGTCTTCTCTGTGACAAACTATCGAATGTCCAGCCGGAATCTGACCTCTACGCGTGGATTGTCTTCAACAATCCACGAACCATTCCACCCGAATGTACGAAGTGGTTCCTTAACCAGATACGATCGCACTTGTCGCTTTCGCCACTGATCTCAAGTCGCTTGATACCAGAAATTCATGACCGGCCTTATGCCTCGGAGACTGTGTATCTCGGGGACATGCTCCTTGTCTTGATTGATTGCCGCACTGGATTGCAAGCTCTGCGAGGCTCGAACGATAGCGGATATGTTGGCGACTCGTTCAGATGCCACATGGTCTCCCTCGAAGTGCGCGAGACAATCCACACTCGCCCCGTCATGTTCTGTCGCGACATCATATGTGGCGTGATCGACGGAATACGCCAAATATCCATTGCAGGCGCTGTTGGAATGCTGAATGCTGCGTTGCAACAGCTGAGAGACCAGTATGCGTCCGACTCGGCTGTTGATATATGTCGGTCTACATTGCAATCATGCTGCGACCCATACTGATTGTATTCATGACAGATAAGCCACCCGAATTTGCGAGCATTGATTTCAATCCCTCTTACCTTCGCAGCGAGATGTACGCCCTCATCAATTGGGCAGACGAGTTCATTCACTGATTCCTATGATACATGTGATTACATGGAACACATTTGCTATATAACTGAATAGACATCCCTTCTTCCGGCCCTTCTTGCGTCCGAGGGAAGAGCAATCACCTTGCGGGACAACTTGCTGTCCCTCTCCGTGAGAAGCGACTTAGTTTGATTGCGATCTGTGCCTTCATGTCGTGAGTTCGGGATGCTGGCAGACGTTCAGGTCATTCATATCTCAATGACCGCTAACATGCGAAGCATTGCAAAGTAACAGGCAGTTTGGGGTCGCAACGTTCGACCGCGGGCACCGAGGACTCAAAGCACGACTGTAATGAATGTCTGTCAGTTTTGGCTCGGATTTGGATGCGAAGACTGACTGCCAGTGCTCTGTCCGACGGATCGAAACACTTCCTCCTAAATTACAGCTGAGAACCCTCAGCTTCTCTCGCCAGAGCTCCGCGCAACAAACAGTCTCGACTTCAAGCTCCTCAAGCCCACCGGTATACGCTGACAATTGGTTCATGAGTTCAACCGAAGTTGAGGGCGTCAATTGCAGATATAGACGTCTGATATGTGGCTGTGTGCAGTTCGACGCAAACAGCGGCGTCTGCACGCCTCGGGTCGGTAGCGTTCTGACATCCTCGAGACATAGATAATGTAGATTCGGCCATCGTGAGATCAAGAACGTAAAGTCAGCGCACAGACCACGAATGGAGGCATGCGTGAGGGTACCACATGTGGCAATGGATTTCAACGCGGCAGGGGAGATGTTGGTACGATCGTCAAAGGATGAATACCGCGTCTCCAGACGGAGACAGGTAAGCCGCGAGAGAGAGGAGAAGACAATGGGCAGCGAGGAGGACGTGCTGTCTTCCATCAACCATGTCGACGTGCGCGAGCCGAAGAGCTCCCACGCATCAACGACGATGAGGGATGTTATCAGTGATAGTGTGGTAAAGGATTTTCCGAGGATTCTCGTCGACGATCTGGAGTCCTTGAGGGTGACAGTCTTCCAGATATAGCGATTCGCGATCTGGGAGAAAACACGGTTAACCAACGCACATGACGCGAGCGACCGAGTGTCGAAGATTTGGCTGAGAATGCAGACGATGAGCTCTGTCGGAAGCTGGTCCATGGTGGTAGCACAGTAACCCATGATGCAGAGTATTTAAGCACTGTGAATGCGGTTCCGCATTGGTGCAAGGGCGAATCTTCCGTTCCAATCCTGCGTATAAGGTTTCATCAAAGACCCGCCCTTGGACATGCTGTATTCCCAGGTGTCCGCGCCAAACCCGAGTCTGCAATCACTTGTACGCGTCACCTTCTATATTCCAAGATTTGTATGACCGGCATCCAGGCTCGTGCGGTGGTTTTGGTCTTACCTCCCTGACAACAGCAGTAGAGTAATGCTAGGGGCAGTCAAATCACGGATACATGGCGAAACGAATCCCTCGGCGCTGTGATCGTACATCTCACGGATGTGACTCGTGCTGAGGAGGGAGAGCGGGTGGATTCAGCCTAGGCGCTTGAGGAAGCCAACGAATGATAAGCACTGTCACTTTGGAATGAACGGTCGGGGAATCTCACCGGACAGAGTCAAGGGAGGCCGTAGAGAATGAACTGAGTTTCAATTCATTAATGGTCCATTCATTTTTTCGAAAGCATAACCCCTTTTTGTTCGCCCACTGTCTCCGTGCCCTTCACTCACGACTGCCATATGTCAGTGCTTCATCTTCTCGGTTTGCGGCTCACAGAGATTTTCCCAACGGTGCGATCGGTTCGAAGGCCAAAGAACCTGACAACCTGCCTGTTCAGTACGTAAGTCGGCATCCCACATCCTAAATTTATCGCTCGGACATTCTGCTACAAAGCCTGTAGCAGCTCACGCGGACGGACTTCGTAGAGCGCCTGAGCACCGGAGGCCCCAGACCCGAGGGCTTTGTGAGAGATTGCAGACATGTCCGTTCATGTCATAGTCGAAGAATGGCCGGCGGAACCCGAAGCCTGTTTGTCCTTGTGTCGTTTCACCGTTGACGGCTTCACACAGACTCCGAGCCTGACCAAGAGCTTCCAAGTCCCATCTCGCGCTTGAGCGCAGCGTCATACCAGTGATTGCAGAGTTCCAACTGAGCTATCTTCACCTTCCGCTGTTCTCACGCCCCCCGGCCCCGCCTGGACCTATACGAAATTTCATCATCACGTCGGTTCGACTATTCTTTCCCGCAGAGATACGCGCGCAACATGTCGGAAGCGCAGAAAGAAAGCACCACCGTGCGCGCAAAGGTGAGCGGCTCAGCTTTACGCCTCATTCTTGGCTCTTGTCGCGTCGTGCTTACGTTCTTCAGGCACTGTGTACCGCCCTTCTGCAGGGCTCACCAACTGCGGGGGCGGAGCTCGTTCATCTGGCGCAATGTGAACACGTCCCTTTGAAACTCACTTTCCCAACGATACGCGCTCTGCTGGACACGAAGAGGATCCAAGCCGATGGAACGCTCCCTTCCACCTCCATATCTACTGCGCTTGATTGCTTTGGGCTGATTGCCCTCGGGGTTGAGGCCGCCATCCACACCAGCAGAACACATGTCATTCCTCAACCAGTCGTGCCCCAGATGCTTGAGCTTCTCCCCAGAATCAAAGACTGGACGGCCCACATCGTCAGTGTCCTCTTTGACGGTCCCGATGATCAAGATCCCGACATCTTGCTTCCCCCGCTGGATGGTGTCCTTCGCGCGCTCTTAGCTCTTGATTCAAACCTGACACGTCCATTCAGCGACCCAGGGGAACAAAACACGGCGTTTCTGCGCGCGCTGTCGCGGGTGTGGCTGCACGCAGCCTCCTCGGATGCCTTAGCCCACTTTACGCGTTCCCTCGTACACGTACTCGGGAAATCCGAGGGTGTAAGCACGTCTGTGCGCAATCATCCAGCGCATGTGGAGCTGGTGCTACATCCGCGGGAAGACGTCTCGCGCGCGTTGGCTGCTGTACGCAACCAGGCGAGTTCGAACAAGAAATGCTGCAAGCAGCGATATCTCGAGGGAGGCTTCTCAAACGACTACCACAATGCGCGCAGCAAGGTTGAAGGCTCTAACGAAGCTTCGAGGGTGAACCGAAAGTAACCGAAGGTGGAAGGAAGGTTCACGAAGGCAGCTACTCAACGAGAGTACGTCGAAGAACCTCTTCGACGTTGCTGAAGCCTTCACAATATTCCTTTGGTATGGTGGGGAAAAGTAAGTTGTATCTCCGACCTTCGTCGGTATTTAGTATCTACCTCAGGGTTCTTCAGACCCTGAGCATTGTAAATTACGGAATAATATACTTCCTATCTGCTTTCCTCCTCCCAACCGTACCTTCCCACATGGTTGGCAACCCGGACGGATCCTCCTGAAGGTAGTGAGGATCCTCCTGAACCCTCGCCTGCACACGTTCCCCTGTCGAACCTCGCTGGTCCTTCCCGTACCTTCGCTTGGTGTCTCCGTGTCCTTGGTATGCGATGAGTCCTGCGCGAAGCATCCTGAAGGATGCTGAGTTACAGCTTGGGGCGTCTAGCCGCGCACCAGGCTGTACATCTCCCCCCAGGCAAATTTCGAAAGTGGGGGAATGCGAAAGGAAGGCCATCCCCAGCCCTTGAGGGTCGTATCCAGCGCGTGTTGGACCTCGGGAAGTTTAGAAAGTCCTCGAAAGCCCTCGAAAGCTATAAAAGGGGTCCTGGTTGGAGGAGCGAACCCAGCACCATGCCTCGTATGCCTTCCGTCTACCACCACACCGCCCCCCGGGTGCAAAACTCCCAAACTGGTCGCGGTCCCCCTTTCACCCCCCAGACCTATAGCGCCTCCTCTGCCCACAATCTTCGGGAGTATGTTGCTGCCGAAAAACACCTGTGGCGTATTCGTGCCGACCAAGCCTTCTATGCGAAGCTCCAGGCAGGGCCAATCACCCCCGTAGAGCTTGACCGCATTCGAAGCTTCTTCGCGGCCTATGTGAGCCCCCTCTTTCCTTCCCTAGCATCCCTGCACTATCTCACACTTTGCAGAAAGCCATGGAGAAATGCGTTGAGATAGCCGCACGCCGCCACTGGGCCCTTCCCGACATCATTGACTCCGAAGTGTTGGCTAAAACCTTCATAGCGGACCTCACCAGCAACTACTGGCACGCCGAATTCGACAAGTTGCAGGCCGACGACCTCGGTGTGGATCTGAGGCATATCGCTGCCCGCCCCCGCCACTTCAAAGCCACGAACGGTGCTGTTCAAGACTTCGCCCGTCCTCGTGGCATTTACTGGTGGAGCGACGTGACTGGGAAGGTCGAGTTTTTGGGCCACTTCCCCAACGAGGCGGCAGATGAACCCATGAGAGATGTTGCCGAAGGAGTTGCCGAGGGAGGGAATGGCGGATCCGATGATGAAGAGCCCACAGATGCGGATGCCGAGGGTACCCCCGAGGATGAGGATCCTGAGATTATCGAGATTAAACAGTAGACGAGATGTGCCTTGTGATAAGTGTGGAATGGCGGCGCGGACGGGAAGAGCTCCGCTGGCGTCTGAAATACAGAACCCCCCCCCCTGTGCCAGAAGTCCGAGAGAAGCTTCCTGTCCATTGATAAGTTGATCCATCAATAGCGTCGATCCTATAAGAAGTCCGGTTCCTGTCCTGTATGGTCCGCCGTGCAGCTTCGCTCTTCAATAGCCCTTCGAATGCCTGAAACTCCTCCCTCCTTCTACTCAGCTCCTAGCGCCCCACTATACTTCCCTTATGACGTCCTGTTCGAAGCCCGACATGACACCTTCCCCCTCAATACGGCGAACCCCGAGGAAGGGACCCCCCGTTGGTTGACGCTAGTCAGCCTCCCTTCCTTCGTCAACCTCCAAGCGTACGAGAACGAGGAGAATCAGGCTCGCGATGCCATCCTGTCCGTCTTGAACTCCCTGTATGAGACCGAGGGCCAATACTTGGTTGAGGACATTGCTCGTGCCTTCACCCACGCCGTGAGTGCCCTCCTTCCCCCTTCCCCTGCAACCCTACTCACCCCCCTTCCTTCACCACTTAGAACGCTGCTCGAGATCACGCTCACCGCGCTGCGCACCGCGGCTGGATTGTCCCTGACACTACCCAGCTGTTCTTCGACTCCTCTCTTCTCACCTCTTCCATTACCGACCCCTACTGGTTCTCCCCCTCCTTCCGCGACATTCCCCGCTTCGGAGTCCGTATTGGCGAAATCTTCGATATTCGCAGCCAGAAGGAAACCCTCCTCCGCCAGCTGAATAGAATCCATGTCGAAGCACCCGTACACGGTCCTCAGAACCGGCGTAACCTCCTCCAGGGGATCCAAGACTTCCTTTATCCCCGCATCAGCACTGCAGCAAGGCACCGCGAGTACTTCCCCCGCGGTAAGCCTCTTCTCAACTCCCTCCCCCTTCCGCATCCTCCTTCCCCCCCTACGAACCCCGTCCTCACCATCTCACCCCCTCCCCTAGATTCTCGCCGCATTCCTTCTCCCAATTCGACCCCCAACACTTCAGATCCTGAGCTTTCCCCTGACGATCGGGAACCGGAGATGTACGAGTGGGAGAGGAACCCCCGGACTGGAGTAGTAGGGGTGGCGTATTCATTTTCGTAGCCTCCTTCGTACCGTTGAATGAACGCCCTCCTTACTCGTAACCCATGATCATTGCCGCGACCAACTCAACCAGCACAGAACCCGTCCCACGCCACACGGCGCTTCTGAAAGACCCCTGAGCGATGTGCAGATCCTCCTCCAAGAAGGCGGCGATAGAAGGCGCTGGGATTGAAATAGACTTTTTGACCGGCGTCTTCGTTGTCGCTAAGTCCCCTTTTCCTCTCTGGCTCTCTCTCATTCCGCCATGTCGACAGCGTCCTCGTCGACGCCCGCCCCGTCCTCCAAGCTGCGAGTGACGCGAGTTTTCGCCGTGGAAGGCCTGCTGCGCTCGTTCACTTCCAACATCAACACCAGCATCGCCCAACTTCCACCCATCCCTGGCTTCTCGTATCCTCGCGGCCCCGCCACCACCCGCCCCGCTGCCGACGCCTACGTCGCCGCCGTAGCCCAGCAATGCCGCGCCGTCCACCACAACTTTGTGCGCGCCCCGACCACCCTGGCCCCAGATGAGCACGCCACCGCCGTCGAGAACGCCCGCATCGCCCTGGATCGCGTAGGCAGCGAGCTCATCAACGATCTCCTTCCCTATTGGTTTAGCCCATCGTGGATTGAGACGTGCGCGCCGTGGTTCGGGGAGGTATTCCGCGCGGAAGCTGCGCGACGCCAAGCCGAGGAGGACGCTGACGCCGACGTCCTCAGCCTCCTATTCCAGGACGATTTCGATGACGCGCCCGCCAGCGCCACCTCTCCCCGCGTCGAGACGAGTCCAGAGAGAGATGTTGGGGCGGAGGTCCAGGAGCGCGAGTAGAGCGAACACGGCCAAGACGAGGGCGAAGATCAGAACCGAGTCACGGAGCGTCAAACTCCAGGTACGTTTCCTCCTCCCCCCTTGCTTGTCGTGGGTCTTATTCCACCCCAGAAGTCCCTCCAGCTCCTACTCATCCAGACGACACTGCTCGTCCCCCTCCTCATTCATCGCGTCCGGCTTCGCCAGACCCCACAGATGACACCGAGCCCGCGGCTCCCCCCGTGGAACCAGTTCCCCCCGTCGAGTCCGCGCCTCACAACCCCGCTCGAGTCCGCCGCGCGTCTCCCCCCGGTCGTTCCCTCGCCAAACGCCAACCCCTCCCTTCGTCGCCTCCCATCGTGACTCGTACCTCCCCCGTCGCCTCCGAAGCGGGCACCGAGTCTGACGACGATGACGACGCGGACGAGATCGACGACGAACCCGGTGGAATCCCCCTCGTCCCATTCAGGGTGAACTCCGCCTGGGGAACCCCCTTCCTCAAGCTTTATAACCTCCAGGCAGCGGACAAGTTCCCCACTGGCGAGAAGTATGCCTGGGTTGGGCAAGCTTTGAAGGCAGGCGCACTTTACGTGAGTCGCTCCTCCTCTCTCTCTCTCTTCCCCAACTAACCCCTTCCCCTTCTGTTCCCTCAGCAACTCCCCGACCGCGAACGCTGCGTTCGATGCCACGAGGACGACGAGGCGTGCGTCCTCCCCACCGGCATCCTCCCCAACATCAACGTCAAATGCGCACTTTGCCGCTCGCGCAAAGACCCTTGCTTGTTCCTCGAGAACGGTCGCGCCGTTCCTGCCCAACTCCGAATTCCCGACATTCCCATTCCGAACCCGCTCCCCGCGGAGCTCAAACCTCTCGTGTTCCCCGCACGACGCAAGAAGGGAGTCTCCCATCAAGAGCCCGACACATCCTCCGACGACGTTGAAATCCTCCCTTCCGACACCGAGCTTCCGCCTCCCCCGCGTGCAACGCGTCGCCAGCATCGCGGACCGCAATCGACGCCGTCTGGGTCCCTCGCTGAAGTCACCAAATTGACTTCGTCCCTTTTTCCCGAGATCGACAAGCTCGAACTCCCTGAGGCGAGCACCCTTGTCGCCGTGCAAAGCCTCCAAGCCAGCTACAACGTCCATCTCGAGAAAGTCCTGGAATGCGATGCGCAGCTGAAGGCGTGGAAGGCTGCTCGAGAGCGCGCCGCCGCCCACGTTGACGACCTCACTTTCCGAATTTCGCTACTCCTCCCCACTCTTCGCCAGTTCCACGCCGACGTTACTGGCCCTTTCGAGTCCGCTCCCGCCATGGTAGGATCCTCGTCGGCGAGCGACCTCGTCCCCATGAAGGTTGAGAAAGTCGACAAGGGCAAGGGAGTTGATCGGCAAGAGCGCCCGTCCCCCGCCTATGTCGTTCCGCAAAAGCGCACCCACACTGACGCCGCCTCGGCCTCCCGCAAGAAGGACTCGGCAAACGCAGCGAAGCGTACCAAGACCGCCTCCTCCTCAGTCTCCCCTGCTCAACCCCTCCGGGCCTACGGTCCGGGTCCCGCATCCAGCAAGAAGGCGGTGAAGAAGAAGAAGTAGGGGGGGGGCGAAGGTCTTCCCCGTGTACTCCCATCTTGAATCCTAGCTTTTCGTAGCCGTAGTGTACATCTTGAGTCGCCTGTATCTTGTCGCCCGTAGCATACCATAAATTCGACCACGTTTTCTTGAATTGCGTGACCGAGGCCGTCGTACCTCCATTTCCTCGATGGCGCCGCCCCGGAGTTCGAATTAGACTTCTTCCTTTCCCCCCATCATGAACGTCTTCTTCCCCAAGGGAGAACTGCGCGACAAGCAGCTGTTCCCCGCGCAACTCACAATCTCCCCCTCCACCCAATATCGCGGTACGTTGTCCTCTCCGGCCTCTTTCCACCTTCACCATTGAACCTTGTCTCCCTGAACCCAGAGTTCGACAACTGGCTAGGCGCCGAGCTCGCGCCCTACGAGGTCCATCCCAACTCCGGTGTTGGTCATCACGAATGGGAAATACGCTGTCGGGCTGCGTTTGAGGATGGGTTGATAACCGTGCGTCCCTCCCTCCCTTCTGTCTCTGATCCCCATTTACCCCCTTGCAGGACCACACCTCCACGTTGAAATGCTGCGATAGCTGTCGGACCGTACGGGGTCAACCATTCGCTTGCAGCGTTCCCCGATACGCGACAACGCCCAGCAGGTGTGCGCTGATGTGCAGTGTGATAAAGCGGCGTGAAATAACCACTATCTAACCAACAACAAATCTACTGGTGCTTGTGATACGAAACGGTGGTCCTAATCGTGTGATCGGGGAATGGCTGGTTAAGGTAGCGGTGGACTTGTACGTCCGTTTTGGTGCACGAATGCGGGTTGTTTTGGGGGGGTTGTAAGCGAAGAAGATCTACGCGAAACACCTAATCGAATAAAGACTCAAAGCCGAACAGAGCTCGCTAGGAAGACGGGAACGCGAAGGCCGGGACCGCTCAAGGGTAGATGTTCTACAGTACTGGGGCGATCGAACTGACAACAGTACACTGACTTGTTATCTGCGTTGATACTATCCTCGTGTACCAAACTCACTTCTCTACTTGGGTGTGACAGATCGTTCTTTTGAGCGTCGGTCAGATACCGTGGCCACAAGACGTTCTTCGGCTGCTTAACGTCGCACCAGTTCAGGCTAACTAAGCTTCGTTTTCACAGGCGGTTGTCTCTCGGGAGACGATTGCTGCTACTTGGATCCGTGCGGTATCTCTGGGGAGAAGTCCGGGCTCACAGAAGTTAACTGGGTACTTGACGATAAGGGGCTGCGCGCGATTCTTGTCTGCGGTTCTTGAGTATCTCGCCACTTAGGCGTCTTAGGATACTTTGCTTTGCTTGGGTTCTTGGTTGCTTAGGGGCTGGGGTGGGTTTTCAAACGTGTTGAACTTCTTATTGGGCACGAAACCCGAGTCAGATTACTACAGAGGAATGCTTGTGGGCTTTTCACTGCGGGGCACTAAACTACTCTACTCTACGGACGCGACGCTACTTATACACTCTCCAGACTCTCCCAGGTAAGCTACGTAACTACTCGACGGCTGGATACGGTCCGTACAAAACATGAGTCCTTACTCAGCCTGCGCGGGCAAAGGTCACCAGACAGTTCCCGCCGGCGCATATGCCAGTTTCTCTACGTTCAGATGTTGCGTAGACCACCCATGGACTCTGAGAAGCAATGCGCTGCATGCTCAGATAGGCGTTCGCGTTTACTTTTACTTAACCGGGCGTTCACCGGCTTATCCAGCCTTCGCGCTAAACTTGGACGTGAGCCCATTCAATCGCGAGCTGCCGCCAGTGCGCATGCACTGACATGGTCTGCGGACTCAAATGGTGACGCGCTCAAGCTTTGGGCAGCGTATCTGGGTGGCTGAATACACATGTAGTACATGAGGCAGGTCTCCGAGTCACAATCCATGTGGATCGCGCCTCGCTGCCAGTTTCATATCAATCAGACGCGTCGACCGATGAATGTGATTCTCTTGAGATAACCGCGAATCATCCCCATTCGGGGGTTGGACTCACTTGTTTATTGTTATCCAGCCTTCGTCACAATGAATAATGTACCATCCGCTTTTGGTAATGAACTCCGGTGGTTGTGAACCCCGCTTCGACTCATTCAATACTGAGGGTCATGTTGCTGCTGGTAGAGCGCCGTCGGAAGCGACAGCGGTTCGTTCCCGATTCGGGTGCTGCTTGTGTGGCGCAGTTACGCGTACAAGGTGAAACGGACCTCCGCAGAGGGGACAACTGGGTTTATGATATTCAGCCCTGGCTATGGTCGTTCTTTGACTAATAGTTCCATGCTTGGAGTTCTCTCCTTGTCCTAGAGAGCGTCTCCGTGATGACCTTTGTAGCGTATCCAGCCTTGCTTCCGCTTGGCTCATAGTTGCATATGGCTGTCTAGAAATCGCAAAATTCTGGATTCCTGGCCATGTAATCTCAACATGCATATCAGCGCGCTGCCTGCGAACCGATAAACACTGTTCCTTCCAGCGTCTTCGCAAGTATGCCGGCGCGTGGAGGTACGAGTCGGAGGTTCTGGTCGCGGAGGACCTCCATTACCAGGTTCTTAGCTACTCCCCGTTGACCCTCGGCCGCTACACCTTGCCTGACCTCCAGTTCCTGCACAACACCCTTCAGGACGCTGTCTCCGCTGAACACAATGCCCTGGCGCATGCCGAGGCGCAAATTCGGCACTACGAAACCTCGAGGGCTCGAGAACTCGCTGCTCTTGATCACATCCGTTCCCTTGTCCCCTCGTCCGCGCAGGCGGGCTTCGTGGCGTATATTGAAGTATCGGATATCGATGAGTGAAGTGTAGCCTTGGCGCCGAAGGAGATCCATCTTGTAGTCGATCTGTAGTCGATCCCCTGTAACCCTTTGTACCGTGCAATCCTTTATCCCGCGCAAGGCGAAGTCTTGATGTGTGTGTCTCTCACACTCTCTCCCCCCAGGCAAAATTTCGCCACCCCCTTCGGAAAACCTCCCCAAAACCAGACCTATTGATGGACCCCCCCCCACCGAAGTTTCGGGTGAAAGGGGGCCTCCTTGGAACCCCCACCTAACCTTGACGAGAGACCCTCGGATACCGAAACTGAGGGCGAACCCCGCCCCGACCACGACGAACTTCGTCGACAAAACCAGCCCCGCCTAACCACTGACGGGGCAAAACGAAAGGCGAACCTCGCCCTGACCACGACGAACTTCGTCGATAAAACCAGCCCCGCCTAACCACTGACGGGGCAAAACGAAAGGCGAACCTCGCCTAGACCACGACGAACTTCGTCGAGAAAACCAGCCCCGCCTAACCACTGACGGGGCGAAACCAAAGGCGAACCTCGCCTAAACCACGACGAACTTCGTCGAGAAAACCAGCCCCGCCTAACCGCTGACGGGGCAAAACGAAAGGCGAACCCCGCCTAGACCATGACGAACTTCGCAGATGTCCCCCCTCTCCAAGGAAGGACACCATATCCACCTAATGAACCTCATCAGGTTGTCCCACACCGCCCCCTCCGGCTCCGCCGAAAGGAAAGCCTTCACCCCCAGCCACCAATGAAACCTGCGCTATGGTGAACGGACCAATGCCAGATATTGGTGAAAACAGGCATGGCCGAATGCACAGGAGTGAATATGCAAGCACGAACGATGGATAAGAAGGTATATAGTACAAGATAGGCGGTACTGGGACTCGTAGCCAGCCTTAATCCTCCCCTTCCTCGATGGACTCCTCCAAATGAGCCAGATCTTCTGGGGCGAACGCGTCGTTCACCAGGATGTCCGGCAGGGGAACATTGGTCCTGCTAACGTAGGGCATGACACGTCGTGCCGCAACCGGGCGAGAGTACGGCGTACCATCGAGGTCGACAATGATGTAGGCACCACCCCTGGTGCGGGAAAGGACAAACAGAGGGCCAAAGTAGCGTTCCTGAAACTTCCCACCAACGGAGACGTCGACTTTGCTGTTACGGAGAAGAACAACGTCACCGCGCTTGAAGTCGAAGTCGACTATACGGTTACGATGAACCTCGATCCAACGTTCGACAGCCTCCAGACGGGCCGCATGTACCTTAGCGCGCAGCTTTTCCAACTCTTTACCTCGATATTGTAGAGCAGAGGCCCGCGCCGCAATGAGATCGGTACGAGAGAGAGGTTTCGAAGGAGGGTCAAGGAGAAATGTAGCTTCGACATAGTCGAAAGGAAGGATTGGTTCGACCCCTGTCGTAGCGCGGTACGGGCTTACGCCAAGCTGTCTGGAAACAGTGACGCGTTCTGCCCATAGCATAGCATGCAAGCATCGATACCACCACTTGGGATTGCCACGAGCTATCTTGAAAAGTCCCTCCCGAACGTCGAAGTGACGATTTTCTATGACGCCCTGAGCCTGCGAATTGTACCCCGATATACGAATGTGCTTGATGCCATAACGTCTTTCGAGAACCTCGAGAGCCTTCAGATAGGGAGGTCCATTATCGGTAACGATTTCCCGCAACGATCCCCAACGAGAAATAAGGTCCTCGTAGATGAAGCGAGCAATGGTTTCCGCATTCTCGTTCTTGAGGGCACGGGCCTCGGGCCAGGCCGTCAGGGAGCATTGCGCGTGAATGACCGCCTTATATCCATTCGAGGGTTCCATAAAGAAGGTATCGATGTGAGCTTTCGTGAAAAGAGGAGCGGGGTACGCCACAACCGGAGGAATGTGCCAATGTTGAGTCTGCCGGATTTGGCACCAATGACAAGAGCGGACGAACCACGCCACATCCGCCGTAAGATGGGGCCACCAAAAGCGAAGCAATAAATGCTGTCGCACGGAGAAGATACCCTTGTGACCGAGTTCATCGTGAGCCATCTTGATCAGCCGGTATCGACGGCCCTCAGGAACAACCAATTTGTGACGAAGTTCGGGATCGCGGCGCCACAACTCCCCGTCCATCAGAAAGAAGTCGCTGGCATATCGAACGAAGCTTCGAACTTGAGCATCCTTCATTCCTAAGGGCACAACGAGGTCGTCGAGGAATTGGCGAACCTGCTCGAGTCGAGCTTCGGCTCGGCGGCCCCGAGCCGAAATGGGAATAACCGGGGTATCATCGGGGTCCGCCGGATCCGAGGGTGCCCTGCGAACCGCCGTTTTGAGAATGGAGAAAGGAAAATGAGAGAGAGCGCAGACACGTGTGCGCGAACAGAAGGGAAGCGGATTGAGAATGTGAAGGAAAGAGTACTGGTGGTCCAGCCAGTCCGGATCGTCAGGTTCCGAAACTTCCCCCGGAAAAGGTCGGCGGCGAGAAAGGCCATCGACACCGTGGGTGACACCGGGAACGTGCACCAGTTTAAAATGAAACAATAGAATGCCCGCTACCCAGCGATTGATAGTCGCGCTGGGGTTCATATCGGGGTTATTGAGCATCCCCTTGATGGCGGTAGCGTCTACCTCCAGCACAAGGTTTCGAACCCCTATAATCCAGAGCTGAATCGCCTTCAACGAACGATAGACACCGTAAAGCTCCAACTTGGGTTGACTGTAGTTGGATTCCCGTGTGTTCATTGCGATGGACCCGCAACGGTTGAGATAACGAATCTTGGGGTCGTGTGGGTCCTCCTGAAGCAAGGCGAACCCCACAGCAATGACACTCGTGTCCACTGCCAGGATAACTGGGGCATCGGAGGCGTAGTCAAGGGGTCGCAAGGCGGGAGAAGCCTCGATAGCGTCCTGGAGGGTTCGCTGGGCTTCGGTATGCAGGGGCAGCCAAACGAAATCCGCAACCTTCCGAGTAAGGTCGACTAGAGGGCGCGAAATAGCTGCGTAGTTCCAGATGAAGTTCCGCATAAGACCAGCGGTGCCTAGGAAGGCACGGACGTCGTGAACATCACGACACGGTCCCCAGCTAAGGATTTTGGCAACCTTCGAATCGTCGGGAATACGTCCCTCGTAAGTGCACGTATTCCCTACGATGACGGCTTCCGGTACACAGAGATAGGCCTTCTTACCGGACCAAGTGCAGCCGACGTACTTGATGCGCTGGATCACCCGGTTGAGGTTGAGGAAGTGTTCCCAGACGAAACGGCGAATGCCCGGATTCTCAGGATGACACTCGTAACCTCCCTCCGGCAATTCGTAGCGCGTCGAGGGTCCCTTGACTCCGGCGTCGTCGAGGAAGGGTATCGTGACATGGGGAATCTCATCCTGAAGGGTATAGGTAACGTCGCCATGTAAGACTTGTACCGAATTGGTCCATCCCATGGGTAACTTTGTCAACCGAAAGGTTCCCAGAGGCGTCTGGAAGGTGGTATAGTCGCGAGAACGCCAATGAAGGGTACGCTGATCGAAGGCAACATAAAGATCTAGAACACCGTAGCAGGCGCGGGCTCCGAAGGATTCCGCTAAGGTTTCGACGAAAGGAATGACTCCCGCGTCCCGGATGGTGACCGCGTTGAGTGGCTGAAGGTCATGGACAATCCGCAGAGAGGTTCCGTCCTTCTTGAGAACCGTGAACCATCGGGAACGGTAGGACGAATTACTGGGTTCGTAGGCTCCCGAGGCAATCTTATCACGAACAATCTTGATAATCTGCTCGTATAAACCAGGCGGGATAGGTATGTTACGATGTACCCAGGGCGTGTGCTCAGTGACAGGCATGGTAACAGGTGGAAAGAAGTCCTCTCGAAAGTGTCCTTTCTGAGATTCGTCCCAAGCGAAGGCGCCTTCCTGCAACATTATGAGGCTGTGCATGAGCTTGCGTTCCTCCGACCAGAGGAAGCCTTCTGGGTGTAAACCATCGATAATGGCCTTGTTTTCTGCGGTGTAACGTCCAGTTGGAGTGAAATCGAGAGGGAAAGGAGAGAGTCGGGGTAGGTCCTTCAGAGGATCCCCCGTGATGTTTCGCTGAACACGGAAATGTCCAGGAAGGGTGGCAGGAATGGGCTTCGTACGGTCGGCGACCTTCTTGTACTTGGCACCAAAGATGCCGAATGGGGTATGTGGGCCTTCCCCTTCCCCATAGGGGTTGAGGAGGGTTTCCAGTGCTACAGTGTAGACCGGATTTTGAACGAGCATCGATGCATACGCCTGTTGAAGAGGTAGCTCGGTGAACGGTAGGACGATTCGAGGGCCGCAATGTCCGGTACTGGGGTATCCAACGTCATCCCAGCCCCCGAAGGTGGCTGCAGCAAGGACAAACGCGCGATTCGAGAAAGGGATAGAAGACTGGTCGCAAGAGAGAGAATCAGAGACGAGAGATTGAGAGAGAGCTGACAATGAAATAGAAAAGCCAGGAATCGAAGCCGTATCCTGAATGGAAAACGGGTCGGTCACTGGCTGAGCGAGGTGAGGCGTCCTATTCGAGGTTTCCGAGGCGAGTTGTTCGACCGATATTACAAATCCAATTTCTTCCCCATCTTGTAGATCCATTAATGTCTAATCGGGGGTCGAGTGGAGTGAATGTGTGGGTTCGAAGATACGTGGCTGGTTTCAGCGCGGTCCGTGAAGTGAGGTTCACCCCGATCGTGGGTAGGAATGGTAACCACCGCCGCTGAGTTGGGGTCCGTAATGGTGAGAAGCTGGTCACCATCCTGGAAATCCTTCAAAGCACCCTCCGTGAGGATGGTGAAAGGCCTCCCCAGAAGTACGTCGTAGGCTGCCCCGCGAATGACATGCACTTGAAGGTAGATGGTGATGCCGGCGATGGCGAAGGGTACGTTATGACACATTCCCAAGGACCTGTCGAATTGACCATTCGCTGACTGCACCTTCACCGTTATGGTGTTGTCGAGGGCGCATCTGATCTTTCGCCAGACAGTCTCGGACATGGCGACCAACTGCGAACCCCCGTCGAGCACCGCCTCCACTTCCCAAAGGGTATCGATGATCGGGGTGACTGCACGAAGAGAAGCTGACTCGGCTGCGACGGTAATGGAGTCGGGAAGGGAATGTAACAGAGAGGTGTAGTAATCCTCGACCTTCTCGATGGCCGTGCGATCATCAACTGCCGCTGATAGAACCTGTTCTCCCTCGGAAATACCCTCGAGGGCCTCGTCGTCACTTACCCCGAGTAACTCGGAGATAAAAGCCCCCAGTCGTGCACCCCCCGCCTCAGGATCCGTTCGGCGAGGCGTGATCTTGTCACGAAGCTGTCGTCGAAGGTCTGGCGAAACTGCCAGTACGTCGGCCGTGGTGAACTCGGACTTTCGATCCAAAATGGCTTGAATAATCCTCTCCGCTGCCGTGGGATCCTCGATAGGTGCAACCGTACGGTACTGCCTTCCTGAGTCCTTCCCTGGAAGGTTTTCTCTTGCGCGAGGTCCCGCCTGCACAGCCTTCTCCTGCGGCGAAGTTTCGCCAACAGGAACCATCCGAGGTCCTGAGGGATCACGTGAAGGAGCTGCAGAACTCGGTATATGGTGACGAGGTTCGATGAGGTGCCCTGGATGAGGTGGAATGACCTGACGACGGTCTCCTGAAGGAGGGACCTGCCTTCCCGGATGTCTCGCAGGTACGGGAGGTGCGGAGGATTCCTTTGCATCCTCCTTGCGGAACCGAGATTGACTGTCGGGTTTATCCGAGTGCGAGGCAGGGGGTTCGAAAGCTTTCCCTGCTTGGGGAGGCTTCGCTCGACCCGCTGCCCTTGTCACGACGTTGTGCGCCGACAAAAACCGTTCCTTGCCTTCCGCCACCCGCTGACATGTCGCTTTGAAGGCGGCCATCTGCTCATCCCACGGAGCATTCGAAGACATGCCGAATGTCGAAGCTGCAAAAACTTCCGCAGGGATACTCTGCGGACCAGTGGACGTCGGACCTCGACTAGAACCCAACGAGGGCCCGATTTCAACCAGGAAGGACTGCGCCGAAGGACCGTTGGTGTTCGAAGGCTGATTACCATTGTTCGAAGGAAGGGACGCGGAAGGTGGTGGATTCCTCTCGTAGAAGGCACGAATTCGAAGGTAGGGGGCGTCTCGCCCTGGAGGGAAGCGGCTGCCATCCCTCATAACTGCACGCCCGTCAGGACCGTTGCGAATCAACCCTTCGTTGCTCAAGGCTTTGAATTCGTCGCAGCTCTCCCAGTTGGAACAGTTCTTTTTCCTGCAGAACCCACAGGAGGGTTCGAGTGGGTTCCTATACGAACCTCCGCGTCCGCCTTGATAACCCCCTCCTCCACCTTGGTATCCGCCATTCCCTTGGAAGCCACCACTCTGGTAACCAGAATTGCCACCACTCTGGTAGCCAGAATTGCCACCATAATTGTTCCCTCGATAGCTGGGTTGCTCTTGGGATGGTGCAGTGGTAAGACGTTCGGCAAGGAGGTTCACTACTGCGCCCAACTTTTCGATAGCTAGAACCGAGGCATCCTTTTGCTCAGTTTTCACTACGACGGGCGCTCGAAACCCCAATGAAGGAGAGGACGAATAGATGGGATTGGGAACAGCAACTGCGTCATGGGTTCCCTCGGACCCCGGAAGAAGCCAATCAGCCGCAGCGATGATTTGCGTCATGGAGTAAGGTTTCGAAGGACGATGATCAGGGTACTTGGTAGTGAGGCGCTGGCGTACTTTCCCTTCGAGATCCGATCCTAAACCAATGAAGCAGCAGCGTGACTCGTCGGCTTTCGATATTTGCTCATCCTCCGAAAGAGCATCGACCATGTGGGTGAAGGTCCGGGTGAAGGCTCCCAGCTGTTTCCGAGTGGTGATGGGTTGATCCTTCGCTTGACGCCGGGCATAGGTTTCGAGATCGGCGGGTTCATACCGTGACGTGACGATGGATCCGGGATAGAGGGCATGGATGGCGGCTTTGAACTGCGCCCAGGTGGGAGCAGTGCCCGCACCACCTGCCGCAGGTACGGTCGGACGGCCGCATCGTTCCCACGAACGACGCTGGTCCGCCTTGACATAATGGGTAGCCCACTTGATAAAGTCTGCGTCATCGGTGAGAGACTTCTCCCGACAAGTAAGCTCGACATTCTCCAAGTAGTCTGATAGATCTCGGGGGTCGTCCGAGAAGAAAAGGGCATTCCTCGAACCTCGAATGGGCATCGACATGATTGGGGAAGCCTGTGAAATAGGGTTCGGCGGTAAAGGGAAGGATGGAGTTGAATTTGGAAAGGATGTGGTTTGAACCAGATATGGGGGAGGGAAGGCCCCAGGGATGGTCTGTACTGGTGATTTTGGTGTGGGAGGCTCTGAGCGTTGGGAATCCGACGTTCGAGCCGACTGGTCTGAAGACAAGGGTTCTAAACCAAGGTCTCGGAAGAGGTCCGGTGTTGCCGTGCGAGGTTCTGATGAAACCTCAAGACATTCGAAGCCAAACGCAAGGTCGTGAAGTTGTGCCGCGAAGATTTCTTCCGCAAGTGAATTGGGGACCGAAGGTTCGACACCTGAGGAGGGTTCGAAACGGAACGGTGGGTGAGATGGGGGAAGAGGGAATGGTCCTGAAGCCTCTGGAACGGTGTCGGGTTCCTGGCTAGACTGCTCGTCGTCCGCTGACAAGGTTGCCGGCGGGGTCTGCTTGAGGAAGCGACCTCGAGAGTCCCGTTGAGGGCGCTTCGGGGCCAGAGCCTAGCAACAAGGTGGTGTGTTGTAGTTGAAACCCCCTCGCGGTGGGCTCCACTTGTACGCAACCAGGCGAGTTCGAACAAGAAATGCTGCAAGCAGCGATATCTCGAGGGAGGCTTCTCAAACGACTACCACAATGCGCGCAGCAAGGTCGAAGGCTCTAACGAAGCTTCGAGGGTGAACCGAAAGTAACCGAAGGTGGAAGGAAGGTTCACGAAGGCAGCTACTCAACGAGAGTACGTCGAAGAACCTCTTCGACGTTGCTGAAGCCTTCACAATATTCCTTTGGTATGGTGGGGAAAAGTAAGTTGTATCTCCGACCTTCGTCGGTATTTAGTATCTACCTCAGGGTTCTTCAGACCCTGAGCATTGTAAATTACGGAATAATATACTTCCTATCTGCTTTCCTCCTCCCAACCGTACCTTCCCACATGGTTGGCAACCCGGACGGATCCTCCTGAAGGTAGTGAGGATCCTCCTGAACCCTCGCCTGCACACGTTCCCCTGTCGAACCTCGCTGGTCCTTCCCGTACCTTCGCTTGGTGTCTCCGTGTCCTTGGTATGCGATGAGTCCTGCGCGAAGCATCCTGAAGGATGCTGAGTTACAGCTTGGGGCGTCTAGCCGCGCACCAGGCTGTACACTGCATCCCTTGGGCGCGTCGCGCGTGCCCCCGTGCTTGATGTGGAGGACCTGAATATGCTGATGCGGGTGGTAGGGTACTCCACGAGCATCGGGAAGTCGAGTGTGTTCTTCGCTACGGAGGCGTTCATGTTTCATCTCATCACCCTATTGCGGCGCGTCCTTGGTCTCGGTCCTGCCATTCCCGGGAGTAGGAAGATCGTAACGCTCCTCGGCATAGTGGATACGCTGTTCTCGCAGTTGCGCGGTGGGTACGTGCCCATGCTGCAGGCGATGAAGAGCGGCCTTCCGCGGCTGCTGATCGATGCGCATGCGTTCTATAGCAGCGTGGTAGGGTCGAACTACTCGTACAACGACTATTACGACGCGCCGCAGAATTTTTTTGCTATGATCTTGGAGCGCCAGATGCCGCATCTGTTCTACCCTTCCATACTGAAAGAGGCGAAGAAAACGTCTATGGACAGGAATGGGGGAGTTGTGACTGCTGGGAAGGATGTTGCGAGGGAGTGGGAGAAGTTTCAGGAGGTTATGACGGTTTGGGGAAATCTCCAAAAAGAGTTTCGAAGAAGTGTATATCGTCACTGTTCAAACAGAAAGGTAACACTTTTCGATTGACTAGTTGGTTGAGTGCGGCGCTCACACCGCGACCCGGAGTGTAGTGCACAATCCCCTACCATCAAGAAGCGGTGTGGCGGATGTTTACACACGGCGTACTGTTCCGTCGCATGCCAAAGGGAAGATTGGATGCTGTGGGGCCATCGGGAGTATTGTAGACAGGTGGTTGATGATCGCAGTATGTCTTGATATCCATTGCTTCCTACCTTGTGATTGCTTACCACGAATGAAGACACTGGCCGACTGTACACGTCCAAGATCCCACACATGGACGAAGAGTTTTGGCTTTGGCTCGCTACGCGAGACGTCCGCTCGCGCGCGTACCCCATCTCTCATGAGATCATACACTCAGGCTCTCCAGACGAGGACACAGACTCGGAGATCATCCTCGTCCTAGACTACCAATACTCCTCCCTCGGCTCGCCGGACGACTACCGCTCCACATACCTGCCCTCGCGAGACGACGGGGAGGTCTTGGCGGAGTGGCTGGAGGGGTGCCGAAAGCACTGGAACGACTGGGTGGATGAGACGCCGTGGGCGGTGTTCTGCGCCCGGGTCAAGGGGATGATGATGGTGGATGGGGAGCATCCCGTTTTGCTGGTGGCGCCGTTGGTGGATGATAGGACGCTCAAGTTCTTGACAAGCTTGGAGAGGTTGGAGCAAAGGCGGTACGGTCTTGATGGACTTGATAGTAAAGGCTATCTGATGTGATGTTTGTTTTTTGTGTGTATGTATGTACAAGATGGTCTCTTTATGTATAGTACAGTTAATGAGAATCGAGAGGATGAGCGTTGAATGCCACCGTGGCGTGTGGCGCGCTCTCATTGATGTCTTTAATGCACTGACTTCCTCTGGGGTATTGGACCGGTACCTCCAATTGAGTCGAACATCGTCAGGGTTGCACACCCGCATGTCGAACGTGTCGATAAGGCTGTGGAGAGAGCTCGTCATCATCATAGGCAATTAGAATTGTTGCTTGAGCTACTCATGCGTATTCTTTCACTCGTCGATGTGTGTGGTGTGTGTATTATTGAGATGGTGATATTGTGATCATTAATCATCGAGAGGACGCGCGTGACAGTGACAGGTGTGACAGCGCTCCAGCGCGGTAAATGCCGAGCGCCCTCCCTTCTTGACCACCATCACGTGGCACCAGCTACCATGCTCTGCGCTCGCGCAGGACCACGTCTGAGAGGCCTACACATCCCTCTGACTACGTGTAGGTTCAGATTCAGCGCTGCAGTGCAGACCGCGTTTCGGTCTGCGTTTCAGGAGGATACATATCCGGAGCGGGACAAGATAATTACTCTGGCGAAGAAGCATGGGCTGCAATTCCAGCAAGTCGCGAGGTGGTTCAATGAGAGGTGAATATTTTGGTCACTTACATCGGAAAGTCTGAGGTTATGATTACGACCCCAGACGTTACCGGGAAAGAAGATTCACGAAAGCGGATGTGTCTTCAGCGCCCAAGACTGTCGCGCCGCGGAAGATCCTCTCGAGCGAGACCCTGAGCTCCCTCGAAGCCGCGTATGCAGTGACCAAGAAGCCCGACGCCGAAGCTCTGGAGTCCATTGCACAAGTGAACAATCTTGCCTACAAGCAAGTCGTGAACTGGTTCGCAACCAGGTATGTAATGTTCTGTATGTGCAAAAGTCGCACTGATCATGACTCCATGTTCTTACTTAGGCGCCGAGCAGAAAAACCTGAACCCACGCAATTGCGCTTATCCAACAATCTCCGGAGCACTTTGGAAACCGCGTATGCGCAGAGCAAGTACGTCGACCGGACAACGGAAGCAGCGCTTCTCAAGAGCACCGACCTTACGTCGTTGCAGATTTTAAGTTGGTTCCGTCGTAGGCACGCTCTCGTTTGGGATTTCACCAATTTGCGTTGTATCTAACTCCTCCAATCCTAGACGCCGGCAAGAAAGGGACTCCCTCAAGGCGCAAGGCATCGACCCATCAAGTCACGCCGAACTCGCGTCTTCGAGGACCGGCAGACCATTCGCGGCCTATCAGGCGCTGATGGCATTGTACCAAGAGCACAGGTATCCTGATCGTGCGATGATAGCAGAACTAGCGGAAAGGCACAAGCTCGACGTTGCGAAAATACGATCGTGGTTCTGCAACCGGTGCGTTTCATTTCCTGCCCTTGAAAATACTACTGACACGCAGTCTTAGACGCCATCGGGACAAGAAGTCGAAGCAGTATGTTCTATCTTTTGACTCTGGATTTCTCACACAGACGCAATTGCAGAGGCATATTAGAAGAAGGTCGATGATATGGTAGCGGCCGTCCACTACCACCATCATGCGGTCCTGTTGGGCGTGATTACGAACCTGCTGCGCTGATTCGTTGATAATGCAGCCGCGATATTAAAACTCCCCTCGTGCAGTGCAGCTGTCTCTAGACGATACATCCCGTCGATGTTCCCGAATGCCAATACAATACTCGGTATGATCTACCAACCTACCAACCTACCCACTTACCTTGACGTTCTCGCTCGGCTCTGAGCCAGACACTGGACGCACATGGACTTGATGTCCGTCCTCAAGTTTTTCGTTTGCCGACAGAGGCGACATCTGCAAGACGAAGTGCGCGTTACGCGTAGAGATGTGCGTGGACTATCGAGCGCGAGTGTGGGTGCGTGCATAGTTGAAACGCCATGACCGTTATACCTTGGCCTGTGCATCGAGAATGTCACGCAGGCTGGTCTTATCAATGTCCCACGAGCAGATATCTCCACAGATTGGTGTCGTGAGACTCGGAATCTCAGACCTGTGCCTCACTGACGTTCTGTGTTAAGGGTATGTGCACTGACAAAACTATGTAGAGTATGTACAAGATTGTAAGAAAGACGTTCTTGGGTATAGTATGATACAATCATTGGGAACCAGAAGGATGAGCCGTTAGCACCACTGTGGCGTTTGGCGCTACTGACTGATTTCTTCCATGCACCGACTTCCATCTCCCGGAGCCAACTTCCAGTTGAGCCGCACATTGGAAGCGATAAAACTCCGCCAGTAAGACGCATCGATGGCCACCTCGTTTGCGTCTGAAGAGAACTCGCCATCATCGACGGCAATGCTGATTGTTGTTTGACAAATGTTTCGCGCGACGGCAAGCGCTGCAGACTCCCTGAGAAGCTGAAGTATCATGAGACACTTCAATGCTGGAGGGAATCTACGAGTCAGAGCGGCTTGCTCCGTCTGCGTGAGTTCGACGGAAGCTTGTGCTAGTGTTGAAAATTAGTCCGCCATAGACAGCACCAGGAAGGATTCAAGCAATGGACACACCATACTGTTGCCATACTTCTCGTCCATCCCGCAAAACTGTTCGCCTCTCAAGGCCCTCAAGGCCGGTCATGTAAGCCGTCCACGAGGTGGAGTTCTGCCCGTTGCCTTCGTGAGTCAAAGGAACGGAGGTGATCCATAGTTGCAATCGGCCTTCTGGGGGGTACTTCCAGTCGGTTCGCGTGCCACTTTCGATCAGGAAGTGTGGAGTCTCATGTGCGAGGCTCTCTGTAATGAGCTGTGTCAGAGCATTGCGGGTAGCAGTCAGGTTCCACCACTCCGCCTCAGTGATGTTTGCCTGTATATTTGACATGCTCGAGAACTGGAGAATGGGATGAGAGTGATGTGTGGCGGTGGGTAATGGAAGAGATGAGATGAGCCAGATAGAGCGGCCCATGAGGCTTCTTATAGTTAGGATCGTCGATACATGCCGGAACGGGATGTGTGTCATTCTGGTCGTTGACTCGGGTTCTGTCGCGCTGATCTACTACAATAAGGTCTAGGATCTGCAGCTTGAATCATGGACCGCGTGGCAGCTTGTCTAGCTCGAGATATGCCCGAGGAGCCACACAGGAGAAGGCAGGAGATAGGTCGGGGATATAGATGTTCTGGCTCTGCCGCAGAAGAATCATTTGCTCACGAGTGGGTGCACCACAGAGTACAGAGGTCAAGAAGTTTGTTTAGTGTGTGTATGTATGTACAAGACAGCGTCCTGATGTATAGTACAGATGTTTCGAGAATCAGACGGATGAGCCGTTAGCGGCGAGCGCCACGGTGGCGTGTGGCGCCGTCATCGATTTGCCGACTAGACACTTGGGGTTTGGACTTCCAGACGATCGACACATTGGGTTCGCCGAGCAACGTCTGGAGATCCCCATCGTACGCGTTGATTATGACCGTAGGGTTGTTTGCAAAGAAACTGTGACCGTTGGAGATGTAGATTTGCACTTGATTCATGTTGTGCTCAGGGGCACGCGACGCAGACTCCCTGAGGAGGTGGAGGATCAAGAGATTCGCATCAGTTGAGAGTCGAGCCAGAGAGGCTTGCTGTGTGGGCGTCAACTCGACGCAAGCTGATGCGAGTGTGCAATGTTAGTTTGCCATGTAAATCACCAGAATGGGAATCAACACTGCCATATGATGTTGCGGTTAGCGATAGTGTTGAAGATGATCCTTAGCTCGGGCTGCCATCCTCGGAAGGGAAGTCAAACACTTTGATGGTAGTTGAGGTAGTGAATTTGAGATGGTCAATTCTTTGTTCGTGGTACTCTTTGATGAGTCGTGTAAGAGTCTCTTGAATCAGCGTCAGCTTTTGCTTCGGAGAAAGGCTTTGCTGTGAGTTGGACATGATCGTGCACTGGAGAATGGAGTCTGAGAGGGATTTGTGGCGGTGGGTGATGGAAGAGTTGAGTTGGGCCAAGATAGGGCGGCTCGTGAGGCTTTTATAGGAAGGATCGTCGATAGATGCCGAAACGGGCTGTGTGTCACTCTGGTTGTTGACTCAGGTTCTGTCAAGCTGATCTGATTGCTGCATAGGTAAGATACTTGTCAAGGATCTGCAGCTCAAATCATGGACACATGGCAGTCTGTCTAGCTCTGGACTGCCTAATGCGCCACACAGGAGAAGACTGGAGTCGTAGTGATCTGCTGGCCCAGCCTGAAGCCGCTGGCCTGGCCCGGCTTGGTAAAGCTCTCGCTCATCGAAATGGTAAGCCAAGACAAGGCCGTTAGTCACGGCTGGCTCTGGCCTGGCTCCGGCTTGGGCCACGGCTTAGGGCGGGATGCGGCGGGATGCAGGCGGGATGCGGCGGGGTGTGTGAAATTGTACGGCATGTCCTTGACTACTACTAGTGACATCTTTAACGAGGAAAGTCTGTCCAGGGGACGCCTGAGCGCTGCATAACGTCGAGTGAGCACTGAGGATTTGTGTTACCTAATCCGGACATCACTCACCGCCGCGCGACTCAGATTCCAACGCCGCACCGCGCGACTAGGATGCGATCCCAAGAGAGCTACTAAAAGCAACAGGATGTTACAGTCTTGCCAAAGTGGTGCTCTCTTCAAATCTTGCAGCACAGTTTACCCGATACCTGACACGATGTTGAGCCACGGCTCGACGGCTGGCCTACGGCTTTCAGGATCGCAAGCCAGGCCATGAGCTTTGCGAAGCCGTCTCCAAGGCTCGGCCTGGCTCTGGCTCAAGTACGGCTGGCCCACGGCCGGCCTGGCCTGAAGCCAGAGCCGGCAGATCACTAGCATTGAGCTGACGGAATGTAGTTTCCTTCCTGCTGGGAGAAGCGAGGGGTGGAGAGTGACGAGCATGACAACACTAGAAGCAGACAAAATTGCAAACAACCGTCGTCCGTCCCCGCAGGTCGTCCGTGTTCGCCTCCTTGCAGTAGCGTTACTCCTCTGCTCGAGCATTCCATTGAGGTCGTCACCGTGGCCACTGCTTGGGCGCAGCGTCGAGGTGGGTCATCGTTGCGGGAGTTGAAAAGGGAAAGAACAAATGATTAGTCAGTCAGGCAGCGTGCAAAGTGCATCAGGCACGCCCGCGTTCGGAGTCCGCCCTGGGCCTTTGTTCTTTTCCTTCCCTCATCAGTCTCAACTACTAGCAGGCGAACACGGAGCTTGACGTAGCATTTTGTGGCCTCACTGGCACCCTGTCCCAATTCCGACCTGTTCAGCCGTCAGTCGCCGAATGTTTTGCCCTGTTAGTACGTCTTCTCGCTGCTCGCTGATAATGGTTCCAATATGGCTTCTCCGTACCCGTTCTTGACTCGGACTCTGCGGTTTGAGCTGAACAGTCAAGCTCCAAGTAATCCCAGTGTCCTCAAGTTTGTGTAGCTCTCCTTTCAAAAAACGGTACACAGCTTGCAACCCATCATCGTTTCTTGTCACTAGCTTGATTTTCGTTTGCGATGATATCCCCGCCCCGCCCCGCCCTGAGTGACAGGATCAGCTCACCCATCCGACGCGAGAACGAGAAGATTTACCTCCTACAACCGAGGCTGGTCAGTCGTATCAGGTCCAACGGCAGCCGGTACGGACACGCGTCATCCTCACAGGCTCACGCGCAGAGAAATGAGAAGCCCAGCCGGCCCACAAACATCGGGGTCATTGATCTCCGACGTGGAGAATCCACCCCGGGGCACCGGCGTACGGTTTAGGGGCCTAGCGTGTAGTGAACGTACACGCCCAGCCCGAGACCAGGGAGGGGTGTGCGGACCTCCCGTGTGAGAAAGACGACGCTCCACCGTGCAGCAGAGTCCAAGCGGGTGTGTTCTACATTGGTCTTCTTCCTCTTGCGTCTATTCACTTGTACATGCTCTACCCTTCTACCCTTTTGCCTTTCCCCTCACCCCTCTAAACTCTCCCTCCCGCCTCGTACATTCCCCCTCTTGCCTCGCCAAAGCTCACCTACTTGTGCTCATCATTAACCCCAAACGTCGTCGTGGGGTCCTTCAACAAGCCCTCCACGACGGGGACCACCTCGGCGAAATCGGAGAAGATGCGGTGCGGGATGCCTTCGCGGCGGCAGTAGGCTGCGAGGTCGTTGTCTTGTTTGTCTGTGGGAGGGGTGAGTGGGGGAAGAGGGGGAGGGAAGGGAGAGAGAGGAGGGAAGGGTGGGGGATGTAAAGAGGAAAGGGAAGAGGGAGGAAGAAGGGAGGGAAGGGAGAGGAGAAGAGTAGGAAGGGGAGGGTAGGAAGAAGGGGAGGTGGCAAAGGGTGGGAAGAACGCACCCTTCTCCTTGACGAACAACCAATCCGCATGCTTCGCCGCGCTCATATCGCTCACCCCATCCCCAAAGAAGATCACGCGCGGCCGGCGTCCCAGCCCTTTTGCCGCGTTGCGTTCCGCCAACCTTCCGGGGGGGGAGGTCGTCAGCTACACCCACCTCCTCGATCGGGGGGAGGGAAGACGCACCTCCTATACGGCAAGATCGCCTGACTCTTATCATGCCCGAACCCACTGGTCGGGTGCCTGAACTGGATGTCCCAGGTCTTGTCGTCGTGGACAATGACGTCGTTGGAGACGATGGGGATGCTCTGGGCGTCGGCCGGGTCGAGGAGGGTGGTGAGGACGGCGCGGATGGTGGGCTCCATCCCGGAGGAGACGATGATCACCGGGATCCCGTGCGCTTTGCAGAATGCGTGGAAGGTTTTGAACCCGGGGTCGAGGTGGATGTCTGCCTGAGCGTTAGCGAGGGGAAAGGGAGGGGAGGAGGGAAGGAGGGAAACACGCACTCTTCCTTAGCACATCCTTACACTCCTCATACCCATGACCCCTCTCCACCACGCTCTGCAGCATCTCCCTGAACGCATCGCGGAACGTCGCCTTGCCGCTGAGGATGTCCAAATTCCCTTGGCGCCGCTTGTCTTTCCCGAAGCCGAGGTTGTCGGTGAGGTAGTCGTTGGAGTCGCATGTCGTGATCGTCCCGTCCCAGTCGCTCAGCACTACGATTTCGGCGTCTTCGTACAAGGGCGGGTAGGGCAGCGTGCTCTCGGGGGCGTCGTCGTGTTCGCCCATGGTTTTTGGTGTTGAGTCTAAGAGGTGATGACGGTTGCACTCTGGATCGATTGCGGTACTCCACTCGGGGGCGGGTGTCGGGCCGGGTTCCGATCACTTCTTTTCGCTTCACGCGCCTTCTCGCGTTTTCCTCTCTCACTCAGACGTTGCAACCAATCAGTATCACGGGCACAGCAAGGGTATGCACGCGTCTTGCCATTGAAAGAACTCACGCACCAGCTTACCCCGTCGAATGGCGAGTCCGTGTCTAGGAGGGACTGTTTCTAATAAGACCGTGTCCCGAGTAAGTATCTCGCATTCCACACTTGCCCCCGAGTTTTTTTTTCTTTTGCCAGGTCCAGGTCCGCGGGTGATGTTGGCGCGCTTCGTTGTTCCCCTCGCCGGCTCCATTCTCGTTGCAAGCTCTTTTCATAATCTCGTCCTTCTTTCCAGCGGTCCGTCTTCTCCTCATCCCCCGCTCGCTTCCAGGAACAAGACCCCTTTTGGAAGGCTCTTCCGTTTTTGTTGGATAAGCCCAGGCTGCTGTTTCGTTCTCGGCCGCATGTCCCGTTGCTCAACTTCCGTTCGTTCACTAATCTGCGTCCTCTGCTGGCCCACTGTCGGACATCCAAAGAGAAGAAGGACTCGTCGTCACCGTACACCGATGACCGATTGTGTGTCAGGCCTGCGCTTTTCTCTTTCCCGCCCACTGGCACAATTTTGGAATCTCGTGTCATGACAGAAAGAAGGCAGTCTTTTGGGCGGGTTCAGATTGATGGCACGCACGCCCTTCTTCTCCCACTTCTACTTTCGAGTCTCTGGTTCCGCCCTCTCTGCACAGTCTTGTTAAAGTCTTATTCTATCTGCACGAGTGTTGCTATTTTAGTGCATCATTGCGATTTACATTGACCAGATTTACAAGTGGTAAAGTACAAGAGTTCAATTCATGACAAGCATTACGCGAAATTCACTACTGGTTCAACCTTCATTGGCAGTCCGTCTTTGTGGGCAAACTTGACCCTATCCCCTCCGCTTTCGATGTAGTTCGCCCGCGTCAAGGGTAAAGCATGAGACAGGCTTTCTCGCATTGTCGCAAAGGCTGGCCCAGGCCTCCGGATGCGTGGTGCGGCGCCGTTCGCGATAATAGGGCTAGTTGGTTTAACCGTCTGATAGTCATAGTCCCCGTCGTGGTGTCGAGCGTTCGTGGAATAGAATGACAGGGAAAAACGCAGTCTGCGGGGTCTCAGGTATGAGACGACCGAGTCGAGCCTGTCCCAACTCTGACGGGGGTGTATGACAGCTGGTGGTTGGAAAACCAGGGGGCAGTTGCAACCCCTTTCTTCACAGTGCGGATGGTGTCCTTGATATACATGTAGTTCGAGGTTGAGTATCGGGAATTGATTTGAGTCATTTGACATGTCTTTCAAGGTGCCACAGTACCAATCTAGCAGGTTGCCGTTCACCCCGCCGTCCAAAATGTTGATTTGAAGGTCAAGACCTCTCAGGCACGGAGGGATCTGCAGAGGTTGCAAGTTCGGAGTGGCAAGTATGATTGGGTCTCTGTACTGGAGCTGGAGATATTGGAAAGGAAAATCTGGGTGCATGCGAGGAGTACGTTCCGCACAACTGTCAATGAGCCCTTGGAACGTGTCGCGTGCTTCAGGCGTGATCTCCTCCAGTCCAGACACTAGAAGCCGCCTGGGCCGCAAGAAGGGCATCATAGCTGGAATGAGCTTATGCATGCCTTCTTCCATCTTGCCACTCATACGGATTTCAACGAAACCCACACGAATGCTGCTTCCGTTGTGTGTGACCAAAGCGGAATGATGCAGGCCGGGATCGGGCACTACCCAGGATGGGCGAAGCACTGTGACGGACTGAATCACTGTTTGAGTCCCTGCAAGATGCTGGAAAATCTTCCTGAGGAAACAGGACAGCAGCTGCGGTGTCATGATGCACTTCATAAGAGTCACAATGCGTAGATTGCTACGGGGTGTTTGTAGAATGTCCCAGAGTTCAGGTCGGAACATACGCATGTCTACGCCACCGAGCACTAACTCTTTGAGACCGGAGGTGCGCTCCAAGAGTGGAATCAGCTCGGGGCTCTGAGACACTGTACACTGTCGATTGTCCAGCAGTATGAGCGCTTCAATGGCATGGCTCAATTCCGGAAATCGCTCGAGCTCGCCAAGAATGCGGTTGAGCCATGGCTCTGGGTTGTCGGTACGACGGAGAACAAGAGTTCTCAGTCTTGCATAGCGTGCTGGTATCTCCAGGGATGTCCCGAGACTCGCCTTGACGACATTGGTGAGATTGGCGAGTGATTCTCTATTCGTGGTGTTGCGGAGATTCTGGAAAATTTCCGAGTAGACCTCGCTGGGTAGGGTCTCCAATCGATCTTCGTTGTGGCGGTGGCTCATGACTTGAATGAAATGGATGCAATGACGATACTGCTGATGTGCTTGTGAGGGTTGGAACACACTGAGTGAGAAAGGGAATAGATGAGTTGCCGGTAGACATCAGCGGAATGCTCGCCCTTTTATACAGTGACCCCAAGGCAGTCCGATATCCGCATTTGTCTTCCCGGTCTCGTGCCGAAAACTGTAAAATTGAGTCGGCGTGACAGGCAACGCTGATCACTGACAATCAGGCATTCTTCTTGTTATCTTATTGAGGCGTGTGAGGCAAGCATCTTGTAAGTGGGTTGACTGAGAGACTAGTCAGAGTCTACGCGTCTTGCGAAATGAGATAGAGTGGCCAGAGTGGCTAGTTCTTCATCGATATCGCCGGGTGTGCCGGATCGCATGGCAATCGTTTCCAAACCACACAAAGGGCCGGATGTGCCCTGCACGCGATTCCGGAATGTCCATTCTCGGTCGCGGGAGGTGCAAGGAGGCTGTGCAACACACAATGGAGGCTCTGCATCCTTCCGATTCAGAATGAATAAAAGCCGTCGAGGTCGACTACAATTTCCTCAATTTCCTTCCCAATCCTCACTCGTCATCCAACCCACATCACACGCACCATGACAACCAGCAAAGTCCTCGTCTATCCAGTGACGGGTCCATCTGCTTGCCTGCTGTTCAATAAGCAGCGATTTGAAGAGCATGCCATCGATTACATGCGCTGCGTCAAAGGAGAGCTCGCCGCAAAAATCGAGCGCGTCTTGGGCAACAACTCACCATTCAAACCCTTGGTCCCTTCGATGATTTGGAAGGCAGACACGATCTCGTCGGACGGCCACAAGCAAGGGGAAACCCCAGCTGTCCTCGATATGCAATTCCGGGAGAGTCATGGGGAGATATGGTGTTCGGCGGATATCAGCCTGCGGCCCGTGCCAGCGCCTAACAACAAGGATGATCCACTTCCTGAACAACAGTCGCTGGGTACGGATATTTACGTTTGGTCCTCTGAGTCTATGTCTCACTTACGGAGTACTTCTCAGTGCGGCCAATGCCCCTGCCTACTTTGAACAGCGACGGGTGGAACACAATCGACTCCGAATCCTGGGATAAAAAAGACAAGGAACTCTCCAAGAAAAAGGAGGAGCCGGAGGAGAACCCCTCCTCTGTTCCACCTCCTAAACATGGGACGCAGGGTACGGACATTGCCGTTTGGTCCTCTGAGTCTATGTCTCACTTACGGAGTACTTCTCAGTGCCGCAAATGCCCAGGCTTGTTTTGAATAGCGACGGGTTGAACACAATCAACTCGGAATCCTGGGGTAAAAAAGACAGGGAACTCTTTATCTTGCACATGTTGCACATGTCGGCGAAGGTATCCCTTGAGAGGGAACATCAAGTCTGCGCGCGCCTGGTGTCTGGCTCGACACCGAGCAAGGAAGTCAACGAGATCGAGTTTTGTACTTATTCGGATGATAAAACTGACAATCGTCTGTATGCAGACGAAGACGAGGACGGGAAAACTGTGACTGCGAGTGTCGATATCAGGGTTGCACCCATTGATACCTATCGGGAGCCTCGAGCTCGCCCGATCGAGAGGCTTCCACAAGCGGCCGTTCCTCAATGGGACCTTGTGCCGTCATCTACCTACCTACCGGATGATGAAACTGACAGTCATCTGGTTGCAGACGAAGACGAAGAGGGGAAAACTGTGACTGCGGGTGTCGATATCACGGCGGCACCCATTGATGACAATTGAGCGTAGCAAGTTTGTATACATATTACATAGTCTTATTGCGCCCAGCAAAACCGTTTGATGGTGGTAGTGGACGGCCTACGATATCATTGACCTTCTTCCCGTTCGCCTCTGAGAACGCCTTTGAGTGAGGAATCAAGAGTCCGACTTCTCGTCCCGGTGGCAACTGGATCTGCGTGTGAGTAGGATCTCCAGAAGCAGGAGATAGAACATACTGCTGGTTGAACCACGAGCTTACTTGCGCGACATCGAGGTTGTGCTTTTCCGCGAGAGCTGTTATAACGGAATGATCGGGGTGCTTGTGCTGCTCGTATAATTCCATGAGCGCAGGACGGACCGCGGCAAGTCTAGCAATACTCGGCGATGCGAGTTCGGCATGATTCGACGGGTCTACGCCTTGCGCTATGGGGGACGCTTTCTCTTGCCGGCGTCTAGGATTGACGGCGTCAGACAAGTAGCTTGTGATGTGAAGGAGATAGAATGTACCGCACGGTAAACCACGAGCGTATTTGCGCGACGTCGAGCCCGTACTGCGCCGCTAGCTCTGCCAGCATAACACGATCAGGATACTTGTGCTCCTCGTATAATGCTATGAGTGCAGAACGGGCTGCCGACAGTACAATAGTCCTCGCAGGTTTTCGAAAGGCGTATTTCCACGTGTCTATGCCCTGCGCTTTGAGGGACGCCTTCTCTGCCATACGTCTAGGATTGACGGAGTCAGACACGTAGCTTGCGACAAAGGAGAGATAGGACATACTGTCGTGTAAACCACGCGCGTGTTTGCGTGAGATTGAGGTTATGCTTTTCCGCTAGATCTGCTACCATGGAACGATCAGGATACTTGTGCTCCTCATATACTGCCATGAGTGCAGGACGGGCTGTAGAGAGTCCGGTAGTCCTCGCAGGTTTGCGAACGGTGTAATTCCCCGTGTCTCTGCCTTGCGCTTTGAGGGACGCCTTTTCTTTCATTCGTCTATAGATCGACAGAGTCAGACACGTAGCTTGTGGTATGAAGGTGATAAAACACACCGCTGTCCGAACCACGCGCGTGTTTGCGTGAAGTTGAGATTATGCTTTTCCGCTAGATTTGCTATCATGGAACGATCAGGGTACTTGTGCTGCTCGTATAATGCCATGAGCGCAGGACGGGCCGCGGCAAGTCTAGCAGGCGATGTAAATTCGGCATGATTCGACGGATCTATGCCTTGCGCCCTGAGGGATGCCTTCTCTTCCATGCGTCTAGGATTGACGGAGTCAGACACGGCGCAACTTGGAATAATCCCAAACAAAAGCGTGCCTATTCTTGAACCAAGTTATTATCTGTCTTGACGTGAGGCCGGTGCTTTTGATAAGTGCCATAGTCGTTGCCCGGTCAATGTATTTGTTCTGGCCAAACGCAGTCTTCAACGCGCTCCGGACATTCTCGGAAAAAAAAAAATTGCAGTTTTGGGGGTACGAGTTGGTCGTCTACTTGGCGCCTAAGAGCATGAGTCAGAGTCATATCGAATCGGTACATGGAGCCACGAAACAAGATGGCACTCATACATTCGTCTAAACCAACCATTGACCTGCTCGTATTTCAGGGCATGCTCCTTCGCCAAGATGATTACTTTGTCTCGATCGGGATGTGCATCCTCTTGATATGCGGACCGCAGCGAAGTCTGCACTGCAGCGCTGAATTTGAATCTGTATGTAGTCAAAGGGATGTGTAGGCTGTAGTAGCCTTCGAAGCGTCGTCCTGCACGAGCGCAGAGCATAGTAGCTGGTGCCACGTGATGGTGGTTAAGAAGAGAGGGCGTTCGGCTTTTACCGCGCTGGAGCGCTGTAGCCTGTCAGTGTCACGCGCTTCCTCTCTCGAAGTTCTCTCCCTGATCAGTGACCATCATGAACAGATTTCCACAGGACCCCCCGCCTTTTTGGCTGTCTGCGATTTCTCAAATTTCGGTGATTTTGGCTGTTTGATTCGCAGTTCAGCGGCGGTCGGGCCATTTTCCAGTAGAGTTTCGCCTGCCATATACCATTTTCACCATCTCCAAAAACACATACCACACGCATCGACGAGTAGTAGGATACGCACAAGTACACTAAGCAACAATCCCAATTGCCGACGAGCTTTCTCCACAGCCCGCGAGTCAATTGGAGGTACCCCAGAAGAAAGTCGATGCATTCAAGACATCCACACGCCACGGCCCAATCTTCTGATTCTCAGAAACTGTACTATACACAAGGACACTATATACACACAAAACAAACATCACATCACATAGCCTTGACTATCAACACCATACCAAGCTCGCCAAGAACCTGAGCGTCCTATCATCCACCAACGGCGCCACGGATGCATCATCATCCCTTCCACCCGGGCGCAGAACACCTCTCACCCACCCAGTCGTAAGCCACTCCCCGTCGTCTCGCAAGGGCAGGTGATTGTCTGGCGAGCCGCGGCCCGGCGAGGAATATGATCTCATGAGAGATGGGGTACGCGCGCCAAAAACTCTTCGTCCATGTGTGGGATCTCGGACGTGTACAGTGTCTTCATTCGCGGTGAGCAGTCCCAGGGTACGAAGCATGTCTACAATACTGCCGATGGCCCCAGCGCACACTGGGTTCGTCCCAAATCGACGTGCAGGTCCGATGCCAATTATCCCAGTCAAGGTTCACGCTACTCGAGCAGTCAATGGTATTTCGTAAATCATTCCTTTATATATGTACAGCAGTAGAGACGAGAATGAGCAAAGAGTGAAACCGTAGATAGTAAAACAACAACCGAAGCGAGAAGAGACAAAGAAAACCATGTAGTTCGTGGATGTGTATGAGTGGGGAGCAGAGCAGGAGGCGTTGTACAGTGGATGAGGCGATATGGATGTAATGACATGTAGGTGATGGTGTGCTCACAAAACGCGCTCGCCTTCCTCGATCCTGATCTCGACGACCTCGACGGTGTCGTAGTCGGAGCTGAAGGGAGAGTGGGACGTTGGCGGGGAGGTGGACGCGATGTCTGAACGGAAGCATTAGCAGGTGGCGCACAGAGGAAGAAGCACTAGCACTGACATCGATCCTTGCAGTACGCGGGCACGAACAGATCCTGGTTCCACACGAACCCGCCGCTCCTCTGGATCGTCAATATCGGCCTCAGCATGACCGGCCTCTCCTTCCTGCGCCTCTCCCTCTCTTCGCGTCGCCGTCTCCGCCTCTCCTCCGGCGTAGGCTGCGTCTCTTTCCCTTTACCCTTCAAGTCTACCTCCTTCCCGGGCTCTTCGTCAGTTTGCATCTGGTCCTTGTGTTCTTCGTCCGACGAGGACGACGACGACGAGGAGGACGAAGGGAGATCGTGGTGTTCATCGTCGACATGGTTATAGTCCTCGTCGTCCTCTGAGCAGCTCTCGCTCGCGCTGTCGTCTGCGTGGAGGATCTGCTCGTAGCACGCCCAGGTCGGCGGAGAGGATGCGCGACCGAAGGGCCTGCGGCGGAAGTACGTGGAGGACATGGTGGAAGCTGGAAAGCCGAAAGGCGTGAGCGTTCCTTATAAGGATGGAATAAACACAGCTAACGCACCGGACCGTTCGATAGACTAAGACGGGCTGTAAAGGCTGGGGTGTGTAGGGATGCGTGTGGCGGGAAGTTCCGTCCGAATGAATGGACTAGGTGCTGTAGACGCTAAGCGAAGATAAGCAATGGTCCGTGCGCGGAGAGCTTGGCCGATAGGAAAGCGTCTGTTCAGAGAGATGGAGGTCGCAGGCAAGACCAGTCCAGGAAGGTCGTCGCAGGAGAGAGAGCCGATGGTGTGTGGTCGAAGCGAGGCAAGGGCTAGGCGTGTGACTCACGGGCTTGGGGTAGCAGGCTGATGTCATGCCTTTTACCCGCACCCTCGGCAGAGCGGGGCGGACCGCCGTGTTCAGTCTTCATCTTTTACCGCCATTTCCTGGAGAGACGGTTTCGCTCGGGCTCATATTCAAGAACGCTAATTGCCTGTCGACTGGGCTCGTGCCTTCCAAGTGATCATCGAGAGAGGATGCGCGTGACACTGACAGGATCCAGTGCGGTAACTGCCGAACGCCCTTTCTTCTTGACCACCATCACGTGGCACCAGCTACTATGCTCTGCGCTCGTGCAGGACGACGTTTCAAAGGCTGCTACAACCTACACAGCCCTGTGACCACATGTAGATTCAAAGTCAGCGCTTCATTGCAGACTTCGCTGCAGTCCGCATATGAAGAGGATGCACATCCCGATCGAGACAAAGTAATTACCCTGGCGAAGGAGCATGCCCTGAAATACGAGCAGGTCGAAGGTTGGTTCAGACGGAGGTATGAGTGCCATGTTACTCTGTAGTTCTATGTACCGATTCGATATGATTCTGATTCATGCTCTTAGGCGCCAAATAGACGACCGACTCGTACCCCCAGGAATGCAATTCCCCGAGAATGTCCGGAGCGCGTTGAAGACTGCGTATGGCCAGAACAAATACATTGACCGGGCAACTACTATGGCACTTAGCAATCGCACCGGCCTCACGTTAAGGCAGATTTTGACTTGGTTCCATGATAGGCACGCTTATGTTTGGAAACATTTCAACTTGCGCCGTGTCTGACTCCGTCAATCTTAGACGCATGATAGAGAAGGCAGCGCTCCGGGCGCAAGGCGTAGACCCGTCGAATCATGCCGAATTCGCATCGCCGAGGACTGCTATACTTGCCGCGGCCCGTCCTGCGCTCATGGCATTATACGAGCAGCACAAGTACCCTGATCCTTCCATGATAGCAGATCTAGGGGCGCAGTACGAGCTCGACGTTGCGCAAATACGCTCGTGGTTTGCCGTGCAGTACATTTTATCTCCCTCCCATCATAACCTCTGTGTCTGACTCCGTCAATTTCAGACGCGCGAAAGAGAAGGCATCCCTCAAAGCGCAAGGCATAGACACTTCGAATCACGTCGAACTCACATCTCCGAGAATTGCTAAAGCTGCTGAAGCCCGTCCTGCGCTCAGGGCATTATACGAGCAGCACAAGTACCCTGATCGTCCCATGATAGCAGATCTAGCGGAAAAGCATAATCTCAACTTTACGCAAACACGCGCGTGGTTCGGACAGCGGTATGTTTTATCACCTTCATACCACGAGCTACGTGTCTGACCCTGTCAATCTATAGACGAATGAAAGAAAAGGCGTCCCTCAAAGCGCAAGGCAGAGACACGGGGAATTACGCCGTTCGCAAACGTGCCAGGACTACCGGAGTCTCCACAGCCCGTCCTGCACTCATGGCAGTATATGAGGAGCACAAGTATCCCGATGGTGCCATGATAGCAGATCTAGCGGAAAAGCCATAACCTCAATCTCACGCAAACACGCGCGTGGTGTGCACGACAGTATGATCCTATCTCCTGCTTGTGGAGATTCCTACTCACACGCAGATCCAGTCGCCACCGGGACAAGAAGTCGGACCTCACTCAAACGCGATCTCAGAGACAAACAGGAAGAAGGTCAACGATATCGTAAGCCCGTCCACTACCCACTATCAAACGGCTACGTAACATGTATACAAAGTTGCTACGCTCAGTCGTCATCAATGAATTCAGCCGTGATATCGACCGATTGTGCTCGTGTCTCCTACGCTCACCTCCTTGTCACCATCGTTACGCGCTTCTTCGAACTTGTGTCACCCCATCATCAGAACACTGTCAAGGGATCTGTACAGACCAGATAGTCTCTTCTACTGGCACCGGAGAAGGCCTCTACAGCCACGCCTCTCTCTCCTTCTAACACATCCTCTTTCCCGTTACTGCTGCATTCGCATATATACACACGTACCGCTTCAGGATCTCTAGAGAAGGTCGCAGATCGACCACGGCTTGCGCCACGGCCTTGTCTTTCACCAGTCACGTCGCATTCTCCCAAATTCCCTGCGAATCCTTGCCAGTCTGACGCGCCAGGTTTCCATGTGTCTGGTGCGTCATTTGTAGTGTCACTGTGGTGTACCGTAAAGTCTTCATCTTCATCCCGGTGAGGGGAGACACCAGCACGTGGGCGCTTGTAGTTCGGACCGGGTGGAAGAAGAAGCAGCGATCGGTTACGCAGGATCTGGTTTATATACTGCGAAGATAATGAGCTACTTGCCATCACTCCCCCTTCGTCTCACTCACCTCCAAACTTCGCGTCCACACCACCTTGTCTAGTCACAAACGCCATGAAGGTACGTGTGGCTGTGTGTCGCGTCGCGCGGTCTTGAACGTCAGCGATAGGTCCTCGCCATCCTCTACAACGGCTTCAAGGCTGCTCAGCAGGAGCCCCGCCTTCTCGGCACTGTCGAGAACAAGGTGTGTCACCCGCCCTGGCCGCCACTCTCACGCTAATCAGACGCGCGATAGCTCGGAATCGCCGACTGGCTCACGTCGCAAGGACATGAACTCATCGTACGCGTCATCCCGCCCCATCGCACGCCAGCTCATCGCGTCATAGGTGTCGAGCAGCAAGGAAGGCCCCGACAGCGATTTCCAGAAGCACATTGCTGATGCGAGTATTCCTCCATATGGGGTATCCTCGATGACGACTTACAACTACCGCAGGCGGAGATTCTCATCACCACGCCATTCCACCCGGGATATCTTACCCGCGACCTCATTGGCAAGGCGCGTCACAGGCTCCCTCAGCTTGGGACCTCGACTTACATGTTTACAGGCGAAGAACCTCAAGCTATGTGTGACGGCTGGTGTAGGATCTGATCACATCGACCTCGACGCCGCCGTTGAGAAGAACATCCAAGTTCTCGAGGTCTCTGGGTCCAATGTTACGTCCGTCGCGGAGCACGCCGTCATGAGCATTCTCAACCTCGTCCGCAACTTTGTTCCCGCACATGAAGTACGTCATCAATCCAGCCTACCACCGTCACCTTATTGAGGCTCCCCTACAGATGATAGAACGTGGCGACTGGAATGTGTCTGAAGTAGCCCGGAACGCGTTCGACCTAGAAGGCAAGGTTGTCGGTACACTCGGTGCTGGACGCATTGGGTTCCGTATCCTTCAACGTTTGGTGCCCTTCGATACCAAAGAGCACTTGTACTACGACTACAACCCGCTTCCCGCGGCTGCCGAGAAGGAAGTTAGAGCTCGACGCGTCGAGGATATCAAGGACTTTGTTTCTCAGGTGCGTACACTTTGGCTTCTCTTCGTTCAGATGACCGATCCTTCGCCAGTGCGACGTTGTCACTATCAACACGCCGCTTCACAAGGGTACTATGGGCATGGTCAACGACGACCTCCTGGCCGCCTTCAAGCCTGGAGCCTGGTTGGTCAACACCGCGCGAGGCGCTATCTGTGACAAAGACGCTGTTGCCCGCGCTTTGAAGAGTGGACATCTCAACGGTTATTCTGGTGAGCTCACTACGTTGATAGACTTTGCTGCAGTACTCACGCGTATGCATCAGGCGATGTGTGGAACGTCCAACCAGCACCCAAGGACCATGTCTGGCGTACGATGAAGAACCCTCTCGGTGGTGGAAATGGTATGGTGCCGCACTACTCCGGTACCACGTTGGACGCGCAGGCTCGTTATGCCGCTGGGACGAAGCAGATCCTTGACAATTACTTCAACAACAAGCTGCAAGAGCCTCAGAACATCATCGTTGGTTTGGGCAAGTACGAGTCGAAAGCTTGTGAGTCTGCCGCCTGTTACTTTGACGTTGACGATACTGACGAAGGTCTTAGATGGACAGCGCTGAATCAAGGAATCACTCATGGACAATGTAAAATACGTGTAGAGTAGACGTTCGATCAAGAATGTATTAGCTTCCGACTTCCCTCAGCGTCCGCCCATGGCCTTCCACTCCAGGATGAAAGATGGTATGTGGTTGGCGTTATGTCTGCGCTCCTCAGGCCTCTTCTCCAGCGTTGGATATCTGGATGCCTACCCAGTGGATTGTTATTCGTCGGAAGAAACCAAAAGCCGGAGGCAGCGTCGTGAGTGCCTTACGGGAATTGGACGCAAGGGCAGTAACTTAAGAGCAAAGGAAGACAAGTCTTGAGCCGCGAAGGACTGAGAGATGGTTCAATCACGGGGCTTATGAGGGTGCGGTATCCATTCTCGCTACGCGCTTCGAGACCGTAGAACGTCACCGCAGATGTGTGCTCATGCGTATTGGCTCGCCGCCCTCGTACCGGTCCGTCTGCGCAACACGTAGATTAATTCAGTAAACGATCGACCTATGCGATGAACTGGGACAGGTATTTAACCTGCTCAGCCGAGCGTTAGAAGTGGACTTTTCGCGGAAGTGTGTGTCGTTTTTTAACCTCTTCCCCTCGTACTCTCTCCCATGTTTGGCCACTCCGGCTTCCTTGTCTTCTGGATGCTCATATTTATCGGGATGCTCAACGTCGGGCTCGCCCTCCTCACCCCCCGCTTCATGCCCTTCTTCATGATTCTCAATGCCCATTGAGGTCCTCCCTTGGATATACCGCTACGGGTGCGCCATGCCCTTCTACAATGAACCCCTTGCCGTGTGCACCATATTGTTCTCGACGAAGAACCAGGTGGGGATACATTCTGGTATACTCATCGCGTGGGCGACGCTCTCGATGATTACGCTGCCGCTTGTCCAGTGGTGGAAAAGGAGAATTTTGCACAAGGCACATGAGGGATAGGGTTTCGGAGGTACATTGGATACTTTATACATTATACCATTAGCATTACTACCATTACTATACACCACTCGTTCTGGAGCAGTAGCAATCATCTTGTGTCATGGATGAAACGGACAGCATTTCGCCTCAGTGTCCACCCATGGCCTTCCACTCCGAGATGAAAGATCGCATGTTGTCAGGCGTCATATATATGCTCCGCTGGCCTCTTCGCCAACGCTGGATGTCTGAATGGACCATCACTTGTCGGTAGATACTAAAATTCATAGAAATCACTCACCATCCTCTGCCTGACGCGTCAAGCCATCCTTAAAACGACGTATCCTGGCCCGCTCGCTACTCCCGGAAAAGATTGGGTGGGTCAAGGTACGCGAAGTTGATGGTCTCATGTCCGGCTCGTCGCTAAGGAGCTGCAGTAACATTTAGCGATCATCACACAAAGAGACACTGGTGACTCGCCTCGTTGATAAGCTTAAGGACTTGAGGTCCATACAGACGGTGGTCCCAGATCCCAACCTGCACATCAATGCTATCGATTCGATATCGATCAAGTGGCCAATTCCACTTTTGAAACAGAGGGGATGTGGCGTTGGTAACCGTTTCGGTGTACAGGTAGTCCTGGGAGTGTGGCGTGAACATCAGGGAGGTGTGCGGTTCGAAAGGAATGGTTACCGACCGGCACGTTCAAACCAGGGATGCTCTTGACAATGAGCAACCAGAGGATTAGGCCAAAGCCGTACATGTCCACTTTCGTCCCATCCACGGTTCCCGTGCGTGGGATGTAGATGACCTCGGGAGCGGCATAGCGATACGTCGCAGGGCCGCATTTGGGTATCTGATGACTCGAGTCGGTTTGGCGGGCGAGGTCAAAGTCGATAATGCGGGCGTGCAGCTGGGGAGTGTCGAGCATGATGTTTTCTGGCTTCAGGTCGGTGTGGACGATGTGTAGTCTGTGGAGACTATCCAGTCCGAGCAGCTAAGAGGAAGGCGGCTCAGTTATAGTGCGAGGAATGGTTTTATGAGGGGCTTACGATCTCCGCTGCGAGTCGCTGGGCGGTTTCTACGGCGATGGGACGTGATCCATAAATGAGTTTGTGTAGGTCATATGCGTATATCGGCTATGGATGGGGAGGAGCGGACAAGTCAGTCTTCTGGAAATGCTCATGGATACGAGGAAGGTTACCATGAACATATAAAAACATTCGTACGCCACGCATGTGAAGAGGAATTCCAAGAGGAAGGGAGACTGCGCGTGTGATCTGATCGTTTCCAGCAAACGTCGCTCGACGTCTTTTCGTCGGAGCGCGTCCTTCTTGAGCGAGGTGACCTTGGCGTAAGACCACAGTCCGCGAGAGCGAACCCGCTTGATCTGTGGAGGGAGTGCTCTGTCTGGTTCGATGCTGAAACACTGAGAGCCAATCGTTAAGAAGGAAGGATTATTGGACATGGTGAGTAGCGGAAGGGAGAAGGTCTTGGGCCAGTCTTTAATATAAGGAGAGAGTACACCCACGGATCACGGGCTCTGCACCAGACGGTGCATGCAGATCAATCGGTGGTCCAGCGCTAGTCCAATACAATTCTGACCTGACATGGTCCAGCGCTGATCTGATCGGTGGTCTGACGTCGTCTTGCCCCCGTTGATGGCGAAAGCCATCGCGGAAATACTAAATGGACTTGCGGCCCCTTCACTTGCAAAAGCTTGTCGGGTGGTGCCGCCGCCTTGGAAGCCTGGAGAACGAAGTTGGAATCACGAATGGATTTGTCGCACACCGTGAAGGCGTCAGGTGGGAAGACAATTGAATAGTCGATTTACAACACAGAGCATGTAAGCACTTGTTCTGGGATATTTACCCCGTCAGAGATATTACAGCACAAGACACTTGGGTCACGCAAATCTCCGGTCTTCAAGCCGACGAGCTGCCAAGAATGCGAAAGGAAAGGTTACGTGCCGATTTTGCGTTCAGCAGTTACTGCGAAAAGTAATCGTTAGCAGGTGCAGAGAATGGATGCGACGAGCAGGTCGGCCAATGTGGTGACGATATCGGGCTAAGACGTACCCCATGCTCTGCGGTCCATAGGACATTGCTGCTTCGACGACGCTGTCGATATCCACTTCAGCAGACAGTGCATGTGAAATACATGCGTACACTCTCCCCAAACTGAGAAACACACAACGTCAGCATGACTGGCAGCACGAACAGCGGAGTGCGACCGGATGGAAAACAGGAAACGCACTTAATGGGCAGTCATCGCCCGGAACCTTGCACGCGGGGCAGCAGCCCTCGTAGGCCACTCGGCATATCCCACAGACATCTTCCTCCTCGGATATATCCTGCCCGGACGTCCCCAGATCCCATTGCCACTGCGCCACAGCGTGATATTTCTTCACGAGGACGCGCATCGTGATGTGTAGAGGTCTGGCGCAGAACTTTGGATCTTCGTTGCCAGCCGGGTGTGGGAAGACGACCGACAAGCAAGTTGAAAGGATGAAAGAGATGTATCTCAGGGCTGTGCAGTATTTGCTCGTGTGTACGCGACGCGCGAACACCAACATCACGTGAATATTACTCCGCTATCTCCGACGGCAGCGATGTTACCTTCCGTTCGTTCCGCACAATTGAATGGTTCCTCGATTACCTTCCGGTTCCTGTTGCTCAAGTACCTCACGCCCTGGTTGACTGCCAAATCCCGGCTAACGCTGAGTTGCTGTGTTCGACTGCATTTTCTGACACTATCTATTCCAGCGCTAAATCGCGCACATCTACTGAGGACTCAGTGAGGAGAATTCATGGCGACTCAGCAACCTCAAGCAAGAAATCGGCCACCATCGACCGAATGTGAAATCAGAAGGACGTGCCAATTAAGTTTGTCGACGTCCTGGGTAATTTTGGAGGAGTCAGTTTAGCGTCGGGTGGAAAGGTCCAAGCTATTTATTCCTGAGAGTATGTATTTCGAGAGCGAGAAAGCGAGAAAGAAGATCAGGTCAACTGAGTTGAAAATTTTGCATGTCTCGCAGTACTCGGTACATCATATCTTCCAATGTTTTGTCTAGGCGAATTGGACGGGTGGGGACAGACATTGTTGATCATGATGGGTGATTTACTCGGGAGTCGCCACAGACAGACATCCGACGACTCGTTCTGTGGAATATTAAGATCGCGGTGACGCTACCCATTGGCCGCCCATCCAGTCTGTTCACCCCAAAACAAGACTGAAGGTTGGCGCCCCGTCGGTCGCTTCCTCGCCATAGTGATGATGCCGTTATGATAATCCTAATATAAGTACAACATCCATACATAGTCCTGTGGGAAGAAATTGCCTCAAGTATGGGCCGCGTTGGGTACATTAGCCTGAACATGAGGTCCCAGTGACGAACTTGGGTGACATTCATCGTAAAAATCATCCTCAATTTCCGTGGTGCTCGCGAGGAGCGTGTCCGCCTGTGTTGCACGATGTGCATGGGTGTCTATGAAAGGTGAAGTTGTCAACGATAAGCAGAGACGTAAAGAAACAAAACATACCTAGAACCGCGTCTTCGTATATCTCGGCGTACGACGTTTTCCCTTCCTCGTAGAAGAACGGATGGTATGCTAAAGTGTTCAGGTCTGCTCTTGCAAATGGATCCTCGACCAAGACCTACGCCACAACCGATTGACATCAGGTCCAATTCGGACTCGTGACCGATTTCGTACCTTTTCATACAAGACTTCACCGCCAGCATCCAGCACCATCTTCCTTGCGCCCTCATCCTCAAGATCCCACATCCCCTCCGCGCCCTTAGCCTTCGGCCGTACACCGCCCAACCTCACGATGATCTCCCAAACAACGACTCCAAATGCCCATACGTCTGCTTTGACGCCGTCGCACATCTCACCTCTACGTACCTCCGGAGCAGCGTAAAGACATGAGAACGCCTCGCATCGAACGAGCGCGGGTCTGTCGTTAGTCCACAGGTGCGAGAGCCGGACGCGGAGGGAGCGATGTTTCATCGGACGTGACGTGGGTTCACGGGGGAAATAAGAGTACTCCTCGTCATGGTGCCCACCGAAAACTTTGCTATTGCCAAAGTCGATGAGTCGTACGTGTAATGCCGGGGTATCAAGTGCGATGTTCTGCGGTTTGAGATCGAGGTGCGCAATGTGATGCGAGTGAAGATGGTGCAGAGCGCCAATCTGTGGCAATGCGTTAGCCGATCTGTGGAGGATGAGTGGCAGAAGAGTGTGATGTACCAGTTCTAAGCATATCCTGCGTAACGGAAAGGGTTCGGAGTTGACATCGCCATGTTTTCGTGTCGCAGTGTGTAACACCTCTGCGAGCGTGGTCGTATATTTAGGCTGTAGCACTGATTAAGGTCGGAGGTAAGGGGATCCAAGATGAGGACGGACCATGAAAATGTACACCATCCACTGATCGCGCCCCACACCCAGCATCTCTCCAAGAAACGGACTGGATTTCCCCGCCTTCCTCAGCGTCAGGATCTCATTGCACGCCGCCTCCTCCTTGTTCGGCTCTAGGAATAGGATCTTGCAAGCACAAACGCGACCTTGTTCAAGCGGTGGGTAGAAGGATGAGGTAAGTGACTCGATGCTGGGTGATCGGGTGACAAGGCGAGGTGAAATCGAGGAGGTGGATGGGGTCAATGCCGAAGAAGAAGAGGACGATGCCTCGAACTCGGTATCGAGCCAAGCGTCGACAACCGCCCCCTCTGCCCCCTCTGCTATCTTGGTCCGTAGACGAAAGTGTAGTCCGGATGGAAAAGTAACGCTCCGCGGTATACGCACGACGATAGAGGGTGCGTCTTGGACAGGCGCAGGTGCGGGTACCAGGTCTTCAGTCGGGTTTCGTCCGTCAGGCTTGTGTCCACCCGCTAGCGCATTTGCCTCCACATTCTTCTCATCCCGTTCCAATCCTCTCTCTTTGCCGTTATGCTCTTCAACACAACGCCTCCAGAGGTTTGAGGGAAGCGACAGTACGGCGAGGAACGCGCGCCGGATTGCGTGGAGAGACATGGTTGGTGAGAGAAAGGAGGGCAGGCGAGGGCCACCCGCCGACGGTGGTAGAGCAACAAAGACCTTGCAGGAGAAAGAGCATCAGGAACGGAAGTCAGACACGAGATGACCCTGCCAGAAACAAAGGAATCCGGTCCCGATTGGGATGGGCATGCCGCGTGGATGCATTTTTGCACGCCACTATGTCAGTGCGAATGGACCCGTGAGCTTGACCGGTGTCTCGTTGTCGTCGACTCGTCGTGGTCGTGAAGCAAAAAGAGGATATGCCGTCATCCACTCGGTCCGGCATAACATACGTATTTGATCCGCAGTCATCATATGGACGCCCATGGGCGTCTCCTTCTGTCAGATACGAAAGTGAGAGAAGAGCGTCACTCGTGTGCCACAGAGTACACATGCAGCACTGTTTACACTTGCAGCGATCTCATAAGCCAGGAGTAACCGGTAAGCTGGCAATGTGTCGCGAGCACCGACTCCCGAGTCCCGACTACAAGACGTGATCGACTGTGTAGCATGGAGAAGGACGCCGGAGTCTTCTTTCAGAGGTAACTCAGTGCTTTTTAAGCATCACTTGCAACCGCTGGCTTGACACAGCTTCGAGCGTGGGATAACAATCGTGATTTGTGGCCTTGGTTGTTTGCATCTTCGTGCGGGTGGGTTGGGGTGACTCTACAAGCTAGTGGGTGAGACTACCTTACCGTAGCACGCTCACGCTTACACCCGCAACTTGCTCCGTAGTGGCTAGCAGCAGCTGACAGACGCAAGACATGATGCCGTGTTGAGCCAGATTGAGCTCAGCAACGTACTCTGCCAGTGTCATTCTTCTTCCGAGTCCGGCTCCTATTACCAAAGAAGAAATTAGCAGCGGTCGCCGGCAACAAACCCTAGTAGTAGCCATTTTGTCACCATTGGTGACAGAGGGGCGGGGCTCATCTCACAGAGCTCGAAAGAGAACAATAGAGCATCACCGGGCGCCAGTGTGAATGATCAGCGGGCACTTGTCATGGTGACTGTCTGCGGAGGTTTTTACAGCTCATCTCTTGACAACCGGAAGTTCAAACTATGGTACCTCGGGGTATATAAGGTGGGCATGCTCGCCTGCGTCTCCCATCTTTCCATCCATTCAACCTTTTCTTACTCGGGGCATCTGCTCCGTGTCCCCACTTTCACGGTGTACACACCATCCTTCCAAGCCTATCATGAACTACAACAACAACTATGGCTGGAACTTGCAGCCAAGCTCCCGGACCAACACCCATGATGTCTCGATGGCCAGTCACGGCATGTCAAAGCGGGAGCTCCAGGCGCTCTCCACCAAACTGCAGAGACTAGTTCTCTCTTCCTCCGATAATCCAGACACCTGGTTGAACCGTGTTCTCCGCGAAGTCAGGACGACTCCGGACATGAGCCATGCCATCGAGAGCCTGACCATCGAGGAGCAGACCGACAACCCACACTACCCCGTGTCACGGAACCGCAAGCTCTCCGAGATTTTTGGAAATGCCAAGAATCTTGCTAACTTGGAGCTGAAACGGCTGAATCTCGCTTTTGTCTCCCTTGATCTCTGGGACATAATCGCGGCAGAGAACCCAAAGCTTACGTCCTTCACTCTTTCGGAATGCATGTTATATCCGGAGCAGATCGTCGGCATCCTGGAAGCTCTGTTCAGCAACGCTAGGAGGACAATCTCCACCGTCCATATCATCAAACCCATCTGGTTACTCGATGCACACTCACAGAGAGGGTGGGCACAAGACCTCCGTGTCAGGTTGAACAGTGGCCCGATTCCTTTGGTGCGAGTGAGGACTCTCCACCTCGAAACAACGGGGTCGGAGAAACGCGAGGACAGCATGCTCAAGCTTTTCGAGGCCTTGGCGCTCATAGTGCGTCCGAGAGCGCTCGTTGTTATGGGCTTGGCCGAGATCACAAAATATACTGTCCACGCATTGCAGGGGATCATCAGTGTTTTTGCAGGTCGCATGCCTGGCGCACGAACTGATCCAGACTTTCCATTCCAATCTCTGCAACTGGACATGGACTATAGTTCATCTGTTTCTCCCGATCTGGCACCGATACAAATCCCATCGTGTCTGACGGAGATAAACTTCAGCATCCTGATCCAGGACGACCTCACAAATGAGACACTGTTGAAGTGGTACTGTCTCACCCTGGGGGCTTTACAATGTCCTCTCAAGATACTCGCCTTGGAGGTGCACATAGCGCAGTTTCACAAGGAGCGATGTCATGATCGCAGATGTATTTGCTCCAGACGCGTCAAGGCGCCGACTACCCTACACCCTCGGGAAGTCTGGAAGAGCTTCGATGAGACGGTCTCAAAGCTTAAATTGGAGAAGCTGCAGATTGTCCCTGTGTGGTACTCAGACAACGCCTACCATCACAATGGGGGATACGATCACGAGAGGGTTTCTCCGGACTGCTCTGTCCTCGCGTACGGCAACCCAAGAGTTCGCGACCCAGGCACAGCTGCGATAGACGACGCGTATAAGAGCCTGCTAAAGAATTTACCAAAGACCAAGCGAAAGTACTTTCGCACAGACCAAAGTGGGGGAGAGTTCCCCATCGTAGCAAAATGAATCTTGTCTCCAATCGGCCATGCGACCACGTATCGTGGATCGCCTATCTTGTAGTCTGTAAATAGTCAACCGTGTATCGTCGATTGTACTCAAAGTCACATATTCCTCTCTGCGTAGTGGAAGACCAGTGTTGGATCGCAGTATGATGGCAGAAGTGATGCCTGTGATCCTGGTGTAGAGAAGAGGGCGAAGGGTCCCTTAGAAAGCATGTTGATGTAGAAGGCGGCGATGATGCCGTGTAGACATCGCGTGGCAATGGCACATGCTTCCAAACGTGGGAACAGATTAGTCATAAACTCGGGGCCGCCGTCGAGCAGGAGTGCGCTGGCGCCGAGGATGAGATCAGACGAGCATGTCGCGCTTGCCCAGTGCCACGGCGTAGGCGAGGTTGTACTGAGAATAATCGGCGACCCATACTAGGATACGGGCCGAATTTGTATGCCGTTGCGGACCTCCAGGTAACGTGCTATCTCTAGTCTTGATATGGTCTGACTGCGGTCGCATGCGCCTGTCACCCCCAGGCTCATAAACCAACCGTCGCTGGCGTTCGTTCTCAATTACGATGGCAAATGAGATTGAGATTTTGTGAATTCTTAAAAAGGAAATTCTCTGAGCCAATGAGAGGAGAGCAAGAAAGTGGAAAAACGAACGCCAGGACGGCTGGCACAATCCGGTCGGCAATAGATCGGCCTCTGCGAAATTGAATTTAGACTCCGACATTCTCGAGGTCCTCCTTCCATTAATTGGGACCTGCGGTGCGCGAAACTAGTGGCAGTATGATATCAATACATAAAATCAAACTTGAGAGCTATTGGACATCCCGGAGATGAAGGGACATGTTCAGGACAAGTGAGTACAAGACATTCGGCACGTATCACACGCCAAATCAAGCCGACCGGATTGTGCCAGCCGTCCTGGCGTTTGTTTTCGTGCTTTCTTACTCTCCTCTCATTGGCTCACAGAATTTCCTTTTTAAGAATTGTCATTTTCAGTGCCATCGTATTTAAGAACAAACGCCAGCGACGGTTGGTTTATGAGCCTGTGTCACCCCATATTAAGCTGGTTAAGTGGCCACTGCCCGCAGTTCCCATATATAGCAGTGCTTCCTTTTGGCCTCCGACGCTTCCCTCAGCGTGGCTCAAGCACTACTGTCATCGCACGCGACGACCACGACTAATAGGTTACCGACGTTGGTGTCAACGTCACGTTGGCGCCCCTCCTTTGTTGAATACTTCGTTCATCTCATCTCAGTAAACCAGTTCCAGCTCCTTCAAAAAATGCCCCCCCCCGTACTGTCTACACATCGATTTGATCAGCAACCTCTCCGCTCCAGAAGCAGCCAGTGGCCTCGTCAAACAGTCGGAGCGCACCAATTATGGTTTGTCCGCCCGCCAGCTTGCCTCTGCGAATAAAATTGACGGCTTCAGCAGAGAATGAGTCGACACCGTGCAAGATACCTCGGTGGATGGACCTGGACGGGCTCCTCGATGCGCGGAACGCCGGCGCGGTCGCACGATTCGTTTATTTCACGGCGGAAAGTCTGATTTGTCTTGAGAGCACGCAGCGAGGCCGACATGATGAGGGTGGCTCTCCGTCGCTTCATTGAGCAGTAAGTACACCGAGAACGTTACTTAGGTTCTGAATCATATGTACTTATGTAAACTACGTCAATAAGATCACGCCCGCCCCGCCATAAAGGCTGGAGTCAAGTGGTGCGTTTCCCTCGCACGCAAGACACAGCACACAATGCATGTTCAATGTATACATGGGTCGACATGTACCAGAGTTTGGGTATGAATGTCCTTGGTGTCTTCCGAAGCGGCTCCTATTGCTTCGAATGAGCTTCAACAAGCCGCCACGACGCTTGCAGGGTTGGCGCGAACGATGGGGCGGGACTGGGGCGGGAAGTTCAAGTTGTCTTTGATTACCGGGACAGCTGGGTCACGTTATCGGTAGAGCTTCTCCGAATTCCTGGAAGCAAAAGAAGTCTTACCCGTTATGGAGATATCGGGTAGTGGCCACCCAGCCTATTAAGCTCTTCTCTCCACGGTCGCAAATCCTCCGGCCACATCCCATGACTTCTCCACGTCTCTCGGATTACGCCTCGCAAAAAGTCGTATTTCTTCGTGCAATATGACATCAGTCACACCCTATTCATGTTCATAACCCCTACTCGCACGCCAATTCCTCTTCCTCCCCCCTCCTCGGACCCCCATCTCAATCTTCCTTCTTTCCCCTCGGGCCTCCTGTCTCCCTCTGGTACCTTCCTGCCGCAACCACTGTCAAAGGCTGTCGCTGATGTAACATCAGTCTGTCTCCAGTTTTTGGTAGAATGGCACGATCGATGTCGTACCTGATGATGCCAATCGCCTCGATCAGACGACAGTGCAGGTCGGTTGACCATACTTACTGGAGACAGCTGAGATTGGTGGTCACCGCCTCTCTGGCAAGGACCATACACATCAATGCATGTCCTGGGGGCCGGCACTGGACTTGCTCTTGCTGTAGTCCAGCTACATGTTCGAGAAATTGCCGGGGAGACATGCACCAACTTCCATTATGCCACAGCTGCGCTTTGACATATGAATATGATCACGCAGACTTCTCTGGTTCTCTTCCTTGCACAACAATGGCTCCATTATGCCGTGCAAAGGCGATGTAGTAACCCTGCGGGCGAGCGTCAACGTGATGCTCTTCCAGATATTCATTGTTCATATTCATGATTCAATGATGTTGCTCGACAAGTATGCAGATGGGGATGCCAGCGATTAGTGACGGAGGATCGGATGTCCTCATTCATGTTGGCATCTTGTTCGATTGGCAGGGCATGCTGTTGGGACTCTCTTGGTCCATGCAGTACAGGTGTGTCACGCTCAAGAGTCTGTCATTCATTCATTCATTGAGATGCACTTCAAAGTATGGGGGAGTAATTCGCCGAGATCAGGAATAGGTCTTGTAGTTCGTAACACACTAACTATGCAAAGTGACAGAAAGTTTCCATAGTAAGTAGATCGGAATTACATCAGAGACCCGAGATCGTCCGAGTCGGTCAAACAATTAGTCGCTTTCCGCGCATCGCTTGAGATAACACAAGTCCTCCAGTATGCAATTATCTTCTACTACCTTCCCCACCCCTAGACCCAGTTAATCCGAATCTCTCGCTGAAACTTCCATGCCACCTCCGCCATTTCCTTTCGCTCTGAATAAATTTATTTGCTGCCCTCTTCTCTTTTTTCATGGTTGATTCCAGCCACGTGGATAGATGGTGGTTCAGCACGTCTGGGGGCGCTCCCGGGTGGCCTATCCTTTCCAAGTACGATTGAAAGGATTCGGCGGTTTCTTCAGGTCCCAACCTCCAGTCACGTATAGCAACGTAGCCCTCTGGCCAGTCCTTGCGAGGTAGAGGCTCGTTGGCCCTCCTGAAGGTCTCGAGGGCTATCGTGTACTGTGCCTTAGGAGTTATAATCGTCACCTCAGAGATGTTCCAGCTTATTGGGGCATCGGAAAGTGTCACATCAGAGTTGTTTCGCGCATTGGTTCTGATCAACGAACTTCCTTGTGGCTGCCGGGCCTCGGTACGATTTGTGGCGGTCATCGTCTGTGTACCTATGACGTTGGGAGGAGGGTAGTTGCCTGAATGCGACCGCTGGTTTGACGACCGGGATGACTCGGCACTATACCCTGACTGCAAACCGGGCGCAGCATTCGATCGCGAGGCATAAACGACATGGCCGTACGTCGCAGTGGACATCAATGACGATCTATCTGGTGGTTGCACTGAAACTGGTCTTGCGCCATAATCGGCGGATGGGGAACTTGCTGATGCGGGGACTGTCATATATAGATCTCTGCCATGGAGCTGATTGTAGGAATGCGGGATCTGTGGCTGCATTGCAGGTGATCTTGCACCATAAAGGTCCGTAACATGTGGGTTTCTGTCATAGGGCTGATTGTAAGAATGCGGGATCTGTGGCTGCATCGCAAGTGATCTTGCGCCATAAGAGGCGGGGTCCGTCTCATATGAGTTTCTGCCATGGGGGTGGTTGTAGGCAAACGGAGGCGGGATCTCTTGTGGCACATGTTGTTGGCGCCACTGGGGAACAGAAGGCGGGGGAAACGAGTCCGGCTCGGGGTTATATGAACGCTGAATAGGTGTGGGGGCCCCTGTTGAGTGATATTGGGGCAGAGGCCTGGCGGAGGAATCGCGGCGACGCTGGCCGGGTTGCTGGTTGGCGGGAAGCATGAGACTTGAGTGCTGTGTGAGAGTGAGTCAACAGTTCAATTCTAGTCTGATATAGGTTCATCAAGAGCTCGCGGATCATGATTATCAGCGCAGTAGGGTTACGTTGACGGCCCAGTGCCCACATTGATTGTCGATGGGACACCTCCGCATCATAGGCGTCCCTGCAATGTTACACAAGAGATGGCACGATTGAGGTCGTGCCCGATGATGCCGATTGCTCCGATCGCACGTCGACAGCGGAGGTGGGTACCAGTATTCACCATATCGGAGACACCTGGGCTGAGGGACCACTTAATGACCCTAGTGAACTTCTCTGCTTCCCTTGCTCGAGCGGAACCCTGCGCCGAGTTGTGGCGTGCCAAGGCGCTGTAAGTACTGTGTACTCTACGGGCGACCGTCGATATGAATCATGTGATGCTGTTGCACGGGTACGCAGATGGGGATGACGATCAGTCTGTGCGGGAAATCGGGAGCTCTGATCTGGATGACTGGATCTACATCTCGTCCCAAAGAAGGACAATAGGGCATCGTCCATGATCCGCGCGACGTGTTACGGCGGATGACAGCTGAGTCCCCACTGAATGATTGACCAGTACAGGTTGGTACAGCACCTTGGTCCGTGGTTCCTGCAGTATATAAGAGTGACCACACAGTGAATCTTCCTATCCTTTCCCTTCCCACTTGGGACTCCTCCTGGTCCCGACACTCCCCCTGTCACAGCTCTTCATTCACGCCAATCCAAGTCATCGCCCTTGGCACGACGCCACAGGAATCACAAAGGTCTCAAGAGCGATGCCTACAAATCCGGACCCGGAAGGCTCTGAATTGAAACTCACCAACACCGAAGCCCTTAACTTGTGGATCAGTCAACTCAGGATGACACCAGGGGCCAGCAATGCCATCCAAAGCCTGCGAATTGAGAATGGATGGAACTCGTTGCAACGCGCGCGGGGCCGTACCCCCAAACTCGAGGAGCTCCTCCGCGACTACACTCTTGGCCTTGAATGCTTGAGTATGGAGGAGATAGACTGCACACGCCTCCCGGTCGCTAGAGTGGATCGCCCACATCTGGTGACGTTGGACATGAAGCGGTGTAGAGCATCCCCGGAGTTACTTCATTACCTCCTATGCTCGCTGTTTGGGTGGCACATCATGGGGACTCAACGGGCGCTTCAATCGGTGACGATTGTCAATCCCATTTGGGTACAAGCTGGCCAAAGAGAAATCGACGCAGTTGACATGTTCACGAGGTTGATCGATGAAAGCTCCCCGCAGAACGCCTTCCTTCGCGTACATACACTCCACCTCCAGACTACTGGAAAGCTAGCAGACGGCATGCACAGATTTGTCAGGAGTGTATCGAAGCTGATGCGGCCCCGCCTTCTCATCCTGTCGGGAATCAGTGAAATCACTTCATATACAGTTGGTTCCATGAAGAGAATGCTCAAGGCTTGCGGGAGCCCCATGTATGCGGATTTTCCCCTTCAGCAACTAAAGATCAAGCTTGCGCTTGAGACATCTATCGCTCCTTCCTTGCCCACACTGGAACTTCCGTTGTCTCTGACGGAGCTGTGCATCAGCATCCGCATCAATGTTACAGACGGCCGCGCGGATGAAAACCTGCTGGAGTGGATTTGTTGCTCCTTGAGAGTTGTACAATTGTCGCTCAGGGCACTCATATTTGACGTGGCCGTTGTACAGCTTCACGAGGAGCGATGTCACGAGGGCCGTTGCCGCTGCCCCACTAGCGTCAAAGCGCCCAGTGGCCTGGAGCCACGGCGGTCTTGGATTTCCCTCGACAATGTTGTTGGGGAGATGCAGCTTGAGAGGCTGGACATTGCTCTCATGTGGTTCTCCGACAACCCTTATCATAATGAGCTGCTTGTCGACAATGCGCAGAGATCCCCCCTTCTCTCAAAGATAGTTCCAGTTAGCGACCCCGGGAGCGCTTTCGAGGATATGAAGCGTAGAATGCTACGAGGCTTACCCAGAATCGAGAGAAAGTACTTCAGGAGGGAGCGACGAAGCAGAAATGATGAAAGACTAAAGGGTGAATTTGTTATGGGCACAATCGGAGATCCAGCAGACTGAGTCGAGCCAGAGTATGCGTAGCAAAGTGTTCCTTAGCTTGTAGATAGTCAACCATATGTCATGGATTGTACTTGAATCTCAACTCCTCTTTCAGAATTCAATGTGAAGTTCGGCCGTGACATGGATGAAGCTCCCTTTAGCGAGAATATGACGATTACCAGAAAAAAGAGCCAGAAATCGAGTCATTGCCGCGGACCAGGTGCTCGGGCAAAAAGGAGCAGGACTGCGTGTACATGTCCGTCCTCAGTCTCGACGTTAACGCAATGTCGATTCCTTTGGCCGTGCCTTTTAATCATCGATTGATTGCCGGGGTACATGGCCAGGGATTATACTTATGAGTGACAAACCAGCACCCTTTTCCCTACTTTGCTGAACTCCCTCTGCTCTCTACTTGATCGCCATGCACCCCGCCCCGTCAATACATAAGATTGTCAATTCGACCGAAATAAGGAGCGAACCGCGCGGAATGCCTGGTCATACCCGAGTGTGCCGCGATGAGCTGATAAGTACTATTCGTCGTCTTGTCGATCAACAGAGGTTTCCACTACGAACAACAGAGCATCATCAGTGATCAGCACTCGGCATTTCATGACGGCTGGTCTTTGATTCACCCAAGTTGCACCGTTGATCTTTGACAACACCAACACGGATCATTCGGAGTACCTTGTGCTATATAAGTACAGACGCAACGACCCATCGACCCATCCTCCTCTCATCCATCTTTGCGCCACTCGACCTTTTGGCCCGATTCGCACAATCCAACTGCGCCAGTCAGCATTGTCTTTTCACTCCTGGAGGTGACAGCACAGAATCTATAATCCCTCCCCGCCGATTGTCACTCCACACACCTCTCTCCATCCCCTCATTTGCGTCACTCGCCCTCGCGCCTGCGTCTAGGGCCCAATTCTCCTGGAATAACGGTCATAAAGGATGAAAAACGCAATCCCAACCAGGAAGCAGGCCGAAATGGAGCGAGAAGCGCAGCGTGCCAGAATGACGAACCTTGTCCTCAGCTCCACCACCCGCAATCCGGACGCATGGCTTGCTGCCATTCTCCAAGAGATCGAAATGACCAGGAGTCTGAACCTGGCCATTCGTACTCTCCGCGTCGAGGAACAGGACAACTATCCCGTGTCAAGGAGCGAGCACCTTCTCGAACTCCTTGACAAGGCAAAGAAGCTCACCAATCTCTCTTTGGTCGACTTGGATTTCAGTCTTCTACCCCGTGGCTTCTGGACGACAACGATTGAAACGTGCGGAAGGAACCTCACGAGCTTGACGCTTGACCAGTGCTCGATCGGCCCTCGTGAACTTTTCGTACTTTTGTACGGTCTGTTCCGTCATAGCGCAGGGTTCTTCCGTTCGATCGACATGCTAGAAGTAAACGAACTTCACACGTCTCAACGCGCCGGACCGCACTATGATGTCGTGGCGGATAAATTTTACCAAGCGCCCAAATCAGTGTCGAAGTTGGTCCGCGTGAAGAGCCTCGTCCTCAGGATGTCCGGTAAAGGGGACAGATACGGTGCTATTCGTGGACTCGTTCCCCTGGTCAGGCCCAAGAGCATAGTCATCCACGGTTTGGAATGCGTCACAGACGAGACGGCCTTCACCATAGCTGAGATCTTGTCAGGTTGTGGGTCTGGACTACCTTACTATAATATCGATCTCACCTTCCCAATGCGAGTACTCGACATTTCCTTTGCGCGACAGCCAAGGATAAACTCGGACGCCGTGGACATATTCGTCCCCCGCAGCGTTACCGACCTACGCCTCCAGATACAGCTGACGTCCTTGGACGGTCGTGTAGATCCGAACTTGCTCGGTTGGTACTGCCGTAGCCTGCACTGTAGTTATCGCGAGCAGCTGCGACTGAGGTCCTTGACGCTCTTTCTCGACATCTATCATGACATCTGGGAGACCAGCTGTCGGCACGCAGACCAGAGGGACTGTCGCTGCTCGAAGCGTCTCACGGCACCATCCATGCACCCCCGAAGTGCCTGGATGGATCTTGACAACGTCATAGCAGAGTTACGGCCCGGGAAGCTGCACATTGTCATCACTTGGTACTCGAATAACGCCCACCATCATCACAGAGCGATCGCCGACTCCGAAAGAATAGCGATGGGCGCGCAGTGCCTTAAGTCAACGTCCCCCGTCCACGATCCTGGAGAAGTATACGCAAAGATATGTGACAGAATTTCGCGGAACCTCCCATATATGGGCACGAGAGGACAGTTCAGTAGCAGAGTCTAAAGCGCAGCAGCACTATCGCGACCACGTACCGCGGATCGACGAAGTTGTACCCTAGAATGTTCTAACCATTTTCTTGATCATATAAGATGTTCCTGAACGCCCGTGAGCGCGAACAATGCAAGCAGAAAGAGATACATCGTCGACTGACACGCTCCAGAGCTGGCAAAACAGAGTATGTCCAATGAACAGGAGGGATTCCGTTGAGCAGCAGTAAGCCCGTGGATGAGGACGACGAACAGGAGACAGATAGAGAAATTTTCCGAGTCAGGTACAGGAACAGACAGTAATCACTACGCTTGAGCTATGTAAAGAGCATCGCAGCCAAGTACTCGCCTCGGCCATAGAGTCGCAAGCTATGACTGATTTCTTTGACGTCGTGTTTCCGCCGTGAAGCAAGTCCGGGAGATCATAGGAAGGAGCGGCGAATCAGAGCGATAGGTCATGGAGATATCAGAGTCACTGTTGGCGCAGGAGAGATAGAAGCTAGCGGCAAGAGCCTGAAAAGAAACAGCCACATTCGGCGAGCAGTGAGTGCTTGTGTCATGGTTGTCGAAAGGAAAGCGACGATCCGATCACGTGTCGACTGTGCCGGCTCGTCGGAGTCAACGCGGCAGACCTGCGGCAGACCTGCGGCAGACTCAGCCGGACCCTTTGTTGGCCCTTGAGCCCCATCCTTCACTGTACTCGGAACGTCGTAATCATGCACTCATTCTTAGTTTCCAGACTTTCAAAGAAAGTTTAAATGTCTATGCTCCTAGGAACTCCATGGGTGATACAGTAGTACATGAGCGAGAGGGAAGGATGTTGTCCGCTACATCACTGTAAAGGACATCTTCCCGGCCCCTCCTGTCTACTCCTTCTCCTCTCTTCTTTGGTTCTCTCCTGCTCTTCCCGTTTCCTCCTCTTCTTCTCCTCTTTGGCCCGTTTCTTCTCTTCTTTGTCCCTTTTCTTGGCTGCTCTCTCTTCCTCAGAGGGGGTCGGTGTATCGGGAGACCACCTCGATCCCAAGTTTGCTGGCTGCTGGGCTGGAAGGGCCATGTGTGGATGTATGAGGGAAGTAGTTGTGTTGATGACAGTCTCATCTGAACACTACGTTTTTATACCTCAGCGTCCAGCGGCGAACTTGGGACGTTCAGTTGATCGCCGCGCGCACCATCATGATGGGGTGGATGAGCGCGGTGGTCCGTGGTACGCTACAACATGACTCAAAAGACGTTATTGTTACTCTCGCTCTTGGTCACGCAATCTAGTCTGGCTGTGGAATGCTGAACGAGTGGTGTAGTAGAATTTGAGTGTGGCTCTGAGGGCAAATTGCAATGCGCCACGCCGTGACGCGACTTTTCTCCCGGACGGAGCGCGTGCGTGGATGTTTTGCATTCTTCCAAGGCGCCACAATGGCTTTCATGTTTTTTTTTTCCAAACCGAGTACAAGGTGTGGAAGCGAGCTCAGTACGCAGTTGAAGCGTTCGAGTCAGCGAGGCACGATACCGCACGAAGCTTCGATTTGGTGGCGCGTCCAGATTTTCGGCCTCAAGACCTGCGGGAGTCCCGACCGTTGGTTGAGTTCTGTCAAACGCAGCAAATATCTCTGCCAGAATTGCTGCTGGCTGCACAAGGCGCGCCACAAGCGGTTCAAAGGATGCGTGGGAAGAGATGAGTAAGCGCCGATCATGCCGGCGGTGCGCGCTGGGTCCATTTGCATCTTTGCTTGCATCCACAATCGTCACAGCGTCTGCTCTTTGTGTAAAGCGACCTGCGTGCAATCCATCCAGCACGAAGTATCACTCCCAGGCGATCACACCAATACATCAAGCACTGGGATGTCGGACAGCGAAGCTCCGCCGAGCCAGCAGGATGGAGGAGACGGAGGAGCGCCAGAGGTGAAGCCGGAACAGAGTCAGGCGCAGGACCCAAATGCGCCGATTAGCGTCAAGGTGCGTACAATTGTTCCAAAGCAAACGGATGCGCGTTTGGATTTGTTCTTTGATGCATGGTGATCGTGCGTAACATCAGGCGTCGGGTGAAATCCGATTCAACTCGCCCGCTTGTGGCTACTTTGTGCGCCACGAATCGCACTGACACTGCTTGGCACAGGTCTTGGCGTCGTCCGGCGAAGAAGTATTCTTCAAGATCAAACGCAGCACCAAGCTGTCGAAGCTCCAGGGCGCATACGCAAACAAGATCGGCAAGGATGTCGGCAGTATAAGGTCAGTATTCCACCTCACCGCCCACCGTCTTGTCGACCTCGCTCCCCCGTACACCCCCCCCCCCCCTTGCGCCAATCTCATCCCTTTGCCACCCATCCCCTTCTGACCCCCCTTCCCATCAGATTTCTATACGACGGTGAGCGAATAAGCGACGATGACACGCCGGCATCGTTGGACATGGAGGATAGCGATACAATTGATGTAATGGTAGAACGTGAGTGCTCTTCTGTTGCAAGTCTTTTCTCCCACCCCACCCTCCTTCCCTCTTACTTGCGCCCCCTCCCCGGACTCTTGCATTCCAGCCCCCCTCTCCACTCCCTTCCCGCTCTCCCCTTCCCCCCACTTGTTACCTCGTGCAGGCTTCCTCTCGCAGTAGGAGCTAACGACTGTTTTAGAGGTCGGCGGTAGATGATGTGAAGAGGCCAAGCAAGACGGGGGCTGTCTCCTATCGTGCATGGCCGATGCTTTCGGTGAGAGGTTGCGAGTATGTGTAAAGAGAGAAGTCGTTGCATCACATTTTCAACTGTTCGTTTCGTCCTGTCTTCGAATCCAAGTTTTGTATACTATGCAAACTCCATAATCGACTACGTACAAGCTGATGTTCAGGAACCTACAAAGGCCGGTCACTCGATCATATCAGCGACGGCGTGAACCTACGCCGTGGCGTGTCTTTTGTGTCTTTTGTGGCGCACCCGCACAGCGTCGGACAGACATTCGACCTTCGGCACCGGGCAGCCGTGGCCCCCAAATTGGTCGGATGACTGGCATGGACGTCTGAAGTGGCCGTACTCATGAAGGCAAGGGCAGTCTTTCGTTGACTGGCATGAAACCACGCCTTGGCGGGTACTCATCGATAGCACAGCATTTCTCTGTTGTGACTCGGTCTTCTCTTCCGGAGACCCTCTGAATTGCGCAGACGGCGCGCTGATCGCCGTCGCACGAGGATCAGCCGTCATAAGTGTGTACGTGGACATCACAGGAACGCTCACAAAACGGCGATCAACTCAGTGTCTGCGTGGATGATGGGGGGACTACACACTGGTATAAACGCCATTAGATCTCAGCAAGAATGGAACCAGTCAAGAATATCCCTTCGAGCCTCTTCCCCATTCAACACACACACACACACACACACATCCCCATATCCATTCAAATGGCCTCCAACAAATCGGAATGGTTTGGTTCCATGCGCAAGCCGCAGAAGACTCACTCCAAGGGCAAGCGGGCTGAGCGCCGTGACCAAGAATCCGAGTGGGTCGATCAACCTGAAGAGCTCAAAGCTCAACGAAAACAAGAGGAGAAAGCTCGCAAGCAGAGGGAAACACACGAAGCCGCCGAACGTCAGGCTGACAGGTGAGATGTTGGGCAGCACAAGAAGGAGACAGCTGATGATAACAGGAGGCGTGGTGTGGCGCCTAGGAGAAAGCGTGACCGACTCTGCATCATTATGAAATAGTTACCGGCGAGCTCTACTAGCTGCGAGCCTTCCTCCCTTCCTTTACCTTCTCATGGACATATAAATGTCTCACAACATGTTTTCCGTTTCTAACAAACTGTCACTGTAAAGAAGTCAGCATCTTCAGTTCAATTGCTTTTGAGTTTCTCGACGGAGCATGCTCAAACAAACCTGCCCGGCTCAATTGGCCAGTCGAAAAGCAACTGGCTCAACTCAGACTTGGGCTCGTAGCAATTCCCCTGCATCCCACCCGTGCAGCACCTCAGACTTCCCACAATGACTCGATGACGAGGTTCGTCTCGATTGCATGTTCGCCCCCATGAGAGATGGGGCTTTAGTAGGCCAGTATCGCATCAAAGGCTGGGAGCTGGCCTCTCGCACGAATACAACATGGGATGACACAAGGAGAGAAGAAATTGAATACAATCCATGACACATGGTTGAGGAAACTAAGTACAATCCACGACACATGGTTGACTACGTACGTTGGGTCCAGGAGTGCTACTCTACTGTGATAGGGTTATGCGGGGATAGAGTCTGAATTCTGAATTCTCCCATTGTGTGGCGCCCATCACGGCTGGCAAGATAGCGCGCATCCGTTTTGGGAAGGTTTTGCCTGACGTGGCGGCACATCGTCGTGTAAGCTTCCCCAGGATTGGGAACATACAGGGGCACGAACAGGCGAATACGGTCGTCGTGATTGTCTGGCTGGATTTGACGGACATTTCGTGACCACCACATCAAAGCTATGCGAAGCTTTTGGAGCCTTAGTCCCGAGATGATGGAGTCGAGTCTCTTCCAAAGCCTACGAGGGCGAAGAGTGGTGGGGGTTGCGAGCGGTGGTGGTGGACAGTGGATGCAGTTGTCCTTGCCGTGCTGACCGCAAGGTTTCTGGAGCTCCTCCATTTCCAGGTAGAGTGTCAGGGACTCCAGGGGGAAATTGATGGCACGCAAGATGGAACAGTACCAGGCAAGCATGGGTTCTTTTGCGCGCCCATCACCACGTCTGCCCAGATAGATGTAGAGTGTCAAACTGGTCAGAGTCGAGGGGAATCTCAGAGGGCCAAGATCCCGATCAAATGTGAGGGGCGTTGCTACTAACTCTGTCCAGATCCTTAGGTCTATTTCCCGTAGCGATATGACAGGGCTGTTGGAAGATCCGCCCCTTGAGCTTTGCCTGCCGCAGTTATCCAGAATTCTCTGGAAGCTTGCAACAAATGAGTGAGTTATCACTTGACATCGCAGAATGATTTTCTCTGCGCTGATAAGTGGAACTAGCGCTCCAAGAAGTTCGGAATTGTATATGCCCAGTTCAAGCAGAAGACTCTTTGTGTGGACAACATTATTGCTGGTGATCAAATCAAAGTATCTTCGCTCCAAGAAGATTTGTCGGACAGGAACAATGAGTTGCCGGTCATAAGGACCGTTCCTCACGAGTTCGAGTTCATCCATGACTCGGCCAGTACCGCCTCCAAGGAGGCCATGCAGAAGGTGGCACAGCTCCAGTGCAGATATTTCACAGTGATGTAGAGTCAGAGTGGTGAGATTCCTCGTGAATGTATGATCATGAACAGCTCTCCAAAAGTCAACGGGAATGACACCGAAGTTGACCTGAGATAAGGCCAGATGGCGGAGATTCTGAGCTTCCGAGAGGAGGATCAGAAGCTTGGGGTTCGACGACACTGGTAAACCCTGATCGCCAGTCCGCTCGGTGAGTCGGAGGTGCTCGATGGACAGGTCCAGATTCTCGGTCGTCTCCAATTTCCGGAGAACATAGGTAAACCAGGCATCGGCGTCCTCGGTGAAGGGATTGAGGTGGAGGGTTTTGAACATTGCGTGACGTCGCTGTACCTCAGCCATGGCCCTCGTATCACTACGAGCAGCCACGGGGCGGGGATAGACGATGTGCCGACGGTCAGGATGACGGTTTGACATGGCCGGGGGAGCAGATGAGTGGCGGCGAAGGTGTTGATGTGAGACTGACAAGACAGACTGCCGATTGAGGGGCACTGGGCAGCTTATATAGCCCTAGGTACCAATGTGTCGACGATCACTTGATCGCCGAACTATATTGTTGCTAGGCCGACGTCGTGGGGCACCGGCAACCTCCAGAGACAGCGGAGACCTCATTCATTGTTTCACTCTGAGATCCCTTTGGTAGTGGGTCGTCCTGTAGGTTCACCATGGCGTCCCTTTGCGCATTGAATGCAATCCTCTTCGCGAAGTCTTTGCGACTTGGTAAAAGCTGCCGCCGTCCATTGATTGCCATGTGGTCAAGTGGGAGTGGTCTGTCAAAGACGTTAACGAAGTGGCAAGCTGAATCTGTGAACGGTGAGTGATTTCGGTACTTGTCTGATACTTTATTCGAACCCTTGCATGTTGAGAAAAAGAAGACAGGTACAGCCGCTCGCAATTGCGCCATCCCTCTTAGCTCAGTGGTAGAGCGCACCACTCGTATGGATTCTGGTCCGTCGCTTACAATGGTGAGGTCAGTCGTTCAATCCGGCTAGCGGGAATCGACGGTGTTCTCCTGTTTTGCATCAATCACACAGCAGGAGGAGACTCTTTCCGATGCGACTCGTCACTCGTGACTCGTCACTCGAAGGCAAGACTCAAGTCTTCGTCCGGGTCAAGGGCTTTTCGACAGTCCAAACAGAATGATCACAAGCCGCAGACAGCGATCTTGCGTCGTGTGCACGAATTGCACGGACTAGCGCAGATCTCGCGATCTCAAACTTGTACTGATGCAATGTGTTTTTCATCATGCCCCCTATACTACCTCGCTGCACGCCGCCACTGAAACGAACTATGTACTAGGCTCCATTCAATAGTGTACTGGGCTACCAGCACGGTCGGTCTTTCTACCGTCTGCCTATTGCTTCTCTGTCATGGTACGAACATGTTTCAGAATCCCCCGATTATAGCGTCTATGTACGCCTCGGGATTATCCCAGTGCACCTTGAATACGGATCAATACTGCCGTCAAGCCATCTGGAGAAAGAACGCACGAAGTGGTTTGCTCCAGAGATCTCGACGAACTTGATCTGGCGAATCTTCTTACCATCTGCCGCATGCTCTCTGGAAATTCGCTCGATGTCGAAGAATCCCCACGCGCAGATCCAGAGCGTTTCAGTACAATACTGGTGCACGATCTCCACATCGGGGAATGTTCGCTGTATGACGCTTTCATCCCAGAGAGCAAGATCTGCTTGGGCCTTAATCGTTGGTTGCATCGGAGGAATGAACCTGGACATTCGCGAGGTGAGCGCTCAGACACCGTGTACACGACTAGAGATCACGAACATGGGGAGCTCTGAGCGCAAAGCGGCGCTCTTGTCATAGTTGACCGACATTTCGTCGATACTCATATTATCGAGAGAGCTTTTGTAGCCAGCGACGCTGTCGTCCAACCCGTGTGGCGAGCGAGAAGCAAAGTCGGGGTGCTTGTGGTACCCCGATACCCAGACACCGAAATGAAGAAAGACCTCCTCGGGAGACTTGACATTTTCGCCAGCTATCGGATTCCGCAGGTTGGGAATGGTGTCCGATCCAAAGGCAATGGCAGGAGGATCTATTGAGGAGCGTAAGGGGGGAGGTAACGCAAAGCTCGCGCATTCACGTGCCGTAAAAGATCATCTGCTTGAAGTATGGCTCGACTGTGTCATAGACATCCTTGGGTATTGCGTCCGGATAGGCGAGCATCGACAGAGACCTACATCATCAGGCAAGTTGAAACTGGAACAGAGTACATAAGGGATTTTCGACTTACGTGCATGTGCCCATGCTCCATCCGATAGTCACGAACCCACCAGTCTTTCGATCAGCGCTAAGGGATGGAATGTCGTGTGTCTTCAGAAACCACGCAATGAAGTTCAGGGTTTTCACCGCTAGACTCTCCAAGAATTCGCGCTTTCCCTCTCGAATTGCCTGTAGCTCTGCATCTGTATATGGTGTGGACCCCGCGTAGTCTCGACGATTGGGAATCACGATACGAAGGTCGTTGGAAGCGGCGAGCGGCAGGAGGCGATGGAACGTATCTGTGCATAATGTATATGAACACGAGGTAAAGCACACATGCTCAGACTCACTCCCAGTGAATGCGCTTCCATGGAAGATGAAGACCGTCCTATAGGTGGTCGAGTTTGTTACAGCGCCGCTGTCCGTGTAAAAGAGATGACCTCCATTCTCGTCGGTCGGGCCATGTCCGGTCTTGAAGATCGTCATGATGAGTATGTCTGTGGGGAGAGTGTCGTACGCCACTCACAATCTCTGTAGTTAAGGGCCTTTATAGTCGCTGCATCTTTTGCCGTAACCGTGAGTGTGAACGACCAAGGCTGGTTAGACCTCCCAGCCCCTGACTCGCCTCAGCTGATGATTTCGGGCGGGCTCACAGGAATCCCCATGTAGCAGGGAGAATGGCAAGATGACTCACATTGGGGTACTTACACGCCACTTTCTGTGCCGCGTTTAGCTACTAGGTGCTGACATCTCAAAGCCGGTGATGTAGGAAGACTTACCCGGAGAATTGCCACGCTAGATTTCAATGGGAATAGTGAGTTTGCGGAATCAGCACACACACATGGCAGATCTAACGTCCAGCAGGTGTGGTCGAAGCTGATAGTCAATGTAGTCACGTGCTACGGACGATTACCGAAGGACTAGGAGTAGCGACAATCGGAGAAGCACGGTGAGAGAATTGTTAGACGATGAGAATAATCAGTTCCTGGTAGATCTAGGAGATGTCGATGAATCAAAAGGATCGTATTCGCGTGAGACAGAGCGTGGATTAGGAAGTGTCGCCTCCCGCCTTCTTGTACTCCGACCATTGTGCCTTCGCCCGAAGCGCCTCCTGCAGAAGTGTACCACCCATCCTGTTGTCAGAGTACGAGTCGAACAGATCAGGATCCTCAGCCTCGAGCTTTTTCCTCTGCCGACAGAACCATGCCGAGATTTGACTCTTCTTCAATCCCGTCGCTTCGATGAGGCGAATGATCTCCGGAACGTCAGGAAAGATCTCTTCGGCAAAGGAGGATTCGAGAAGGGCCAGCTGCTCGGGGGATTTGTGTTGGAGACGGGGTTTCCCTTCGAGGGCTTTGGCGCGAGCTGAGAACCACCTGGTGGCATCTCGTCAAACGGGTGAATGCGACAAAGAGCACTACTACGCACCTTCCGACATCCTGCGAGGTGACTTCACACCCTAGATCCGACGCTTCTAAGGAAATCCGAATGCAATGGTGTCTCGGTGGCCTTTTGCTGCAGAACGACGCGTCGGTGCCAGTGCACATGGAGGATAGCGAGACCAAACCTTCCAAAAGAGCGCCAATCCTGCATTTCTGACTCCAAATAATGTAATTGCTCCGCGTTGAAGAGTTTGGAACGCGTCGCGTCGGTCTGCACGTTTAATTAGTGTGTAAGCTTCGTGTAAAGGTGCCCGTACCGGGTACAGGCCGTCCATTGGAAGCGACTCCCGGCGGCACTTGGACAGAGGAGCTCTGTCGAGAAGCAGTATGTCTTTGACGCGTCTGGGAGCAGACGAGTTCCAAGGCGACTTGATGGGCGTGAAAGGCAGACCCTGGCGGAGTTTGAAGTGACGGCCGCTGTCGATCATCAGACACACGCCGAGCCATCCTCCGCACCTCGGTCCTCGGGGCCCCCGGGCCTTTCAAAAGAGCGGAAGATGAGGCCTCGCGGTGCGTCTGGGTGCGGGACGGATAACGATACACCTTCTGAGCTTGGTGCTTTACGGGTCTACGTCATTGTTTCTTAATCCCTCGGGGGCTCGAATTATATGTCATTCCTTATCGCGCATCCGGCGCGTCCTCCCCCTTCCGTTGTTCTTTACTCGCACCGAACGCTATCATTCTTGATGATCTATATAGCTCCTCTTCTTCACCTCGTTCCCTTGTTGAAATTCCCTTTCCCTTTGCTATATCTCTTGTGCTGACTTCCGGGGGAACATCTCCCTTCTCTCCAGTTCAGTCTCACGAACTGCTTCTCCCCCGTTTTGTATGGCCGCCCCTTTTCATTTCCAATCGTTTGACCCATGTCACATGTCCCATGATTTACGCCCACCTTGATACTGTTCTGCCGGACGGTGTACAACGTGCGGGTGGACTCAGACGATGAGCGATCCACTGTCTTTACTGGCTTGCGTAGCGATGACTCGTATTTCTGCTACAGACTTCGCATCAATTAGCCTTCCATCGAGTTATGAGACAACAGGGTATTCATTATGCATGACTGGTTCATGAGTTGGTTTGGCGGTAAGAACAACGTGAGACGAACCTGTCAAGTAGTACTTGTGCACCAATTGAGAGACGACTGTCAATCGGTAGGACCGAGCATAGGAAAGGGCCTCCCCAGAGGCAGAGACTTCCTGATGTCACACAAGGAAGAGTATCATATGCTGCCTCGAATGCAGTTGAGCAGAGGTACAGATCAATACGAGGGCGTGCGTGCAAGTTGGAACAGCGTGCGACTCGCGAGTGCTTGGGCCCTTGGGTCCGGCATATGCCGAGTACCCTCTCTTCTCGACCACCATCACGTGGCACCAACCATGCTCTGCGCTCGCTCAAGACTACGCTTCAAAGGCTTTGGCAGCCTTCACTTCTTCTTCACTATACGTGGGGGAAAGTTCTGTGCCGAAATCCAGACCGCGTTGCTCGCCTCATATCAAGAGGATCAGCATCCCAATCGACACAAAATGACCACCTTGGCAAAGGAGCGTGGCCTCGATTACAAGCAAGTCCTGAGTTGGTTTACTCGCAGGTATGTACCTCTGTCCCCGGGTCATAGAACGAACTTCATGTCGCGAATTTCAGACGTGAAGCAGAGAGAAAATCCCAAGAAGCGAATGCGGCTCCTTCCTCCGAAATGGTCCCGCCATGGAAATACCCGACGAAAACGACAAGATCTCTCGAAGCCGCGTATGCATCGAACAAAGAGCCCGACGTCACAGCAATGGCAACCATCGCGCGCGACAACGATCTGGCCCTGGAGCAAGTCGTGGCATGGTTCAAGGACAAGTATGTGCTATAACCGATTCAGAACCATATCACTCATGCTGCCTGCGATCTGAGACGCCCCGCAGACAAAGCCGCAACCGCACGATCGCGACTCCCTATGAAGGTTCGGAGCACCATCCCGCCATGGATGTTCCCAACGGAAACGGCAACCTTTCGCGAAGCCGCGTATGCATTGAACAAAGGGCCCGACGCCACAGCAACAGCAGCCATCGTGCGAGACAACGATTTGGCCTTGGAGCAAGTCGTGGCAGGGCTCAAGGGAAAGTATGTGCTATAATTGTTCTAAATTCATATCAGTCATGCTGCCTGTGATCCTAGACGCCGGGTAGGCAAAGCTGCAGCTGCACGATCGCGAATCCCCAGGAAGGTTCGGAGCACCATCCCGCCATCGATGTTCGCGACGGAAACGGCAACCTCTCACGAAGCCGCGAACAAAAGGCCCGACGCCACAGCAATGGCAACCGTCGCAGGCTGCTGCAGCCGTCACTTCCCTTCGAGACTACGTAGATGTAAATTCAATGCTACAACGCTGACCGCGTTGCGCTCCTCATATGAAGAGGATCGGTATCCCAATCGCGACAAAATATCCACTCTGGCGAAGGAGCATGACCTACGTCACCAGCAAGTCGTGAACTGGTTCAAAAAAAGGTATGTACTACGGCTCGCATATTATGTAGTTGATGCTACAGCAGACTCCAGACGTCGCGCGGACAAAAAGTCCAATGGGCCTTCAGCCTCCGAAACCATTGTGCCAGGGAGATTCCCAAGGCAGACCAGGAGCTCACTCGAAGCTGCGTATGCGGATACTAAAAGACCCGACGCAGCAACAATGGCAACCATCGCGCAAGTCAACCATCTTTCCCTCAAACAAGTCATGACCTGGTTCGCGCGCAGGTACGTCATGTAATGGTATTGATTTCATGTAGCTCATACTGTGCTGCTGGCACTCATAGACGCTTCATAGACAGAACTGAACCTAGACTCCGACCGCGATTCCCTGTGGGTGTTCGGAGCACATTGGACGCCATGTACGCGCAGAACAGATACATCGACTCAGAAACAGCCACAGCACTTGTCAAAAGCACCAACCTCACGCGAAGACAGATATTGGATTGGTTTGTCGCAAGGCACGCTTTCGTTCGGTGTGTGTCTCGTGAGCTATGCGCTGACTCCCTCGATCACAGACGCAGGAAAGAAAAGGCATCCCTCCAGGCGCAAGGCGTAGACACGTCGAACTACGCAGGCTTCAAGTCGACGACTGGACTTTCCGCGGCTCGCGCTACCCTTATGGGCCATGGCGGCATACGAGGCGAACAAGCATCCTGAACCTGCAACAATAGAAGATCTGGCGAAGAAACACAAACTCGACGTCGCGCAGATACGATCGTGGTTCAGGGAGCAGTATGCTTTATTCCCTTACTCTGGATATCCTACTCACACGCGATTTCAGACGCAGACGGGACAAAAAGTTGTAGCAGTATGTTGTATCTTCCGACTACTGATCGTCCACTCAAAGGCAACGGCAGACGCCAGCGGGACAATTAGCGAACGATTCGAGGCAGCCGTCCACTACCACTACATCATCATGCTCGGAGCGTGATGAGGTATGAGATGGCATGCGATTGATCAGGTAGACCTGGTGGAAAGAGTAAAGTAATGCGCAGATGTCGTCAATCTCAGAGTCGGCTCTTCCTATGTCACCGCTCTGTGCCCGATCGAATTCAACTTGGCAAAGTAGTAGCAGTTCAAGTGTAGTCAGACCATCGGGCCGTCCGACCCGAAAAATCGCTCACTGCTCAGCGCTCAGCCACTGTCCCGTTCGCGCCAGCATCGGCAAGGCGTATCAAAAGAATAAGAGCTTGAAACTATCCCGAGCATGCCGCGGTTCCAACGCGGGGCTCGTCCGACGGTAGCGAGCTGAGGCTTCCATTGCCACACGGGAGTACAGTACTTACAGTCACTCTTTGCCGAACCTGCATGCTGCCGAGATTCGGATATTTTTGGTTTGTCACGTAATGATTTTTCTTTCTCACCGTCATGATCAGCGCATCTGTGGGTCCCATCCAGCATATGGGTCCGTTGATGAGCGCCTTCGCGTGGACTGGACTGGATTTCTAGCGTGTTATGTTCTGCCGCCCCGTATAAAATTCGGGTTCAACAGGCATCCCAGCCCACTTTCCCACTTCTGCGCACCCACCGGGTTTCGACATGCCTGAAAGCTTCGGTGACACGTTCGGTTGCTTGTTCATTGCGCTCGTGGTAGACCTCATGTGAGCTACTTTTTTGCTCGTGTTCCAGTATTCACGAATTTCCTTGCAGCTGCTTTGGTGCCGGTCTCGTCAGTCACGACGCGTCGCTCAAGGTTCCGTGCACTGATGTATACTTCAGCTGGTCGTCCTGCAATACTTCCGGAGTCCCTTGCTCAATTCGGATTCCGTGACTATACGTCTTATGGTCGGATTACTGTGGTATGTCTCCTTGTGTTCGTGGGCGCAGTCTCTGATGTGTCGCAGCTTCCTCGCATGCGTACACGTTGCAACCTTGGTGGCTGCCACCTACGAGGTGCTTATCATCGAGTTTGGTCGGTTCGACGAACTCAATGTCATTCCGAGGTAACTTGCCTGTGTCCCTGATGTCCTCGGGCCTCCTGATGCGTTCTGACAGAACTGCACTGGTACGTGTGTCTGCTGTTGGCTCAAGATCCTCGGACGAATTGGGGCATTAGGCCCAACTTCTAGCAGTTGTAAGACTCTCGTCACGTCTAGACTTCCCTCCAAATGTACTGATGCCCACGAACCACAAGTATCTCGTCTCGTTTGTCTCGCAGTGGTCAGTGCTCCAGTTTGGTGCGCGACTTCTGATTCTAATTTGGCTCATTATAGCTTTTTTGTGTCACGGCTCTGGTATTGTTAGCCTTTTTGCTCTCTCGTCTGCCTGGTGACTAACATCATCTGGCAGTGACAGAGAGCTTCTATCTCTGTACACCTATTGTACGAGTCGCTTGATTTGAATTGTCGTCCCTCCTGATCCGATTGTAGGCGCTACTTGCCATGCTGAACATCTGTGAGTGACCTACTTCTACTCGGCAATTACCCGCTAAGCACGGAAGCAGGTGCTGGCATCGGTACGTCAAAATGTTCCCGGAAGACCAACAGCGCGACTAAGAGACACTTTGTCCTCTTCAGCCCAGACCACTCTGGCGTGAGTCACCCAAGTCCAATAGCACTCATCACCGAATCTGATCGTCTGATCTGTCAGTGGTACCGGGGACACATTCAGCCAGTTGGTTGATACCGAGGTATGTTGACTGTGTATCAAGGAGCTAGCCCACATTTTCTTCCAGGTCGTAACAAGCGTTCAAGCAGGTGCTACAGCGGCGTGTGATCTTGCCATCACCGTGATTCTCTGCTGGACTCTCAATCGCAAGCGAACGGGAATCAAAGCGTAGGCCTCAAGTCAATGGAGAGCTCCACACTCACCGTCCTCACAGAACTGATACGCTGCTCGATAGATTGACCGTTCTCGCCATCAACCGTGGTGCAATCACCAGCCCTGCGGCCCTATTCAACCTCATTTTGGTAAGCGCACTCGGCGAGATATGTATACATTGAGAAGCTCACCTGTCCAAAGTTCGTCTGGAAGCCTTCCGCTATGATCTTGTAAGTCAATGGAAACACTCTTTCGGTCGCGCTAGTGACGTCTGTTCCAGTATGATTCCTTTGCTTCCTAGCTGTCATTGTAGGTTTCGATTGACCTGTATGGCTCGCGTTACTCACTCATCGACCCGGAGTCTATGTTATCTCCGTTGTTGGCAGGTTGGCTCTGACCACTTCCCTCCTTCTAACACTTAGACTCACTGGTCCCAGTCTCAATTCGCGCGCTGGCATGAGGGCATGCAAGGACGTCCTTTCGTTTTCCCTGGGTCCAACCAGCGAATCTCAGACTCGCGAAGATGCTAGTGTACGGGTCGTCAGTTGTCCTTCTCCCAGTGTCTATGGAGCGCATCGTCTGATAAGTCACACGCATAGATGGCTAGCGTCGTCGCCTGGGGTGATAGTGATATCCCCAGTGGCAAGGCGGACGACGTGAGTTCTTTGGTACGCGTCCGAGCGAACGCTTATGACTGTTGCAGAGTGGACTCAAGATCAATGTCTGATCAGCGGACGCCTACACATCTGTTCTCGAATTCTGTCTTATGTCTAATATCACTCGAAATGCTTATGTTACGTGTGTCTATGCCCCCACAACGCGACCTTGTTCCGCAGGAACAATGACCTCCACTACGACGCGCCGGCAACGCTTAGAAACCTCTGATGATGGCGCTCATGTAGGCCTCTGGATCGTCCCAATGAACCTAGGCATGCATCAGCGTACCACTATTCGTAGGATCCGAATGACGCACAAAATGGTTTCCGCCCAAAATCTCGATGAACTTTATCCGGCGGACCTTTTTTCCCGCTTCAGTGTACTCCTTGAAAAGCCTCCCTGTGTCGATAAATCCCCAGGCGCTCATCCAGTGCGTCGCAGTACAGAACTGGAACACGATCTCGAGGTCGGGGAACGTCCTCTGTATGACGTTCTCATTCCAGAGCGCGAGCTCGGTCTGCACATGAATCGTGGCTTGCATGTGTGGGGCGAACCTGAGGGTATGCAGAGAGTCAGTGAGCTCGTGATTGTCCCTATAATGACAGGAACGAACAAAGGGATCTCGCAGCGCTGAGCGGCGTTCGGGTCCATGTTAACGGCCATGTCCTGCGGACTCATGTTCTCCAGTGAAGGACGATCACCAAGTCTCCTGTTGTCTAGTCCCTCGGGGGATCGAGATGCTAGATCTGGGTGCTCGAAGTAGCACGATAACCAGACGCAGAAGTGAGTGAAGGTCTCTTCTGGAGTTTTGCACTCTTTGTCAAAGAACACGTTGTAAAGGGAGTTGGGAATAGTTTGAGACCCAAATGCGACGGCGCCAGGGTCTAAGCAATGTAAGCCCACCAGTATCCGACCGAAGTTCCAAAGTATACCAACGCACCATATAATATCATCTGCTTGAACCGCGGCTGAAGGGACTCGTATACATCTTTGGGTATGGAGTCTGGGTACGCGAGCATTGCTAGTGCCCTTCAACGCTGTCAGATACCGATACGAGGAATGAAAGTCGATGTACGAACGTGGTTGTCCCCATGCTCCATCCGATAGTGACGATTCCGCCAGTGCTGCGATCGGCGCTCAGCGGAGGGATGTCGTGGTTCTTGACAAACCAAGCGATGAAATGGAGGGCGTCCAGCCCCAGTCCCTGAAGAAAGTCGCGCTTGCCTTCCTGCAGAGACTCTAGCTCTGCATCCGTGTACTTCGTCGATCCTGGGTAGTCCCGACGGTTAGGGATGACGAGACGAAGGTCGTTCCGAGCAGCGAGGGGTAACAGACGATGGAACGTATCTGCAAGAAACCCTGCGCCAAGTGCTACGGACAGGAAGTTTATCAGAGCTCACTTCCGGTGAATATGCTTCCGTGAAAGATGAAGACCGTCTTGTATGTCGTGGAGTCCGGGACCGCGCCGCTATCTGTATAGAATAGACGGGCATCGGTTTCGCCGATAGGCGCATATCCTGTCTCAAAGGGTGCCATGGTGGTCGAAGGGAAGGCAGAGGTTCAGTTCTCGATTTCACCGGATTTCTGATATGTGCCGTAAGTGGGGACAAAGACGCACACCGCGCAGGATTTTTACGTGGTACGTCCTTTAGGTCCAAGGCCGTCACTGCTCAGGTGATTCTGGAGTACAAAGCTCATAAAGCACTGAACTCGCCGCTATAGCACGAATATATATTCCCAGCACCATCGTGCTGGCGGTGGAGAGAAAGTCCTACGAAGATAACATTGATGCGATTCGTCAATCAGAAAATCAGATGTATAACCTGATGCACTGATTGTGGCATGTTAATCTTGTATGTCATTGCCGACAGCCGCCGTGACGTTGACATGAGGTCCACAGAGACAGACGGCTCGCATCTCAAACTTGAGTAACAGGGAAGCAGTTGGTTGTTCTTATTCTCTTTCAAGCCACTGAGTCCGCAACGAGAAGGGGGGGGGGGGGGGGGTTTGGATCGAACAAAAAAGAAAGTGATGTACTGATAGTTTATCGCATTGGGAGCTCGGATGTGCTCGGTTTAAACAGCAAGTACAATTGTGACATTTCTCGATTTCTCCTTCTCAATCCTCACATTGTCGCTTGCATATAATACACGGGGCCAGTGGCGAGCTGTCACTCAAAGTAAGACTCGAACCGTTCAGGATCCTCTGCTTCTAGCTTCTTCCTCTGCCTGCAGAACCAGGAGGAGACTTGACTCCGATTCAATCCCGTGACACGCATGAGACGATAGGTCTCCTCGAGTTCGGGGTAAATGTGTCCGGCGAAAGATGCTTCGAGGATAGCCAGCTGTTCGGGAGTCTTGGACCATAGGCGGGGTCGTCCAGCGAGGTCGTGCGCACGATTGGAGAACCAGCTTTGGGACTATTGATCAGCAGCATGTTTTCGAAGAAGAAGAATATATGGCGTACCGTCCGACGTCTTGGACTGTGACCGGGGGACCCATCTTCGAGATAATGCTGGCAAACACGCGACATTTCCTCTTGGGAGGCCGCTCAAGCCTAGGAGGAAGATTATGGGCCAGCACACACGCGATTTGAAAGAGTACATACCCCTTCGCGCGCCAGGTCTCCATTTTCTGCTCCAAGTACGCCAACTGTCTCTCATTGAGGAGATCGGCGCGGGTCATAGTAGCTCAGGATGGGAGCGCGATATGTACGGATGGGCACAGGCTGCGAGCTTTTAAAGCAGCATCCCAAGTCGACGAGTGCATTGATCGGGTAGTCGAAGACCATCGGCAATGAGAATTTGTTAGACAAAGTCGATGATGGTGAACAAAGCGCAGGATAAAAAAAGCCGAGGCCGAATATTGGTGGCATGGCCCCAGACAAAGCGCTGAGAGTGTGATCGAATCGTTGTTGTCAAAAGTCAACAAGCAGGTACGAATCACGTGGAGGGGCATTGTCGCAGATGACTACGTCATTTTTGTCCCTTTCTGTCGAACGTCGACTCGTGTTTCGCCGTCCACGATCTGTCTATCCATCGGTCGGCGAAGCAGCCATCGTACAGGGGGAATTGAGGTGAAAAGCATCATGTCTCGACGTCGATCGGCCCGCATGCTGAGAATGGACCACCGTGGCCTGGTATTGCGAGACGTTCATCTTTTCGGCGAAGGATCACTCTGTGAGCGTCTGGCACGTTGCTATGAATTACTTTCCATACAGTATAGGAATAGCCGTACTTAGGTCCTAGTCAGCCATCTTACCAGTACTCAGCTTACTAGGCTCGTCCGAGTGCTTTCCCGCTACGCGACAAGCAACGGTCATTGAAGTCCATTCGCCGAAGCTGAGTCGTTCTATTATTGTTAGAACTGGCCTGGCAGATGCTGTCTACGTCCTCTCACATGATTAGCGTCCCTCCATCCGTTGGTCGAGGTATCCACGCGACGTCCACGGAGGCGTGCCGCGTTGTGCACGGCACCCGACGGTATTCATTGATCCCGTCCGAACTGAGCTTTGAAAATAAGAGGAGCGAGTCGACGCTGATGTGCTGCAGCCAAGCATCGGCAGAAGGAGCGTACACGGCTGTGAGGCTCGTGTCAAAAGCCATTGGGAGACTTGTAGCTATATATCTGCATCATGATAGCTGGGTCATAAGTTATAATTGAAGGGCTCGCAAAAAGCGAGGTCACAGTGAAGGGTAGAGTTTGAGTACTAGGCAGGGTGATGCATGTGAGATTGGGTATGGCGCCACGGCCGCCACACAACATGACATGGTGGCTCCGACACCAAAAGCAACACGTGACTGAATCCATTCCCGCTAGCCGGATTGAACGACTGACCTCACCATACGAAGTACGCAGCGGTATACGAGTGGTGCGCTCTACCACTGAGCTAAGAGGGATGGACGCCCTGGCTGTGGCGCTTTCATCCGGCGGCGCAAGACAACCTTTGCCAATGCAAGATCAACCAAAGCATTTCCACCGAAGTCAAACGATAGATGAGGGTAAGAGTTCACTAACACTGCACATTTGGTATCATCGTATATACATACGTAACAGTCAGACAAGAGTAAGAGATAAACGAATGGAGAGTACAACGAAAGAAGAGCAAGGAGAATTAAAGGTACACGGAGGCCTATAATAAACACCAGATGCGAAGAGAGAAGATACCGATATATATAATATAAGAAACAAACCCTAAGACCGACCGTTCTCTGAATAATACGCCCCGCCGCCATAGCCCGAGGGATACCACTGGTTCTGAAAGTCGTACGGCGCATACTGCTGGTTGGGAGAAGGAATCGCATAGTCGTAATTGGATGGTTCCTGCTTGGGCTGATGTGACGGAGGCCCGCTGCTGTTACCATTCCCACTACTTCCATACGCCCCATACTCGCCCGCACCCGCCCCATGCGCGTACGCCGGCACAAAATCGTAGTCTCCCATCTCGATGTAACGCATAGCATGCTGTTGTTGTTGCTGCTGCTGCTGCTGAGGCGGAGGCGGCGGAGGCTGCGGGCGGAAACCATTACTGCTGCTGTGAGAGTGCGGAGGCGGCGGCGCCTGCCAGTATTGAGCTTGCGGCGGATGGTAGATCTGAGCGGGGGTCATTGCAGAGCTCCAGGACTGAGAGGCGTCGCGAGGCGGGCCTGCTCTCTGGGCCAGGATCTCCTGGGCCGGCGGCGGACTCTCCGTCTTGACCGTTGGAGGGGACGTGGAAGGAAAACGGGCTCTCGTCGCCGAGGAAGGCTGCTGATGGAACCATTGCGGCGCCGTGTGATCCTGCGCCGGCAGTGGATGGTCGAGGGAAGAGCGAGAGGGTGGGTGGCGCGCCGGCGGTGTGTGGCCGTCGAAATAGAAGGCCGGGCTGCGGGAGGGGGAGGAGGGACGCGAGCGACGGGAGACGCTCTCCATTGGCGGTCCCAGGCCGGGAGCCGGTTGGGGCGGGGAGATTGAGCGCGCCGTTGCCGTTGTTGGCGTGGCCGTGTGCGGCGTTGCTGCCGGGTCCTGTGCCGGGCAGGGCGGACTGGGAATATGCGGCGTGTGCACCTGCGTAAGCGGCGGGGTCACGAAAGGACTGGCTCGCGCCGGCTGGGACTGGAAAGGACTGGCTGGGGTGCGCTGGAAAGGACTGGGAGGCGGTCTGGGAGTCACGAAAGGACCGAAAGGAATGCGGGCCCGCCCCGCCCGTGTCCGGGCCGGCGGACGCGGCACTGCTGGGCGTCTGGATCTGCCACTCGCCGCCCTCGTAGCCCGTGGACGTCCCGGGCCGCACGTCGACGGCCTTGGGCTGCGCGGGCCGGCGCGACGAGCGCGACTTGGACGCCGCGGCCATCGAGGCGTGCAGCGTCGACAGATCCCGCATCATCTTCTCGTTGTCCTCCTGCTTGTCGGCGTGCACCGTCTGCGCGTGTTGCCGCAGGTTGTCGAGCCGCGAGAACTGCTTGCCGCAGTGGCAGGTGAACGGCCGCTCGCCGGTGTGTTTTCTGCATATCGCGGTCAGCGGGCGTCGGCCGAGCGGAGGAAAAGTGCGCACCGGATGTGGCGCGCAAGATGCTCGCTGCGGCTGAAGACCATCCTGCACTCGCCGTAGCCGCGACACTGGAACGTCTTGGACGGCGCGGGCCGATAGCGTTTGGTGACGGCGGCGGTGGGCGGGGGAACAACCATGGTGGCCATGTCGTGCTGCTGCTGCTTCACGTCGTCGAGGCGTCCTGGAAGCATGCGAGCACGGCGTCAGCGGCGGTGAGCAGGGCTAGTTGGCGACGCGCACCGTTCAGACTTTTTTCAGGGGGACCAGTGCCAGGGGAGAGGGACATGAATGAAGGGGAAAGGAACGCACCACAGCCCATCATTTTATCGCCACCGTGCCTGATTAGCACCCTGGCGGAGTCCCAACTCCATCTTCCCACCCCTGTCACTGCCGGACTTTGCGCCTTCTGATTCCCACTGCAAGCAGGAGATGCGAGCGGTCTGTCTGTCCGTTCTTGCGCGGTCTTCTGCGTCTACTCTGCTCAGCTTTGTTTCTGCTCGCACTGTCTTTACACACTGCAGAAAGCCCCGTTCTGCACACTTGAGCAACTTGCATGCTCCGGTATCATCGCTGCCACGTGCCGCCCATCTCTCTTCCCATCAGAAACGCCTGACGTGCCTGCCGTACCGCCACCGCGCGTTCGTTCCTCTCCCGCTATCTATCCAGCCGCATGCGCAGACTCTGTTGCCCACCGTGGATCAGGCCCCAACCCACCCCGCAGCTGCCTCCCTCCGCCCCCGTCTCCGAAATGAATTCGCACCACCGTCCTCTCTCCGTCTCCTTATCGTTCTGTGGCGGAGAATTCTCGCATGCCCATCTGCACACGTGGACTGCGTACGGCCGAGACTATGCGAATCCCTTTCCGCAATCGTATGCCCATGCACCGGATCATTCTCGTGTAATCCAGGCCAACTGTCCACCTCTCTCACAGGTCTCCTGTGGGGAGAGAGACGAGAGCGTGGTCTGATCCCCACAGTCGCATTCCATTCCGGTGTCGCCACGCTCCGTGCATCATTTGCTCATTCATTTAGGCTTCGACTGATCCCTTCAAGCCCCGTCGTGACCCTCCCTCGGTTCCCTCCTGCCTTCTCCTCCTTTCTCTCGCCTTGTCTTTCCGCATGGTCGATGCCCACGTCAAGATTAACGTCTTGCACGTTCTGATGCATCCTTCGAACACAACGTCAGTGATTAATGGCTCTGGTAAGTAGGTTTGATTAATCGGTCGTGTTCTTTTGGCAGATATGATGTCGCACTCTGTTCCCGAGCCAATGTATGTTTCGTGTTTCTATTGCTTTGATCCCTACTCGCGTTCGTCATTGCTCGTTCTGACAGGCAACATGGAAGATGGATTCCTCAGTCGAAAGATCTCGCTCGCCCGTGCTGTCCGCGATTCCTATTAGCGTACGTACTCCTCTTGATTCCACGTCAATCAGGTCCTGGGCTCGCTCCCTACCCCGAACAGCGCTTCCGTCTTTCTCGTGTCTTTCTTATCAATTCCCATTGACCTCATCGCACTGATCCATGTCACTCTCGCCCGGCAACTATGTCAGGGCGCGATCTGGGGAAAGAGGCGCGCGCAGACGTCGCTCTTTCACTCATCAATTCCGCTGATCTATGCCCGACAGACTCTTGTCACTCCCGCCGGGCAATTATGTCAGGGGAAAAGAGGCGCGCGAACGTCGCCTGAACCTTGCATCCCCGGTGCCTCGTCGAGGTCCGAGAGTTTATGACCTCGTCGAGCCAATCGACCTGGTGGTGGCTAGGTGGGGATCGTGAGTGAACTTCCACGCATCGGTGTGGGCTGGCCTAGTCTCCTCGTGTTCATCAGCTGTCACAGTAAGTGGTACCCTCCAATTTCGTTGCGGTGCGGCCAATTGTAATCGACAGAAGTATGACCGTTCATCTTCCGAGCTGATGTATGAGCGGACTGTGTACGCCTTGAACAAAATCAGAGACCTCCGCGCCACTCGGTGATTGATATTTCGTTTCATGCTTTCAAATGTCCTCGTACTCGCCGCTCTGTCAATTGTCACCCTATGCTTGCAGTAAAGATTCCACCGAACATCATAACCGGGAAAGTATCGTTTCTCTTTCTACTTTTCGTTCCCTCCTGATCTGATTGTATGCCAGCATTAGAGATGAAACGGTCACGGGAGTCTTCACTCTCTACGGGCAGATAGCGGCGTACGTGTCTCGCTTCTCCCTCAGCCATTGCAAATTGATGACGGCCGTTGAAGACTCGACACCCCCACAAACGCCCACAGACCACCATTCAGGCCCAGGAACTCTAGTTAGGTGTACAGATTGGCCGCCTCGACTCGAGGTACGCGAGGAGTCTATCAGTCCGGGATCGACTCGGCTAGCTGACATGGACAGGCCGCGTGAGCTACTGCGGCAACGGGGAAGTACGCGACTATTCATTGCTGAACGCGTCTGGCCGCGGGTTTGTATACTCATGACTCGTGAAGTCAGGAATCGCAACTATGCTTGCCTTTCTCACTCATACACGAACTTCGGAGTTGAATTCCGACCAACATCACGCAGGGTAAGCGCTTGTCTCGTACACAGTCTACCCGTTTGGTGACCGCAGCTTGACAGACATGCGCACACTCGTCGCCGTTAGTGTTTAAGCACTACCCAGGCCCAGGAACTCACATCGTCCGGTGCCTAAGTTGCAGCAGGTACGCGCCGTCGGGCGCCATTACCCCATACTCCACACTCCGCCTCGGTTACTTAACAGACACATCGGCGAAGAACACCGAGGTACATGTACTCCGAAGACAGCCCTCGAGGGATTTTGGAAGAATCGCGTTCGGTCAGATACGAGCTGTTGTTCCGCCGTTGTTTGTCCTTCCCGAGTTCGGGATCAGTACGTATATGCCTCTAGCAACCTCGGTGACGTTGCAATCCTCGAGTGAGCTACCTCTCGGCGGTTCGGCTTGATCCTATTGCTAGGTCTGATCATGTTGGGTCTAGTACACACGGTAGAGTATACTGCACAGATTTACGCTAGATCTGTCAATCAGGCCCGAGTACTTCCTTGCGCACAGACTAGTACGGAAATACTGTATGACTTCAATGACAATGAGACGTTCACGTTGAACTGGATCAGACGGACAGTCATCAAGGCCGCGTGTCGCCGCATAGATGATGCATGTCCATTTCTATTGAAGCGACCATGTGGACGCAAGGCTTCTGGGATGGAAGATGTTGAAGCTGAGCCCGCCTGATGGGGCAGTCTGATTGTGTACTCGGCGTTTAGAACGTGGCGTGATGACATTGCCGCGGATGTTCCCAGAACTGCTGAGATCCGGTTCACGTTACGGCTCGGAATTCATTATTGTCATCGTGGAATGAAGTCTCAAGGAGTGTGTTACCTTCGTTCATCAGGGCTGGGACAAGATTCTGCTTCCAGCAGACCACTTTGTGGACAATGGGAATTGGTGTCAGACTAATTGACGATTGTCGTGACTCCTTTGCTCTGATCTTTGCGCTAGCGCCAACCATGACCTTGAAATGGTCTCACCGTTCAGTATGGTTCAAGTCGGAGCGCGTTGCCATATATAGACGGCCATTTGACCACAATTGGGACCACCATCCCTTTGTTCCAGCAGTGATCGGGCCATCGGAGAGACAAATGGACCATGGCTGCCACCTAGTAAGACCATTTATTGCAATATAAAGGAGTTTTCTTGCTCGTTTTTGCCCCCCGCCACTCGCCCTTTCATCAGGATGACTACCCGTCATTCGATGGATCCGCCGCCACCTTATGAGCGTTACACCAGTGCTCAGCAAGAAACTGTGACGCAGCCGAGCGCACGACTGCCACCACGCGTCTTGCGACGTACCGTGCCATCTTACCACCATCTTCCGCCATACCCTCAGGACGCCGAAGCACCACCACGCTCACAAGACGGTACCAGTACCGCGTCACCAGATCCTCGTGCTGCGGGAGCGTGCACTGCTTGCCACACACGTCTTCCCATCGAGAATTATCAATACGAGATAGAGCTCGAACAATGGGAAGCTATAAATATGCCGCTTCCGCTTGTGTTGCGTACTTGGAACTATGTGGCGAAGCGCGATTGGCGCCTGGGACCAGAGAAACTGCTGCTGGACTCTCAAGGGCGCGAGCTCCCGCCGGCTGAAGCATTTGAGAAGTACTTGTACGACATTGGACATCCTGGGGCACCGCCAGGCTTGTCCGGTGAATCCCGATCGCGGTGGTTTCTGGAGAGACAACAAATAGAGATGCAGCGCGCTCTGGAGCTTCAGGAGAGCGAGGTGGAGAGCGAGAGACCCAGGCCTATGGCGCCGGTGAAGGAAAGTCCGCGCAGAAAGAACACTCTCAAAGGCAGCCTCGGTTTGGGCAAGCGAAAGGCAGCGGGCAGGTAGGTGAGCAGTGGGGATATGAAAATTATGTAGTCAACCAACCATGTTATGAACGTTATGCGTATGAGCAAGTCATTGCAATTCTTCCGAAGCGAACTTCTCACTCCGCAACTCTCCGCGCTTGAGGTTGGTAGGGATCAGTTTGTCCATTCGTAGGGTTGAACCTTACGCCTTTCCTGCGCCTGAAAGTCAGAGCGATTTCTCTTCTGCGAGGCGTGAGCAGTGTATGTTGGATGCGTCGCAGCGTGCCTCTGGAAATGGTATGACAAAGACACCATTACTGCACGCAAATTGCACAGTAGTTCAGGCCGGGCGAATCTCAAATGTTCTTTCCCATTCGATGCTGTGATATGTCGGCTGTTCGGGTTAACGTGCCACCGCCCGTTGCGCGTGCTGGATGAATTACACCTTCATTCCCTCCAGACAGAGCTGTCGTATCTCAAGAACGGTGACGGTGTCTACTCAGGCCACCGTGCGGGGAACGTTTACGGTTCACTTGACTCAAGTCCGACGTTGATTCATGCTCCAGAAATCCTTTCAGAGTGCAACAAAGTGTACGTCTCCTACTACATGATCCGCCCGCTGAGTCAAATTTTACCTCCCAGTATCTATTTTCCGTCCATGTAGTAGACCAACCTCTGAAGATTCTCCCAGTTACGGTGGATGTGTTGGCTCAGTCTATTCAACTTACCAGTCGGGCTGTATTCGATACCAAACTTGGAAGTATAATCTTCACTGTAACGCTCGCGTTGATCGAATCCATGCCCTACCTCTGCCAAAGCCACGTTGACGTCCTCGTGGACGGCACATTTGTTGGCTGTCAACCAATGTGAGCTTATATGTACTGACGCGGACAATACGAAACAGCACAGATTACCTTGGGGTCGCTTTTTCACCACGACAGAGATCACGGTCATTGTGAGTCCCCAAGCCGCCAGAAACATGGACAGAGTCGCCGATATGACACTTATGAACAAGCTTCCACCCGACTTGCGCCGTAGAGTGTTACATGTATACTGCATGCGGATAATGGATTCGGGAGACGGAGTATCGGGTGCAGGAACGGGAACATTGGCGTAGAGCATGCCCTTGGTGTTGGCAATCTCTCTGAATGGAGGGACCATCAAGCTGTTCGAGCGGGGATAAATCGAGATGTAGTTCGATATTGACTGATTAAAGGCGGTAGTGTTCGTGAAGATCTATATGCGCCGGGTCAGATAGGTCTGAACGCCAGCGGCAGTGGGAGAGACGTACATTGTTGTTCGTCCAGTGTCCCAGGTCAATCAAAACGGCATTGTAGAACAGTTCCAAGAGATTGAGGAGCGTGTCAATGTTTATGTCTGTGAGTGTTTGGATCTGGCTAGGCGAGTTGGCCATAATCTGTAGGTCGGTCTGCCCAATCGCATTGACGAAGGTAACATTGACGTGGGGGCGATAACAGCTGCCTACGAGGCCAGTACAGCTCGTGTCAGCTTGCATGACAACATTGCGAATGTACTCTTTGCTTGAAATGATGACATATCCATGCTGATAGATCCCTTCGTACGCTTCTACTATCTCGAAATGTTAGCTTGAATGTGGTGACGATTTACTCTGTTGAACGTACATGCAAACATCGTCAAAGCGTTCAAAAGAGCACGGGGAACACTGTCACTCGCAAACATGTCCGACGTGATGGCTCCAGTGGGCTCATGATTCGAAAACGACCATGTAGTGCTGGCCTCAAAATTGAGTGGCGCAGGACACGACACCAAAGCCTACCAAAAAGAGTCATTACAAGTTCATGAATGAATCAAATTTATATGAACGCGCACCACGATGCTCAAGGATCGGTCCCCGGGCGATACCTGGATGGATTGGCTAGTGATCTCGCACGCGTCCAGATAGCTATTCGAATAATCGAAACCACTCATCATACCAGAGTCACTGACAATGTTCGAGACCGTGTAAGGAAACGTCGAGACATTGGTCCTGAAGAGCTCCCCGAGATGAAAAGTGTGCGGCTGGCATTGCGTGTTGGACTTCCACTTCATAAGCCAAGGAAGTTCTTCAGTGCTATTGAAGTCGGCCTTGTTGATGGCAACGACATCGTATCCTGGCGATCAATCCGAAATAAGCGCCTGACGATGTACTCGATTTTAACCACTGACCCACGAGATATATGTTCAGCGTCATGAATAGCGCAAAACAGCTGATTCCAAAGAGCAGTAATGAATTGTCCGCATGACGCCAGTGATCGCTTAGCGGACGATCGATGGGATATGTCTGACGAGGACAACGAATAAATGACAAGCACGAGAACAGCTGTAGTAAACGTACGAATCTCAGTATCTTGAAGTTTCCTCCTCTCATCATGGGTGGGGCCAAGAGGAAAGCACCAATTGGTAGTGGACGATTCTCTCAACGAGCACTTTGCGCAAGGAATCGAGGAAGACGGGAGATACAGTACAAGCGCCATGACTCACGATATATAAACGACGGGGCGATCAGGAACCGCCAGATCACAAGTAGTATGATCTGAACTGTCAGAATAGAATAGATTTGAGTGGTGTGCATGTGTACGATTCCGAATTGTAATTCGATGTGTACCAATGTAGCTTTCTCAACTCGACTGCTATGAGATGATCAGAGTCAGGGGCCTGCGTGCTTTGAGAACAGAATAGGTTCGAGCGGTGTACATGTGCGCGATTTCAGATTGTTCGTCCGATGTGTATCATTGTTCATTCGATGTGTACCAATGTAGCTTCTTCGTTGCATGTTTGCGTCGTGGAGTTACGTCTATCAGCATTCGGAACATGACATCTCTCTCTTCACGGTCACCTCGCTCACTTCTCAGTGACTTTGCAGCTACGTGTAACGTGTTGTTATCTGAGACGGCCAAAGCTGCTCGCCTTGCGACAGTGAGTAGCAACGCTTCAAACGTATGCAGACTCTACCGTAAATGACAGCGTTGCGACCCGTCGCCACTCGAATGTCGGCAATCTACCCTCCATCCGACATGCATTCTGCGCCTTGCCACGCATGGCACCATTTCTACTACTTCTACGACGCATGGCAACATCTCCACTACTTCTGTACTGCGTGGCGACGGGCCAACACTCTGTGGCACCAAAACATGTAGCGACTCATTGTCTATATCGGACGTAGCTACAGACCCCGATGCCCTACTACGCCTTCAATACGGAGCAATCCATCCAGAGTGAACACTGCGACGCGAGATTCAAGTTTGAATGCATGCAATCAATCAATGTGCCGTAGTGACGCGTAGCGACCCCCTGAGCCCTTCTGGGACACTGCATAGCTAGAGCGTGGTTGCCTTTGTGAGACCGGCAGGACTTTGACGAGGAGTGAAACGCGTCACGAATCCATCCGATCGATGCCAGGACAGTTTTGAGCTACTCGTGGAAAACCTACACGCAATCCAGCTGTGTGCCGCAACTGTCTCTGTGCGGAAATTCTCCAGCCCCACCGTGCATTCCATTGAACACACGTCTTTCCAAAGCCCAGAAAGACTTGAAACGGCGTAATTCTGACTCTCGCGCTGTTCAGACATAAAACGTCACATTGTAGGCGCGCAGGTCGACTGAAATACGCGTAGCGACTCACTCTGAGAAGGATTTCAGAGAGCCGGCATTCTCAGTGGTCCGGTCACTCGTGCTCCTCCCAAATGGCCATGTCGTTGCTGGTGGAAGGAGGGAGAGATCCAAGTACATATTGAAATCGTATTGATCCTACGGCAACACATCTCAAGCAACCATTCAGCCGAAGCACAAGGACTAGCGCCACGAACGATGCTCTCTACCACCGCCATCTTTGCGACGTACGGACGACGAATGCCCTGCTTCAGTCCCCCGGCCGCTATCACGTCAGGAGGCCTGTGCTTGGGGAATCCCGGGCTCCCCAGCGTGGACTCTGACTCCACCTACCACATCGCGGAATGTGGCGAGCGCGTCAGAGACACACTGCGTCTCGCGTCCCGCCTCCAGTACCACCCACACCACTTGCATGCCGCACGAACCTCCGGAAGCTAAGAAGCACGGAGCGCGCCACGACATGGGAATGATGTGGCGTGATCCTGCAGGAAAGATAAGCGGTACGGATGGACGAGTTCAGGTGGTGTCGAGAGCATTTCGGAGGACGGAGTCGGCGGCTGGCACGGGTGTCGACGTTATGTCCATAGCGCGGTCGTCGTGGTGTAGACGTTGGTCTGCATGAATAGTCTAGCGGACCTGGGAAGGCGGCCCAAGGGACGGAAGCACGCAATGAGTGAAGATCTTGATCAGCCTTAGTGTAAACCAAGTCGATCGCACTGGTTTACGCACCCTTGAAGATGCGCGGTCTCCGAGCTCGCATATGCGTCGCCTACCGCGTTCCCTAGTTAGCAGGCTATGTATGTGCTGCTCCAGATGCCAATCCACCTGTCATCGTCGCGGCCGGTGCATTCGGGCCTGGCGCCGTCGTGTTAAAGGTGTCGTCTTGCTACAGTCGGCGGCAAGAAGACGCGTACGTGCAAGTTGGATTGCTGAATGCCAATTCACAGCGCAACTGGAAGTGTGTGATGTATTCACGAGGCTTTCGAGGGCAGCGGCAGCGGCGGTGGGTGTGCGAGGTGTTGGTGGAAGCAAAGATGCGTGACATCATAGTCGTCGCCCGGCGCTGAACCGAAATCACCTGACTTACACTCCGCGACCATGTTCGGCGTTGTCGGTGTGCGGGCGCAGAGACTTGCAACGTTCAGTTCATATCCTACAGTATCAAATTTTGGTGCAAAAACCTGAAGTCGTCCGGACTTGCTGTAGTCAATGTTTGGCGGCATCTGGGTCTTCTCGGCACGCGCCGATTGACCGATCCGTTGATGGCTGTGCTGTCAGCACTTGCCATTTGACCACGACTTGCTTGACGCGAGTCGCGCGTCCCTACCCCGCCGCGGTGCGTTACCGACAACGCAGCGTCATTTTTGTCATTCAATTCGACTACAAATCCGAGCAGGACGCGTAAGCCACGCCAACGTGGGCAGCGCGTAGCCCAAGCCGGTCTTGGTGCTGCAGAACAACCACGACGGCGACATACCAGGCGACGACCAGGACTGCGCGACGCTCTACGGCATCACTGTTGGGTGATATGTGAGCTGGGTTCCCTTACATGTATCGGGCGCGCCGTCTAGGGGCGGGTGCTCGATAAAGGTGCGTGATTCGTTCTATTTTCTGTTCGGATTCCCTGGCTTTGTCTTGGCGTAGCCGTTTGCATTGCTGATTTGCTTGTAGATCTGGATCTACGCGCGGGAGAAGCCCTCCCATGAGGCACTCGTCCATCTTCTGTCTCCTACGCGCCGCAGTCGCGTTCTCTGCCCCTCCCTCATCCGCGCCCCACCCCAGGATCGCCGCCGCAATCGCGTCCGCTACCCCTCCCCCGTCATCATCCCGACTCCCGCCCCAGAAAACCACGCATCAGATAAGGGCACTTATCTGTTGTGCGGTTTTCAAAGGCTAGCCGTCCAATCACGACGAGGAGGAGGATACGGGGCTGTCAATGTCGCGCCATTGCGTTCCTGCCGGTCCTTGACAGTGGGCTGTGTGTGTGTCATGGCGCGTCTGCGCTCGCCGAAATCCATCGCTGCGATCTGCACGTATAATCCTCGTGCGTTCGTCGCTTCATTCCTCCCGTCTCCTCCCTCAATTCATTATGCAGGACTCACTGCAGACACGATATACATTGCTCTTGACCCACGCGACCACGAAGACTGTGCCTACCTCATCGCCGTCTATCATCACCCTGAGTCGCCTGTGTATCCCAACCGCTATGATTCCCTCTCCCCCTTTCTCCGGCCGACGATACGACTTTTTCTTGCTCTGTCATGGCCTTAGCGCGCCGGTCGCCGCACATCATTCGCCGTGCATATTGCTCCCGGCGCGCTGCAACTGTCCATCCCGCTCACGGCGGTGGAGTCAATATTTTCAAGAGCGGACCCCCACATTGAGGGAGGGTATGTTGCACCACGAAATGCGGTGGGTGTGCTATCACCAACAATCGTCGTTAGGTCCCAGTCATTTTTTTTCTCATTTGCGTAATCCAAACCAACAGCTTTTGCAGGTTTCGAGACCTGCCGCGCAACGTCGGTTTGGCGCTATCGCAGAATCACTCACACGGCATCACCTTGCCCTGCGTTACTAGCCTGGTGATGCGGCGCACGACCTAGCGTGGTGCGTTCTCTGGCTTTCATTTTCTTTACCGCCTCAATCATCTATAGCATATTGCTTTCGTCTCAGCATCGGCCCCACTCCCGCTACGCCGCCTCACTGACTACATGACGCATCGAATTCCACACAAAGCACAACGGCCCGTACATCGCAGTTACTGATGTTCCCTTTGATTCATTTTCTCGGCGTCGTACATTACCCACGAGTTCTCCTTCAGCTGCGTGTCAGAACAGAACATCGGCACTCCGAGGCCGCCTCCTCCTGCGTGGCGTTCTGCTGGGATATTGCGATGGACGAATTGGCTTCAGAACTGCAGCGCCTATGACATGACGGCTTCGGTATCACGATGAGCTGCACCCTTCCGGTAAGTGCATATACTATGTTCTCTCGCATTTGTAACAATCGCTGCTGGCAGCTGGCGCAGGGGGTTAGATCGTGACATTGCCGACGGACCTCTCTCTCTCATTGATGACGACGGCCAGAATCCTCTCAGAGCCTCCTGGCTTCTCAACGGACGTTGGCGCGGGCTTCAACACCTGTCACGTGGTGTTGCATGTTGGTTGAAGCAGGGATACTTTAGTAAGTCGACGCCGGTTCGCGTTGAGTTTCTGCTCCTGACCGTGACATTCGGCATTGCAGTAGCGGACGCGCCACTGGCAGCTTTTAGCATCTATGAACTATCGACCGGATGGCTTCACGTGAAGGGAAAGTGCGACCGCCGAATCGTCATGTTGGTAGCGATCGGGCGGGTCAGACACTGCTGTATGCCCGAGGTAGCGTGTCTTGGGACAGGACTTCGGTGCACTGATTACGTGCTATGTTTAGACAGTGACTTCTGGAGTGTAAGTAGTGTATTTTCTAAGTATATAGTGGACTCCACCAAGATATTTTTCACCATGGCTGGTAGGATTATGGTGCACAAACACGTTTGGCACTGTTTTGGCCGAGAAATGGGAAATGCATTTGATTAAGACTGTAATGGGCTGTAAGGAAGGAGGCAAAGGGCTGATATAAGGTCCAGGTATGCATAAATAGAAATAGAAATTTAGGTCAGTGGCCAAGACTGAATATTTGGGCGGGTTGGCATGCTGTTCGGTCTGTTTCGGCTGTGTTTCTGTTCTCGATGAGTACTCGACGGAACGACTAGGTCTGACTTGGTCTAGGGTGCGTTTTTGATTTCGGAACAGCTTTTGCGTTAGGCGCAAAGGTCGGGGAGCAACGTCTGAGGTGCTAGACTTGTATTTTGACCGCGGTGAGTAGACAGAGACTGCGAATGACAAGGCGGACTTGTCTTTGGACTGAGATGACTTGGCGGATGATACGGAACAGCAGGACGAGCACTATGCATCAAGTACTTGTGTTGTTGAGTATATGAAGTAAGGGTCTTCAGGTTAGGTTAACAAGGTCAGGGGAGGGTGAGGGGTCTGTTTCGGTAGTGCAAAGACATTTTATCTGTCTCGGAAGGGTGAGGCGTCTGACTGGATGATGCAAAGATGTTTCTCTTTGTGTTGTGGTAGAGGTGCGGTCGGTCGACCGCTGAAGAACGGCGTTGCGCTCAAGGTGGACTTGTCTCAGACAAGTTTCTGATGACCTATAGTGTCAAATACTGAGTTGCGGTAGTAATCGTAGCAATGAATGAGATCATGTGGTGAAGATGAACTGTTTGAATGTGAGCAAAACACACATTTTCATATGCTGGTCAACTTTTGTGCAGCATGCGGAGGTTGGAGAGCGGTATCGGAGCTGTTTGACTTGTAACTTGACTGTGACGGTTGACATTCGGACAGTACACCACAAAAGTCGTTGGAGGTCTTGTAGTCAATTCCGATGTAGCCTTATCATACCTTTGTGTCAGTGGTAGTGTTAACGTTTCATTGAGGTGTGAAGAACCTTTTTCGGGAATGGCCTGAGAAAGCAAACAGCAGGAGGTAAAGATCGGCTCCCACGGACCTTTTGTACACCTTTGATCAATCCGTCACGTCGTCGCTTTGCTCACGTCTTAACAACCTCGAACACAATGCGCAGGCGACCACATCGACAAAAACCCTGCCAATGCAATGCTCAATCGAGGACTTGGGCTTAAAAGCAGTCCGGGCAGGTACTGCACTGCACCAGCATTCTTTCCGATGTCAAACCTGTCTTCTGTGCGTCTTCTATTGTCTCATATCCTGTGTCCTGCTTATCTTTTGGCGTAGAGTCTCCATATTACTATCAACATCACCGTCAACGTCGAACAGGCCGCTCTGCTCGAACAGCTGTTACGCTTCGTTGCAGAAACTTTCACGGCTCCTCCCCCCAATGGCACCACTCCCCATCCCACGACGCCCGAAGAACCGAGTCCTCGTGCTTCACCCCCTTCATCTGTTGCTCCGCGTACGCCAAACGGCGGGCCACCTATCGACCTCTATCATCCAGATGGAACCTGGCCTGATTCGGAATCCCCTACCTTCCATGCTCCGCGATATCGCGGCAATTTCGCTGAGCGCAGAGAGTTGGATCGTGTGGATGCGGACGAATACTATGCTACACATCCCGACTCTATTCGACACTCTCCTATGGACTCACAAAGCCAGGCTGCAATCAATGGGGATTTTGACACTCGCAGGCAGCGTATTCGTGCTGCGTATCAGTCACCGTCTCCTGGCCCTGCCCCGACTTCGCCGCTGCATCCTCCTGACTTTGGGAGTGCCCATGACAGCGACAGCGCAGAGAAACAGCGTACGCGCAAGCGTACACGTATGGATTAAATTATAGTCTACGACGTTTTCTTGATAGGTTTGTACCGTTGCCAATAGTATCTCCTTCATCCTCCTCCTCCGCTGTGTCCTCCGACTCAATGATTGCCTCATCCTCTGATTCGAATATTGGTGCCAATGCTTTCTCTGCCTCTTTTTTCTTTGCCGCTCGGGTCTCTTTTCGCTTCTGGGAATTTGCTGCTCGCTTCTGGCTGTTCTTGGTGCGTAGTGCTTGGGCTCGCTCATCGTGTGTCTGTCTCCGATTGACGAAGAGAGCCTCGGGCTTTCGAAGGTTTTGAGGAAGTGCTTCTCGCAGCAACGATCCGTTGTGCAGACCGTAGAGATTGACAAGATAGTTCGTGTCATCGGAGTGTTCCATCAGAGACTCTGTCCGTTCAGTATCTTCCCGCTCTTGTCGCTGAGCACGCGAGGCAGTTGGCTTGCATTTCCCGTAGCGACAATCATGCTGGGCTGAGAAGCGAAACAAAATCTCCGAGGAACGGATCGTCCGGCTGCGAGGAGTTGACTCTGGTGTGGGTGTTCGTGTGAGAATTGGAAGGTTAAACTCGGCATGTCTATTCTGACCCAGGAAAAAGAGGTCGATGGTAACAAGACCGGAGGTCGACAGCGATCCTGCGCGTGCAGGTACCAGGATCTCTGTGATACGCCCAATGATAGGTGACACATGTTCACCATCACTTCTAGCGAAGACCCAAGAGCCCGGTGAACATACATCGTCAGCTTGAGACGTGACAGCTCTCCCATGTTTCCATCCCTGCTCCTCAGATACGCGAAGACCATCTGCCTTGATATCAAGAAGTGTGTCCGTTGTCTTTCGGGCAATGGTGTGCTCCCAATCTAGAACCACGGTCTTCGCCTTCGAGATAGCGCGAACAGTGCCTCCTTCAACAGCTTGGCGTGGTACCCACCCGAGGTGACGCTGAACAACAGGTTTGTTGCGAAGGAGCTCAAGAACTTTGAACGCGGCCTGCACTGGCTTTCCGTCAATAAGCCAGAAACCACCGCTGAGAATGTGCTTGACACGTTTCATTGAGGAGAACTTGTGGGCAATATCGCGACTGGGAGCTTGATGATTGCTCAGGACAGAGCAGAGCCGAAAGATGGCATTGTAGCACTCGTATATCTCGGTAGAGCTTCGGATTGCTGGTCCAAACCGGCGTATGTCTTCAATCAGGTGCGGGAGGAGATGTAACTTGATCTTTGTCACGATTTTTGACGGATCAACTGCGTCAAAGGCATCGAGTACATTGCCGATGAGTATATTCAACTCGGTGAGGTACTCGTCCATGTTGCTGATTTTATGGACCCACAGAACAGATCCCAGCTCGCCAACAGCTTTGATGAGTTGGAACTGTTCGGGATTTGTGATGTCGTGTACGTGGAATGGCATGGTCTGCATAAGTGTTCTGAAGTGCTTGCCAATGAGAGACTTCCGGTATTGCATCATATAGGCTGCACGAATGGGCGGAACAGATAGCCCATCAATATCAGTGGACTGGAGACGGATTGCGAAGAGGGCTTGGTCTGTATCAGACCAGGAGGTATGTAGCATATGCCACACATATTTGATGATGCCGAGGAGAATAGTGTGGAGAATTTCAACGGGGGTATCCTGAGTCGGGTCCAGCCCAGCGAGATCAAGAAGAGGATTCATCTTATCTCCTGGCTGTTTCTCCAGCCACTCCATGAGCTCTGTGGAGACCTCGTCAATCGTCCGCTCCGGGTGCTTCTTTCGAAGCTCTGCACACTTCTGAAGAAGAATGTCGATCCAATACTGTGCCACTTTGTCCTTCACTCCACTTTCAGTCTGACGGTCCGCAACTGCCTTCTTGACACCATGTGAAGCGCAGCGCAACTGTTCCTGGATTTCCGTGCGTGTTTCTTCTGCAGAGCGGAGCACACCCGTATAATGAAGAGAGTTGTAGCCATCGTTTGACTCGGTGAATGTATAGTTCCCACCAGCGTGACATTTTCGACACTTCTGGTTGCCGTTGCCACCAATGTGCGATGCTTCCTCCGATTGTTGAGGATTATCGGCAGGGAGAGATGGAAGCAAGATACGAATGCGACACATCCGACGAGTATGGGCGTTGTAGCATCGAATCGGATTAGTGTGCGTAGCTTTGATTTGATCACGGATTGCGGAGAACTGTTCGGCGGTCGATGCATGAGGGGAGGTAGAGATAAAATCAACACAGAACTCTTGCTGGAGCATCTGGCCCGGAAGATTAGCGCAGCTCCCATAGAAGTTCATATGCTTGTTGTACTGCTTGCTTCGATTTCCTGAAACGTCGTCTGACCAGATGGGCTCGTAAACTGTGAAGAGATCTTCGTCGCCGGCAAGCTCACGAAGAGGGCTGATGCTGGGAGGAGCAGTCTGTGGGTTCAGCCATGGATGTGCGGATAGATGATCATGAAGCTCCGGTGCGGATGTGGCAAAGTTAGTTGCTGGGATGATCTCCTTAGCAGACGAGACACCCCATCCTTCCGATGTCAAAGAGACAACGGAGCACTGAGCCGAGAGCTGTCCTTTTCGAATAACCCAGTCGTGAGCAATGACCAGGCGATCATCGCGCAGACGTGAAACTTCCTCAATGAAGAAGCGCCGCAGGCCCGTTGAGTACATCGGAGTGCGCTCCGAGGGAGAGTATTCCTTCCAACGGCTTGCCTCCCACACCTCTGAAACAGAGCCATCCTCCGTCTCTTCGGGATAGAAGTGAAGCAAGGGTGCTAACTCCGGGTTGGACACGGTTTGTGCCACTGTTTCGCGAATGTCGTTAACATAGAACTTGTTTCCAAGTGAGGATGTGTGTCCAGTGGTATGAACACCGCACTTGTCATTCAGGTCTTTCTGAAGAGAGCGGAGGGCATCGTATGATGGTGTATTTGAGACGTCGAGAGATTTGAGCACAAAGAGCAGGAAACGCATCTGAGCGCTGGAAATCCGGAGACGAGGCAGATTGTCAAGAACATCTAAGAAGAGCATAGTCTTATTGGGATACGGAGCATAGGCTGGATCCGATGGTGTATCAACTGGAGGTGCACGTTCCTCCTCGGGTTGCGTAAAACCTGAGGCACATTAGAGTAGGAAGGTGAAGAAAATCTCAAACATACCCATACGGCGCATCTGATCAGTGGCTGAACTCAGAGTTATATCGTCTTCGTCCTCGTCAAGTCCATCCCCAAAGAGAGTGCGATGTTCAGCCTGTTCAGTCAGGATGGCAAATTGTTGCCGAATGGCGGCGTCAACCTCCTCGGGGCATGATAGAAGGTCAGGAATACCCATGTCAACCTCTTTTTCAGGGATTGCGAAGCGAGCAAAATCAGCGATATCGACATCCATAGCAGTATCGGGAAACATGGAAGGACGCTTCGTCTGCTCAAAGTTGGCAGATGTTGCAGGAGGATGAGTGACTGGTTGCTGATAAGTCTCCTTGAGTTTGGCCTGACGCCTGTGCTCAGCTCTAACGTCTTCTTCTTTCTGTGAGACGACAGCCCGATGGTGAGCTGTACCAAGATGGCGTTCAATGGAGCCTTTCAACATGAATTGCGCTTGCTTGGAATCGGGATCCGCGGCAAAGCAGAGTGAACATCGTGCTTGCTTCTTATCGGATGACGCTTCAAAGCCTATGGAACTTGAGTATACTGTGAAACTGTATGGAAAATTACACACCTTCGGGAAGTGGTACTGCTCGGGGCATCTTGATCAATTCTGGAATAATGTTGAATTCCTTTGTTGTTTTAAGGGCTTGTGGGTTCATCAGACGGTCTTTTTGAGAACAAAAGCGAGTCCATATTGAGCACTGGTGGTTGCGAGATGGAAGCAATGACCGTCGGGGCTCGGCATGATCAAAGTCTTAGCGGACCACGTGTTTATTGATTGCGTGGTCGAGTTCGATCAAAATCACTGTGCCCTTTGCTCTTGACTCTGATCCTGTCGCGTCGTCTCTTGGCTGGACAAATGTCCTTGCCTTTGCTCCTCTTGGGACACTTAAAAGACACCCAATCTGTGAGTTTTTTCTTTACCAATTTCTTTCTCCAGCGACAATATGAGCGCCATCAGCAACTTCATGGACGAGTTCGATGCTGATTCTCCAACATCGACAGAGGAGGAGCTGCCGCCTGTCAACCAGATCACCACGCCGGCGCCACCGCCCTTGAATCCAACTGCACCTAGTGGCGGCGAAGTCTCGGTCCCCGTCGTCCTAGTCCCCGAGGCTGCACGAAGCTTGGGACAGGTTCTTCGCAGCCTCAAGACCGAGAAGTGGAAAGATGATCAATTGCGGGAATGGGATCTCTTCACCAATGTGAGTTGCTGTATCTGCTAATACTAACTGATCTTTGAATTGGACGACAAGGCTTCGTGCATGGAAGAGCGTCTTTTCCTGAACCACTCGCTCCTCTTGGATATTTGGGGCGACTTTCAAGAGATGCGGACCTCACAGCGCCAGGCTTATGCTGTTTCAAGCGAACTCTCGGTGTGTGCACAGCTCTGTTTAGTCTCGGTCGTCATAATCATTATCCCTACCATAGCTGACCATTCGTCATACGTCGTTCGTTCATCTTCTCTGCACAACACTCACAGCCTACAATGGCACGAACAACAAAGGGCAGGTCTTGGTGTGTTTAGTTGTGTCTCTTCTTGACATTCTTCTCACATGCAGTAGGCTTCAATGCGCGAGATTGGAATAACAGGCCTAATAATCTCTCAAGAAGCCAATGGTCCATTGGCCCCGTAGGGGCCTTCAAGCAGTCCGGCATGCGCGAGGGAGGGTCGGGGTCACATGACCTTCTGGAATCCGAAGGTCCGAGGTCGGATTGACCTTTCGGCACCTCCCGATCATCTATAAGTGCCTTGGGTCAACGGGTATTGTACCACCAAGCCGTGAGGTCCGAGCGGGGGATAGGGTGGGGCGAGGTGGGCGGGCGGGCGCCAAATCGTCCGGAAAATGCGCGCACCGGTCGGGGGGACATTTCCCATCAGGGCACCGGCACCATTGCGGTGCTGCACGGGCCCTCGGATACGTCCCGGATGCGCCGACAATTGCGCCACACTGTAAATACCACTTGCCACTCACGATGAAGGCGCAGAGCGCCCAGCGGGCGATGTCCAGACGTCGTACGGACCTGGTGGAACGTTGGTACATGGCCGGATCCATCCCTGAGGTCGTCCCTGACCGTGCCAGTCCCCATCAGTGCTCTCAACGGCCCCGATCAGCGTTCTTGCCGTCGCCATTCGAAATTGAGGATGGGCTGCTGCATTTGGACAGTGTACAAGGGTCAGTATAAGTCACATCTGTTATTTCCGGGAGCTCCGAGGTCCCTCCCTTCCGTGGTTGTGGATGCCAGTACCTCGGAGTATGTTCGTCGGCGTACGTTGATCGACATCACGTGGTACTCGGCATCACGCCTCCGTGGCTGCGGCCGCCGCCTGCGTGAGTCGGCTCATACCTCAATCTAGCAGCGGGGGCGTTTAGGCGAGAGTCCCGGACGATGAAGGTGTTAATCTGCGTCTTGTCCCCCCCGCGAAGGGCGTTAGTGGGTTAGGTTGGGGGCATGGGATCCCCCTGGCGCGAAGCGCGCCTCACGAAACTAGAGCTCGGGAACCGAGCTCTAGTTTCTCCGGTTAACTGTTAGGTCAAGGGGTTGGGGGTGCCTCACGAAACTAGAGCTCGGGAACCGAGCTCTAGTTTCTACGGTTAACTGTTAGGTCAAGGGGTTGGGGGGTGGTTAATGGTCAGTGGGGGGAGAATATCCTTTTCTGGGGGGGGTGGCGGGGGGGGGGCGGGGGTGCGCGGGTAGGTTAGGGGGGGTCGGGTCTCCCGAGCGCGAAGCGCGCCTCGCGAAACTAAAGCTTGGAAACCGAGCTCTAGTTTCTACGGTTAACTGTTAGGTCAAGGGGTTGGGGGTGCCTCACGAAACTAGAGCTCGGGAACCGAGCTCTGGTTTCTACGGTTAACTGTTAGGTCAAGGGGTTGGGGGGTGGTTAATGGTCAGTGGGGGGAGAATATCCTTTTCTGGGGGGGTGGGAGGGGGGGGGTGCGCGGGTAGGTCAGGGGGGGTCAGGTCTCCCGAGCGCGAAGCGCGCCTCACGAAACTAGAGCTCGGAAACCTAGTTTCTACGGTTAACTGTTAGGTCAAGGGGTTGGGGGTGCCTCACGAAACTAGAGCTCGGGAACCGAGCTCTGGTTTCTACGGTTAACTGTTAGGTCAAGGGGTTGGGGGGTGGTTAATGGTCAGTGGGGGGAGAATATCCTTTTCTGGGGGGGTGGGAGGGGGGGGTGCGCGGGTAGGTCAGGGGGGGTCAGGTCTCCCGAGCGCGAAGCGCGCCTCACGAAACTAGAGCTCGGAAACCGAGCTCTAGTTTCTACGGTTAACTGTTAGGTCAGGGGGTTGGGGGGTGGTTAATGGTCAGTGGGGGGAGAATATCCTTTTCTGGGTGGGGTGGGTGGGGTGGAGGCGGTTCACAGGGGCTATCTATAGTTGGTCGTTGTGAGAATGGCGGTCAAGCGACGTAGGCGGACAGGTATGGGGGTGGGGTCCCAGCACAAAGCAATACAGCGTATTATCCGGCAGACATAAGAACCTTCCTCAAAATCCCGGACAACCATGTAGAACTTATCAACAGGCCCCAACAACCACATTTGCTGGTAATGGGGGCGAAAGTAGTTTCAGATTCTAGCTAATACGCTCCAACTAACAAAATAGTCTCTACGATCATTGCAATGTCATATTTACCGCCTTGCTAGCGGCAAAGACGTTGCAGCCGGAGATACGTATTGCTTCCATCCTAATAACATTCGGCACCAATGCCAGTATTGGTTATGCAAGGGCCATTGCCGGCGATTCCAACATATCGCTCATCACCGGCACTTGCCGGAGGTACCAAAGATTTGCTCATGTCCGGCAAATGCCGCAGATGACTCAAGCTCGGTTCCTCGTCGGCATCAGGCAGTGTCACGTCATTCCACCGTCACGCTCGCGTCTTGTCTCACCCCGCCACACACCAGAACCTCACGGCTTGCCCGTTGTCGTTCATCGTCCTCACTCTCTTCCAATCCACGCGCGTATATCAGCGAGGGCATTGCCCTTTCTGTGTTCGAACATCCGATGGACCCTTCCTCCTCGCAGCAGCTATATCGACCCGAGTTGCGTCCGTTTGTGAACCACGCCTTTTGCTCCAGCGCAACTTTTCTGGGGCCGTCCACAAGCAACCCCGACGCGGAATGTGACGAGCAAGATATAAAGTTTCGGAAGGTGTGCCCATAGCTTGCGGCGCCTAGTGCGGCGCTAACGCGATTTTTCTTAGGCGTGTTGCGACGTCGTGGTCTCCCAGGCCCGAGACCTACAATTGTACACTGGCCCCACCACGCCGATGTCAATCGACTCACTCGGTCCGCGGAAGAAAGATTCATTCCACGATGCCTCGCGGAACTTCGTAACGGGCCTCCATGTACTCGACCTCACGGAGACCCACCTCCTCGGGACCTCCAACGAAATTGTACCACCCTCTGCTCATGCGGCACCCCTTCCCAACCCACTATCCTCGAAAGTGCCGGCCATACTGGAAATGATGGCAAACCTGTCGCAGACGAGCACGTCTTTTCTACGCGCGACGAAGTCATTGACAAAACTGTGCGAAACTCTCGCTGGCACTCCCTCTCCGTCCCTCGAGGACACCACCCCTCCAGCCGCAGGAGACGGTCGGCGTGCCATCAAGGCCGGCTACGAACTTGTCTACAACACGAAAAGCGCCGTCAAGTACCTTCATCGATTAACCTGCTTTGCCGATGGCCTACGCCACATAGCGGTGAGCATTTCTCCCCTGTCGCCATGCTGTATGCCGTCCTGAACCACCGCCGCAGTTTCCCGATGAAGAGCAAGTGGTGTATAGGTTCGTACCACAATACAACGTTCGAATTGCACAGCTGACGCCGTATAGTTTGGAAACTTCCATGTCTACGAACCTGTTCCCCGACGTCAAAGCGAAGGATGACGCACTGTCCCAACTCACGATGTTCCTCGCCGTCTCCCCGCTCTACCTCATCAATTCCGCGATCAGTTCAACAACAGTCTCCCCAACGCTCGCCTTACAGGTATGGTCACATGTGCAATAGTTGCGCGCTTACTGAACCGGGCAAGTAGTTGGGGAACCGCTTGCGGCGCGCAAGGAAACACATACCGGACGTTGTCACGGCAGCCGAACGCGCCTGTTTCCGCACTGTTTACAACGTAGCTATCAAGGGGGTGGCTGTCCCTTCGGCACTCCAAAACCTGGCGACCGAGTTGGAAGCAATTGCCCAACCACCTCTCCCATCACGCGACGACCCCTGGCTGAAGGCGCTCACACAAGACATCCTGGCCCATTCCTCAACTCCATCCGGACCACCACCAACCGTAAACGCGTCCCCAGCAAAAGGAGGCGGTCCCGCTCCCGATACGTCTCAGTCCGTGTCTGCCGCGCAGGACTCGCACGTCGGTTCCCTCCCGCAAGCTGATACTGGAAATCTAGCCGGCGGCGTCAATACTACAGATGCTCCGGCCACGGACGTTCAGTCCAATCCCACCGCTGGTGCTGGAGATCAAACCGCCGACACCCACGATGCGCAACAGGCGAAAGAACAGGCGATCCTGCTGTCCCCTGAACGTCGCATGACCACTCGCGCCCAACTGAAGACAGTATTGGACCCGTCGGGGTCGACGTCTCTCCCAGTCGCCAATTCGAACACAGTGAGCAGTGAGGCAAACGCTGGTGAGATCGAGGAAGAAGGAACAAAGAAGGGCAAGAAGAAAGGCCAAGGGAAGAAAGAGAAAGGGAAGGGGAAAGGGAAAGGGAAAGGGAAAGGGAAAGGGAAAGGGAAAGGGGAACAAGGTGAAGGCAAGGCTGGCGCCGCAAAGAAGGCTGCTGGCGCCGCAAAGAAGGCCGCCGAGGAGGAAGGAGAAGCATCTGACGTACCAGGTCGGAAAGCCTCGACTAACCGCGCCGAGCAGAAGGAGGGCAAAGTCAAGGTTAAAGTTGCGACGCCTGGCACGGATGTTCGAGCCGAGACGCCCTCTCGGTGGCCGGATATGAAGCGCGCAGAGAGGATCAAAGCTGTCAAGCTTTCCAAGTCTGTTGCCTTGCAGCGTGTCGAAGCCCTACCCTATCGGATTCGACGGCCAGTCGCACCTCTACCCACACCCTCCGCATCTCCGTTCGACGACAAGAAGGACCATCGCGAAGTAAGCAGGTTGTTGCGCAGCTTAACACTTATCTAACACCACCTTTAGCGGGCAGTCGAGCGGCTTGGCGTCGACATGCATGACTACCGAACGGGTCAACCCGTCACGCCCAACTTCCTCCCCCTTGAACTTTTGGTGAGTGTATCTTCCAAAACCCTTACATTGAATGAACCGCGGTTGCAGTACGACATTCTCGCGTCCCGCTTTGCCAAACTAGAAAGGAGGCTTCAATCTTTCACACTAGTCAGCCCCCACAAGCTCACCGAGTGGCGCAATCTTCCATATGAGCGTCAAGTCGACATCGCCGCATCTCCTCAGCAGTCAACTCGTCTCACGTTCATAATGGGATCAGACGTACCAAAAAAACCGCAACCAGTCACCATCGACATGTTGTCGCCCTTTGTCGATCTAGATCTGGAGAGATCAGTCACACGTGAGATAATTTACGCCCTGCATCCACCAACTAATGTCTGTTTGCAGTTCCGCTGGCCCGGGAATGCGGGCTGCTGCACATCCACCAACCCATGACCCTCAAAGCTTTCTTCAACGAGATCAACTTGGACAAACTAGGCTTATTCGGCAACTGCATTGACATCCCACAACCGCCAACGACTGTGTGGGGGCCAGCGGACAGATTTTTGCCCGAATGGATCTCGTAAGTGCGACGCACATCCTTGGGAAACATGCTTCTAAAGTATGTCACTAGAAAACTGGACGAGAGTCCGGTAGTCATGCGCGCGACGGCACATCTGTTCAAGGATACATTCGCGCACTCCCTTGACTACTGGATGGCGTGGCATTTAGTCGGCGTCGAGGGTACGGACAGCTGCACCCACGTCGACGCTTGTGGCATGGGAACCATCGGACAGGTGGTGGAGGGGTCGAAGGTCTGGATCGCAGAAAGTTACCCCTTCACCACCCAGCATATCTTCAAGGCCATTAAACATTGGGCCCAGAAAGACTCTGAGCGGACCGCCAATGCGGTACAGACCGACGCCATCTACATGCAAGCAGGCGACTATCTGTAAGTGTTCATCGTCAATCGTGCGGGCCGCGGACTAATGTGGGTTGGGATCAGGGTCATGAAACCGATGACAGCGCACTCGGCCCTCAATATCAGGAACACTGTAATGCGTGGCACGCATTTTCTCAACAGGGCCTGCATGACCGAAGCGCTCCACGGGCTGATCTTGAGCTCGATTTTGGACAAGTCAATCACGAACGCGTCACACCTCGAAGCATGGGCACTCTACGCACGGTTCTTGATGTTCTGGTTGCTTGGCGCGGAAGGTAAACGCTCTATGTATGGCTGAGTAATGTGACTAACATGATCCAGATGTCCGCGATGTCCTCCTTCAACCGGACCCTAGTCAGTACGAATCCTTCATGGAGATCGTCCGCCTCGGGTTGGTTATCGTCGCGGCCCCCCTCATCCTTGTCCCAAAAGACTACTTGTCTGTCTCGGCCGAGATCAGTGTGGCCGTCGTTATGCTCCGCCGACTCATCGCGAACCATCGTGAAGAATATGTTATCGAACTGGAGGATGGCGAGGTCTTTGACCACGAGGACTTAGGCGACACGCTGTCCAACATCGTCTATTGCTACGTTCGTCGGCTCTTCTACGCAATGGCGCTCATGGGTCGGGAGTACGACAACTTCGACCAGGATCAACAGAAAACGCGGTTAGGGCCAAAAAAATTGCTCAAGTCGTTTTGCGAAGGGTGGACGGCGTACTTCGTGCCGACATTTGGCATTCAGCACGCCACCCTCCCTGACGTGTCTGGGAACGTGAACTACGAATCTGTCCTCTTTCAGCCCCACCGCGGGCGTATTCTGCCGCGCTCTCCGTCTACGCCGGAAAACAACCCACCCGCAGTAGGATCCCAAGACGACCGCGTACAAGAAAAAGTGGTCAAGGTCGGCGACGTAGACAGTCACCGTAAGGCAGATGATGCCCTGCGCGAAGAGCTTCTCGCGAATAGGGTGCGTATTGTTCCCACCATCTCCTTGTATAGGTCGCTGAACTTGAACACAGAAGGAATTCAAACGAGACAAGACATTGTGCGCCAAGCACTTTGCGGCAAAGGGTATCTACCTGTCCGAGGAAGAAGAAGAATACGCCGACAAACCGCCAAAGCGAGCCATCTCAAAGAAGACAAAGAAGACAAAGAAAGCGAAGAAAGCGGCGCACCCGCCAAAGCTGCCGCAGACCGGCGGTGACGAGGATCAGGAGGTCGACACACCCGTACCTGCTGACGGAGACCCCCGAGTAAAACCTCGCGTCATCCTTCGCCTCGGCCGCGCACCTGGTTCGGATGACGGAAGACAACCGAGTCTCGACGCATTGCAGCCAGCAAAGCAAGACACCCCGGCCGAGGGCGGTGCTGGTGCGCATAACCAAGGGGACGTCCCCGATGTCGACATGCAGGATGCGGATGATTTGGGTTCGGATGACGGAAGACAACCGAGTCTCGACGCATTGCAGCCAGCAAAGCAAGACACCCCGGCCGAGGGCGATGCTGGTGCGCATAACCAAGGGGACGTCCCCGATGTCGACATGCAGGATGCGGATGATCAGTCCGGCGCAGCGGCACCGGCCTCCCCAGTGACGCTCCCACCGTATACAGGTATTCTTCGTCTGTCAAGAACGGACTTGGAGGATGACGCAGAACCGTCAGCCGGCCACGCCAATTCCGATTCACAGCGCAAGGCATCCCAAGTCGCAAGCGACGAATCCGACGACTCAAGCGACGAATCCGACGACGCAAGCGACGACCCAGATGCGGGCAATGGCAACCAATCCCCACGGGGGAGTGACACCTCCGCCTCAGACAGCAGCGGATCCGAAGACGAAAGTGACGACGCCGATGCAGACAACGGCATCAAAATCGAACAAGGCACTCACGACTCCGATTCAGATGCCAGCAGCGAAGCCGAGGACGGGACTGATGTGCAGGCTCCCCCACCCGCTGAACAGGGCAGCGAATCCTCGCATGACGAGTCTCCCGACGCATCGCAGGTAGTAACGGATGTTCCGATGGCCGAGGATGGCGCTCATGAGCACGCAGAGGGGGACGAGCAAGGCACTCACGTCGAGCAACGCGAGGGATCTGTTTCCGACCGCAGAGACAGTCATCCCCCGGATGAGGAGTCTCCCGACGCATCGCAGGCAGCAACGGATGAACCGATGGCCGAGGACGGCGCTCCTGAGAATGCAGTGGGGGGTGAGCAAGGCACCCATGCCGAGCAACGCCAGGGATCTGTTTCGGACCGCGAAGACAGTCATCCCCCGGATGAGGAGTCTCTCGGCGCATCGCAGGCAGTAACGGCTGGCTCAACGGATGACTCGACGGGCGAGGCGGATAAACAAGCGGACGGCGCAGATGTCCACATGCAGGACGTGGATGACAGTCAGCCCGATGAAGAGGAAGCGGAACCCTCAGACGTCAATCATGCCACAGCCACAACCCCCCTGGGAGGTGCCAGCGATCCTCCACATGAGACGCATTCCGGAAATGGGACCGAACCGCCTGTTGCATCCCAACCCGACCCAGCGCACATCGAGCAGGACGAGCACGACGCTGAAGAACAGCGGGAAATAGATGAAGAGCGTGAACTGGCGGACGCACTGCGACCTCAACATCTCGCGGATGGTAGTGAGCAAGGCAGCTCGCAAAACTCCGACCTCCCGCCCTCCAGCCCTCCACCGGTGACTGCGTACGATTCCAGAAAGCGGTCCGCCTCCGCCTCCGAGGATGAAGCTGATGCTCCGCCCCGCAAGAAATTTCATGCGCTTGTGGAGTACGGTCCATCAAGTGATTGTGCGTAACTCCCTTTAGCTCTGACACGCCTAATTTAACCCTGTCAACCAGGAAATGTTTGCTCGGATTCTCAGGTGTCCATTCCTGCCAGTCGACATGCGCCGTCACGACTAACTGTAAAGTGTACTAGTAGGGATCGTTTTTGTATCATTATAGCAGATTGAGCTCGCGTACGCAAGATATTTATCACAAATGTGTATTTTGCAATTGAAATGCATCGCCCGTCAAGTCCACCCGCATATATATAAGTACTGTCTGCTCTTTGAGTGACAGTGAAGTGAATCGCCTCGCATGACCCGCACGTGACATCTTCGAAAAATGCTTAGCTACGGCATTCTCCGTGATGGGATGACGCGCTACGGTGTCTCATAGTAACGTCACGCAGCAACTCTCTTCACGCCATCATCGTCGCCGCCTAAGCGCTCGCCCCTGTTGGCGCCCTCCGCCATCACCGCCGCCCTGCGCGCCGTGCCAGTTAATGACTCTGGTCTGAACTGCACGCTGCCGCCGCCTCCGCCCCAACTCGTCGCCTGAAGACCTGAAGCGCGCCGTGCTAGTTAAAGACCCTGGTCTCAACTGCAAGCCATCAGTGTCGGCTCCCTCGACGGCTAGTCGGGCGATTATCATGTCTGAAGAGAGCGCGGCCTCCATCGCGAAGTAGGCCCAATCCCTTTCATGACCATCCTGTCCCTGAGTTCATTATCAGTTCCCATGAACCCACGTACATTCAGGACACCGCCGCCCACGTAAGTCTCCCCGCCACAGTCATGCGTGGCGCTGTCGGCATGCTGCGGTGCGCTCTACAACTGTCAGTCCTCTGTGCGCTACTGACATCATGACAGTGTCGCGCAAGCGGAAGGTGTGCCGTCGTCTGCTCCACGCAAGCACGATGAGCTTCACGGTACGTCCGCCACCCTAGTTTCCACAAACTCGCCCAACTGAAGTGACTCGCAGAGGGCCTTCTCGATGTTTCCGCACGTTCGAATGGAGACTGTGAGTACAACCAATCCTCGCACATACACTCTGGTTGAGGGGTAAAAATCTAGACGAAGGACTCCGCAAGGATATGGGACTGCAGCCAGAAGACCCCCCGAGCGCCGTGCAGGACACGGACAGGGTTGCGCGCTTAACCATACAGCGGCCAACGGTTCGTTTGTGCGCATATATTCAACATATCGCTCATGTCTTGACCAGGTGATCGTAACCGGCGAGGACAAAACCGTGTTTGCTGTTGGCCGTAGAGTTTTTGTTTGCAGGCGCGATAGTACACCTCACGATGTCCCGCCGAGAGTTCATGTCAACCCCCGGCTCGCGGTCGCGGTAGATCGCCTCAGCAGGCCTCAGTACATACATCCATCGCACTTTTACCTCGCGCTCGCCCTTCCGCATCCCACGTTTGATGAGATGCCCGAGATGTACACACTCAACCACCCTCCTCACCAATTTCCCGTCATCAGCAAACATTACAACTCTGGTCAGACCATTAGATGGGGTCTTCATCCCTCGTACATCGCATTATGGAGCCGCCTTGCCGACCTGCTCAAGCGCATATGGAAACCACTGGAGGAGATGACTCGGTCAAACCAACCGCACCCGCCCGACACGATTGCCCCCTGGCCTTGGCCCGCACAATACGGTTTCGACAAAGACTTCCTGAACATCGCGGACGCACAACGTGCCGTCACTCGTTCTCGCGACGCTTTCGTGCCCTTGCTGGCCCTTGTCGCGTTTTTCATGCGGAAAGCGGAACATGTGCGTCAGACGACTCCTGGGCTGTATGGGATGGAGTGGATGTCTAGAGTTGCGGGAGACTCGGGCGCATCGTACGCCTTTCTCAATAAGCTCTGGTTCAGCAGCTTCGTACACCCCGAATGCGACGGGCGGCGCCTCGGTGCTTACGTGTGTGCGCGAGAGTGGTTTCCTCATCATTGCACACTCCTCACCTACCTGCGTGACGCGTTTGATGTTGAGATATACATGGATTGGGGGGAAGTATGGGACATAGACTCTTTCGACATGATGCCCCAGCATGGGTTACCGAGCCGCAGCCATGAATTCCAAACTGGTGTCGGATTGGAGATCCTACGTCAGAAACTCGATCCTCGCTACCAAACGCATATGACTACCGCCGTGAAGTCCTACGTTGTGTTGAACACTGCTCAAGTAGGTCAAGCCGGACCCGCCGCCGCCGCCAAACCAATGTACTCTAGGCCCTTACTTCCCCAGCCACCCAGTACCCCCAAAAACCCTCGAAGAATGGCCGGTTGGGAAATGTTGGCAGCTGATGTCGACCGCCAGGAGTTGATAGCTTCCCACCCGGATTACTATGACCCGGACATAGGCCTAGCAATGCGTCCGCTAGCGTTTCCTTCAGATCACCCCCGCCACAGGGGCGGTCACTTGGTCGCCCCGCGTCATCATCCTTCAAAGGCGATCACGCCGTACCCGTTGCCCCGCCACCATGACAATGGATACGGGATGCGCGTACAACGCACCCCCGCTATCACGCGCTCCCGCCTCCACGAACCTTCGCACTCATCCACCCCTCTTCGAAAACCATCCCCTCCTCTTCCTTCCGCTCCGCCGTCCGATTCCCCTCTCGCAAGTTCTCTGGTCGCAGCCGCACCATCCCCACGCTCTCGCAGGGAGGCGGCTCGTTGCCTAGACTCCGCAATGGACGTCGATGTCGAGGATGTCACCCCCACCACTGCTTCGTCGCAGTCGATAAGGACCGTTTGCGAACCTACAACTCAAGTGGACGATCCCATGCAGACAACATCGCAGGATTTTGACTTGGACGATGAAAGCGATTACGGCGAGGGTGGATTCGAAGTAGAAGATTATCAGCCAATCACAACGTCCGGTGTCGCGCATGGTCCGGGCCAACTACCCAACGAGACCCCGGAGTTGTTCATCGCGCGCAAGCGGGCCGAGGTCTCCAGGAAGATCAGCCTGCGATGTGAGACAGAACAGCAAATTCAAAGTCGGGAGGACCGAGAAAGGCATTGGGAATCGCGTGGTGAACCGCCGCTGAATCGTGGTAATATCATGGTCTACCGGTGGCAAAAAAAGTCTGGCAGCTGGATCCGTACGCCGGTTCCCTCAACAGACTGGCGCAACTCGGTTTATTGGGCTAGCACGGACCTGGCGAAACATACCTTCTTCAACCCATTCGACTCCTCCTATGATACCTACTATCCGGACGACTACGTGCGACCGCAGCATCCGGTGGAGGATATGGTCGGCGCTCCCAATGACTATGACGGGGATGGAAAACATGTACCCCCGGGACGGATCGAGTTGGAAGAAGGGCAAATTGAAGACGTAGATCGTGGACAAGAATATGCGCACAATCCGTCCTCCCCTTCCGCACCGCCACCCGCTAGTTCATCGTTCATCCCTCTCAATTTCACCCCATTCATTGGACCGGATTGTGAAGATGCGCCGAACCCGCACATCTCTTATGAGTCTGTTGAATCACGTACCCTTATGAACGTCGCCCGCTGTTTTTATGGGTTTTGCCCCACCTCCCTAACCGCCCATCCTACCCCCGTCACCAAATCCCCTCTGTATTTCTCTCTGAAGCTCCTCGGCTACGGTTCCATTCCCCCTTACGCAACCGACTTCAGCTCCGCCGTGCAAGCTCGCTTCCTCTCGTTTGTTGAGAATGGACTCGCAGACTCGGACATGATGCAATTCGCGGAGCCGTTCAACTGCTCCTGGAGGGTCGTCGTTCAAGAACCGAAGCCCGGCGACGCACAGGAGGTCTTTCTCATCCGTGTTGTAGGTGCTACTGCCCTAGGAAGCGCGTATGAGCTAGCCGTCACCACGCCCCTCGCGGTCGTTTACCTACTTTCACTACCATCGACGCTAGATGGACAAACGCGTTCGCTTGGCGATTTGGCCGTCGCCCTCGCTCAAGTTGGTTTCGTCTTCGAGTACTGGGTCAGGGGAGACGCGTCCGTTGTGAACACTGCGCCGGTAGACATGCCTCAGACATCTCGACAACGAACCTTGGGTTACCGACCCTACAAGTACCAGCCAACCTTGGAAGATTGGAGGGACTATCAGACGGCAGTCACTGATTTCTTGAAGAGCAAGCGTGGACCACTGCTCCTGGCCAGAGGCGGGTTGATTGCAAGGGAGGCGAGGGAACTCCTGGGGTCGTATATTGCCGAGTCAGGACCGCCGCCATCCACCAAGCACGATGTCGAGGCGACCCGGTTGCCCAACGGCGAAATCTTCCACATTGCGCGTTTAACACCCAAAGAGGAGGACGTCTTCACCGGATCTTATGATGTATCCAGTAAGTCACTTCTACTAATGTATCGTCCACGCCCTCACCTCCGATGTAGCCCAATTCCCCGGACAGCGGGAAAAACGGTCTTGGTATCCTACGCCAGATCAGTGGGAGAAATCTGGTCTTAACCCGCACTTCTGGTCGATCGACGCCGAGCGGCTGTGGGTGGGCACTCGCGAGAAGTACGAGTCGGGCAAGTTTGAGCTCCGAAACAGAACTCAGTGGAGAGATCGCACCAAATATCAGCGGAAGCCTTTGGTCGAACTTGCTTCGGTAGTAGAGAAAAAGTGGCGGCGCCGTCTAGCAGCGTTAGCGCCCAGTTAGTGTACTTGCTACCACACCCCAACACCTTGTATACTGATGTAACATTCCTCTTATTTACCATTTCTTGTTGGAACAGCAAAGTCGTAAGTCTATTCAGGAACAACGGACCCACAAATGTAAACGGTGCGAGAAGTCCCGTCCAAAAATTCCCAGTCATTGCGTCATGCATCAATTAATCAATCAATCAGTCAGTCAATCAACTCAAAATCTCGCTGATGCTTCTTTCTTGGTTTAGGTTCTCTCGTTCTGACGACGACGCGCGGCGCTCGCTTGGTCGAGTGTCGGGTTCCTCTGTCTCCCCCTACCGGCCTCGTTGGCCTTGTCCAGCGTCGTCCCTCCCAATACGTCCGTTCGAAGGCGCTCTTACGCTCGCCTGGCGAAGCGAATCGCATCTGTACTTCGACCCGCCTCGCTGGCCTTGTCCAGCGTCGTCCTTCCCTTCATCCCCACGGTGTGCCCGCCTAGTAGAACATGGCCACCCTCAAGAGGCCGTAAGTCAAGGTGTTATTCATCTGATGGTGACGACTCACAATTCTCAGGTGTACCAAAGAGTACTGCTACATCGGATGGTACACAGGGACAGCCGCTGCACATCATGCCGCATGCCATGCAAACCACCAGGCCACGTGGAAAGACGCGCAGGGTAACGTCCTCTTCTGTCGTACCTCACGTTCTTGCTGAAATCTTTCGAAGGCCAAGCACAATCTGTTCATCGAAACGAGCAGACAGGACTGTACCATTGTCCTTGCACGTCTGAAGAACATACACGTCAAGACAGGAAAAAGGCGGTACGCCTGTTCGCTCACACGAATGGCTTAGGCCCCGACGACCAGCCGTATGACTTAGCCCTCGACGACCAGCGGTCCCACTACGTCGGCACAAAACCTCTGCCGCCACCATTTCCTCCGGGACCTACCCTTCGTTTCCCCAGCTCGCCACTCGCGATGGACGTAGACCCTCCAGAGCCCGCAGTGCCGGCGGGAGTGAGCCCTTCGTGGATGGATGTAGACATGGACGCGTATCGGGAAGATTTCCTTGAACCCCTTGACGTCGATGTCGGAGGACCCGCGCCCGAACCTGTCGAACTAGATCCCAGTGTCACGTATTTGGGGTCGGACTCGCTTCCCTCACCTTGTGTCACTGCGGCGGAGACGGAAGAACAGCAAGACCCTCACACGAGTTCGATCCACAACCTCGCTCAGCACGGCATCTGGGTCGACCCCGATTATCATCGGATTGTTTGCGTCGACTGCAAAAAGATTAAACGCTACGAGGACATCTACGGTCATCGCAAAAAAGAACATTACGCACGTCACGGCTTAGCTTTGCCACCGCGCGGTGAGATCGAAGGTTGGCTCGTAGCGTTAGGGGCAGATGAACGCATTGATCTCCCGACACACCCCATCAAGCCCATGAGACCCCTCGCGCTCTACAAGAACGGAGTGAAGTGCAGCGTCGCGTCCTGTGCGCTTCAATGGCAGGTCCATCCTTCTACCCGAGCGTACAACAAACACGTCGAAGTACACCACCCCCTGCACAGTAACTATGAGGACTCGATACCCTACCAGCAGGAAATAAACTTCAAAGGTCACGGTAGCGTCTACTTCGAGGTGGAGGTAGAGCAAGAAGCCATGCCAGAAATAATGCAGGCAATTGTTGCGCTTGCCAAGGCCAATGGGCTTGGAAAGAATGACCCTAATTTCGAAAATCCCAAGAATCCACGCCTCCTCGACAATCTCATGGCACGGTCGCGTTGGATGGACTCGATCGACAAAGTGGACAAGGCGCATTTGCGTTGTGTAACGCTCGCCCCTGCTGAGGAAGGGAAAAGAGCGGTGTCGTCCTCGCACGCTCTATGTGAACAGGTCGAATCGTTGCTGTCTCCGCTACCCACAGAGGTACGCCTCTACTATGAGAGCCTCTGTCCCCGCGTCCACGAGCTGGGTCACCTTGTACTGAGGTACATAGCTTCGGATGAACCCTCCAAGTATGTATCGTCTCACGTCGCTGTACCTTTGTTTAAATCTCGCACGACAGAGAACTCGTCGGCAAGGGATTTCAAAGCTCGGAGCAGGATGGTACCGTGCGTCAAAACGCAACCCACATGACCCGGCTCCTGGCGTTTCTCGTCCGAACAAAGTCAAATCCCGTGCCGGGCTATCCTGTCACCCTCAGTGATGGCCAGTTGACGAAGCTGGACACCCTTCTGTCTCTCATGCAACAGAAGCCTTACGACCGCACTGTCGTCCACGACGCAATTCACAACGTCGTGTGGAGCTTGCTCAGTGAGCCCAGCTCAACATTCCTCCAAGACAAAAAGACCTGCATATTCGGACGATTCCTTGTCGCGTCTTCCATCGCTGACGACGAGGGTCACTTCACCTCCGCACACAACATAACGCCGCATGTGTCCAAACTCCAGTGGTGCTTCCGTATGACTGCCTGCTCTCAAATTCAGCGTCTCAAGGAGCATCACCGCGGAACTGAGCTCGAGCTGTACAAGGAGCACATCGGGCCTTGGCTGACGGACGGGCAGGACACCCTCTTCACTGAACTCCGTCAGCACCAAGCCCTGCTCAGCAGCATCGCCTACGCCACCAGATCAATTCCCCGGGTTCATTGGGATATGGACAAGACGACTCTGAGCTTCGATGGAAACCCCGTGCCCGTAAAGAGAATCCGGAATGCAGCCGGCATAGCCATCTCCCGCCTGGAAGAGATGATTCGCGAGTTCTGTGATACTTACGATGTCAACCCATTGCTCATGTTCATCGATAATCGGCTCGATCTACGGAATTCTGACGCCCCTCAGTTTATGGACTGCCCGCGAGAGGACAAGAACGGCTACTCCTTTTTCTCGGAGCACCAAAATGGCTTTCAAGAATACACCGATGGATTTCTTAGGCATATCAGTGAAGAGGCAAAGTATTTCGAGCTGGTCGATGGGGTCCTTCTGCCCAAGCCCGGTACGTATCTCATACCTTCCCACCTCACTCTGGCGCCTACTTTTTGAACTAGATGCTATCGGAAAGGCGCAAAAGCTGCTGGACGAAATTGTGGAGCTCGCCTTCTTCGCCATCACTCTAACCAGTGGGGGAACACCCCGGGGCGCTGAATGTGAAGGACTCAAGCGTGTGAATGACACGCTCGGCCTTCGCGCCCTGTTCATATTCAACGGCATTCTGGGCATCATCACCTCCTACCAGAAACAGCGCAGCCATCATGGCTATGCAGACGTCATACTTAGATCTCCTGCGGTCTCGCTATCGCGTCTACTGATAGTGCTTTGGGGAGTGTTCTTCCCCACCATGGCCACAGTCCTGGCTGCGATGGGGTTCCCCAAAGCGAGCGATGCATACGGCAAGTTTTTATACGTTAGGCGGGGCGTGTACATGACTGGTCCGAACTTCTCCGACGCCTTGCGAAAATGGACAGAGGAGTTGCTCTGTTTGGAGATGGGCTCTCGTGACATGCGCCAGTTCCTGGATGCTTTTCTGAAGGAGAAAATTGGGACCAACTTTGGCGACTACGATGCGTATGTCGCTAGCCAGGCCGAGCTCGACGGGCAAACCGGACACACCACATCGACTTCAAACATGCGATACGCCGTCGAACATGGCGCACATCAATCCATACCCCAAGTCTTCATTCACCAGCACCAACGCGTCAGTTGTATGACGCACCTCGTCCTGGGTCTCCAACCACCCTCCGCGTCCGAGACCACCAGCATACTTGTAAATCCCAGTTGGTCACGCCTTGCAGAATTGACTGACATTTTACCAGCCAACGACGACCACTGAGCCATCACGGTCCGTCATGACGGAATCGACACAGGAGACAGTGTTGGCACTGGTCCGAGACCTCAAGGACGAGTTCAAGATTGAACTTGGGACACAATCCCGTGCAGCGTTCGAAGCATTGTTCTCGATGCTCAGGGAGCATAGCGGTATACCATGTGCCCCGAATAACTTCCCCCCTGTCGAGGTTCACCCAGGACTCATACGGGACCTCCGGCGCGTCACGCCCCATCTGCCCGGGCTAGAATGGAGGTCCCCTGAACAAGCACAGGTGCTTCAGCTTCTGATATCTGGTCAGAAGGGCTACACGCTCCACGTCTCACCTACGGGCAGCGGGAAGACTCAGCTCGTCATCGGCGCTGCGAGCATGCGTCCCTCCAAGCTAGTCATAGTGGCGACGCCTTTCATAGCCACTACCGAAGACCTGCATCGTCGGTTGCAGCTCTCCGGCCTCTCCTGCGCCAGCTGGGATGACGCCCACAACACGTCCGCACCCATCGCGCCCGATTCTTCCATCCTGGTCATCTCTGCCCATCACGTGAACAGCACCGACTTCAAGACATATTTGAAGTGTGTCCGTGACCGCGTACTGGCGGTAATTCTCGATGAGGCGCATGAGCTGTGCATCTCTGCGTACCGGCACACGTTCGAGTACTTCCACTACCTGGTTTGCATGGACCTTCCTCTCTTTTTCTTTACGGCGACCCTACTGCCTCGAACCGAGGTGGAACTCTGCAACAAACTCGCTATCGATCCTCGACTACTCCGCGTGCTGCGTGTGGACAGCTCGCGACCAAACATCTCGTATCGCGTAGAGCACCACGATGACAAGGATCGTGCAATTGTTCGTGTTGGGCAATTGATCGAGACGTGCACGCTCCTTCCGGAAGAGAGGGGACTCATCTTTTGCATCACAAAGGAGGAGGTGGAGCGGATCGCAGCGTACTACAACCTCCCTTTCTACCATGCCACTCTACTCGAGAAGGAGGATCTCAACCGCAATCTCAAGACGGCGCGACATAGGACCTGGCTAGACGCCGGAACACCCCGGGAACGGTGGATGGTCTGCACCCTCGCATTCGGCTTGGGAATCGATGCACCTCACGTCCGATACACCATACACGTCCACATTAACTCTCTGTTGCGGTATCTCCAGGAATCCGGCAGGAGCGGACGTGATGGCCAACGTTCCGTGTCGTACACCCTCACCTACCCCCGTTGGAAGGGAAAGGCCGGCAAAGAAGATGAGCATCTAGGCGTTGCCGAAGCCAAGCTTTTCCTAGATACGGTGCACTGCCGCAGACTAGTGACGGGGTTATTTGATGGCGTCAAGCGGTTCTCTTGCGGCGCGTTGATGGAGGCCGAACTGTGTGACAATTGCGAGAAAGAACTAGAGGTATGACGCTTTCACCCAGTCCCGCAGCGACCACTCATCCAGAACGCGCATAGGTTCCCGTTCATGGGGTGCTCCAGCCATTCAACCCACACCATCCCGTCAATAAGGGTCTCGTCATTACTCCTGCAACACATGCGCAGAAATCCGCGATGGAACGCAAAGCCGGTCAGTCCGACATGACTCGTGTGCAGGAAATGCTCGAACAAGCCAAGGTCTCCGAATGCCTTGCTTGTTGGCTGGTTCTTCGCCGCACTGGCGTTACCCCCACCAGTCATGTTCATGAAAAAATCCACGGCGACAAGTTAGTGACCCAGCGCGTCAAAAAGGCCTTGAACCATCTGAAGACAATTGAATTCCCCCGCCATGTGTACTGGCCGTTTTGCTATTCGTGTTGGGTGAGCTATGAGGCGCCGTCCAAGCACCCGAAACATACCCACTCAGAAAAGATGGACACCAGTCAATGTCCCGCCCAACAACTCATCCCGCGTATCGTGGCCTGGATAGTCAGCACAGATCACTTCGATGAAATGGACGCCGCCATGAAACCGGAATCGGACGCATGGTCCAGCCCGGGGAACTTTCAATCGTGGTTACAGCAGCAGACCGCAAGTGCAGACGTTCTACCCAATCATTTCCGGTTTCTACTTGCTTTCGATAACCTTAATCACCAACGTAATTCAATATGCCCCTAGTCTCAAGTCTTAATAATAGCCCACTATGTACTGCCTGTAGAATAAATGCGTCCCTCCCTTCCCTCTTTTCTCATTTGAGCACGTCCTCGTCACCTAACGGGTAAATGTTTTCTGGGACTCTTCCCCACCCCTGAGGGTTTTATTCACCCGACTCCCATGGATATAGAGCATGGTCTGACGCTTCTCCTACGACTGTTGTAACACCCGGTAACACGTTGATCGTATGACTCACCCGGCACTTGCCGGAGGTCCTGTCTTTCTGCTCATCTACGGCAAATGCCGTGATTGACAATTCAAGTAGCTGTCGGGCGATCGTTCCACGTGATGATCAACCGATGAAAAAGTGACGCGCGATGACGCTTCCATATCCTTCTTGATCCAAGACCGCCATCATCTCCCGCGCCATTGTCCTACTTGCACATGGGTCCCCGCATTCCTTCCACCCCATCATCCCCCACTCCCGCCGACGCGTCCTCCAGGAGCTCTCCTGGTCGATACAGTCGAGACTCGACGTCGCGAGCCGTGGCTGACCCAGCGTACGCTCTACCTCGTCGCGCCAGCACGCGACGTGGCGCCTCTGGGAGCTATCCCAGTCGTTCCACCACCAGCTTTCCCAGCCCCTTGGAGCGCGACCGTAACTTCCCGACGACCTCGCAGTCGCGCACCATGGAACGGTCCACCGTCGCCAACGACTCGCGCAAGCGTGGGCCGTCCACGCCGGCGCAACCACACAAACGGACTCGGGTCCTTCGCGGGCCCGGAAGAGGGGTTAAAGCAATGACGGAGCCGCCAAAAAAAAGTAGTGAGTTCTCAACCCTGTTCCTTTGTGGGCCACCCATAAATAGCCCGACAGAAAGGGAATACGACCCGCCCAGCGAGGGTGACGAAGACATTATGGTGACGCTCGCGGCCGCTAACCGCCTCATTGACCAGCGCAGGGCGTCGTACCAAACCCCCTCCCATGCCCCTACTCCCCCTGCCACCAGTCCATCCAGCATAAGGAGTGGTGCGCGCCAACCCTCCTCCTCTGTCACGAAGACAATGCGCCCGAGCAAAGCGCTTATGTGGGACGATCTGCCAACCCCCGCCAACCCCGTCACCAACCAGTGGGTTAACCCAACGGCAGACGCACCGGCGCATACTTCTGGGCCGTCCATGTCGATCTTTGTCCCAGCAACCCACCTTCCACCCCAAGACGAACAACCCCAGTTCGTCCTGGCTGCGGGCCTGGTGCTACCGCCCCTCCCCCCCACCCTCCCCCTGCCTGTCCTTCTTCCCACTCCGGAACAACCGTCCCACCCCCTCTACCCGCTCGTTCTCTCCATCATAGGCAACCAGACGAAGGAGCAAGGCGGCTGGGGAAAAACACCCAAAGGGGTCTGTCAGAACCTCGAGGCCACACTTGCCAGCTTGCATGCAAGCTGCATCTTCTGCAGTCTGGCATCCGGGCGGACCGACAACATCGTACACGAGCGTACGAACTGCCCGAATCCAAAATTGAGTGAGCGCGCGAAAGACTTTAGGCTCAGCATGCAGTGCGCGAAGATGTGCTTCGGATGTTGGGTGCCCAGTGCCTATGTAACACACCGGCCAAACAACCGACCCGGTTGTACCAGGGAAACTGCCTCCACTGTCCGGGACGGTTGGGCGATCGCCGCCTACCTGTCGTTCGCAACGGCGGAAGGCCGGGCGGACGTTCTCGGTCCGTTGAATGTGGACGCCACCGCCTTCCCTGGACTCACAGAATACGGTACATGGTTGGCGGGCAGTGATGGCCAGGGTCCATTCCGCCGCATCCACGTGGTTGCCCTGTGCTTCATGGCGCAGCGCGCGCGCCATTTGTTCCGGGACCCCCTGGAACACATCGACATAGGTTAGTCCTCGTGCTTTACGCGTACTGGAGGAACGCTCACGGTCAGAGGCTTAGACTGATGGCCTGCTATCTCAACCTCACCATCCACATGGCAACCGGACACGACCCATCGTCTCAACCCATGACCGACCCCTTGACTACTCTTACGCGAGAACGGAACCATCCTTTGGAAAATCACCCCCTCACTGCTTTCTTTGCTCAAAGCCCGCTATCCTACTGCGTTGTATTAATCCCGCTGATCCCACGAAATGGATGTACAATAACCGCCGCCCTGTAATACTGTTGTTCCATCACTTGCTCTCGCTTTCTCCGCCTCTCGCTACTCTACTGCTTTGTATCAAATCCCGCTGATCCTACGGAATGGATGTACAGTAACCGCTGCCCTGTAATTATGTTGTCTAACTACTTGCTCCCGCCTTCCCCGCCTCTTGCTACGCTGCTGCTTTGTATCAAATCCCATGGATCCTACGAAATGGATATAGAATAACTGCTGCCTTGTAATACTGTCATGGATGAATGCTTCATAATTGCTTAATACTGTAACATGCTTGAGCCTAAGTTGCTGGAATGGTCCTGTGGACAGCCCAACCGACTCTATGGCGGCGTAGAGCACCTCATACCGCAAGGAGAGCCGCCAAGGTGTCCAGTCTGTCCTTGCCGGTGACGCATAGTCTTCTGTTTCTTCGTCACGATCGGCACTTGTCTCATCGTCATGGCCAATGATCGCCCGCAGCGTCATAGCTCGACACGTCCTATATAAGCCTGTCAAATTGCGCCACCGTGGCTCGAATTGCTTGCAGCCCGAGCCCACAGCGTCACTCTAGCAACCCGACCACCCCGCAATGCCTGTTATTGGTACGTCGCTCACAGCTACATTTTCCACCGAATGCCTTACGTGCTTCATGAGTAGCAACACTAGGAAAAGAGAATCGGACTGCCCGTCAGGGCATCCTCAAGCGGGGTACCCTGAGCACTGGGGGCAGGCGCCGCGTTACGTGGTCCGAACAGCTGGCTGTTACCCAGTCTGAAGAAAACGACGATAAAAGTGTACCCTACGAAAGTCTTGGTCGCGGTGAGTACCACGGAAAACAATTTCCGACTGTCCCTCAATGCATGTACCCAGGTCTCATCAAGGGGGGCCAACCCTATTTTCATCGCAACTCGGCGGAGAAAAGGGCGCAGCGCGCCGCCGACAACAGGAAGAAAGCCGATGCAGCACATAGAACCCCCTCTACAGCGCCACAAAATATAGCACCGATCAGCAAGAGGAACAATCCCGATGGCAGAACACCCGGCAGCCGCAACAGGGACGGCGCGGACATCGCTCTCACCTCCAAGTCCCGCAACAACAAGCCCCACAGTGGCTGCACACCGCGCACGGACGAGAAGACCGGCTGGATGGCCTTCTTCTGCCCACGCCACCCTTACGGTCTGATGGTTCCACCAGAGGAAGTCGCCCGCCTCGCCCGTATCACTCGCAAGAAAACCATGAATAACTGATATCCCTATGTGCATCGGCACCGCCTGCAGCCTCCTGGGACCTTTGTAGACCCTACTTATTGTAATACCTTCCAACTGCATGAATTCCTGATTTTGATTCGTACTCTCTCGTTGCGCACACTTGTGAGACCCTGTGGCTGTCACGGAATTCAAATTGTAAGAAGACCCTGGAGTGAACAAATACATTACCGTCTAGAGCCATAGAGTACATTGCACAATATGCTCAACGGAGAGCTTCCTCTACGTATCACGGGGTGTCCCACAATTAAGCCCACCCTCGGCATTTTCCGGCGTCCCAATCAGGTATCGATGAGGCGTCACCAGGGTTTCAGAGTAACGTCACGGCGCGACTTTGCTCTCCCCGCCACGGCCCTTAGACGCTGCGCCACCGCTGCCACCGTTGTCGGGAATCGCCTACGCCGCCTGGTTAATTGTCGACCAGTCTACAAGCCTGCGTAGGCTTTCGGTCTAGGACACGCTGCGCGATCCCGAGTTAAAGACCCTGGTCTGAACTCGACGCCGCCAACGTCCGCTTCGTCGAGGGTGCGGCAAGGTTCAGGACACGCTGCGCGTTGTGCGAGTTAAAGGCCCTGGTCTGAACTACACGCCGTAGTTGTCCGCTTCGTCGAGCGCACAGCATCAGGTTACCATGCCGAAATTGAACGTCCCGCCCAAAGCCAAGTAGGTTGTTCTTGCCCCTCTAGTGTGCTCGTCATTGAGCAGTATGAAAGCTTGGCCCACAAGAGCGCGACGGACTTCTTTGACGAGACGGAGGACGCATTGTTGGACGAGTTCCTCATTTCCAAGCTAATGTACGTGTGTAACTATCACACCTCACCAATCTCACGGCGCACAATTACAGCGACCCTCCTGCAGAGCAAGGCGGGGCATCCTACATCTCGTCTGTCGTAAACCCCAACCCAAGACCCAGTAAGACATATCGTTCACTGGGCGAGATCTCCCTGACTTTGCTCCGACAGACGGCAGTAATGTTAAGGACCTCTCCCTGCAGCCGGAGGACCCGCCCGAGGATGGACTGGATAGCGAGGGATCGACACCGGTCACTTTGAGGGTCACAACGGTAGCAACTATATTGGCATTACGTCTCTGATGACTGACCACTCCTTAGAACAAAGTCTTAGGCATAGATAATACGGTGTTTGCTGTAGGCGACCGCATCTTCGTCTCCATGCCACGACAACCACCACACTTTGTACCACCGCGCGTATACCTGCGACCAAGTAACCCAGGTTCCGTCAGCGACCTGTTCAAAACCATATATCTACAGCCCAAGCATTTCTACGTCGCCCTCTGCGTACGACACCCTACGTTCGACGAAATGCAGGAGACTTACACGCTCCATCATCCCCCTCACGAGTTTCCCCTCGTGAAAAAGTACTTCAACAATGGGAACGTTGTGCGGTGGTGTTTGCCGCCAGTGTACATCCATGTGTGGCAACGACTCGCAGACATTCTGCGGAGAATCTGGAAGTCGCTGGAGGAACTTACCCGCGATCACCCGCCATACCACCCCGCTACTATCGAACCCTGGCCCTTGCCCGCACAATATGGGTACGACAAGGACTTTTTCAGCATCAAGAAAGCACAAACACAGGTCACCCGTGCCCGTGACGCTTTCGTTCCCCTCCTTGCCCTCGTCGCCTTCTTCATGCGCAAAGCTGAGTACATTCGCACCACGGTTCCAGGTCTTTATGGCATGGAATGGATGTCGAAAGCTGCTGGGCAGTCCGGAGCTTCTTTTGTGTTTCTCAACAAACTCTGGTACTCGTCGTACGTCAATCCCGAATGCGACCGATTCCGTGTGGGAGCGTACTTCTGTGCGAGGGAGTTTCTCCCTTCGCACATTCACCTCTTACTTTTTTTACGCACTCAATGCCATGTTCCGTTTTATGTGGATTGGGGCCAGGTCAATGACATCGATCTGGAAGACATGTTTGCGGACCCCCTCCGCCCCGAAGGCACTCAGGCTCTACATCCTGGTATACCGCTTGAGATTTTGCGTAGAGACATGGACCCGAAATACCACACAACCCTCCAAACCCGAGCCAAGGAATTCATTGCGCGCAGGGGTGTTGTCGGTGGCTATTCCGGCGTACAGGTCTCTATCCCAGGCCCTCCCCGCCTCCCACGTCCACCTGAACCTGCGCCTCGCAATCCACGGCGTATGCAAAGCTGGGAGCTCATCGAAGCAGATGTCGAACGAGAGCAAGTAATCATTTCCGGTTGGGATCGCGACATGGGGTTCCGTCTGCGTTCCGTTGATGCACCCGGGCCGATGCCATCACACCACAACGCCCCACCTGTCAAACGCAGGTTACCATCCCCCCCTCCACAACCCCGCGCCAAGCGTTCTCCCAACTTGAGTCTGTCTTCCTTCAGAAAACAAGAAGCGGGTTTCCCCCCGCCAAGGATGCAGGATTCTGGTTGGCCTAAACGCAAACCCACCACGCCCGCCGCTTCCACGTCCGCCGCCTCCACGTCCGCCGCTTCCACGTCCGTCGCCTCCACGTCCGTCGCCTCCACGCCCGTCGCTTCCACGTCCGCCGCTTCCACGTCCGTCGCTTCCAGTCCTCCACGAATGCGATCAACCTCGGTCGGCAGGGATCAGGCCGTGCCCATGGACGTTGACGCTCCGTCCGCGGCACTCGCTGCCACCCCTCAGTCACAGAGAGACATGGCTGAAACATTGGCCAAAGATCCGATGATGGCGGGGTGGGGATGGGACGAAACCAGCGATTACGGAAGTGACATGTCGGACGATGAGTATGAGGGATTGGGGCCGGCCGGTGCTAGACATGGCCCTGGACAATTGGCCGGGGAGACTCCGGAAGAATTTTTTGCCCGTCGTACCAAGAGCAACGAACTTTACCTATCTTCCGGCCGCGAAACTACTCGTGACCGCCAGAGCAGGGAAGACAAGGAGAAGCATTGGGTACGGAACCAAATTCCAGGAGGGAAAGGCGTCAAGGTATTCCGGTGGCAGAAGTCGAAAGAAGGGTGGTTGAGAGCACCTGTCCCGGCTTCCAGTTGGAAAGATAGCACCCGCTGGCAAGACGTTACATACCTTCAGCACACTCGATACGATTCTGTTAGGAACGAGTACGACACGTACCACCCTGATGACTACGCCGCACCGGAAGTCGCCCCAGTGCAGGCAGACGGCACTCCGGACGATTTCGCTGGCTCAGGAGATCAACTCCTTCCGGAGGAGGGTGAAACCTCGAACGCCGTTACTGACATCGGTGGGGAATCTGTTTCCCAGACTACATCATCGACTCCGCCCAAAGCCGGTACAGGTCCCATGGTGGAGTCATCTTCAGCACAATTGATAGTTGCAGACGCAACGTCGGATCTGCCAATGGTAGCGCGAAATCCGCACGACTTGTACATCCTTAGGCGGAGACCAGAGCCCGAGTTCCCAGCTCTTCCAGAGGTCGTACAGCAAGACCATCTCCTCTATATCGCCCGTCGCTTCTTCGGATATGAAGTGCCCGCCCATCATACACAAGCGCCAACTTCCATACTTACGATCGACGCTGTCAGATTGCTCGGCTGTACGCAAGTCCAGGGTACATATCATGTCGAAGACGAGAATGTCTTGCGCTCGTTTTGTCGTTTCTTGGATGACAGATCGACAGTCAACATACGCGAAATCACAGTCCCCCTTACCTGCCATTGGCGCGTAGTACAACTCGACGCCAAAGATTCCCCGGACATCTACCTCATCCATGCGCATGATACGGCCTTGGAGGATACTCCGTACGAGATCGCGGTGGAGAATCCGCTAGCCTTGTGCTATCTGCTCAACCACCCTCCAGCCAAAGGTACATACGCACATAGTTTGGGGGATCTCGCCGTGGCGTTGGCCGAAGCCGGTATCCGTTTCGAGTTTTGGGTCCCTGGCGAAGCTCCGGGTACATCGTCGCCCAAGGCTTGTCCCATACGGCGCACCTGTCAACGCTATCTTGGTGTACGTCCAGCAAACTACGTACCGACTTACGAAGACTGGGTGGACTACGAGTGCGCCGTTGCCGACTTCTTGAACACCGAACGTGGCCCTCTAGTCCTGGCAAGGGGGGGGATCGTGGCGCGGGAAGCGCGTGCGCAGATGGGTGCTTACCTTGCGGATATGGGCCCACCGAGGAATACGACGCGCGAAGTACCACCCGTCAAGGACCGCAGTGGTTCGTGGTTCCACATACCCCGCCTCACAGAGGAAGAGGAGGGACTACTCACTGGATCGTACGTCGTGCCCAGTAAGTATTCCAACTCTAGTCGACTTCAGGACTAATTCTCTCCTTAGCTTCCACTGCGAATCAATCCGAGAGGAAGTCTTTCTACCCTTCTCCGCATCAATGGGATGTGGGTGGTTTGGCGAACTACTTCTGGACCATCGATTGTGAAGCTAAATGGCAAGGCATACGGCGTAACTACCATGCAGACCGATACCAGCTGCTCAACAGCTCGAGTTGGACTCTGGAAATTCGCCACAAGAAGCAGCTCTGGAAGAAGAGGCAAGCCGTAGAGGACAAGTGGCGCGCTCACCTCGTGCATCTCCAGGACACCATGCGCCCCCGGTGGGATCGAGAGCTCAAGCAAAGGGAAATGGACAATTACTGGTAGAGCGTGTTCGTACACACGGACCAAGGTCACATACTTTTAGCTACAACTCGACATCCTGCAAAATACGTACCATCTGCATTAGTGTAGACTTTTGTTTTTATCATCATTGTACGTTGTAATTTTATGCTGTCATACATCCCACTCACACACAAACCGTGAGATAGATTGAGCTTCCCGACTTGATGCGCAAGTCTCGTAGTTTACAGGCGTTGGTCTGGGTCGGCACCTCCAATATCGCTCGTCAAGATAGGTCGACCCCCGACATCACGATGCATTCATCCTCGTCCCAAACCTGAACGCTACATTTGCGTAAGAAGAACGACCATATCGGTGTTAGCTGGTGTAACGGCTCAGCACCATTCGAGCGGCTTGTACTTGCAACGCTACAAAGTTTTACGCGCACGTACCGCGGTTGTACGTACTTGGACACTCAAAGCCAGAGATTACCATAGCCACGGTTGTGTACCGGTATTCAGCGCGCACGATCGAGAGTAGACTTTTTTTCCCACGTTGAGAAAGCTCTAATTTAGCAAGTACCAGGCTGATTTCTCCGGAGAGTAATTGAGCGCATCTGGCTTAGCGGCCGTGCACTGAGTTGGCTGCGAAACTGCTTGTTTTTCTGCGTCGGGTCAAAGTAAGTGGATGACCGCAGGACGCCTCCCCAGTGCATAGCTCGGCAAATATGGCGGAAAAAGAGACAGTAACGCAGTCGATATGATGTATATGTCCTAATATCCTACTAGTAACGGGGCGAATCTGGCATATCGGGTTTGTCACGTATGGAAGTGCCGAGCTGCTTTTTTCCGCGTTGGGCAGCGATACATGCCATGCAGAAACCAGCGCGGAGCTACTATGTCGTTTTGTAGCGTGTCGCGTCTGATGGTTCTGGTCACCGAGGTTATGACAACCCTGACCCACTTGGTCTCGACGACAGTCCCTCTACATTCATCCGATTCAACCTTCGTTATCTTGTGTTCTTTCCCGGTACGTTTTGTCCCGCTATTCATTGATCTTTTTGTGACACGAAATCCTGCCTTCCAAGGCCATCCCAGCCTGTGCTAGCTTATGAATAGTCTTCGGCGCCAACGAAGATGTCTGACTGGTCGCAAACGGGATCAAACCTGATAAAATCTACAGCTCAGCAGCCACAGTGGTGTAATGGTATAGCACACAGCCAACGAGTGCTGAGGCCTAGGTTCAATTCCTCGCTGTGGAATTGATTGGATGGGGTGATTTTTTTTCTTTTCTACAGTAATTCACTTCGACAGGGTTAGAGCAGTGCAGTGTGCACACGGCACATGATTGGGTTTCCTCGCGTGATTCTTGCAAAATTTAGCCCAGCCTAGGCAAGTGCCGTGATTGGGTAGGATAAGGCGACGTCACCTCATGCGTTCTGCAAGTCTCTTTACTCCTAGCACCCTCGACTCGTTGTTGCCCGCCGACGGCGCCGTTACCACCCCGCACCAGCCGTAACCGCACAAATGCCAGTTAATGACCCTGGTCCGAACTGCATCCCGCGGGCGCGCACTCCCAAGGACATTCGGGAAATCGTTGACTTGGGCCACCCACTTCCACATGGGACCATTCTCCTCAGCGGGGGCGTGTCCCTGTCAACGCGAGTGCTAGTTGATGACTTCAGCTGGAACTGCAGGCGGCCATCGCGCGCTAGAAAAGAATTGGAGTAATTGACCTTCTTACCCAATGTTAACGTACGGTTACTCTTCCCACCCCGTTCGTCGCTCTCTCGAGTACTGATTCACTTACCAAAGTAGGTGTACGACGCTCCATTCATCCCGATGCCCGATTCTGCGGCATTGGTGGGAATATTTTGTTTCGTTAATGTGGCGCAATCAAATGTTCAAAGGCAGACCATACCATCGCCGACCTCCAGCACCTTTATGTGTCCCATGACTTAGACACCCTTCAAGCGTACTGGCTATACCAAACTGCAGCCCGCGTTTGAGCATATGCCTTCTGCTCGATCATCACGCCACGCCACACGCGCTCGTCACAACGCGCCTACGTCTTGTACAATTGCTAATTCAACGTACACAACCGTGAATCTGCAGCTCAACTAACCCTGGATGCAGAGGTTCCGCGGACATAGGCTCTCAATCGCGATTATACAGTTGTAGGTTCACGGTCCAGGCTTCCTAACCTCCTCTACTTCTGACAAGGCGTATCGGTTTATGGCGTCATCATGAGACTGCACGATTCCGATCGCAGTCGCGTTCCTTAGTAGGCCTTGGCCCGATCATTTCTTCAGTTACTCATTCCCTGTCATGAGCCTGCCTTGGCTGAACCCGCACGCTACTTACACGACGCAAACTCTTCCCGCCTTTCGCGAATACCGTGCAGGAGGACTAGCGTCCCAAGGTGCACCTGTTGCGCCGCTAAACCCCCTTGCTACTGCAACGCCTGCAAACCCCTCGCCTAGGCAAACCGCCTCTACCCCTTCTTCCGCAGGAAGGCTGTCAAGCTTTCACCCTGCACACAGCACCTGGCGACATACAGCTGCCTTCGCTCGGGCGACAGACGCGGTTCCCGGCTCGTATCGGCCTCCCCAGTATCCCTCCGTGTATGACACGACAACTCCGTCGCACCGTCCGCGTCCTCTCCATCTCATGCAGCATGGCGACTCGACAGTGCTGGTTTATGAAGCTCACTGGGGCCCGTTCATTTACGCCCAGCCCTCACAACCAACGCCGCATACCTACGTTCTGCCGCGGGACCCTCCAGCGCACGCGACCGCCATGTACGCCCCAGCTCAGGGTATTCCCATACCCCCCTCGAAACGTACGCGTCCTCACTATCTTCGACCACCCCACGAGGATACCGCGCCAATTCCGTCGCAGCAAACCCGTCCTTGGCACCTGCGAGGCTATGGTGCAGACCACGTCGCCCCAGGTCATCCTCCGCCAGGCGGAATCGAGTACGGGGGTTCAGCTTGTCCTCCACAAGCGTGGGGAATTCTCCTGGGTGGCCGGACCCATCGTCGGAAGCGACACAGGGGTTCTCGTAGGGTATCCTGGAGTGATGACACGCTACGGTAAGGCTTACGCGACTCTTCTACTCTCACACACCGACCCAACTCACGCCTCATCTAGGCTTCAAGGCTAAGAGTGTGGACTCTTACCTGGTAGTGTAAGCGCACGACATGTACAGAAGCAGGGAGACTATGCGTGACATCAGCATATCTGCTCCCGCATGGTACTCCTGGTGGCCCACTACGTTCTTGTAGTCACTAGGAAGCAATAGGATAAATACTTGCAGGGCCTGCCTAGCTGATCGGTTACCCTACGTACAAGTCAATCCAAGATTGTGACATTTTTTGCGGCGACTATGCGCCTGAGTACACAGCTATCGTGAGCACCACTGAAGACAAGGTACGAGGGCTCGCTTGTCTACCGGGTTAGCGCTGATATATATGGTTGTGACACCTTTTTGGACAACGGCAGTTACCTGACACCTCGTTCGCATGTCAAGTCCACGTGATGTTTCGAAATTTTGGTTACGTCCGGCAACGGCCGTGCTCACAATGTAAGACCGTAGACGTCACCAGACGTCACCTTACGCCATGTCGCAGTCACGTCACGTAGCACCTCTCTTCCACTCACCACGGTGTTCACCAACGTCGCTAACCGCTGCTCTGCGGGTCGTGCTAGTTAGGGCCTCTGGGCTGAACTGCACCTCGCCGAAGCTGTCTCGCCAGTCTACGTCCAACATTCTGCAGCGCGTCGCGCTAGTTAACGCCTCTGGGCTGAACTGCACGACGGTGTCTCAGGCCTCCCCCCGGGCCAAGCCAGCGTGCCGCCATGTCTGACGGGACTGTTGGAAACGATTTCGAGTAGGTGCTTTCACGGTGTTGATGCGTCATTTCACGAAGCGCTGTCCTCACGCCTTTTCCAGGGAAACGCAGTCGTACACCGCACCTCACTCCACGTCGCGCCGTATGTCATTATCGCCATTAATTTGGCGTATCTCATTGTTACTCAGCTTATGGCTCCCAAGACATTAATCCTGAACCGCAGCCAGGTAGGCCGACACGACCCAGCGGCTCAATCCTCTCAAATCGCATCGTACCAGACGGCGATATGCTCAAGGATGGTTCTCTCCAATCCGAGTACGTGCCAGAGGATAGCGCACAGACTGAAGATACCCATACTCGCCTGACGGTAAGCACTTGTCAAGATGTTCCCCCCCCCCCCCGGGTCACTCACGAATACGCAGCAAACATTTATGGATAGTATGGACCTTGCTGTCGGCGATCCGTCACACGCGGGGGGATCTCACGGTGTAAATTTCGCTCTTCAAACGCTGGGGGAGACGACACAGTACATCGGATCTCCCCTTACGTCTGACCTTGCTCCTCCTTACGGCGTAACCTACTGCCATCCCGTACCGGGAACCCGGGGCTATCGTGACGCCCAGAAGCTCATAGAACCTCTTCTCGTTGTGCACCTAGACACGGGGGGCATTAAATACATAGTCAACTGCTCCAGCTGGACCAAGACGTTCCACCGCTTTGCTCCACCGCCCAATCGTAAGCCCATCCATTCACCTTCATTCACGGCTGTTGATTCTCCCCTTTCAGCTCCTGAAGTCCCCAACGAATCACTTTATAATTATATGTCTGATCACCGGGCGCTGCTTACATGGAATGCGACGTTCCTTGGTAGGTCCGCTGACCATCTCTTCTCCATGCTCCTCATCTTGGTCTCCAGAACCTATTCGGCATCGCAGCGTAGATCGGAAGCAAAGTCTTCTTACGGCCGAGTGCAAGGATCTCGGACCCATCATGGGCTCATTGGACGGGATGAAGGCGCATGGCCCCAAGTGGGTGTCTGAGTGTTTTTCCGCTGACATGATGAACTCCTTCTGCGAGTTTTGTACCCTCGCATATGGAAATATGGATGCAGTGCATCACCACGGAGAATTACACGGTTCTTGTCGCAACCATCGCGATCATGATGGTTTCTGGCGCTTCACCTGGATGATCGGGACACTTCTTCGCGACAACATCGATATCTGCTGCCACTGCTGGTTGCCCAACTGTTTGTCGAACCACCACGCCGGACTCCCAGATTACTGGTCATGTCCAGAAATGCCAGCGTTCGGGGATTTCTATCTTTGGGCCGCCTACTTCTGCTTCACAACGTACGAAGGTCGCGACTTTCTAGAGGCAACGTTTCAGGTGCCACATTCGTCATTCCAAGACATCGACCACTACGCACAGTGGCTGGTTGTGCCACAACAGTTCGGGCGTAGGGATGCCCGTGTCGAGCACCTCCTCCGCCTTCACATAGTGTGCCACGCATTTTTTGGATACCGTAGGCTCCAATCTGAGTATTTCAGCTTGACGTTCGTAGGTATGTGGTCCTCATCTACTATCGATCATGGATTAACACCACTTGCAGAAGATCTCGAAGATGAATATCGGATAGACTGGTACTCTGCGTCTGATATCGATGAGCCTGAAGAAGGTGATTCAGATGTTGGCGAGTCGGAGGATAGTACGTATGCCAATTCCCGCATTTGTTGTTTTCTTATCATGGGGATCTAGATTGACAGGATCAATCAAGTTCCGCGCCTCTCCTATAGTTACGAAAGCACGCTAACAGCACTTTGAGCAGATACTTGCATTTCACCGTTACGAAAAGACCTTTTTGAACTAATGGCAGTTTTAGTCGGATTGTACTTGTATTTCAACGCTGCAGTCACTCAACCATACCCATTTGTTAATGGAAAACACTCTTTGACCATGCATTCCTTTTGTGTAGAAGACTACCCACTCACAAATGCCCTACTTCGTCTAGGGACCGGCCACATGATATCGTGCCTAATCCGCCGGACGTTCGAGGCAACAAGGCCGCATGTTACGCAATTGGGCATGAGCACGGCACATCACGTCTACAGAGTTTCTAGGCATTGATGGTACTCGTCCTTTCTGGCTGTCATTGACTGGCTAATGGGTCAAGGGGGAGGGATGGGGTCTCATTTGCTACGGTCGGGTATCAAACAACCCCACCCCCTTCAGCACGATTCGCTCTACTACTCGCGCTACGAGGAGAATTACAACGTCGATGAAGAGGACGTCAAAGAGGCGGACACACGTAGGGTACAGGAACACGAGGTCGACAGCGACATGGAAGACGAGGAGACGGTCCTGGACCAATAGTTGGCCGCCGCCCGCGCAACGCTCACCTACGAGAACGAAGCGCACAACGACAACGTCGTATCAGAGGATGGAACCGATTGATACGAGAAGACAACGTCGACGCGGGGGTCATGGTGGATGAGGGCACGGTTGAAACCTGACTTGGCTTATTTTCTAATGGTATGCATGTACTTGACTGAATGACAGCCCCTGTTCTTACTCTTCTGACACTCTGTCACATTGAGGCATTGTATTCGAAATTGTTCGGTAGGGGTTCGCTATGATTACATCTTAGTACACTTCTGCTGCTGCTGTTCTTCACTTCCTTGACCTTGCTCTCCACGTAGAGCGCGGTCACGAATCGGTCAAGGCGGCGCTGCAAGGGAGAATGTCAGTACACATCCTGAGGGTTAGGGGAACCAGGCGTACTGTGGGGTCCAACGGAGACTAGCGTGGAGAACCCACCGCTCCACGCCGTCAGCGTGTCGCATCTTCAGGGCCGGCTAATGATCGTTAGGACCAATACACAGACCGATGCGTTGCGGCCACAACTCACCCCCGTCACGCTTTCGTTGGAGTTCACGCACTCCCCAACGACGGTCACGCCGTCGGGGTTTGTGTAAGTGAACCGATGCCCCTAGGCCCAAAGTGAGCATTTGGAAATGGAAAGATGGTGAAGCCACTGGACTGACCATATAACGGGACACCGCCCTACGGCCTTGTACGACAGGCGTTGTATAATTCGTCGACGACATCCTGGTGCGGAGTGAGGTCGGCGGGAGGGTAGGTCTGTGCTTAAGTATGGCACAGAATTAGCTGCCATGTCGGGCCTGTGATTTCACCCATCCTCCCCATGACCGATGGGTTCGTAGGGTGCCTTAGGCGGTGGGTAGCTTGTCCGTCATACATTTACGTACTCAATACACTTCAACTGTTGGAACACACAGTGCCAAACAGTGCCACCCAACCAAAACCCTCATGTTCGTTCGTCTGATAATTCATACGCTCGAGAGAGTTGTGAAATTGGTCACATTCTGGCGACGTGATTACGAGGTGCGAGCTCTCACAAGCAACAACAGTGTTACTGACAAAATCTGACAGTGGCCTCACACGATCCAAGCGTGGCGTGAGAGCTATGATTCAACCGAGGTGATCTGGAATAAATTGGGGCCCGCATTGAGGAAACACGGCCTGGAATCTTGGGCACCCGGCTATATGCTGGCACTCGTACGCCCAAACAAAGTCCTTGACAATGGCTACATGCGTAGTGGCAGTTTGTACGCTATCACTGCTCTTGAACGTGACAAAATAAAACTCTGGGAGTACACGGTACGTTCAAAAGAGAATCTGCTCGCGCGCGTTACATTGATTCATTTCAGACTCCGGCCTTACGCGCCGTGCGCAGCAAGTGCGGCCTAGACTTTGTCTGCAAAGTCCTCGTCGTGGGGTCCGAGGGGAAAACAGGATTGTTGGCTCTGCGCCAGGCTCTATCAGGAGGCTCGATCTTTCAGGCCGAAAACCACATCTTGCCACTTCTCATTGAAATTCCCATTGATGACATTCTCATCGGAGTCTTTCCCATGGGGAGTCCACTTTCTATCAGCGATGCCTTGTTCAACCCTTTCCTGCGCGAGCACTGCTCCTTGGGCGATCTCCTACACATGGTAGGCCAAGGCCTTGAGGTGTGACATATTCCCCACCCCGCACTGCACCTACTGATTGTTCTCCCAGGCGTTGGTGTACTTGCATGATAAGAGGGTTGCCCATCGTGTGAGTACGGCCGTCGATGACTGATCTCCTCTGCTCAAGTTCGCCGCAGGACGCGTTTGCGAACAACTTTATGGTGGAGTGGATCCCTTGGTCCCTCTCCGACAAGAGGCGTCCATCGGCAGCTCATCCCAGAGTATGGCTTTTCGATTTTGAGACAGCAATTGCGTTTCCGCCCACGTCGGCATTGAAAGAGTGCATATGTTCTGGGCTGCCTTTTCCAAATATCCCTCTGGACAAATACTCGCGACCGGTATTCAGTGCAGTCGCAGAGGGACGAGAGTATAACGCTCCCGAGTTGGATGTATGGCAATTCACCGTCTATCTGCGGCAACTTAGGGTGTGTACACGACGGTCGCCGGTTTCTCTGCTGACATACCAACACAGTGCGCACATAAGAGAGTCCAAGAATTGCTGGCATCTCTCGGTGAAGATTTGGATGCGGCGGAGGTCCTACTGCGGGTGCAGACCGTGCTGGGTGAGGTACCGCCAAATGAGCTCAAAATTCACTACGAATACGACGATAGTCTTTTGTGATGGTGTGGATATACATAGTTAATTGTAAGGGCTTGAGCTGTGCGCGCAACATGACAGAAACAGAGTTGAAACAGTGCATAGAATACACATTGTCATCCCTGACCCTTACGAATCGTAGGCTCAAAGGAGTCATAGCGATCGGCTTAATGTACTCCTTGTACTGCTAATCAGGGATGTTTGGCATTGACAGCAGGTTCATCATTGCCCTGGTGCAATGCGATATTCACCCACGTGATGTTTGCTAGATTTGCTCAGCCCCGGCAAGTACCGTGATTGACCGATGAGGCAACGTCACCATACGCGTCGTGTAACGTCACACTGCGGGTCTCTTTGCTTCCACCACCGCCTGTTGCCCGCCCAAGCCGCCATTGCCATCACGCCCAAGCCGGAACCGCACGATTGCCAGTTATTGACCCTGGTCTGAACTGCAACTCGCGAGCGCGCTCTTCTAGGGAATTGGGTCTTCTACCTACAGGTTGCCATGTTTCACTGCGGGTCGCAGTGCTTTCACCACCGCCTGTTGCCCGCTGAAGCCGCCCTTGTCATCACGCCCAAGCCGAATACGTACGCCGAATACGTATGATTGCTAGTTAATGACCCTGGTCTGAACTGCACCCTACGAGCGCGGGCTCGGGCCGAACTGAAGGATATTGCACATAATTCCATGGTAGGCTTATTCCTCCTACCGCGTAGCTAGGCTCTCCCTCAAGTACTGATTCACTCAGCAGCCAGGTCGCTGGATCCTAGTTATCTCTACGCCCGATACGTCGTGATAGAGATAATGACACAACGGTACGCGTCGTTTGTTCGGTTGATGTGGCGTAACTAATTCATCTACGCAGGCCAGACAATCGCGTACTTCCAGCACCCTCATTTCTTCATCTCCCGCACCTCTCATCCCCACCTAGCCCTCGTTCGTAGCCATCCCTCGTCGCGCGGAGCCAGTCACGCTCCTGTGTCACCCTTGCTGCTATCGATTTGCGATCCTGCTCGCCGTGTCTCGGCCCTCGTTCCCTCCCCGTTTTGGGATCCCGCATCCCGAACCCGCCACCCAGCCTGCGTCAGCCTCCGCCTACGGTTGACGCTTGGAATGGCCAATGTTATGTAAGATTGGAACCGGGTTAGGGTCACGTGATGCGTACCCCAAGCCAAGATGGACGCGACTCATCGTCCCATCTCCAGACCAGCAATCAACCGTATTACGGGGATTGTTGCTATCAAGACCTGAGCATGGAGCAGACCGCCGCCAACGACATGCCGTCGCTCGCTGCCACCGCCGCCGCCGCTTTCGACAGCGCCGCCCCGCCCACTGCTGGCGCGGATAACCATCTGGTCGTCCATACGGCCCCGACGTTGGGATTCGCGACGCCCGCCGCCGCCGTGGTCGCCAATCAGGCCGCCGGCGCGCCCACCACTCCTGGCGACGTCGCTCCGCCCCCCGCCGCGCCCGGCTCGCCGTCGCGCGCTCGTCTTTTCTACCGGCGCGGGAATGGTCTTCGCGATTCGCTCAAGTTTCGGGCGCAGATGGATTCCGAGATGCCGTGGGGAGGGACCGTAGCGGCGTTCGTCCTGCGCCACGCCTCCGCGCACGTCGCCTCCCGACACCCCGACGTCGCGTACCTCACGATCATGGAGGCGAATTGGCACGGTCACCCCTTCGAGCGCGACCACTTTATGCTCCGCGCGTACGACGATGCTGGATGGCTGTGCGGCACGGTGCACTACTACGCCGCGGGGGAGATCGATTACCACAGCACCCACGTCGCCGGCATCCGAAGGGATCACGACTGGATGCGGCCAGAGTTGAGGGACCAGTCGGTGTGGTTCCAGGACTCCCGTGCCGAATACGAGGAGGTCTTTCTGGGTTAGGAGGGTCGTAGGGGAGGGATCGCAGGGGGGGGGATCGTAGGGGAGGGGGCGCACGGGGGAGGGATCGCAGGGGGGGGGATCGTAGGGGAGGGATCGTAGTGGAGGGATCGTAGGGGGGATCGTAGGGGGGATCGTAGGGGGGATCGTAGGGGGGATTGTAGGAGGGATTGTAGGAGGGATTGTAGGAGGGGAGGGGTAGCGGGATGGCGCTTTTGTAATTACCGTTGTACTTGTATCTTCTTGTTGTTGCCGGGCTTTCTTGCGGGGTTGTAACCTTATTCACGGTATCTAGATCGGTCGTATTTTTGTAGTTATATTTCTCTTCTTGTTGCCGGGCATTCTGGTGGGGTTCCAAATTTATTCAAGGTATCTGGCCGGGTCGCATTTTTGTAGTTATATTTGTTGGTGACGATTTTGGTGCCGGGAGGGTGGAGATTCATATCACAATGTACATTATCTATCATCTGCTGTATAAAACTACTCCCATGTATTAGATAGAGAAAATAACATGTTTTTTGGAGGCAGAGTATAGGGTTACTTCCATATGATTAATCCCAGGTGGTACTCGGAGCAATTAGTGAGTGCAACAAGGGTGTCGCGAACGCAATCAGGCCAAATGATGTGTACACTCTGACAGCCACTATGGTACAATGGTTACTCACGCGGCCGACAAGTGCGGAGGCTCAGGTTCGATTCCTGGCCGTGGCATGTATTGGAAGGAATCCCAACTTTTTTGTTTATTACGGAAATGCTCAGGGCTACTTGTCATTTTTGTAGTGTCGGTGATATGTCAGGGTGCATTCGGACGAATTGGTAGGCGGGACAAGGGTGGGCCCAAACAGTATCACAACAAATCAACTGAGTAATGAAATAGCCACAATGGTGTAAGGGTATAGCACGCAGCGGTCCCTGTGGTGAGGCTTAGGTTCGATTCCTGGCTGTGGCATGATCATGTACTCAATCGATTTTCCTTCCCACAGTAATGTGTAGGCGACTCGCCATTTTTGTAGTATAAGTGATACTTGAGTATGCTTTCGGAGGAATCAGTGGGCAAAACAAGAGTGATTGCAGACGGTATCACACCAAATCAAATGTACAATCCATCAGCCACAATGGTGTAACGGTATAGCATGCAGTGGACCCTGTGGTCAGGCTTAGGTTCGATTCCTGGCTGTGGCGTAATCATGTACTCGATTGCTTTTCCTTCCCACAGTAATGTGGAGGGCGGCTTGTCATTTTCGTAGTGTCGGGGATACTTGAGGGTGCTTTTTGGGAAATTGGTAGGCGTAACAAGGGTGCTACGGGGCTGACGTGGAATAGGGCTGACTGGATGTGATGTAGGAGTGTTGCAGAGTCGAACATGACATGCGTACGTGTTGCAGCATTGGCGCAGGCTTGCAATGAGGTGAGTTTGGTGGCAAACGGCGGAGGGTGCTAAGGTGGTGTGTGTTGGAATGGAAATGAGCTTGTGAGGGGCGTACGGTGATGTCGATGTGTGTGACGGAAAAGCGAGGATGGTTAGGGTGAGCATTGACAGCGTACGGCGGTTAGAACGGTTAGAGGGGTTAGAAAGGGTGAGGGGTAGTTTCTCGGTGGGTTGAAGAACGTATTTTCTGTCTCGGGAGTGGGGGTGGGGGTGGGTTGGGCTTGGGAAGGGTTTTCGATATCTCGGGTGGAGGGCGGCTTGTCATTTTCGTAGTGTCGGGGATACTTGAGGGTGCTTTTTGGGAAATTGGTAGGCGTAACAAGGGTGCTACGGGGCTGACGTGGAATAGGGCTGACTGGATGTGATGTAGGAGTGTTGCAGAGTCGAACATGACATGCGTACGTGTTGCAGCATTGGCGCAGGCTTGCAATGAGGTGAGTTTGGTGGCAAACGGCGGAGGGTGCTAAGGTGGTGTGTGTTGGAATGGAAATGAGCTTGTGAGGGGCGTACGGTGATGTCGATGTGTGTGACGGAAAAGCGAGGATGGTTAGGGTGAGCATTGACAGCGTACGGCGGTTAGAACGGTTAGAGGGGTTAGAAAGGGTGAGGGGTAGTTTCTCGGTGGGTTGAAGAACGTATTTTCTGTCTCGGGAGTGGGGGTGGGGGTGGGTTGGGCTTGGGAAGGGTTTTCGATATCTCGGGTGGAGGGCGGCTTGTCATTTTCGTAGTGTCGGGGATACTTGAGGGTGCTTTTTGGGAAATTGGTAGGCGTAACAAGGGTGCTACGGGGCTGACGTGGAATAGGGCTGACTGGATGTGATGTAGGAGTGTTGCAGAGTCGAACATGACATGCGTACGTGTTGCAGCATTGGCGCAGGCTTGCAATGAGGTGAGTTTGGTGGCAAACAGCGGAGGGTGCTAAGGTGGTGTGTGTTGGAATGGAAATGAGCTTGTGAGGGGCGTACGGTGATGTCGATGTGTGTGACGGAAAAGCGAGGATGGTTAGGGTGAGCATTGACAGCGTACGGCGGTTAGAACGGTTAGAGGGGTTAGAAAGGGTGAGGGGTAGTTTCTCGGTGGGTTGAAGAACGTATTTTCTGTCTCGGGAGTGGGGGTGGGGGTGGGTTGGGCTTGGGAAGGGTTTTCGATATCTCGGGTGGAGGGCGGCTTGTCATTTTCGTAGTGTCGGGGATACTTGAGGGTGCTTTTTGGGAAATTGGTAGGCGTAACAAGGGTGCTACGGGGCTGACGTGGAATAGGGCTGACTGGATGTGATGTAGGAGTGTTGCAGAGTCGAACATGACATGCGTACGTGTTGCAGCATTGGCGCAGGCTTGCAATGAGGTGAGTTTGGTGGCAAACAGCGGAGGGTGCTAAGGTGGTGTGTGTTGGAATGGAAATGAGCTTGTGAGGGGCGTACGGTGATGTCGATGTGTGTGACGGAAAAGCGAGGATGGTTAGGGTGAGCATTGACAGCGTACGGCGGTTAGAACGGTTAGAGGGGTTAGAAAGGGTGAGGGGTAGTTTCTCGGTGGGTTGAAGAACGTATTTTCTGTCTCGGGAGTGGGGGTGGGGGTGGGTTGGGCTTGGGAAGGGTTTTCGATATCTCGGGTGGAGGGCGGCTTGTCATTTTCGTAGTGTCGGGGATACTTGAGGGTGCTTTTTGGGAAATTGGTAGGCGTAACAAGGGTGCTACGGGGCTGACGTGGAATAGGGCTGACTGGATGTGATGTAGGAGTGTTGCAGAGTCGAACATGACATGCGTACGTGTTGCAGCATTGGCGCAGGCTTGCAATGAGGTGAGTTTGGTGGCAAACGGCGGAGGGTGCTAAGGTGGTGTGTGTTAGGGGGGTTAGGGTTAGGGGGTTAGGGTTAGGGGGTTAGGGGGGTTAGGGTTAGGGGTT